>JAYKKO010000034.1:2215000-3521250 GCA_037074685.1 Glyphodes pyloalis | reverse complement strand
ACGTAACCATATCTCCCCTAATATTTAAAAAAAAAAGTAGTCCATATTTTAATCCAAGTTTCGAACTATATCTGTGCCAAATTCCATATCTCTAACTTGTACCATATAAACTTCCAAATGCGGTTTTACCCCCATCCCCCCTTATTTTCAAAACATTAAGTAGCCTATGTCCGTTCTTAAGGTTCAACGTATACCTATACCACATATACCAAATGTCATTAAAATCGGTTCACTGGTTTAGGCGTGACAGACAGAGTTATTTTCGCATTTATATTAGTATGGATTATTTATTAATTTAACACGCACACAGGCGAGTGGTTCCAAATCACTCTCAAGTCATGGTGCCAAGAAGGCTGGCTGTATTCCCTCTTTGTATGGCCAAGGAAAAAGCCAGCCCTTTGGTCTCCCGAAGCATTTTTATTATTACTTAATTTATTAAACACCACTCCCGGCAGACGCTGAGTATTCTTAGGTTTAAAGACATTTATTTCTCATAAGAACTTTTTATACAGTTCACTTATAATGAGATGAAGCATAATAAACTAAATTAAAAAAAAATACATATACATTTTTGGCGCAGCGCAGTTAATCAATAACATTGTTTTTGATTTCATCTTATACTTATGTTTAGCGAAACAGGAATCAAGCATGACGAGCATTAACACTTTTATCAAACTGAGATTATCTATAACTATCATAGTTGTATTGCGAGCGCGCCTGTCTTACACATCGTCGCATGCACACACTGACAAAACTCAGCCGGTTGCTGTGTCCATCGATGGCTGTGTCCAGAACCAATCCGTGTCGGTAGGTAATGAGCTCGCTCGGCCAGAGTTGTGTCCACCCAACACGATAACAACTAGAGGACATAACTAACTATGGAGTGTCTTACATATTTTGTCATATATTTTTTTTTTGTCCTGTTATTTATTTTATTTTGAAATGCAATATTTATTGTATAAATTATATCATATCTATTATTGTTGTTTGAAAAAGGTGTATGGGTGGTTTTAAACATTTGATTTATGTAATAAAATTTAGTATTATCAATTTTTTGGTCCCACGTCCGCACGCGCTGACTCAACAAGCAGCGTGTTCAATCACAAATGCCATATACTTAAACAGCAAGCTTACACCTCGCGAGCCATGAGCTTGTAGCTGGCGCGCTGACGGCTAGCCGTAGCCTAAATTCTAGGCGACGCCGTGCTGCAGCCGTGCCGGTATAGTGTGCTATGACCTTTAGACTTCGCTGTCAGTTACCAGGATATCAGGCCTAGCATGCGTCTCGCGACTAAATCTTATCCCGCTCTTAAAAAATGTCAAAATCGATTGAAGTCAGTGCGTCAGCTAATACGAGTGCGGTGTGCTATTAGCCAATCAGCAGTATCGAAACTTTTGTCGTCTCATGCGATAAATTTGCCGTATTGTGCATACTAGGCCTGTATATCGAGAATCGCGCTTCTCAACAGGACCAACGTGGAGGAGATAGAAGGGAAAAAATCGATTATTCCTAACGTGACCCTATTCCTTCCCTGACCCGGATTATCGTATCTATCAAAACCCGTATTGCGAAGTAGGTAGTTTAATAAACAATAATTGCTTTTGTCACATGAATGATTTACAAAATTTTAAAAATAACTGTTTGGATGCTCATCGGTTTTCCCTTACCTGAAGGAGAGGGGCTTCAGGTAAGGAATAGGGTTACGTTCGGAATGAATAATAACTATTTTTCCTAACCTAACCCACGACCGGGTTAGGTTTTCGGGTCAGGTTCGGAATAAACGAAAAAAAATTGACGTGCAAATGTATTTATTTTATTAATTTATTAAACACAGACGCTGAGCATCCTCCGGTGCCACGTGCGCACGCACACGGGCGAGCGGCCGCTGCAGTGCGCGCGCTGCCCCGCCACCTTCGCGCACTCGGCGGCGCTCTACACGCACAACAAGCTGCTGCACGCCCGCGCCCGCCGGGGCCTAGGCGACGCCCAGCCGGCTTAGGACCGCCGGGGACTAGGCGACGCCCAGCCGGCTTAGGACTGCCGGGGACTAGGCGACGCCCAGCCGGCTTAGTACTGCCGGGGACTAGGCGACGCCCAGCCGTCTTCGGACTGCCGGGGACTAGGCGACGCCCAGCCGGCTTAAGACCGCCGGGGACTAGGCGACGCCCAGCCGGCCTAGGACTGCCGGGGACTAGGCGACGCCCAGCCGGCATAGAACCACCGGGGCTATTTGGAAACGCGAATAAATGATTTTGGTTATTTCCATCTTGTTTTATTTATAAGAAGCAAAACAAATTAAGACCGTAGCCGAAGTTACTCCTTACTACATCAGATGCCTGCCAATAAAAGTCAAAATGGCTCCAGCCATAAGAGATTAGCCGGAACAAACAGACAAAAAGACAAACAAAAATTATAAAAAATGTTTTTTGGGCTATATGCATGTAGTAAAAAGCGGTTATTTCAATATAACAAGCAGATACTCCAATTTTATTTATATGTGGTTAACAAAATTCGATATGTTAAAAAAATCGTAGGACCAAAACTACTGAGGTTACGTAAATAACTGAAAAGAAAAACAATTATATTACCTAATATTTAAATAATATAAACACTTTTGGTGCTACAATTGTTTCAACTTTCAAATCAGTTTACTCGAAATATCTAATTTTGAGTTATGACTGTATATGTCAAAGTCAAAGTCAATCTTTTTTATTCACATATATTACATTAGTAATACTTATGAATCAGTAGTTTTTTTTACAAATGGAAGCTAAACTTATTACTACTTTTCCACTAAGACACACAGTTAGTTTGTCAATTGTAAAATTATTAAAAATAAATTATTGATAAAAATAAAAAATAAAACAAAAGTATATTATTTCATGTGCGACATGTTTAGTAAATAAAATATCTTTATCTAATTAAATATAATTTAATAGAACACGGTGCCCGTCCGCGAATCGCCCTTCACACCAGCCTTTTGAACAAATACTTCCACATTGGATGCTACCAGGTTGTCTTTTGCCCCATGAACTAGGCCTGTCGTCATTGCACAGGTCGGCCTGTATCCAGCCGTAGTACGTGATACCTCAATCCCATTTCTAAAAAATACATCTCTCATATCAACTGTCTTCACAATATTCCGTACTGAACTATTCCTTGGAGTCGCCTCACCGAAATCACTTTTCAAATCCTTCCTGTAATCATTGTAATCGTAATAACTGTCCTCTTTATCAAACAGCGCAGTAATAGCCCGATCCAGATTTCTTTTATCGTTCGCACTCAAATCTTCATACTTCTTAATCAAAGCAAAATCCACAGCTTCCTTCACAACATGATAGAGCTTGTACTTATTTTTGTGCTTACGAAAGTCGTTGAAGCTCTTCAAGAATCCTTGGAACTGCGCCAAGTCTTCCATACTGAAAATCTGACTGAGCAAACTGAAGAATTCCGTGTCTACTACAGTAGAGTTGTTGGACTCTAGCATTTCTGTTATCTTCAGCTTTAGAACTTCGTCATGTTTCGACCATTCTTTCAACTTGCTGTTTACAAACATTCTCAGTTTAGAGTTGTAGAGGATCGGGTTGTATTTCTTCTTGTCTGCATAGTAAGCTCGCAGCTCTTCCGTTGCGACGTCTAAAATAAATTTGAAATCTTCATCATCGAACCTCTTAAAAACGCCGCCTAAGTTTTTGAGCGTCTCTCGGAAACGGATTTCGAATTGCCTGTCTCGATTTACGAATGTGCGGTACATGATGTCGATTATCGATATCAGGAAGTTGAGGAAAGACGCGTGGCTGTTTTCTTTATCGAATTCGATCTCCGTTTTTAATTCTACGTTCACGGTTCTTGAGCCTAGAGGTGAGGTGTGGGCTGAAACAATAGTAAATGAATGGGCTGGACCTGTGTTTCTTAAGGAAGGGAAACGCATTGGCGCACTGTACCGCTGCTTGGGAAAAACAGCGGCGTGTATGGGACTCCCACGCTCTAAAAAGGGCGGAGAATACCAACAGGAGTAGGTAAGCAGTGAGTAAGGTTTCCAGAGCTCCTGGTGGGTGCTACATTAGTAGCAGGGGTCAAGCCTTCAAAGTAAGGGCGACAAGTCCAGTAACAGCTTTATTATGCTGTACTTCTCGATTTTAAGCTAGGACCTCATTACCACTTAACATCAGATGGTATGTGGTCAATCTAAAAGTGCAATATAAAAAAAAGGAGCGTGAACAAACATCATGCAGGTCAGAATGGCGATGATACAATAAATTTATGATGTTACAGCCAGTGCCGGTTCTAGCATTACTGGCGCCCTGGACGAATTTCCGCCAGCGCCCCTGTAAAAGCGTATACCAATACATCAACTCAGGGGAATACATCTGGGTACCTCAGGGTAGCTTTCTAGCGCCCGTTCAAGTCCGAGCGCCCTGGGCTGTTGCCCAACCGCGCGCCACCCTAAGGCCGGCCCTGGTTACAGCGCATCAAAATTTAGGGGAGGGATGTGTAACTAATTTGTAAAAAGCTGTGCAGCGCTTCTTATAATCTTAATAATTTATTGTTTCGGTACATGTTAACGAAAAATTCTTGGCTTACACATTTGGTAATCTAACTGTGGTATAGATTAGTATCAATAAATTACTTACATGTGCTTAAAAAATACAATAACAGAAACAAAATCATGTTCCACCCAAGCCAGTGATTTTGTTTCGCATTTTGATGTAAAAATGTCAATAACTATTATCGATACTTTCAAATGCGGTTACAGTTTTATTGTTTGTCGTAAACTAGCAAGTATACTGGCATGATGACGCGTTTGGTAGTGATCCTTTTGCGTCAGAGGTGTTCGATCCGTGTCTAGTCTAACGTGCTCAATTCGTCAAATTTTTCGCAAGAGACGACAAATATTTTATCAATGTTTATTTTTGTCGTTTTTTCTTTTTTCTTTTTTGTGTGTAGTTTTTAGCATAAAATTATAAGCGCCACTCGATTGCGTGGGGAACTAGCAAGAGCTAGGGCACTTGTTAATTCTCCAAGCAAGGGGCTCCACCAGAATACCAGCGCTGCTGGGACGTTAAAATGTCGCAGCGGCATTCGCTGAGGTGGAACCCAAATTGGCCTCACAAAGTATTTATACTATTTATACCTTTTATTGTGGACATCACGACTTGCCATTGTCTGCATCGCCTGGTTGACGAGGAGAACGCTCATTTTTAATTTTCCTTGTAATGTTTTCTGTTATTTTCTTTTTCTGTTTTGTGTCCATCCCTTTACTGTTGTTATGTTTACTCATATGACTGTGTTGTGATGTCTGCACGTAATAAATGTTTCTTTCTTTCTTTCTTTCCTTTCTTTATATCTGTTTCATTTGTCTTGCGTTGTTTGTAAATTTTGTGATGTCAATAAATGTTTTTTCTTTCTTTCTTTTCTATTAGGTCTAGCCAATGAGAAAAGAAGTATTGGTCTGAGGGCCTAGCATGCGCAATACGTCAAATTTATCGCATGAGACGACAAAAATGTTTATACCGTTGATTGGGTGACAGTACAGTCGCCGTCAGATATATCGGAGCAGACAAAGTGACCAATAACTTTTGAACAGTTAAAAATGTCAATAAGTTCTATACATCACAAGTTACCATTAATATCTGAACATTAATTACTTCATTAATATCTGAGCAGATGCCAATAATATCTGAACACTCATAACGTCAATATATGTTACGCACGTCATGTGTCTCATTTAGCTACCTGTGTAGATGAGTGTTCAGATATTATTGGTAAATTGTGTGTATAAAAATTATTGACTAGCATCTGCTCAGATATTATTGAAGTAGTGAATATCAGATATTAATGGAAACTTGTGGTGTATGGAACTTATTGACATTTTTGACTGTTCAGAAGTATTTGGTCACTTTGTCTACTCCGATATATCTGACGGCGACTGTACACCGTACTCGTATTTTCAGCCAATCAGCAGTTAACGCATTAATTTTGACATTTCTTAAGAGCGCAATAAAATTTGATCGCGTGGCGCATGCTAGCCCTTAGAGGTCGTGTACCTCCCTGTCTCTCTAGCATAAGACGACCGAGGTTTCTATACCGTTGATTGGGCGATAGTACACCGCACTCGTCTTTTCAGCCAATCAGCAGATGACACATCGATTTTAATATCTCATCGGAGCTCCTGGGGGGTGCTACTTTAGTAGTAGGGGTCAAGCCTTCAAGGTAAGGGCGACAAGTTCAGTAACAGATTTATTATGCTGTACTTGTCACCCTTAAGCTAGGACCTCATTAACACTTAACATCAGGTGGAATGAGGTCAATCTTGAAGTGCAATATAAATAAAAAAAAAATTTTAAGAGCGCGACTCTTGCTATAAGCTAAGCAAAAAATCTTTGATTCTCAAAAATACTCTCCATCTCCATACGATATCTTACCTTCTAAAATTGTCCGCCCTTCAATAACTCTTTCTTCTTCTAAATATATGCCATGTAGGTACGATATATATATGTATTTTATTTTGCTTTATCAGGGCAACCAACAAGAAAAAAAGCTAAGTATATAAATATGTAGTGGATGGGAAATGAAATAAGCAAAAAGTGTAAATCCAAATATATTTAGTCAAATCACTTTAATAAAATAAATCAAATACGTTCGTCGTTCAAATCGAACTCTTTCGTCATTCTCTTCATTCGGATATTCAAACGTATAGGCATCGCTCATGCACAACTTTCGGATACATCCGCTATCCCACAAATATATTGTACTAGCTGTGCCCGCGACTTCGTTCGCGTGGACTACATCCTTTTATGGTCGGTTTTACCCCTTTCTCCCCTAATATTCGAAACAAAAAGTAGTCTATATTTTAATCCAAGTTTCGAGCTATATTTGTGCCAAATTTCATATCTCTAACTTCAAAAATAAACATTTTTCCATATAAACTTCCAAAGGTGGTATTACCCCCCTCCCCCCCTTATTTTCTAATAAAAAGTAGCCTATGCCCGTTCTTGAGATTCAACGTATACTAAATTTCATCAAAATCGGTTGAGAGGTTTAAGCAGGAAAGCGTGACAGACACACAGACAGACAGACAGAGTTACTTTCGCATTTATAATATTAGTAGGGATTGACGACCTCGGTGGCGCAATGGCTAAGGTAAGCGGCCAAAGCGCGAAAGGTCCCGGGTTCAATTCCCCGGTCTAATCAATTTGGAAAAAGAACTTTTCTACAATGCCTCGAGTCTGGGTGTGTTGAGCTAGCGCCCCCAGTTAGTATCCGTCGTCATAGTACAAGGTGCTCATAGTACAAGGGTAAACCTTAGTTTGAGACCAGGTGATTGGTGTGATTGTCTGGCGCATTTATTTATTTAGACTATAATTCTTTTTTTCCTTTTACAATGAATATTGTGCTGTTTTTAAAGGAGATTCTGTACAATCCTATTGGTTAATATTTCTCTGTTTCTCCGCTCCGCGGCCTCGCTCCGCTTCGGTGGTAATGCAGCCTTAGGTAAGTTTAATCAAATTAGTAAGAAATAGCTTATATTGGACAACATCAACATCACATACATTGCTCTGATTCTGTGGTAAGTAGCTAAAGCACTTGTGTTACAGAAATCAGAAACAACGACGGTACCACAACACACAGACCCGAGACAATATAGAAAATTTTCGTTTCCCATATTGAACCGACCGGGGAACGAACCCGGGACCTCAGAGATGGCACTCGCTAAAGTCAGGCCCGCTCGCCTCTTGGCTACGGAGGTCGTCAAATATTATATCACAATTATATCACCTCTTACTCTTGTTGACGTGTCTCTTTAAACATTGCGCACCCCTAGATGAAAACTCAAGGAACTCAAAATAATTTTTATTGGATATGACGGAAAATTGTTTCAAAAATATATCATAGCACTGGTTAGACAGTTAAAACCATTTAAATGTCTAAAGAGGCATTCCCGAGGATAATGTGTTCTTTAGCTTGTTAGACTAGCCTTTTGGGAGTGAATTTAAGTTAAGACTAACTTGAGACTAACTTAAGACTAAGAAATCCTGTCTCGAAGACAGGATTTCTTAAATGCCACTTACTCTAAGCATAATTTTTGAGTTACTGGAGTTTTCATCTAGAGGTGCGATTGGACATTGGCGGAATCACTGCGTTGGTTTAAAACGCGGGATAGAGTGAGTCAATTTAGATAAAAAAAGCAAAAAACGTGAAAACACAAATTGATTTACTTAAATTACTTTATTGCACATTACAAAATATTTCAGTCACAAATCCCTTATTATAAAAACGTTTACAATATGTTCTACATAGTTGTTCTACCATTGGCATACATATACAAAACAAAAAGATTAGTCTTTATAAGGTATATACGTACAGCAGTGAACGAAAAAAACATACAAGCATTTCTAACGCTTGATAATGGCACCACGAAAAGTAAGCCACAGTGGGCGTGGCTTACGAAAGTGAGCTTGTACGAATACCGTTTCCAAGGACGCAGCTAGTCACAGGCGCGGACCAATTGGCTACTTGACAGTGTTAACAATAAAATATGAAAAGTGTTAGATATGTTAGCTTATTAGTAAAGTAATAATTCTACATTTAAATGTTTTAATTAAAAGCATAGTTAGTATTTTATTTTTGCAAAATAAACTTTACTTTTTTTATCTGTGGAACAAAAGAACCGAAACGGAAGCCAGCAATTCGGAAATGACAGCTGTCGGCGAAAAATATTTATTTTAATGTGGCGAAATAATGATTATTTTACCGATTAAATTGAATTATTGTGTCTCTAATCGTATTAAGAATTTATTGAAACATTTTCCGTTTATCTAAATTAAGTCGTTCCTATGCGTATCGGTTCGTTGTCTAGGACGTTGACGTCATAATTGAAACAGTGACGTGACTTGGCGTTTTCGCGCGTTTTTTAAATATGTTACACAAAATCTTATTTTTCTCTGGTTATTTACATTTTTTCCAGATAAATCGAATTGCTTGGTATATAAAATGAACGGGCGCACATTTTACAATACTTTTTCAAAAACTGTCAAGTAGCCAATTACATCGCGTGTTCCAACCCATTCTATGAAATGACGTAACTAACGAACTGTCTATTTGTCGATCTAAGCGCATAAGCCTTAAAGTTGTTTTTCAAGTGTCGATATTTCATTACTTTATCGCGTATCTATTGCTTGTGTGCTTTACAATTGGCTACTTGACAGTGTTAACAATAAAATATGAAAAGTGTTAGATATGTTAGCTTATTAGTAAAGTAATAATTTTACATTTAAATTTTTTAATTAAAAGCATAGTTAGTATTTTATTTTTGCAAAATAAATTTTAGTATTTTTATCTGTGGAACAAAAGAACCGAAACGGAAACCACCATTGCAATTCGGAAATGACAGCTGTCAGCGAAAATTATTTATTTTAATGTGACGAAACAATGATTATTTTACCGATTAAATTGAGTTATTGTGTCTCTAATCGTATAAAGAATTTATTGAAACATTTTCCGCTTATCTTAATTAAGTCGTTCCTATGCGTATCGGTTCGTTGTCTAGGACGTTGACGTCATAATTGCATCAATGACGCGACTAGGCGTTTTCGCGCGCTTTTTAAATGTGTTACACAAAATCTTATTTTTCTCTGGTTATTTAGATTATTTCCAGATAAATCGAATTGATTGGGATATAAAATGAACGGGCGCACATTTTACACTACTTTTTCAAAAACTGTCAAGTAGCCAATTGTGTGTGTTTTGGTGCCGCTATTCGAGTGAAGTTAGTATGACTTCCCGTCATACTAATATTTTTTGCGTTCACTGAACAGTCCCAAACAATAACATGACGAAACACTTTCACCCTACCACTCTTTAACATAAGGTTCATTTTTGAATTAGTTTGTATACGTTAATATTAATATTGAATTGCTCTGATTCTGTTGTAAGTAGGTACAGTCAGTTCGTGAACAACTCTGTACCTTGTCACATTAAGTCACTGTCTATCTGACTTGCTTAGTTAGGCGGAAACTTGGTATGACAAGGTACTGAGGTACATACGAACTAATGATGCTGGCTATATCAACACCCAGACCCGAGACAATATATGTAGAAATATTAATCGTTCTCATATAAGTGCACGAGACTGTTTGCAACACTTTCAAATTACACATGCAGTATCTATAAATAATAATCTTGCTTAAAATTACATAAATACAAGGTTATATTTTACTAAAACTATAACCTTCAAATACAAAACACAATACATAGAGTATCTTATAAAAAAGTTATATAAACTCAATTTAATTTACAAGTTTTTTAATAAGTATGAAGTAGTCTTTAAGCTTAAAATATAATTCGTAGGGGATTTTAAATATCAAAAGTTATATAAATTCACATTAAGTTCCTGAAAGAATGTCTCAATGAGGGATTTCGCGTTCGAAAAATCCACCAGATGGCGTATACGTACACGTAGGCGTGAGGTCCACCTGTTAATTGATTGGTGATATAAATGTCATGGTGACATCCGTCAATGTCATGTAAACCATAACCTATCACGTAGCAGTTGGACCCCACGCCTATGTATCGCCATCTGGTGGATTTTTCGAACGCGAAAACCCTCATTGAAGTAGTTCCTTAAAATATAATTCATAAGCCATTAAAAAAAATCTAAAGTTATATATAAACTCGATTTTATGTTACATTTTTCAATAAGCACAGTCAAAAGTATGTCATACTATACGAAATTAGGGCAGTTTGTTAATGAAGATTTTAATTGAAGTAGTTCCTTTAAGCATTAAACATAATTCATATGCAATAAAAAAAATCAAAAGTTGTATAAACTCAATTTTATTTAATACTAGCTGTCCCGGCGACTGTACATGTGAAAGCATGTCGCCTAACTAATATAGCAGCGTGGTCACAGGCCTGTAGGCGTCCCCGGCATCAGGCTGCGGGAACTGTTTGGTATCATCCTCTCTTCTTTTCTTGCACATCGGATACCGTTTCGACTTTATGTTAAGATGTACCTGTGGGAACAAACGGATTAGCTGTGGCCTGCGTCTTTGCTCGGTTTATTCCGGGATAAAAAGTATCCTACATAATATTTTAAAGAAACAGAAAAAATTAATCTCCCCTTGCATATGTAGTTCTAAACATATTCGGCAGAGGGCACTTACCGGAGGCTAACGGTTGATACAGCAGACAATTCATCGCCTACGATAACTTGCGGTTAGCTCAGTTGGAAGAGCAGCACGCGCGATACGTGAGGGTCGTGGGTTTGATGCACCGCAAGGGGAGATGAAATTTTTCTGTTCTTCAAAATATTTAAAGTTCGCTTGTGCGCACATCACTATAAAATTATAAATATCCTACATAATGTTTCATGCCCTGTTCCAATATTTGAAAAACGATCAGTTCTGGTTACGGATAGTGGATAGTAATAAATTATACGAAGCTTTAGCTAAAAACGACCGACTGTTGACAGCAGATATGGAAAGTGAATTCAGAATTACTGAAAGCTCAGATATTACTGAAATAGTGAATGTTCAGATATTAATGGTAACTTGTAGTGTATGGAACTTATTTACATTTTTAACTGTTCAGAAGTATTTGGTCACATTGTCTGCTCCTATATATCTGACGGCGACTGTACATCCGTGCGAAGTCGGGGCGGGTGGCTAGTTTTTACATAATCCATACTAATATTATAAATGCGAAAGTAACTCTGTCTGTCTGTCTGTCCGTCTGTTACTCTTTCACGCCTAAACGGCTGACCGGATTTCGATGAAATTTGGTATAGGTATACGTTGAATCTCAAGAACGGACATAGGCTACTTTTTATTAGAAAATAAGGGGGGATAGGGGTAATACCACCTTTGAAAGTTTATAATGAAAAATGTTTATTTTTGAATTTAGAGATATGAAATTTGGCACAAATATAGCTCGAAACTTGGATTAAAATATAGACTACTTTTTGTTTCGAATATTAAGGGAGAAAGGGGTAAAACCGACCATGAAAGTATGTAGTCCACGCGAACGAGGTCGCGGGCACTGCTAGTACACAGATAACGCAAACGAAGTCACCTGCAACGTGTGTATAATGCCTCCTCTACTCGTAGACAGATGTGATTCGCTCGTCTGTGGTAGATATTTGATTTATTTATTTATTTATTTGGAATGCCAGAGAAAATCACATTAAAAAACTTAAAAAATAACTTTCACAATATACGTACAAAATGCAATAATCTATTGAAGGCAGCCACATCATGCTTAAACAAAAACGAATTAAATACTATATTAAATTAAAAGTAAAATTTTTAAAGAATGGCCCAACAAATTACAGATACATAGATATAAATATATAGGGGTAAATATATATAACAACAATAATTTTTCATCATCGAACTATGATACCTATTCTTCCCTTATCAATTCGTGGCAGACAAGCAAATCACCCCACTCATCGGGGTGATTGACTTGATTGCCGATGCCATCTGCAGACGAATCTGTCTACGATTAGAGGAGGCATTATACACACGTTACAGCTGTTGCAGATGACTTCGTTTGCGTTATCTGTGTATTATAATAAAAACTAGCCACCCGCCCCGACTTCGCACGGATGTACACTCGCCGTCAGATATATAGAAGCAGACAATGTGACCAAATACTTCTGAACAGTTAAAAATGTCAATAAGTTCCATACACAACAAGTTACCATTAATATCTGAACGTTCATTACTTCTGTAATATCATAGCAGATGTTAGTAAATAATTTTTATACACACAACTAATCTGAAATGCATACTGCTGGAAGTCGTCGTGAAGGCACACTTAAAGTTACACATGGATGTAAACCTCTTCTTAGAAGAATGAGTGTAAACTGTATGGCTCCTAAAATATATAATAAAATCCCACTGTATATCAGGTCAATTAATGATAGTAAAAGATTCAGAACTGCCCTCAATAGCTTTCTTGCTGAAAAAGTTTATTACGACATTAGATCATTCTTTGACGACAAGATGTAAAATGACGTATGAATTTTGAATTAAATATTTTTTGTCTTATGAAATTTTTAAAATAATACTATATAATGTTAATTTAATATTATTACTTTGATACTAACCACTAAAATTATATTCATATACCTCTAAGTTGAATCATGGCTGTACCTAACAATATTTTATGTGACATCTTGTAACACCCATGTTTATGAATTAATAAATGATTGATTGATTGATTGATTGAAATTTAAATCGAAATGAAATTAGGTACACATATATTATAGAAAAACTTTCTTGCTGGAAAGTAGTCCATACTCAATTCAGGAATTGTTCAAAAAGCGTGATTGGATGAATAGTTGACATTATTGTGTATTTGTATAAAAATTGATTTTAATTGAAAGGATTTGACTATTGATCAGTAATTAATAATATTTTAATGAATGATAAAATATTGTATTTAATATGTTGTAATTTTTTGTTTATAGTGTTTGATTGTTTGTCTTTTGTAGCTGTTTATTTGTATTATCTGTAAAGTAACTAATTTCAGACACAATGTATTTTGTTTATGAATAAATGAATATGAATATAATATATATGAATAGAGCCTGAGAAAGGACATAGGCTAGGAGTATGCACGAGGGCCATACCTGTCTGTTATGCTTGTACAAGTTGGACTGCTGTGAGAACGTGGTCGGACAGTATTCACATATGAACGGCCTCTCGCCTGTGTGCGTGCGGATATGAGACTCCAGCTGGACCTTGGTCTGGAAACAAAACATCATTAAGAATATTATTTGACAACCTTGGTGGCGCAGTGGCTAAGGTAGGCGGCCAAAGCGCTTAAGGTCCCGGGTTTGATTCCCGATCAAGATAATTTGGAAAACGAACTTTTCTAAAGTGACTTGGGTCTGGGTGTGCTGTGATGACGCCCCCAGTTAGTATCCGTCGTCTGGTGCTCATAGTACAAGGGGAAACCTTAGTTTGAGACCAGGTGATTGGTGTGGTTGTCTGGCGCATTTATTTATTACTAGCTGACTCGACAGACTTCGTCCTGTCAAAAAGATTTGGAATATAGCTTGACTCTACATTTTAGTTAGAAAACGTTTGTACTGGAAAAAAAGGGCTGTCTTTAGGGTTTTCTCGGCAATTATTCGAATTTTATATATCTCGTAAAAACCATCCTTGGACTTCAACGAACATTTAAAAAAATAATTGAAAAAATTGGTCCAAGCGTTGTCGAGTTATGCGCTTACCAACGCATTTTGCGATTCATTTTTATATATTAGATTTATTATTTAATAGTCAAAGTCAATCATTTATTCATGTAGGTTACCAGTAAAACTTATGCATCGTCAGAATTTAGTTTAAAATGTAAAAAAAATGGTCACGTGATGAACAAACGGCCCCTTAGTGTCGTGCCCCCTCAAAAATTTCATGCCTCCTCCACACCACTCGCGAAGTTGAACGAAGTTAGACGAATACGATAGTGTAGAGAGGCACTTCGGCTCGCCTCGTGCTCGCCGCGTCAAACTTTGCCTCGCCTCGGGCGAACTTCGCCGAGTAACTTCGCGAGTAGTGTGGAGCAGGCAATGGATTTTAACGAGTGTGTAGAGGCACACTTCGGACTTCACCGGAGTTTCCCGAGGAACTTCGCCGAGTAACTTCGCGAGTAGTGTGGAGCAGGCAATGGATTTTAACGAGTATGTAGAGGCACACTTCGGACTTCGCCGGAGTTTCCTGAGGAACTTCGCCGAGGAACTTCGCGAGTAGTGTGGAGCAGGCAATGGATTTTAACGAGTGTGTAGAGGCACACTTCGGACTTCGCCGGAGTTTCCCGAGGAACTTCGCCGAGTAACTTCGCGAGTAGTGTGGAGCAGGCAATGGATTTTAACGAGTGTGTAGAGGCACACTTCGGACTTCGCCTGAGTTTCCCGAGGAACTTCGCCGAGGAACTTCGCGAGTAGTGTAAAGGACGCATCAGGCTGCGATCGCGCCTGTTTTTATGTGGGGGTTAAACAATCAAGACTATAGAAGACGCTCACCGGGAACCCCTTCCCGCAGTGGTGGCAGATCTTGTTGTTAGGCCGGCCCTTGTGCACGTTGCGTACATGCTGGTCCAAAGCCACCCTGTTCTTCGAGGGCTGCAGACAATTAAAATTTTAAATTTCAATTAAAATGAAAAAAAAAAGAATTCTAACGACAACAAGTATATGTCGTAATCAAAACTATTAACCAGTCAAAAGTACTCATGATATTTTAAAGAAACAGATTTTTTTTATCTCCCCTTGCGGTGCGGGAATCGAACCAACGACCTTCACGTATCGCGCGTGCTGCTCTTCCAACTGATTCCGATGATAAATGATATTCGGCAGAGGGCACTTACCGTAAGCTAACGGATTGATACAGCAGAAAAAATTCATCGCCTATGATAACTTGCGGTTAGCTCAGTTGGGCGACACAAGTACAGCATAATAAAGCTGTTACTGAACTTGTCGCCCTTACCTTGAAGGCTTGACCCCTTCTACTAATGTAGCACCCCCCAGGAGCTCTGCAAACCTTACTCACACGCAGGAACACAACAACACAGAAGTGATTGTTATTTGGCTGCGGTCTTCTGCAAGGTGAAAGTGTTTCACCATTGTTTGAAACCATCAGGCCTAGCATGCGCAATACGTCAAATTTCTCGCATGAGACGACAAAAGTGTTTAGACTGTTGATTGGCTAATAGCACACCGCACTCGTATTTTCAGCCAATCAGCGGCTGCCGCACTGACTTCAATCGATTTTGATGTTTGTTAAGAGCGCGATAAAATTTAGTCGCGTGGCGTAAGCTAGGCCTGTAAGTGATGGTTTGTTTATACAAGCACGTACCTTATGACATATTTGACACTGATATGTCTTGTGCAAGTGCTTCTCTTCGATGTGGTCACGTAGCTTAGTCTTATCCGCGAATCTCTTACTGCAATGGTCGCAGATAAACCTGCAACAAAACAACGTACTATTAGAATGGTATGGAAATTATCTTCTTTTATCTAATGCCTCGTAGACAGATCCGTCTCCCTGCGTCTGCAGTCGAATCTGCAGATATATCTCTACGAGCCGTCCACACGTCTGTATTTCGAGCTAGTGCTGCCGTAGATTCGATTGTATATCGATTATGCAAAAGGGGCCCAAATAATCTAACAATCGATACTATCGATGTAATCGATTATTTCGACCTAAAATTAATATCCATTAGATCGATTCAATTAAATAAGACGATTGACCATGACATTTTAGCGCATCCTGCAATTAAAAAGGACGCGCGTTCAAAAATTAAAAAAATACTATTTAATATGTTAAAGTGAAAAAACTGTCCTTTTTTTTCCTACCTGACTATCGATGATGGCTGGGAAGCCGAGCATCTTCACCGAGCTTTCGGTGGAGCGCAGATGGCTCTCACCCCTTTAATTTAAGTCACAACCGGAGGGCGCCCCCTAACGGGACTCGAACCTCGGCTCGGGCTGTTACTACCCTAATGTACGTTTGGGGAGAAAAACGACCCGGCACGTGCCGGTAGCGTGAGAAGGACCCTACTGCTAAGGGAGGGCGCGGCGCTGGCCCCCGCCGGCGGGGGCGGAAAAGCGGACGGCGTGTCGTGTTAGAGGGACCCCACACTAGCGTCTTTCGAGCGTCAGCGTCTTGCCGGCGACCCCCGCACACTAGCGTTGGTTGGGCGTTGCGTCGACGCGGCTCGCTCAGCGTCGACGCGGCGCCCGCCCAGCGTCGGCGCGGCGTTTGAGCGGCGCTTGCGCTGGGCGTCCTCCGCACATCGCGTTCGAGCGTCGCGCCGCGCTGACGTCATGTACAGTTATTTCGAAAATAGAAATGTAAGATTTGAATAACGCACAATATAATGTTTTATATTGCAGTGATAAATTAATGCTTTCAACTTGTAAAGGAAAAAATATATTTTACCTATTTGAAACATGGCCCGAATAGGCAACTTTAGCATTTATTTTCTCGAAAACTAAAAGTACTTAATTGAAAATGGGTTTCTTCGGCAATATGAGTTAGTATTTTAAGCTACATCCATATTTGCTATCAGCCAAAAAGTCTTCTACCTACTGATTCTAAAACACGGTCGGGCCGAAACAATTGAGTTGATCATTGTACTGTTGACAAAATAAACGCTGCGCAGGCGTCGGGCCGGCGCGGCGCCTGTGGAGCGCAGTCCTGGCGTTCGTCATTTCGACCGCGCCGCTGCGCAAGCGTTGCGTCGGCGTCGCGTCGACGTTGCGTCGACGTCGCGTCGGCGTCGCGTCAGAGTTGCGTGGGCGTCGACGCTCAAAGAACGCTAGTGTGGGGTTACGCTAAAAAGGATTTAGGTGAATATCTCGCACAACTTTGTCATATGGGGCCATAAATGTCATAATCCATAAAGCAACTAATACTATTTTATGGTAGTATTTAGATGTATTAGTAGTGCTCTTTATGTTCTGCAGAGATTTTAAACTCGGCACATAAGGCGGTTCTTTCTTTAGTATCATTATCTGTGAGTGTTTGACTCAGTAATTTGTTTCTAAGGACAATAGGGTATATTTTCTAGATGCGAAGCCAATTGCTCTTTTTTTAATTTTGTGATTCGAACTTTTTTTGGTTCATGCAACAATTATGAATTTACATTTACCATTTTGCAATGAACTAATACATAAGAATCACTCTTATTTTCTATACTGATTCTAATAGTACCCTTACATTCTTTAATATCCATAAGCGGTTACAGAATAACAGTCCTTCGCTGTATTCGTTTTAAAAGCCCATGAACACTTATTCGATGTTTTTCTCCATATAAACTCCCTCATAAAATCTGTCCATTTATTTTTCGGCATTCGTCGCTTATTAGGATGATTAATAGCAGGCCTATTTTTATCATTTTGTGCATTATAGTGAACTAGCTGTGCCCGCGACTTCGTTCGCGTGGACTACATCCTCTTATGGTCGGTTTTACCCCTATCTCCCCTAGCCTATAGGGCTATATTTGTGCCAACTTACATATCTCTAACTTAAAAAAAAACATTTTCAAAGATGGCATTACCCCCCTCCCCCCTTACTTTCTAATAAAAAGTAGCCTATGTCCGTTCTTGAGGTTCAACGTATACCTATGCCAAATTTCATCAAAATCGGTTGAGAGGTTTAAGCGGGAAAGCGTAACAGACAGACAGAGTTACTTTCGCATTTATAATATTAGTAGGGATGTCTGGGCGGATATTTTCCCACTCCTTTAAATATAACTCAAAAGATATAAATTTTTCTTGGTTGCTGCACGTCGAGTCAGTGTTTTTGTCGCTATCTGTGCTAGAAATATAATCACAACTACTAATACTGGCACTAGCATCATCGTCCGGTGTTATTTTCAAATTTATCGAAAAAATAAAGGTAATTCGTTTTTTTAATATAGCGCATTGAGAGTCATACGAGCACATAATAATTTGCTTATTTCTTTGTACACAACACTGCATGAATGAGGCAATTCAGGAGGGGTACTCCCAAAAACGAAACGAAGAAACGAAAGGTTTCGTTTTTGAAGATTATTCAAAAGTTTAGAAATGAAAACGTGGTTTTTGATTTGCATAAATAATATTTTGTTTTTTGAAAACGCTTAATTTGCATTCGAAGTGATTTCTTTATGATTATGAGGATCCGACATATTTCGTTTATGGGAGTAGGTCCCAGGACCTTTGAAATGTTCTTCATATTTAAGGAAAAACACTCTTTTTCTCTTTTAAGCTCACTGATAGTCTCTTTCCACGCTTCATTTTAAACCGTTAATTATATACCGGTAAGATGTTGATGTTGAAATGTGCAATTGGCTTCTTGACAGTTTTTGAAAAACTATTGTAAAATGTGCGCCCGTTCATTTTATTTTATATCCCAAGCAATGCGATTTATCTGGAAATAATCTAAATAACCAGAGAAAAATAAGATTTTGTGTAACACATTTAAAAAGCGCGCAAAAACGCCTAGTCGCGTCATTGTTGCAATTATGACGTCAACGTCCTAGACAACGAACCGATACGCATAGGAACGACTTAATTAAGATAAACGGAAAATGTTTCAATAAATTCTTTATACGATTAGAGACACAATAATTCAATTTAATCGTTAAAATAATCATTGTTTCGCCACATTAAAATAAATAATTTTCGCCGACAGCTGTCATTTCCGAATTGCAATGGTGGTTTCCGTTTCGGTTCTTTTGTTCCACAGATAAAAAAAACTAAAATTTATTTTGCAAAAATAAAATACTAACTATGCTTTTAATTAAAAAGTAAAAATATAAAATGATTACTTAACTAATAAGCTAACATATCTAACACTTTTCATATTTTATTGTTAACACTGTCAAGTAGCCAATTCATAACCGATAATGATTTCGTTATAATGCGGGTAGTTACGAATTTTAATGAAAGTTCCTTAATATGTGGGTAAGACATATTCTAATTAATAAATAAATAAATAATAATAAATAAATATTGGACAACATCACATACATTGTTCTGATTCTGTTGTAAGTAGCTAAAGCACTTGTGTTACAGAAATCAGAAACAACGACGGTACCACAACACCCAGACCCGAGACAATATAGAAAAGTTCGTTTCCCATATTGACCCGACCGGGGATCGAACCCGGAAGAGATAAACGAAAGAAACATGATATGGTCCGAACTAAAGAAAAACCCAAAAGATGGGGAACTTAAAGAAAAATTCGAGACTAAAAGAAATCAAGTAACCGACCTCATTCGCGAAACGAAAAAGTTCCATTATAATAAAGAATTTAACAAGGTCTCCAGAAATCCTAAGAAAATGTGGAAACTACTGAATACCCTGACGCTTAATAAGCTTAAACAAAATTGCGGTCCTTCGAAAGTTACTGTCAATTCTATAGAAGTTACAGATCCTAATGAGATATGTAATGCATTTAATAACTTTTTTGCTACCATAGGGGCATGTCTAGCTGAACAAATTCCTTTAGATTTTCGTAATAATTATATAAATGCGCTACCAAAGCCAACTTCTCAAAACCTGAAACTAAACTACTTAGAACCATGCACAGAAAATGAAATCCTAAATATAATTAATAACCTTGATTCTAATAGTAGTGTTGGGTTGGATGGTATAAGTACAAAATCCATTAAATGTATAAAGGACTTAATCAAAAGTAGATTAACAATAAGCTTTAACAAACTTTTAGAGGACGGATATTTTCCGGAGTCGCTTAAATTAGCCAAAGTTATCCCAATTTATAAATCAGGTGCAAAAACAGAGCCTGGAAATTACCGACCAATTTCAGTACTCCCAGTTTTATCAAAAATTCTGGAAAAACTCTTACATAATCGCCTTCAGAACTACCTACAATCCATCAACTTCTTTTTCAAGCGACAGTACGGATTCCGATCAAAAAGTAATACACTTACAGCATCTATCGATCTTGTCACCAAAATAAAACATAACATTGATAAAAAAAATATTGTGTTGGGAGTATTTATAGATTTGAAAAAAGCTTTTGATACCGTTGGTCATAAATTACTTTTAAAAAAACTGGAAATCATTGGAATCACAGGCAAAGCCCTAAAAATGTTTGAATCTTATCTCACAAATAGAAAACAGATTGTAAAAATTAACAGTGATTCGCAAAGCTTCCCACTCCCATTATCCTATGGAGTACCACAGGGGTCAATATTAGGTCCTCTCCTGTTCTTGATTTATGTTAATAATATGCGCGAATTAGGCCTTAACGGTCATATCACTCTGTACGCTGACGATACATGCCTTTTTTACTTCGGTTCGTCAATTCAAGACCTTATTTCTCAAGCCCAGCATGACCTCGACATCCTTCATGACTGGTTACAATACAATTTATTAACAATTAATGTCTCCAAAACAAGCTATATAATTTTTAAAGCAAAAAACAAACTTACCTCTTAAGTTAAATAATACACCCTTGCAAGAAAAAACTCATGAAAAATATCTTGGCCTTCACATGGATACCTACTTAACATGGAACTCTCATATAAAACATTTATTAAACAAATTGATATCGCTTCAAGAATCACTTCGAATGAATATACGATGTATACCGCGTACACTACGTTACAAAATATATAATTCTCTTGTAAAACCACACCTTTTATATCTTATCGAAATTTGGGGAAGTGCTGCAAAAACCAGACTGGAAAAATTGCAAATCCTTCAAAATAAAATAATAAAAATAATTTTTAACTATAATTTTCGAACAAAAACAGAAAAAATTTATCGTGAAACAAAATTAATGAAAATTAAACAATTATACATTTATAACACCTGCATTTTTATCCGTAAAACCATCAACAATAAAGTCCACACCGACCTGCAATTTACCAAACGTAATCAAGTTGGGCGCCCCTGCACTCGACGCGCGAGCTTCATTGTTCTGCCTAGAACTCGAACGAAGTACGGCCAAACCTCAGTAACATACGAAGGTGCGCGACTTTTTAATAGGATACCCTCTAATATTAAGAATATTGATTCGTTCGAGGTCTTTAAAAAGAAACTAGCACTCCACATAATTGGGTTTTTTTAGTGCGTTTTGTTAGTGTACGTTTTAACTAAAATTTAATTACACAACCAAGCCAGAATTGTAAGATCTGGGTCTGATTTAATGTTGTATCGATCAGTGATATTGTGCGGTACTTATTTTGTGCACTTATTTGTATAACTTCGTATATGTACTTACAACAACGAGTGTATGCTTTTTGTATGTATGATAATGTTCTCATGTAAGTGGCGTAAATGTCTTTATGAGAATAAATGTCTTTAAACCTAAACCTAACCTCAGAGATGGCGCGACGCCAAATTCCGGCACGCTTGCCTCTAGGCTACGGAGGTCGTCAATTGTGTGACATAAACATAGACATTACGATATTTAGTCGTTACAGGAAAATGAAATATAACAAGGTATACTATTAATATCCTACAATAATAATATAACACAACAAATACTTATATATTTTTTTTTTATATAGCACTCAAGATTGACCTCATCCCGCCTGATGTTAAGTGGTAATGAGGTCCTAGCTTAAGGGTGACAAGTACAGCATAATAAATCTGTTACTGGACTTGTCACCCTTACCTTGAAGGCTTGACCCCTGCTGCTAATGTAGCACCCCGCAGGAGCTCTGTAAACCTTACTCACAAGCAGGACCACAACAACACAGAAGTGATTGTTATTTGGCAGCGGTCTTCTGTAAGGTGGAGGTATTTCACCAGTCGGGCTGCTCCAGTTCGAGCGATAAATCGCTATACCCTACCTCACTTATTTATTTGCGTACTAATAAATTTTACCTCTGAAGAAAGATATGTTAATGGTAATCTTTCCTACGAAATTATACCTATTCTCGTTTCCGGAGTTTGAAGATATTAAAGAAAACACATTGTATCGTAGGTTATAAAAATGACACCTATAGGAACCTATTCTCTAGACAAAGAGATATACAGGCCTAGCATACGCAACGTGACTTAATTTTATCGCGCTCTTAACAAACGTCAAAATTGATTGATGTCAGTGCGCCAGCTGTTGATTGGGTGAAAATACGAGTGCGGTGTGCTATTAGCCAATCAACAGTATCGAATGTTTTGTCGTCTCATGCGATAAATTTGGCATGTTGCGTATGCTAGGCCTGATAGAACAGTCGTCAAATTGTCACTGTCATGAGGTGATGTGACATTAACCAGACGTTAATCGATTTTATGATTGTGATTGTCTAAAATCGTTATCTTTTTTTATTTGATGACAGTTTAATATATTATGTAAATATTTCTTGCACGATTAAAACATTTTAAATTAAAATGGGTACCTAATCATAATGATAGGAATGCATTCTCATCGTTACTGCACATTATTGAAAAATCAGAATAAATTCGATTGCTTTCGTTATACTTCAAGACGTACACCTCCCTACTTTCCCTCATGGCTGAAATTGTCAAATGTATCGGAAACTATAAAATTACTTATATTTTAAAAAAAAATACCCCCAAAAGGAATTTTAGTGAAAAACACCGAAATGGTGTAAAAAAAAAAACTTTTTTTTCCCCAAGAAAAAGATTGTGACACTACAAACTTTATTTAGAGTACTGGCTATGGGCAATCTCCTTTCATCAAAATACGTTCAGCCGTTTAGGCGTGAAAGAGTAACAGACGGACAGACAGACAGACAGACAGACAGACAGACAGACAGTGTTACTTTCGCATTTATAATATTAGTATGGATTACAATACGCAACAAGAACGGGTGGTTTTTCAAATATTGGAACAGGGCATAACTGAATCTGCACTCGGCATGTTCTTAAGAAGGTGTTTACTAGAGATGCAACAGATACTCGTTTGGCCAGATACATTATCTGATGCCGGGTATTAATTAATAACGCGACCTAAGTAAATAATAATAAATAATAATAAATATTCGACAACATCACATACATTGCTCTGATTCTGTGGTAAGTAGCTTAAGCACTGGTGTTACAGAAATCAGAAACAACGACGGTACCACAACACCCAGACCCGAGACAATATAGAAAAGTTCGTTTCCTATATTGACCCGACCGGGGATCGAACCCGGGACCTCAGAGATGGCGCGACGCCTAAGTCCGGCACGCTAACCTCTCGGCTACGGAGGTCGTCAAAGTCCCAACAACTAAAGGTTCCTTGTAAGAGCAGACCCAGTTGTAGTTGCTACGACGGCGCCAACAGATGGCGTTGTCCCGTTTTACATCGCGCTATCAACATTTTCCTGCGAAACGTATACAGGAGTAAGTACTCTAATCTATTTCTCTACCATTTAAACCTCGATTCTCAAGAATGATGTTAATCTTCTTGAATTTTTGAACGCGCGTCCTTTGATTCCGGATGCGCTTAAAGTGGCAGTAACTATCATTCGTATTACGGTCATTTCAAAAATCTCTTAAATAGATAGATAGATAGATATACTAGTGTTGCCGGATAATCGATTATCGATTAATCGATTATCCTCCCCTCAAATAATCTAATAATCGATATGACAATCATTAGTATCGATATAGTCGGTTATATCGATACCTATTTTTATTAGTTATAATCGATTAATCGATTATAATCTAAGTCAAATACAATATAATCGATATATCGATAGTATCGCTTTCAACTTGATATCGATATTATCGATTATATTGTATTTGACTTATTTATCTAATAAAAATAGGTATCGATATAATCGATTATATCGATAGTATTGATACTATCGATTGTCATAT
This sequence comes from Glyphodes pyloalis, assembly GCA_037074685.1. Classification (NCBI taxonomy): domain Eukaryota; kingdom Metazoa; phylum Arthropoda; class Insecta; order Lepidoptera; family Crambidae; genus Glyphodes; species Glyphodes pyloalis. The sequence goes on along the minus strand of JAYKKO010000034.1, from coordinate 3,496,954 downwards.
CGATTATTAGATTATTTAGGCCTCTTTTGGAATAATCGATATACAATCGAATCGACGGCAACACTAAGATATACTTTATTGCACAAAACTTTACAGAAATAGGTTTTACAGATTGATTATAATACAATTTAGGCGGTCTTATCGCTAGAAAGCGATCTCTTCCAGACAACCTTAAGGTAGAGGAAATAGTAGATGGCGAGAAATGGGTACGGCCGTGCAACATTAATAAAGTTTTATTTCTTAAATTATATTCATAGTATAGCAACTTAAACATACTCTTAAGTCACCAAATTAGAATTTTTCAGGATTCAATTAAAACTGTTTCACTCGCAATCAAACAAGTTAATTTTAAATCACTTTTTTATGCTTAATGCATTATTTGGGTCGTATTAAATTGAAATCTATCTATTATATAAAAATGAATCGCAAAATGTGTTGGTAAGCGCATAACTCAACAACGCCTGGACCAATTTGGCCAATTCTTTTTTAAAAATGTTCGTTGAAGTCCAAGGATGGTTCTTACGGCGAGAAAAAATCGAATAATTGCCGGGAAAGCCCTAAAAATAGCCCTTTTCTTTTTCACATACAAACGTTTTCTAACTAAAATTTAGAGTCAAGCCACATTCCAAATCCTTTTGACAGGACGAAGTCTGTCGGGTCCGCTAGTATATATATATGTCGCAGTCATCTGGTTGAAACAGCTATTTGATTGAGTCACTAGCGTGTTTATTAAATGACGAAATCTATTTAAGAGGTTTTTGAAATGACCGTAATACGAATGATAGTTACTACCATTTTAAGCGCATCCGGAATCAAAGGACGCGCGTTCAAAAATTCAAGATGATTAACATCATTCTTGAGAACCGAAGTTCAAATGGTAATGAAATAAAGTAGAGTACTTACTCCTGTATACGTTCCGCAGGAAAATATTGATAGCGCGATGTAAAACGAGACAACGCCATCTGTTGGCGCCGTTGTAGCAACTACAACTGTGTCTGCTCTTACAAGGAACCTTTAGTTGTTGGGACTTTGACGACCTCCGTAGCCGAGAGGTTAGCGTGCCGGACTTAGGCGTCGCGCCATCTCTGAGGTCCCGGGTTCGATCCCCGGTCGGGTCAATATAGGAAACGAACTTTTCTATATTGTCTCTGGTCTGGGTGTTGTGGTACCGTCGTTGTTTCTGATTTCTGTAACACAAGTGCTTAAGCTACTTACCACAGAATCAGAGCGATGTATGTGATGTTGTCGAATATTTATTGTTATTTATTATTATTTACTTAGGTCGCGTTATTAATTAATACCCGGCATCAGATAATGTATCTGGCCAAACGAGTATCTGTTGCATCTCTAGTAAACACCTTCTGAAGAACATGCCGAGTGCAGATTCAGTTATGCCCTGTTCCAATATTTAAAAAACGACCCGTTCTTGTTGCGTATTGTAATCCATACTAATATTATATGCGAAAGTAACTCTGTCTGTCTGTCTGTCCGTCTGTTACTCTTTCACGCCTAAACGGCTGAACGTATTTTGATGAAATTTGGTATAGGTATACGTTGAATCTCAAGAACGGACAGGCTACTTTTTATTAGAAAATATAAAATATTCTAAACCTTAAATAAGGGGGGGATGGGGGTAATACCACCTTTGAAAGTTTATATGGAAAAATGTTTGTTTTTGAAGTGAGAGATATGAAATTTGGCACTGGCATTTATAATATTAGTATGGATTAGTATGGATAGTATGGATGTATGGTCTTCATGTAAAAAAATGCACGTTAGTATAGCGTGACCATTTATTTTTTTGTCGGAGCGGGACACTTGCGAACTTATGTAATAAAAAAAGATTTTAGTGTTTTACAAGTTTCTTATTAAAGAAGATAGAATACATAGTGGCAATAATTGTAGATTCTATTTTTATTGACTGATAAAATTTGTTCCAAAATATCGGTTCAGTTATTAGATAAGTGGAGAAAAAATACATTTTAAATTATCGTTTGGTATGTTTGCAAAAGCGGCGACAATTTCGGCGTCGCGGGGGACACCGGGACAGAATGCCTGAAAGCGGGACTGTCCCGCCTAAAGCGGGACGTGTGGTCACGTTACGTTAGTACCTAAGTATACATACATTGATTTTCATGATACTAATGTACAATTTATTGTTCTTACTGTGTTCCAATAAATGGTATCAATTATAATAATAATAATAATATAATATTGGACAACATCACATACATTGCTCTGATTCTGTGGTAAGTAGCTTAAGCACTTGTGTTACAGAAATCAGAAACAACGACGGTACAACACCCAGACCCGAGACAATATAGAAAAGTTCGTTTCCTATATTGACCCGACCGGGGATCGAACCCGGGACCCCAGAGATGGTGCGACGCCTAAGTCCGGCACGGTAACCTCTCGGCTACGGTGGTCGTCAAATGGTTATGTCATGTGTATTAGATAATTGAAGCGATTAATCGAAAATCAATCTTTCAATCCTCGATTTAATAAAGAATCGATTCAGATATAATATATTTAGTTAATAAATATCTCTCGAGCGGAAACCCAGCAAACAGATTTAAAACTTATAGCACGAACGTTCCTTCCTTGAAACACGTTTAGTTTAGAACCTAAAAGTAGGCGTGGGCGTTATTTTAACTAACCGTTTTTAACACGCTTTTATTAGCTTGGGTTGTATGTATCTATGTAACGGAATCTTTGAATCTTAATTTGACCCACTTCCCGGTCTTTGATTAAGATGAAATTTTGCACACGCTCTGAGTTCTGATGACAATACATGACTAGCTAAGAAACGTCATTACAAATCCAATATGGCGGCCTCCCCAAGATGGCGAACTGACTGTTTGAAATGCACTTCCATGATATGGGTATCAAAAGAAAGGGTTTGCTGTCAGGAATACGAAAAAATAGTCACGTGATGCAAATCCAATATGGCGGGCGTCCAAGATAACGGACAGGCTATTTGAAATGCACCCCTATGATATGGGTATTAAATGAAAGGGTTTGCTGAATGGGATACGAAAAAGAATTATATAATTATTGATACATGAGAAAACTAAAAAGTAGAAAATAAAAATAAACTAAAAAACACGCTTTTAGCTCGCACTAAAAATTACAAAATAATTCAGACATTTAAGAAAGAAAGCGTGGAGCGTTTATGTTATCTTTACTCTTTTTGGACAAAACGCTCCACGCTTTCTTTCTTAAATGTCTGAATTATTTTGTAATTTTTAGTGCGAGCTAAAAGCGTGTTTTTTAGTTTTTTAAACTATTATTTTTCAACTGTTTGTCTGCTCTCAACGATTCAACTACATTTTCGTCACTGTAAAAGTAGTTGGTCCGACCAACTGGTTTGTATCCAACGCCTGGTGAAGTAACTTGACTGTTTTGATATGAAAATTACAATAAATTTTCACCAGCCAGTCCTAAGCGTGGAAAAGTATGAAGGAAAGTTCATTTCAGGCAAAATTCGTTTATATTTCTTTACAGTATATGACGCGTAATGTGATATAAATAAACAACAGAAAAATTTGGGGTTGTTGAAAAAAAAACTGTTCATTTATCCAACTCGTTATTGTTCTCAACTAAATTGCCTGCATGCAATGAGTTATGCCCAAAATGCAACAAACGAGATGTTAAAACAACGCCGCGTTGTTTAAACGGCTGGCTGGCCTGGCACCACACCCGTTGGTAACGCCAACTGGATTACTAACTAGTTGCCTGTTGAGCAAAAACGGTTGAGTTTCGTTGGCGTCAAAACCGCCAACGACCCACCTCTACCTAGAAGCAGGGTTGCCAAAGCCAATTCATCCATATCCCCAATAATCCTGATCGAATTCCCCAAATTTGGGGATAAAAATCTACTGATTCCCCACAGATTCCCCTCAAAAGTTTTTCTTTTTATAAAATGCTCGTAAAATCGCTACTTTGAAAGAAACAAACACAACTTTTTAAAACTTGTATCTACTAATTAACTACAAGCAACAACGAACGAAGCCAATGCATGCATTACATGTTCAGTCATTCATTTATCAGTCACAAAACAAAACATTTAATAAAGAAGAAAAGGAAGGGATGTGCCGTCATATCATAAGTACTTAAGCTTACTTAATGATTAAAAAAAATTTTGTTATACCTACTAATATTTTAAATGCGAAAGTAACTCTGTCTGTCGGTCTGTCTGTCTGTTACGCTTTCCCGCTTAAACCTCTCAACCGATTTTGATGAAATAATAAATGACGAAATATTCTCCAATGAGAATATGATGTCAAAATCCCCGCATTTTCCCCACATGCTGCCAATCCCCAATAAAACCATCTTGAGATTCCCCGCAGTTTGGGGAATTCCCCACAGATTGGCAACCCTGCCTAGAAGACGAATCACGAAGGACATTTCTGCGCATCTTGCAACTAAAGTGCAATAAAATGAATGCGCGTTCAAAAATATGTATATTAAAAATAAAATATTACTTAGTTGATACTGTTGGAATGCTTGGAGTCCTGTTTCGTAGAAAAATGTTGATAGCGCGATGTAAAACGGGACAGCGCCATCTGTTGGCGCCGTTGTAGTAACTACAACTATGTCTGCTCTTACAAGGAACCTTTGCTGTTGTTTGTGACTTATATTGCGTTCATTACGCAGTAACACATTCATACATGTAAGTCACAACACAATAATGTTTCCCATAAGAGCAGACACAGTTGTAGTTGCCACAACGGCGCCAACAGATGGCACTGTCCCGTTTTACATCGCGCTATCAACATTTTTCTACGAAACGTATACAAGAGTACTCTTCTCCCTAAGCACGTGTTGACTTAATAAATAGTATTTTTTTCAATTTTTAAACGCGCGTCCTTTTAATTTGCAACCTTGTTGCAGGATGCGCTACAAACAAACAAATGTCATTATCATTCTAGTAGTGTTGCCGGATAATCGATTTGACTATCGATAGTATCGATCGTTTAATCGATTAACCACCCCCCAAATAATCTTACAATCGATATAATCGATAGTTGTCTTATATTATAATCTAATAATTGTTAATAATCGATTATATCGACCTAAAATTAATATCGATATAATCGTTCTAATCGATAATATGTTTGTTATTTTAGCAGGAAATGACAATTACAGAGCTCTTGGGGGGTGCTACATTAGTAGCCGGGGTCAAGCCTTCAAGGTAAGGGCGACAAGTCTAGTAACAGTTTTACTATGCTATACTTTTCGCCCTTAAGCTAGGACCTCATTACCACTTAACATCAGGCGGGATGAGGTCAATCTTGGAGTTATTTTTTTGTATTTATTTTTTATTTATTTTACTAAAACCGAAAATACCGAATATTTCGGTTTTAGTGAAATCAATACCGGTATTAATTAGACCTTTTGGCCGGTGTTCCGGTTTTTTCGAAATTAGGTATTCCGGTTTGCGACCCCTAGTTTCAACTTGTTGCGTATTGTAGGTTCGCGCGCACCGTTTTCTAACTACGAAACGAATTGTATTCAGTACCGTCTTCACCATAAGGGCACACGGGGCCTGGCCCCCATTACCTGGAGGCCCCGAAGGGCCGACATTTCTCTAACTAAAGAACCCTCGGCATTCTAATATCATAGATGATGACATATTAAGAGAAGTAGGGCATAGCGATTTATCGCTCGAACTGGAACAGCCCGACTGGTGAAATGCCTCCACCTTACAGAAGACCGCAGCCAAATAACAATCACTCCGGTGTTGTTGTGTTCCTGCTTGTAGGTAAGGTTTCCAGAGTTTTAGTAGCAGGGGTCAAGCCTTCAAGTTAAGGGCAACAAGTCCAGTAACAGATTTATTATGCTGTACTTGTCACCCTTAAGCTAGGACCTCATTACCACTTAACATCAGGTGGGATGAGGTCAATCTTGAAGTGTAGCATAAAAAAAAAATTCAAAAAGTGATATTATTCGCATATTTTATATTCTAAATTTTTGTGTGCCCAAGGGCCCCAGGCTAGTTTAAGACGGCCTTGATTGTATTAAGTCATTGTGCGGAACTATTTCGTATGCTGTACACGTGCGCCCGCCTAATTTAGATACGTTTTTTTTGTGTTTAATGGTGTATATTTTAATTTGTTGTGTATTATTTGTATACCAACCGTTTTTCAAAGTTAATTACCAAAAATAATTACTATCTGGTAAAAGTTGAGTCGGAAAATTACTGGAAAAATCAACCGTCTATGCCCGGTATACTCTCAAAATCACTCATAGTCGGCTACTCGCATAAACGGACCGAAGAACTGCTACAACTTAGCAGGCCTAGGGCCCAGTGCGCTAGTTAAAGCCTTGACTGGACACTGCAAACTAAAAAGACACCAGTTTCATATGAAGCTGAGTGACTGATGAATGCAGATTTTGCAAGGAGGAAAAGGAAACACCTCTTCACCTCCTGTGTGACTGTGAATCTCTGATCCACAAACGAAGCATCCACTTGGGACGACATATAGCCCAACCGTATGAATTAAAAACTCTGAAAGTTAGGAAAATACTAGAACTTTCTAGAATAGACCCGGCTGAAGGAGTTATTTTAAACTGGTGGCGAGTCACAATATATCTGACAGGTCGCAGTGACCACAGTTCACTTGAACTGCACAGCCCCAAGTACCCCAATCACTACATAGTATAAATTAATTTCCTTTGGGTACTCTTTTTATTATAATGACCTTACTTTACTATTACAATAGTCATGTATAATGTATTTAGTTATGGAAGAGGGATTCTCCTGGCACAGGCATCTTTATGCTTAAAATGAGGCTCCAATCACACTCTGAGCTAATGAAAACACCTTTTTACTAAAATAAAAATTAAAAAAATTGAATTGAAATAAAACAAAGTCGCTTTTTCTGTCCCTATATCCCTTTGTACGCTTAAATCTTTAAAACTACGCAACGGATTTTGATGTGGTTTTTTTTAATAGATAGAGTGATTCAAGGGGAAGGTTTTTATTTGCAACCAGCTGTGCCCGCGACTTCGTTCGCGTGGACTACATCCTTTCATGGTCGGTTTTACCCTTTCCTCCCCTAATATTCGAAACAAAAAGTAGTCTATATTTTAATCCAAGTTTCGAGCTATATTTGTGCCAAATTTCATATCTCTAACTTCAAAAATAAACATTTTTCCATATAGGTGGTATTACCCCCCTCCCCCCTTATTTTCTAATTAAAAATAGCCTATGTCCATTCTTGAGATTCAACGTATACCTATACTAAATTTCATCAAAATCGGTTGAGAGGTTTAAGCAAGAAAGCGTAACAGACAGACAGACTTTCGCATCTTATATATAATCTTATATATAAAAATGAATCGCTGTTCGTTAGTCTCGCTAAAACTCGAGAACAGCTAGACCGATTCGGCTAATCTTGGTTCTGAAATAATTGTGGAGGTCCAGGGAAGGTTTAAAAGGTTAGAAACTAAAAAAATAGGCGTTACGAACTTCGCCGGGACAGCTAGTTTATAATATTAGTAGGGATTAGTAGGGAGCTAGGGATAAAAAATAGAAAATCCAGTATTTCTAACTATTTACATTACATACGTGCGAAGCCGGGGCGGGTCGCTAGTAATAAATAATAATAATCTGGTATTCGGCCGTATACCGGATATCCGTTGCCAGTGGACCTCATCGCCTAAGTGGTGGGGCCATGGGAATGAATTTCTCCCCCTATCAACGCGACGTCACAACAGTTTTTTTTCTAAAGGACATGTGATGATGGCCTCAGATGGCCTTTTCATCTTCACCGAACTGGGGAGCGGAAGGCTCTCACTCCTAATAAGTTAAACAACTGCCAGAGTGCGTTCCATAGCGGCACTCGAACCTCGACTCGGGTCGTTGTTGAGAGTAGTAAAAAAAATTGCAATGGTCTCCCCATTTAGATAATCTAGCTGGAAGATTGAGTTCAGCTGCCTATGCAGTTAGAAAGATAAGTTTTCTGACCGACGTGGAAACGGCAAGATTGGTTTATTTTAGCTATTTTCACAGCAGCATGTCGTATGGCCTGTTGTTATGGGGAACTGCGGCCGATATTCAAACTATTTTTGTGTTACAAAAAAGGGCCATCCGAGCCATTTACAAGCTAGGACCACGCGACTCGCTGAAAGAGTTATTTAAGGAAATTAACATCCTAACAGTCGCATCGCAATATATTATGGACTGTTTAATGCATGTTTACAAAAACTTGCATACTTTTCCTAAAAAATCAGACACTCATAGCATTAACACCAGAAATAAAAACAAGCTTGCTGTTCCTAAACGTAGACTTCATAAAATAGGTAATTCATTTGTTGCTTTAAGCATAAAAATGTTCAATAAACTTCCTGAAGTAATTATTGAGTTACCTTTGTATAAATTTAAGACATATGTTAAAATTTGTCTCTTGAAAAAAAGGCTATTACAAAGTAGAAGAGTATATTAACGATAAGAACGCGTGGATCACTAACTAGTCTGCTCGCCTGTACTTGCGCGTTGTATGTTATTTTAATAAGTTTTCTCAATCAATGCCAGATTAAGACCACACAGAAGCATGTTGGTCAAAATGAATAAAAATGATGTATTTGAATATCACACATGAAGTCCTACAGTTATTTTTATTTAAATGATTTTATTTTATTTATTTCATTAACTATATACTTTTTTTGTTTTTTTTCGAACTGACAATTAGTAATAAGTATAGCTTTTTAATTGTAAAAAAAACTACTGAGTTTCTTGCCGGTATCTTCTCGGTAGCTATAGGTTCCGAACCGGAGGTAGCTTCATTTGCATTGTATAGAGACGATTCATAAGTATTACAAATGTAATCTACATGAATAAAAAAATATTGACTTTGACTTTGAACTATTCTAAGTTTATGGGGACAGACAAGACTCGACGCGAGTCGAGATTCTTAAAAGATACCTAGCCTAGTGGGGATCGCGTCGCGGCACTCGCCGGCGAGGGCGGGATATCGGTTTAGTTGTGTTATTATGTGGCTTAACGAGATACAGTTGTAAGAAAGCCCTGGATGAGTTTCTTGGTGGTTTTGATTACGAGCGGACTGAACTGTTTATAAAGGTGTATAAATGAATCATGTAGCGTTGTTACTTATATTTTTTTACTCATATAGATATTATACATATACCTTACATATTATATATTCTAATTATATAATTATTATTATATTCAATTAAAATATTATTATCCCAGTATTTATCCCTCCATTAAAGTATAAAACAAGAGTTATGTTAAATTTATATTTAAAAAAATAAGTGTATAAAATCGTACTGCATATGGGAGGAGAGCAAGTTATCTTGCCGTAACACAGTTTTTAACTAGCACGGGAGATAAAGGTTTCCTTACCATATACTTACGCTTTACTTATATTTTGATTGATGTAATCCAAAAGCTGTTTTTGTTGGTTTATGAAATAAAGTTATTATTATTATTATTTATTTATACATTAAGTAATTCGGTATTATAAAATACCGGTAATTCAGGAATATTATTATTATGGCGCGAGCTGTTCGGCCACTCCGGCCACGGCGGCCTTTGTGTTTTTTATGGGTTAATTTGGAATTGGGCCAGCTTTTGGCCTAAATCGTGGCATCGCATGGCGGCAAGGACCATCGCCAGGAGACCGGCTACGCGGTTAAAGTCACAACAGCAAAGGTTCCTTGTAAGAGCAGACATAGCTGTAGTTGCTGCAACGGCGCCAACAGATGGCGCTGTCCCGTTTTACATCGCGCTATCAACATTTTTCTACGAAACGTTTAGAGGTGCACTCTTTTCTCTCCACAGTGTACATATTTAACCTAGTTAATAATCAATTTTTGAACGCGCGTCTATAGTATGCACGATGCGCTAAAAATGACTATCAGGCCTAGCTTACGCCACCGCGACTGAATTTTATCGCGCTCTTAACAAACAATATAATCCAGATTTATTATGCTGTACTTGTCACCCTTAAGCTAGGACCTCATTACCACTTAACATCAGGTGGGGTGAGGTCAATCTTGAAGTGCAATATAAAAAAAAAAACGTCGAAATTGACTAAGTCAGTGCGTCAGCTGCTGATTGGCTGAAAATACGAGTGCGGTGTGCTATTAGCCAATCAACAGAATCGAAACTTTTGTCGTCTCATGCGATAAATTTGACGTATTGGGCATGCTAGGCTTGTTTGACACTTTTTATGATAAACTGTTCAAGTTTTTTTTTTTTCTTTAAAACTGAGATTGGCCGATTTGAACTGAAATTTTCACAGATTATGTATTTCTGTTAGCGCTATATCAACCAATACTAAAATAAAAATACAGTTATATTTGAGAATGGCACCCATACAACTAATGTTTACAAGGAATACATCTTAAAAGTTAAAGTTTTATTAATTCACATTAGTTTTTAGGGTTCCGTGTCGCAAAAGGAAAAAACGGAACCCTTATAGGATCACTCGCGTGTCTGTCTGTCCGTCCGTCTGTCACAGCCGATTACTCCGAAAGCACTGGACCAATTGAGATGAAATTTGGTACACATATGTAAGTTAAAGACCCAAAGGTGCATGTGTAACGTAAATAAATAAATTATGAATTTGGGGGTCACTTTTGGAGGGTAAATCACAACATTAAAAAAAAAGATTCGCTAACCATATCGTGTGACATATCAAATGAAAGATCTTGCTGTAAGAATTGCAAATATGTATCATTTATAATCTTGAAATAAATAGTTTTTAAGTTATTTAAGAAAATAGGCGAAAATTGACCATCCCTCCCCCCCCCCCCCTTATCTCCGAAACTACTAGGCTAAAAATTTTGAAATTAATGCGGAATATAGCTCTTTACCTATAGATTACAGGAAAACCTATGAGAAGTACATACATGGATTTAAAAAAAAGGGTTGTTTTGTTAAATTAACGTTTTTTTTTATTGTTACCTGCCTGTGCCATGTGATTATTTATAGTTTTTTCATGCGAGTACTTACCAGGTTCCAGAAGTATTTAATTATCTAATAACCTTTTACCATGAACACGTTTCAAAGCAAAGTAAATTAGCTAAAGAATAAGAAGAATTAATTACTTTAAAAATCGACGTCAACAACTGTAACTTATTTACCTACATTTGATAAATAATTGTTTAGTTTATTGTGACCTATAAGCCCAACGTACGGAACCCTCTCCACGCGAGTCCTACTCGCACTTGACCGGTTTTTTTTAAACTAGCTTTCCGCCCGCGGCTTCGCCCGCGTGGAATTCGGTTATATTGCGGTATAAAGCACAACTTTAAGAAACCTTCTCATTTCCACGGAAAAATCTAAGAAGCGCGATGTAACGCTGGATACGATTAGTTGTTTAACAAAAACTGAATGGTACACTATATTATATAAGTAAAGGTAAAAAAACAGTTTAGAATTCCTCATTTTCGGGGATTCATTAACGTATCATTAAGCTTCTAAATTTACATGTTTATATTATTTTGCAATATTTTACCTTGTTTTAAACGACACACAGCGCCATCAAGCTATGATGGATGGATTGGAGATGGCGCCGGAAAAAAAGTAGGTACCTTATTATTTAATCCGAAATTCTAACTATACGTCTGCAAAATTTCAAAGCAATCGGTTCAGTAGTTACGGCGTGAAAGCTGAACAAACAAACTCACTTTCCCATTTATAATATTAGTAAGAATGTTTATTTAAAAAAAAATATATTTGTGTATAAACCTTTAAGATATATTTTTGAGTTCTAGAGAAAAGATGTGGACCTTAAAATTTGTGTTATCAACATTACGCCTAACTAAGTGGGCACCAGGTCAGCTAGTAAATAAATGAAGCCAGTCACCTGAGCTGGTCCTGGGTGACGTGCTTCAGACTGTTCTTCATGTGCCGATGGTACGAGCTGATCGAGGAGAAAGTCACCTCACACTCCTCGCAGTACGCAGCCGCCTGATTGGTCGTTTTGTCCTGCAAACAAACAATATTGCATACATTTCTCTGTTTATATACTGCCTTTTTTTATATTACACTTCAAGATTGACCTCATCGCACCAGATTAAGATTAATCGAACTGGAGCAGCCCGACTGGTGAAATACCTCCACCTTACGGAAGAACGCAGCCAAATAACAATCACTCCGGTGTTGTTGTGTTCCTGCGTGTGAGTAAGGTTTACAGAGCTCCTGGGGTGCTACATTAGTAGCCGGGGTCAAGCCTTCAAGGTAGGGGCGACAAGTCTAGTAACAGTTGTACTATGCTATACTTTTCGCCCTTAAGCTAGGACCTCATTACCACTTAACATCAGGTGGGATGAGGTCAATCTTGGAGTGCATTATAAAAAATAATAATAATAATAATAATGTTAAGTTGTAAGAAGTTTTTTTGAGTTAGCGTACATCATACTATAGTAGATGGGATACAGGTAGGGTTGCCAACCGTACTCTAAAATAGAGTATTGTCCTCTATATCATGTAGGCGTACTCTATAATCTATAACACTAATGAAGTACGCTAAAATACTATTTTTTAATAATTCTTTTAAAAACAATGAAAAATTGTTAAGTGCCGCAAAAAGTACAAAAAATACCTTTTTAAAAGTAAAAAATAAATGATACTCTTTTTTTGTAAGTCAATCCCTACTAATCCGTAGGGATTGAATATTTAATATTATAAATGCGAAAGTAACTCTGTCTGTCTGTCCGTCTGTTACGCTTTCCTGCTTAAAACTCTCAACCGATTTTGATGAAATTTGGTACAGGTATACGTTGAATCTCAAGAACGGACATAGGCTACTTTTTATTAGAAAATAAGGGAGGAGGGGGGTTATACCACCTTTGAAAGTTTATATGGAAAAATGTTTATTTTTTGAAGTTAGAGATATGAAATTTGGCACAAATATAGCTCGAAACTTGGATTAAAATATAGACTACTTTTTGTTTCGAATATTAGGGGAGAAAGGGGTAAAACCGACCATGAAAGGATGTAGTCCACGCGAACGAAGTCGCGGGCACAGCTAGTTCCCTTTATAAATGGGACAATATATCAGGTTGGTACAGGTTTCGACACGTTTGTACAAACATTTTAGTTACTTTAGCGCGTGCTGTGTGAAACTAGCGATGAAATACAAATTCACATAACCTATTGCTTTAAGTCATAAACATTACTGTAATGTATTGTTTTTTTTAATAAATGCCTACATGCCTACTTGTTTCTTAACCACGCAATTTATTAACATCTTTTTATGTAGGTACTACATATGTTCAAATTGGAAAAACATAAATATCGACCTACATAAGCGGGCTCTGTGTAATGAGACAACTAAATTTAAAACCTTTTGGAAAACCGGATAAATGAAAACCTCCGTTAATAGTACATAATTCTTGGTCTCGTGAGATTCCAATTAACCAGGTTTCACTGCTTATATGTTCCACCGATACCAGCATTATATGACGCGTCCGGCACCAAAGGTGTATGGATGCGCATTCAAAAATTTCATTTCAAACATAATTTCATTTCATAAGCTGAGAAAGAGTTGAGTCCTTTTGTATGCGTTTCGCAGAAAAATGTTGAGAGCGCGATGTAAAACGGGACAGCGCCATCTGTTGGCGCCTTAGTAGCAACTACAAATGTTACGGGCTCGTCACAAAGAGCCTTTTGTTAACCCCCGAAGCAAAAACGACGGGGTGTTATAAGTTTTTTAACGTGTCTGTGTGTGTATCTGTCTAATTAATGCCTCCTCTACACGAAGATGTTGGTTGTCAGTAATTTTCATACACTTATCCTACTTATTAACATTATTATTGTTATTATTTTTTTTATTTTTTTTGAGTCAAAACTCTTTACTTGATTTTATATATGTTAAATATGTTTATTTGTATATATATATATATATATATATATATATATATATATATATATATATATATATATATATATATATATATATATATATATATATATATATATATATATATATATATATATATATATATATTTGTATATATTTATAATGTTATATATTTATGAGTTTATGTATGTTTATCATGTTAAACTACGAAATAATTCTAAAATAAAAACTGTATTTATGTTGCACGGCCGTACCCATTTCTCGCCATCTACTATTTCCTCTACCTTAAGGTTGTCTGGAAGAGATCGCTTTCTAGCGATAAGACCGCCTAAATTGTACTATAATTTTTCTGTAAAACCTATTTCTGTAAAGATTTTGTGCAATAAAGTATATCTATCTATCTATCTATCTAAGATAGATTCGTCTGCACATGGCATCGCCAATCAGGGCGTCTACTCTTGAAAACGAAATATGTCGGATCCGATGACGTTTAGTATTTTTTATTGCTCACTATCGCAACTAAAACACTTCGAATGCGAATAAAGCGTTATCAAAAAACAAAATATTATTTATACAAATCAAAAATCACATTTCAATTCCCTAACTTTTGATCAATCTTCAAAAACGAAACCTTTCGTTTGTTCGTTTCGTTTTCAAGAGTAGACGCCCAGGTTAAGGCGTGGGCCCACCGCGGTGCACGGAGAGGCTACGCACGTGTATTAAGCTTCGCTTTGGAAGAAAATGTATGTGGTTGTGTCCACTTACACCACAGAGAGGCTACGCATGAATTGACGTCATTGATACATGCGTGGCTTGCTCGAATAGGCGGTGACATAGCTCAACTCTGTCGACGTGGGTCTACGTTTCCACTCCTGTCGTGGTCATTGAATGCACGCGTGCGCCACGAAACCTGGCAATTACAAAATGGCGCAAACGTCGCTCCCTTTCCCGCCCGTCTCACCTCCCCACACCTTCCGCTGTGAAGCCCGTCTCCGTGGGTTGCAGTGGCACGTTACGCACGTGCCACGCCGTACATAGTCGTGGGTCGTATTCGTGTACTCCAGTGGAAACGTAGACCCACGTTGTCAAACAAATTAATGCATGCAGCTAAAATGCGCCGCGTGCCCGTGCACAGCATGCGCCGCGGTGGGCCCGCACCTTTAATCGATGGCTGGCACATACGTCATGCTTGTGAACAGGTGCCACCTTTGGGGACTGGTCTGCTCCAGCTTACCTCTCGAAAGTAAAAACTTACTTGAGTACTTATTTGTTTCATCACTCATCTAAACCAAAACTATATGACTTGGTCCAAAGTGAGCTACACATAGCAATAAGTTAGATACTGATACTGTAAATGATCTGCTGAGTTTCTTACCGGTGTCTTCTCGGTAGATATAGGTTCCGAACCGGCAGTAGAATCACTTTGCATTGTATTCAATGACGATTCAAAAGTGTTACATGTAATCTACTTGAATAAAGAAATATTTGAGTTTGAGTTTGAGTTTGAATCACACCCTCTACATGTCGGCGGACACCTCGATGCCATCAGCAGCAGAGATGTACAAAATACTGTATACTTGTCTTTTTGTATGTGTACTTGTCACCCTTAAGCTAGGACCTCATTACCACTTAACATCAGGTGGGATGAGGTCAATCTTAAAGTGTAATATAAAAAAAAATTCGTAAAGTATTTAAATACATAATGCAAATACTTTTTTAATATAGTATTTCAAATGCAAGATACAAAATACTTTTGTATTTAAATACTAAATACAAAATATGTATTTCAAAATACTTTATTGAAATAAAATACTTTATGGTAAAATTACTGTTTTTCTTTATTTATTAAAGACTAGCTGTGCCCGCGACTTCGTTCGCGTGGACTACATCCTTTCATGGTCGGTTTTACCCCTATCTCCCCTAATATTCGAAACAAAAAGTAGTCTTTATTTTAATAGAGCTATATTTGTGCCAACTTTCATATCTCTAACTTAAAAAATAAACATTTTCCCATGTAAACTTTCAAAGGTGGTATTACCCCCCCCCCCCTTACTTTCTAACAAAAAGTAGCCTATGTCCGTTTTTGAGGTTCAACGTATACCTATGCCAAATTTCATCAAAATCGGTTGAGAGGTTTAAACGGAAAAGCGTAACAGACAGACAGACAGACAGACAGACAGAGTTACTTTCGCATTTATAATATTAGTAGGAATTTTAAAATCTCAAGCTCTTCAAAAAGAGCATCTGACATGTTGCGCCTGTGACTATGTCGAAATGTACTAAAAAAGTGCAGTCTTAAAAAAATGATGCTAAATAATGAAATAGCTGCCAACACTGCAAAACGTACACTGACTTTGAGGATTGTCAAGAGGGGTCCCTCATATATTAATGGTCAGGTTTTATATGCGTTTTGTTTCAAGCTGCTGCGTCACTAGTGGCCATTTTGTTTTTACTGAATCGCGGAATGCTTTAGAAAAATGAAGCTAAGAACAAAAAAGTATTTTGTTGTATTTTACAAACCATTTTACAAATACAAAATACGTCTCGAATAGTATTTCAAATAAAATACAAAATACTTTAAAAAAAAAGTACTTAAGTACAAAATCTTCGAACAAATGAACTGATTTTTAATTTTTTTTGTTTGGAAGATGAATAAATCGGAAGTGTTCTCAGCTAAGTTTGATAAAAATCGATCCAAGATGGCCGACGTCGTAAAATTATGAATTACATGTTTAAACACAACTCCCACAATATGGGTATCATAAACGTACTATCTGCATGACCCAACGGTTGACTGGTAGAGAATGCTCCTAGCATTAAGTCCACCTTTTTTACTTTTTTTGTGCAATATAGTTTTTAAATAAATAAAATCCCTACTATCCCTACTTAATATTATAAATGCAAAAGTAACTCTGTCTGTCTGTCACGCTTTCCCGCTTAAACCTCTCGACCGATTTTGATTAAATTTGGCATAGGTATACGTTGAACCTCAAGAACGGACATAGGCTACTTTTTGTTAGAAAGTAAGGGGGGGGGGGGGGGGGGGGTAATGCCAGGTAACGAATAAAAGGAAATTTTTCTCACCTTTTTGTGTCGGGGGTTTATTACATTTTCAATTTATTTAGTTACAGAATGTTTAGAGGAAGAAACGGCACCAAAATTTTAGTCCATAGATTTCACGTTGCCGTCGCGGTTTTTAACCGCAGTGCGTGCGTTTCGGACGGCTTTGCGAACGCGAAAAAACCGTAGTGCGGCCTTGAGGTCTACTCTCAAAAACGAAATATGTCGGATCCGACAACGGATAGCAATTTTCAATTCTCATAGTCACATCTAATTCACTTAAATTGCAAATCGAGCGTTTTCATCAAATAATACTATTTATGCAAACTAAAAACCTTGTTTTTCCTTCCGAACTTCAAAAACGAAACCTTTCGTTTGTTCGTTTCGTTTTTGAGAGTAGACCCCAGCTTAGCCATAATTATTTTTTAACCCGAATCAACGCGACCAAAGCACAGCAAAGTCGCAACCAACAGCGACGGTTGTAGTTACAACAACGGCGCCAACAGATGGCGCTGTCCCGTTTTACATCGCGCTATCAACATTTTCCTGCGAAAGGTATAGACGTGTACTTTACTCTTGCCATATTAAGTACCCAAAATAGCAATAATCTATTTTTAATTTTAATTGAATTTTTGAACGCGCGTCTTTCGGCACCTTTTGTTGCCGGATGCGCTAAGATAATAATTATGACGTTTTCTAAGTCTTGAAAACGATCCGTTCTATACTACGTAAAAGATAGCTTGATCTCTGCGACATAAGTCAAACTGACATTCCTAGGGTGGTCATGATATAAAAAAAGTATATAGATATTATCGACATTTCTTACTATTATCGATGCTGAAGTAACATTTAATTGGGTTTAATTTAATTGCAAACGTTACTAAATTAAACGAATAGTTTGATTAAAAATTAAATTTATTCTTGTAAAGGAGTGAACCCCAAATCCATATCTGAATCGCTAGAACAATCTTGTAAATTTATTATAAACTCTTGTTCGCATATATTATCATTATGTAAATTATAATAATAATAATAATAAAGTTTATTTACTCTTCACAAAAGGTTTAAGGTACATTATTATTTTATGACATTAAAATTAAAATATACAATAACATTAAAAAAATAATTAAATTAAGTTTTATTTAAAGTACCGATAGTTATAGTCAGTGGTCACGTTGATTCATCGCCCATCATTATGTAGGTCGGCATGCCCATAAAGTATGACATTTACAGGTATTGTCTGTACTACTATGAAATTCAGAACTTCTTAGGCGTGATTTAACTGACAGCTGTCGCAGAGATCAAGCTATCTTTTACATAGTATAGTTATAGTCAGTGGTCACGTTGATTCATCGCCCATCATTATGTAGGTCGGCATGCCCATAAAGTATGACATTTACAGGTATTGTCTGTACTACTATGAAATTCAGAACTTCTTAGGCGTGATTTAACTGACAGCTGTCGCAGAGATCAAGCTATCTTTTACACAGTATAGTTATAGTCAGTGGTCACGTTGATTCATCGCCCATCAATATGTAGGTCGGCATGCCCATAAAGTATAACATTTGCAGGTATTGTCTGTACTACTATGATATTCAGAACTTCTTAGGCGTGATTTAACTGACAGCTGTCGCAGAGATCAAGCTATCTTTTTACATAGTATAGTTATAGGTACGGATAGTAGGTAATAAATTATACGAGCCGTAAGCTCTAAAACTAAAAACGACTGACGGACGACTGACAACAGCTGATATGGAAAGTAAATTAGAAAATAGAATTAACGACTCGTAGATAAACGGACAGTCATTACGAATCGTAAAATGTCGTGTAATATCGCCTTTGAAAGTTAATATGGGAAAATTATTCGTTTTTAAGTTAGAGATATGAAATGTGGCACAAATAGAATTTGAAACTTGGATTAAAATATAGACAGACTACTTTTTGTTTCAAATGTTAGGGAAGATAGTGGTAAAACCGACCATGAAACGATAACGTACAAACGTTGGTTAAAAGTAACACTTATGCATCGTCAGAATGAACACAATCCACAATTGAAACTACATCCGGCTCGGAACCTAATCCTACCGAGAAGAATCAGGCAAGAAACTCAGTAGTTATCCTAATCTTTACAATGTTTAGAGCTAGAGAACTTAAAACTATGGTGTGCGAGCGAACAGACAACCATGTCCATATATGTTTATCGTTTAAATATTCATCAAGTTTATAGTATCCTTTTAATATTAAACATGATTTAATATGCACCTTAAATCTATGCCCTATGCATGTCAATAATACATTGCGGTAACTTGTTGAATATTTTTATACCTAATCCCACGAAAGTTCTACTGGTTTTACAAAGGCTACGGTTTAAAATAGCGAGCTTATGTTTATTTTGACGACATCCGAAGCCGAGAAGCAAGCGAGCCGGACTTTGGCATCGCGCCATCTCTGAGGTTCCGGGTTCGATCCCGGTCGGGTCAATATGGGAAACGAACTTTTCTAAATTGACTTGGGTCTGGGTGTGCTGGGATGACGCCCCCAGTTAGTATCCGTCGTCTGGTGCTCATAGCACAAGAGGTCAGGTCACCGGGAATCGAACCCGGAACCTTTCGCGCTTTGGCCGCCTACCTTAGCCACTATGCCACCGAGGTCGTCAAGTCAGTTTCGTTCCTTTTTAAAATCAAATTTAGGGCTTATCTCTTGGAACTTCAAATGATGAGCCTTGAATTTGATAAACATTAAGTTACTTTGAATCCTTTCTTTTATTTATTTTTATTTTATTATTATTTTATTTTTGTATGTCCTCTTGCACTTAGCACGTATTTGCTGATCTTTGTTGATTATTATCAACCCGCATTTGGTGAATGTGGGTATACAACTCTTGATTGTGGCGGTGTCGAATTATTGCCTGTAGTGTGGCTAGATTGGTTTGGTCGAGTGGATTATTTGCTGTTTCCTAGCACGCTTTACTTATGCAAGATGGTGTGTAAATGCTACCATTTATCTAATTAATTATTGTTTTACACTTTTAATGGCGCCTACCTCTCCGTCATCATCAGGCGACCACTGAAAACCAGCGTCGTGGTGCCATGCAGTGGTATCACGGCATAATGCTGTGATGGTTGCCTTTCTAGCACACTATTAGGGTATGCAGAATTAGATGTAACCTGTTACCTGTTTAGTTTAATTTGTAGTTCTAAAATAATTCCTTGTAACATTGTTTTTTTTTCTTTTTTATATCGTTTTTTGTGTGCTGAATAAATACTTTCACTTTCACTTTCCTACTTAGAAAATACTCGTTAACGTCTATCATATCGATTCCTATCTTGATGATGATTATGAATTCTGTAGCCCGGTTTCAATATTTAAATAACTATTCATTCTAGTTACGCATAGTAAATAATTTAACGAGGCGTAATCTAAACACGACTGACGGACGACTGACAGCTGGTATGGAAAGTAAATTAAATTATGGTACGGTATTATCGTCTCGCAGACGGTTGGAGAAAAACGAATAGTAATTTTTGGCACAATACGAATAGTAAAATGTAGGAAGTCAGAACCATGCATTAATATTATTAGCGCATCCGGCTTATTATGCAAAAATTACGCGGTCTAAAAATCAAAGGAAAAACTTCTTCCACTAGTTAATATAGTTGAAAGTTAAATTTTAGTAATTAGTTTCAATAAACTATGTTGATAGCGCGATGTAACTAGGTACAGCTCTATCTAGCAGCGGCCGTGGTAGCACGCCGATATTAATGAATACTCGGCAGGGCATCGTAATTTATCTCTCGAACTGGAGCAGCCCGACCGGTGAAATACCTCCACCTTACAGAAGACCGCAGCCGAATAACAATCACTTCTGTGTTGTTGTGTTATTTATAAAAATAATAAAACTAGATTCATGTACAGCAGACAAATAGCTACAATTACCGTTAACTCGCTTTAAAGCCACATGCAAAACATACAATTTTGTTGCCTTGTGTTATTAATCAATTATGCAAAAGAGTCCCAAATAATCTAATAATCGATATGACAATCGATAGTATCGATATAATCGATTATATCAATACCTATCTTTATTAGATATAATCGTAGTCAAATACAATATAATTATCAAGTTTAAAGCGATACTATCGATGTAATCGATAATATCGACCTAAAATTAGTATCAATATAATCGATCTAATCGATGAATTTCAGGTCGATATAATCGATTATTAATAATTATTCGATTATAATTGTTTAGAAATACTATCGATTATATCGATGATATCGATACTATCGATTATCCGGCAACACTACCATCGATTATCCGGGACCACGAGACGCGACTACGACTAGTTTAGTTCTGAGCGCATCTGCCGTAATATGCAAAGACGCGCTTAAAAAAATTTAAAGGAAAAACATCTTCCACGAGCTAACATGGCAGAAAGTTAAATTTTACTTAGTAGTTTCAATAAACTATGTTGATAGCGCGATGTAACTAGGTACAGCCCCATCTAGCGGCGGGCTGCGGCAACACTATCGGCGTGTTCATTTCTGGACATCCTCGGTAGAGCATCGTAATTCATCGCTCGAACTGGAGCAGCCCGACTGGTGAAATACCTCCACCTTACAGAAGACCGGAGCCAAATAACAATCACTTCTGTGTTGTTGTGTTCCTGCATGTGAGTAAGGTTTCCAGAGCTCCTGGGGGGTGCTACATTAGTAGCAGGGGCCAAGCCTTCAAGGTAAGGGCGAAAGGCCAGTAACAGCTTTATCATGCTGTACTTGCCCTTAAGCTAGGACCTCATTACCACTTAACATCAGGTGGGATGTAAAAATAACAAAAAAAAACGTGAGCAAGGGGAGATAATAAAATAAATGCGCCAGACAACCACACCAATCACCTGGTCTCAAACTAAGGTTTCCCCTTGTACTATGAGCACCAGACGACGGATACTAACTGGGGACGTCATCACAGCACACACAGACCCAAGTCAATTAATGAAATTATGCTGTTTCTTTAAAATATTTTAATTCGTTTTTATAGATAAACAAAGATATATCATCTTCCTATCTCCCATAGCTATAGTTAGTCAACGCGATTATATCTAATAAATATAGGTATCGATATAATCGATTATTTCGATATCAAGTTTTCAAGCGACACTATCGATATTAATCGATTATATTGATATTAATTTTAGGTCGATATAATCGATTATTAACAATTATTAGATTATAATTGTCTAGATTAGACAATACTATCGATTATAACGATGATATCGATTGTTTGATTATTTGGGGGGGGGGGGATTATATCTAATAAAGATAGGTATCGATATAACCGCTTATATCGATTTCATAGATTGTTAGATTATTTGGGCCCCTTTTGCATAGTCGATTAATAATCGATATACAATCGAATCGACGGCAACACTAGTTCAATTTTTTCACGATTCGTAATGTGTCAAAAATTACTATCCGTTTTTCCACAACCGACTACGAGACGTTTAACACCAGCTGTCATCAGTTGTCCGTTTGTCGTTTTAATAAAGAAATTCCCTCTGAAGTTCCCCGCCCTTTTAACTTTAACTTTATCTTAACTCTATCTTCTTCTAAATATATTAAATATGTATGTAACTATATTTGTACATACAAATATTAGACTATGATTTCCTCTACCCTCCTTCCATAAATGTTGTGTCGTCTTTAATGTGTTGTTCGTGTTTGTTTTAGGTTCTTAATGAAGACCTCAGGAACCAATAGCTCAAATCACCGCGCAGTCTCTTTGTGACGTGTCTCTCTAAACACTTGACATTGGCGGAATCACTGCGTTGTTTTTAAACGCGGGATAGAGACCATATTTAAAAAAAAAAAAGAAAGAAAGAAAAGAAAAAATATTTTCAAGTTTTGCCTACAACTAGCATCTAAAAAACACTTATTTCTTAATTTATACAGGCATTTCTTTGAATATCCAGGAGATAAGTCTTAAATCTTTTACGCCTTGTACAATTTCACTCCGTAACTAGAAATAATCGTTTATTAAATATA
Organism: Glyphodes pyloalis; assembly: GCA_037074685.1. Lineage (NCBI taxonomy): Eukaryota > Metazoa > Arthropoda > Insecta > Lepidoptera > Crambidae > Glyphodes > Glyphodes pyloalis. Next base: position 3,474,014 of record JAYKKO010000034.1, on the reverse strand, counting down.
GCTTTTGCCCGCGACTTCGTTCGCGTGGACTTCAGGTTCGTCCCGTCTAGTCTAGTAATAAGTAAGAAATACGGTAACTAAGCACTATTTATTTAATTTACATGCTGTAAAAAGCCATATTGATCTTTATTAAATGCACAATGTATTTAAGATACTTAATTGGATAAGGATTAATACTGTATTGCTTAAAATCGCTTCGTAAATAAGCCATTATTTCTCGTACAAAGTAAAGGATAAAAAATGGTTATTGTGGGTTATTCCTAAGAGATAAACATATACCATCACGGACTTTTTTGTAGACCTTTTTAAGTTGTACAATACTGTAGTACATTGTTTTGATCTATCTTGTTGGATTCAGTCAGCGTTTGCAATGTAAGCGCAAAAAATGTGTTTTTTTACGACCTCACATTAGAAACCTCAAAAATTGTAGCCTATGTGTTATTCTGATGTATAAGCTATATTGTGGTAAAGTTTCATTCAAATCTATTCAGTAGTTTTTACGTGAAAGAGTAACAAACATCCATACATCCATACTTACAAACTTTCGCCTTTATAATAGTAGTAGGATTGGACACAGGCAGTAATATAGCGCGTCCGCCAATATGCAAAGATGCGCTGTCAAAACATTCGGAAACACTATTTTGCACATAGCAGTGAACATTAACATATAAAACTGTATCGCTACGCAGTTCAGGGAAAAAATTCCGATAGCGCGATGTAAATGCGTGTAGCGACATCTAGCGGCGGCTTGTGGTAACTGTCGATTCGATTGCATATCGATTATTAATCGACTATGCAAAAGGGGCCCAAATAATCTAACAATCGATATAATCGATTATATCGATACCTATCTTTATTAGATATAATAGCGTTGACTATTTATTTGTGTCGCGTTGGCTTATAGCCTGTGTTGGGCAAAATTTAATTGCAAGGTGCAATAAACAATTAATTAGAAAGAAAAAACATTAATTGACTCAACTTACAAACAAAACAAAAAGCATAATCTGTTCCAAACATCATTGGATTGTTTATGGGACAAAAGGAAGAAAGCTCATCTAATGCTGTCTCGAGAATGGATCCCGGGCATCGCTGGTCTTCAGCTTATCCATTTTTTTTATAAAGCACTTCAAGATTGACATCATCCCACCTGATGTTAAGTGGTAATGAGTTCCTAGCTTAAGGTCGAAAAGTATAGCATAGTAAAACTGTTATTTATTTATTTAAAAACTTTATTGCACAAAAAAGTACAAAAGGTGGACTTAATGCTAGGAGCATTCTCTACCAGTCAACCGTTGGGTCATGCAGATAGTACGTTTATGGGTGCGGTAACAGTAAAAATGTGAGTATGGATAACAACAAAATTAATAATCATAAATAGCAGAAAATTACACACGAGAATAGAATATTCATACATAGGTTCATGATAAATAAATATAATAATTAAGCAATATAATATATGTAGGTATATATATATATAAAACAAAATAATATATATAAATATATGCAAACAAGTGAATAATTAAAGCAAACAATTGAGCAAACGAAATTTTATGTTACTAGACTTGTCGCCTTTACCTTGAAGGCTTGACCCCTGCTACTAATGTAGCACCCTCCAGGAGCTCTGTAAACCTTACTCACACGCAGGAACACAACAACACAGAAGTGATTGTTATTTGGCTGCGGTCTTCTGTAAGGTGGAGGTATTTCACCAGTCGGGTAATCCATACCCTCGAGAGATGTTATTCGAGAGAATATTGTGGCTGTTCATCTTTCAAATAACAATTCATAAATTATTACCTGTTGCTTTAATTAAACAAACATACAATTTAAACTGTAATTAAATTCAAATAAAGTACATAGATTTTTCATTTTTATAGTACTTTACGCCGTACTAGCGAACTTTAAAAACCGGAGGCTAACGGTTGATACAGCAGAAAAATTTCATCGCTTACGATAACTTGCGGTTAGCTCAGTTGGCAAGAGCAGCACGCGCGATACGTGAAGGTCGTGGGTTCGATTCCCGCGCTCGGGAGATAAAAAAAATATGTTTCTAATATTTAAAGTAAGTAGAAATAGAAGACGAAATAGTAGCACAGGGTATCTCACAAGGTCTTCTAATGAATGACTAAAGATCATAAAGTCAGCAGAAAACAATTGATTCAAGACCGCGTTAAATCGTTATTCATGGGATTTATTATATTTTGACGACCTCCGTAGCCGAGAGGCGAGCGGGCCGGACTTTGGGGACGCGCCGTCTCTGATGTCCCGGGTTCGATCCCCGGTCGGGTCCATATGGGAAACGGACTTTTCTATATTGTCTCGGGTCTGGGTGTTGTGGTACCGTCATTGTTTCTGATTTCTGTAACACGAGTGCTTAAGCTACTTACCACAGAATGAGAGGCTTAGGTCCAGCATCATCAAATGAGACGATAAACTGTCTGTCTGTCTGTTTTTATTATTAGTTTTGCGACTTATTACTATCCACAACTAGAGGGGATCGTTGAAATGAATAATCGATTCTAGTATAATCGATTCGGAGTTAAATCTTTTTACAGTGAATCTACATGCACATTATTATTACTTCTCCTCCGGTAATGATAGTGACCGCTTGCCCTCCTCCGAGTAACGTCACCTACTACGACCTTGAATCCATTTCTAACTTAGTTACAGTTACCAAAGCGCTCCAATAGATGGCGCTGTACTCTTTTAAATCGCGGTATCAATATTTTTCCTCGTTAAACTACCTCGCATTCGGATCGAATTCGAGTCACACTCGAGATAGTCTTGATGGAATTTTTAGAACGCGCGTCTTTGCAGTTTGGCAGATGCGCTCATAAAACCGAAATAATTATTTCTTTAGGTAAATCAGTGCTGCAAAAGATACTACCAGAAAAAAATTCTGATCATTCATTCTTAAAACTTAACCTTCATCAAGCTTTAAAATGCTTTTTAAACTCAAATTCAAATATTTCTTTATTCAAGTAAGTATAACACTTTTGAATCGTCATTGAATACAATGCAAAGTGATTCTACTTCCGGTTCAGAACCTATATCTACCGAGAAGACACCGGTAAGAAATTCAGCAGATTAGTTACAGTATCAGTATCTAACTTATAGCTATGTGCAGAACACTTTGGACCAAGTCATATAGTTTTATTTTGATGAGTGAAACAAGCATAAAGTATTATTTTATTTTAAGAGATAAGCTGGAGCAGACCATTCCCCAAAGGTGGCAAAGTAATGTGCAAAGTAATGTGATATTGAGATCCTCTGATCTATGGTTGGACTAAACTACATGTCATTTGTTTGCAAAAAGTTTTAATTTTACACAATTCGTTAATTTTGCTGTCATAGCGTGCTTAAAAAAATATTGTTTTACAATAAATTTTGATAGCACTGTCATTTTATTTTTTCGTATACTTATGCAAACATCATAAACAAAATCAAGTAATGTACTGGATTGTCGATATGCTGATACATTTTGGTATTCTAAGCATACAGTCGAACAAAAGTTAAATTATTCAACTGTTTTCTTGTAATCTTCTCCATCCTAGCATGCTAGTACTACTCTGGTGGCAATTATGAAGGAAAGCAGGGCTAGTTCCACCGTTGGTTTTGGTTTCCATAATACAAGTGCTTAAATTGTTTACTTTGGACTCAGGTCAATGTGATTTAGCCAGATATTTATTTATGTATTCATTATTTTTATATCGACAGAAGAAAAATATCCCTGTTTCTTCACTATCCATATTGTTATCACTTATATTTTATCGATATTAAAATCGATATTTGCTACATTACCAAAGAATAAATAGATATTAATACTAATTTTTAAATTGTTAAACGTCAAAACGATGTTGAAAAAAAATTATTTTGGGGTGGACGGTCACATTGTTGCTGTCATGACGCGGTTTCTATACTTTCCTTATTCTAAGGCCTGTACTACTATGAAATTCAGAACTTCTTAGGCGTGATTTAACTGACAGCTGTCGCAGAGATCAAGCTATCTTTTACATAGTATAGTTATAGTCAGTGGTCACGTTGATTCATCGCCCATCATTATGTAGGTCGGCATGCCCATAAAGTATGACATTTGCAGGTATTGTATGTACTACTATGAAATTCAGAACTTCTTAGGCGTGATTTAACTGACAGCTGTCGCAGAGATCAAGCTATCTTTTACATAGTATAGTTATAGTCAGTGGTCACGTTGATTCATCGCCCATCATTATGTAGGTCGGCATGCCCATAAAGTATGACATTTGCAGGTATTGTATGTACTACTATGAAATTCAGAACTTCTTAGGCGTGATTTAACTGACAGCTGTCGCAGAGATCAAGCTATCTTTTACATAGTATAGTTATAGTCAGTGGTCACGTTGATTCATCGCCCATCATTATGTAGGTCGGCATGCCCTTAAAGTATGACATTTGCAGGTATTGTATGTACTACTATGAAATTCAGAACTTCTTAGGCGTGATTTAACTGACAGCTGTCGCAGAGATCAAGCTATCTTTTACATAGTATAGTTATAGTCAGTGGTCACGTTGATTCATCGCCCATCATTATGTAGGTCGGCATGCCCATAAAGTATGACATTTGCAGGTATTGTATGTACTACTATGAAATTCAGAACTTCTTAGGCGTGATTTAACTGACAGCTGTCGCAGAGATCAAGCTATCTTTTACATAGTATAGTTATAGTCAGTGGTCACGTTGATTCATCGCCCATCATTATGCATTATTATTATCATCATTATTTCGCAGAGATCAAGCTATCTTTTTACATAGTATAGTTATAGGTACGGATAGTAGGTAATAAATTATACGAGCCGTAAGCTCTAAAACTAAAAACGACCGATGGACGACTGATAACAGCTGATATGGAAAGTAAATTAGAAAATAGAATTAACGACTCGTAGATAAACGGACAGTCATTACGAATCGTAAAATGTCGTGTAATATCGCCTTTGAAAGTTAATAAAGGGAAAATTATTCGTTTTTAAGTTAGAGATATGAAATGTGGCACAAATAGAATTTGAAACTTGGAATAAAATATAGACAGACTACTTTTTGTTTCGAATATTAAAGAAGATAGTGGTAAAACCGACCATGAAACGATAACGTACAAACGTTGGTTAAAAGTAACACTTATGCATCGTCAGAATGAACACAATCCACAATTGAAACTACAGCCGGTTCGGAACCTAATCCTACCGAGAAGAATCAGGCAAGAAACTCAGTAGTTATCCTAATCTTTACAATGTTTAGAGCTAGAGAACTTAAAACTATGGTGTGCGAGCGAACAGACAACCATGTCCATATATGTTTATCGTTTAAATATTCATCAAGTTTATAGTATCCTTTTAATATTAAACATGATTTAATATGCACCTTAAATCTATGCCCTATGCATGTCAATAATACATTGCGGTAACTTGTTGAATATTTTTATACTTAATCCCACGAAAGTTCTACTGGTTTTACAAAGGCTATGGTTTAAAATAGCGAGCTTATGTTTATTTTGACGACATCCGAAGCCGAGAAGCAAGCGAGCCGGACTTTGGCATCGCGCCATCTCTGAGGTTCCGGGTTCGATCCCGGTCGGGTCAATATGGGAAACGAACTTTTCTAAATTGACTTGGGTCTGGGTGTGCTGGGATGACGCCCCCAGTTAGTATCCGTCGTCTGGTGCTCATAGCACAAGAGGTCAGGTCACCGGGAATCGAACCCGGAACCTTTCGCGCTTTGGCCGCCACTATGCCACCGAGGTCGTCAAGTCAGTTTCGTTCCTTTTTAAAATCAAATTTAGGGCTTATCTCTTGGAAGTTCAAATGATATGAGCCTTGAATTTGATAAACATTAAGTTACTTTTATTTATTTTTATTTTATTATTATTTTATTTTCGTATGTCCTCTTGCACTTTGCACGTATTTGCTGATCTTTGTTGATTATTATCAACCCGCATTTGGTGAATGTGGGTATACAACTCTTGATTGTGGCGGTGTCGAATTATTGCCTGTAGTGTGGCTAGATTGGTTTGGTCGAGTGGATTATTTGCTGTTTCCTAGCACGCTTTACTTATGCAAGATGGTGTGTAAATGCTACCATTTATCTAATTAATTATTGTTTTACACTTTTAATGGCGCCTACCTCTCCGTCATCATCAGGCGACCACTGAAAACCAGCGTCGTGGTGCCATGCAGTGGTATCACGGCATAATGCTGTGATGGTTGCCTTTTTAGCACACTATTAAGGTAAGCAGAATTAGATGTAAGCTGTTACCTGTTTAGTTTAATTTGTAGTTCTAAAATAATTCCTTGTAACATTGTTTTTTTTTTCTTTTTTATATCGTTTTTTGTGTGCTGAATAAATACTTTCACTTTCACTTTCCTACTTAGAAAATACTCGTTAACGTCTATCATATCGATTCCTATCTTGATGATGATTATGAATTCTGTAGCCCGGTTTCAATATTTAAATAACTATTCATTCTAGTTACGCATAGTAAATAATTTAACGAGGCGTAATCTAAACACGACTGACGGACGACTGACAGCTGGTATGGAAAGTAAATTATGGTACGGTATTATTGTCTCGCAGACGGTTGGAGAAAAACGAATAGTAATTTTTGGCACAATACAAATAGTAAAATGTAGGAAGTCAGAACAAGGCTTTAATATTATTAGCGATTAAATACAATATAATTATCAAGTTTAAAGCGATACTATCGATGTAATCGATAATATCGACCTAAAATTAGTATCAATATAATCGATCTAATCGATGAATTTCAGGTCGATATAATCGATTATTAATAATTATTCGATTATAATTGTTTAGAAATACTATCGATTATATCGATGATATCGATACTATCGATTATCCGGCAACACTACCATCGATTATCCGGGACCACGAGACGCGACTACGACTAGTTTAGTTCTGAGCGCATCTGCCGTAATATGCAAAGACGCGCTTAAAAAAATTTAAAGGAAAAACATCTTCCAAGAGCTAACATGGCAGAAAGTTAAATTTTACTTAGTAGTTTCAATAAACTATGTTGATAGCGCGATGTAACTAGGTACAGCCCCATCTAGCGGCGGGCTGCGGCAACACGCCGATATTAATTTCTGGACATCCTCGGTAGAGCATCGTAATTCATCGCTCGAACTGGAGCAGTCCGACCGGTGAAATACCTCCACCTTACAGAAGACAGCAGCCAAACAACAATCACTTCGATGCTGTTGTGTTGCTGCGTGTGAGTAAGGTGTCCAGAGCTCCTGGGGGGTGCTACATTAGTAGCAGGGATCAAGCCTTCAAGGTAAGGGCGAAAGACCAGTAACAGCTTTATCAGGCTGTACTTGCCCTTAAGCTAGGACCTCATTACCACTTAACATCAGGTGGGATGTAAAAATAACAAAAAAAACGTGAGCAAGGGGAGATAATAAAATAAATGCGCCAGACAACCACACCAATCACCTGGTCTCAAACTAAGGTTTTCCCTTGTACTATGAGCACCAGACGACGGATACTAACTGGGGACGTCATCACAGCACACACAGACCCAAGTCAATTAATGAAATTATGCTGTTTTTTTTAAATATTTTAATTCGTTTTTATAGATAAACAAAGATATATCATCTTCCTATCTCCCATAGCTATAGTTAGTCAACGCGATTATATCTAATAAATATAGGTATCGATATAATCGATTATATCGATACTATCGATTGTTAGATTATTTGGGCCCCTTTTGCATAGTCGATTAATAATCGATATCCAATCGAATCGGCAGTTACCACAAGCCGCCGCTAGATGTCGCTACACGCATTTACATCGCGCTATCGGAATGTTTCCCCGGAACTACATAGCATTTATATGTTAACATTAAATTAAACAGCGATGTACAGGATTAATTCCAAATTTTTGACCGCGTATCTTTGCATATTACGGCGGATGCGCTATTAATACACGGTTCAATCAAATTAATGTTGCCGGATAATCGATTGTGGATTAATCGATTAACCCCCCCCCCCCCCCCCCAAATAATCAAACAATCGATATCATCGTTATAATCGATAGTATTGTCTAATCTAGACAATTATAATCTAATAATTGTTAATAATCGATTATATCGACCTAAAATTAATATCAATATAATCGATTAATATCGATAGTGTCGCTTGAAAACTTGATATCGAAATAATCGATTATATTGTATTTCACTACGATTATAATCGATTATATCTAATAACGATAGGTATCGATATAAGCGGTTATATCGATTTCATAGATTGTTAGATTATTTGGGCCCCTTTTTCATAGTCGATTAATAATCGATATACAATCGAATCGACGGCAACACTAGTTCAATTTTTTCACGATTCGTAATGTGTCAAAAATTACTATCCGTTTTTCCACAACCGACTACGAGACGTTTAACACCAGCTGTCATCAGTTGTCCGTTTGTCGTTTTAATAAAGAAATTCCCTCTGAAGTTCCCCGCCCTTTTAACTTTAACTTTATCTTAACTCTATCTTCTTCTAAATATATTAAATATGTATGCAACTATATTTGTATGTATGATATTAGACTATGATTTCCTCTACCCTCTGTCCATAAACGTTGTGTCGTCTTTAATGTGTTGTACGTGTTTGTTTTAGGTTCTTAATGAAGACCTCAGGAACCAATAGCTCAAATCACCGCGCAATCTCCCTTTGTGACGTGTCTCTCTACACTTGACATTGGCGGAATCACTGCGTAGTTTTTAAACGCGGGATAGAGACCATATTTAAAAAAAAAAAAAAAAGAAAGAAAAGAAAAAATATTTTCAAGTTTTACCTACAACTAGCATTTAAAAAACACTTATTTCTTAATTTATACAGGCATTTCTTTGAATATCCAGGAGATAAGTCTTAAATCTTTTACGCCTTGTACAATTTCACTCCGTAACTAGAAATAATCGTTTATTAAATATAGCTTTTGCCCGCGACTTCGTTCGCGTGGACTTGAGGTTCGTCCCGTCTAGTCTAGTAATAAGTAAGAAATACGGTAACTAAGCACTATTTATTTAATTTACATGCTGTAAAAAGCCATATTGATCTTTATTAAATGCACAATGTATTTAAGATACTTAATTGGATAAGGATTAATACTGTATTGCTTAAAATCGCTTCGTAAATAAGCCATTATTTCTCGTACAAAGTAAAGGATAAAAAATGGTTATTGTGGGTTATTCCTAAGAGATAAACATATACCATCACGGACTTTTTTGTAGACCTTTTTAAGTTGTACAATACTGTAGTACATTGTTTTGATCTATCTTGTTGGATTCAGTCAGCGTTTGCAATGTAAGCGCAAAAAATGTGTTTTTTTACGACCTCACATTAGAAACCTCAAAAATTGTAGCCTATGTGTTATTCTGATGTATAAGCTATATTGTGGTAAAGTTTCATTCAAATCCATTCAGTAGTTTTTACGTGAAAGAGTAACAAACATCCATACATCCATACTTACAAACTTTCGCCTTTATAATAGTAGTAGGATTGGACACAGGCAGTAATATAGCGCGTCCGCCATTATGCAAAGATGCGCTGTCAAAACATTCGGTAACACTATTTTGCACAAAGCAGTAAACATTAACATATAAAACTGTATCGCTACGTAGTTCAGGGAAAAAATTCCGATAGCGCGATGTAAATGCGTGTAGCGACATCTAGCGGCGGCTTGTGGTAACTGCCGATTCGATTGCATATCGATTATTATTAATCGACTATGCAAAAGGGGCCCAAATAATCTAACAATCGATATAATCGATTATATCGATACCTATCTTTATTAGATATAATAGCGTTGACTATTTATTTGTGTCGCGTTGGCTTATAGCCTGTGTTGGGCAAAATTTAATTGCAAGGTGCAATAAACAATTAATTAGAAAGAAAAAACATTAATTGACTCAACTTACAAACAAAACAAAAAGCATAATCTGTTCCAAACATCATTGGATTGTTTATGGGACAAAAGGAAGAAAGCTCATCTAATGCTGTCTCGAGAATGGATCCCGGGCATCGCTGGTCTTCAGCTTATCCATTTTTTTTATAAAGCACTTCAAGATTGACATCATCCCACCTGATGTTAAGTGGTAATGAGTTCCTAGCTTAAGGTCGAAAAGTATAGCATAGTAAAACTGTTATTTATTTATTTAAAAACTTTATTGCACAAAAAAAGTACAAAAGGTGGACTTAATGCTAGGAGCATTCTCTACCAGTCAACCGTTGGGTCATGCAGATAGTACGTTTATGGGTGCGGTAACAGTAAAAATGTGAGTATGGATAACAACAAAATTAATAATCATAAATAGCAGAAAATTACACACGAGAATAGAATATTCATACATAGGTTCATGATAAATAAATATAATAATTAAGCAATATAATATATGTAGGTATATATATATAAAAAACAAAATAATATATATAAATATATGCAAACAAGTGAATAATTAAAGCAAACAATTGAGCAAACGAAATTTTATGTTACTAGACTTGTCGCCTTTACCTTGAAGGCTTGACCCCTGCTACTAATGTAGCACCCTCCAGGAGCTCTGTAAACCTTACTCACACGCAGGAACACAACAACACAGAAGTGATTGTTATTTGGCTGCGGTCTTCTGTAAGGTGGAGGTATTTCACCAGTCGGGTAATCCATACCCTCGAGAGATGTTATTCGAGAGAATATTGTGGCTGTTCATCTTTCAAATAACAATTCATAAATTATTACCTGTTGCTTTAATTAAACAAACATACAATTTAAACTGTAATTAAATTCAAATAAAGTACATAGATTTTTCATTTTTATAGTACTTTACGCCGTACTAGCGAACTTTAAAAACCGGAGGCTAACGGTTGATACAGCAGAAAAATTTCATCGCTTACGATAACTTGCGGTTAGCTCAGTTGGCAAGAGCAGCACGCGCGATACGTGAAGGTCGTGGGTTCGATTCCCGCGTTCGGGAGATAAAAAAATTATGTTTCTAATATTTAAAGTAAGTAGAAATAGAAGACGAAATAGTAGCACAGGGTATCTCACAAGGTCTTCTAATGAATGACTAAAGATCATAAAGTCAGCAGAAAACAATTGATTCAAGACCGCGTTAAATCGTTATTCATGGGATTTATTATATTTTGACGACCTCCGTAGCCGAGAGGCGAGCGGGCCGGACTTTGGGGACGCGCCGTCTCTGATGTCCCGGGTTCGATCCCCGGTCGGGTCCATATGGGAAACGGACTTTTCTATATTGTCTCGGGTCTGGGTGTTGTGGTACCGTCATTGTTTCTGATTTCTGTAACACGAGTGCTTAAGCTACTTACCACAGAATGAGAGGCTTAGGTCCAGCATCATCAAATGAGACGATAAACTGTCTGTCTGTCTGTTTTTATTATTAGTTTTGCGACTTATTACTATCCACAACTAGAGGGGATCGTTGAAATGAATAATCGATTCTAGTATAATCGATTCGGAGTTAAATCTTTTTACAGTGAATCTACATGCACATTATTATTACTTCTCCTCCGGTAATGATAGTGACCGCTTGCCCTCCTCCGAGTAACGTCACCTACTACGACCTTGAATCCATTTCTAACCTAGTTACAGTTACCAAAGCGCTCCAATAGATGGCGCTGTACTCTTTTAAATCGCGGTATCAATATTTTTCCTCGTTAAACTACCTCGCATTCGGATCAAAGTCGAGTCAGTTTGAGAAAGTCTTCATGAAATTTTTAGAACGCGCGTCTTTGCAGTTTGGCAGATGCGCTCATAAAACCGAAATAATTATTTCTTTAGGTAAATCAGTGCTGCAAAAGATACTACCAGAAAAAAATTCTGATCATTCATTCTTAAAACTTAACCTTCATCAAGCTTTAAAATGCTTTTTAAACTCAAATTCAAATATTTCTTTATTCAAGTAAGTATAACACTTTTGAATCGTCATTGAATACAATGCAAAGTGATTCTACTGCCGGTTCGGAACCTATATCTACCGAGAAGACACCGGTAAGAAACTCAGCAGATTAGTTACAGTATCAGTATCTAACTTATAGCTATGTGTAGCACTTTGGACCAAGTCATATATTTTTATTTTGATGAGTGAAACAAGCATAAAGTATTATTTTATTTTAAGAGATAAGCTGGAGCAGACCAGGGGGCCATTCAAGTATTACGTAAGCACTATGGGGGGGTGGGGGGGGTCTTTGTTATGCTTATTTTGGATGACAGGGGGGGTGGGGGAGTCTAGATGATGATTACGTCATCGGTAGTTATTTACTTTTTTACACAAGTTGCAACTCTCACATTGTCTGGGCTTGAAAACAAACGCATTTTTTAAAATTCCCGCAAATAATGCATACGTTTAGGCACTCGCGTTAGAACCGATTAGGGATTATCGCGCGCTATTCACTTGTCTGAAATTTCTCCGTTAGTGTATTGTTTTGTTTGGATATTATAGCGAGTAGACGTATTGTAAGCATAGCAAAGCAAGTTAACATTTGTGTTACCGTTGATTCCATTAGCCAAAGTTTAACGTTTAAATAAGATGTCGTTTCAAATAGACAAATCCAAGTTATACCAAAAATTGTTTCAAATTTTTAAATAATCTCATGCAAGTACGAAAGTACAAAATGTACAAAAGTTAGTGAACGAAGTGTGGCGAAATTATAAATTACAAGCAAAGTCCGACAAGGAAATAGATATATATAGATATAATTAAAAAAAATACATTTATAATTGAAAAATGTTTACGTAAGCATGGGAGGAGGGGGTAAGAGCTTTGCTTACTTTTGCTGACAAGGGGGATGGGGGGGTAAATGATTGTAATAAATCTGCTTACGTAATATTTGAACGGCCCCCAGTCCCCAAAGGTGGCACCTGTTCACAAGCATGACGTACGTGCCAGCCATCGCTTCACTCAACCATATTGAAGGGAATGTAACGACCCGCCACATAGCGCCACCACCCCAGTGACATTTTAGTGAGCATAAAAAAATCTGTACAATCATTTCCAAGGGAAATAGATCCATTAAAAACTTTGTTTTTTATCTTTTAATTTTTTCCTCTATCTAAAAATGAATTAATATCGATCTAATCAACTAAAGTCTTATCGATTTAAGATTATGGTGGACACAACCGATTGATCGATAATCAATTTCCGCTAATATAAAATAATCCCAGCGCATCCGCCATTAATATGCAAAGATGCGCATTCAAAAATTTGTGCAGAATACCCAAGAGTTGGGACTTATATCCAACAATCAAATTTTAGTGACTCAGGGGTAACGTTTCGGAGAAAAATACTGATACCGCGATTGAAATGCGTACAGCGCCATCTAGTACAACGCTTAGGAGACAGCAAATGACCTGTCGATCTAGAACAAACAGCTCATTAAATGCAAAACAGGCAGGCAATCCCAAATACCTTTATTTAACAGAACGATTAAAACAAAAATTAAATAGAATTGAGGTACTTTTTTTTTAAAGCTTTTTAGAGTTATACATAATGGAACTGAAACTATAAAAAAATACCTCAATTAGTTTTATTTATTTTGTTGTTTTCACGTCCTGTAAAATAAAGGTATTTGGGCTTGCGTCCGTTTTGCATTTAATGAGCGATTTACTGTGATATGTTAAAAACAATACTCACAAGTGAAGCTACCTCCGGTTCGGAACCTATAACTAAAGAGAAGATACCGGCAAGAAACTCAGTAGGTTTTTTTTACAAATGAAAGCTACACTTATTAATAATTTTGCACTAAGACACAGTTAGTTTGTCAATTGTAAAATAAAAATTTAAAATCAATTATTGAAAAAAAAAAAACAAATATATTTGTTAATTAAATTAACTGTAGGACTTACATGCGTCATCGAGGCCCAATTCTGACATTGATTGAGAAAGTGCTCATATATTTTTAAAATAATATAAAACACGCAAGTACAGGCGAGCAGACTAGTTAGTGATCCACACGTTCGATTGTCATTCAAATACTCTTCTACTTTGTAGTAGCCTTTTTTCAAAAGACAACGTTTGGCAAATGTCTAAAATTTGTACAAATATACTCTGATATGTTAAAAACAACTCACCCTAATGTCATGCTTCTCGAGATGCCGTTTCAAGCTCGTCTTCCACCTGAACATCTTATCGCAGACTGTGCACGGGAACGCATTGTGCAGCTCATGCACCGACCTGGAGACAGGACAACAATTGTACGACTGTCGATAATAGTTTTTTTATTTTTTTTTATATTGCACTTCAAGATTAACCTCATCCCACCTGATGTTAAGTGGTATTAAGGTCCTAGCTTAAGGGCGACAAGTACAGCATAATAAATATGTTACTGGACGTCTCGCCCTCACCTTGAAGGCTTGACCCCTGTTACTAATGTAGCACCCAGGAGCTCTGGAAACCTTACTTACTCGCAGGAACACAACAACACAGAAGTGATTGTTATTTGGCTGCGGTTTTCTGTAAGGTGTTTTATAATGCACTTCAAGATTGACCTCTTCCCACCTGATGTTAAGTGGTAATGAGGTCCTAGCTTAAGGGTGACAAGTACAGCATAATAAATCTGCTACTGGACTTATCACCGTTACCTTAAAGGCTTGACCCCTGTTACTAATGTAGCACCCAGGAGCTCTGTAAACCTTACTTACTCGCAGGAACACAACAAGGAACACCCAAATAACAATCACTTCTGTGTTGTTGTGTTCCTGCGTATGAGTAAGGTTTACAGAGCTCCTGGGGGGTGCTACATTAGTAGCAGGGGTCAAGCCATCAAGGTCAGGGCGACAAGTCCAGTAAAAGCTTTATCACTCTCCCTCGGGTGGCGGTACGGTGCGCCATGCATCCCTCCTCGTAAAAAATTACAAAAAGGACCTCATTGCCACTTAACATTAGGCGGGATGAGGTTAATCTAAAAGTGCAATATAAAAAAAGATTCCCTTTTATATAATTATGTTAAAAAACTCACAGTCTATGGTTGAGTAATCCAGCTCTATGCGTGAACGTCTTGTCGCACTCTGTGCATTGAACTCTCGCTTTATGCGTGTCCTTGTGATACCTATGTGTGTCTATGGATCTGAAACAAACATAATCATTTATAGTACAGTCAGAAGCACATCAAGGTAAACGCAGCGGGCGGCAAGGCACGGCTCGGGCGCACGCAACCCCTCAACCCCTGCGCCCGCGCAACCTACTAGTTTCGTCTTGACCGTTGACCGTGACCTACTTAACGTCACATGGCACGCGTGCGCGAAATTAATCACTGGACTGAGAATTATTTCTTGTGAACCAGGCCACACGGTTCGTTTTACGTGAGCAGACATGCTCAAGGACGAGGAAGACCGGCGCTCTCACAACACTTGTACGACGACGTGGTTGCGTACTTCGAAGAAGACCCGCGAGGAAGCACTAATGATGCCGCTCGTCAGTTTGGCATATGCTCAGTACTCCGCCTGGAAAATAATTCATTCGGACGGCTTGCATCCATACTATTACCAAAAAGTACAACAGCTGACGTCCGTGGACCGAGCGCCAAGGATTGCTTTGTGTAATTGATTGTTAAACAATCCTAACGTTATCGAAATATCGTTTTCGAATGAATTGATTAATCGAAAATCGATTATCCGGCAACACTATGTTACAGTGAATCGAGAGGCCTACCAATGAACAGTACGAGCGCATCCGCCTATATCTGCATAGATGCGCATTCAAAAATTACAGTGATGGATATTCCATTCTTGAACCACCTAATCTAATGCGACCGGATTATTAACAATACACAAGAAAAATGTTGACATCGCGTTGTAATTGGGCACAACGCCATCTAGTGTCGGCGAACAGAACAATTGGGCTGGCGACCTCCGTAGCCGAGAGGCGAGCGGGACAGACTTTGGCGTCGCGCCATCTCTGAGGTCACGAGTTCGATACCCGGTCGGGTCAAAGAACGAACTTTTCTGTATTGTCTCGGGCCTGGATGTTGTGGTATCGTCGTTGTTTCTGATTTCTGTAACACAAGTGCTTAAGCTACTTACCACAGAATCAGAGCAATGCATGTGATGTTGTCTAGTATTTATTTTGTTTAGTAAATATTATAATTGAATCGGTCATTTCAAAAACCTCATAAGTCACCTTTTTTTCATAACATGCTTTTTTGGAGAAAATCGTTCCATATAAAGAGATGCGTATTCTGTGTATTTACCATGCAAGTCAATGCATTATTTTCTCGTCAAATGGAACAGTGTTAATGATATATTGACATTAGACGATTTAACGCAAATTGGGAATAGCATTTTTGAAGAGCACATGCCATTTAATAACAACATTTAAAGCTGACCAACAGCAAATGTTTAATAAAAACCAGATAAAAATTATAGAGAATATGATTAATTTCATTAAAAATGAAAAATTAATACATCTCAAATGCTAATAAGTCATAATTTCAGTGCAATTTTCAATAATAAGCAATAAAATATGATTTTAACTATAATTTTGATTGAATAATACTACCACTAACCCCATTTCCTGCTAAAACAACGTAAGTCAAGAATAGTTTTTCAAGTTTTTTTCATTGTTTTCAGTGATAAATTACAAATATTATTCGCTGTTTCATTTTTATACGACCCAAATAATAAATTAGGCATAAAAAAGTGATTAAAAATTTAAGGGTTTGAGTGCGAAACAGTTTTAATTGAGTCCTGAAAAATTCTAATTTGGTTACTTATGAGGTTTTTGAAATGACCGATTCAATTATACTGTACGTGTGTTACACATCCGGCCTACATGGAGATAGCTGACGCAGTTCCGATATTTCAATTACCAACATATGATGTCGAAATCGAAAGAACCTTTGATCTGCAAGCTCAGCTCTTCGTGTAACCCACTTACGGCGGTCACCGAGTGATTTAGGAAACGGAATACCACTTAGAACTCGGTACTCGCATCGACCTTACTTAGTCATAGACTTAAAATAATTTAATAGTAATATTTTAATTTTAATAGATAAGTTAACCATTTTAGTTTTTTTAACGTAGGTATAGATAGATAGATAGACATATTTTATTGCACAAAATCTTTACAGAAATAGGTTTTACAGAAAAATTATAGTACAATTTAGGCGGTCTTATCGCTAGAAAGCGATCTCTTCCAGACAACCTTAAGGTAGAGGAAATAGTAGATGGCGAGAAATGGGTACGGCCGTGCAACGTAAATACAGTTTTTATTTTAGAATTATTTCGTAGTATAACATGATAAACATACATAAACTGATAATAACATTATAAATATATATATTACAAATAAACATTTATATATATACAAATAAACATATTTAACATATATAAAATCAAGTAAAGAGTTTTGACTCAAAAAAAATAACAATAATAATGTTAATAAGTAGGATAAGTGTATGAAAATTACTGACAACCAACATGCCCAGCTGGAATTATAGATAGAGGACATAAATTAACATTCATTAAGTGAGAGGAAGTACGATTTAACCCTGAGTTTAAAAATAGGAAGGGTCTCAGATAATCTGATAGATCGAGGTAAAGAATTCCATAAGCCAATTGATTGGATAGTAAAGGATTGGGAATAATATTCAGAAGAATGAGTAGGAAAAGTAAGGAGAAGTTTACGGGAGGACCGCATGTCACGTTCCTGGTTGAGCTGCAAGAAACGGAATCGTTCTTTAAGATAGGGAGGAGCAAGAGGATTAAATAGAACATTAAATAGGAGAGATAAAACGTGGAGGTCACGGCGTCGACGTATAGGAAGCCATTTAAGCTGAGCTCGAAATTCAGAGACATGGTCATATTTGCGTAGGCCGAATATGATGCGGATACAAAAGTTTTGAAGACGCTCGAGCTTGGTATAGGACACTTTTCGACATACTATGAACAAACTCGCAGGCAAAGTTTAGTAGATACAAATAACAACTCAACGCATCCGGCTAATATTGCAAAGATGCGCTTACAAAAATATATGTTTTCCTGAAAGAGTGATTAAGTGACCGACCAAATACAGTTTATATAATGTTTCCCAAGAACAATATCACCATCGCGATGTAATTGAGAACACCGCCATCTAGCGGCACGACGCTGGTACTGTTACGTATGGCGCGAGCAACTCCGCGAAATGCTTTGCGCTGACTCAGTAACTCAAGCGCTCAGTGCGCCAACTAACTGCGCCAACTCAAAATTGTGTCATTGCGTGTATGGAACGCACCGAGTGAAATGCGAGAGTTTTTAGAGCCATTTTGTGCAAAGTGGGTCTTTATTATTTATTGTCCTACTGATAGTCAGATAACTGAATGTATGAAGATGTGACGGACCCCCTTCCATTATCCATACTAATCCATACTAATATTATAAATGCGAAAGTAACTGTCTGTCTGTTACTCTTTCACGCCTAAACGGCTGAACGGATTTTGATGAAATTTGATATAGGTATACGTTGAATCTCAAGAACGGCGGGGGGGGGGGGGGGGTAATACCACCTTTGAAAGTTTATATGGAAAAATGTTTATTTTTGAAGTTACAGATATGAAATTTGCCACAAATATAGATCGAAACTTGGATTAAAATATAAACTACTTTTTGTTTCGAATATTAGGGGAGAAAGTGGTAAAACCGACCATGAAAGGATGTAGTCCACGCGAACGAAGTCGCGGGCACAGCTAGTTACTTATATCTACTCTTCGCTGTCACTAAGTATGCTTAGATCTTTAAAACTACGCAATGGATTTTTATGCGATTTTTTTTATAGATATAGTGATGTATGAGGAAAGTTTATATGTAAAATCCAAACACATTAATGTAAAGACAAGCCGAAAACTTCATTTGTATTAAATAAGTAAGATTTGTATTTTTGTATGTTCGTAATGAATGAAGTCAAAAAGTTCTCTGCCGATTACCAAAATTGTTTCACCATTGGAAAGCGCGACTCACCTATAGTAACATAGGCTAAATCTATTGACAGAAAAGATTAAGTCTAAGTACTAACTCTAAGTCGCGAAGCTTAACATAATCTGACGATTCATAAATACTTTTGTAAAATGTAACATGAATAAGGCAATTTTCTATTCAATGACCACTAACTAGTCTGTTCGCCTTCACATGAAAATTTCACTAATTCTACTTAGGGTAAGTTCGCCTGTTCGCGTCCATCGCCCAGTTCGCGTCCATTTTGCATAAAAATCCCCGAAAATAAGTAAACTAACATACCAATGAAACCAAAACTCAATACCGTTAATACGTCAATGTATACGAGACACGTTCAGACGGTCAAAAGGTCCGTGTGCCACACCAAACCCATTTAGAAAAATTAGTTAGTCTCAGCTATTCAATAAGGAGCGCGATTTCTAGATAAATAATAGTGTGCAGCGGTGCGTTCGATGGTAAGTTTTTTATTATTTTATGTGAAAATAAGGACTCACAACTGTTTCTAGACTTTTATAATAAAAAAGGAATTATATTAATTATGAATTTTCTTATGTTTTTTTATATTTAATGATTAAAATAAGGTGGACGCGAAATACTCCATCGAATTTACAAAATTTCCACTTTGCGTCCACAGTGGACGCAAACCATACCTACGGGGGATAATAAATAAACCAAATTGCGTCCACTATTTTCCTTAAAGACAATTGACTTGCTTGGGAAAATAATTTGAAATGTATTGTTTATTATTTAATTATTTTACCTTTTTATTAAGGTTACGTGTTCAGAATTCTATTTTTAAACAAAAAGAGTACTACATAATTCTACTTTTTTTAAATCTTTTGAGAGAGGTAGGGCATAGCGATTCATCGCTCAAACTGGAGCAGCCCGACTGAAACACCTCCACCTTACAGAAGACCGCAGCCAAATAACAATCACTTTTGTGTTGTTGTGTTCCTGCGTGTGAGTAAGGTTTACAGAGCTCTTGGGAGGTGCTACATTAGTATCAGGGGTCAAGCCTACAAGGTAAGGGCGACAAGTCTAGTAACAGTTTTACTATGCTATACTTTTCGCCCTTAAGCTAGGAATTCATTACCACTTAACATCAGGTGGGATGAGGTCAATCTTGAAGTGCATTATAAAAAAAAAGTCAGCTCGTGAGCACGGTTGGTGCAACCTAACCGAAAAGTCAGACAGTAACTAGTTCGTATTAACTACAAAAATAAAAATGGTGTCGCGTTTTAACCCGTTGAATTATTTTAAATGTTTAAATTACCTAATTGTTTTCTAACGACTGAAAGGCACTAGCTTGGATGTCTTTCCGCACAAGTCGAATGGGTACTTTAAAGCTAAAAATATATTATGCGAGTTCGTTTGTGGTTTAAACTAATTACCCAATTGTGTTCTTACGGTCAACTAAAAGGCACTCACTTGGATATTTTCCCGTAGAGGGCGCCTGTGTACTTTAAATCGCGAAATAACTATGTCGGTCCTAACGTTGTTTGAACTAATTACCTAATTGTTTTCTAATGACTAAAAAGGACTTACTTGGATATCTTGCCGCAGAGGTCATAGATGTAATTTAAAGCTAAATATATATATGTATATATGTGGGTTCCTTTATGGTTTGTTCTAATAACCTAATTGGCTACTTGACAGTTTTTGAAAAAGTATTGTAAAATGTGCGCCCATTCATTGTATATCCCAAGCAATTCGATTTATCTGGAAATAATCTAAATAACCAGAGAAAAATAAGATTTTGTGTAACACATTTAAAAAGCGCGCGAAAACGCCTAGTCGCGTCACTGTTGCAATTATGACGTCAACGTCCTAGACAACGAACCGATACGTATAGGAACGACTTAATTTAGATAAACGGAAAATGTTTCAATAAATTCTTAATACGATTAGAGAGACAATAATTCAATTTAATCGGTAAAATAATCATTGCTTCGCCACATTAAAATAAATAATTTTCGCCGACAGCTGTCATTTCCGAATTGCAATGGTGATTTCCGTTTCGGTTCTTTTGTTCCACAGATAAAAAAACTAAAATTTATTTTGCAAAAATAAAATACTAACTATGCTTTTAATTAAAAAGTAAAAATGTAAAATGATTACTTAACTAATAAGCTAACATATCTAACACTTTTCATATTTTATTGTTAACACTGTCAAGTAGCCAATTGTTTTCTAACGACTGAAAGGCATTTAGAGGTCGCCAGTGTACTTTAAAGTGGGAAATTTATATGACGGTCTAAACGTTGTTTGAACTAATTACCTAATTGTTTTCTAACGACTGAAGGACACTTACTTGGATATCTTTTCGCAGAGGTCACAGGTGTATTTAACACGCTTTTATTAGCTTGGGTTGTATGTATGTAACGGAATCTTTGAATCTTAATTTGACCCACTTCCCGGTCTTTGATTAAGATGAAATTTTGCACACGCTCTGAGTTCTGATGACAATACATGACTAGCTAAGAAACGTCATTACAAATCCAATATGGCGGCCTCCCCAAGATGGCGAACTGACTGTTTGAAATGCACTTCCATGATATGGATATCAAAAGAAAGGCTTTGCTGTCAGGAATACGAAAAAAATAGTCACGTGATTCAAATCCAATATGGCGGGCGTCCAAGATAACGGACAGGCTATTTGAAATGCACCCCTATGATATGGGTATTAAATGAAAGGGTTTGCTGAATGGGATACGAAAAAGAATTATATAATTATTGATACATGAGAAAACTAAAAAGTAGAAAATAAAAATAATAGTTTAAAAAACTAAAAAACACGCTTTTAGCTCGCACTAAAAATTACAAAATAATTCAGACATTTAAGAAAGAAAGCGTGGAGCGTTTTGTCCAAAAAGAGTAAAGATAACATAAAATTATTTTGTTATTTTTAGCGCGAGCTAAAAGCGTGTTTTTTAGTTTTTTAAACTATTATTTTTTTTAAAGCTAAATATACATTATACGGGTTCGTTCGTGGTTTGAACTAATAACCTAATTGTTTTCTAATGACTAAAAAACACTTACTTGGATATCTTCCCGCAAAGGTCGCAGGTGTACTCCTTGAGCGCGACCTCGTGTGTCGAGTAGTAATGCTGCTGCATAACTTTGAGGTCCAAGGTTCGCTTCCGGCAAATGCTGCATTCATACCTGACGATTGAAAATAACATTAAAGTAACTGTGGCAAAGGGTGCAGTTTTGAACGCAATGATATTTGGACAGTTTTATACAAATTATTGAACCCGCGACATTATTTATGGACTACCTTCGTAGCCGAGAGGCGAGGCCGGACTTTGGCGTCGCGCCATCTCTGAGGTTCCGGGTTCGATCCTCGGTCGGGTCAATATGGGAAATGAACTTTTCTGTATTATCTCGGGTCTGGGTGTTGTGGTACCGTCGTTGTTTCTGATTTCTGTCACACAAGTGCTTTAGCTACTTAAAATAGAATCATAGCAATGTATGTGATGTTGTCCAATATTTATTATGAGTATTTATATTTATTTATGGTTGACAGCATGTTAAGGTAAAAAAAATGCAGCTAAGTGAGCATTCATTACATTTAAAATAATTTAACGGGTCAAAACGCGACACCATTTTTATTTAGTAGTTAATACGAACTACTTACTGCCCGACGTTTCGGTAGGTTGCACCAACCGTGCTCACGCGCTGTCTTTTTTTTATAATGCACTTCAAGATTGACCTCATCCCACCTGATGTTAGGTAAGTGGTAATGAGTTCCTAGCTTAAGGGCGAAAAGTATAACATAGTATAACTGTTACTAGACTTGTCGCCCTCATCTTCAAGGGTTGACCCCTGCCACTAATGTAGCACCCCCAGGATCTCTGTAAACCTTACTCACACGCAGGAACACAACAACACAGAAATGATTGTTATTTGGCTGCGGTCTTCTGTAAGGTGGAGGTGTTTCACCAGTCGGGCTGCTCCAGTTCGAGAGATAAATCACTTTGCCCTGCCTCTCTTAAAACTTGACTGTAGCGTATTAACTACTAAATAAAAATGTTCTCGCGTTTTAACCCGTTAAATTGTTTTATATGTTCAAAATGAAACGTAAAAATCTTAAAGTTTACATTCATTACTTCATCAATATCTAAACAGACGCTAATCAATAACTATACACACATTTAACCAATAATATCTGAACACTCATAACTTCGGGAGAATCGAACCCGGTACCCTCCGCTCTCATCCTTAACCACTACTCCACACTCACTCACCTTCTCATATGCCTCTTGTAATGTGACGTGAACGATTCCACTGAAGATATTATCGTGTTGCATATTGGACAAATGTACTTGCCTAAATTCTGAAACAATATAAATTTATATAGAAATAGAAAAATATTTATTCAGTGTAAGGGAGCGTTCAAATATTACGTAACGAAATTGGAGGAGGTGATTTGTAAAACTTTAGAATCTTAAGCAGCATTAAGTCCACCTTAAGTACTTTTTATTGGACTTAAGCATCGTTAAGTCCGCTTTAAGTACTTTTTCATTAACTTAAGCAACGTTAAGTCAACTTTTAATATTTTTTTAGTTGAACTTAAGCAACGTTAAGTGCATTTAAATACTTTTTTTGAACTTTAGCAGCGTTAAGTCCAGTTTAAGTACTTTTATTGAACTTAAGTAGCGTTAAGTTAACCTTAAGTACTTTTTTAAACTTAAGCAGCGTTAAGTCCTTTTTTTGTGTACTAAGTAAAATAAATGTTAATTTTGTCCTTACCGAAGTATGTTTAGCCAAATTGTGAGCTTTGTCCGACTGACGATAGTTGAACCCAACTACGCACGTCTCACATTTGTAAGGCGCTTTCAGATAGCTCTCCTTAGTCGCTTCTTTAACACATTCCGTTAGCATTTCTTTTGTTTAATTCAAGCAGCGTTAAATCCACCTTAAGTACTTTTCCTTGAACTTAAGCCGTGTTAAGTCCATCTTAAGTATTTTTAGTTGAACATAAGCAGCCTTAAGCCCACTTTAAGTACTTTTTTTAAACTTAAGCAGCGCTTAGTTTACCTTGAGTACTTTTTCTTAAACTTAAGCGGCGTTAAGTCCACCTTTAGAACTTTTTATTATAATTAGGCAGCGTTAAGTACACCTTAAGTACTTTTTCATGAACTTAAGCAGCGTTAAGTCCACTTTAAGTACTTTTTCCTTAACTTAAGCAACGATAAGTCCACCTTTAGTACTTTTTCTTGAAATTAAGCATCGTTAAGCCCAACTTTATTACCTTTCTTGAACTTAAGTTGCGGTAAGTCCACTTTAAATACTTTTTATTAACGTAAGTAGCATTAAGTCCACCTTAAGTACTTTTTATTTCAATAAGTACTTAAGGTGATGAAGATTTCAATAAAAAGTACTACACAAAAAAAGGACTTAACGCTGCTTAAGTTCACTTAAGCAGCGTTAAGTCCTTTTTTTGTGTACTAAGTAAAATAAATGTTAAGTTTGTCCTTACCGAAGTATGTTTAGCCAAATTGTGCGCTTTGTAAGAACGACGATAATTGAACCCAACTACGCACGTCTCACATTTGTAAGGCGCCTTCAGATAGCTCTCCTTAGTTGCTTCTTTAGCACGTTCCGTTAACATTTCCTCATATGACAGCTCTAGTGTAACTATTTTCTGGTCACCTTTAGGCCTCTTCGAATTCTGGAAACAAACGAAATTGGGTTTATAGCCTCGCTTAAAAATTAACGTCCTTCATAAATTAGAGAAATGCGATGTCTTATATTTATTTATAACTAGACGTGCCCGCGTCTTAATTCACATGCACTACAGTATTTTTTCCAAATATATTTTTTTTCACGGTCGGTTTTACTCCTATCGCCTCTTAATATTCGAAACAAAAAGTAGTACATATTTTAATCAAAGTTTCGACCTATAATTCTGCTAAATTTCATATCTGTAATTTAAAAAATAAACATGTTCCCATATATCTATACTAAATTTCATTATATTGGTTCAGTAGTTCAGGCGTAAAGGCCCGACAGACAGACAGACAGACAGATTTCACATTTATAATATTGCTATGGATCTTCATATTTGAAATATATATTTTATGTAATCATGTAATGTCATTTATATAATGCTTAGTTATTGTTTATTATGATTATTTTAGATTGTGAATTACAAACCCTGCATGACCCCCCCCCTTCCTAATTTTCTGGGCAATATATATTTTTTAATAAATAAATTTACCTTTACACCATTCCTGATCCTCTTCACAACCCTCTCCGCCCTCTTTATCTTACTCTGGATCTTGTTCTTCTTTTTCTTTTTGACCGTAGCAAACACAGGCAACTCTACACCGGCACCCATGTCTCCGCCATCGCAATCAGACATAGGACCTCCCTCCTGACGTGTAGACTCTTCTTTAGATTCTGAAATTAAACAAACATGTAAATACAACAGATTTTGTAATCACTATCCTAATTGTTCAATATCATTATTAAAATCCCTACTCCCTACTAATATTATAAATGCGGAAGTAAGTCTGTCTATCTGTTACACATTCCCGCTTAAACTTCTCAACCCATTTTAATGATATTTGGTGTAGGTGTACGTTGAACCTCAAGAACGGACATAGGCTACTTTTTGTTAGAAAATAAGGGGAGGATGGGGGTAATACCACCTTTGAAATGTTTATTTTCTAAGAGATATGAAATTTGGCACAAACATAGCTCGAAACTTGGATTAAAATATAGACTACTTTTTGTTTCGAATATAAGGGGAGATAGGGGTAAACTGACCATGAAAGGATGTAGTCCTGCACAGCTATCCAATTAAAAAAAATTGACTGTAGTTTATATATCATATACATATATATGTCGCAGTCATCTGGTTGAATCAGCTATTTGATTGGATCACTAGCGCGTTTATTAAATGGCTGCGGTCTTCTGTAAGGTGGAGGTATTTCACCACTCGGGCTGCTCCAGTTCGAGCGATAGGTAAATCGCTATGCCCTACCTCTCTTACCTCGGTCCCGAGGGGGTGGAGCGTGTCCGGTGGCCTGACCAACTGCGGTGTGGTAGGGATTTCCCTCAAGTAAAAAAATACTGGTAGCCTGAAATAAAACTCACCTTTCCCGTCCCATTCGACTTTCAATTCTCCTTTAAAAACAACAGAGTCTCTTCCACATTCCTGCGTCCCTTGGACAGCTGCATCTTCCGGTTTAATACATATTGATAACTCGCTCACTTTCAAATATGGTGGCCTCACTACACCGCTGGGAATATGAGTTTGTAGATTCTGTGGGTAGAAGATTACATAATAAATTTATACAATTTTTTTATAATGCTTGATGCCGTACTTGGTAGAGCAGCACACGCGATACGTGAAGGTCGTGGGTTCGTGCCCCACACCGCAAGGGGTGATGAAATTATTATGATTTTCATAGTGCTTTACGCTGCACTAGCGTACTTTAGTTGGAAGAGCAGCACGCGTGTTGCGGGGTCGTGGGTTCGATTCCCGCACCGCAGGGGGAGATTAATTTTTTTTTTACAAACATGTATGGCAGTTTCTGTATATTTGCTATTCAATACTGCATCATATCACAATACAATTATTAATATGTAATACTATATGATAATTTTTTTTCGAGCTAAGCGTAATGGCCTTATTACCATTGCCAAATATGGATTGATGATAATAACACTATGTTATTAAGATTAGAAACATACTGTGCTAAACCCGGGAAACAAACCTAGGACCACTACGTTTAAGTTATAACAGAATTTGTTACTCTATTTTAATCTTACCTCACAAGACTGCAGTATCCGGTAAGATTCCTTAACTTGCTCTTTGAAGCGGGCTGCCATTATGAGAGACTCTTTACATTCCCAACAAATACTTGGGCATATCGTAGGTATGTTGCCGAGCTAAAACATATAACAACTTACATATATTTATTTCTAACTAGCTGGCTAGGCAAACATCGTAACGCCTACTTTATTTCAATTTTTTAACCTTCTAAACCTTTCCTGAACCTCCACAATCATTTCAAACCCAACATTAGCCAATTCGGTCTAGCAATTGTCGAGTTTTAGCGAGACTAACAAACAGCGATTAATTTTTACATATTAGATAGATGATAATAGCTACTAGACTTCTAGACTTCATTAAAAATGTCTATTTCTGCAAGGATAGTGCATGAATTTACATAATTTCATTGAACTCGAGACTCCAGTGTAAGACTAGTTGCACAATCGGATATGAAGTAAGTTATCCACATGGACAAATTGCTTGACTTACTCTATGCAAGTTAAGATGCAGTCAATTTTAATATAAGTTTATCCTTACTAATATTATAAATGCGAAAGTAACTCTTGTCTGTCCGTCTGTTACTCTTTCACCCCTAAACGGCTGAACGGATTTTGATGAAATTTGGTATCGGTATACGTTGAATCTCAAGAACGGACATAGGCTACTTTTTATTAGAAAATAAGGGGGGGATGGGGGTAATACCACCTTTGAAAGTTTATATGGGAAAATGTTTATTTTTGAAGTTAGAGATATGAAATTTGGCACAAATATAGCTCGAAACTTGGATTAAAATATAGACTACTTTTTGTTTCGAATATTAGGGGAGAAAGGGGTAAAACCGACCATGAAAGGATGTAGTCCACGCGAACGAAGTCGCGGGCACAGCTAGTGTTCTATAAATGCTTAGTCGGGTCACTCAATAAATGTTTCTTCTTATTATAATACTTTTTAATAGGGCCCGTGAAATTACATTTAAAATTTGAGGCATAGTTTTTCAGAAATAAATCTATTAAATCAGAAAACACAATCACAAATTAAGTTTATCAAAAGTGTGAAACCATTGGTACCATTGAGCGACTCAGATCTGACGAACAGTATAAATAAAATTTAGTTTACTAAAATATTGCATACTTACAGGTAACTCGCGTAAAGCATTTAGGTAGAAACTAGTTAAATTCTCCATAGTTATCTCATGAAGAGTCCGGCCCACACTCAAACACGCGTTACACAGCAATTTATTGGTTTGAGTAAGCTTCGTATCGTCAACATGTTGATTTTCACCCAATAAACCTTCATCATCTAATCCAATTACGGGTAGATTTTGTTTTTTTTCACTAATGTTTTCATTTATTCCTAGCAAAGTCTCATCACCTAAATTGATCATTGGTATATCCATTTTAGGGAATCCCGCGCACTGATGACTTAAATAACGTTTGAATTATCGTAATGAATGATTAGATCGATCAAAACTTTGAATTGAAGACGTAAAAATAACAATTTACACAAAAAACTGGAGAAAACTTTCACAAACTTTCATTGACTTTTCGCCAGATTATCACGATGAATTTATTTTGCTTACTGCGTACGACAGAATTAATTTGGTAAATTTTGCTTAGTGATCAAAGGTCTTTGTTAATTAAAAAGACAATAATAATTTCAAAAATTCAGCCAAGACAACACAAACAATGCCTTTTCCTGCCATTTTCAAATAGTGTTGTATTGTAGTGTCAGTCACGTGAAAAAAATACCTATTCCAAATGTAGCATAAATAACCCGTTTTTAACCGAAAATTACGTAACCAGTTTAGCTCTACTTTTGACAGTTATTTTTATTCAATTCAACATAAATTACCAGCTTCATATCAAGTGCATAAAACATTTATTTTATTGGTATTTTTCTTTTCAGATTTTTTTAAAATAAAATAAAATAATTATTGGTAACACTAAGCAAAGCAGCCATTTTGTGGTGTCGTAGCCTGGTTGACTGATCTTCATCAATTTTCGTCTATTTTACATGGAAGTATTACTTTTTGTTATGATTTGAAAAGTGCTAATGAAAGAATTCAGATATTTCAAAGTCGATTTATTAGTTGTTAAAAATGGAGCAAGACGTTGATAATGTGTATAGAACCCCTTGCAGTACATGCTTGAGTCTTGACAGAGATTTATTCACTTTAGATGGGTCTCACGGATCACAAGACCTAATTAATGTGTTTTGTTTACTAATGAACGACTTCGCGGGAGACAGGGTAAGTTTAAAAGTTTTGCAACTTGTTAAACTAATTCATTTATTATGTAAAGGAGGGGTCAACGCACTGGTTAATTATATTTATGACATCACTTGTTGCTATAAATTATCGTTCAGATTAAAAACGTTTTGCAAAGGCGTAGGTATTTTGTACTGTTTTTCTAATTGTGTATGCACGAATTGATTTAACAAACAGCCTTAGAATATGTATAGCTGATGAGATTGTGATGACAAAATTGTTCAGCTTGGTAGTTAATTTTATTTTAAAGATACTTGCAGTCCCGGCGAACTTCGTTTCGCCTTAGAGGATTTTCCCGCTTTTTTGTTGAAATTCATCCTGAATTTTCTTTGCTATAAACCTCACAGAGACCGAGACCTTTCCAACGAATACAAAACTGTGGAAATTGGTTCATGCGTTCTGGAGTTATAGCGTCAGGGAAGAAAATCCGACTTATTTTTTATATAATAGATTATTTTAAATCAGTAAGAAAATACTTTCCAAGACATTATTTTATATTACGGTATGTTTGTTTTCTTTTATTTGTGCCATTATATAATATTTACAAGCATTTAAAGACCACCTTAATTGTACTAAAATGTGTCCGTAACACCGATTTCTGTAAATTCATGCAATAAAATCAATCATTCCTTTTCTATTTGCAGTACGGTGACCCGAACATTGAAATACAACAGTTAGTATGCTGGGAGTGCTTAGCAGTCATGAAGCGGTTTGTGCGGTTCAAGAGTCAAGTACACAGTGCACAAGAGCATCTGCGGATACTGGCTATGAGCAGGGCCCAAGAGGTAACATAAGAATAAGAATAAAAAAAATAATAAAATAATAATAATAATAATAACTTTATTTACTAAACAGTACATTTTCATGCTTATGCTAATGATCACTGCACTAAGCTTAGCTTGTATCGCAGTGGTCGGGTAACATTTTCTTTTATGTACTCGTACAATCGGACACACGGTTGAAAATAAAAGCAAAGATAAAAATAATAATAATAATAAAAATTAATAACTTAAAATTAGAGTACTATTCATATTATGTAATGTAACTTATGTGTGTGTGTGTGTGTGAGTGTGTGTGTGTGTTTGTGTGTGTACGCGTGCTTGATTTGGAGAATTTAGATTAACTCTTCGGTGTCATCGTAGTCTCTATCTAATAACCACGTTTCTACAAGTCGCTTCACCGTGCGCGTAGTGGCCTCTCTAATGTTTATTTTACGACAAATTCTATTGTAAATGCGCGGTAAAGTGAATAAAGATTGTCGTTTGGCAAACGCAGTGCGTGCGGTTGGGACGGGGACTTTGTACACACGTTTTTTTATTAATTTTTCGTAGTCAGGGGATTGAATAGTGATTTTATGTGTTTTTGTTATAGCTCTAAGAATAAACAATTGCCTTACTCGTAATACCCCACTTTCCTTATAGAGCAGGTTTGTAGAAAATGTGGCTGGTTTTTGGAGCATTACTTTCAGTACCATTCGTTGTGCTCTTTCTAATTCAATCATTGTGGTCTTGACCGCGCCCCCCCAAACCTTGATACAGTATGTAAGAATAGACTCACATAATGTTTTGTATACGAGTAGTAAAATTTTTTTGGGAGCTGATTTCCTCAGTATCTTTATTACATATATTGTTTTCCTAATTCGAGCAGCCATACTAGCAATTTGGTACTTAAAGGACAGGTTCTCGTCGACAATCACGCCAAGGTATTTTGCTTTGGTTGCGCGTTCCAAGTTGATACAGTTGCAGGAAGACAGGAACGTGGATAAAGAGTACGGTCGAGTGCAGGTGTGGAGTTTCAGCATATTCAGAGAGGGAGGGGGCTGTGAAGCTTGCGTCTTGTGGAAGGCTAGGTACCGGGTCTTGGACACGTTTAGCGTGAGTAAGTTCTTTTCCAGCCAATCAGAAACCGAAAGCAGGCCCTTCTCAGCTAGCTCGTAAACTGTCTGCCAGGTTGGGCCCTGAAACAAGATTATTGTGTCATCGGCGTAGCATATAATTTGCGTATTGTCCATTTGGAGTTGTACTATATCACTCATATAAATAATAAATAAGGTTGGTCCAAGTATGCTTCCCTGAGGAACTCCGAAATTTATTGGGAGCTGGTCACTTAAATGCGAGTCCACACGCACGCACTGTGTCCTGTTTGAAAGGTAGCTACGGAACCAACTCTGTGCTATTCCTCTTATTCCCATGTGGTCCAGCTTCTGTAAGAGTATGGGTGCAGACACGGTGTCAAAGGCTTTAGCTAGATCAATAAACACTCCGAGGCAACACTGGTTGTTATCTAAAGCAGTAGACACAATACTTGAAACCTCCAGCACCGCGTCTTCGGTTGATCTTCCCCGTCTAAAGCCGTATTGATTGTTGGGAATTAAATTATTATGCTCAAGGTAAGTAACAATTCTTTTATTGACTACCTTTTCCAGCAGCTTTGAAAAAATTGTCAGCAGAGATATAGGTCTATAATTACCAGGATCCCTTTTATCGCCATTCTTGTAGATAGGGGTCACTATGGATGTTTTCCAGTTTTTGGGGAAGTTACCGGATGACAGACTTAGGTTAAAGATATGCGTTAGCGGTCTTAGAATATCCTTCCTGATATGTTTGACGAGAGTGGGGGAACATCTGTCAATTCCTGGAGCACTGTCCGACTTTAGATCACTAATGAGGTTGTGTATTTCATTTTCGTCTGTGGGAGACATGAAGAATGATTCCGATTTATACTCTCGTGGCCTTACCTCTGCTGCCAGTGATGCCTGCGTGGACGAGAGTTTTTTAAGAATTGTGTCGGCAAGGTTATTTCCAGCGTTAACAAAGTAGTTATTGCAGTAATTTAAAGAGCTATTGGTATCGCTTAATGTTGTTGTTAGTTCGGTAGATTGTTTGAAGTTTTTGTTTAGGTGGCAAATGTCTTTGATAGTCGTCCAAAGCTTTTTGGGATTGCCTTTATTTGTTGTCAGCAATTGAGCCTCGTAGCTTGATTTGACGTTATGTAAGACTCTATTCAAGAAATTTCTATATCTTTTATAAATAGTTTGAGTAATAATGTTGTCTGGGTTTTTCCTTGCTTGGAGATGGAGCCGATCCCTATGTTTTTGGCATCTAATCAGGCCTGGAGTAATCCATGGTTTAAGATTGAATTTTCTGCGGCTGGTAAAGGTTTGTCTGGTGTTATTTGTAATAGCCGTATTTATGATTCTGTTAAATATAGATGAAGCTTCATCAACGTCATTGGAAGAATTTACCGCAGACCAGTTCACAGCCCTGAGCTCATTTGCAACTGCCTCGTAGTCTATTATGCAACGAAGACGTTTGTAGGGGGTTTTGGTGTGACCAATGGCAGTACCTACAACACATATATAATGATCTGTTACATCAGATACGCACACTAAGCCGATTGCATGTTTAGGATTTTTAATAAAAAAGTGGTCAAGGCAAGCACTTTGTCTGGTTGGTCTAGTTATAGCTGGAAGCAGATTTGTTTATAATTTTATGCGTCCGAAAGGAATTATATCCAGGCAGCAATGGAACAACTGTGCCCTCACTCAACCAGCACTCCGTTAGAACTATAAGATCTAGGTTCATGTTCAAGCGTTTTAACGTGACAAGAAAAGCGTCAAAGTTTCGTTGTATACTTCTTATGTTGAACACGAGTGATTTAAAGTTTTGTTGCGATGACAGAAGATTGCCACAATTATCCACACTCTCGAGCGAGTAGCAGTCTATTGACAGCGTTTCGTCCAGCTCTCGTGCCAGATCATTCATCATAAATAATAATCTAATCGTTTAAAGTTAAAGCACAGAAAATAACGAAAATGACGGCGCCCGCTCGAGAGTGCATAGTGTTTGTTTTTAGCTCCTTGGGTGTAAATGTATATGTAGGTGTAAGTGTGTCTGCGAGTGTAAGTGTGGTAATGCAAGTAGCTTATGTTGTTGTTGGGGAGTGTAAGTGTTAATTTGTGAAGAGTAAATTGAAAGAAGAATACATTTTGTGAGCTGACATAGTGTGACAATATTATTTTAGTGTAAAAAACTAGATTATAGAAGTAATAAAGGTAAATAATTAATTGGAAATTTAACAATTTAAGACGAAAGTTGTACCTCCACTGCGTCACCTTCTGGAAATTTAGCTGGTCCCATCTTTTCATCCAAGTCCAATAAGGAAGTGATTCGAACTGCTGCTTTACCGTCGGCCTTTCTGATGTAGATGCATCCGTTTTTGATCCAGCAGTAACGAAATCCGTGATCACTACTTCTTGATCTGGCTTGACGAAATAAATGGCGATTTATTTTAGTAAGTCTCTCGTTTAAAAATATTTTGGTAACCGGGCTGTCCACGACATTTTCACTTGTTAGGTTTCGCCTTGATTTGGCGGCTTTGATCAGATCATCTCTTTTTTGTTTCCTGACCAGCTTTATAATGATGGGACGTGGCAAGTTTTGTTTGGGCGACTGATTTGGGCGTTTGTTCATTTTTGGGCCCACTCGTACAACGTCATCTATATCAGATTCGGTTAAATTTATGCCAATCTTACGAGATGTTTCCATGACAATGTGGTATAAGTTTTCGTTATCCTTTTCGCTCACTCCCATAATTTCAATATCATTCCTCATACTTTCCTGTTCTTTAGCAGCCAATTGCTGCTGGAGACCGTCGACGGTTATCTTTAGGTCGTTAATGTTCTGTTCAGCCTTTTGCAGTCGATTTGAGTGTTCTTTTACTGTATCTGCAAGGGTTTCAGAAATCAAGTTCATTTGGCTTTTTATTTCCTTATTCTGTTGCTTCACATCTATGACTTCTTGTCTTAATTGGCGGAGTTCTGTAATTATTGAGGCCATATCCAAAGGTATTGGTATGTTTTCTTTGATAGACCTTGTTTTTGGTGCCTGCGGTTTGCTACCTCGTGACATGGAAACGTTGTCACAGATTTTTGTCTGTGCCTTACTGGGTTGCGATGAAGAGCTTCCGGGACGTAGGGGAGTCGTGGAATTATCACTTTTAGGGCGTGAGCATTTACAGCAGGGACAGAGCCATTCCTCCTTGTCTGTCTTAGAAAGCTTGTTGAAGTCCTCCTTTAGAATACTGCTACATAACAAATCATAACTTTTCTCACACTTCGGACAAGTCATGTAATATCTGTCTGAAATGATTACTCCACATCCGGTGCAGTTGGAATTCATTTTCTTTACCAAAACTATATTTTACGTAGCGCTTAAAACTGTGACTGGCTAATATGACACGAGCGAGAATCCAGAAGCGGGCTGTTGACGCGCTAAGCCGTAGAGGGCGCGCGTTCTCGGTAGCAGGAACGGACAGCTTGGGCGCCAGCGGGTCGCGGGGGTCGGGCGCGGGTGATCGAGCGAGCTACGGGTTGTCGTAGGTCAGGGATACGTAGGCAGTTATGAAGTAAATTTGAAATGTATTCACTGATATCTTTCTATGATTAGAAAAGATTTGAAAACACTTTTCACCACTGATTAGATCTTGGTCTTAGCTTTCGTATGATGTAAATTACTTTTAGAGATAACGAATTTTTACCACTAATAACTCAAAAATCACACTGGAGCGAGCAGCAATACGTCTGATTCAAACCGGTGTCCGCGGTAATAAGAAGAATTTATTTACCAGAAGAAAAAGAAAGTACAATATTGACTTAAACTAGTGACCACTGCACTAAACAGAGCTTGTATCGCGGTGGCCGGGTAACATTTACTATAAAATATATGTACTTTTTGGACATACAGTTTGTTAACAGACAAATTTATATAAACAAAAAGGAAAATAAGTAGAGGTAAAAATAAAAAATTATAATTATTAATGAAAAAAAGATACATAATCTACATGAGAGTGTGGGTGTGAGTATGTATGAGTGTGGGTGTAAGAGCGTGTGTTTGTGTGTGGAGTTTCAAGTCAGTGGATAAGCTCTTCCGTGTCATCGTGATCAAGTCCCATTAACCACGATTCTATAAGCCGCTTTACTGTTCGTGTACTGGCTTTTCTTATGTCAAGTTTTCGGCAGACTATGTTATAAATACTTACAAATTATGGGGAGATGGAGCAGTCATGCTCACTAAAATGTCATTGGGGTGGTGGCGCTATGTGGCGGGTCGTTACATTCCCTACAATATGGTTGAGTGAAGCGATGGCTGGCACATACGTCATGCTTGTGAACAGGCGCCACCTTTGGGGACTGGTCTGCTCCAGCTTACCTCTCGAAAGTAAAAACTTACTTGAGTACTTATTTGTTTCATCACTCATCAAAACCAAAACTATATGACTTGGTCCAAAGTGATATGATACTGTAAATGATCTGCTGAGTTTCTTACCGGTAGATATAGGTTCCGAACCGGCAGTAGAATCACTTTGCATTGTATTCAATGACGATTCAAAAGTGTTATATGTAACCTATTTGAATAAAGAAATATTTGAGTTTGAGTTTATAAGTACGAGGTAAGATAAATGATGATTGACGCTTGGCAAATCTGGTGCGAACTGTTGGCATCGGAACTTTGTAAATAACTGTCTATTTGTTACTTAACAATTTAAGTTGAATTATTGTTAATAGTGAAAGAAAAGTACTTGGAAGAATACCTGTCATACTAACATGATTTGATTATTGGCACCAGAACACACAAATATCGGTAAATATACCCACTGATGACGTCACGCGGTAATACAATTCAAAGTATGGCCGTTATATTTTGATTGGACAACATCGCATACATCGCATACATTGCTTTGATTCTGTGGTAAGTAGCTAAAGCACTTGTGTTACAGAAATCAGAAACAACGACGGTACCACAACACCCAGACCCGAGACAATACAGAAAAGTTCGTTTTCCATATTGACCCGACCGGGGATCGAACCCGGAACCTCAGAGATGGCGCGACGCCAAAGATTAGGTGAAAAATGTAAAAATATTTGTCCTATGAATAATCTAACAGAAGATAAAATTTATATTTAGTCCGCTTATACCTACTTACTATAGACTGGGTCATTGAAATTAAATGATTTGTTTCTGCAAGTGGATTTACAATAAATTATTTTGCACGTCAATTATTTTTTCCTACCAGCGCCTCGACGTTGGTTCTGTTGAAAAGAAGTGCCGCAACAAACTCAACAGATATCACCTTTAAAATAAATTACAAACATAACAATATGGCATTAAAATATTTGAATTAATAATAAAGATTATCTAGGTGCAGATGGACATTTTAACTATTTTTATCATTTAAAAAAAATAATTAATTATTTTTTAATCATTGATTACAAATTGGCTACTTGACAGTTTTTGAAAAAGTATTGTAAAATGTGTGCCCTTTCATTTTATATCCCAAGCAATTCGATTTATCTGGAAAAAACGTAAATAACCAAAGAAAAATAAGATTTTGTATAACACATTTAAAAAGCGCGCGCAAACGCTAAGTCACGTCACTTTTGCAATTATGACGTGAACGTCCTAGACAACGAACCGATACGTATAGGAACGACTTAATTAAGATAAACGGGAAATGTTTCAATAAATTCTTAATACGATTAGAGAGACAATAATTCAATTTAATTGGTAAAATAATCATTGTTTCACCACATTAAAATAAATAATTTTCGCCGACAGCTGTCATTTCCGAATTGCAATGGTGGTTTCCGTTTCGGTTCTTTTGTTCCACAGATAAAAAATGTAAAATTTATTTTGAAAAATAAAATACTAACTGTGCTTTTAATTAAAAAATAAAAATGTAAAATTATTACTTTACTAATAAGCTAACATATCCAGCACTTTTCATATTTTATTATTTACACTGTCAAGTAGCCAATTGCTTTAAAAAAAATATTTGTATCCGTTCTTTCAGACAGTGGACCACACGTACATGTCGCAAACCTTGTCTTCCTTAGAAGTAACTACTAAATCGGAATATGATAAGATATACTTCGACTACACGCAAGAGGAATGGCCCCAGCAGTATATAACTATTACGTCACCTAGAACGGTCAAGCACGAACAGTTTGACGTACTTACTGTACGTGACAATATTAGTTTGGACATAGAACACGCTATGATTGAGGGTGAGTTACATTTTAATCATAATCACAATCAATTCATTTATTAATGTTGGTTACAAGTAACACTTATATTTAATATTAATATTGTTACGAGCTTCTGGTTAGTGACAATAAAAACGGCCGATAAAAATTATCCAAAAGTTTTACGTTTTGACTCTTTCCAAGCTATCAGTTTAAAAGAGAGTAACAGCTTGTTTAGATCACTTTTTAAACTAGAGTAAAAGTAGGCTTTTACTCTAGTTTAAAAAGTGATCTATATATATTATTAACACTTTTTACGCAATCTGCTTAATAATGAATAACAGACACTCTTTGTCATTTTCTAAGCTATCAGTTTACAAGAGAGTAACAGCTTGTTTAAGTCAATTTTTAAACTAGAGTAAAAGCCTATTTTTAACACTTTTTACGCAATCTGCTTAATAATGAATAACAGACACTCTTTGTCATTTTCTAAGCTATCAGTTTAAAAGAGAGTAACAGCTTGTTTAGATCACTTTTTAAACTAGAGTAAAAGCCTATTATTAACACTTTTTACGCAATCTGCTTAATAATGAATAACAGACACTCTTTGTCATTTTCTAAGCTATCAGTTTACAAGAGAGTAACAGCTTGTTTAGGTCACTTTTTAAACTAGAGTAAAAGCCTATTTTTAACACTTTTAACGCAATCTGCCTAATAATGAATAACGACACTCTTTGTCATTTTCTAAGCTATCAGTTTACAAGAGAGTAACAGCTTGTTTTTCTCCCCAGTGCCAGAGATAGTACTATCGAATCCGACGACTGGTTTGATGTCGCATATAGTGGTGGGAACAGATGCGTATACTTCTCCGAGCACTCCCCAGCTTCAGGCGGACCTTACCAAAGACCAACAAGGGTGAGTTGTGAACGAGAGTATCGAATATTAATCGCTACTAATATTACAAATGCGAAAGTAACTCTGTCTGTCTGTTACGCTTTCCCGCTTAAACCTATCAACCAATTTTGATGAAATTTGGTATAGGTATACGTTGAACCTCAAGAACGGGCATAGGCTACTTTTTGTTAGAAAATAAGGGGTGGGGGGGGGGGCTAATACCACATTTGAAAGTTTATATGGAAAAATGTTTATTTTTTAAGTTAGAGATCAGAAATTTAGCACAAATATAGCTCGAAACTTGGTTTAAAATAAAGACTACTACTTGTTTCGAATATTAGAGGAGATAGGGTTAAAACCGACCATGAAAGGATGTAGTCCACGCGAACGAAGTCGCGGGCACAGCTAGTAATTTATATTGTCGGATCTGCTTACGATTAATTTATAAATGGAGTCATAAATTTGAAACGAGTGTTGGACCAATATTAAGATTTGAATTCAGAACGGTAGCACTTCAGGGGGAGGTGGCTCTTTGAGGAGCAAACTTCAATCTTCCAGGCCTAGCATGCGCCATCGTCGCCACTAGCTATATATATGTCACCGTAAGATTGTAAAAATCGTTAGATTACAATCTATCTCGCGAGATTGTAAACTGTCGACAGATTGTGAACCGTAACATTATGATTGCAATTTAACGCATTATTTTTCGCTATATTGTAATCTATCGATGGAAATCGGTTAAATTGTGAACTGACGTAGAACTAAATGCATCTCGCGCGCTGATTGGTTGAGAGTTATGTGCCCCTAGCCGCCCCGTCATTCGCCATATTTGTTTGTTATTTCGTTTGTTGTCTTTATACTACTAATTTATGGTATGTTTAAAGGACTAAATATTTTTTTATAAGAGTTTCTTAAAATTTTCCAATTTTCATTTGTGTTAAAAGACGTGAATAAATATTTCCGCACAATTATTTCTCAACGTATGCAGGATTATTGATTACCTAGTAAATAGAAAATAAATACTTGAAGATTTTTTGAAGTGTATTTATTTTATTTAAACGACATCTCTATTTCTTTAAATAAAAGAAATTATTTGAATTGAATTTCATTCCTAACTTTACGGGGACATAGAAAGGCTGGTCGTGATTGGTCGGTCATACAATAAACCGACCAATCAGGAAGAGCTTTCGGACAGTTGACAGTTTGACGCCGGACAGATTGTAATTCAACGGTTTCACTTCGATAGATTACAATAAAGCGAAAAATAATCCGTTAAATTGCAATCCCAAGTTACGGTTCACAATCTGTCGACAGTTTACAATCTCGCGAGATAGATTGTAAACTAACGATTTTTACAATCTTACGGTGACATATACAACAAACCAAGATCGGACACTTTCGCTTCGTAGTCCCCCATTGGAAACGTCGACCTAGGCATGTAGGTACTCCTACATGCCTAGGTCGACGTTTCCAATCCAACAACTAGGAGTACATAGACCCCGACCACATGAGTAAAGAAACGGAACAGAGACAAAGCTTCATACGAATGCGCAGTGATAGGTACTGTTACGCGCTACGATCGATGGTGTTCTAGTAAACAGCGCCATCTAGTTTGGAATGGCGGAACTGCATAGAGTCGAGACGTCGATGCCAGAACTTACTAGCACAATGGCCGTACGGTCGGTCAAGGCCAGACTGACCGCGAATATTCTGCATGTTTCTGCGTTGGAAGGTTCGGGAACAACCGCGGCAATATAAAAGTCCGGGTCTGGCCGCGAACGGGACAGTATTGAATTAGCGATACAAGTGATTACTTCGAAAGCGATCTTGAAGTGCGACTTGGGAGCGATTGTAGTTTTAATTAGTGCGTTTTTAAAGTTGTAATTAGTGGCGTTTCATTAAAGTGTGACTTTTGGTAATTTTTATCGGCGGTTTTCATTGTCACGAAACCGAAGCTCGTAACAGTACATCACTACAAGTGCAACGCGTGTGTGTGCGTGACCACTGGCCGCTTGTCACGTATGAGCCGAAACCGCTTCAAACTAGATCAGCCAGTGGTCAATCAGGGCATGCAGGCGTGACGCGACGCTCGAATGTTTTAAAGAAACCTCAAAATTCAAATTGTGAACAGGATTTTGATTTCGCGAATATTTTGATCTTCAACAAATTGTTAATATTGGTAATGACATATTAGCACGTTTGCAAGATTGTCAAAGTCAAAGTCAATATTTTTTTATCCACATAGTAAGTATTACTAATGTAATACTATTCATAAGTATTACATTAGTAATACTTATGAATAGTCTCTATAATCTATATAAAGCAACAAATGAAGCTACCTCCGGTTCGGAACCTATAACTAAAGAGAAGGTACCGGCCAGAAACTCAGTAGATTTTTTACAAATGAAAGCTACACTTATTACTAATTTTGCACTAAGATACACAGTAAGTTTGTCAATTGTAAAATAAAAATTTAAAATCAATTATTAAAAAAAAAAATAATAAAACAAAGGTATTTGTAAATTAAATTAAATTACCTGTATGACTTACAACGGTCATCGAGGCCCAATTCTGACATTGATTGAGAAAATGCGTTATATATTTTTAAAATAATATAAAACACGTAAGTACAGGCGAGCAGACTAGTTAGTGATCCACACGTTCTTGTCATTCATATACTCTTCTACTTTGTAGAAGCCTTTTCATTGTACATTTCATATGCCATGTGAGTGTTTCCCATTGGATTATTTAAAAAAACTTTATATTAGATTTAGTATTAATCATTCGATTAAAAGACACAATAAAATATTAAAAACCAAAAGTAATAAAAATATATATTTATAAAAAATATCCCATTTTAATAAAAATGTGAAAAAAAGAACATTTATATTTTTAGTTTAGTTTTATAATTGTGTCAACCCTACCAAAATAGGTAGGGTTGACACAATATATATTTTACTAGCTCTTTAGAAGCTTTGTCTCTGTTCCGTTTCTTTACTCATGTGCTCGACGATACAACCACTGTCGCCATGACAACGGCCGAACAACTCGCGTCAAGTCTAACACGACACGCCGTCCGCTATTCCGCCCCCGCCGGCGGGGGCCAGCGCGCGCCCTCCCTTAGCAGTAGGGTCCTTCTCACGCTACCGGCACGTGCCGGGTCGTTTTTCTCCCCAAACGTACATTAGGGTACAAAGTCCCAGTAACAGCCCGAGCCGAGGTTCGAGTCCCGCTAGGGAGCGCCCTCCGGTTGTGACTTAAAATTAAAGGGGTGAGAGCCATCTGCGCTCCCCCGAAAGCTTGGCGAAGATGATAAGGCTTCGCAGCCATCATCGATAGTCAGGTAGGAAAAAAAAACGGTTGTCGGACCTTGGTCCCCGAGCAGATAACACGTAGCTCGGCGGAAGTACTTACACTTTTAGTAAAGAACATACGTTAATTACTCTAATATGGTTTTTCAGTGAGATGTCTGTCAAAGTCCCACAATTGGAGGTGGTCTCCCAAACTAAGACTGATGCCAAGTGCAGCTTCATAACAGAGTATATGACTGAAACGGAAATGCTTAATGTCAGGTAAGTTAATTAATTTAAATATATATAACTGACTGACTGACTGACTTATGCCCCGTTCCAATATTTGGAAAACAATCTGTTCTAGTTACTCATCTCTACTAATTCTCTACTAATCCCTATTAATATTATAAATGCGAAAGTAACTCTGTCTGTCTGTCTGTCTGTCTGTTACGCTTTCCTGCTTAAAACTCTCAGCCGATTTTGAAGAAATTTGGTATAGGTATACGTTGAATCTCAAAAACGGACATAGGCTACTTTTTATTAGAAAATAAGGGGCGGAGGGGAGTAATACCACCTTTGAAAGTTTATATGGAAAAATGTTTATTTTTGAAGTTAGAGATATGAAATTTGGCACAAATATAGCTCGAAACTTGGATTAAAATATAGACTACTTTTTGTTTCGAATATTAGGGGAGAAAGGGGTAAAACCGACCATGAAAGGATGTAGTCCAACGAAGTCGCGGGCACAGCTAGTAGGTATTATAAATGCGAAAGTAACTCTGTCTGTTACGCTTTCCCGCTTAAACCTCTTAACCGATTTTTACAAAATTTTGGTATAGGTGTATACCTATACCAAAAAAAATAAAAAAAAATAGCCTATGTCCGTTCTAGAGGTTCAACGTATGTTGAACCTCTAGAACGGACATAGGCTATTTTTTTATTAAAAAACATGCAGTCCAAGCGAACGAAGTCGCGGGCACAGCTAGTGAATGATAAAATGAACTGTTTTGTTACAGAGAGGAATCCAAGCTGAAACTGCAATACGCCAGTTCCGTGTACAAATGCGAATTGTGTATAATAGGGTTCTACACACAGCAACAAGTAGAGGACCACTTTATATCGGACCATAGAGCTGTGAGTTCTTTTTTTATATTACACTTCAACATTGACCTCATACATTGGCGGATTAACACTTTTGCCGCCAGTAGGCTACTCAAATTTTGCCGCCCCTTCGGACCTCTGCATTTCGATACCCTACACAGTTAAAGGACGGTGTAAGAAAATATTTTAGATTTAAAAACCTGAAAAATGATTAAATAATCATCTATATGTATATATAAAAGAAAGTCGTGTTAGTTACACTGTTTATAACTCAAGAACGGCTAAACAGATTTGGCTGAAAATTGCTGGGGAGGTAGTTTAAAACCAGGAGAAGGACATAGGATACTTTTTTATTAATTTGTTTTTGCTTTTTTAAGTCATTTATTTCCTCTAAGGCGGAACAAAGTTCGCCGGGTCTCCTAGTTTTTAATACATTTAGGTACCAAATAAATTGGTACCTAAATGTTATTAGGGGTGATTTTTTTTATTTCTGTAAGGCAAACAAATATTTTTTGGGACAAGTTTGCCGCCCCCTAAAGTCTGCGCCCTAGGCTAAAGCCTGCTCAGCTTGCTGGTAAATCCGCCATTGACCTCATCCCACCTGATGTTAAATGGTAATGAGGTCCTAACTTGAGGCAAGTACAGCATAATAAAAATGTTACTGGACTTGTCGCCCTTACCTTGAAGGCTTGACCCCTGCTAGTATTGTAGCACCCCCCAGGAGCTCTGTAAACCTTACTCACACGCAGGAACACAACAACACAGAAGTGATTGTTATTTGGCTGCGGTCTTCTGTAAGGTGGAGGTATTTCACCATTCGGGCTGCTCCAGTTCGAGCGATAAATCGCTATGCCCTACCTCTCTTTATGAGTGACACTTTTTAAACCCGACGCAAAAAAACAAATACCTACGTATGAAGTATTTATGGATAGGTCTTCAAAAATGATATTAAGATTTTTTTTTTCTACATTGAATAGTTTGCGTGCAAGACACTTCCTAAGTGAAAAAAGGTGTCCCCCCCTTCATTGATCCACCTGACCATCGATGATGGCTGCAAAGCCTTATCATCTTCACCGAGCTTTCGGGAGAGCGCAGATGG
This sequence comes from Glyphodes pyloalis, assembly GCA_037074685.1. Classification (NCBI taxonomy): domain Eukaryota; kingdom Metazoa; phylum Arthropoda; class Insecta; order Lepidoptera; family Crambidae; genus Glyphodes; species Glyphodes pyloalis. The sequence continues at coordinate 3,430,561 of JAYKKO010000034.1, read as the reverse complement.
CTCTCACCCCTTTAATTTTAAGTGAGCTATCCCCCCTTTAACTATTAAAATGAGAGAATGATAAAATTGAAAATTATGTCATAAATCGTAAACCGCAATTTGATTTAATTCAATCAATTCCAATATAAAGTTGTATATTATGTTAATTGGCTACTTGACAGTTTTTGAAAAAGTATTGTAAAATGTGCGCCCGTTCATTTTATATCCCAAGCAATTCGATTTATCTGGAAATAATCTAAATAACCAGAGAAAAATAAGATTTTGTGTAACACATTTAAAAAGCGCGCGAAAACGCCAAGTCACGTCACTGTTGCAATTATGACGTCAACGTCTTTGACAACGAACCGATACGCATAGGAACGACTTAATTTAGATAAACGGAAAATGTTTCAATAAATTCTTAATACGATTAGAGACACAATAATTCAATTTAATCGGTAAAATAATCATTGTTTCGCCACAATAAAATAAATAATTTCGCCGACAGCTGTCATTTCCGAATTGCAATTGTGGTTTCCGTTTCGGTTCTTTTGTTCCACAGATAAAAAAACTAAAATTTATTTTGCAAAAATAAAATACTAACTATGCTTTAAATTAAAAAGTAAAAATGTAAAATGATTACTTAACTAATAAGCTAACATATCTAACACTTTTCATATTTTTTTGTTAACACTGTCAAGTAGCCAATTGCTGCTACCGAACCCATTATGGGCAAGTCCGACTCGCACTTGGCCGGGTTCTGTTTTTTTTAAAGGTGAATTAACCGGAAGTCTTCTAAGCTATGATTGATGGAAATCAGTCTAAGATGGCCGCCGATAAAAAAATATTGAATAACACTATTTTCCTTAATAGATGTAACAAATTAAAGGGCTTGTTGACAAATTTGAAATCCATACTTTTAAGAGTTTTTTAGTGTACATACTTTGTAGTCATAGCTTTCATAACAAAACTGTATCTTTTTTTATTTTTATAGTACTTTACGCCGTACGCCGAATATGTAGTATGTAGTTCTAAACATATTCGCCAGAGGGCACTTACCGGAGGCTAAAGGGTTGATACAGCAGAAAAATTTCATCGCCTAAGATAACTTGCGGTTAGCTCAGTTGGAAGAGCAGCACGCGCGATACGTGAAGGTCGTGGGTTCGATTCCCGCACCGCAAGGTGAGATAAAATGTTTATCTTTCTAATATCTGTTATATCTTCACAGAAACCAGGTCGCACTGCGTGCAAAGTATGCTACGTGTACATCGACGACTCCAAACTGAGCGCTCACATAAAGGAGCACTACCTGCGCGTTACGTGCAAGCTGTGCGGGCACACCGACTACAGCGTCAAGCTTATGAACCTGCACGTTAGCACGCACATGAGCAAGCATCTGTCCAGCGGCGTGGTCAAGATCGATACACACAAGGTCGGTACTAGCTTGCTTGCTTGCTACTTAGCAACTGCACCTATATGTAGACACGTGAACAAACTGAGCGCTCACATAAAGGAGCACTACCTGCGCGTTACGTGCAAGCTGTGCGGGCACACCGACTACAGCGTCAAGCTTATGAACCTGCACGTTAGCACGCACATGAGCAAGCATCTGTCCAGCGGCGTGGTCAAGATCGATACACACAAGGTCGGTACTAGCTTGCTTGCTTGCTACTTAGCAACTGCACCTATATGTAGACACGTGAACAAACTGAGCGCTCACATAAAGGAGCACTACCTGCGCGTTACGTGCAAGCTGTGCGGGCACACCGACTACAGCGTCAAGCTTATGAACCTGCACGTTAGCACGCACATGAGCAAGCATCTGTCCAGCGGCGTGGTCAAGATCGATACACACAAGGTCGGTACTAGCTTGCTTGCTTGCTACCTAGCAACATTTTGTGAACAGTTACACTGTCCTTTTTTGTATAGGTATGATGACATTTTATGAATAGTTACGCTGTCATTTTTTGTATAGGTATGACGACATTTTGTTAATAGTTACGCTGTCATTTTTTGTATAGGTATGACGACATTTTGTGAATAGTTACGCTGTCATTTTTTGTATAGGTATGACGAAATTTTATGAATAGTAACGCTGTCATTTTTTGTATAGGTATGACGACATTTTGTTAATAGTTACGCTGTCATTTTTTGTATAGGTATGACGACATTTTGTTAATAGTTACGCTGTCATTTTTTGTATAGGTGTGACGACATTTTGTTAATAGTTATGCTGTCATTTTTTGTATAGGTATGATGACATTTTATGAATAGTTACGCTGTCCTTTTTTGTATAGGTGTGACGACATTTTATGAATAGTTATACGCTGTCATTTTTTGTATAGGTATGACGACATTTTGTGAATAGTTACGCTGTCCTTTTTTGTATAGGTATGACGAAATTTTATGAATAGTAACGCTGTCATTTTTTGTATAGGTATGACGACATTTTGTTAATAGTTACGCTGTCCTTTTTTGTAAAGGTATGACGACATTTTATGAATAGTTACGCTGTCATTTTTGTATAGGTATAACGACATTTTGTTAATAGTTACGCTGTCCTTTTTTGTATAGGTATGACGACATTTTGTTAATAGTTACGCTGTCCTTTTTTGTATAGGTATGACGACATTTTATGAATAGTTACGCTGTCATTTTTTGTATAGGTATGACGACATTTTGTTAATAGTTACGCTGTCATTTTTTGTATAGGTATGACGACATTTTGTGAATAGTTACGCTGTCCTTTTTTGTATAGGTATGACGAAATTTTATGAATAGTAACGCTGTCATTTTTTGTATAGGTATGACGACATTTTGTTAATAGTTACGCTGTCATTTTTTGTATAGGTATGACGACATTTTGTTAATAGTTACGCTGTCATTTTTTGTATAGGTATGACGACATTTTGTTAATAGTTATGCTGTCATTTTTTGTATAGGTATGATGACATTTTATGAATAGTTACGCTGTCCTTTTTTGTATAGGTGTGACGACATTTTATGAATAGTTATACGCTGTCATTTTTTGTATAGGTATGACGACATTTTGTGAATAGTTACGCTGTCCTTTTTTGTATAGGTATGACGAAATTTTATGAATAGTAACGCTGTCATTTTTTGTATAGGTATGACGACATTTTGTTAATAGTTACGCTGTCCTTTTTTGTAAAGGTATGACGACATTTTATGAATAGTTACGCTGTCATTTTTGTATAGGTATAACGACATTTTGTTAATAGTTACGCTGTCCTTTTTTGTATAGGTATGACGACATTTTGTTAATAGTTACGCTGTCCTTTTTTGTATAGGTATGACGACATTTTATGAATAGTTACGCTGTCCTTTTTTGTATAGGTATGACGACATTTTGTTAATAGTTACGCTGTCCTTTTTTGTATAGGTATGACGACATTTTGTTAATAGTTACGCTGTCCTTTTTTGTATAGGTATGACGACATTTTGTGAACAGGTATATCGACATTTTGTGAATAGGTATGCTTCTTACTTTGAAATCAAGTCGGTGTATTTAATGTTGGCAATAATAAGTTATTTAACTATTGTGTTACAGCCTATTTTTGTTGATATTTTTTTTAAATATTTTAATTATATACTGTACGTCTTGGTGATAATTATAATCTTAGCTCTATATAGTTTCTTGCCGGCATCTTCTCGGTAGTTATAAGCTCCGAACCGGAAGTAGCATCATTTCATTTATAGAGCCGATTTAAGTGTTACTAATGTCAAAATCTTATATATTCATATAGATTATGATTATATAAGATTTTGACTTATAAACTTTAAGACATTCGCGTTCCATTTTAAACATTTAAAATAATTTAACGGGTCAAAACGCGACACCATTTTTATTTACCCGTTAAATTATTTTAAATGCTTAAGATTTTGACTTGCTTGGAAGTGATTAAAAATATTTTTTTATGTCTATCTGTTGCAGAATAAAAAGAAAAAAACTGAAAGGCCAGGACCCCCGCCCAAAGCAGGTGACCTTCGGAAATTACTCTCCAAGACTACAATAGAAGGATATCAGTGCCTTGAATGCGATATGTTCTTCAAGTGAGTATGAAGTAACGTATCATACTATTTGCGGGCCGTAATTTACCCGACGCAAAAACGACGGGGCGTTATAAGTTTGATGTGTCTGTGTTTGTGTGTGTTTAAGGTAAGGGCGACAAGTCCAGTAACAGCTTTATTATGCTGTACTTGTCGCCCTTAAGCTAGGACCTCATTACCAGGGGTGCTAGTCCAGAAACCTCCTCGTGGTGCACCCTGGGCAACGTCGGGAGATGGAGCCCTCTACGGCTTTTGTGGAGGACTTCGTCACCCGGCGGCTGATATCTGACGGAAAGAGGGAATGTCGTAGTCGTAGTTTTCTGCGTCGTCGTCTTCACCGTGTCGGGGCCTTTGTTTTTGGCCTGGCCAAGTTGGCCATTTCTTGACGTCTGTGCTCCTCGAAGCGTAGTATGGCGGGGCAGCCTCGCGGCGCGGCGGGCTCGACCGACTACGTAATAGCAGTCGGTCGCAGTAGACTTCGGTCACCGTCGGGCAACCTGTTTCCTGGTCGAGTGTCTGGTGAACATGTCTATCGGCTCGACCAGACCAGGGGGCTTGCCTTAATTGGCTGGCCCAAGTGGAGTGCACCACAATAAAAAACCCCTAATCCCGATGTCGTGAGTGCTCGAGGCGTCGGGGCCATCTCTCTTCGGAGGGATGGTGACCGGGTGGGATAAACCCGGTCGTGGTCGGTGGTATCGGCCTCCCTGCACGGGACCACCCGCCCTCGTGCAGTATTAGGGTAGCCAGGTGACAACCGGCTCTGTCCCTGGTGGTCCGTCCAGTCCGTGTTTTCGTGGGAACAAATATGATGTCCAAAAATAAAAAACAAATCAACAAACTTGCTGAGGGGAGCGCTACTACAGGGACCCCGTCCCCTGTAATAGTGCCGGAGCGGCTGCCTATGCTCGTGCCGCGTAATGACGAGGAAAGTGCTCATGAAGGCGCCGCATGTTCAGATGCGTCTGATGTTGCAGAAGGGAACGCCAACTATTCAGCTACGTTGGCGAGAAGAGCATCTCAGAATGCTAGAATAGATGCCACATTTGGGGCACAATATGAAGATGGTGAAATGCCGAGCCTTACATCACCTGCGGTTTCAGCGCGCAGTACTGGGCTGTTCGTGAGGCCCGGGGACGTAGACGCATCAGATGCTGAGTCTGACACTCTGACCGTTGCGTCCGGAATGTCATGTTACTCGGCGGCGTCAGAGCGATCCTCGTACATGAGAGGAAAGAAACGTCCCATTTCGGACGTTGAAAAAGGGTCGTCGTCCGATGGCCGTGCCAAAGGGAAGGCCAAGAAAGGTAAAGGACGCCCGCCAACAACTGGCGCGTACATCGGCCGTGCAGAAGCGAAGATGGCACTCCAACTTGAACTGGAGGCCCAGGTTGCAGAGAGGGAGCGCAGAACCCGAGAAGCCAGGAACAAGTCTGGCTATGGGGTCGACCCCTTTGCAAAAAACCACGAAGCGAAATCCGTGGCCGAGCTTCATAAACTCGCGGAAAATGAGGAATCGGAGATAATCTCCATGGTGGCCAAGTCTTCCAATCTAAAGGGGACAATTCGAAAGGCCATTAAGGAGAGTACGCAGAATTTGAAGGCTGTCTGCGAGGAGGCGTTGAAACGATCGACTTCAGAAGAGACGCTAAGACTGCAGGCAACTGTCAGCCGCCTGCAGTCGGAACTGGACACCTACAAAAACAAGGTGGCCAATTTAGAGGCCACACTGTCCAAATCGATGGAGGAAACAGCCACACTGAACCGCAAGTCCTCTGCCTCTGCCTCGTCCTCAGGCCGTATTCCTGCGGCCTCCACTTCGGACTTGGCTCCGGCCTCAGGCTCAGCCTCTGTCCCCACGGAGGCCGCGGCGTCACAGTGTAGTCCTGCACAGATGGAAGAGGTCTTTCGCAGGATCATCCTAGAAGAGCGGGCAATTTTCTGCGCCCGCATGGATGCCCGCTTCGAAGGCATCCAGGATAGGCTTCTTCCAGAGAAGAGACTCCGTCCGTCGCTAGCCACGGACCGTAGTAAAGAACCTGCACCTGCTCCTCAGGCGGCAAATGAGCCTTTTAAGGTACCAGAGGTTCCTAAGCCGCAGAGGATTAGAAATAAAAAGTCGGCAAGCGTACCTGTAACAACTCCAACTGCACCTGGTCCGGAGATAGATCTGCTGTTGCCGTCCACCACCCCTGCAAATGAGGGATGGTCGACGGTTTTAAGGAAGAAAAAACCTAAAAAGAATGGCGTCCCACCTGTCTCGACTCCGTCCTCGGCACCCACTGTCCCTGGTGCTGTCTACAGTGCCTCGGGAAAAAAGCCAACGACATCAGGAGAAAAGTCGAAGAAAACGCACAAGAAAAGGCTGGTCCCTCCGAAAACCGCGGCTGTAGTAGTCACAATAACCCCGGAGGCGGCAGAGAAAGGGGAGACTTATCAATCAGTTTTGGGGAAAGCACGCAGCACTATTGATTTCGGCCAAATGGGGGTCTCCTCCTACCGATTTAAACCCACTCAAACCGGGGCTCGGAAATTTGAGTTTCCGGGGGCGGAAGGGGCATCGGTGGCTGACACTTTTGCCGCCAAGCTCCGGGAGGCTATTGGGTCGGATGTCGCAAAGGTGGTAAGGCCCACGAAAAGGGTCAGCATCGTCGTGTCGGACCTCGACGATACAATAATTGCGTCGGAGGTCATCGAAAAGATTGCCTCAGTTGGCGGATGTCCGGCCGACCAGATTCAGGCCGGAGAAATTAGATCGGGTCGAGGAGGGCTTGGCACTTTACGCCTTCAGTGCCCAGTAGGAACCGCCAAAATCCTGCTAGAGAGCCGACGTCGCCTGCTCGTGGGATTCAGCTCAGCATCGGTGCGGCTTTTAGACGAACAACCGCTCCGATGCTACAAATGTCTGGGTTTGGGGCATACCAGTGCTCTGTGTCCATCTGTAGTGGTCAGGTCGGGGCAGTGCTATCGATGTGGGGGGACGGACCATAAAGCCGCCTCCTGCAACGAGAAGACACCTCGCTGCTCAGTCTGCGCCGACAGCGGCCGGTCTGCGAACCACATTATGTGCGGTAAGAACTGCAGACCCCCTCCGAAGAAAGGAAGGTTTAGGGCCCCGAACCCAAATCCCAAGGCTGCCGAGTCCCAGGCAGAGATGGAAGTTGTAGTGACCGAAAATAATGTCTAGAGTCGGCCACTACAACATACTGCAAGGCAACATCAACCACTGCAGATCGGCCCAGGATCTGTTCTCTCAGACCATGGCCGACTGCATGGTTGACATTGCGGTGATTGCGGAGCCATACTCCATACAGAATGGCTGGCTGGGTGACTGCGATGGCACGGTCACAATCGTGCGGCGGGTAAGCACGGACTCCCCTCCCCTCTCGCTGGTAGAGAGAGGATCGGGATACGTGGCCGCTGCATGGAGCAATCTAGTGGTCATCGGGATTTACTTCTCGCCGAATCGACCACTACAGGACTTCGAGGACTTTCTCGGGGTCCTCACTGCGGTTGTAGGCAGATCCGTGTCGCAGAGTCAGGGTCGTGGTCTTCTGATAATGGGCGACTTCAATGCAAAGTCGTTCGCCTGGGGCAATCCGGTTGCCTCCTGCAACAGAAGGGGCCCATTGGTCGAGCTCTGGGCTGCTGCTTCGGGCCTATCCCTCTTAAATAGGGGTTCGGTGTGCACGTGTGTGCGACAGCAGGGAGGGTCCGTGGTGGATATCTCCTTCGCCACCCCTGCTCTCGCAACACGTGTACGGAATTGGAGAGTCGACCTGATGGAGACACTATCAGATCACCGATACATTCGGTTTGAGATCTCCACAGGCAGTCCGGCGGCTCGGCGTAGTCTTCCCTCGCCTTTCCCCAGGTGGGCATTATCCCGCCTGGATCGGGACGTTGCAAAAGAAGCCGCCTTTGTCCAGGACTGGCTCACTGCCCCCTTCACGGGCCCGGATGTCGATCGTTGCGCCTCCCAGCTGAAGGAGTCCCTGACCGAGGTGTGCGACGCATGTATGCCGCGGTCACGCCGTCCGCCTCCTCGCAGAGCGTGCTATTGGTGGTCGGAGGAGCTCGCCGACCTCAGAGCGAGTTGCACTGCAGCCCGGCGCGCCTACACCCGCAGCAGACGCCGCGCTCGTCGAGACCCGAATAATGAGGCACTCTTATACGCCTCCTATGTTGAGGCTAAGCGGGTTCTCAAATCCAGCATCGGGGAAGCAAAAGACCGGGCTCGCGCCGAGATGCTCGAGGCTTTGGACAGTGATCCGTGGGGGAGACCGTACAGGGCGGCGCGCAACCAACTGCGCCCTATTGGTCCCCCACTCACAGAGACTCTCGAGCCGGCTGTGTTGGGAGAGGTTGTTTGCGGGTTGTTTCCTGCCGCGTCCGCGTTCGTTCCGCCGGCAATGGTTCGGCGAGGAGTTGTTTTGCCCGAAATACACGCCCCACAAATCTCCGAGGAGGAGTTCGATGTGGCGACCTTCTGCCTACGCGCGAAAAAAACGGCACCGGGCCCTGATGGGGTGCCCGCAAAAATTGTCGCCTTGGCTGCAATACAAATGGGAGAAAGGCTTAGGGGACTGTTCGACGCGTGTTTTAGCGTCGAAAAGTTCCCTAAGCCCTGGAAGCAGGGCCAACTCTGCCTGCTTAGAAAGTATGGACGCCCAATTGACTCACCCTCGGCATACCGACCTATCGTCCTCTTGGACGAGGTCGGTAAATTATTTGAAAAAATAATCGCGGCACGAATTACCGACCACCTTCGGGAGAATGGGCCGGATCTCTCCGACAACCAGTTCGGCTTTCGGGCAGGGCGGTCCACAATAGACGCGCTGTTTCGCCTCAAAACCGCGGTCCGTCAAGCATGGGAGGAGGGGCGTGGAGTATTGGCCATATCATTCGATATAGCCAACGCATTCAACTCCATTCCCCATCCCACTATCCTTGAGGCCCTTAAACATCACGGGCTGCCAAGTTATCTTAGGGCAATTTTGAAAGACTATTTACAGGGAAGGGAGGTCCTTTTTGTTAATAAACAAGGAATGGTCTGTCGTCGGGGCGTCGAATCCGGTGTTCCACTGGGTTCTATTTTGGGGCCCCTCCTGTGGAACATCGGGTATGACTGGCTGTTGCGGGGTTCCCTCCTCCACGGCATGGGTGTCATTTGTTATGCCGACGACACCCTTGTCACCTGCCGGGGGAGGGACTTTCGGTCCGCCGCTTGTTTGGCCTCTGCGGGGGGCAGTCTAGTCGCCAATAGGATAGGTCGCCTAGGCCTCAAAGTGGCCCTAGAGAAGACGGAGGCAATTTATTTTCCTGCGCCCCGTCAGCGTCCACCATCATCTCTGGACGCTCACATCGTAGTTGACGGCGTCCGTGTGCAGGTCAAGACCCAGATAAAATATCTGGGTCTAATCCTTGACGCGCGATGGAACTTCGTTCCTCATTTTAGCGAGTTGTCGTCGCGCCTCCTGAAATCCGCGGGCGCCCTTGGATGGCTCCTCCCAAACCTGGGTGGTCCAAGGGCTAAATGCAGGCGGCTTTACGCCGGCATCTTAAAGAGTATGGCCCTTTACGGGGCCCCTATATGGGCTGACTCCCTTAATAAAAGGGAGAACGCAGGGAACCTCAGACGGCCCCAGAGGGCCATAGCACAGAGGGTGTCCCGCGCGTACCGCACAGTCGGGCATGCGGCCGCGTGCGCCCTGGCTGAGACACCTCCGTGGGATCTGGAGGCCCATGCCTTGGCGACCGTCTACCACTGGCGTGCAGTAAGAAGAGGGGCAGGGGTTCGATTTTACCCTGAGGACCTCGCCAGAGTCAAGCGGGAGGCGAAGGAAAATCTCCGCATTGCATGGGCGCAGAGTTTGGCAGAGTCGCAGTATGGCCAATGGACTCTGGAGGCGCTCAGCCCTGTTTTTGAGGGCTGGCTTGAGAGGAAGTTCGGCTTCCTCTCATATCGGTTGGTGCAGGTGCTGTCCGGACACGGTTGTTTCCGGAGGTACCTGCACCGAATAGGGCGGGAAGAGACGCCCGTCTGCGCCCACTGCGGGCTAGAAGATGACACGGCGGAGCACACCTTGGTTTCGTGCCCGTCGTGGACAGAACAGAGAGCCGCCCTAACGGCCGTTATAGGGGCCAATCTCTCCCTCCCGAGCATCGTCCAAGCCATGCTCGGGGGCGAGGACGCCTGGGCGGCGGTAGCCTCCTTCTGCGAGAACGTCATCTCGCAGAAGGAGGAGGCAGAGCGCCAAAGGGAGGACGACCCGTCCTCCCCAGCGCTAAGAAGGCGCAGAAGAGCCAGGGCGCGGCGGCGCTACGACCGCGCCGTTCTTCCGCACGGAGACCAGTTGGCTGGTGGTGTGAGGGCACCCCAGTCGGCATTGCACTCACGGTCTCCAGTGCGAGGCGGGGATGGTTTAGTGGATTGACCACCCCCGCTTACTCCCCCTACCACCCAGGGGGGAAGTGTCGGGGCTGCGAAAGCGGCCATTCCGCCGGCGGTGCTGTGGATGGAAAGGCTAAGCTAATCTCCCACAACGCCGCCACTAAGGCGATGAGGTCCACCGGGGAGTTTTAGTTAGGGTAGTCCTGCCCTTTTCAGGGCAGGGAGTCCCACACACGCCGTCACCCCCCTCAGGGTGGCGGTACGGTGCGTCAATGCATTTCTCCCCGTCAAAAAAAAAAAAAAAAAAAAAAAAAAAAAAAGGACCTCATTACCACTTAACATCAGGTCGGATGAGGTCAATCTTGAAGTGTAATGAAAAAAAAATCGCCTATATTGTACTATAATTTGCCTGTAAAAACAATTTCTGTAATGATTTTGTGCACTTAAGTATGTCTATCTACATCTATCTATACCTTAGCAATAATTGTTCGCAGGAACTCTCGCGCGAGAAAGAACCACGTGGCCAGGTTCCATAGAGAAGGTCTTCAGTGTGACCATTGTAAGAAACGGTTCGTAAACAGAACCACACTGACTACACATCTCAAGTGAGTTATTGTTTATACAACGAAGATGCATTAATGTCCAATTGCATTTAGGCCCATTAAATTTAGTCACTATTGTTTATCCATTACATATAGTCAAGTTACATTTAGTCACATTATATGTAGTTTGTTCATTACATTTTATCACATTATATTTAGTTGCATTACATCTGAAGGGTCCATGGCTATAATGATGAATGTCTAAAATTTTAAAATCTTAGTGATCAACGTCATTCGGTCACTTCATACATGCAGCTAGTGATTTCGTTTACTAACTAGGCAATATCGGTCCCAATACTGAGATAAAACCGTTTCTGATATTTGACTACACGTCTAGAACGCTCAGTGTCAGGTATTCACGGCAATAAGGCTGAATTTTGGACAACGTTTATAAATTTAACACCCAAATATCTCGAAACAAAAAACAAAGAACGTTTATCATTTCATTTAGTCCCATTACTATTAGTCGGATTATATAAAGTTGCATTACGTTTAGTCACATTACATTTAGTCACATTACATTTAGTGACATTACATTTAGTGACATTATATTTAGTGAAATTACATTTAGTCACATTATATTTAGTCACATTACATTTAGCCCCATTACATTTATTCACATTATGTTCAGTCCCTGTACATTAAGTCACATTATATTTAGTGACATTACATTTAGTCACATTATATTTTGATCCATTACATTTAGTCACATCGCATTTAGTCCGATTATCTTTTGTCATGTTATATTTAGTCCTTTTACATTCAGTCCCTTTACTTTGGCCGGACTTTGGCGACGTGTCATTTCACATTAATTTTATTGATGGGTATTCTTCGGCAGGCTTCATGAGGGTCCTCTCCCGCGCAAGGAATGCCACATATGCCACAAGATGGTCAGAGTAATCCAGGTAAGTTAGTAAGCTGGAAAGTTTATTTGTTTTCACAGTCCCCTACCAGGGTCATCGTGGTAATCCCTACTAATATTATAAATGCGAAAGTAACTCTGTCTGTCTGTCTGTCTGTCTGTCTGTTACGCTTTCCTGCTTAAACCTCTCAACCGATTTTAATGAAATTTGGTATAGGTATACGTTGAATCTCAAGAACGGACATAGGCTACTTTTTATTAGGAAATAAGGGGTGGATGGGGGTAATACCACCTTTGAAAGTTTTTATGGAAAAATGTTTATTTTTGAAGTTAGAGATATGAAATTTGGCACAAATTTTGTCACTATTACCGCAACCCATAAACTAACTCTCCGCATGACCCAAAGGTTGACTGGTAGAGAATGCCCATAGCATTAAGTCCACCTGTTGTACTTTTTTTGTGCAATAAAGTTTTTAAATAAAATAAATAAATATAGCTCGAAACTTGCATTAAAATATAGACTACTTTTTGTGAATATTAGGGGAGAAAGGGGTAAAACCGACCATGAAAGGATGTAGTCCATGCGAACGAAGTCGCGGGCACAGCTAGTAATCTATATTTCTTTAATTTGTGACAATAATTATTGTAATAAACCTTAGATGAAATATTTAGTACAAACACGGTTGGCACCTAGAAGTGGCCGCGACAAAACAAGGCATCAAATTGCATTATGCCTTCTTTTACATTAATTCGCTTCCTGGTCGCGTGCGTGACATTACATCAATAATATTTTTTCCATACTTATCTCGAGTCATAAGGTTTAAATTGGATTAGACTTTTCATATAGTGATTTTAAAAGGCCTAAGGGTGATAAAAAAGGCCCTTTTTTGCAATACTTGTGTTACCATACAAATAACTATGTACGTCATGACGCAGGGTACAATCATTTTTTTTTTTATATTACACTTCAAGATTGACCTCATCCCACCTGATGTTAAGTGGTTATGAGGTCCTAGCTTAAGGGCGACAAGTACAGCATAATAAATCTGTTCCTGGACTTGTCGCCCTTACCTTGAAGGCTTGACCCCTGCTACTAATGTAGCACCCCCCAGGAGCTCTGGAAACCTAACTCACACGCAGAAACACAACAACACAGAAGTGATTGTTATTTGGCTGCGGTCTTCTGTAAGGTGGAGGTATTTCACCAGTCGGGGTGCTCCAGTCCGAGCGATAAATCGCTATGCCCTACCTCTCTTAAGTATTCTCATTCTCATTTGTTTGTATTTCACGTTTGTTGTTTTATTTTTATTGTTTACAGGGGACTGTTTTTTTTTATCAGTGAGGACTCTTTAAGTATATCAAATAATAATATAATTAACTAACTATGAGGCGTCACATTATCATATTTTTTACACACCTATTTTAGGTAAACACCTGGCAATTTCTCAAAAATTGCAGATATTTTAATTTTTACTGTTGTTCTGAGATAGGGGCCCCTCAGGGGAAATTCAAATAACATTTGTTACCTTTGTGTTTAGACAATATATGATTTAATTTCAGCTCAAATACCACATCCAGAGGCACGAAGACAAGAGTCGTTATGAGTGCGTGGAGTGCCAGAAGGTGTTCTCTCACCTGGCCACGTACCAGGCTCACCTGAAGTACAGCCGCGCGCACGCCAGCGACGAGGTCTTCAAGTGAGTCATATAATAATAGCTAAAAAATATCGTATCCGGCTCGAAGGACCAACTTTATTTTGCCGCAGAACATGCTTTTTTTGACGAATACGTTGGCCCTTATAACGGAGTGTGTCTAAAATCCGCGTGAAGTAATATAATATTGAGATAGTAGGTACTCATCCGGCTCGAAGGACCACCTTTACCTATACTAAATACATAAACAGCTGATAGTTATAAAGTAGGTACGTGCCACTATGTCACTGGCGAGGTCTTCAAGTTCAACTTCATATATGTAAACAACAATGCCAAACTAAATTCGCATCTGGGTCGAAGGACCAATTTAAAAAAATATCAGATAACATATCCCCGTTGACGTGATCCGAAAGTAAGTAGTTTCAGACCTCGCCTTTATTTGAGTCACCAGTAAATATACAAAATACAAAGAGGAGTTCGCATCCGGCTTGAAGGACCAACTTTAACAAACCAGGAAACTTTCTCATTTTAAAATACATAGCTTCTTATGTCCTTATGTTCGCTCACCTGATCTAGCGTGCGCGCCAAGGTCTTCAAGTCCAAAGTCAAAGTCAAACATGTTTTATTTACATAGATTACATTAGTAATACTTGAATAGTCTCTATACACCGTTATTTTTTATTCACCATAAAAAAATTAATCACGTATGTAGACAAAGGTCTTAATTGTAAAAGTGCAAACCGATTTTTTTTTTCGATTAAAAATGACAGAGTTATTACGCTTTGTTTTTTACTAAAATTGACAAAAAATGTGTGGACATCCGTCTTTTTACTCAATGAAACTATTGGCACGCAACATGTCAATGAAATACGCACGACATCTTGTTTCACTATCGCAGGTTACTTCCTACTACCTTTCTCAAAGAAAAACAAATTAACATAGAATCGGAATAAGGTTGAGAGTGCACTGACAACGCCCACTCAGCTGAGTTCCCCAAAAGGGCGCTTCCGCGCGTAAGCGTAATAATAATCAAATTAGTCAAAACACTTTCATTTTGTAATCTAACTCTCCCTTAATACTTTTTCTTGCTTAGGAAAGACACGTTACGTTACGTTTTAGTTATTAGGTATCTACTTATTTGTCGAAAATATCACGTTTTCATAACTAGGTAGCTACTAACCTACAATTGAAACGAATCTTGGCGTATTTAAAGAGCTATTTATTGTGTGCATTACTTTTGTATTGTCCTAAAATCTACACAAAATCTACCTACACGGATTTTAATAATTTTTCAAAATGTTTACCTTCATTATCAATGCACAGGCGCGCCCTTTTATGTCAGTTTCCTTTTACAGAAATAAGGACATTTTGTTGTTGTCGCACTTGGTTAAAAGCGTCTAAAATTCACTGCTTTAACACTTGAACTGTGTTTGGTTCACTAACATAAACACTTCACTTAATCTCAATAAAAAAATTGACTCCAATCCGCGTAAACAGGCATTCATTCGAAAACGATACATTGGTGTTAGGATTGTTTAACAATCAATTACACAAAGCAATCCTTGGCGCTCGGTCCACGGACGTCAGCTGTTGTACTTTTTGGTAATAGTATGGATGCAAGCCGTCCGAATGAATTATTTTCCAGGCGGAGTACTGAGCATATGCCAAACTGACGAGCGGCATCATTAGTGCTTCCTCGCGGGTCTTCTTCGAAGTACGCAACCACGTCGTCGTTCAAGTGTTGTGAGAGCGCCGGTCTTCCTCGTCCTTGAGCATGTCTGCTCACGTAAAACGAACCGTGTGGCCTGGGCCACAAGAAATAATTCTCAGTCCAGTGATTAATTTCGCGCGCGCGTGTCATGTGACGTTAAGTAGGTCACGGTCAACGGTCAAGACGAAACTAGTAGGTTGCGCGGGCGCGGGGCTGAGGGGTTGCGCGCCTCGCCGTGCCTCGCCGCCCGCTGCGTCTCTCCCGCCACACACCCGCGTTATGAGTGTGTGTGCGTAAACAGGGAAACGATGCGATTATTCAATGAAAACGTAGTATTGATGCGCGCTAGTCGTAGTAAAATGATATATTGCCTGCTATTTACTTGTTTTAAAGAGATAAATTACTAGGTCCGTTTTTTTATTTATAAATACATAAATGTAATAAGTAACTGATACTGATACTGTGGTTAAAATTTTTCTGGTAATTAAAAAATATTCCTGTATGTTAATAACAATACCGAAATAAGTTCATATCCGGCCCTTAGGACCAACTTTATTTCACCACAGAACATGCTTGTTAAGATCGTCTTTATGCGAGTCACCAGTAAAGTTACAAAATACTAACAGAAGTTCGCATCCGGCTTGTAGGACCAACTTTAACCCACCAGGAAATTTGCACATTTTAAAATACATAGCTCCTTATGTTCTTATGTTCGCTCACCTCGTCTAGCATGCGCGCCAGGGATCATATATGTAAATAACAATACGGTAAAAAGTTAATATCCGGTTCCAAGGACCATTTTTTTTCGTCGCTCTTCACGCCACGTGCACTTATAACGCATATATCGACGTTTATCACTTTCCTACTAGATTTTTACGGTAGAAACGGAATCGACGCTAAATTTGTTTTTTTTTATGTAAAATTATAACCTATATTTCCTTATTCATAAATGGTTTCTAATTACGATACTTCACACCCAGAAACAATTTGGATAGTGATTAAAAAATCATGTTGTATGTAAATAAATAAAAAAGGTATTTTTTTAACTTGGATCATCCTGTTCCAGGTTCCCCTGCCCGATGTGCAATAAAGGGTACCCAACTAAAGAGGCAATGCAGGACCACTTCAACTACCAGCACTTGGGGAAGACGGCACACAAGTGCCCAGTCTGTGATAAGGTGAGCTTTTGCGATTTAAATAAGTAATTAATAAATATTGGACAACATCATATACTTTTATGAGAGGCCGGGCATAGCGATTTACCGCTAGAACTGGAGCAGCCCGACTGGTGAAATACCTTCTTACAGAAGACCGCTGTCAAATAACAATCACTTCTGTGTTGTTGTGTTCCTGCGTGTGAGTAAGGTTTCCAGAGCTCCTGGGGTGTGCTACATTAGTAGCAGGGGTCAAGCCTTCAAGGTAAGACAAGTCCAGTATCAGATTTATTATGCTGTACTTGTCGCCCCAAGCTAGGACCTCATTACCACTTAACATCAGGTGGGATGAGGTCAATCTTGAAGTGCGTTATAAAAAAAATACATTTCTCTAATTCTGTGGTTAGTAGCTTAAACACTTGTGTTACAGAAATCAGAAACAACGACGGTACCACAACACCCAGACCCGAGACAATATAGACATGGCTTAATACTGTTTGCAGCCTTGTTTTTCCGGTACCATATTTAGGTCGCATTCGTCTACATCTTTGATCGAAGTATGTGTGTATCTTATTACAGCCTATAGCATCTCGAGCGAACGTGGAAAAGCACATGATGCGTGTCCACGGAAAGAAGAAAGAGAAACCTCGCACACACGTGTGCACCACTTGTAGGAAGGCGTTTACGGTAAGTAATGTCACTGAATGTAATGAGACTAAATGTGATGTGACTAAATGTAATGAGGCTAAATGTGATGTGACTAAGTGTAATGAGACTAAATGTGATGTGACTAAATGTAATGAGGCTAAATGTGATGTGACTAAGTGTAATGAGACTAAGTGTAATGAGACTAAATGTGATGTGACTAAATTTAATGAGACTAAATATGATGTGACTAAATGTAATGGACTAAATGTGATGTGACTAAATGTAATGAGACTAAATGTGATGTGACTAAATGTAATGACACTAAATGTAATGAGACTAAATGTGATGTGACTAAATGTAATGAGACTAAATGTGATGTGACTGAATGTAATGATACTAAATGTGATGTGACTAAATGTAATGAGACTAAATGTGATGTGACTAATGTAATGAGACTAAATGTGATGTAACTAAATGTAATGAGACTAAATGTGATGTGACTAAATGTAATGAGACTAAATGTGATGGGACTAAATCTAATGAGACTAAATGTGACGTGACTAAATGTAATGAGACTAAATGTGATGGGACTAAATGTAATGAGGCTAAATGTGATGTAACTAAATGTAATGAGACTAAATGTGATGTGACTAAATGTAATGAGACTAAATGTGGTGTGACTAAGTGTAATGAGACTAAATGTAATGGGACTAAATGTAATGAGACTAAATGTAATGAGACTTAATGCAATGGGATTAAATATAATGGTACTAAATGTAATAATTTATTCTCTCTCACCACAGGACAGGAAAGCGTTGAACCAGCACTTGGTGATACACTCTGGCGAGCGGCCGCTCTCGTGCGACGTCTGCCAGCAGACGTTCAAGCACAAGGCGTCGCTGTACACGCACAGGAAGCGCGTGCACAAGGTGACGCCGCAGCGTCGCGCGCTGCAGTACATGGAGGCCGAGCGTGCCTGACCGGGACCCGCTGTGAGTCGTTGTGAGACTGTACCTTAGCCTGCTAGACTGTGAGTCACTGCACAAGGCGTCGCGCGCTGCAGTACATGGAGGCCGAGCGTGCCTGACCGGGACCCGCTGTGAGTCGTTGTGAGACTGTACCTTAGCCTGCTAGACTGTGAGTCACTGCACAAGGCGTCGCGCGCTGCAGTACATGGAGGCCGAGCGTGCCTGACCGGGACCCGCTGTGAGTCGTTGTGAGACTGTACCTTAGCCTGCTAGACTGTGAGTCACTGCACAAGGCGTCGCGTTGCTGTACACGCACAGGAAGCGCGTGCACAAGGTGACGCAAGAATCATAATTGTACCTTAGCCTTCTAGATTGCGTCACTAAGAGTATTTTTGAGACCGTACCGTAGACTGCTGGACTTCGAGTCGCTGTCGTCCGTTGTGAGATTGTACCTTAGCCTTCTAGGCTGAGTAACTAAGAGTCATTTTGAGACCGTACCTTAGCCTGCTAGACTGTGAGTAACTATGACTCATTGTGAGATTGTACCTTAGCCTTCAAGGCTGAGTCACTTAGAATAATTGGGAGACCGTACCTTAGCCTGCTAGACTGTAAGTGGCCCGTTGTGAGATTGTACCTTTGCCTTCTAGACTGAAAATGTCTTAATTAAAATAGAAAAAGCAAAATATTACATTTCCCCTTGCGATGCGGGTTTCGAACCCACAACCTTCACGCGGGCTGCTCTTCCAACCGAGCTAACAGCAAGTTATCGTAGGCGATGAATTTGTCTGCTGTATTAACCTCTTCTCCTACGGCAAGTGCCCTCTGACGAATATGTTTAGAACTACATACGTATTACAGTTATAAATAATAATAATAATTAGTGTCCGACCGAAATTTCGGTTTCGGTTTCGGTTTCGGCCAGTTTCGGCCAAAAAATCAAGTTTCGGCCAGAGTTTCGGTTTCGGCCAAAAACGGCCGAACCTTTCGGCCGCGCCGAAACTTACAAATAATATATTTGTTTCACTTTATTTATAGGGTAGTTAAGTTTTGCCGTGTGGTGACGGCATGAGAATACATATGTCACCACCCCTTCACTGTCCCAAGGAGTCGTAGAAGCCGACTCAAGGAAAAACGCACATAACACACAGTGCGAGAGAAGGAAAACTCGAGATAAAACCCTGTCTGTACCAACCCGTCTGGCCAGCGTGATACCAGTAGGCTATTAACCTTCAATGACGGCACAATTGAAAACCAGGCCCCGAGTCCCCGGCGGCCCCGCAGTCCGTGGCTACGGTAGCGGCCACGATAGCGGCGGGGCCAGGGGTGCTAAGAATCCCCGGCAGAGATCGGACTACCACCCCCACCGACAATTGTCCCAGGCACACAACGTGCGCAGATTCAATGATGTCTCTGTGATCAACAAGGTTAAAACCGGCAGCGATCACCGAATCGTCAGAGGCATATTGAATATCAATGTCAAACTTGAAAGAGCGCGTCTGATGACTTCATGGACTGCGTGGACTTCCACGCTCCGACCGTCGAATGCACATATCCAAAACCCCGAGAGCTTTCAACTTGAACTGGTAAATCCCTTCGAATGGCTAGACAGCTGCGCATCAGTGGGCGATATAAATAGCAGGCTGGTAGAAATTGCCCATACGGTAGGGTCCCATACCCAACGTATTAAGGAGACGATCGAGCGGAACCAAGGCTCCAATGTGTTCGCAAAAGACTTGTCTATTGGGCAAAGCCAGCTAATGAAGCTGAAGACCGAAGATGGGCGTATAACGTCGAATAAGTCAGAGGTGTTACGGGAGATAGAGAGGTTCTATGGGCAGTTGTACACCTCGGTGTCTGCTGAGCCGGTCACTTTGGTGGCAGACCCTGGAAATCGGTTGGAGAGGCCTATGTTCAGCAGTGGACAGTAATAGGACGAAATGATGATGATGATGATGAGTTAAATTTTCAAACAGAACCTTTGTAACTGTGCTTAAATTTCATTGTGATATATCTTTGAAAGTAGAAACCTGTAATTATACGTCGGCGAGATATTAATTTAAAAAAAAACGGGCTCACTAACATTTTTTCGACTTTATAAGGACTTTTTTTTTATAAAAGGTTCGGTTTCGGTTTCGGTTTCGGCCGAAACTACAATGAAACCGAACCTTCGGTTTCGGTTTCGGTTTCGGCAAAAAAACATGTTTCGGTCGGTCACTAATAATAATCTTTATTAAACCTTTAAGTCAATTTTACAAGGGTTGGTGCTAGTTCTTTTAAGTGAAATAACTTGTATTAGAACAGCACCCTCTTAGCTGCGGGACTTGTCATGCAATTAAGGATTAATAAATATTAATTAGAGAGTAGTTAAATCCAAATAAAGTTTTTCAAAATTTAAAGTTTAGTTAAAAAAAATAATAATAAAAATACGTATTGCGCGTGTTACCTAAAATAAGTTATTTATTTAGTTTGTGTGTGTGTGTGTGTGTGTGTGTGTTTTATTTAACAGTTGTTTTATTGATGCAATTATTTATTAAAACAAATTACTTGTTTACAGGTAAACTTCGGCTACAATCTGCTCATAATAGGTGCTTCGGACAAGTTCAACTAAAAAGTTAGTCGAGTGATACATTTTTAAATTACTTTATGGCAATAGGGGAGTGGTGGGGATGGTAATTTACTCTCCATGCCAGCTGTATACGCGTCTACGTTACTTCCAAAATCGAACTTATACAACGCTAAACTGAAACCGGTCTAAAAGGTTGTCAGAGGTAGGGATCGTATGTACTTCCCTTGGTCCAACAAAAGTACTGTACATTTTTAATTAACTATAGTCAAGCGGCGTAACTAGGGTTCCCAACCCTCCCGTATTGCCGGGAGACTCCTGTAAATGTGATTAACCTCCTAAGCACCCGACGAGACAAATAAAAAATCTGAAATCTATAGTAATTATGTTTTTTTCTTGATTATTCCCGTCGAAGCAATTGTCACCCCCACCGGGTGACCACTGAGAAAAAGACATCCCATTTGTCCCCTCTAGTCAGCCTTCAAAGGGAACAGTCGGCACGAATTGTCACCCCGGTGACAGCCGGGAAGTCAATGCCCAGCTCGATTTTATTATTTTATAGTACTAAACGCCGTACTAGCGAACTTTAAATATTAGAAACAGAAAATGTTTATATATTTTCTGGTAAGAGCAGCACGCGCGATACGTGAAGGTCGTGGGTTCGATTCCCGCACCGCAAGGGGAGATAAAAATTTTCTGTTTCTAATATTCAATTCCCAGCTGTCCCCCGGGGGACACGGTTATAGGGGACAACTATATAGGGGAACAATCGACATTGCGGCCACAACAAAACACTCGTCTCGTTGATTGTCACGTATAGACATAGACCATTGGTTAGAAACCGACATATCATATTAGATTATTGATAATGATTTTATCTTTCCCCCCACAATTTTCTTAAATGTAAAATTCTCCCGGGAAGGTATTTTTGAGAGTTGGCAACCCTAGGCGTAACCTAGTTACTTTGACATTACTTTTACCAATTTGACATATCGTCGTTGTCAAACCAAAACCTGCTATGTGTCAAATTTGTTATGTGATTTTTATTCTCTTTAAACGAAATAATAATAAAATCTACTTAATTTACATGTTTAGAAAACAAATAAATAAAAGTGTAACAACTATAACTCTGATATAAAATACTTCTGAAAATAAACCTTCGTATGATTTTTGTTCTGGAACCTCTTATATTTGGAAATATTAAAAAATACTTTTTGCACATAGCAGTTTTTGGTTTGATAAAGACGATATGTCAAATCGGTAATCACTCAAAGGCCTGACTATAATGAGATCTTATTAGTAAGCTTATACAATCGTTATCCCAGAATTGGTACAATAATTATGTTATCTTTTTAGCCCTATCACGTATACAAACTAATATTTAACAAGACCACATGTTATCCTAACTAAGGCTCAGTTGCACCAACATAACTAAAACGGTAGTTAACGGTTGTCATATTAAAAAAAATGTATTTGATATGACAGCTGTCAAATGTATCTTATCTATACTAATATTACAAAGAGGAAAAATTTGTACCTATTTTTGTATGTTTGTAATGAATAGGCTCAAAAAGTACTGGGCCGATTTAAAAAATGATTTCACCAATAGAATGCTACATTCTTCCAATTTGACATAGGCTACAAAATTAGGGATCCTTGGTAAAATTTGAAAAATTTCAACAGAAAAGCGGGAAAAATTATCTAAGGCGAAACGAAGTTCGCCGGGACCGCTAGTATTTTATAATTATACATATTATTCAATAGCCCGCGACTTCGTCCGCATGGACTGTGTACATTCCAGTATTATATACAGCCTATGTTTTAGAATGTCGCTTTCCAATGGTGAAAGATTTTTTTTAAATCGACACAGTTTTTAAATTTATTACGAACATACAAAAATACAAATCTTTCCTCTCTTTATTAGTACAGATAAGATACATTTGACAGCAATGTAGAACTGCCATTTAATATAATAGGTATATTGTATAAATTATCTCGAATGGTAACTACAATAATTCGTTGAAGAATTATTCTTCAACGTAATCTAGTTCTAACGTCTTTCACTGGGTTACATTTGGATATTTTCATCCATCCATCCATCCATCAGCCTCTTTTCGTCCACTGCTGGACATAGGCCTCCCCTACAGAACGCCACAACGCGCGGTCCTGCGCTTTCTGCATCCAGCGGCTCCCCGCACATCTGACGATGTCGTCAGTCCATCGTGTTGGGGGCCGCCCCACGCTGCGTCGTCCGGTACGTGGTCGCCACTCGAGGACCCTCTTTACCCAACGGTCGTCGGTCCTACGAGCGATGTGGCCTGCCCATTGCCACTTCAGCGTGCTAACTCTTCGGGCTATGTCGAATACACCGGTCCTTCTACGGATCTCCGTATTACGGATCCGATCACGTAGGGAAACGCCGAGCATAGCCCTCTCCATAGCACGCTGCGCAACTTCGAGCTTCGTTATGAGGCCAACATTCAGAGACCACGTCTCAGTTCCGTAAGTCATCACTGGTAACACACATTGGTCATAGACCTTTCTCTTCAGGCACTGGGGAATTTTGGACGTGAGGATATGCCTAAGCTTCCCGAACGCTGCCCAGCCGAGTTGGATTCGTCGGTTGACCTCTTTCTCGAAGTTGGATTTGCCTAACTGGATAGTTTGTCCCAGATAGACGTAATGATCGACAACTTCGAGAATCGCATTCCCAACAGATACTGGTGCCGGAGTCACATGGACATTGAACATTACCTTGGTTTTATCCATGTTCATCCGTAGACCAACCCGTTGGGAAACACTGCTGAGGTCATTGAGCATTGTGCCAAGGTCCTCCAGGGATTCTGCCATGACTACGATATCGTCTGCGAATCGAAGGTGAGTGATGTATTCGCCATTGATGTTGATGCCGAGTCCGGTCCAATCGAGAAGCTTGAAGACGTCCTCCAATGCAGCGGTGAACAGTTTCGGGGAAATTACGTCTCCCTGTCTGACACCTTTCTGCAGTGGGATCGGTCTCGTGCCTCTATCTTGGATTCGAACTGACATGGTGGCGTTTCTATACAAACACTTCAACGCTTCGATGTACCGATAGTCAATTTGGCACCGCTGGAGGGACTGCAGCACCGCCCAAGTCTCGACTGAATCGAAGGCCTTCTCATAGTCCACATACGCTAGACACAGAGGCCGATTATACTCCTCGGCCTTCTGTATAATCTGACGCAGCGTATGTATGTGGTCTATGGTGCTAAAGCCTTTTCGGAAACCGGCTTGTTCGGGAGGCTGGAAGTCGTCGAACCTGCGCGAGAGTCGATTTGTAATGACTCTCGAAAACAACTTATAGACGTGGCTCAGGAGCGAGATAGGTCGATAATTTTTCAAGCGGGTTTTGTCACCCTTCTTGAAAAACAACACCACCACGCCCCTGGTCCACGCCTCTGGAACGATGCCCCCGAGGATGACAGAATCGAATAGCTTCTGAAGGGCCACTAGGACCGGCTTGCCGCCCGCCTTCAGAAGCTCCGTTGTGATTCCGTCATTACCCGGTGCTTTACCGTTTTTAAGCTGCTTGAGAGCCATTCTGATCTCGTTCAGGCTGACGTCCGGGATGTCTTCGGTATAGTGTCGGGTTAACTTGGATCGTGGATCTTGGACCAAATCGACAACAGGAATATGGGATGTCTTGTACAACTGTCCATAGAACAGCTCGACCTCACTCAAGATCTCATCTTTGGAGGAAACGACAGTGCCGTTATCGGTCTTCAGCCTGGTTAGCTGGCTCTGCCCAATAGACAGATCTTTTGCGAACACTTTGGAGCCTTGGTTCCGCTCGATCGCCTCCTTAATACGGTTTGTATTGTAGAGGCGAATATCGCGTCGCACCGATTTCGAGATCTGTCTATTTAGCTGCCTTAGCTCAGTCCAGGCGGCTGGAGACTGCACCGTCATCTCTCTCCTCCGATCCATGAGCTCGAGGGTGTGGTCCGAGAGTTTTTTGGTTCTATGGGAACGGCGGGTCCTGAAGAATTTCGACCCCACCGTGTGGACAGTTTCCACAAACCTGTTGTTCATATCGTTCACATTTTCGCACTCGTCTAGGCATTGGAAGCGATTTTCGAGTTCGAGCTGAAAACTTTCGGGGTTTTCGCACTCGGCAGACGTAGGTCGTAGGGTAGACTTCATCAGTCGGCACCGCTCGGCTTTGACACGAATATTCAATGTGCCTCGTACCATTCGGTGATCGCTCCCGGTTTTCACCATGTTGATCACCGAGACATCATTGAATATTTGCCGCTTGTCCGACAAGATGAAGTCTATCTCGTTCCGTGTCGAACCATTAGGGCTTATCCAGGTCCATTTCCTTTGTTGTGATTTTTTGAAGAAGGAATTCATCACGTAGAGATTTTCCTTCTCCAAAAAATCAACCAACTTCTGCCCCCTCTGGTTTCTCTGCCCGAGTCCAAATTGCCCCACTTTCAGCTCATCGCCTTTCCTTTTGCCTAGTTTCGCGTTAAAATCTCCCATAACCACAGTGAAGTGAGTTTTGGATGAGTGGATGGCTTTCGAGATGTCCTCGTACAGAGCCTCCACCTCATCATCCGGGTGTGTCGAGGTTGGAGCGTAGACCTGGATGACCTTCAGCGAATACCGTTTGTTTATTCTGAGTATCAGGTACGCTACTCGACTCGACACACTCTCAATCCTCTCCACGTTGGCTACGAGAGACTTGTGAACGATAAACCCGACACCGCCCTGCGACAAATCGTCGCCTTCCCGGTGGTAGAGCAAGTTTCCAGACCGGAGGGTTATCGTGTCCTCCCCCTGTCTTCGGACTTCTGATAACCCTACAATGTCCCACCGGATCTTGCTCAATTCCTCTTCCAGTTCGGCGATCCTCTCGTCGGTCCTGAGTGTGCGAATGTTATGTGTTACCAGGGCCAGAGTTCGTTTGTTTTGGTGGCTGGATCTCGACCGGAGATTCTTAGCACCCCGCACCCCGCCGTTACCAGGCCCGCCACCGTGAGCCGGAATAGCGGGGCTGCCGTGACTCGGGGCCGTTGTGATAATGCCTCTGTTCATGTAGGAGGTTTTGCCGTAATCGCCACGCTTGGCAGGCGGGTTGGCGATCGCAGTAGATGTTGTGTTACTCAGGAGAGCGCTGCTGCCCGTTCTCCTGGTCCCGTTGGATATTTTAGTATAATATAATAGTCAATGTGTTAAAATTATTGTCTACGGACATCATATAAAACGCCGTCTGTCATATTTTGTTATTTTTTGGCAACACTGAATAAAAAAAAGTTATCTGCTAATACAATGTCTTTTTGATATATTAATTTGTTAAATATGTTTTTAAACGGTTTTAATTAGCTCGACCCGTACGGTATTTGTTTATAAATATTTTGATGTATCTTTTAGATATGTTTTATAGTAATACCTAGTAAATAACTGTCCTTACGAGTAAATTAAGTGAAGTTTTCAATTTGCTGTAATTTGTAATAAAAAGCAATAAATATATTCTAATTTTTCACTTTCGATATGTAATGTAAGAGCAAGAATTAAAAAATAAGATGTTTCAAGCTGCCCTCGTTGTATAAACAATAATAAATGCGATAATATTTTTCATGTCTTGTTTTACTTGGTGTTTGAGGGGTGATAAATTGGGCGAAAATTAAGGTAACACGAAATTTCAGCAGAGGGTGCATTTTTTCACTTCGAGCAGCCAGACTAGTGAAATACCTCCACCTTACGGAAGACTGCCAAATGTTCCTGCGTGTGAGCAAGGATTCCAAAACCCCTGGGGGGTGCTACATTAGTAGCAGGGGTCAAGCCTTTAAGGTAAGGGCGACAAGTCCAGTAACAGATTAATTATGCTGTACTTGTCACCCTTAAACTAGGACTCATTACCACTTAACATCAGGTGGGATGAGGTCAATCTTGAAGTGCATTATATAAAAAAAAATCGGTAAAATGGAAGCGCCGGTATTTTCAAATCAACATTTGATTCACAGCCATTGTTTATTTATTGTGTTTCCCGTCTGGGCTGGGAATAGGTTAACTGAAACACATAATAAAGTAAATAAAACTCTTTCTTAAATAAATTGTTTTATTAAACTGCAAGATAACATAGGCACTTAAATTGTACATACATTTTCGTAACGACCTAATAATTAATACACGTAACTCGACATACAGGCCTAGCATGCGCAATACGTCAAATCTATCGCATGAGACGACAAAAAGTTTCGATACTGTTGATTGGCTAATTGCACACCACACTCGTATTTTCAGCCAATCAGGAGCTGACGCACTGACTTCAATCGATTTTGACGTTTGAAAGAGCGCGATATTTACTCGCGTGGCGCATGCTAAGCCTGATAAACGTTAAAATGTGACATTCATCTAGCACCTCTACATATGTCAATATATAAATCGACTTCATTAAATAAAAACCTTCATTTTTATAATATACAAGATAAATATGATGATGAGATATTAGCCTTAATGACGTTTAGTCGATTGTAGTTAACGTACAGCTAAAATAATGTTTTAACAATGTTTCACTGCAACTTTAAAAGAAAATTTTATTTGCGAAAATGCACAACCCTACTGTCGGGAGGCGAGTTCTCTTCGTGGCGCGATGTTCCGCGGTGCCCGTGCACCCCGCTACCGAGTCATACATAATCATTGCTCAGTTTTGGGCGTGTGGCAGAAAACTTGAAAATTGATAAGCATTGAAAGTGTATCTTATATATAAAAATTAATCGCTGTTCGTTAGTCTCGCTAAAACTCGAGAACAGCTAGACCGATTTGGCTAATCTTGGTTCTGAAATAATTGTGGAGGTCCAGGGAAGGTTTAAAAGGTTAGAAACAAAAAAAATAGGCGTTACGAAGTTCGCCGGGACAGCTAGTCTTAATATAAAAATGAATCGCTGTTCGTTAGTCTTGCTAAAAGTCGAGAATGGCTAGACCGATTTGGCTAATGTTGGTTTTGAAACAGTAGTGGAGGTCCAGGGAAGGTTTAAAAGGTTAGAAAATTTGGAAAATAGTAGGCGGAACGACGTTCGCCGGGACAGCTAGTCATGTAATAAAATTAGGTACTATCTGCAAGCGATCCCGCCTCCCCCACAACTGCTCACGTCGGCCAACAAGGGGGTTTTGTCGGTGCGAGCCCGCCACACCACTCTGTTCCAGCGGAGTGACGGTGCGGTAGGCATTTAAAAAAAAATAATAGGTACTTTCATTTGTTACCATATCTATACTTGCATTATAAAGTTGAAAAGTTTTAACACGCTGACTTTAATTTATCTGCAATTTACTACCGTAATAATTGTTGGTATTGTTCAAAAAAATATCCTCCATATTAATTATAATCTGGAAATTTGAAATATCGATATTGTTATAAATGTATTTAAATAAAAATTAGCGTACAGTAGTTATTGGTTATGGCTTCTAAACCAAGATGGGAAAAGGGGGCCTAAAGGCCTGGGCAGCGTCTAGCTCTGAAAACAAATTAAATTACTACAACAATAATAGTAATCAAATTTCAATTACTCATAGTAATATTAAATACCCTGTTCTTATGCGGGGAATATTTTAAATAGTGAGATTTAGGATCTAAAAATGATTGCGTGCGAGTAAGCTTTACAAAGCTCCTGGGTGCTACATTAGTAGCAGGGGTCAAGCCTTCAAGGTGAGTGCGACAAGTCCAGTAACAGATTTATTATGCTGTACTTGTCGCCCTTAAGCTGGGACCTCATTACCACTTAACATCACGTGGGATGAAGTCAATGTTGAAGTGCAATATATAAAAAAATACTATACTTAAAAACAGTAAAGTTCTTTGAACATAAATGCAATATGATGACAAGCATACATTTAGGTCTAGCACGCGCAATACGTCAAATTTCTCGCATGAGACGACAAACGTTTCTAAACCGTTGATTGGGTGACAGTACACCGTACTCGTATTTTCAGCCAACCAGCAGATGACGCATTGATTTTGACATTTCTTTAGAGCGCGATAAAATATACCTACTCGCGTGGCGCATGCTAGGCGTAATTGTCACAATAGTGTATTCCATAGTTATTTAAGACGCTAAGAAATGAAGATTCCACTGCAATAAGGATGAGAGTCCTTTGTTTTTTGTTTTGGGTATTTTAAAAACGTATTCATATTCATATTATTTATTGCACTCCATAAGTAAGTAATGATGTTAGATGTAGTTTATTAAAAACTAAAAGTACAAGTTATGGACCCTGGTGGGCACGGCAAAGATAATAAATTAAAAATATTTTTTGTCATTAGTAATTTTGTTGTACAAAACACAGCCTTATTGCCGTGAACACCTGACACTGAGCGTTCTAGACGTGTAGTCAAATATCAGAAATGGTTTTATCTCAGGACTGGAAGCGATATTGCCTAGTTAGTAAACGAGATCACTAGCTGCATGTATGAAGTGACCGAATGACGTTGATCACTAAGATTTAAATATTTTGGACATTCATTATTATTGCCTAGACCCTTTAAATTTAAATAACATAAAATGATGGTTTTCCATATCCTTGTAAAATATAAAACTGTTTTTCGATACCGCAAACGCCACTCAGTAAGTAACGTGTTTCTACCATTATAAATTCAAAAGCAATTGGCGGAATTACAATCACGAGAAATAATAAAATAATAAATGCGCCAGACGATCACACCAATCACCTGGTCTCAAACTAAGGTTCCCCCTTGTACTATGAGCACCAGACGACGGATACTAACTGGGGGCGTCATCCCAGCACACGCAGTCCCAAATCAATTTAGAAAAGTTCATTTTCCAAATTGACCTAACAGGGAATCGAACCCGGGACCTTTCGCGCTTTGACCGCATACCTTAGTCACTGCGCCACCGAGGTCGTCATATGAAATGTAAACACTTAAAATCTTATGACGTTAACGTAAGGTTCGCTTTAGAATAAGCTCGTTTAAATATGCACGTGACTGCACTTTATTTTAGAAAAAATCTGCCTTGGAAACCACGGGACGACGATGGGTGTTTCTTACGATATTTGATTATTATTTTACGTCTTTTATCATTAATACGCCGTTATTTTTAAGCAAATATTTATTTGCTTTATTTTAGCGTATTCATAATTAAATTTGAATATAAATTTTAAGACTTTCGCGTTCCATTTTAAACATTTAAAATAATTTAACATGCAGCATGGAATCCAGTGATTAATAGATAAATGTTTACCGCGATTAGAACGATCAAGAACAATTCCGGACACTGTCAGTGTAGTGTGTCGAAGTGACTTCAATAACATTTTGTTATGTGACAATGTGCGGGTGGATGAAGATTTGCAAGCTCCCCCGAACAGACGAAGGCGAGCAAGACCAGTCAGCTCGTGACCACGGTTGGTGCAACCTAACCGAAACGTCGGGCAGTAAGTAGTTCGTATTAACTACTAAATAAAAATAGTGTCGCGTTTTGACCCGTTAAATTATTATAAATTTGAATATATTTTAGTACCTTTAAAATAATTTAACGGGTCAAAACGCGACACCATTTTTATTTAGTAGTTAATACGAACTACTTACTGTCCAACGTTTCGGTTAGGTTGCACCAACCGTGGTCACGAGCTGACTCTAAGAAACTTGACTTACATAAATAATTTTAAATGTTTAAAATGGAACGCGAAAGTCTTAAAATTTATATTTTAATACATAGTCAAATACCCTATAGGTACGTAATTTTATGAAAATGTTAACTTCCAATGTGTTTGTATAAATGATTCGATAATGAGTCATTAATTAATTGGTTCTTTTTTATTTATTTTATTAAAACATTTTTTTGCACAAAAAGAAGTACAAAAGGTGGACTTAATGCTAGGAGCATTCTCTACCAGTCAACCATCTCATGCAGATAGTTAGTTTATGATATTATGGTGTTCTTTCAATTCAGTTTTCACCTTATTTAATACACATAGTATTATATGTATAATCTTTGCTCAGACTAAAGCAGATTATATTCCTATTTTAATATAGAAAACTAAATTAAATCAATTCTAGCAAGATACCTAAACATACTTTGAACTGGAACTTATATCTAGATACAAAACATTCTAATTGTAAAAAATGCTTCTCATACGATAATTAAATGTCAATATATCAAATTTCTAACGCTAAAACAACAATACTTATCATTTAGAATAAAATATTTTATATAATACATTTGACATATCACAACAGTTGAACATTTAAATTGTTATATCTATGAAAATATCTCACACAGTCTTGCTATTTTAAACCGACAGAAAGAGTATATTTTTAGAATCATTTGTACTCTAATATCTGCCCACATTAATTGTTTCCACAGTGGTGTTACAATTATGTTTATTTTTGAACTTAGTAAAAGATATCAACTATGTTCAAGCGACACATTAAAAATATGATAAGGCCAGCATAGTAATTTGTTGAACAAATAACTCGTTGAATTTTATCTACAGACGTACAGAAAGTTAAACAAACTTACATGGAATTAACATTTAAATTTGTACTACACGAAGAGCAATTATTCGCTTGAGCTTCCAATTGAGCAACTCGCTTTTGTAGATGCATTATCGTTGCATCTTTCTGTTTCAGTTGCATTTTCAACGTTGTTATAGAGTCTTCTAATGCTCCATACACGGCCTGCACTTCCGGTTGATAGCTGAACACTTGAGGTGGTTCGTCTAAACAGAAAAATTCCCTAACTACCCTATGGTTCGGCAGCTTACTCAATATTGCATTGATAAAGATTTGCAAACCACGAACACGATCTTCTAGGAATGCCGGCTCGAAATTATCTCTGAACCAACGTTTACCGGGCAACGGTAATATCAAATTGGGCTGTTCTGCTTTTATTCTCGAATATAACCTGACGAAGTCTGTATAGCGTCTAAATACGAGCCAAGATTGGTCCCTCTTATCATCTTCAACCTTCAATTTGAATATGGTGAATCTTGCCCTCTCTTCCATTACCTCGTAACCTACTATTGGGACTTGCAACGTTTCAAATTTCTTTATTTCCTCACCGTGCAGACTTAAGTCTACCGTGCTAATGCTATTTTGTACTCTGTTTAGATTGGTATCAGTTCTATAACCTTCGTGAATGTTCCCCATACTTTTGTGATGGTTCCTTAAAATAACTGGTTTTCTCGGTTCCAGAATTTCGTTGTCCGAAGCTGATTCAACATAGCGTGCTTTGTAGAAGTTGTTGAACTTTGTGATTTGTTCGTTGTGTGTGATATCTTCACTCGATGTTGATGAGACCTCGTTGTTTAAGCCATCTCTGTGTTTATTTTGCCCGTTGCTTCTGCTTGAATGGGGATTCTGTATGACTTCCATTGTGATCATAAACTTGTAAGGCACCTGGAAAATACATGTCATGATGTTTTATTTAGAAGCCAGTTGATATTGATATTTATTATTACAATAATACAAATAGATATACCTAATTAAAAATTGTTAATATAAACATAATCTATATTTCTTAACTACAATGTCTGTTGTGAATCATGAGTCCTACTGGGCATATTAAAAATATAGGATATTTGCTAAATATTGATACAACTAAAATGGTTTATTACCCCTACACACGGGAATGTAATAATGTCAAAAAATGATTTTCATACTGATGTACACAAAAATACATGTAATTCAATTTTCATTATGACAAACTA
The DNA here is from genome assembly GCA_037074685.1 of Glyphodes pyloalis. NCBI lineage: Eukaryota > Metazoa > Arthropoda > Insecta > Lepidoptera > Crambidae > Glyphodes > Glyphodes pyloalis. Next base: position 3,398,248 of record JAYKKO010000034.1, on the reverse strand, counting down.
GTTACTGTTAGCGATTTCACCTGCATTATTTCAGGATAAAAAGAATTCTATAAGTTAAATTAGTATGTCAGCTCTCTTTTTAGCAACTTTTATTCAAATCCAATCAGTAGTTTTTGCGTGAAAGTGTAAAACAGTAGTAAAACATACATACAGACATACATACTGACAAACTTATGTGTTTAAAAATTTGTAGGACAATCAAATCTAAATAGGGGCATTAACCCCTTATACAGCAGAGCATGTTTCAATTTTTCATTGGTTTTGGACCCTAATCCTAGGAAGTAAGATTCAAATTATGCTTTTCATATGTTCAACTGAGCCTCAAAAGGGGTTAAGAATTGCAGCTTATCACTTCTCATTCCTAACAAACACAAAATGTGGAAATTCTTACAGTGAGAAGGCAATCTCTAGTCTCTACCGACCTCAAAACATGGAAACGGTATAATATTATTTATTTTTGCATATAGGTAGTGTAAAATAAACACTTTTTGGGTATTTATTATGAACATATTTTTAGTGTTATTCCCATGTGGTATTTTAACACTTTCAATGCTCATCAATTTTCATGTTTCTGCCACACGCCTAAAACTGAGCAACGAGTATGTATAGGACTCGGTAGCCGGGTGCACGGGCGCCGCGGTGACGCACAGCATCGCGGAACATCGCGCCACGCCGAGAACTCGCCTCCCGGGTGCACTAGGGTTGTACATTTTCGCAAAGAAAATGTAGTCTTTTACAGTTATATTGAAACATTATTTTGGCTGTGCATAAAACATGGAGGCGATCCGTAAGCGGATTGTAGTTTTTCTTACATTTATTTCTACTTATACTTCAAAGGCGTGGTGCATATTTATGCGATAAGGTTTTACAACAAGGTACATTTATATATTTGCTTTCAAATACGACACCAGGTGTGCGCCCAAAATACTTTCAAGTACGTTATATACTATATTAAGATGCAACAAGCGGCACCACGCTTTCCCGAAAAAGTAGCAAAGATAGAATTCATTATACATTTTATGGTTACAAAATTGAGATATATAATCGCGGCAAATGAAAGTAAGACTCAAATTTTTGCAGGTGTAATTTTATACTTTAATCTTATGGACATTAGGATGAACTTTCAATGAAATACTTTCAAAGCGCGCGCCTCGTGTTCTTATTTTCAAGGGTGGATTTTTTGTAAGGAGTTATATTAAAATATATTAATAAAGACTTGTTCTGACATTTGTATAAAAACTTAGTTAAAAACAGAATGGACAGTGTTAAAAAACCACTTGACACGTAAAACAATAAAATAGTAAATTTTAAGACAAAAACAAAACTACTTTCATTTGGTCTTAATCCTGCAGGTGCACTTTAAAACAGTTGTAAAAACAATTGTATCAGTTACACACCTGATCTTTCGGTATGGGTCTTTGGTGACACTAATAAATGAATCATAAAATTAAAATAAAGGATCATCCTCTTTGTCGGCTAGCTGCGGCGCGGACTACAATAGCTGATTGCAAATAATAGATACTTGACCATAAAACTTGGAACCATAAAATAATAATGATAATAATGATTCTATTTTATTTTTTCAATTAGTGTGTTTATAATAGGAACGCCGAAATTCAAAGCGCCTTTTTTTGACAATGAGCTAAGTAAAAAGGGCACCGCTCAGCACGTGCACAGCATCGACCGAATCTTTTGTTCTAATTGTTAACCGGGATTACTAGTGACAAACAATACAGGTTGTAATTCTACATTTATTTTTTAATATCTGGTATGTCTGGACCAGGTAGATTACAAAGGCTATAAAATTTATTTGTTGAACAATAACAATGACTATTTTATGATGCTAAAATGCAGTCCGTTTATTTAAAAAAAAAAACATTGCAAAGGGTTTGAGCACAATCTAACATTGTATTTATTTTAAACATCACCTTTCAATTATTTACTTTACGGATAATTGAAAAATTCATTAAAATAAAACAAACATTATTTGAACTGTGAATATTTTTGACAACCCTTGCTCTTGCTACTTTCGAGAGAACAATAGGACCCGGCTAGCGGGTGCTGGGCGTGCGCATAGGCGATGTATAGCTAGCTATAGGCCGACTCGGGAGCCGGGTTCTGGGCGTCTGGCGAAAATACAGTAGGACCCGGGAGCCGGGTTTTGGGCATTGTAAGTGTTAACAAAGAAATCACTGAAATAACCATCACGGCACTCAACCGTAGATGTCAAAACTTATATTATTCATGTAATTATATGGCATGTGTAAAATATCTAAGATTTTCTATTCTATTATTTTTTATCATTATATTAAAAGTCTACATAAGCAAACGAAATAGTGACCAAGAATGTTTATGTAGTTAATAACAGTGACTGGCATCAGGATCAGTTGAACTGAGCATTGAAAGCACTTATTCAATCAAATAAATAAGGTATTGTTGACCTATTGTACAGTTACATACAGGTGCACTCAAGTGTACGTCAGAATGACGCCAGAATAACACAGGCTCAATTTAACCTTCAGAGAAAATTAAAACCTATATGCTATTAAGTCGATATTAAGATATTCTTACCTTCGTGATATTATATTTAACACTGTAGAAACTTCAGTTTGTGCACAGACACGCCCTTAACGCATTGTGAACAAATTATTAGGCTTTTGTGGTGAAAACACAGTTTCATTCGTCTGTAACGAAGCCACGAAATTTTGGTCTTTAAGTCGTTTACCGCTTTTCGTTGTCACTACTCAACTTTAGCACCAGATGAAGGCAGTTTCATTAAATCTAGGTAACAAATTTCACTATTGAAGTAGGAAAACAAAGAGATATTTAGTGAAATTAAAGAAATACAACACAACAACGTTGCTGAATTAGTTTGACATTTCATTTTTTGACAATTTTACGATTTTGACATAGCATGGACGCAGATTTTGTTTTCTTTTAGAGATTTGCCGCTTTTTCGAAAAATAACGGTTTTTCGCAGCCCTGTTTTCGCATTGACATTTCAGGACTATTTGTTTGTTTATGTTTGCATGAAAGAGTTTTAACCAGCCTTTGGACGAGTTTGTTTCCTCAATGAATCGGAGAAATGAGCGAGTTATCAGCTATCGTTACGTTAAAATGCAAGCAGCAAGTCGTACGTGCAGTCCGCTTCAACGTAGACGGTACATACTGCCTAACCTGCGGCGCTGACAAGAAAATAAAACTTTGGAACCCACAGAGGCAACTTCTGCTGAAAACTTACGGAGGTCACGCGAACGAGGTGCTAGACGCCGCCGGTTCTTGTGACAGTAGCCAAATAGTGTCGTGTAGCGTTGATAAATCTGTAATATTGTGGGACGTAACCACAGGCCAGCCAATTCGGAGATATCGTGGCCATGCAAGCTCAGTAACATGTATTACATACAACGAAGAGTCCAGTATGGTTGTATCAGGTTCTGTAGACAACACCGTCGCTTTCTGGGACGTCATCAGCCGGAGACAGGAGCCTGTGCAAGTTCTAAAAGACGCGAAAGACACAATAACGTCAATAAAAGTCACTGATCATGAAATATTGACATGCTCAGTCGATTCGCACGTTCGCCTGTATGATATTAGGGTGGGGAAGATGATATCGGATTACGTCGGCCATATTATCACGTTTGGAAGCATGACACACGACGGCCAGTGCTACGTTTTAAGCTGCACAGATGGCACTGTTAAATTATTCGATAAAGACTCAGGCGAGTTGTTAAATACATTCACCGGGCATGAGTGTAAGGATTTTATGTTGGAAAATGCTGTCAGTGAGAAGGACACACACATTATTTCGGGTTCAGCGACGGGCGAAGTTTTCTATTGGGACTTAATTAGTAGTAGTTGCACAAGAAAGTTGGTCCATACGAGGAATAAACCAGTTGTGTCATTGAGTCATCATCCGACGGATAATTTTCTGCTCACTGCGTGCGAGGATGAGGTCAAATTGTGGGGCGTCCAAAATATGGAAGAATAAATCACAAAATAACTTATTTTTTCTTTTTTATTTAACGCTTCAAAGTGTACACATAAACACTGCAAGATTTTATTACTATTCTAAATGTGTGTTCCTATCAAAAAACTGTTATAATAACATTATATTTGGTCTGCTTCAATTGAAATTCATTTCGATAAAGAAGTGCCAATACCGCCTGATATATAGGCGTGACACTGTTAAAACATGCAGAGGATAAATCAGGGGATCCCTGAAAATTGGGACTCAGAAAAAAAACTATGTAAGGTGGTGTCGGTAGTTCACCGTCGATTTGTAACTTGTTTATTGAGTTTATTACATAATGTTGAAACATAATGTGATCATATTTTACGTTATTTAATTAGAAACTGACACATTGACGTTACATGGGTGAAATGATGAATGAAAGATGATTATATTGATAATTAATTTATTATAAGTAATTATGATAGTCCATCCAAATATTTATAACGCAGGTGGGTATTATGTCTTAACCATGGCTTAACCGTATTTGTGTACCAAACCAAGCTAAGAGCTTCTTCATTCCAAATTTGCATACATACTTAATATGCGCTACACTTTACAATCATAAGGTTGCTCCTATTAGTATGAGCATGTCATTTGCAGCCAATCGTGCCGAAATGTGGAATCACAGCCTAATTTAGTACATGAATACCATATCGACTAATATTTAAGGATACGGATATCCGGTATCCGTCGCATTTCTGACACATAATCAATATCCAATGCAAATCCAATTATCGTCTTATATGCGACGGATATCGGATAGTGACGAATATCGGATACGATATCAGCATATCCGATATTCGTCACTATCCGATATCCGTCGCATGTCGGATATCCTCCGTATATTCTATATTCGTCGCTATCCAATATCCGAAGCATACCCTAAATTCGTCGCTATCTGATCCGTCACACATACGTCGCATATCCAAAATCCTGCACATATCACAGCAAGCCCAGTATTATACGATATATGTCACATATCCGATATCCGTCACATATCCGACTTCAACATCCTCCACATAACCATAGCTCGTTCAGCACCCCTCGCTCATCCTACACCCACCACACCTCAACAGCGCCACATCAATCTTATTAGCCCTGAGTTGGTGGTAGACGCCGTACAAGTCCGAGGAGGGCGCCCGTTGCATATCCGACATCAGTCGCATCTCCTATATCCGATGTAAAGCCGATATCCGTCGCATATCCGATATCCGATCTCTGTGACATATCCAACAGCCTTTGCATATCATAGCAAGTACAGTACACGGCGGTTATCCGATATCCGATGCAGATCCAGTCGCATATCCGATATACGTCGCTATCTGATATCCGATATACGTCGCATATCTAAATTCCTGCACATATCACAGCAAGCCTAGTAATACACGATATATGTTGCCTGATATATCCATAACTAGACCAGCACCCCTCTCATCCTATACCCACCACACCTAAACAACACATCAATCTGAATCCTCCCTTGTGTAAGTAATCTTATTAGCCCTGAGCTGGTGGTAGACGCCGAACAAGTCCGAGGAGGGCGCCAGGGCTCCCTTGGCGGCCCACGCGCGGAGGCTCCGCGCCACGTCGGCGCTCCGGAGCTCAGCCGTCAGGTTCATCTTCTTGTTCAAGCGTGAGGGGTCGAAGAATGACCTTGAAGTCGTTATGGTCAAGTGCGTTAGTAGGGGCGGGTTGGGACCTGAAAAAGGTTTTAGGGTATAAACGGTAGCCTATTAGGAGCAGTCCATTAATCATACGACGCTCGAAGGGGGAGGGGGTGAAAAAAAATACGAAATATCACATTTGGGGAGGTGGGATGTAGTAATATGTCACAAGTATTTTTTTACTAAAATGTAATTTTTTTTTTAGTTAAACCTGTATTTTATAATAAAAGTTAATAAAATTAAGCGATGCGATAAAAATTACAAAAACACATCACATTTATGGGCGGCCCGTTTCTAGAATTCACTGTCTGTCAGTCCGTCCACTTGTCTACTAGATATATATTGATGTAATAAGTTACAGAAAAATTTCATCCCGCGCGTGCTGCTATGTTATATTGACCTCTTAGCCTCCGGGAGGTGCCCTCTGCCGAATATGTTTAGAACTACATATATATTTATCAGGACGTAGTGTATTCAGTTGGAAGAGCAGCACGCTCGATACGTGAAGGTCGTGGATTCGATCCCCTCGCCGCAAGCGGAGACGAAATCTTGCAATTTCTTTAAAATATATAAAGTTCGCTAGTACTGCTGTAATTTTATTTTATTGCATTACAAGATTGACCTCATCCCACCTGACGTTAAGTGGTAATGAGGTCCTAGCTTTAGGGCGACAAGTACAGCATAATAAATCTGTTACTCGACTTGTCGCCCTTACCTTGAAGGCTTGACCCCTGCTACTAATGTAGCACCTCCCAGGAGCTCTGAAACCTTATTCACACGCAGGAACACAACAACAACCGAGTGATTATTATTTGGCTGCGGTCTTCTGTAAGGTGGAGGTGTTTCACCAGTCGGGCTGCTCCAGTTCAAGCGATGAATCGCTATGCCCTACCTCTCTTAAATATTTATTTTTTAAGTTAGAAATATGAAATTTGGCACAAATATAGCCCGAAACTTGGATTAAAATATATAATACTTTTTGCGTCGAATATTAGGGGAGATAGGGGTAAAACCAACCATGAAATGATGTAGTCCACGCGAACAAAGTCGCGGACACAGCTAGTAATAAATATAGGTAAGTAAAGTTTCAAGTTTTTAATTTAATAAATACCAGCCGAAACGTTAAAATCAATGTTTTGATATGTTCAGACACACTGGTACTGTAAGGTGGAGGTATTTCACCAGTCGGGCTGCTCAAGTTCGAGCGATAAATCGCTATGCCCTACCTCTCATAAAAGGATCACCTAGTCAGCCTTTTTAGAGACAGATCCGAGATATTATAGAGCGATAAATTGCTATGCCCTACTTCTCGTTAATTAATTTGCATGAATAGGAACACATCGGATACTCACCCAGCACCTCGTCGAGGTACTCCTCGTCGTAGGCGCGGCCGGTGTAGTCGAGGCCGAGGGCGGCGCGCGCGGGCCGCGGCCGGTACTCGCGCGGCGCCAGCGCGGGCCCGGGGGCGGAGCCCTGCAGGCCCACGCGGAGCAGAGACTGCACATCCCTGCCGTGCAGCTTCGCGTCCGTATACTCTGTGTAACCTAGCCCTGGAATTAAAATTAACAACATTCACTCAACAGACTTAAAGGATATTTGATGTTGTTTCTTTAAAATCCCTACCTAATATTGTAAATGCGAAAGTAACTCTGTCTTTCCCACTTAAACCTCTCAACCGATTTTGATGAAATTTGGTTTACGTAGCAAACAAATAGTTTGGTAGTAACTTCAAATATCAAATTCAATATTCTTTTATTCTTGCAACCCATCAAAGAGCATGGTATGCGATCTTCCCGTAAACTTCTACTCACTTTTCCTACTCATACTTCTGAATACTACTCACAATCTTTCACTGTCCAGTCCATACGCTTATGGAATTCCCTTCCTTTACCTATCAGAGAATCTGAGTCCCTTCCCATTTTCAAATCAAGAGTAAAAACTTTCTTTCTTTCTCTTAACTAAATCCGAACTTGTATCCTTTATCAAAGTATTTAAATAATGCTAAACTTTGTTGGTAATTAATTTAATTTCATATATTTATTTCTATTTGTTTATATCATAAATACTTTATGGAAATTTATATATTTATTTATTATATAGGTATTTATTTGTTTATTATAGTTTTATTTATCTTTACGTATTTTTTTTATATTTTTATCTTGTTATGGTATTTATATTGATATTTTCTGTTAGTATTTTTCTCAAGCATTTTGCACGGCTGTACCCGTTTCTCGATGTCTACTATTTCCTCTACCTAAAGGTTGTCTGGAAGAGATTACTCTCTAACAATAAGACCGCCTATATTGTACTTAAATATGTCTGTAAAACCAATTTATGTAAATTTTCTGTGCAATAAAGTGTATCTATCTATCTATAAATACGAAAGTAACTCTGTCTGTTACGCTTTCCCACTTAAATCTCTCAACCGATTTTGATGAAATTTGGTTTAGGTAGCAAACAAATAGTTTGGTAGTAACTTCAAATATCAAATTCAATATTCTTTTATTCATGTAAATTACGCCAGTAACATTTATGAAACATCTAAATAATGCAACAGGCCCAGCTTGCGCCACGCGACTAAATTTTATCGCGCTCTTAACAAACGTCAAATCGATTGAAATCAGTGCGTGAGCTGCTGATTGGCTGAAAATACGAATGCGGTGCGCTATTAGCCAATCAACAGTATCGAAACTTTTGAAGGCCTGAAAATTACGCTACGGTTCGGAACCTGTAACTTACAGGTAAATTTTATTTTCCCGGCATGAAACTCTGTCGTTCATATAGTCCTACTGATCAACATAGCTCACCAGTAACGAGTGCGCGTAGTGAGCCGGCCGCCCCTAGCGAGCTGACCAGCGCCACATCTTGTCCGGCCGGCACAGCCGCGTACAAGACAGTCCCCTCCCTAGTGGGGGACGTCAGCCGCACGCTGAGGTAGAGGAAATCCCCCATTAGCACCGTTTGTACCTGTTAATAAATAAATTAAATAAAAAAATGTAAAGAAAATTTTAAAAAACCCCCGACTGAAATAAAGTATGAAAAAAGCCTCTATATATGATACCCATATTGTGGGAGTTGTGTTAAAAATATGCAATCCATAATATTGACGGCGCGGCCATCTTGGATCGATTTTTATCAAACACTAGCTGTCCCGGCGAACTTCGTAACGCCTTTTTTTTCTAAACTTTTAAACCTTCCCTGGACCTCCACAATTATTACAAAACCAACATTAGCCAAATCGGTCTAGCCGTTCTCGAGTTTTAGCGAGACTAACGAACAGCGATTCATTTTTATATACAAGATAGGCACACTCCCAACTTATTCATATTTCAAACAAAAAAATCAAAATCGGTTCATTTGTTCGGGAGCTGCGATGCCATAGACAGATACACACAGACACGTCAAACTAATAACACTCCGTCGTTTTTGCGTCGTGGGTTAAAAATAAGAAAGTTCAAGCGTTATTCATAGCATGATGTCACATATAATGTGTAATATGAAATAATATATTAATTTATAACACATAATTAAATAATAATGCGGTTGGCCGTGGGGTCCCGCAGCATGGTATTTTTTAAAGATATTTTTTCTATTTAGTACTTCGATTTTATTTTTAATAAAATTAAATTATTTTTCTAAAATAAAACTAGCCTCTACTCCATATTACCTACCTACCTACTCCATATCAGCTACCTACTAATATAAATGCCATCAAAATCGGTCCAGCTATTTGAAATGTCTCTGAAATGGGTCATTTCAAATTAGCCGGAACAGACAGACAGACAGACAAAATATTTTGGTATGCGGGGGGAAATGCTTTCGTCACCCGAGGGAGGTGACAGAGTGTGTGGGACTCTCCTGCCCTAAAAAGGGCAGGCCTACCCACTAAAACCCCCCAGGAGACCTCATCGCCTTAATGGTAATACTGTAAATTTTTTTTTAAAACAACCGCAACATTGGTAAATATACCTAAAAATATTCATATGCATGTTTTTGTGCCCAGGAGCCGTAGCTTAGTTTAAGGCGGCCTTAAACATGTCACAGTTGTTTACAAACTAAGTATGTTCGTATATACCTCAGGCGTCATAAGTCTCGACCTGGCCCCTAGCGCCTGCCGCACCCTGCCCGCGAGCCGCCTTGTCAGCGTGGCCACAGGCTCCTCCGAGGTACGACCCGACAGCCTTATTAGATGCCACGTCCGAGTTTGCGTGGCTACAACTGTGAACAAAAGAATTATTTAATTGTTATTTTTCAGTCCAAGTTTCAATGAATATAATAAATAAATAGATTAGAAAACATCATACATATTTTTAAAGAAACAGAACATTTTCGGAATCGAACCCACGACCTTCACGTATCGCGCGTGCTGCTCTTCCAACTGAGCTAACCACAAGTTGTCGTAGGCGATGAAAATTTTCTGCTGTCACAACCCGTTAGCCACCGGTAAGTGCCCTCTGCCGAATATGTTTAGAACTACATACTTATCGGAAGTTGGACTCAGTTGGATGGAAGTGCAGCACGCGCGATACGTGAAGGTCGTGGGTTCGATTCCCGCACCGCAAGGGGAGATGCAATTTTTCTGTTTCTTTAAAATATTTAAAAAGTTCGCTAGTGCTTTACCACTATAAAAATAAAAATTGATTAGAAAACATCTTTCTTCATGTAAGCTTCACAAAAGCACTTATGAATCGTCAGCACAGATTAAGTATTCTACCGCCGTGTTCGGAATGTTGATCATGTCGAGAAGAACCGGCAGGAACACTCGACACTTACTCTCTTACAAAATAACAATGTTGATGACGAAGGCAAATCCATACTAATATTATAAATGCGAAAGTAACTCTGTCTGTTTGTCTGTCCGGCTTTCACGCCTAAACCACTGAGTCGATTTTGATGAAATTTGGAATGGATACCTATCACCCCCTACTCACAATCCCTTATCTTCAAACCAAAATATAGCCTATGTATGTGCAAGAGGTTCCACATATACCTATACCAAATTTCATCAAAATCGATTCAGTGGTTTAGGCATGAAAGCCGGAAAGACAGAGGTACTTTCGCATATTATTATTATTTTTTTTATAAGTATTAAACTTCAAGATTGACCTCATCCCACCAGATGTTAAGTGGTAATGAGGTCCTAGCTTAAGGGCGACAAGTACAGAATAATAAATATGTTACTGGACTTGTCGCCCTTACCTTGAAGGCTTGACCCCTGCTACTAATGTAGTACCCCCCAGGAGCTCTGTAAACCTTACTCACACGCAGGAACACAACAACACAGAAGTGATTGTTATTTGGCTGCGGTCTTCTGTAAGGTGTTTAACCAGTCGAGCTGCTCCAGTTCGAGCGATAAATCTCTATGCCCCTTTCTTGATTAGTATGGATGCGGTCAATACTCACGCTTCAATCTCAACCGTGCAACGACTTCATCAACATCTTCTGGAGGCAATGCTTTCGCCACGTGCCGGCAGATGACGCGCGCCACGCTAGCTGACGTCATTGGTAATCTTGCGTTGCGAACAGCCTTGGACACTTCGCGCCATTTCACCTGTAAAACAACACATTTAGGGATTACGATTAGGTTCCAAACCTGGACCAGTTGTAGCTTTTTTTTTATTTATATCTTTTTTTTTTTTTATAATGCACTCCAAGATTGACCTCATCCCACCTGATGTTAAGTGATAATGAGTTCCTAGCTTAAGGGCGAAAAGTATAGCATAGTAAAACTGTTACTAGACTTGTCGCACTTACCTTGAAGGCTTGACCCCTGCTACTAATGTAGCCCCCCCAGGAGCTCTGGAAACCTAACTCACACGCAGGAACACAACAACACCGGAGTTATTGTTATTTGGTTGCGGTCTTCTGTAAGGTGGAGGTATTACACCAGTCGGGCTGCTCCAGTTCGAGCGATAAATCGCTTTGCCCTGCCTCTCTTACCGACACACACTTCACTTCAACGATGTTAAGTGGTAATGAGGTCCTAGCGTAAGGGCGACAAGTACAGCATAATAAATCTAAGTTACTGGACGATAATTCGGGTCTGGGTGTCGTGGTACCGTCGTTGTTTCTGATTTCTGTAATACAAGTGCTTAAGCTACTTACCGCAGAATCAGAGCAATGTATGTGATGTTGTCCAACATTATGATCAGAGGGACATTGTGCCCTGGGCCTCTAATGAGTGAAATACGGTCATGTGTGCCATATAGTCATTGATTATTTAAATGGTGAAAATTTACAGCCAAATTTACATGGGATGGAAAATCTGAAAAAAGTATTTCAAAAACAGTCAAGATTATGGGCTACTTAGCCCCCCTGATACCAGAAAAGGGTAAATACGTAATGCTGTCAATAATTTATAATTTCATTTCCGAGAGTTAAAATTTTCTTAAATTGCAAAAAAATTGTACTGAATATATCCCCTAGGGATTTGAAAACACACCACACTACAGGTGGAGATTTATTGGACAACAACAACATCACATACATTGCTCTGATTCTGTGGTAAGTAGCTAAAGCACTTGTGTTACAGAAATAAGAAACAACGACGGTACCACAACACCCAGACCCGAAACAATACAAAAAAGTTTGTTTCCCATATTGACCCGACTGGGGATCTAACCCGGAACCTCTGAGATGGCGCGATGCCATAGTCCGGCACGCTCGCCTCTCGGCCACGGAGGTCGTCATGAATGATGTAGTGAGAAGAATGTGTCCGTCTCTCTAAACACTTGACATTGGCGGAATCTTAGCACTTTCTAAAAATGCGAGATTAAGTTAATTTATCTAATATACAAAAATAAATCGCAAAATGCGTTTGTAAGCGCATAACTCGACAACGCTTGGACCAATTTTGACAATTCTTTTTTTTAAATGTCCATTGAAGTCCAAGGATGGTTTTTACGACGAGAAAAAATCGAATAATTGCCGGGAAAACTCTAAGGACAGCCCTTTTCTTTTTTCAGTACAAACATTTTCCAACTAAAACTTAAGAGTCAAACCACATTGCAAATCTTTTTGACAGGACGAAGTCTGTCGGGTCCGCTAGTAAAAAAAAATATATGTTCGTTAGCATGGCATGAATAAACAATAGAAAATTATAAAAAAGTACACTTAACATACCCCAAATTCAGGCAGAGCTGCAACACAGCAGACTTCTAAAGACATCATAGTCATAATTGCTTGAAGCTCCGAGATTTCTGAAAATAATTATCAAATAATAAATATTATGACTTGCACACCAGTTACAAAATACGTAGCTTAAGTAGTTGCCCGTGTTTTGTTTAAAAGTATCCTTTTTTTTACTATCTCGGTGGTGCAGTGGCTAAGGTAGGCGGCCGAAGCGCGAAAGGTCCCGGGTTATATTCCCAGTCAGGTTAATTTGGAAAACAAACTTTTATAAATTGACTTCGGTCTGGGTGTGCTGGGATGACGCCCCTAGTTAGTATCTGTTATCTGGTGCTCATAGCACAAAGGGAAGCCTTGAGACCAGGTGACTGGTGTGGTTGTCTGGTGCATTTAAATATTGGACAATATTGGACAACATCGCATACATTGCTTTGATTCTGTGGTAAGTAGCTAAAGCACTTGTGTTACAGAAATCAGAAACAACGACGGTACCACAACACCCAGACCCGAGACAATACAGAAAAGTTTGTTTCCCATATTGACCCGACCGGGGATCGAACCTGGAATCTCAGAGATGGCGCGACGCCAACGTCCGGCATGCTCGCCTCTCGGCTACGGAGGTCGTCATTATTTATTTATCCTACACGTTTATGTTAATATTAGGTTATTTTGTACTTTTGTTAATTAAAATAAATTGAGATGTTAAAAATCTTGTTTATCTACAAGTGTCAATGATTTATCCAAAGGACCAGCAATAATGTAACTTGTTATATAAATGACAAATAATTTATATTGAAATTTGATAAGTCATCTCTCTTCTCACCATATTTAATTCAAATCTGTTCAGTAGTTTGTGCATTAGAATAACAAAACACACATCCACAAATTTAACAAAATTTTGCGTTAAAATATTGTTAGAATAAGATTTTAAACATTTAATTATATTAGCATCTACAACAAAAGTACAGAGTCTTTGGTCATAGAATAAGCGGGATTCCGACCCGAGTTAATTGGTTTGGAAGCCAACAAACATATGATATGTATCTGCTAAGTGCTAGACAATCAAATCTACAGGTCTTACAGGTTATCCCTTATACGGTCCAAAGCACGCCAGAATACGCATTTTGGACTTTGTGCCGTCCTTATTTTGAGGGCATAAGAACTGAAATCGAATTGTATTTACTTGAATGTGCTGTTCACTGTACTAAGTTTCATACGATTAAAACTATGTAGGTAGCTGATGTTACAGGATATTAAGTTTGCACGTAGTATAAAGGGCAATAGAGTAAACAAAGATAAAGTAGAGTTAACTTACTTGATTTACTAGCGGCCTGCATTGTGAATACCGTTAAATAAATTGAAAGCTAACAAAACAATTGAAAATGAAATGAAATAACACATGCACACGATCAGAATCAAATCTTCGTAACCGATTCCTCAAAACTTACATCGTGTAAAACATCAATCAAACGAACTGAGTAAGTGTCGAAGTTTAATCGAAACCAAATGAGATATGCAACAATTTCAGAAGAAATACGTTACGATAAAATTTGTTTGAACTGTTGTTTGACTGAAAATTGACAGATTTTACGTTTATGCGTAGCGGAACCGGATACGACTTATTTTAATCAACGTTTTCTAAAAATGGAAGGTAGTTCTTAGTAAATTAACGAAATTGACGGAGTGTTAATATACCTTCCAAAAAGTGGGACACAGCGCGGTGTCCTACTTCTTGAATGAAATATCTCCTATTTTAAGTGCTCGAATTTATTATAATGTTGTCTAAGCAGCATAAAGTAAGTGTACTTGAAATCACAATTAAAAACCCTAAAATACCCACAATTACATTCAGAATTCCACCTGAAAATATAATTTATAAGATGTTAAAAACAATAATATATTTTAGATATACACTCGTAAATGACACAGAATGAACTGTTTAATTTTGGATCCATTTGCTACGTCAAAGCCTTATATTTTAACAAAGGGTTTGCTGATAAACTAGTTATTAAATTGACTAAATAGATAACAAGCATTATGTGTAGTAAACACAAACTTCATTCTTAGGAAGGAGTTTATAATTGTGGCATAGGACATGGAGAAATTCGGATTAGCATTTTATTCAACACTGCACTCGTAACGATAGAAACCACCGTACTTGATGTCGCTTAAGCCGTATGAACAAAAATAGAATTGTCTAAATTGTGTTATCCTCGCCACCTACTACGTACCTTAAAATGTTTTGTAATCTGTTCCTGGCTAATTAAACGAATTTGATTTATTTTGATATCAAACAAATCTTTATAAATAAAATACCCCTAAAAATTTCATAAGAATGTTTTCCTCATAAATTTTGGAGAAAATCTCGTAAGTAAGGAACATAGATTTATTATATTCCTTAATCTAAGGTTAAGAACCCATAAAATGACAACACTGCCCGACATTTTGGAAGAAAAAAGATTATGCGTTTCCGGCTCAATGAACTGATATCCGTGTCGTGGTTAAAAAAAAAACAAGAATGCCAAGTCAGTGTCAAAATACTGTCAAACAGCGCTGTCAAAGTGCGTCCGCGTACATTAGAGATTTAACTTTTTGATTTAATGTGGTTTTTCGTGACCAATACCTATAATTTATTCTCGAAATGGGTGCCAAACCCCCTTCTAAGCTTAAACTGCGGCGTCCAACATACAAATGTGAGGAATGCGACAAGAAATTCCTGAGTGTTCAAGCCCTGAAGACCCACCAATTTTGCTTACATAAAATTAAAGTTAAACCTAAAATTAAAAACAAATTGGGAAGTTTGCTCGGTAGACCTGTGAAACGAACACCTGCGAAGCAGAGTAAGAGTGTCGACGATAAGCCTGAACAGTCAGACGCGATAAAAATAGAGTACGAATGTCCCCAGTGTAGACAACGGTTTCCTGTACATTTCTCAGCGTTTAGACACATACAGAGGCATCACCCCGTCAATAGCAGAGGAGAAAAAGTGTAAGTAACAAATTGGCTACCCCTTGAAAGTTCTATTAAAAGTATTATATTTATTTTTAAGTTTTTTTAAAACTTTTGTATTCTACAGTCAGCATCATTTGTTTGTGTACCTTGTTACTTTAACACGCATTTTAAATATGTAGGTAGTCTATTACTCAATAAAATTAATGTGATGAGGTATAAAGTGGTTTACAATCTAAACATATTGTCAGTACAGAACATATTCCATTGGTATGTCACAGAAATTTAAAAATTTAACTGCCATTTTCATTCCTTCAATCATAAGATGTTTATATTTGCATTTTTAATTATTTGCATACCCTATGTTATATTATTAAATACTTATTAAATTAAGCAAAAGACACAATTATAGGTGGCAAGACAAATTAGCTGGGAGCCTTTTTAGCACATATCTTGTTTGTTTTTATTTTTATTTTCTCATAATTGTATTGCCTTATTTTATATGCTAAATAAACAATTATTCTGTTCTATTCTAGACAATCTCGGTGGCGCAGTGGCTAAGGCGGCCAAAGCGCGAAAGGTTCCGGGTTCGATTCCCGGTCGGGTCAATTTGGAAAACGAACTTTTCTAAATTGACTTGGATCTGGGTGTGCTGTGATGACGTCCCCAGTTAGTATCCGTCGTCTGGTGCTCATAGTACAAGGGGAAACCTTAGTTTGAGGCCAGGTGATTGTCTGGCGCATTTATTATTTGAAGGGTCCCGGCAATAATGATGATTGTCCATAATATTAAAATCTATGTGATCTATGTGATACCGAAGACATCCCGGACGTCAGCCTGAACGAGATCAGAATGGCTCTCAAGCAGCTTAAAAACGGTAAAGCACCGGGTGATGACGGAATCACAACGGAGCTTCTGAAGGCGGGCGGCAAGCCGGTCCTAGTGGCCCTTCAGAAGCTATTCGATTCTGTCATCCTCGGGGGCATCGTTCCAGAGGCGTGGACCAGGGGCGTGGTGGTGTTGTTTTTCAAGAAGGGTGACAAAACCCGCTTGAAAAATTATCGACCTATCTCGCTCCTGAGCCACGTCTATAAGTTGTTTTCGAGAGTCATTACAAATCGACTCTCGCGCAGGTTCGACGACTTCCAGCCTCCCGAACAAGCCGGTTTCCGAAAAGGCTTTAGCACCATAGACCACATACATACGCTGCGTCAGATTATACAGAAGGCCGAGGAGTATAATCGGCCTCTGTGTCTAGCGTATGTGGACTATGAGAAGGCCTTCGATTCAGTCGAGACTTGGGCGGTGCTGCAGTCCCTCCAGCGGTGCCAAATTGACTATCGGTACATCGAAGCGTTGAAGTGTTTGTATAGAAACGCCACCATGTCAGTTCGAATCCAAGATAGAGGCACGAGACCGATCCCACTGCAGAAAGGTGTCAGACAGGGAGACGTAATTTCCCCGAAACTGTTCACCGCTGCATTGGAGGACGTCTTCAAGCTTCTCGATTGGACCGGACTCGGCATCAACATCAATGGCGAATACATCACTCACCTTCGATTCGCAGACGATATCGTGGTCATGGCAGAATCCCTGGAGGACCTTGGCACAATGCTCAATGACCTCAGCAGTGTTTCCCAACGGGTTGGTTTACGGATGAACATGGATAAAACCAAGGTAATGTTCAATGTCCATGTGACTCCGGCACCAGTATCTGTTGGGAATGCGATTCTCGAAGTTGTCGATCATTACGTCTATCTGGGACAAACTATCCAGTTAGGCAAATCCAACTTCGAGAAAGAGGTCAACCGACGAATCCAACTCGGCTGGGCAGCGTTCGGGAAGCTTAGGCATATCCTCACGTCCAAAATTCCCCAGTGCCTGAAGAGAAAGGTCTATGACCAATGTGTGTTACCAGTGATGACTTACGGAACTGAGACGTGGTCTCTGAATGTTGGCCTCATAACGAAACTCGAAGTTGCGCAGCGTGCTATGGAGAGGGCTATGCTCGGCGTTTCCCTACGTGATCGGATCCGTAATACGGAGATCCGTAGAAGGACCGGTGTATTCGACATAGCCCGAAGAGTTAGCACGCTGAAGTGGCAATGGGCAGGCCACATCGCTCGTAGGACCGACGACCGTTGGGTAAAGAGGGTCCTCGAGTGGCGACCACGTACCGGACGACGCAGCGTGGGGCGGCCCCCAACACGATGGACTGACGACATCGTCAGATGTGCGGGGAGCCGCTGGATGCAGAAAGCGCAGGACCGCGCGTTGTGGCGTTCTGTAGGGGAGGCCTATGTCCAGCAGTGGACGAAAAGAGGCTGATGGATGGATGGATGATGTGATCAACGTCATTTGTCACTTCATATATGCAGCTAGTGATTTCGTTTACTAACTAGGCAATATAGCTAGTACTGAGATAAAACCATTTCTGATATTTGCCTACTTGTAACGCTCAGTGTCCCAGGTATTCATGGCACCCGCCAACCACCGTAGGGGGAGGAGATGGAGCTGCATAAGCGGCTATTCCGACGGTGGTGTTGTCGTTAGTTAGGTTGATCCGATTTCCCACAGCACCACCACTTAGGCGATGAGTTCCAACCGGGGGGTTTCAGTGGGTAGTCCTGCCGTTGTAAGGGCAGGGAGTCCCACACACGCCGTCTCCTCCCTCAGGTGATGGTACAGTGCGTAAAAGCATTTCCCCTCGTCAGAAAAAAAAATGTTATTCACGGCAAAAAGGGTGAATTTTGGACAAAGTTTATAAACTTAACACACTTAACTTTTTTTATCTTGGAACAATAAACAAAGGACGTTTATCATTATTGCAGTGGAACCTTCATTTATTATTCAATTGTATTTGTACTTAATTTACGAATATATATCATAGATAATGAACATACAACTTATAAATTAATTTCCAGGCCATTCAACTCTCCCGACATTCTGAAGCCGCTACGTGTGGAGACCTGCAAGAAATGCAATATGAGAGTGAGATTGAACGAGCTGCACTCGTGCACAGAGGTGTCTTCGAACGTTATGGCCGGACCGGACGCTGACTGCATGTGCCTCGGCTGCCAACAGACCTTCCCCACACCGTTCATGTTCGATTTACACGTGTCTGGGCTGCACAGTGATACTGTGGAAACTATGTTCTTCCCGAACCTTCATAGTGAGTAGGCTAGATAATAATTATATATTTTTTTGGTTGTGGACTTATCATGGACAGGTTGTAAACTTATTAATGGTATTACTGACCGAAGGAAATGCTTATTTCAATATTTTTTAGAATTTGTATTATTCATTTAAAAGAAATAAAAAGCCGGTGGAAAATTGTGTGACATTTATAAAACGTGCAGGATGAACCTGTTTCTATTTTAAACACAATCACTTCTGTGTTGTCGTGTTCCTGTGTGTGAGTAAGGGCTCTTGGGGGGGTGCTACATTAGTAGCAGGGGTCAAGCTATTAAGGTAAGGGCGACAAGTCCAGTAACAGCTTTATTATGCTCTTCTTGTCGCCCTTAAGCTAGGACCTCATTACCACTTAACATCAGGTGGGATGAGGTCAATCTTGAAGTGTAATGTATAAAAAAAACCTTTTTTAAATTATTTTTTTATGATTTTTGTAGTAGGTACTTTACGCTACACTAGCGAACTTTTTAATATTTTAAACAAACATAAAAATTTGCGGGTCTAGATAAGTAAGTGGTTCTAAACATGTTCGGCAGAGGGCACTTAACGCAGGCTAACGGGTTGATACAGCAGAAAAATTTCATCGCCTACGATAACTTGCGGTCAGCTCAGTTGGAAGAGCAGCACGCGCGATACGTGAAGGTCGTGGTTTCGAGTCCCGTTAAATATTTAAAATACTAGTTTTTAATTATTTTGTCTTTGACACTTTTCTTTTATAATATATCTGCCATTAATCTTAGCTCAAAAAATTTCGCACTATTTTACACCGGCTGGTCATTCTTTGTAATTTATTTAAATTCGAATAATTATTGCATTAAGCATTACTTTCGGTAACAAATGGAATGCTCGAAATTTCATGAAATGGTTGCGTTTCATAATATGGGCAACTTAATTTAGCAATGTTTTTTTTTCATTATTTTTTTTCTAAACGTTATATCACAAACCAGTTAGATGTTGCTCAGCGTAGCCCCACAGTAAATCCGCTGCGGCGACCGGAGACGCCAGGCGTGGGGTAAGCGCTGTGCCAATATTTTATAAACAATCCGTTCTAGGTACAGACAGTAATAAATTATACGAGGCGTAAGCTAAAAATTACAAACGGACGACTGATTACAGCTGGTATGAAAAGCAAATTATGGATCGATATTAACGGATACTCATTTTTGACATATTACGAATCGTAAAGTATTGGGACTGGGTACCATGAAAGTATGTAGTCCACAAGGACAAGTCGTGAGCATAGCTAGTTACAAATAAAGCAATATTGGAGAACCTCTTCTTTTGTGGGGTTAAGTCTGAAGATTTTTAATAAGCTGCCAGAAAAAAACACTGCATTGCATAGATTTAAGTCTCTGATAAAAAAATATTTAATGAAAATAATAGTTTAAAAAACTAAAAAACACGCTTTTAGCTCGCACTAAAAATTACAAAATAATTCAGACATTTAAGAAAGAAAGCGTGGAGCGTTTATGTTATCTTTACTCTTTTTGGACAAAACGCTCCACGCTTTCTTTCTTAAATGTCTGAATTATTTTGTAATTTTTAGTGCGAGCTAAAAGCGTGTTTTTTAGTTTTTTAAACTATTATTTTTATTTTCTACTTTTTAGTTTTCTCATGTATCAATAATTATATAATTCTTTTTCGTATCCTATTCAGCAAACCCTTTCATTTAATACCCATATCATAGGGGTGCATTTCAAATAGCCTGTCCGTTATCTTGGACGCCCGCCATATTGGATTTGAATCACGTGACTATTTTTTTCGTATTCCTGACAGCAAACCCTTTCTTTTGATACCCATATCATGGAAGTGCATTTCAAACAGTCAGTTCGCCATCTTGGGGAGGCCGCCATATTGGATTTGTAATGACGTTTCTTAGCTAGTCATGTATTGTCATCAGAACTCAGAGCGTGTGCAAAATTTCATCTTAATCAAAGACCGGGAAGTGGGTCAAATTAAGATTCAAAGATTCCGTTACATACATAGATACATACAACCCGAGCTAATAAAAGCGTGTTAAAAAGGCTAGAGGTTCTCAAATAGGAGCCTGAAAATGCGGCGAAATGGTTCCAGTAAAGGATAGTACGCAGTGTTTGCTTCTCGCTCGACTTGGCGGAGGCACTGCCGTGCACCCCGATTATAAAATGGAGGACTGTATTGATTACTAATATGTTTGGACTTGACAGCATTAATTATGTATTACAAAAGAGGGCCATCCGAGCCATTTACAAGCTAGGACCGCGTGACTCGCTGAAAGAATTATTTAAGGAAATTAACATCTTAACAGTCGCATCTCAATACATTCTCGACTGTTTAATGCATGTATACAAAAACTTGCATACTTTTCCAAAAAAATCAGACAATCATAGCATTAACACCAGAAATAAAAACAAGCTTGCTGTTCCTAAGCGTAGACTACATAAAATAGGTAATTCATTTGTTGCTTTAAGTATAAAAATGTTTAATAAACTCCCTAAAGTTATTGTTGAGTTACCTTTATACAAATTTAAGACATATGTCAAACGTTGTCTTTTGAAAAAAGGCTACTACAAAGTAGAAGAGTATTTGAATGACAAGAACGTGTGGATCACTACCTAGTCTGCTCGCCTGTACTTGCGTGTTTTATATTATTTTAAAAATATAGTATGACACATTTTCTCAATCAATGTCAGTATTGGGCCCGTTGACGCATGTAAGTCCTACACAGTTAATTTAATTTAATTTACAAATACTTTGGTTTTATTTTATTTTATTTTTTCAATAATTAATTTTTAATTTTTATTTTACAATTGACAAACTAACTGTGTGTCTTAGTGCAAAATTAGTAATAAGTGTAGCTTTCATTTGTAAAAAAAACTACTGAGTTTCTTGCCGGTATCTTCTCTTTAGTTATAGGTTCCGAACCGGAGGTAGCTTCATTTGCTTTATATAAAGACTATTCATAAGTATTACTAATGTAATCTATGTGAATAAAAAAGATTGACTTTGACTTTGACTTTGACTTATGTAAACTAGTTTTTTTTTGCATGTTACCATTTTCGTAAGTTTTTGAAATGAGTAACTATCGAGTTACTTGTCGATTCTTCTCGATTTAATCAACTTTCTGAACACGGTGGTAATATAATCTGACGATTCAAAAATGCTTTTGAAAAGTTTACATGAATAAAGACATTTTTTATTATATTCTTCATTCAGCTAAGATGTTACTGCGAACATGTTTTTCTTTCAGCGTTTTCCCTATGGAAGGTCTCGATGGAGACCCAAAGCGGGGTGAAATACTTGGTGATGGGTAAATACAACATGCGTCAGACTTACCGCTGTACGTTCGCGACTGCGCGGTCGGGCGCGCCTGCCCAATGCTGCCCGTCTAGTATAATAATTAAGGAGTTCAGCAAAAGTATACAGGTAAATATATTTTTTATTTCAAGTAAGTAAGTATACTCTGATTATAAATCCTCACAGAACCACGAGAGCCGGCCAACGATGTCATCGCTTCACCGTGGAAAATATTCCTTCACGAACAAAAAAAATTGGTAACTTCTATTTTTGCCGGACCATAAACAAGTGGAACTCGTTGCCGGCTCATGTGCTCTCTCCTTCCTTTGACATGGATTCCTTCAAAAGAAGCGTGAAGAAACATCTTGCGGGCCAGTATGGCGATAGGATAGGATATTTTGATATCAAATCCGTTGTCATCGCGATGTGGGTTCCTTTCTTGCTTACCATCAGGCTGAGAGGAGCGAATATACTGTGCTACTATAAAGAAATATATATATATATATATATATATATATATATATGTATATTAATATTGTACAACGTCACATAATTTGCCCTGATTCGGTGGTAAGGAGTTTAAGCACTTGTGTTACAAAAATCAGAAACAACGACGGTACCACAACACCCAGACCCGAGATAATATAGAAAAGTTCGTTTCCCATATTAATATAACATTATTACTATTTTTGCCATATTACCATAAATTACTTCTCTGTCTTCAGGTTAATTTCTTCAAAGAACACTTCGGCCACTCTTGCAAATACAGCATACCGGATAGATTCAAGAAGTACCTATCAACAGAAGTGATGAAGAATGTACCAGAGTTCTCTTACCCGGACGAAGAAGACGATTTGTACGCTAAAGTTCGGACAGTACTCAACACAGTGATCATATCAGCATTCAATTCAGACGCAAATACACTAAAAATCCTGCTAAGTAAAGCAGTTGACATGGAGAAGATATTCCGACAGGACGCCGAACCAAAAGCAGTGAAGAATATGACAGACGAGCAAATAACGGAGACGTTAGAATCCTTAAACGGAAAAAGGAAAAGTAATGATTCTGTGGACGCGAAAAAGGGGAAGACTGAAGAAGTGGTCGCGAAAAAGAGAACTCTCTCAGTGAAAGGGACAAAGCGATTGGCAAGCAAAGACACGTCGCTTAAAGACTATGTGAAGAAAACAAAAGCGGTCAATGACGGGAGACAGAATATCTCCTTGAGCAGTCCCATAGCGTGCTTCAACGATTCGTACAAAGAGTTTGTTGATAAAATAACAGAGAAAGAGTCAGCTTTTAAACTTATTCCGGAGAAAGCTAAATCGCTGAGGACTTATGGAAAGAAGAAGGTTGTTAAAACTAAAATAGGACAGTATAAACCAAATGTTTCGCCTAAGAAGGAAATTGTTTCAAAAGAGGAGGAGGATTTAGAGGAATTCGTCTTCAATTTCAGTCCGGTTAAAGTGAAACAAGAGTTTGAATACGAAGTTATAGAGCAAGAAAACGATTGTAACATCCTAGTACTGAAGATGTGAGAGCGTGAATGTGACTATTATTGGAAATGTTGCACCTTTGGTAGAACAGAGAGAGATTTAAGAAACGAATTCTTTCGTTTGAGAACAGTTTTCTTTCCATTCGTAGTTGGTTACGATTATAAGAAAATTGCTACCCGTCATCGGTTACGTTATTTTATATTCGTAGGCCTTTCGGGATACAATTAAGAGAGGCAGGGCAATGCGATTTATCGCTCGAACTGGAGCAGCCCGACTGGTGAAACACCTCCACCTTACAGAAGACCGCAGCCAAATAACAATCACTTCTGTGTTGTTGTGTTCCTGCGTGATGAGTAAGGTTTCCAGAGCTCCTGGGTGTGCTACATCAGTAGCAGGGGTCAAGCCTTCAAGGTAAGGACAAGTTCAGTAACAGATTTTTTTATGCTGTACTTGTCACCCTTAAGCTAGGATCTCATTACCACTTAACATCAGGTGGGATGAGGTCAATCTTGAAGTGTAATAAAAAAAACAAAGGCACAATTGCAGTTTTTGAAATTTCACAGGAGAGCCATTATAAGATATTTTTTCCAGTTAATGTGGTCTAGCTCTGTTATCATTACTCTAAAGTTGTCCTCCTTTGCAAGACATAAACCATTACACTATATTCTTTTTAGACATGTGCTTTACATGAATTAAGAACTTTCAGTTTTTTTATTACTTTTGTTTTTAAGACAGGTGACAATTGTGCACCTTTTCTACCAAAGGTGCGATGTTCGGTAAAGTGCAGTGAAATGTGACGTTTCTATGAATACATTAGTTTGTATGGATCTAGTTATTATGAATTGTGTATCTTATAAAGTTTTTAGACTTTTTTATTCAGTTTTTTGTCTTTACCACCCCTATTCAGTGCTGGATTAGTACATTCACCGTCAGATATATCGGAGCAGACAAAGTGACCAAATACTTCTGAACAGTTAAAAATGTAAATAAGTTCCATACACTACAAGTTACCATTAATATCTGAACATTCATTACTTCAGTAATATCTAAGCAAATGCTAGTCAATAATTTCTATACACACAACTAACCAATAACATCTGAACACTCATGACGTCATTATGTGTCACGCAAGACATGTGTCTCATTTAGCTACCTCATATTATTGGTATGTAGTATGTATAGAAATTATTGACTAGCATCTGCTATGATGTCAGCCCTTGGGTCATGCAGTGGATTTGTTTACAAGTTCCGTAGCAGTGAAAACGTGGGTAAGTAATTTAAAACTATTAGACTATTGATGGACAAATGTAAAACACTCAAAATAAGCGCCTTTAATGAATTTGACTGAATTTACAAAAAAGTATCCTTCATTCAATAATTCGGCCCTTTGAAACCCTATACAGGGTGTTAAAAGAAACTGAAATTTCATCTCCCCTTGCGAACCCATGACTTCCACGTATCGCGTGTACCGCGGCCCGATATACTTATCGTATGTAGTTCTAAACTCATACAGCAGAGGGCGCTTACCGGAGGCTAAGAGGTTAACACGTATAATAATAGAAAATTCATCGCCTGCGATAACTTGCGGTTAGTTCAGTTGAAAGAGCTTACGTAAAGGTCGTGGGTTCACAAGGGAAAATGAAATGTTTCAGTTTTCTTTTTAATATTTAAAGTTCACTAGTGCGGTGTCAAACACAAAAAATCTATACAGGGTTATTTTTAAAATATAAGATACCTCCCAGGATTAAATTTGTTACATCATTAACAATAACTTCTGTTCTGCAACTTAAATTACAATAATTTGCAGCCCACCACACAAACTCAATGAATAGCTTTACTTTTCGCCCTTAAGCTAGGAAGTCATTACCACTTAACATCAGGTGGGATGAGGTCAATCTTGAAGTGCAATATAAAAATAAAAAAAAGGCTAAAATATTTAGTATGGAGAGCTGTTTTTATGTCAATATCGAAAAAATCGTTGAACTAAAACTTGACTTTTTAATGAGAGTAAGAAATTCTATGAATTTAATGAGAGTGAGAAATTTATGACAAATGTCAATGAATTCAAAAAGTAAAAAAAAACACAAATTTATCCCATAAATCGTATTTTATTTTCGATCACAATCAAAATTGGTTTTCAGAGCGTTGCATCTCGACAACAATTTTCGGGCTTGGCCAAAATACACTTAATACTACATTTTCGCTTTGCGGATTGGGAATTATCAATGAGTTACATTGAAAACCAACTAATAAACTTAATTTATGACAATCAGGCCTAGCATGAGCCACGCGAGTAAATTTTATCGCACTCTTAACAAACGTCAAAATCAATTGAAGTCAGTGCGTCAGCTGCTGATTGGCTGAAAATACGAGTGCGGTATGCTATTAGCCAATCAACAGTATCGAAACTTTTGTCGTCTCATGCGAGAAATTTGACGTATTGCGCATGCTAGGCCCAAATATGTCACAATATAATTTAATTAACATATTGAACTGCAATTAGAAATAAGCGAAGTCTGTTTCTGCCAATGTCGCGTTAGAATTGGCATAAATTCTTGATAAAACACGGATGTGGTGTTCAGCAGCTTCCCAAGGATTCCGTGATGGGCAATAACTCGTTTCGGGGCTTAAGTAAGTTATCCACGTGGACAAGTAACATTGACGTTGTAAGTTCCACGTATGCTTGCAAATGTGTTGTTTATTGTTCAGTAATCCTCAGTAGTTTTAAATAACAAATGTTTGACATGGATTCCTTCAAAAGGAGCGTGAAGAAACATCTTGCGGGCCAGTATGGCGATGCTAACGGATAGGATATTTCTATTATATAGGCTGGGAGGAGCCAATATACTGCGCAATATAAAAAAAAGTTTTAAAGTGGACCGCATTAAAAGCGAACAAGCGATTTTAATACATGGACAACTTACTTTAGACGAGATTGTGCATTGAAACGAGATTAAACAGGATCATTGGCATCCACGGTATCTATGGAAAACTCTAGAACACCGACCACCCGTGTTCTATCGTAAAATAGCGCCAATTTTCATGCGATACTGATAAAAATAGGTTCACAAAAAAGTCTAGCCATTCAATATAAAAAATACGAGCTCTTTAAGGGTGATTATTACACGAATTTTAACTGTTGCCGTTATTATTACAACTTTTAAAACACTGCAGAGTTGCTTAATTATTGGGTTGTTTCCGCAATTTAAATATTTTAATTTTGAGTCAAAAGAATCTCAATAATAATTCCCAAAACCCAAACCTATCTAAATAGATCTTAACTATTAAAAATATTAAAAACGGCAAGTGTATTTATCTAACGTTTTAAAATGTACCTATCTATGTTTTAAATTTTTAACAATTTCCAAAAACATCCAAATAATTAGGAACGTGATCATACACTTAGCTCTTTCTTCTGACAAATACAAGAGAACCATAAGTTTGACGTGACAACGTCTAATAACTCGATACTACGGGCTGCATGCACGAAAAAGATGACGTCAATGTCAAGTTACGCTCATTGTCGCGTTCCGCAAGCGTGAGCGCGGCACAAACGAGAGGCAGGCATGATCGGGTCAGCGTTGTCACGTCAAAATACTGTCCGTGAACTGACTTTACAGACAACCATTTTTTTTGTATGGCAACACCTACATTTTAAGAGTTCCAATTTAATACTCTCACAATGCAATGTTTTACAAATTGCGACGATTCTGTTAGCACGAACTAAACAAAATTATTGTGTTCTTATTAGTGTTGCCAGGTGTCCCGATTTGTGCCCGGTCGGGACGCTGAATGTCCCGATTTTATTATATAATTCCTACTAGGCCAGCGAGTTATGTAAGTATAATACATATTTAATTTAGGTAATTAACATAATACTATACTTACACTAGAAGCTTTAAACGCAATAAATTAAACCCAGACAAAAAGAAAACAAAAATAATTAAGTTTTTTGTTTACATTCCCGATCTGCCGATTTTTTTTACCTCGTGTAACTATTTAAAACAAATCGAACCTGGCAACACTAATTGTTTTACGCACATCCAATTTTATTTCCTTACGTATTTATTAAAAATATTATTTAATAAATGTATTATTATTATATTTTGTAAATAACAAAATTAACAAGATAAAACGAAACATTTTTCATAATAACGTTAAATTGTGTTATTTTTGTTCTGTTATTATTAAATAAATACGAAAGAACAATTATATTGTATAATTGGATTAGTTTTGTCTAGTTACGCCAACAGAATCGAATGCAATTGCCTTCCTAATAAATATGTACTATTATACAGGGCGTCAAAGTTCTAGTTTCAAAAGTAGCAAAAATTTCAAATATATTTTTTTCGATCGATATAATTATGTTCTGCTTCAAACAGGCCTAGCATGCGCCATGCGAGTATATTTTTTCGCGATCATTATAAAATGTCAAAATCAATACGTCAATTGCTAATTGGCTGAACATACGAGTACGGTGTACTATCGCCCAATCAACGGTATAGAACTTTTGTTGTCTCATGCGAGAAATTTGACGTATTGCGCATGCTAGGCCTAAAAGGTTCCTGATAAAATGCCTCACAGATAATATAAGATAACCTACTTTTTATTTGTGTTTGTTAGTAACATTTTTCTCCAGAGTTATTACAGAACAGTTAACAAATTAAATCCATATTTTATAGACCCCCTGTATAATCTACACACAGCCAATCAAATTGTTGCACATAAAAATCATCCTTATTACCACATTACAAGGACCTTAATCAATTGATCACATTAAAAAGCACGTTAATTTTGAATTCAATTCAAAAGTCTAAAACAGGTGTACGTTACATTAGCAACAGAAATGTATGAAATACTGGACTCGCATTTAATTGTAACTCTTATTACTATTGACGTAAAACACATTATTTAAACAACTAAGAACAAAATTTAGACTAGAACATAAAACGTTATTAAAGATGCTCCCACATAGCAGTTATATAAAGTTATATAATATTGTGCAGCACATTCTTTTTACTACACTGTTACATCTTGCTACAAATATGGATGATGTCTTGGAAAAAAAACAATGCTTATATTTGGCCTGTCAAGTTAGATTTTAGAGTCATTGAAAAATAACCATTTGACATTATGTGAAATCATTGCAATTTATTATTAGATGTTATTGTTGTATAACATCACTAACAATATATAACTTTAGTAATTTGTGTTACATACCATTCTCTCAACTTATATAACTGCTATGTGACACCTTTAAATATGCAACTACCACATTGGCAACTATAGATACAATTACAACAGTTGGAAAATCATTTTAAAATAATTTCAAACTCTTAAACTCAAAAATATTAGCTTAATATTAGTATCTTAGTTGCCACGAAATATGGTGGTAGTGTAAAGCCGCCGTGCACAGCTACGCATCATACAATGGCGTGTTGCGAATCCTGCACAATTGTATGTCAGCGGCTAAATAGTAATGAAAAAAAAAAATTTAACAGAACATATCAGGCCACGATTTCAAAACTTTCTCGTCTATGACGCCATATAAACAAATACCACATAAATAAATGATCTTATGACATTACCGTAATGTTTACTTTAGAATGAGTTTGCATATATCTCAGTAAACGTGACTCTACCTAAGGTATTATACTTCTGTTTGTCAATGTGACGTCATTAATAACGTGAAGTAATTACCTTAACCCGGTATGTTCTTCATTTTTCCACACTAGTGCGGAAACAAATAAAATACCAAAACTTCGTAACAAGAAAAAATAAAAATTCTTATACAACTATTATTCTAACATCCTAATGCGCAAACATATGATGAAAATGAACAGGCCTCTCAAACAATAGGGGTTTCGTTTGACTCTTGACAGACGCATGGCAAATTTTATTCATAAACATTCATAAAAAATATTTTGTATGAATATTTTTAAACACAAAATTATTTCTCTTACCCAAAAAATATACAATTCTGAAATAAATAAATTGGCTTTACCTTTCCATATATTTTACCTACCTACCCGTTACAATTTTAATAATTGTCTTAAGTGACGATTCTTATTAAAAATAGTCAGAAATGAAGATTTGAATCTCTTTCCATCGAGTAAATAAAGGGATTGGACTTCAAAAGATTATATAACTTCAGTAACTTCATTTTCATCTTTGTATATTTTTTATACTTTAAATAAAATAACGTACCCAAACACATTTTTGTCTGTTAATTTTCATCACAATTTCATTTGGCATAGGACATTTTTAACAATAATGTCAATATTTAGCCTACATTAGCCTAAAAAGGAAAAAATTTTAATGTCAAGGAACAATAAAACGATTGCAAATCAATTAATCATAATAATAACATTAGTAGCACATTTTTTAATAAGAAATCAACGAATAAAGTTTGCATGATGTCGATTTTTTTAAATTAAAACCAACGAAAGCACATATTTTATTATTCCTCAAATGTTTTTTTTTTTCAAATATGGCGGGAACACTTTCTTCTTCGAAATAAAAAATATAGTTTTTACTAAGACAGCAAAAAACGAATTACTATAAAATACCTTAAAAATTCAGATCATATTTTGTCGTTTGAATCATTTCAAACTTCAAACACTTATACAGGAAGCACTTTTATGTTGAAAAAGTCATTTTATCTAGCGCCTGTAGTTAATTGTAGGAATAAAAATGTGTAAAATCGTTTTCATTAAAAAATAAAAAGATAAAAAATTTGTAGGTACACCAAAAATATCTTGTTTAATCTTGTTTATCTTGCAAATTTTATGTAAGTTTTATTTTATACCAAACGGGCTCTGTGTCTCAGTGGCAATTTAAAGGAAATGAAATAATTATTGAATATACCACAAATAAACTTTAGAGACGATTTAAACCATTCTTTCCTTTCTTAAAACTCTGTCGATGACTCGAATTTAGGTTTCTGAAGGCTAATGACCAAAAACAAAAATAAAAAATAAAATTCTAAAAAAATATTTATAGGTGCATTTTTTTATCTACTTTCGCAGATACAAAGGATCACAAAAAAATATAGGAACATTTTTAATCATCTATTTTTGTACATAGAAAAGATCAAGATAATGCGTGTTCAGAATTATTTAAGATTTATTCATGAAAGCGATTTTACACTACCTAATTATATTCTATGGCAACATCCATAATTGCACCGACCTTCAAATGACACTCAAAGAGATCGCGGTGTTAACACCATCAATTTTGGTACAGCTTCATAAAATACGAGGATTCCCTTGCAAAACGGAACAGGACGATTTGGTACACGAATATAATCGTCAAATGGGACATCTGCCTAAGAATATCGATTCACTTTAAAAAACGATTCGATTCAAATCGAGCATTAAAATATCGATTTTCGATTAATCGCGACAATTTCAAACATGTCTGTCATCGACAATAATATTTTAAAGATATCAAAAATTACATTATTTGTAGGTACTAAAAAATACACATGATATAGGGTGAGGGCGGGTCTTGAACTGCACCATGTATCACCAAGGGGCCCTCCTCCCCCAAAAAAATAAACTTTAAGACATTCGCGCTCCATTATCGATATTTAAAAAAAATAAGAAACGTCGTGCAGTAAGTAGTTCGTATTAACTACTAAATAAAAAAGGTGGTAAAAAATGACAAAAAAAAACCTCCGATGATGGCGTCTATTCCCAGTTGAGACCACATGGATTGCCACCGGTGGCATATGGGAATGAAAAATCCCAATTGCCACCGGTGGCAACTGGGAAGTGATCCTTACCTCCAGCTTACCTTGAGTTGAGTACTTATTTGTTTCATCACTCATCAAAACCAAAACTATATGACTTGGTCCAAAGTGAGCTACACATAGCAATAAGTTAGATACTGCTACTGTAACTGATCTGCTGAGTTTCTTACCGGTGTCTTCTCGGTAGATATAGGTTTCGAACCGGCAGTAGAATCACTTTGCATTGTATTCAATGACGATTCAAAAGTGTTACATGAAACCTACTTGAATAAAGATATATTTGAGTTTGAGTTTGAATTGTTCCCACTTTAACTTCGCTATACATTGCTCTTTCCGTCGTTAAAGTGATATTATCAAATAAGGGGAAGGTTTTGAATGAAATATTTCATGATTTCATTTTCTAGAACGGAAAGAGCAATGTACAACGAAGTTAAAGGGGGGACAATCACTTCCCATATGCCACCGGTGGCAATCCATGTGGTGGCAACTGGAAATAGACGATTAATACGTCGGTGCAAAGTCTAAATTACAAAAGCACATATGGACAATTTGGACTTTGTACCTTAAGTTGTTTGCATAATCGTATAAATATCTTGTGGAAACTGATATTTTAATACTCTCATGTATTTCTCTTATTAAATAAACAAAGAAAATAGCTTTATTCATGTAAGCTTTATATCACTTACGAATCGTCAGCACCAGATCAGTATTCTACCGCTTCGGAATGTAAACGTATAAGATAAACCCCGTATTTCATGAAACTTTAAATTAGAAATAGTTTCTGTCAATTTCATTGGCAAGCGAATAATAAATTTTTAAACATATTTTACTAAAAATATCAATGTCTAGTTATGTTCTAACATTTTTTTTGTAACCAAACAAATACATTTTATCATTTCATTGCGAGATTATACTTTCGAAATGTCATTCAGTTATCTTTTTTTTTTCAAATATTTAATTAATGAAATAAAACATGTTCAAAAACTATTGAAATTTTAGGAAAATATGTTTTTTTATTTAAATTTGAAAAAAAAATTGAATGATATGTTGAGACTTACTTTTCAAACTCTTCACGAATTTTAACGAACATCTTTTGACTAGTCAAGTTATAATAATGGCTTAAAGAATAATATAATTACAGTACATTTATAAATAAAAGAAAAATACTCCATATTATATTAATGTACACTAAAAATTATGTCCGATGGACGTAAAATATAAATCTTTATCGTACTTAATCTTAGAACAATAATATAATAAAAATCCTTAATTTTTTTTTAAACTGAGCACCTTATGAACAAAAATACAATCTAGCAATTTGTAAAACCTTTCTTTTCCAACACACCAATCATAGAGCAAAATTTTTTTCCAAAACCATAGATCACTCCTCCAAATAAAAAAAATCCTTAACAACTAGAAGAGAACTTCATTTAATTTTTTTAAAACTTTTTAAAAGTGACTAATCTTTTTTAAATCGAATTTTGTACTCAAAAAACTTCCGAAACAACCGCTATACCCTAAAACGCACCCATAGACAATTTTTTTTCTAAACTCGGAAGCCGCGTCTATGGTTTGACTTCCGGTTTTCGATCTACTCTACATCACATTTTATTCCGTTCCCAACAAATCACAGACTTTTTGACCCTGCCTTAGGCAAGTATTTCTACTGTCATATCGTATTTTATCAATATTTACATAGTAAAATAAAAAAACGATTGAATATGATACAAGTAATTCCCATTTGACATAGGTGTCAAATCGGTAATAGTAATGTCAAAGCAGTTGATTTAATACCGATGACATATTCAGAAATAACGAACTTTTCTAAATTTACTTGGGTCTAGGTGTGCTGGTATGACGCCCCCAGTTAGTATCCGTCGTCTGGTGCTCATAGTACAAAGGGAAACCTTAGTTTGAGACCAGGTGATTGGTGTGATTGTCTGGCGCATTTATATATATATTTATATGTGTGTGTCATCCGTCTAGATGTATGTCTGTTTCTATTTTAAGCAAAAACTACTCAACGAATTTCGATGAAATTTGGCAGATAGAGAGATGACATACTAGATTAACATATAGGATACTTTTTATCCCAAAATAACGCGGGCGTAGGTGATGTAAATATAAATGTTTGTAACTCTTTCACGCAAAAACTACTGATTGGAATTGGATAAAGTTTTGAAGCTACACGGATTAGATAATATATTAACTTAGGATAATATTTATCCCGAATGATGCGAAGAAAGTCTCAGTCTACAGCTTATATACAACTACAGATAGAAATAAAATAATTAGGCCATAATCAGGGAATCAAGGCGCGATTGGTACGCCCTTTTGAGTCAGGAACAGGTCGCCACCCCGGTGCGACACTCGTCACTTTTGCAAAAAATGTGAAAATTAGTTTAATAGCTGAAAAAGATCCTAAGAACCCTTTTACTTGGTGCGATAACGTGACTTGTGTAGTACGTATAGTTTCCGTATAAGCGTGAGTGTCATTGCGACACACCTACAGTTATATTTTTAGAGCTACGTCACTTTTGATGGGTTTCGAAGGCTTAAATAAAGATATAGTATATTTTTTACAACATAAAGTGATTAACATTTATCAAAGAGTAAAATTAAAAGTTGAAATTGTAGTATAAGCTGTTCATCTCATCTATATATTCTTAAGTCATTGTTTTGTGAGTCCAAGTTTTAAATGGTTCTCCTGAAAAACTACATTTTTGCATAAATGACAGTGAAGATTAAATAATACACTTATACGGTTTGTATAACTAGAGGCCAGCTTCGCTCGCGTACTATCAACGTTTTACCCATATTTTCCACTAATTCTTCATTCATATTCGTTGCAACGTGATATTATATAGCCTAAAGCCTTCCTCGATAAATGGACTATGTTTTAATTATGAGATTAGGGCGCTCAAACACTTTGCTTTATAAAATTAGTATTATAATTAACAATCACTTCTGAGTTGTTGTGTTCCTGAGTGTGAGTAAGGTTTCCAGAGCTCCTGGGGGGTGCTATATTAGTGGCAGGGGTCAAGCCTTCAAGACAAGGGCGAAGGGTCTAGTAACAGCTTTATTATGCTGTACTTGTCGCCCTTAAGCTAGGACCTCATTACCACTTAACATCAGGTGGGATGAGGTCAATCTTGATGTAATTAATAATACGATATGACAGTAGACAATTATCAAACATCACACTATGCTTTTGACACTCCATCTGACATATAAACATACAAAAAATTCGTCTCAACTCTTACACATTTCATACATTGGAGATCAGAGTCCAGTTTCATGCTTAAATGGTTTAAATTTATTTAATCTGTGTATTAAGATATATATAAGACAGTCTTGTTAGTTACACCATTTATACCTCAAGAACAGCTGAGCAGATTTGGCTGAAAATTGGCGGGGAGGTAATTTAGAACCAAGAGAAGGACATAGGATACTTTTAGTACCTTTTTTTTAAGTCTGCTCATTTCTTTAAGGCGGAACAAAGCTTGCCAGGTCAGCTATAATTCTTATAGCTGGTAACTGGCTAGGTATAATTTCTTAATCAAATCAGTAATTACTTTCTTTGAATTTGAAACTTCATTCATAGTTATAGATTAAAAATTTTTGAAATATTGTTAAAGAAACAGAAAAAAATAATCTCATCTTGCGGTGTGGATTTTATTCTGTTTCTTTAAATATATGCATCTATCTTTAAAAAAAATATTTTTTTAATATTTTAAACATCGCATTTCAAACACAATGACTGCTTTTAATTTTTTTTTATATTATTCTTAATTTTAATCGAAATTATAATAAATGTCGAATAATTACAAAATAGCGTTTTAACTTGCTAATGTCAATAAATTTACGAAAAAAAGGCAACGTTGTCAAAAAAATTATAGTCAAGCCGCTGAATAATTACCGACTTGACATAATATGCATACTATGTCAAATTGGTAATTACCCATCGGCGTACTTAGGCGATACGATTTGACATATGTCAATTCGGTAATTACTAATGCCCGGATCCAATGTTTTACGATTCGTAATGCGTCAAAAATGACAATCCTTCTTTTCTCTAACTGACTACGACTCGTAAGTTTCAGCTTACGCGTCGTATAATATATTGCTATTCGTAACTAACGGATCGTTTTTCAAATATTGGAGCCGGGCATCGATGACTTGACTTTAATTACACGTTACGCATGCGCATAAGCTATCAATAAACGTAAACCATAGAGCATGAAACCAGAGACACAAACATAACTTCACATTCCTCATCGCCCGTCTAACATTTAAAACACATAATCTCAATCTATAATCAACATCCTAATTTAACGGTTATGACGTCAAAATTCCTAATCCATTAATAAGAGCGCTTTTTACATTTTTTTATAGTTTCATGACACACTAGCCGATTAGTTCTAAACGTATTCAACAGAGGGCACATACTGAAAGCTAAGAGTTTAATACAACAGAAAATCATCGCCTACGATAGCATGCGGTTAGCTCAGTTGGTAAGAGCAGCACGCGCGATACGTGAAGGTCGTGGGTTCGATTCCCGCACCGCAAAGGGAAATGATTTTTTTCAATTTTTTTATTTTACTTTACGCCGTACTAGCGAACTTTAAATATTAGAAACAGAAAAATTTAATCTCCCCTTGTGGTGCGAGAATCGAACCAACGACCTTCACGTATCGCGCGTGCTGCTCTTACCAACTGAGCTAACCGCAAATTATCATAGGCGATGAAATTTTTCTGCTGTATCAACCCGTTAGCCTCCGGTAAGTGCCGAATATGTTTAGAACTACAAACTTATGATTTTTTGTCTGTTATTTTTAAATTTATACATTTAAATAAAATTGGTCTATCTGTTTGTAATATCGAAATAACTGCTTTTTACTGCATGTATATGAAAACACAACTAACATACAAGATAGTGAAATTGGTTCAGCCGTTCACGCGTGTCGGCGTGACCAAGGGGAATAGGGATTCATATATATATATATTAAGAAGATATATAGATTGAGACCACGGTTCACTTGTATACAAATACCAATTAGGCGGGCTTCGTAGCGCGTTCGTTCTTGGCCGGGCTCGCCACGTGTGACATAGTCATATGGCGTCTGAAATAAAAAAAAATGTTTGTATACTAGCTTTTGCCCGCGACTTCGTCCGCGTGGCGTGTTATTGTGTCATTTCAGTATTTTTCTCGGTGTGTGTCGAATGTAAATAATAATGAATGTTGCATTCAAAAATATTAAAAAGTTTTTTTTTTTTGAGAAAATACATTAAAAAACAACATAACAATTATTCTGAATCCGGCGCTAGTGCAGTATTTTTTCATGAAAAAGATGTTTCCCATTCCCATGAAGCTGTACATTTGCTAAGATACCCATATACTAAAAAATTTCAAGCCTCTAACTCGCGGTACAAAAGTTTTTCCCGCTATTCCCGTTCCCATGGGAATTTTGGAAAATCCAATCATGACTTAACTTTGCATTCACTAAGGTATATGCATGTCAAATTTCAATCATCTAACTTACGCGGTTTAGATTTTTTCATACAAAAGTTTTTTCCCGCTAACTCCCGTTCCCGTGGGAATTTCTCAAAATACAGCCATAACTAAACTTTATATTTACTAAGGTACCTGCATGCCAAATTTCAAGCGTCTAACTTAAGCGGTTTAGATTTTTCATACAAAAGGATTTTCCCGCTAATTCCCGTTCCCGTGGGAATTTCGGGAATTCCTTTCTTAGTGCACCCCTACGGTACCTAAGCTACGTCCCTTCCAAATTTCAAGTGCCTACGTTTAGCCGTTTGGGCTGTGCGTTGATATGTCAGTCAGTCAGTCAGTCAGTCAGTTTCTCCTTTTATATATATAGATATGTGGGCCGAGTAACGAGTACAGAGTTTGTTAATTGGCTATTTGACAGTTTTTGAAAAAATATTGTAAAATGTGCGCCCGTTCATTTTATATCCCAAGCAATTCGATTTATCTGGAAATAATGTAAATAACCAGAAAAAAATAAGATTTTGTGTAACACATTTAAAAAGCGCGCGAAAACGCCTAGTCGCGTCACTGTTGCAATTGGCTACTTGACAGTGTTAACAATAAAATATGAAAAGTGTTAGATATGTTAGCTTATTAGTTAAGTTATAATTTAACATTTTTATTTTTTAATCAAAAGCATAGTTAGTATTTTATTTTTGCAAAATAAATTTTCCTTTTTTTATCTGTGGAACAAAAGAACCGAAACGGAAACCACCATTGCAAATCGGAAATGACAGCTGTCGGCGAAAATTATTTATTTAAATGTGGCGAAACAATGATTATTTTACCGATTAAATTGTATTATTGTGTCTCTAACCGTATTAAGTGTTTATTGAAACACTTTCCGTGTATCTAAATTAAGTCGTTCCTATGCGTATCGGTTCGATGTCTAGGACGTTGACGCACTGACTTAAATCGATTTTGATGTTTGTGAATAGCGCGATAAAATTTAGTCGCGTCGCGCATGCTAAGTCTGTTGGTGTATAGAGCGGTGACGTCACCAACGTCAACAGTCACGTGCCTTGCCGTTGTCGCGCGCTTTTTAAATGTGTCATACCAAATCTATTTTTTTATTGGTAATTTAAATTTTTCCAGTTAAATCAAATTGTTTGAGATATAAAATCAACGGGCGCTCATTACAGCATACATTTTCAAAAAGTCAAGTACCAATGAGGGTGTTTGCGCATGAAAAATCCACTAGATGGCGATACGTAAGCGCGGGGTCCAACAGCTATGTAATTGGTCATTTAAATGTCATGGTGACATGCCTGTCAATGTCATGTAAACCATAACCAATCACGTAGCAGTTGGACCTCACGCCTACGCAACGCCATC
The DNA here is from genome assembly GCA_037074685.1 of Glyphodes pyloalis. NCBI lineage: Eukaryota > Metazoa > Arthropoda > Insecta > Lepidoptera > Crambidae > Glyphodes > Glyphodes pyloalis. Next base: position 3,359,895 of record JAYKKO010000034.1, on the reverse strand, counting down.
TAGTGGATTTTTTATTTGCGAACACCCTCAATCAATGACTAAACTTTTTTTTTCATAAATCACTTCTTACCTCAAACCCCTCTCGCCGCGGAACGACAAACTGCATAGACTACAAGTTTTCATCTTCCCCTCCTTGCCCATAGACAACACAGGCGGCTTCTCGACGTCCTCTGTACTCTCTGGCTTAGGCGGCACCTTCGCATCTGATTGGTCCTTCTTCGTTGATTTGTTTTCAATTGGCTGGATTTTTGGTTTTATGTCTGTGATAAAAAAAAATACATTTTCATAATTCTTGGGGGCTTATTATGTCAATTAACAATGCACTATGTTCATGGTTGGGAGTTTATTATGACAAAACGAAGTTAATATTACAGCATTTAAGACTTTCGCTTGCCATTTTAAACCCCGACGCAAAAACAACAGTATGTTATAATTTTGACGTGTCTGTGTATCTGTCTATCGCAACTCCCGAACAAATGAACCGATTGGAACTTTTATTTTTTTGCTTGAAAGATGAATAGGTCGGGGGAGTTTTTAGCTATGTTTGATAAAAATCGATCCAAGATGGCCGCCGTCACATGTTTTCCCACAACTCAAACAATATGGGTATCATATAAAAAGGCTTGAGTCGCGGAATGCTACACACTTCGACAAATTTCAAATTTAATATGGCCGCCATTGTTGGTTATTTTCACACATATTTGTGTCGGGGGTTTTTTAATTTAATATGTAATAAGATCCTTATAAAATTTTTATTAAGTTAACGGGTCAAATAGAGTCAACTCGTGATCAAAAATCTTTAAAAATAGATTTTGGTAATACTCGAACGCTCCCTAGCGGATTTTACATACACGTCACGTACCTGCAGCTAGCACGTTCACGAGCCGAACGACCGGCAGCAGCGGCACACCCATCACGCGCTCCGGGGACTCCCCGCCCAAACGCTCCGGCTTGCCCTTATCCAAGTCAAGCATGCGGCTGAGCGGGATAGCTTCGTCGCTCGACGCGTCCGAATCGGCATGCTTCGATTGGCGTTTCTTGACCCTTTTGCGGAACCTGAGAAATTAAAAAGAAAATTGGCATTCGATCAAGTATTTGATAGATCTTGAGTTCTATATAAACAAGTCCCGGCGAACTTCGTTTCGCCTTAGAAAATTTTTCCCGCTTTTCTGTTGAAATTTTTCAAATTTTACCAAGGATCACTAATTTTGTAGCCTATGTCAAATTGGAAGAATGTAGCATTCTATTGGTGAAAGATTTTTTTAAATCGGTTCAGTACTTTTTGAGCCTATTCATTACAAACATACAAAAATAGGTACAAATCTTTCCTCTTTATAATATTAGTATAGAAAAACAAAATGGTAGTTCCCCGCATTATGGCGTACATTCGTGTCTGTATAGATATACAAAGTTTTGATATACAAGCATTGCAAAAAAGGCCTTAAATGTCTTAGTCTAATCTAATATAAATCGTATAGTGGAAAGAAAGAGAAAAATGTCATATCCCCTTGCGGTGCGGGGATCGAACCCACGACCTTCACGTATCGCGTGTGCTGTCCTCCAACTGAGCTAACCGCATGTTATTGTAAAAGATGATTATTCTGTTTCTTTTAAATATCTAAAGTTCGCCAGTGCGGCGTGAAGAACTATAAAAAATTTTAAAAATTTTACAGTGGCTATCCAGCTCGAAGGACCAAATGTTACACAGGGTCAGGAAGCCCAATAGAAAAATCATAGATAAGAAGTAGTATGTCTACAAAACCATAACAAAACTCCCACAAAGCAAGCCGGCACATCCTCCACCTTTTTAGTAGAAGAAGGAAGTTATCATAAAGGAGAAGCACTAGTGCAAATATAGTCAGGGCAGTGCTTCATAAACTGCATTGTTTCAAGAACTTAACCGTTGCTATCCGGCTCGAAGGACCAAATGTCACAAAGTAGTATAAACACCTATGAAACGGCTCCCAAAGAAGTCCGTAGGTTTGTTTCATTTCTTAGTAGAAGGAGAAAGAAGTTATCTCTTTTTGGTTTGAGTTCAAGACTGAATGCTGCCTGCGTGCAGTAGTGCTCACTCTCTGGGCACATACGGAAGAGCAGCGTCGGGGGGTCCTCGGCCCCCCGACACATGCTGAGTATGTTCCTTTTCAGTGTTTTGTACCTATAGTTCTTTTTTTGTTTTCTCATGTAACTAATTTTATACTAACACTGAATAAATATTTTCTATTCTATTCTATTCTATCGCTGGGAGACGGCAGAGACCTCTGTCTCTACGTCACATCTTCAAGAACGTTCCAAATCGATTGATCTATTGTCGCAATCCGGCTCGAAAGACCAAATATCATGTAGGGTCAGGAAGAACAATAGAAATAGCACAGATAGAAGAAGTAGGTATAAGAAACTGTACTGAGGAACTGTTTCCCCTTATCCCACCCTCCCCTTTCCTTCACAGAACCACAAGAGCCGGCGAACGATGTCATCGCTTCACCGTGGAAAATATTCCATCACAAACAATAAAAATTTAGTTACTTCTATGTTTGCCGGACCATAAAGAAGTGGAACTCGTTGCCGGCTCATGTGTTTCCTCCTTCCTTTGACATGGATTCCTTCAAAAGGAGCGTGAAGAAACATCTTGCGGGCCAGTTGATGCCAACGGATAGGATGTTACGGTATCAAATCCATTGTCATCGCGATGTGGGCTCCTCTCTTGCGTACCATCAGGCTGGGAGGAGCCAATATACTGCGCTACTATAAAAAAAAAAGGAAAAAAAAAAGTCTTCTACAAAGCAGTCTTTAAACCAACCTCTTTCTCGGCCGCTTGCATACAACAACTGGCTTTTTTAATTTCTCCTCATTGTTGTTATTGTTTATGAACTTCCCGGTGACCGGCTGCTCCACCTTAGGACGTTCTGCTTCTGTGCTGCTTGATATGCTCGTCTTGTCGCAGGCGAAGAGGTCTGTTTCGTTGCTCAGTTCGTTGCTGTCAATCTGATCGCTAGAAAAAAATAAACATGCCGAAGCTCGCATTGGATATGCAATCCTAAACATGTTTTTAACCAGAGTTTCAAATTATCAAGATAATCTTTGACAATCTTACTGTCCTACTAATATTATAAATGTGAAAGTTTGTGAGTATTGATCGATTTTTTTATAGTACTTTACGCCGTACTAGTGAACTTCAAATATTTGAAACAGAAAATTTTTATCTAACCTTGCGGTGCGGGAATCGAACCCACGACCTTCACGTATCGCGCGTGCTGCTCTTACCAACTGAGCTAACCGCAAGTTATTATAGGCAATGAAATTTTTCTGCTGTATCAACCGTTAGCCTCTGGCAAGTGCCCTCTGCCGAATATGTTTAGAACTACATACTTATCGGCCTGTGGTACATTCTTTGCAGAAATGTTTGAAAACCATTGGCACCTTGGCATCTTAATTTTTTATTTTTAAAGTACTTTACGCATTTAGTACCACAAGTTTTCTGTTTATAATATTGTGAGTATTGATGTTTTGTTGTCTTTCACACAAAAACGATGAATACTCGTCAATTCGGTTTAAATTTGGTAGAAGGGATGACATACTAGATTAAGTAGGATACTTTTTATACCAAAATAATGTGGGGGAAGTCAAGGGCAACAGCTAGTTATAACAATATTTATTAGATACTTATTGGTAAAATTCCATACCAATTAAAAACTGACCTTACTGCAAGGAAAACAAAATAACAAACATTTAGGTAATACTTTTTATCAGAAACATGAGTGTACTTCAACAATTACCATTTAAAATGCTTTTTAAACCGTTGAAGCCTTATAATGACAAATAAGAACATGCAATATGCTCAATAACTGTCACTCACACGAATTGCGTTACAGCTCAAACCCAGGATCTCAGAAATGACGACTTTATTAAATTATTTCGGGATAAAATGAATTATATGTCAAATTATGAGAAAATATAATTGAGTAATACATAATAAAAATGTATCTACTTATCATAATGTTCTTTAATAAAATATGTACAAAATTAATGTATACAAAATATATTGAATGTACACAAAAATACAAAAAAAATTCAATATCCTAAATATTGTCAATATCCAACAGATTAAAAACTATTACTGAATTAAATGACTGATTATGGAAAATTCATGGATGTTAAAAACATAAAGAAAAAAAAAATATCAATAGAATTATTCATTACTGATTACAAAATTTATTTTCAGCGTATTTATTCAATAATATGGAAAGTGACCTTGGTTTACTGAAAAATGTATTCCACAAAGGACTCACATAACTAAAGGTTACTTTTTTGCTTAAATTAACAAATCAACTTTACACACTTACCTCTGATCTGATACATCACTCTGCGCTGCAGTTTCCAACTGTTTTATTTGAAATGTTATGTTGATCCTTTTATAAATCTCCTCTGTTATATTTCTACATTTTTCGTACCTGGCGTCTGTTTCTCTTAACGACCATATCCCAGGCTTATCCTGTATCGTAGACATTTTCGTAAAAGAATCTTATTGGATCACTAGAATTTCCTTTTTCGCTAAAAAACGACGATTCCTTTGGGGAACAATCAGGAACTCGGCCATTTCAACACAATGAAATTTTGGCGTATTTATACAATATAAATGTTGTGGTGAACCGTTTTTAGAGTCTCCTCAAGCTGTTTTCGTAACGAGGAACGCTTAAAAGTGATTATTATCCGGTTAAGAGCACGATATATGCGTTCGTAGCTCAAGGAAAACCCAATTCACAAACAAAGAGTAATCAAACGTATGTTTTATGGCACTATTTATGTCATTGCAGAGAATCACCAGCGACTTCAGCTACAGGACTAGATAAAACAATGGTGAAGTCGCACTCCTAGCTTTTCAACGGAATTGAAAAATAAATAACTTTAAAAACAAACTAAATGAAACCAGACGAATGCGGCATTTTTTTGGTATATTTTTGACGTTTCTGATTTAGTGTTGCTTTGCTGATTGCTCGTAATTCACATCAAAAAGTACTTAATTTCCATAGACAAGCGCTTTCCCGCAATACTTCTGTGGAACCACGTGACAGTTACATTTAAGGTGCAGACTGTATTTTATAAATTTTACTCGGTATTAAAATTTTTTGAGACTGATTTCTGAATCAGAATTTGCATATCACTGTATATTTACATGTAATTAGTTATATAAGTGATACTACTTTAAATGTATTCAAAATAACATTTGGGTCTCATAAATATGGAAGATGTTGAATGACGAATCGTTTTTCAGATATTAGAACCGAGCAGTAATTGTTATAAGCCCAATGCACTGTTCTCAAATATCTACTCGCAAAGGATGATGATGTACAGACAATTTCCCACAGGCATAGCGTATGGATTTGAGTAGCTCTAGCTAGACGTCTATAAAAAGGGGCGGAATACCGACCAGGTGGGCATTTTGCCATTCTAAACTTGAACTTAAAATCAACGCATAAGACTATGACAAATTCTTAATTATTATTTGTCAATAGTGATCAATGTTCATTACAAGCAGCATGAATCTTAGGATGATACTGAAGTAATATTACACATTTAAAAGCAAAGCATAATTTCACATAGTCATTTATATATTTCCCATAATTATCTAGGTCCTAGATCCTAGGAAATGTGAAGTATCTTTTTTTAACTTTTTTTTTTTTTAATAAATTACCTCAAGTTATTGTTGATTTACCATTGAATAAATTTAAGCTAATTGTTAAAGGTTGTCTTTTGAAAAAAGGGTACTACAGAGTAGAAGACTATATTAATGACAAAGAAGTGTGGACCACTAACTAGTCTGTTCGCCCTCACATGAAAAATTTCACTAATTATATTTACTAATTGTATTTCTATTTATACAAACTCAGCAAGAGGTACCTATTTCTTTACGTATTTGTCAACTCGCAAGTTGGCAAAATTCTTATTAAGCACGAATGTGCATTAGGACCTACAGTTTGTTTAATTTAAATATATATATATTTTAATTTTTCTTATTACTTTGAATCAATGAATTATTTTTTACAATTTACTACATTATTTTATCTAATTACTACACTGTATGTCTTAGTGCAAAACTAGTTATAAGTTCAGCTATATTTGTAATATGAACGACAGAGTTTCTTGCCGGGATCTTCTCTGTAAGTTATAGGTTCCGAACCGGAGGTAGCGTCATTTGCATTATATAGACGTTTCATAAATATTACTGGTGTAATTTACATGAATAAAAGAATATTGAATTTGTATTTGAATTTGAATCTTAATAACAGTATGTATGAGGTCTAGTATCTTTAGTTAAGATATATTTTACACTGACTAATTGCGTACTTTCTAACATACACTTATAGACTTGCGCACTTCTATGAAATGGCTTTCATGATAAAAAAATATGTCTTAATTCCTTTTCCTTTAATTTGGGTAATGGTTTAACCGTAAAAGATGCATAATATGTTGCGTATTTATCATCTTAACATTATAATGTGGCCTTGAGTGGTTTCACCATAGATATATTATATTCCTAGATGTAACGCTAAAAACCGCAATTGGGACGTAGCTGTCTTATTCACAACTAGCCACTCAAAGCTTGTATTGGAGTCCGCATCTGCAGATAGAAAATCTATGGACTGGACTCCGGAGTTGGAGTCCAACCATAGACTGCCAATAGAACGTTACCAAATTGAAAAAACATTCAATTTCAAATACGACTAATTTTAATGGCCGTATTTTAATCAGTGATGGGCCATTATTGAAAAATCATTTTCTAGTATTTAACAGTGTTTGTTATATTCGAAACTATTTACTAAACGCTTTATTTTATTCCTATGTATATATGTTACTAATTTATTAGGATTGCATATTTTCCAGAATAGTGCTACTAATCGATACCAACTTAATCATAAACCATGTTTTAATATGGTTTGATATATATTTTGCATCCATTACGCAAGTCAACAATATTTCCACACACCTAATAAATTAAATATTTAAAATTAAATGTTTAAAACACCCTTTGTCTATTTCAAAATACCGTGCCACTATTAAATAAAACTATAAAGTATCTATAAACGAAAACAGTTTTTGGTTTTTAGCTTATATACTCTTATATTTTAAATGGGAATACGGCTCACTAATAGTCACACTTATGAATATTAGTAGGTATTCTTAAATACTAGTGCATACTTGTGACAGGATCTATGGTATCCCTATCTCGTATTTGAATAGACTGACATTGAATTGTCAAACTGAATTTCACTAAAACGAGATTTTCTTATTAAGTAGCAAAATTATGTATGAAAACTCAAAAACAAATAATTATTATAATTGCGGACGAGGATAACTGTATATCAAAGACCATAGTGATTTCTGTTTGTGATTTAAAAAATAACGATTGTTACTCAATATCGTCTTCATCGGTAAGTTTTGCAAAAACATTTGCGTAATATGAAGTAAAAATGAGCCAACGATTTAGAAAATGCTTGTTAACCTTTTAAGATTTCTAATTTCCCCAAAATAAAGGCGCATTTATAACCAAATTTTCAAATCTAAATAATGCATATTTGTTGTTGTAGTGATGTGCCAATGAAAAAAATTTAATCGTACTTGTTGATAAAATTTTCGAACACAGTTACTTTTAGATTGCTGTTAGCACACACTTTTATATCTGTTCAAAATATTTTCAGTTATTTTATGATACCATGTAAATAAGAATTTATCAAGACTGGTAAAAAATGGTGTCATGACTTACAATATCGGCAATGGCATAATGTTCCTATTGAATCGTATGAAATTTTTGATTAAGTTCGACATAAATTGAACAATCACGAGATATATAAATATAAACATGTTTAAATTCACTTTATTTAATTTGTATTTTGTTACAGGAAATGATAAACAGAATCCCATTGCAGGGCGAAAATCAATAAAGTAAACTGCAAAGTAATATGAGATTGATATCCTCTAATCTACGGTTGGACTAAACTACATGTCATTTGTTTGCACAAAGTTTAATTTTACACAGATCGTTAATTTTGCTGTCATAGAGTGCTTAAAAATATATTTTTTTTTTATAATAAATTTTGGTAGCACTGTCATTTTATTTTTTCCTATACATATGCAAACATCATAAACGAAGTCAAGTATGTCCGGGATTGTCGATATGCTGATACATTTTGGTATTCATAGCATACAGTCGTACAAAAGTTAAATTCTTTAACTGCTTTCTTTTAGTCTTCTTCATCCTAGCATGTTAGTGCTACTCTGGTGGCAATTATGAAGGGAAGCAGGGCTAGTTCCACCGTTAGTTTTGGTTTCCATAATACAAGTGCTTAAATTGTTTTCTTTGGACTTAGGTCAATGTGATATAGCCTGATATTTATTTATGTATTCATTATTTTTATATCGACAGAAGAAAAATATCCCTATTTCTTCACCATCCATATTGTTATCACTTACATTTTATCGATATTTAAATCGACATTTGCTACATTACCAAAGAATAAATAGATATCAATACTCATTTTTAAATTGTTAAACGTCAAAACGATGTTGAAAAAAAAAATTTTGGGGTGGACGGTCACATTGTTGCTGTCATGATGCGGTTTCTATACTTTCCTTATTCTAAGGGTTTCACAGTAGTTACAGAATATTAAAATTTAAGACACATGTCTAGTCTACTTTCATTGCAATTGTTATGGTTGTTGTTTTCAGAGATTTTTTATTTGTTTAATTAATGTAAATACAGTTTAAGCCACAGGTATAAATTATATTTATAAAAACTTTCTTCTTTCATCCCAAATGCTTAAAAAATATCTGTTTCCGAACGAATTAAAAACAAATCATATTTTCGCGCCATAATTTTATGGCAGCCATTTTTGGTTTGACGTTCCCTTGGTGGACGATTTACTTTTCAGAAATCGACAAATTTTGTTGTAAAAATGTGATTTACACTGGTTTAAAAGATAAAAAAACATAAATAATTATTTTCTGTAAATACAGAACAGTTTTGACCCGTGCATTGTGTGAATTATTTTGAAAAATGACCAAAAGAGGTATTCGAGATAAGACAAAATTTTTAGCTAAACTTGTGTCTGTAAATCGTAAACCTTGTGCTTTTTGCCACCGTGAAGTCGACGACGAAATTATTTACGGAAAATTGTATGCGATAGGTGATATACAATGTCATTATTTTTGTGTGGTAAGCCAATTTAACCTTATTTGAAAACACAATTATCCAAGTTCAAATGTATGATACCTTTCGATGGTAATACGAATGGAACTGTAGAATTTTATTACATGCCATTTACATATGTGACAATAACGATTATTCCGATAGTCTGTCATCTATTCCTACATTTCAGTACATCTTCCTTTATAAAAAAAAAACACTTGCACAAACAAATATTTCACATAGGTCACATACTTTTTAATGTTGTTTGATTGCGTCTATTACTAATAAAGAAGTGTCTTGGCTATGTACTACATATAATTGTAGTGTACTATGCTTGGAAATCCCAATATATTACATAAGGCTGAACTTTTTATTTAGAAAGAGATGGAATTGAAATCGAAAAGAAGAGGAACCTTACAAATACTAAACTCGATTTGTTTATTTATAACCTCTCATCATAATTGCACAGATTGTGATAATGTTTGATCAATGCTGTAGGATAGATGCTGTTGCTGCATGACAAACATAGAACTCTTTTTATTTCTAAAACACAAATCATATAATTTTATACTTTAGCTTCTTCAAGGTATGACCCATTTACTGCAGAAATTAGTTCTTAGTTTGATGAAGCAGCAGTGTCAAGCTGATTATTGTTAAATAACATTTAATTACAAAGACTTATGTTACAACAACCTCTGTAGTTTAAGGCGAGCGGGCTGGACTTTGGCATTTAATTGTCAATATAGGAAACAATTTTTCCTGTATAGTCTTGGGCCTAGTTGTACAGTCATTGTTAATTTCTGTAACTCAAGTGCTTAAGCTACTTACACAGAAACAGAGCAATTTATGTGAAGTTCAATATTTATCATAATTAAAAACACATCAAAAACACTGTCATTCTTGTGTTGAGCGTTAAAAAATATAATTGATCAGGGGCTGTCTTGTTTGTGTTTAATGTAAATACGAAATCTGTAGGGTTCTGTTTTTAGTCATTGAAACATAATGTTTTCAGTTGCTGTCCTGTTGCCTGGTGCAGAAGGGCAAAGATTCAGAGGGCCTGTTTGGGTTCCTCTACCCCGACATCCTAGCTGAGGTGGAGCGGAGTAAGAAGCATGTAAGACATCATATTTTATTAATGGTATATTAGTGTTACGACCTTTTGGTTTGTGAAAATAAAAATTACCAAAAGTTACACTTTAACTTACCTTACTGCCTGACTGTCCGATATAAATTGTGATATAATGATTACATTTATGCTTCTGAAGCGTTTAATCACTATTCTGAATGCAAGCAATGCTTCATGTTAGACCACAAAGTTTTCAAAATATCTTTTAACATGTTTGCTTGTGTGTTGTTAGGCTCCTTTGATGCCGAGTTGCTTAACACTTGTTCATTGCTGTTGCAAAACCATTTATGTAATATATGAAACTGTTAATCTACATATTCTTTGGGGGAAGATCACTTGAATTTGATTTTATTTCTGTCAGCGTTGTTCGTACTGCAGCAAAGAGGGCGCCAATCTGGGCTGTTTTGTGAGTCAGTGCCGGAAACAGTTCCATCTGCCATGTGGAAGGGAAAAGAATGCTGTCTCACTCTTTTATGGAAATTACAAGTAAGAAAACTAAAAAATATCAGATAATGTCTCATACATTTACATAATGTATTTAGTTTATGTTATTATAATACAAATGGTATTATACATATAAACTACTGAAGCTTAAGTACTTGTACTAAAAAAACTCATCATCATCATCATCAGCCTGTTGCAGTCCACTGCTGGACATAGGCCTCTCCAAATGTTCGCCACTTCGCTCGATTTTCGGCTACTCTCATCAAGCTCCTGCCAGCCGTCTTGCGCAAAAAACTCCTCCTGGCCTGAGGGCGTCCTACACTACGTTTACCGAGGCGTGGTCTCCACTCCAGAACTCGTTTACCCCAAAGGTTGTCGGCTCTGCGGCTGATATGGCCAGCCTGCTGCCACTTCAGCTTGCTAATATGTCGATGACTTTAGTTCTCTACCAGAGCACCTCATTATGGATTCGATCCCTTAGAGAAACACCTGAGCCCGCTGAGTGACTTTAAGTCTGTGAACCAGTCGTGCCGTCAGTGTCCACGTCTCGGCTCCGTATATCATAACAGGTAGAACGCACTGATTGACGACTTTTGTCTTTAGGCACTGTGGGGTGGACGATGAGAAGACTCGACGTAGTTTCCCAAACGCTGCCCAACCCAGCTGAAGTCTTCTATTCACCTCGTCCTCTAGGTTAAAAAAACTACCAAAGTTTAACTACTTTTAACATAGAAACTACTGAAGTTTAATCACTTGTATTGGGAGACATCACATAAATTGATCTAATTCTATAGTAAAGCACTTGTATTACAAAAATCAGAAACAACGGTACCACAAAGTTCGTTACTTATATTCCTATCCTATTCTATCCTTAAACTAACTATCTGCATGCGTTGACTGGTAGAGAATCCATACTCCATAGTAATATTATAAATACGAAAGTAACTCTGTCTGTTTCCAGTACCGTCTTCACCATAAGGGCACACGGGGCCCGTGCCCAGGACCCCCATTATCTGGGGGCCCCGAACATTTATCTAACTAAAGAACCCTCAGCATTATAATATGACAGATGACATGACATATTATTTCAAAAAGTTTAGAATAATTCGCATATTTTATTTTCTAAAATTTTGTGTGCTCCAGGGCCCCAAATAATTGTGTGCCCAAGGGCCCCTAATGATTGTGTGCCCTAGGGCTCCTAATAATTGTGTGCCCCAGGGCCTCTAATGATTGTATGCCCTAGGGCCCCTAATAATTGTGTGCCCAAGGGCCCCTAATGATTGTGTGCCCTAGGGCCCCTAATAATTGTGTGCCCTAGGGCCCCAGGCTAGTTTAAGACGGCCTTTTCTGTCTCTTCGGCTTTCACGCCTAAAACACTAAACTGATTTTCATGAAATTTGTTGTAGGTATATGAACCTCGAGAACGGACATTAATATAGATAGATAGATATACTTTATTGCACAAAATCTTTAGAGAAATAGGTTTTACAGAATAATTATAGTACAATTTAGGCGGTTTTATCGCTAGAAAGCGATCTCTTCCACTCAACCTTAAGGTAGAGGAGAATAGTAGATGGCGAGAAATGGGTACGGCGGTGCAACATTAATAAAGTATTTATTTTAGAATTATATTCGTAGTATAACATGATAAACATACATAAACTCATAAATATGTAACATCATAAATATATACAAATATACATATATGTATACAAATGAACATATTTAACATATATAAAATCAAGTAAAGAGTTTTGACTCAAAAAATAACAATAATAATGTTAATAAGTAGGATAAGTGTATGAAAATTACTGACAACCAATATGCCCAGCTGGAATTATAGATAGAGGACATAAATTAACATTATTATGTGAGAGGAAGTACGATTTAACCCTGAGTTTAAAAATGGGAAGGGTCTCAGATAATCTGATAGATAAAGGTAAAGAATTCCATAAGAGAATTAAGCAACTTTTCTTTGGCCTAACACCGCCCTTGAAAGTTTATATGGGAAAATGTTAATTTATTAAGTGAGAGATATAAAATTTGCCACACATATAGGTCAGAAATCGGATTTAAGTATTGACTACTTTTTTTTTTTCGAATATTAGGGGAGATAGGGGTAAAACCGCCCATTAAAGTATGTATATTGTGGAATAAATAATCATAAATGCGCCAGACAACCACACCAATCACCTGGTCTCAAACTAAGGATTTCCATTGTACTACGAGCACCAGACGGTGGATACTAACTGGGGGCGTCATACCAGCACACCCAGACCCAAGTCAATTTAGAAAAGTTCGTTCTCCAAATTGACCTGACCGGGAATCGAACCCGGGACCTTTTGGTGGTTTTGCCGCCTACCTTAGCCACTGCGCCACCGCCACCGTCATAATAAACCTAAATAAATTAACCTGTAGTCAACGCGAAGTAGCTGGCTATTAATTAATAATAAATTATTAACAGGTCATTCTGCAAGCAACACGCGCCGAAGCAAAAGATAACAGCCAACGTAATGGCTAAAGTGAGACAACGAATGCAAGCGAATAAAAAAACAAACAAAATGGCGCCTGCCATTAAAACGATTCAAGATGTCGATGATGATGGTAAGCATATCATAGTTATCGCACCCCCGGACACTGTCACTTATGCAAAAATGGATTTTTTTAGGAGAAGCATTTAAACGATTTTATTTTTTTTATAGTACTATACGCCGTACTAGCGATCTTTAAATATTAGAAACAGAAAAATTTTATCTCCTCTTGCGGTGCGGGAATTGAACCCACGACCTTCACGTATCGCGCGTGCTGCTCTTAACTTTGATACCTCAGAAAACCAAAAGAAAATATAGATGAGACTAGCATACCCGGCGACCTTCGTATCGTTATATTTTATTTCTCTAATCGCAACTGAGGAAATAAAACCTTCCGGTAGAATCGAATTGGCTAAATCCCTACTAATAATGCGGTTATATCGTGAACATATACATTTTAATGGTTTGTGACTGATATTTTTAAGTGTGAGAGGCTTGATTTTCATTGCTGTAAATATTTAACGATAGTTAAGTATAACTGTAGTAATTATAATAAGCACCTCAAGCATTTTGTACAACAATATGATTTTCTCATTCGAGTACTCCAGTTTTATTTTCAACTAGTTTTGTCGTCCCGTTTAATATGCCTGCGCTAAGGCTATAGGCGGGCCGGGATACTGCAGGGTTTTCCTATATATTTTTCCATTGATGACAATGTACCGTACGAAATTCAATCAATTGAAGATCTTATCGAGAATGTGAGTAACACACAAAAGGAGGCCCATATAAGTGATATTGATGAAGACAAAGATGAGTCAACACAACAGGCATTATCAGCTGTTAATGATTTAGACGCTGTGTTGCTTTAGATCAAAGTGAAGACGCACTGCAAAAGTTGAATTATGTTGAAAATCTTTTGATTGCTAATTGATCTAATTACTACACTGTATGTCTTAGTGCAAAACTAGTTATAAGTTCAGCTATATTTGTAATATGAACGACAGAGTTTCTTGCCGGGATCTTCTCTGTAAGTTATAGGTTCTGAACCGGAGGTAGCGTCATTTGCATTATATAGACGTTTCATAAATATTACTGGTGTAATTTACATGAATAAAAGAATATTGAATTTGAATTTGATCAAAATCTTTTTGTCAAACCAAACCAAAAAAGGATTATTTTAAGTTAAAGGACCATTCAATACATTATGAGAACAAAATACATAATAACATGTGTTATTTTCCCTATCCTGCATAATACTATATATTACATAAAAAGATAATAAGAGAGATGGGGCATAGCGATTTATCGCTCGAACTGGAGCAGCCCGACTGGTGAAACACCTCCACCTTACAGAAGACCGCAGCCAAATAACAATCACTTCGGTGTTGTTGTGTTCCTGCGTGTGAAGGTTTCCAGAGCTCCTGGGGGGTGCTACATTAGTAGCAGGGGTCAAGCCTTCAAGGTAAGGGCGACAAGTGCAGTAACAGCTTGACTATGCTGTACTTGTCGCCCTTAAGCTAGGACCTCATTTCCACTTAACATCAGGTGGGATGAGGTCAATCTTGAAGTGTAATATAAAAAAAAATAAAAAATAATGCATAAAATCCGTTAACGTTACAGAATCACATAAAGCGGAGACAGTGTGTGTGATATGCTATGAAGAGGTGGTCTGTGGACCAACACCGGATACTTTCTGGCCTCCCTGCTGTGCAAGAGACGCCTGGTTCCATAGATCATGTGTTCAGGTACGTTTACAACCGTTGATGTAGGTTTAGTGTTACTTGGTGATCTTCTGTTCCCACGAGGATCATCAAAGCGATGAGGTCCACCGGGGTGTTTTAGTGTGGATCCCACACGAGGTAGGGCATAGCGATTTATAGCTCGAACTGGAGCAGCCCGACTGGTGAAACACCTCCACCTTACAGAAGACCGCAGCCAAATAACAATCACTTCTGTGTTGTTGTGTTCCAAGGTTTCCGGAGCTCCTGGGGGGTGCTTGCTACATTAGTAGCAGGGGTCAAGCCTTCAAGGTAACGGCGACAAGTCCAGTAACAGATTCATTATGCTGTACTTGTCGCCCTTAAGCTAGGACCTCATTACCACTTAACATCAGGTGAGATGAGGTCAATCTTGAAGTGTAGGTAATATAAAAAAAAACATTAACATCGAAATACAGAAATACCGATAAATTAGCTAATAACAGAAAGCTACATAATTAAAAAAATTGATAATACTTTTGTTTCCAGCGTATGTCTTTGAGCGCTGGTATGCACTATCTCAAATGTCCTCTTTGCAACGACAAAGATAACTTCTATCAAGCTGTCATCGGACAAGGATTCTACGTACCAGACAGGTTAGTAATGTGCCGACCTACGACATTACCTGCAAGTCGACACAAATACATTTAAATTAGTTTAAATGTATCAAACTCAAACTCAAATATTTCTTTATTCAAGTAGGTTACATGTAACACTTTCGAATCGTCATTGAATACAATGCAAAGTGATTCTACTTGCGGTTCGGAACCTATATCTACCGAGAAGACACCGGTAAGAAACTCAACTGATCATTTACAGTGTCAGTATCTAACTTATTGCTATGTGTAGCTCACTTTGGACCAAGTCATATAGTTTTGGTTTTGATGAGTGATGAAACAAATTAGTACTCAAGCAAGTTTTTACTTTCGAGAGGTAAGCTGGAGCAGACCAGTCCCCGGCGGTGGCACCTGTTCACAAGCATGACGTATGTGCCAGCCATCGCTTCACTCAACCATATTGTAGGAAATGTAACGACCCGCCACATAGCGCCACCACCCCAATGTTCATCATGCTATACTATGAATATAATTCTAAAATAAAACTGTATTCATGTTGCACGGCCGTACCCATTTCTCGCCATCTACTATTTCCTCTACCTTAAGGTTGTCTGGAAGAGATCGCTTTCTAGCGATAAGACCGCCTAAATTGTACTATAATCAATCTGTAAAACCTATTTCTGTATTATTTTCTGTGCAATAAATTGTACCTATCTATCTATTTTTATTTCTTTCTTTTCAGAGACGCATTATGGGAGCTAGAACAAAACGCATTTTCCGGTATCTACGAGAGAGAGGTCAGGTGCGGGCTTGACTCGTGTATTTGTCCTGAAGGTAGACATCACGACACAGACGAAGGGTGAGTTATGACCATACTAATTAATTGTTAATTAAAAATATAGCTTTTAAAATGCTATATTGCTATGTTTATAGTTTACTAGCTGTGCCCGCGACTTCGTTCGCGTAGACTACAGGGTTTTTCCAGTTTTTTCCCGCTAATTCCCGTTCCCGTGGGAATTTTGAAATATCCTGTTGCAACTAAGCTTTAAGTTTACTAAGGTACTTGCATGCCATATTTCAAGCGACTTAGATTTTTTAAACGGATATTCCCGCTAATTCCCGTTTCCGTGGGAATTTTGAAATATCCTGTTGCAACTAAGCTTTAAGTTTACTAAGGTACTTGCATGCCATATTTCAAGCGACTTAGATTTTTTAAACGGATATTCCCGCTAATTCCCGTTTCCGTGGGAATTTCGGGAATTCCGCTCTTAGTGCACCTCTACGGTACCTAAGCTACGTCCCTTCCTAATTTCAAGTGCCTACGTTCAGCCGTTTAGGCTGTGCGTTGATATGTCAGTCAGTCAGTTTCTCTTTTAATATATTTAGATTTTAAAAGAGGATATCTGTTGAGTTTGTTGCGGCGCTTCTTCTCAACAGAACCAACGTCGAGGCGCTGGTAGGAAACATTTTTTTTTTTTTACACTTCAAGATGACCTCATCCCACCTGATGTTAAGTGGTAATGAGGTCCTAGCTTAAGGGTGACAAGACAAGTACAGCATAATGAATCTGTTACTAGACTTGTCGCCCTTATCTTGAAGGCTTGACCCCTGCTACTAATGTAGCACCCCCCAGGAGCTCTGGAAACCTTACTCACACGCAGGAACACAACAACACCGGAGTGATTGTTATTTGGCTGCGGTCTTCTGTAAGGTGGATATAATTAACGTGCAAAAATAAAACATTTAATTTCAATATTATAAATGCGAAAGTAACTCTGTCTGTCTGTTTGTCTGTCTGACTTTCACGCCTAAACCACTAAGCCGATTGATTAAATTTGGTTGAGGTATACGTTAAACCTCTAGAACGGACATAGGCTACTTTTTGTTTTGAAAATAAGGTAAACGGAGGTAATAATACCGCTCTTGTAACTTAATATATGGGAAATTGTGCATTTTTTAAGTTAAAGATATGAAATTTGCCACAAATATAGATCGGAATTAAAATATGGACTACTTTTTTTTTCGAATATTAGAGGAGATAGGGGTAAAATCGACCATAAAAGTATATATAAGTATAAAAAGTAAAAATAAAAATAGGGAAAAAACTTGTAGAACACGCGAACGAAGTCGCGGGCACAGCTGGTAAATAATATCCAAAAACACATGTACTTTTTTTATATAAGCACAGTGAATTGGCTCCTCCCAGCCTAATGGTAAGCAAGAGAGGAACCCACACCGCGATGACAACGGATTTGATATCAAAACATCCTATCCGTTAGCATCGCCTTACTGGCCCGCAAGATGTTTCTTCACGCTCCTTTTGAACCCATGTCAAAGGAAACACATGAGCCGGCAACGTGTTCCACTTCTTTATGGTCCGGCAAAGATAGGAGTTACCAATTTTTTTTTAAATACATATATTTTATCTGTAACTTCTATTACAGTTATTGTTAGGTGTGTGATCTCCCTTTTATGCAAAGCATTGCTCGTATTAGATTAGAATTAATTAGTAATTAGTTTTAGAGATTAGTAAGGTTTCCAGAGCTCTTGGGGTGTGCTACATTAGCAGCAGGGGTCAAGCCTTCATGGTAAGGGCGACAAGTCTAGTAACAGCTTTATTATGCTGTACTTGTCGCCCTTAAGCTAGGACCTCATTACCACTTAACATCTGTGAACCATGGGAGGTGTAGGGTCGATGTTAATGAACCAACGTCTACTGTGTATGCTCCCTTTATTAACACATCTACATCTTATATACTAGTTAACTTATCTATACTACGTTGTCAGGGTAGAGATGCCTACGCGCATTGTACTATCTTTATCGATCACGTTTAAGACGTGATTGATAAGTCAAAGTCAATAAGTCAATATTTTTTTATTCATGTCGATTACATTTGTAATACTTATGAATCGTCTCTATACAATGCAAATGAAGCTACCTCCGGTTCGGAACCTATAACTACCGAGAAGATACCGGCAAGAAACTCAGTAGTTTTTTTTTACAAATAAAAAGCTAAACTTATTACTAATTTTGGACCAAGACATACAGTTACATTGTCAGTAGGAAAAAAAAAATTATATATATACTATATATAATATAATATTCACATATACTACATCAGGTGGTATGAGGTCAATCTTGAAGTGTAATATAAAAAAAAAACAAAAGTTACACTTTAATTAAACGCCACTAATTACAGCTCAGAAACACTAATTAAAAACGCAATCGCTCCCAAGTCGCACTTCAAGATTGCTTTCGATGTAATCACTTGTATCGCTAATTCAATACTGTTGTTGTTCCCCAACCTTCCAACGCAGAAACATCCAGAATGTTCGTGCACAGTCCGGCCCCGACCGACCATAGCTCTAGTAAGAACTGTCATCGAAATCTCGACTCTATTAAGTTCCGCCATTCGAAACTAGATGGCGCTGTTTGGTAAAAACCATCAATCGTGGCGCCCAACATTATTATAAAGTATGTTATTTAACATTTCAGTCCCTGGGACATCAATCTGTGTCTCCTGTGCGGCAGCTCGGGCGCGCACAAGGCGTGCCTGCTCGAGGCTGGGTGTTGTGAGAGCCGCTACGCGTGCGCGACCTGCGCGCCCGCTGCGCCCTCCGACTTGGACCAACTCGCTACTTCTATTGAGAACGGTTAGTTATAAAATTAATTTATATAACTTTGTTAATATAATTAATTTATATAGCACTAACTAGCAATTACTAGCTGTGCCCGCGACTTCGTTCGCGTGGACTACATCCTTTCATGGTCGGTTTCACCCCTATCTCCTCTAATATTCGAAACAAAAAGTAGTCTATATTTTAATCCAAGTTTCGAGCTATATTTGTGCGAAATTTCATATCTCTAACTTCAAAAATAAACATTTTTCCATATAAACTTTCAAAGGTGGTATTACCCCCCTCCCCCCCTTATTTTCTAATAAAAAGTAGCCTATGTCCGTTCTTGAGATTCAACGTATATCTATACCAAATTTCATCAAAATCTGTTGAGAGGTTTAAGCAGGAAAGCGTAACAGACAGACAGAGTTACTTTCATTTATAATATTAGTAGGGAGGTTTAAAATGCAACGCGAAAGTATTAAAAAATATATATATTTTTTTTCTTTTTTCTTTCAATATTAAAAATACTATATTATGTATTGAATACCAATTGAATTGTTCCAGTAATCCTGTCCGAGCAAGCTCGCTCGTCGTCCAGTAGCCGGAGGCCTGTGATGCCGAGTAGAATGTCTTTGCGACGCACCAAGCAACGCCAGGCGTATTACAAGTGAGTAATGTTAGCTTTTTTTTTTCTTTTTTTTATATTGCACTTCAAGATTGACCTCATCCCACCTGATGTTAAGTGGTAATGAGGTCCTAGATTAAGGGCGACAAGTACAGCATAATAAATCTGTTACTAGACTTGTCGCCCTTACCTTGAAGGCTTGACCCCTGCTACTAATGTAGCACCCCCCAGGAGCTCTGGAAACCTTACTCACACGCAGGAACACATCAACACAGAAGTGATTGTTATTTGGCTGCGGTCTTCTGTAAGGTGGAGGTGTTTCACCAGTCGGGCTGCTCCAGTTCGAGCGATAAATCGCTATGCCCTGCTTCACTTTATAGCTTTAGTAAACGAAAGATAATGGAAGAATCAGACCTGTCGATTCACTGAAAAAATTGATTCGAATCGAACATACTGGAATCGATTCTTCATTAAATCGATGTTTTAAAGATCGATTTTCGATTAAACGCGGCAATTTTTAACATGTCTAATTATCTAATATAGGTACATGAGATTATTCTCTATATTATTATTATAAATATCCGTAACGGGTCGTTATTTTAACGATTATACGAGGCGCAAGCTAAAAACGACTGACGGACGACTGATGATAGCTGGTATGGAAAGTTAATTTAGGATCGGTATTAACGACTCGTAGTCGGTTCGAGAAAAACGTATAGTCCTTTTTAGAAAGAAAGAAAGAAAGAAAGAAAGAAAGAAAGAAAATTCATTTATTGACGATCACACAATTACCGAACACACAAAATATTAGAAAGTCTACACAAAACAAAGGCATCGTGTGAAGCCAACTTGGGTTCCACCTCAGCAAATGCTGCTACGGCATGTATAACACCGCAGCAGCGCTGGTATTCTGGTGGAAACCAACTGCCCGGGAAAATAGCAATAGCCCTGGCTCCTGCTAGTTCCCCACGCATAAGAGTGGCGTTAGAATGTTAACAATTGGCTACTTGACAGTTTTTGAAAAAGTATTGTAAAATGTGCGCCCGTTCATTTTATATCCCAAGCAATTCGATTTATCTGGAAATAATCTAAATAACCAGAGAAAAATAAGATTTTGTGTAACACATTTAAAAAGCGCGCGAAAACGCCTAGTCGCGTCATTGTTGCAATTATGACGTCAACGTCCAAGACAACGAACCGATACGCTTAGGAACGACTTAATTAAGATAAACGGAAAATGTTTCAATAAATTCTTTATACGATTAGAGACACAATAGTTCAATTGAATCGGTAAAATAATAATTGTTTCGCCACATTAAAATAAATAATTTTCGCCGACAGCTGTCATTTCCGAATTGCAATGGTGGTTTCCGTTTCGGTTCTTTTGTTCCACAGATAAAAAAAGTAAAGTTTATTTTGCAAAAATAAAATACTAACTATGCTTTTAATTAAAAAGTAAAAATGTAAAATGATTACTTAACTAATAAGCTAACATATCTAACACTTTATATATTTTATTGTTAACACTGTTAAGTAGCCAATTATTATACAATACATACAATGAAGAAAGCATTAACGATATTGATGACAAACCAGTATATACTATACAAAAATTAATTAATGTTGTTTTTGACGACCTCCGTAGCCAAGAGGCAAGCGTGCCGGACTTTGGCGTCGCGCTATCTCTGAGGTTCCGGGTTCGATCCCCGGTCGGGTCAATATGGGAAACGAACCTTTCCATATTGTCTCGGGTCTGGGTGTTGTGGTACCTTCGTTGTTTCTGATTTCTGCAATACAAGTGCTTTAGCTACTTACCACAGAATCAGAGCAATGTATGTGATGTTGTCCAATATTTATTTATATTTATTTATTTATTTTCTAAAAAAATAAACAAAAATAAAAATACCCATCAATCCAAACATTAACCCTGGAATAAAAACAACGTATTCAAAGTCTAATCGTATGTTTCAACCAATCTACATATTCATTGCCCGCAAAATGTGACACATTGATGCATTAGCAAACAATACAAAATCTACCTTCATGATAGTGCTATCAATGACGTGCTTCGGCTTGGACGGACCACGCCGCCGGCAAAGGTGCCTTACAGTGAGCATCGCAATTACAGCTCACCTCAGCTGCGTCGCCGCGACCCTGGAACATTTATTTATTTATTTATTTGGATTGCCAGAGAAAATCACATTAAAAAACTTAAAAATTAACTTTCACAATTTACGTACAAAATGCAATAATCTATTGAAGGCAGCCACATCATGCTTAAACAAAAACGAATTAAATACTATATTAAATACTATTATTATTTTATTTATTTTTTATTGGACAACATCACATACATTGCTCTGATTCTGTGGTAAGTAGCTTAAGCACTTGTGTTACAGAAATCAGAAACAACGACGGTACCACAACACCCAGACCCGAGACAATATGGAAAAGTTCGTTTCCCATATTGACCCGACCGGGGATCGAACCCGGAACCTCAGAGATGGCGGTCGCCAAAGTCAGGCCCGCTCGCCTCTCGGCTACGGAGGTCGTCAACTATATTAAATTAAAAGTAAAAATTTTAAAGAATGGCCCAACAAATTACAGATACATAGATATAAATATATAGGGGTAAATATATATAACAACAATAATTTACATGACAAACTCCACACGTTACGTGTAAAATTCAGAAGGTTAGTGCTGCAGCCTCTGTTTGACTTATTAAGAGATACCTTTTGAACTTGTTCTTAAAATTTGTTCTTGTTTTTAGATCACGCACAGGTGGGGGAAGGTCATTCCGACATCGCGAGGCCGCAAACCTGAAGGAACCTCTAAAAGCCATGGTGCGGTGCTTCACAGCCGCAAAAATGTTGGTACAGCTCCGTTTTGTGTATTTACTTGTGGAAAAGGCCCATGTAAGCTTTTCAAAGAGATATCGTGGTTTCGCTGTCTTAATAACTCCAAACATTTGAGTGGCCAAATGCAACCTCCTACGCGCCTTCATTTTAAGACCGAGAATGAACTTTAAAACAGAAACGTGCACAGGCATTTTGCACGCGCTGAATAAGCTTGGCTGTTCTAGTAAGCTAGTAGGCATGGTCCATATACTGTGTCACAGTAATTCAGTCTCGAAAGTATTAGTGATTCACAAAGCATTATTCGGAGTTTTTCACTCAGGTATGGTCGCATTTTTGACACGTTACGAATCGTAAAATATTGGAACAGGGAATTAATGGTCTGATATCAAACTGTCTTGGGTTTTCAAACATTGTTTTTAACCCCTGACGCAAAAACGACCAGATGTTATAAGTTTGACGTGTCTGTGTGTATCTGTACCCATAAACTAACTCTCCGCATGACCCAAAGGTTGACTGGTAGAGAATGCCCATAGCATTAAGTCCACCTGTTGTACTTTTTTTTTGTGCAATAAAGTTTTTAAATAAATAAAAAATAAATAAATCTGTCTATGATATCGCAGCTCCCGAACAAATGAACAGATTTTGATTTTTTTGTTTGCAAAATGAATAAGTCGGGAGTGTTCTTAGCTATGTTTGATAAAAATCGATCCAAGATGGCCGCCGTCACAAAATTATGGATTGCATGTTTTAACACAACTCTCACAATATGGGTATCATATAAAAGGTCTTAACTCGCAGAATATATTCACAATGACAAATTTCAAATCCATGATGGCCGCAGAAAATGACGGATTGACTAAATTTTTTGTCACAACTACCTCAATATAAGTATCAAATAAAAGGAATTTTTTTCAGACTTTTTATGTCGAGGATTATTAAATTTAATTTTTTTTATATATTTTCTTTTAACAATTAAAAACTTAACATAATTATTACTGTTTGTTTTCTTTCAGTTCTTCCGGTTCGTCGTCACAAAACTATTCAACCCTCGACGAGCCTAATTCAGAAGGTAACTATATTTATACTAGCATTTGCCTGCGACTTCGCACCCGTTATTTAGCGATAAACATTTATATGTCAATAACTAGCTACCCGCCCCGGCTTCGCACGGGTTCATTTGTAAAAAAACTACTGAGTTTCTTGCCGGTATCTTCTCTTTAGTTATAGGTTCCGAACCGGAGGTAGCTTCATTTGCTTTATGTAGAGACTATTCATAAATATTACTAATGTAATCTATGTGAATAAAAAAAATATTGACTTTGACTTGACTTTGACTTCAGGGAAATACAAATGAAGTTTTCAGCTCTTCTGTACATTAATATGTATGGATTATACATATAAACCTTCCTGATATATCACTCTATCTATCAAAATTAAAGAGATGCAACGGAAAGTTGTTATTTTTTTTTGTTTAATTGATTCGCTAACAACTTATGCACTAGTACATTCCAGCAAGAAACATGAGTAAGTAAATACTGCCGTACTAACGAAGAGTGCAGTAAGTCGCGTTTCTAGACAAATTGACTTAAAACCATATCTAATTACAGATAATAATTTTAATTTATTTATTTTATTTATTTAAAAACTTTATTGCACAAATAGGTACAACGGGTGGACTTAATGCTAGGGGCATTCTCTACCAGTCAACCCTTGGGTCATGCAGATAGTTTGTATATGGGTGCGTTAACATGGGAGAAAAAAAAAAAGAAATCATTTTAAACAACAGTTAATTAAGCATTAAAAATAACATTACGGTATCTTTTAAATATACCATAATAATACACATACTATATAAATTAATTAGAATATAATATATAAAATATGAAGGTATACTTAGATTTACATAATATTAATAATTTATATATAAAAACAAATATCTACATAACTATAAATTCAGAAGATAAATAAATAATTTAAGTACACAGTCAATTGGCTACTTGACAGTGTTAACAATAAAATATGAAAAGTGTTAGATATGTTAGCTTATTAGTTAAGTAATCATTTTACATTTTTACTTTTTAATTAAAAGCATAGTTAGTATTTTATTTTTGCAAAATACATTTTAGTTTTTTTATCTGTGGAACAAAAGAACCGAAACGGAAACCACCATTGCAATTCGGAAATGACAGCTGTCGGCGAAAATTATTTATTTTAATGTGGCAAAACAATGATTATTTTACCGATTAAATTGAATTATTGTGTCTCTAATCGTATAAAGAATTTATTGAAACATTTTCCGTTTATGTGTATTTTTGTATGTCCTCTTGCACTCAGCACGTATTTGCTGATCTTTGTTGATTATTATCAACCCGCATTTGGTGAATGTGGGTATACAACTCTTGATTGTGGCGGTGTCGAATTATTGCCTGTAGTGTGGCTAGATTGGTTTGCTCGAGTAGATTATTTGCTGTTTCCTGGCTCGCTTTACTTATGCAAGATGGTGTGTAATTGCTAAGTACCATTTATCTAATCATTGTTTTGCACTTTTAATGGCGCCTACCTCTCCGTCATCATCAGGCGACCACTGAAAACCAGCGTCGTGGTGCCATGCAGTGGTATCACGGCATAATGCTGAGATGGTTGCCTTTTTAGCACACTCTTAGGGTAAGAATTAGATTAGATGTAAGCTGTTTAGTTTAATTTGTAGCTTTAAAATAATTCCTTGTAACATTGTATTTTTTTTTTATATCGTTTTTTGTGTGCTAAATAAATACTTTCACTTTCACTTTCACTTTTATCTTAATTAAGTCGTTCCTATGCGTATCGGTTCGTTGTCTAGGACGTTGACGTCATAATTGCAACAGTGACGCGACTAGGCGTTTTCGCGCGCTTTTTAAATGTGTTACACAAAATCTTATTTTTCTCTGGTTATTTAGATTATTTCCAGATAAATCGAGTTGCTTGGGATATAAAATGAACGGGCGCACATTTTACAATACTTTTTCAAAAACTGTCAAGTAGCCAATTACAAGTGAAGACCTCATGCATTACATTAACAAGACAGATACAACAATAGTTACAAATAGGTACATATAAATATTATACCTACAAATATAAAAAGTTTAAACTTGTAATAATTAATTTAATATTTCAAAAGCTTTCTTGTTTGGCCGGATAACGGATATCCGGTCGGTGATTAGGCCGAATATTCGGCCGGCAAAACGATACCGAAATTTTAGTTTCGGCGTCGGCGACGCGTCGTCAACCTGTTACGTATGGTAGGTTCGCGCGGACCGTTTTCGAGCCAAGAAACGAGTTTTATTAAGTCATTGTGCGGAACAATACACGTGCATCGCCTATTTATATAACTTAAATAATAAACATTTTCCCATATAAACTTTCAAAGGTGGTGTTACCCCCCTTATTTTCTAACAAAAAGTAGCCTATGTCCGTTCTTGAGGTTCAACGTATACCTTTACCAAATTTCATCTAAATCGGTTGAGAGGTTTAAGCGGGCAAGCGTAACAGACAGACAGAGTTACTTTCGCATTTATAATTTAGTAAAGATGTTAGTAGAATTTGAATTCAGGACGATGTACCTATGCGTTGTCTAATATTAATTTATTATTATTTTATTTACTCCAGAGCCTTCAAATACCACATCTAGTCGACAAGAACTTAACTTGAAGACACCGAAGAGAAACTCACAATCGAATTCAGTTCTCAAAGTGATTGAGAACAAATTATTTTCACCGGTCAAGTTGATTGAGCAAGCGTTAAGGGATAAAGTTAAGAAGGTGAGACTATTTATGCTAGACTCAAACTCGTTTAAAATGTTTTTATAGTGCTATAAGCTAATTTCAAAGGGAAGATGAAATTTTTCTGTTCGTTAAAAATATCTGTGTGAACGTCTGGCTCATTTATTTAATAAAGGCGAAACGAAGTTCGCCGGGACCGCTAGTAGTAGATAATATAGCTCTTCTTTATTCCACACTAGCTGTGCCCGCGACTTCGTTCGCGTGGACTACCTTTCATGGTCGGTTTTACCCCTTTCTCCCTAATATTCAAAACAAAAAGTAGTATATATTTTAATCCAAGTTTCGAGCTATATTTGTGCCTAATTTCATATCTCTAACTTCAAAAATAAACATTTTTCCATATAAACTTTCAAAGGTGGTATTACCCCCCTCCCCCCTTTAATTTCTAATAAAAAGTAGCCTATTTCCGTTCTTGAGATTCAACGTATACCTATACCAAATTTTATCTAAATCGGTTGAGGGGTTTAAGCAGAAAAGCGTAACAGACAGACAGACAGACAGAGTTACTTTCGCATTTATAATATTATTAGGGATTTACAAGTTAAAAATTAAATGCAATGTTAGTGTTATTACTAGTAATTATTGTACTTATTCTCTTTGTTTTTATTTTGTTTAGTTTTATGTACCTCCATTCCATGCCATTTCTCTCTGTCCTGGGCCATCTTCATCCAGTTTAAAACAGCTATTTCTATAATTTTTAAGAACTTGGTGTTGGAGCCCAGCGTAGTGGAGAACGTCCGGATGAGATTCAGAAAACCGAAGCCACTCAGTGAGAAGAAGAAGATCCTTGAGTGAGTTGTTAAAACTGATTATATTTTAACCCTTTATAAGGCTCTGTATTTTATGACCACCTTAATTTAAACCTTACTTCCTTCAATTAAGATCCAAAACCAATGAAAAATGTAAACATGCTCTGCAGTATAAAGGGTTAAGAGAGTTAGGCAAAGCGATTTATCGCTTGAACTGGAGCAGCCCGGCTGGTTGAATACCTCCACCTTACAGAAGACCGCAGCCAAATAACAAGTAAGGTTTCAGAGCTCCTGGGGGGTGCTACATTAGTAGCAGGGGTCGAGCCTTCAAGGTAAGGGCGATAAGGCCAGTAACAGCTTTATTATGCTGTACTTGTCGCCCTTACGCTAACATTAGGTGGGATGAGGTCAATCTTGAAGTGCAATATTCTCTCTGAGGCTCATAAGTTTCAATTTGAGGTGTTAACTATTTTCTTATTTATTTTTTGGGGTTAAATGTTTCAAAGTGATTGTTTCTTGTTGCAGTGGTATTTTGGAAGATTTGCTAAGAAATTTGATTAAAGAAAATTCGAAAGTCAAAGATCCTATCAGAACTTGGTGCTCGCCGAAGAAAGATTCCGTGGTAGAGGTTCAGGAAAAAGTTAAGGTAAAATATAATACTAGAGAACTTTATATGTATTTAAGTAAACTGAAAAACCGAATTTAAATTACCCATAACTGCATGACCCCAGGTTTGACTGATAGAAAATGCTTCTAATATTAAGTCCACCATTTATACTTTTTTTTGTGTGTTAATAAAGTTTTTAAATCAATAAATTTATGGCGTAAAGTATGTACTTCTAAACGCATACGGCAGATGGCTCTTACCGAAGAGTAAGAGATTAAAATAACAGAAAAATTAATCGCCTACGATAGCTTGCGGTTAGTTTGTGAATGATGTCGGGTTCGATCTCCGGTCGTCTCAATATGGGAAACGAACTTTTCTGTATTGTCTCGGGTCTGGGTATTGTGGTACCGTCGTTGTTTCTGATTTCTGTAATACAAGTGCTTTAGCTACTTACCACAGAATCCTAGCAATGTATGTGATGTTGTCCAATATTGATTTATTTATTTATGTCAAAAGTCTTATTTATTTTAAGGGACCTATAGCCAAAGGGTAAAAACGGAATTCTATTACTAAGACTTCGCTGTCTGTCACCAGGCTGTATCTCAAGAACCATGATAGCTAGAGAGTTGAAATTATAAATACTAATAAAATTTTATTTAAAAAAAATAACAATAAATAGGTACTAAAAACAAAATAAAATCATTATTTTAGGGGGCATACAACTAACGTTGTATTTTTTCTCGAAACTAATTATTAAAAAAACTGTTGTTGGACGCTTGAAATATAAACAGAATATTTAGTTGTATGGTACGGAACCCTTCGTGCGCGAGTCCGACTCGCACTTGGCCGGTTTTTTTATTCTACTACAAAATATTGATTAAAGTACATAATACTTTATTTATTATTACAGGAAGAAGATTCGGTATCATCAGAACAGAAAGTACAAGAAATAAAACAAGAAGCAGGTGTGGACTGTCCACAGACCAACACCGACTGGCCTGATGGATCAATGGTTAGTGCTTTTGACTCAACCAAGGTGATATAGGGGTCGTGAGCTAAGATCGGCCACCCTCACTCTTTCGGCCACCCCCGGCGATCTGGCTACCCCTACTGAATCGGTCATCGACAACGGTTCGGCCACCCCACTGGACCGGCGACCCCCACTGGTTTGGCCACCCCCCAATTCGGCCACCTCTACTGGTTCGGTCTCCCTCACTGGTTCCGCCACACCCTTTGAATCGGCCACCTCCACTCGGTTCAGCCATGCTGCCACTGGTTCTGAAACCCCATTGGTTCGGCCTCCCTACTGGATAGCCCACCACCACTTGATCGGGCACCTCCACTGGATCAGCCACACCCCCTTAATAGACCATGTCCATAGTTCACCACCCCCACTTAATAACAATGGTGTGGTCTAACCTATATTTTCCCACAGATGGAAAGAGTTCCTTACAGAAGACCGCAGCCAAATAACAATCACTCCGGTGTTGTTGTGTTCCTGCGTGTGAGTAACCGATTTATTTAAGGGTTGACTGGTAGAGAATGCCCCTAGCATTAAGTCCACCTGTTGTACCTATTTGTGCAATAAAGTTTTTAAATAAATAAAATAAATTTATGCTGTACTTGTCGCCCTTAAGCTAGGACCTCATTACCACTTAACATCAGGTGGGATGAGGTCAACCTTGAATCCAAACTTTCCCACTGTATTCTATTCTATCAGAGTGCCAATCTTTCGATAGATTGATCAGTTCGTCACACCTTCTCTTGACCTACCTGTTCAGGCTTTCATTCTGTTAGAGGAGCAGACTGCATCAAAAATACCAAACGGTTTTAATTCATTAAGAGCCAATTAAAAAAAATTAGACACGTATTTTTTTCTATTTCTAAATTAATAAAAAAAAATTAAATACAACGATACTAAGTTGTGGGGGGCTCGTTAAGACACTGATGGGTAATAAATGTACCCACTAATGACGTCATATATATAATCAATGTATCGCCGTCATTTTGGATTACGAGGAAAAATACAAAAATACGTGTCTCTTATTTCTGGACAATCTAACAGACGGAAAAACATTTTTTATTCAAATCTCTATAGCTGGGCACTGTTAATCAAAATGTTTACTTCAATCAATCATTTATTAATTCATAAACATGGGTGTTACAAGATGTCACATAAAATATTGTTAGGTACAGCCATGATTCACCTTAGAGGTATATGAATATAATTTTAGTGGTTAGTATCAAAGTAATAATATTAAATTAACATTATATAGTATTATTTAAAAAATGAAAAAAAAAATAATTCAAAATTCATTCGTCATTTTACATCTTGTCGTCAAAGAATGATTTAATGTCGTAATAACTTTTTAACACGCTTTTATTAGCTCGGGTTGTATGTATCTATGTATGTAACGGAATCTTTGAATCTTAATTTGACCCACTTCCCGGTCTTTGATTAAGATGAAATTTTGCACACGCTCTGAGTTCTGATGACAATACATGACTAGCTAAGAAACGTCATTACAAATCCAATATGGCGGCCTCCCCAAGATGGCGAACTGACTGTTTGAAATGCACTTCCATGATATGGGTATCAAAAGAAAGGGTTTGCTGTCAGGAATACGAAAAAAATAGTCACGTGATTCAAATCCAATATGGCGGGCGTCCAAGATAACGGACAGGCTATTTGAAATGCACCCCTATGATATGGGTATTAAATGAAAGGGTTTGCTGAATGGGATACGAAAAAGAATTATATAATTATTGATACATGAGAAAACTAAAAAGTAGAAAATAAAAATAATAGTTTAGAAAACTAAAAAACACGCTTTTAGCTCGCACTAAAAATTACAAAATAATTCAGACATTTAAGAAAGAAAGCGTGGAGCGTTTTGTCCAAAAAGAGTAAAGATAACATAAATGCTCCACGCTTTCTTTCTTAAATGTCTGAATTATTTTGTAATTTTTAGTGCGAGCTAAAAGCGTGTTTTTTAGTTTTTTAAACTATTATTTTTTTCAGCAAGAAAGCTATTGAGGGCAGTTCTGAATCTTTTACTATCATTAATAGAGAGTTTTAACTACCAATAAAACTTACCTATTATTTTTCCTAAAGATATCCGGAATCCATCTTGAGTCAAGCACCTTCCTTTTTGTGACGTTTCCGGTCAAAATATCACCTCCCATCGTATTTTCGCCGTGCCGGTGCTGCCATCTACTTTTGGCGGGAAGAAAACTAACGATATCGATGGCGCGAGCTCTTACCCTCATTATACGTACTCGAGATGCACCAGGTAGAACTTACCTGGATTCCGGATATCTTTAGGAAAAATAATAGGTAAGTTTTATTGGTAGTTAAAACTCTCTATTATTTGTTCCGTTCGATATCCGGAATCCATCTTGAGTGATGTGTTTGTTATCTCCTGGTGAGTGCCTATGATGATGCTATAATGTGTTGCAGGTGAATGTTATATTAGATCTGACTAGAAAAGACCGAATCCAATTAAATAATTATATTCAAATCAAACATACGGCATAAAATTAGTATCATTTAACGTTCTCCTGAAAGAGAAATCAACTGCCGTATTCAGAACAAGCAATCTAAAGATTTGTTAGGATACTCCATTAACTTCGCGATTGTCTATAGTTTGCACTATCCGTTTTGGTCCAAAACGAAGGAAAAGGTGAGGTATTTTCTTTCATCTATAAAGCTTCCCGTTTCATTGGTCAAAAGAGTTAAATCGTGCACCTTTCGACCCGATCGATACATTATTGAAAATATAGCAGTTATAACAATAGCCTTAGGGAGCCTTGGTAAAAATATTTTCATTTGGGATATTATCTTTTAGGTAATTTATTATGATTTGAGGATCCCCTTTTGGGAGGTACCTCACTCCTCACTTTAGAAACCGATATAGCTTTTAAAATAAGGCGAACCAAAAAGTTTGAAAAAATGTCGTTATTGCCAGAGACGTTAGTAAAAGTTGCTATTACCGATTTAGGCACTAATATTGTTTTGTATGCCAAACCTATGAGGTTGTGAAGATAAGTACCGAGCTACTTCGCTTGGGACAGGACATTTATGATTGATACCATAATTATCACACCAACTTATTCACTTTTTCTAAGCCGATTGATAAGTATTTAGATTACATTTATGATTAAGACACTAGCATCGACTTCTCACTCCAACTTTCAATAATGTCTGTCCACCCAAAAACCAGCCATATTTGATACTTGTAGAATATGTGGGATCAGTTATGGTTCTTACAAGGATCGTTGTCTCAAACTGGCCAGCCAAAAGAATTTGACCCATTTTGGAACTATCAAATTGTACTTGCCTTTCGGATTGTTCAGCTTGGAAAGTACTTGGGGTATCAGGTTTGGAGGTGGGAACATCCATGCCACTTGTATTTCCACGGAAGACGAAGTGCGTAGTGGTCCAATGCTTCCTCTTCTGTTGAGTCCATAGTTATGCACCTGGGAACGACATGAGCTGTTTTTAAAGCAAACACGTCGTCTTTAGGTATCCCCAACATTTAAAAAATAGAAATCCAAGCCTGTGGCTTCTAGACTCAGGTGCCATTTTGGACAAGGTTTCATCCTGGTCAGTGCATCTACTTCACAATTGTACCTGCCCGGAAAAATCTAAGCCATCAGATGAATATTCAGAAGGTCCATGACTTGTAGGATCTGCCGTGCTAGCTCAAAGAGTATCTTTGACTTCGTCCCACCTTCCTTGCTTATATACGAGACAAAAGCAATAATTGTGCATTCTGTAAGCGGTACATTTCGTGAGTAACCGCCACATGAAAACAATTCTTCCATGTTGACATGCCACACTTGCTGAGCTGGAATGCATTTTTCGCATATGTTTACCTCCTAGAGTTAAGCTCCCCGAGGCGTCTGTCGTCAAGTGGTGAGACACCTGGGCTCTGTGCATTGGGAAAGATCTTGGTGCAGCAGTCAACCACCACCTCATGTCGTCCAGGACTGGATCCGGTAGAGCGACTGGGTGGTAACAGTGGTCTTTGGGCAACTGTCGACTGTAGTGTTGCAGTGTCAGACAGTGTAGTCTCCCTGTGCAGACCACGAAAGAGGCAAAGTTGAGTCTCCCCAGTAGGGACTGGGCCTGTTTGAGGGACCAACTGCCTTGTGAAATCTGGCTTTGAAGTGCCATGCGGAGTGAGAGGCATTTCGGTCCCGATAGGAACTTCATATCCCTTTCTGTGATCCATATAACGCCGAGAAATTGTATGCATTGTGTGGGGACCAGCACAGATTCCTGTACATGGAGTGTCCAGCGTAAGCACTGTAGGAAACCCGCGGTGAACGCAATCTGGTCGCGAAGACGAAACTCGACTGGTTGGCAATTAAAAATCGTCGGGATTTAGTACCTGATGTTGTGGCGCCGTAGTTATTCGGCTACCCAGTTCGTTCGTGAAGCAACGATTCTCGGTGCTGATGTGTCCGAATGGGAGGCACCTCATATGCAGTAGTTCGTTGTCGTAACAGAGTCCCAAGAATCTCCAATCTTAGTTGGCGATATTTTACAAATTGGTTTTGTTTCAAGTTTTTTGTTTAAGTTGAATATCAGCTGAAATGTACCGTCGGTTTTCGGAATCAGAAAGAAGGTTGACAAGGTGCTGTGTGGACTTTCCTTTACATTTCCTTTTTTACTGGCAAAGGTAGTTTGGGGAAAAAAAAAACTTTTGTGTTGTTTACCTTCAAACGGTCCTGTATACCTCGAAAAAGGTCTTAAAAAGACCTGCTTCAGGTACATCTGTCCGCCTCCTCCCCCCAATTTTTTTTTTTGAAGGTATGTATGTAACACATCAAACAAATATTCGGCAATTGGAGGAATTTTTAGCAATGCACTGGCATGATATTCCTGCGAAATTCATTTCAACAGCATGTCCCTACGTCTTTGAACACGGCTCGCCTGCCACGTTGTATTTGCACAATGGCATTCGTAACTTTGACATAATTAGATTTGCCACATTAAGAGAGGTAGGGCATAGCGATTTATCGCTCAAACTTGTTTTTCTCCTTTTCTACCAAGAGCGAAGGTAGACAAAGAAAACTATCACCAGTAGCAGGCGTCCCCATTATAATATTTTCCGTTACGGGCATAGTTGTAGGAGTTCATTCATATTTCGCAAGAGTCTGATTTTGCGTTATAAAACTAATTAAATAGAACACTCGGTGTGCAAGATATTCAAATTTTAGGTCACTTACAGTTTTTTCTTGTCTTTTTGGTACCTTGCTACCTCTCTGGCCAGTATCGCCATTAGATGAACTCAACGTCGACAGTCGACGCCTCCGTGCCCTCGTTGACTTGTTGCTCCATCACAATCACGACGGGTGGTTAACTTTCACTATCACTACTACCTCGCGTAGTCTATTTTTAGACCGGTACGTATGTCACGAAAGACGACGCTATAATGAGGGTAAGAGCTCGCGCCATCGATATCGTTAGTTTTCTTCCCGCCAAAAGTAGATGGCAGCACCGGCACGGCGAAAATACGATGGGAGGTGATATTTTGACCGGAAACGTCACAAAAAGGAAGGTGCTTGACTCAAGATGGATTCCGGATATCGAACGGAACAAATAATTGGCTACTTGACAGTGTTAACAATAAAATATGAAAAGTGTTAGATATGTTAGCTTATTAGTTAAGAAATCATTTTACATTTTTACTTTTTAATTAAAAGCATCGTTAGTATTTTATTTTTGCAAAATAAATTTTAATTTTTTTATCTGTGGAACAAAAGAACCGAAACGGAAACCACCATTGCAATTCGGAAATGACAGCTGTCGGCGAAAATTATTTATTTTAATGTGGCGAAACAATGATGATTTTACCGATTAAATTGAAATATTGTGTCTCTAATCGTATAAAGAATTTATTGAAACATTTTCCGTTTATCTTAATTAAGTCGTTCCTATGCGTATCGGTTCGTTGTCTAGGACGTTGACGTCATAATTGCAACAATGACGCGACTAGGCGTTTTCGCGCGCTTTTTAAATGTGTTACACAAAATCTTATTTTTCTCTGGTTATTTAGATTATTTCCAGATAAATCGAATTGCTTGGGATATAAAATGAACGGGCGCACATTTTACAATACGTTTTCAAAAACTGTCAAGTAGCCAATTGACCTGATATACAATGGGATTTTATTATATATTTTAGGAGCCATACAATTTACACTCATTCTTCTAAGAAGAGGTTTACATCCATGTGTAACTTTAAGTGTGCCTTCACGACGACTTCCAGCAGTATGCATTTCAAAATAAGTTGGGTTATTCCGTAAAAAATTTGCAATCTCAGATATATACATAGACGGTAGTGTCAATATCTTATATTTACGAAAGTACGGTTCACATGAGTCATCCTGCTTTACTTCGTTAATCAATGATTAACGGATTTACTAGTTACTGCCCAGCTATGCCATTCTCCGTCTATTCTGCATACGTGATGAAATTATACTTATTGTATTTTATTTTACAGCCAACGCCTGACTTTACCGGGACACCGAAGAGAAACTCACAATCGAATTCAGTTCTCAAAGAGATTGAGAACAAATTATTTTCACCGGTCAAGTTGATTGAGCAAGCGTTAAGGGATAAAGTTAAGAAGGTGAGACTATTTATGCTAGACTCAAACTCGTTTAAAATGTTTTTATAGTGCTATAAGCTAGTTTCAAAGGGAAGATGATATTTTTCTGTTCGTTAAAAATATCTGTGTGAACGTCTGGCACATTTATTTAATAATAACTAGCGGTCCCGGCGAACTTCGTTTCGCCTTAGAGGATTTTCCCGCTTTTCTGTTGAAAATTTTCTTGAATTTTCTTTGCTATAAACCTCACGGAGCCCGAGACCTTTCCAACGAATGCAATACCGTGGAAATCGGTTCGTGCGTTCTGGAGTTATAGCGTCAGGAAGGAAAACCCAACTTATTTTTATATCTATATTATATAAAGCTAAATTACTCTATTATATAAAAATGAAATCCGTTTCCCGTTGTCACGCCATAACATGAAAACGGCTTGACCGATTTGGCTGATTTTTTTTTTGTAGTTTTCTAATACTCTGTACTAGGTTCTTACGGAAAAAAATATTAATATAGCTCTTCTTTATTCCACACTAGCTGTGCCCGCGACTTCGTTCGCGTGGACTACCTTTCATGGTCGGTTTTACCCCTTTCTCCCCTAATATTTGAAACAAAAAGTAGTCTATATTTTAATCCAAGTTTCGAGCTATATTTGTGCCAAATTTCATATCTCTAACTTCAAAAATAAACATTTTTCCATATAAACTTTCAAAGGTGGTATTACCCCCATCCCCCCCTTATTTTCTAATTAAAAGTAGCCTATGTCCGTTCTTGAGATTCAACGTATACCTATACCAAATTTCATCAAAATCGGTTGAGAGGTTTAAGCACGAAAGCGTAACAGACACACAGACAGACAGACAGAGTTACTTTCGCATTTATAATATTAGTAGGGATTTACAAGTTAAAAATCAAATGCAATGTTAGTGTTATTTTACTAGTAATTATTGTACTTATTCTCTTTGTTTTTATTTTGTTTAGTTTTATGTACCTCCATTCCGTGCCATTTCTCTCTGTCCTGGGCCATCTTCATCCAGTTTAAAACAGCTATTTCTATAATTTTTAAGAACTTGGTGTTGGAGCCCAGCGTCGTGGAGAACGTCCGGATGAGATTCAGAAAACCGAAGCCTCTCAGTGAGAAGAAGAAGATTGTTGAGTGAGTTGTTAAAACTGATTATATTTTTACCCTTTATAAGGCTCTGTACTATATGACCACCTTAATTTAAACCTTACTTCCTTCAATCGATTTTATTATTTTTATAGTACTATACGCCGTACTAGCGAACTTTAAATATTAGAAGAAAGAGCAGCACGCGCGATACGTGAAGGTCGTGGGTTCAATTCCCGCACCGCAAGGGGAGATAAAATTTTTCTGTTTCTAATACTTACTTCCTTCAATTAAGGTCCAAAACCAATGAAAAATGTAAACATGCTCTGCAGTATAAAGGGTTAAGAGAGTTAGGCAAAGCGATTTATCGCTTGAACTGGAGCAGCCCGGCTGGTGGAACACCTCCAACCTTACAGAAGACCGCAGCCAAATAACAATCACTTCTGTGTTGTTGTGTTCCTGCGTGTGAGTAAGGTTTCCAGAGCGCTTGGGGGGTGCTACATTAGTAGCAGGGGTCAAGCCTTCAAGGTAAGGGCGACAAGTCCAGTAACAGATTTATTATGCTGTACTTGTCGCCCTTAAGCTAACATTAGGTGGGATGAGGTCAATCTTGAAGTGCAATATTCTCTCTCAATTTGAGGTGTTAGCTATTTTCCTATTTTTTTTTGGGGTTAAATGTTTCAAAGTGATTGTTTCTTGTTGCAGTGGTATTTTGGAAGATTTGCTAAGAAATATTATTAAAGAAAATTCGAAAGTCAAAGATTCTATCAGAACTTGGTGCTCGCCGAAGAAAGATTCCGTGGTAGAGGTTCAGCAAAAAGTTAAGGTAAAATATAATACTAGAGAACTTTATATGTATTTAAGTAAACTGAAAAACCGAATTTAAATTACCCATAAGTGCATGACCCCAGGTTTGACTGGTAGAAAATGCTTCCAGCATTAAGTCCACCTATTATACTTTTTTTTTGTGTGTTAATAAAGTTTTTTAATCAATAAATTTATGGCGTAAAGTATGTACTTCTAAACGCATACGGCAGATGGCTCTTACCGAAGAGTAAGAGATTAAAATAACAGAAAAATTAATCGCCTACGATAGCTTGCGGTTAGTTTGTGAATGATGTCGGGTTCGATCCCCGGTCGGGTCAATATGGGAAACGAACTTTTCGGTATTGTCTCGGGTCTGGGTGTTGTGGTACCGTCGTTGTTTCTGATTTCTGTAATACAAGTGCTTTAGCTACTTACCACAGAATCCTAGCAATGTATGTGATGTTGTCCAATATTGATTTATTTATTTATGTCAACAGTCTTATTTATTTTAAGGGACCTATAGCCAAAGGGTAAAAACGGAATTTTATTACTAAGATTCGCTGTCTGTCCGTCCGTCCGCCTGACTGTCACCAGGCTGTATCTCAAGAACCATGATAGCTAGAGAGTTGAAATTATAAATACTAATAAAATTTTATTTAAAAAAAATAACAATAAATAGGTACTAAAAACAAAATAAAATCATTATTTTAGGGGGCATACAACTAACGTTGTATTTTTACTCTTTTTTCTCGAAACTAATTATTAAAAAAACTGTTGTTGGACGCTTGAAATATAAACAGAATATTTAGTTGTATGGTACGGAACCCTTCGTGCGCGAGTCCGACTTGCACTTGGCCGGTTTTTTTTATTCTAATACTTTATTTATTATTACAGGAAGAAGATTCGGTATCATCAGAGCAGAAAGTACAAGAAATAGAACAAGAAGCAGGTGTGGACTGTCCACAGACCAACACCGACTGGCCTGATGGATCAATGGTTAGTGCTTTTGACTCAACCAAGGTGATATAGGGGTCGTGAGTTAGGATCGGCCACCCTCACTCTTTCGGCCACCCCCGGCGATCAGGCTACCCCTACTGAATCGGTCATCGACAACGGTTCGGCCACCCCACTGGACCGGCGACCCCCACTGGTTTGGCCACCCCCCAATTCGGCCACCTCTACTGGTTCGGTCTCCCTCACTGGTTCCGCCACACCCTTTGAATCGGCCATCTCTACTCGGTTCAGCCATGCTGCCACTGGTTCTGAAACCCCATTGGTTCGGCCTCCCTACTGGATAGCCCACCACCACTTGATCGGGCACCTCCACTGGATCGGCCACACCCCCTTAATAGACCATGCCCATAGTTCACCACCCCCACTTAATAACAATGGTGTGGTCTAACCTATATTTTCCCACAGATGGAAAGAGTTCCTTACAGAAGACCGCAGCCATATAACAATCACTTCGGTGTTGTTGTGTTCCTGCGTGTGAGTAAGGTTTCCAGAGCTCCTGGGGGTGCTACATTAGTAGCAGGGGTCAAGCCTTCAAGGTAAGGGCGACAAGTCCAGTAACCGATTTATGCTGTACTTGTCGCCCTTGAGCTAGGACCTCATTACCACTTAACATCAGGTGGGATGAGGTCAACCTTGAATCCAAACTTTCCCACTGTATTCTATTCTATCAAAGTGCCAATCTTCCGATAGATTGATCAGTTCGTCACACCTTATCTTGACCTACCTGTTCAGGCTTTCATTCTGTTAGAGGAGCAGACTGCATCAAAAATACCAAACGGTTTTAATTCATTAAGAGCCAATTAAAAAAAATTAGACACGTATTTTTTTCTATTTCTAAATTAATAAAAAAAAATTAAATACAACGATACTAAGTTGTGGGGGGCTCGTTAAGACACTCATGGGTAATAAATGTACCCACTAATGACGTCATATATATAATCAATGTGTCGCCGTCATTTTGGATTACGAGGAAAAATACAAAAATACGTGTCTCTTATTTCTGGACAATCTAACAGACGGAAAAACTAGTTACTGCCCAGTTGTCAATCTCCATCAATTCTGCAAACGTGATGAAATTATACTTATTGTATTTTATTTTACAGCCAACGCCTGACTTTACCGGGACAAGTCTTGATATAAAAACCGAAATAACCAATGAGAAATCTTCTATAAATGAACAAGAAGAAATAGAATGTATTATTTTAGATGATAATGATTCCAATGATGATACGAATAAAAGTAATTTTGGAAATAAGAGTAGTGATGTTTGTCCAGTCGATAATACTAATGTCATTAAATCTGAAGACGGAATTTTGGATGCAGACGAATCGTCCAACAGTACATTTCAACTTCCCCCAGAATTCGTTGCAGAAGACAGCGATAATAGCCTACCTATCTTCGATACGCCGAAGAAACTGAAGACAGTTAACATAAAACATGATACTAGTATGGAGATTTCGGAAAACAACGATGTAATCAACATCGATTTGGTCGAAATCGAAAACGGACAAGATATCGATGAAAAAATCGATTCAGTCAAAGATAAGTGCTCGCTAAAATTCAGTCCGACTGACAAAGAGTGTTTAGAATCGAATAAAATGGACATCGATTTGGAGAGTTTCAAGAATCTTTATTTGAACGAAGTGGATAGAGATTTCAAATGTAGCTTCGGCCACAAACATAATGAAACGACAAATAAGTCGATACAATTGAGGACTGCTTTAGATTTCGCCATCGATACGACTGGTAAATCTGGTGATCGCAAACGGAAGGTGAAGAAGCAGGCCAGGAAACGAAAGATGCCAGGAATAGTATTAAAGTATGAAGGCTTTGACGACAGTAAGAGACGTAGAAAGACGGAAACCGAGGTATCTATTCAGAACGATAGTATGAGAGTGAAAATAAGTTTGAAGAAGAAGAAATTCAAGTTCAAAATAATGCAAGCTAAGAAAAATAAGACGCCTAAAGGTTTGAAGCAGTATGTGTTGAAATATTCGGAGGGTACGAGCGAGATTATTGGGAAACCGGAGAAAGAGGTTACTCCGATCAAAAGGAAGTATGTTAAAAGTGAGAAATCGCCAGATAATCTGATACAGACGTCGATACAGAGCTTTTTCAAGGGAAAATCGCCGATGGATTGAGTTTTTAACGATTAGCACGCAATACGTGAAAGAAAATCTTTTGTGTCTGGTTTTGAACAAAGATTTTGTAGGCACAATTTGTTACTTTACAGTTTTTGAAAAAGTAAAATGAGCGCCTAATCATTTTATATGCCAAGCAATGCGATTTATCTCGAAAAAATGTATATTACCAGAGAAAAATAAGATTTTGTATAATTCATTTAAAACGGGGTCACGTAACTTTGTGACGTCACCGCCCAATACACCAAACCGGGTTGAACGATTTTCCAGCTGTAAGATACAATTAATTTTTAATGAATGGAATTATTTTAAATGACTTCTTAATATGGTTAGTGACACAATATATCAATTTAATCGGTAAAATCATCATCGTTATGCCACATTAAAAAATAACAACCAACACATTTCAAATTTTATTGTTAACACTTGTCAAGTAGCAATTCTACGATCTAAAAAAATTATCTATTATATAAATATGAATCGCAAAAGTTATTGGTAAGCGCATAACTTGACAACGCTTGGATCAATTTTCACAAAATATATTTTTTTTAATGTTCGTTGAAGTCCAAGGATGGTTTTTACGGCGAGAAAAATTCGAATAACTACCGGAAACTCTATGCCACAGGTGGCAATGCATGTGGTGGCAACAGGGAATAGACGCCTAGGTATGTCGATGATTTGTCCCGGGTGACTGACAACATAAACCTGCATTTGGCTAGAGCGATGAATAATCCAAGAAGCCCTTTTCCTTTTCAATTTAGAGTCAAGCCACGTTCCAAATCTTTTTGAGAGGACGAAGTCTGTCGGTTCCGCTTGTTGTATATAATAAAATGTACATAATCGCACCCCTAGATAAAAAGTCCAGGAACTCAAAAAGTATGTATTAAGAGTTGTTTTAAAATTGCTCTCTTAAAACCAAAACTTAGATTAACACACAAATAAACTAATCAAGTCGAAAAAAACTATACCCTTGAGAAGATCTCATTAAACTTTTGATATCCATACTATAAATTCAAACAAATAATTTTATTTTTTTTTATATTACCCTTCAAGATTGACCTCATCCCACCTAATGTTAAGTGGTAATGAAGTCCTTTTTTTTGTGGGAGGGAAAATGCCTTTGCACACCATATTGCTGCCGTGGGACTCCCCCGCCCAGAAGGGGCGGGGACTACCCGAACTACCTTCTCATCGCCTATTGACGGCGCCATGGGATATCGGTCGACCCATGACTGCCACAGCACCGTCGGTGGTAATGAAGTCCTAGCTTAAGGGTTACTTTTTTGTATTTCATCTAGGAGTGCGATATATTGTTACAATTGTATGGATTATTATCTTTTCTATAACAAATATAAGCTACACAATGTTTGTAACATTTCATTGAATATTACTTCATGCAGACTTTTTATTTTGTATGTCATAAAACATCGTGATAAATTTAATATTAAAGCTTGGTTTGTTAAAAATAAGTGTTAGCAATAGCTATTGTCGACCGAGTAGATTTTTATGAAATTATTACAATAGGTTATCCCTATTTAAAACTTTATAGCCTTAAGTACCTATTTGTTTATATGCATTTCTGTTTCGACGTTTACGAAATTGGAGGTCAGTGACCCTGAATGGCGTTTGTATTTGCCGCACTTTTTTAGTGTTGCCACTTAATATCACAATTTTACATTTTAGTAGTATTGGATTTAGATGTTGTAAAGAATTGAAGGTCATTGTTAAAAAGCTGGCTTACATTTACTTTCTATCAGTTAGGTATTAAGATCCAGCAGAGCTAGATACGAGATTTATTTCTGTATCTTATTCACATAAGAATATTAACGTTCAAGATCTCAATTGTTTTTCTAAAGAAATGTTCTATGAATAGTTTTGATAGGTTCTATTGAAAAGTAATGTTGTTTTATAGGAATTATAAACATCTAGTTTGAGCTTGCAATAAGTGCCTTCGTCTTTTTTTTACTTTAACTTTGTAATAGTTTTTACACTGCCTTGTAAACTAATCGATTATGATTTAAATTTATGATTATAACTACTATATCACTGTAGAAATAAGTGCAAATAAATTTATCAAATAAATAAAATGTTTCTTTTTTTATCTACTCATCCGTAGTTGTAAGCAAGTCGGGACAATATTATGGATATCG
This sequence comes from Glyphodes pyloalis, assembly GCA_037074685.1. Classification (NCBI taxonomy): domain Eukaryota; kingdom Metazoa; phylum Arthropoda; class Insecta; order Lepidoptera; family Crambidae; genus Glyphodes; species Glyphodes pyloalis. The sequence continues at coordinate 3,317,180 of JAYKKO010000034.1, read as the reverse complement.
ATATTTTATGTTTGCATCGGGGCTGGATGTTGCGATATCTCCGCTGTATTTATTTTCTGTATTTAAAAAGCTTTTTACGCTTACGATTAGTTAATTAATAGCTAATAAGAGCTATACAAACGTTTAATTATTTGAGACGCGTTAATCTGAGTTTATCTTTTTTTTATGTAATCAACCTATTTCCTTCGACCTCACCAATTTTTATTTACCCTCGGGCACACTTGATGGAAGCCGTTTAATAGGCCGAAAAACACTTTTGACTAAAAGGCACAGGTAACACCAGTAGTTTTTTTTCTTTAGATAATTTCCGTGATACTATGTTATTTTCCTAGTAACTGATTTACAAAAATCAGTTCTATACCTGCATATGTAACACTTGTGCACATAAGGAACTTTATTACTGTAGAACTTCAATGTTCAATGTATGACGATTTATCACGCATGCGATGCGTGTGTTATTCTTGACCGATCAAATGAGATTCAAAATTTTCTGTGCGCACTTATATAAATTAGTTCTTTTTCGTTTGGAGATTTCCCCGTACTTAAGTCTATATCTAGTATTTTATAAAGCGTAATATGTAATGAAAAAAACATTTTTATGAGTGAAGGAACTTACAATTTTTATAGTAGCTTTAAAATATTTTATATTGCAACACTGCTTCTTTGTTTACAACGCAAAGGGGAAACCAAAACAAGCGTAATCCAGTCGATCAGTTAATTTTTGAAGCTTTCCTGTTTTGTTATCTTCGGTGGAACGAGTTAGGCTATTAGCAAATTTGTTTACTTAATTTGTGTTTCCAAGTAATTGATTACAAGCGAAACATTTTTATTGATTGTCCTAATTTTCAAAGTAGTTCTTTGTCCTTTGGAGTGAAAAGTTACGCGACGTTGCCGCTCTTACAAGAAACTTTTTGGATCATTGTTTTTTCAATTTGTGCAGTTTGGCCTAAATTTTAGTTAAATTAAAAGTTTATTACAATAAGACATCAAGTTAAATCAACAAGTAATGCTTCAGTTCATTGAAATGTGTGCATTTGAACGATTCTTCGTGTCTGACGCAACATCTAACGGGCAACAGTTTACGGAGTCATACTGAATTTTATGGCACTAATGTGTTAATAAAAACCAATCGGATAGCACTTCGTTCCTCACACCCATCTCTCTTTATGAGGTAAGTTTTATTCTAATATTATACATTATTATTTGATTAATCAAAAAGCGTTTGAAATGGCAGTTTTAATTTTCCCGCGGAATGACGTAATTTCGGCGGCGATCCGCCATCTTTGAATTTAACAATCAGTCATCTGTCATTTGATTTTGTTCGTACGAGGAGCTGAATATAATTCTCTTCACATAGGGTGGTTTTTTTACACGAAACCACCACGGAAGCATCCGGGTAAGTTTAAAACTGCTATTTCAGGCTTTAGAATATTGTTTTAAGTCTTTTTGTACTGTCTACCTTTGTTCACGAACATAACCTAACAATTTTCTGGTACCAGTTTTGAGGTCATCCAGTGTCTTCTTCAAGCGAAAATCCGCGTATGCGTCGATTATTTGCATATTCGATGTCACCTGCGCCTTATTAGCTGGAGAAATCTTGTTTTACACATATTAAGTAACCTAGAATCTTATAGAAAGTTTCTGGGCTGGACAACGGCCTTTTGAAGCTATTAATATGGAATTACTTGTTCTAGATCCTTCCATGTTAGTCCTTTCGTTAATTTAAAATAAAAATATGATATCTAGTTAGATTTATTAAAAAAAAATACTTCAAATTTACAAAATTTTCACAAGACAAAAAATTACGAAACTGTTAAATATAGAGATACTAATTTTATCCTTCATTGGTTAATTAAATATGAAACTACCCAACATTAAAAATAAAATATCATGTAGGCAGTGGAAATTTTTATACACTGTTGTAGTGACTCATACATTTTTTAAATATAGTATGATTTTAGCATTTGTTACCTAATATTGAATAAGCTTAGCTTAGTAAAATTTGAAATATGTTGTGTCATAGTCATTTAAAATCATTTTCAAAGTTTTCTGTTTTGGATTTAATAATGCAATATTTTCAAACAAATAAGTTAGGTATATTACAGTCAAAAAGAACATTATATAGAGTGTCACAATGTACAGAGCAAGATTGTAGACCATTTAATACCTTAAAGGGATGTTCACTGGTTAGACTAATAAGAAATTTAAAACTAATTCCAATCACAACACAATTCCTTAGATTTAATATGAAGATAGTAAACCATGATGTCACAATTTGACTTTTTATCACACTGACTATTTCATGACCTGAAAAACCTTCACAACTGATCCGTTTTGACTACCTCCGTAGCCGAGTGGGCCAGACTTTGGTGTCGCACCTTCTCTGAGGTCCCGAGTTCTATCCCCAGTTGGTTTCTGATTTCTGAGCAATGTATGTGATGTTGTCCAATAGTTAATTCTTTATTTATTTATTTAAAAAGCCACAGCTTGACACTGATTCGATTCCCAATCTTTTCACAATTTCTATTGATTTTACTCTATCGGTCACATCATGATGCTATATGATTAAAGCCTCTCTCAATAAATGGTCTATACAACACAATAAGCATTTTTCAATTCTAACTTGGTAGGAGTTCTTAAAATTACTGCATTTAAACAAACAAGCGAACTCTTCAGTTGTATAATATTAGTTTACTAATATTTAGCATTACTGCAATATTGTGCTTCTGTGTTATATACGTTCAAATAATAACAAGAAGTCAAGAACCGGTTTAATGTATAATCAAAAACTAGTTACTGTGCAATTCTACTTTAACTTGAACACCAGAAACAAACATGAGCTTGCTGTTCTATATCTAAGATTGCATAAGAAATAGAAAAATATTTATTCAGTGTAAGTATAAAATTAGTTACAAAAAAGAACAATAGGTACAAAACACTGAAAAGGAATATACTCAGCATGTGTCGGGGGGCCGAGGACTCCCCGACGCTGGTCTTCCGTATGTGCCCAGAGAGTGAGCACTACTTAAATAACTTAAAAAGTTACCTGAAAATAGCATATGCATACATGCTCATGCATAGTCTCATATTAAAAAGTGTTTTATTAAAATGAGCTATTATAAAATAAATGATAAAAATGTCAAAAATTTATGGATCTACTCTCGCACTTAATTCTGATGTTGCGGTAAAGTTCCATTACAATCACTGGAAACAATATCCTAAGATAACTTACAAAAAGTACAATATCAATCATATTATATCTATAGATTGACAAATTATTTAGGGCAGTGGCAGTTGGAATTGAAAATATTGTACGTAAATAGCTACAAATTGTAACGCAGTTGCCTAGTTTTGAGATAAGAATTTGGGGCACACCTTTTGATAATGTGAAGTTTCACAATCTGCCTTCTGTATTTAATTTGGTACCTAATGGATGCTTTTTACCAGTAGTTACAGCTTGTATTACATACTGTACATGACAGTGCATATACATTGAAAGGAAGAAAGAAACATTTATTTATCTATATGACATACATTGCATTTATAGAACATCATCTTATAAATAAAACGATGTCACTAACAAGCGAATACTCAGCATATTATGTTGAGGTATCGGAGTAACATCCCATTGCTAGTCTAATGCCTGCTCCACACTACTCGCGAAGTTACTCGGCGAAGTTCACCCGAGGCGAGGCAAAGTTTGACGCGGCGAGCACGAGGCGAGCCAAAGTGCCTCTCTACACTATCGTATTCGTCTAACTTCGTTCAACTTCGCGAGTAGTGTGGAGGAGGCATTACATATATGCCCCATTGCAATATAAAAAAGGGTCCTGATTGTAAAAATAGGTAAGGTTAGAACCTTTTCATGTTTCACTTAAGGGCACTTGGGCAAGTGTTCCCTCATCGTAATCAATACGTCATTACTACAATGGTTACTTACTTAATCACTGCACTAGTAAACACAGACCTGTACTATGTCAGATAAAATAGAAAATTACTTTGCTTTACTTGCAGAGCGAACCAAGAACCCAAAGATTACTTGGCAATTGAATAAAAAAATTTTTAACTGTAGAAAATTTAGTAGATGAATACTACTGTCGATTTTGTAGCTCTAGGATGTCATATCGCTTGAGCCTTTTGGTATAATCCGGGATAGTCAACTGGCGTGCCAATATATTGGGATGATTCATCAGTTGATTCCTGTATTTCACAGAGGCATTTCGTTTCATGAGTAGGTGTTCTTACTGGAGAGCACACTCTGCATGCCATATTATCGGAAACATCACATCTGCTTATAGTCCTGGGACTGATTGCTGATCTAATAACAACAAAAAAAAAAGAACCAGTAGAAAAGTTATTGGAACACTTCAACATAGCGTTTGTTTGTTTAAATAATTACTTTAATAAATACATAGACAATACTTTGGCTTATCATCAATTTCTTACTTTTATTTGTATTTATTGATCAGAGATATGCGTAATGTGGTAAATTTTTATTTCATACCAGATTTTCATGTTGTTTATCAGAGGTCAACAGAAATATGCTATCATTATGCAGAATCATTTCAAAAAGTAACAGATTTATAGTCTTTTGAAACAATATCCTTGAGGATTCATTAGATATTTTGAGATTAGTAGAACGTGTTGTAAAATATCTTCATAGTTCTATTTAAAACATGTATTATTGTGTGTTAATATTGGTGTAACATCAGACTACTCATATTAAGTTAATTACATTGATATCTTACAAAATATGTATAAAAAATATGCATTCTACAGTAGATATGCAAATAGCGACACGTGACGCGAATTAGTTACTTAAACCGTGGTTTCGAACGAGTGATGACGTCACAAATTTCAATAGGGTTGCTGAATTGACTAGTTAACTTAGAGACTTTTAATTACTGCCAAAACCACCTCCATAGCCGAGAGGTCCCGGGTTCGATCTTCCATCGGATCAATACGGGTAACGAACTTATTGTCTCTGGTCTGAGTGTTTTGGTGCTGTCGTTGTTTCTGATTTCTATAACACAAGTGCTTAAGCTACTTACTACAGAATCAGAGAAATGTATGTGATGTCCAATATTTATTGAAACATACATTTTCTATGCAGTTAGCACTTCGTGAAGTTACAATTTTTAATAGTGTTAGAACATTTTAGGATAATTTGTCAAAAAAAAACAAAATGGTTGATGTAACCTAAAGTCCTCTTTTACAGCGTTGAAACTTTTAATTATTTGTGGTTTCAAAATTCCAATTCGTAGATATAAGGATAATGGGGTATTTCAGGTAACTATAGGTTAAAATGCTGCGTACAATGTTCCATTGTTATCAGAGTTATCGGCTACTGTCCTTGTTGTATCAACTGCGTAATGTATTACCAGCTGAGTATACACGGTGAGGGTAAGGTTGCCAACGTTTGTTCAATGAAATAAAGTATTTTTCAATCTTAATTACGAATACTATACTATATACTATATTGGACAACATCACATACATTGATCTAATTCTGTAGTAAGTAGCTAAAGCACTTGTGTTACAGAAATCAGAAACAACGACGGTACCACAACACCCAGACCCGAGACAATACTCTGCCGAATATGTTTAGAACTAAGATAAGTATGTAGTTCTAAACATATTCGGCAGAGGGCACTTACCGGAGGCTAACGGTTGATACAGCAGAAAAATTTCATCGCCTATGATAACGTGCGGTTAGCTCAGTTGGTAAGAGCAGCACGCGCGATACGTGAAGGTCGTGGGTTCAATTCCCGCACCGCAAGGGGAGATAATTTTTTTCTGTTTCTAATATTTAAAGTTCGCTAGTACGGCGTATAGTACTATAAAAATAATTATATCGAGTAAATAGTATGGTTGACAACCATAGTAAGGTAATTGTTTGTTTTGGTAATTTTGAACGGCCCACGGAATGTTCGCTTTTGTCTTTAATATAGATTCGATGTATTTACTCCTGTAAATAATGATGATGATGATGACAATTTTAAATTATAACGCAAACGCCTCGCTAGCAAATTTTTTTTTTAAATGAACTATCCCGCGTTTAAAAACAACGCAGTGATTCCGCCAATGTCAAGTGTTTAGAGAGACACGTCACAAAGAGACTGCGCGGTGATTTGAGCTATTGGTTCCTGAGGTCTTCATTAAGAACCTAAAACAAACGCGAACAACACGTTAAAGACGAGACAACATTTATGGACAGAGGGTAGAGGAAATCATTGTCTAATATCATACATACTAATATAGTTACATACATATTTAATATATTTAGAGAAAGAAATAGTTACGATATAGTTAAGGTTGACAGGACGTTGAATTTCAGAGGGAATTATATCATATAGAGATAAAGGGTACATATTTAATACTAGCTGTGCCCGCGACTTCGTTCGCGTGGACTACATCCTTTCATGGTCGGTTTTACCCCTACCCTCCTAAAATTCGAAACAAAAAGTAGTCTATATTTTAATAGAGCTATATTTGTGCCTACTTTCTATATCTCTAACTTAAAAAATAAACTTTCAAAGGTGGTATTACCCCCACCCCCCCTTATTTTCTAATAAATAGTAGCCTATGTCCGTTCTTGAGATTCAACGTATACCTATACCAAATTTCATCAAAATCCGTTCAGCCGTTTAGGCGTGAAAGAGTAACAGACAGACAGACAGAGTTACTTTCGCATTTATAATATTAGTATGGATTATTTATGAACAAAATTAGTTTTTAAATCCCGACCTTTTGGTTAATCCTCATAAACAAATTCTTTCGTTTGAAAACAGTTTCTTTCCATTCGTAATTGGTTACGATTATGAGAAAATTGCTACCCGTCATCGGTTACGTTATTTTATATTCGTAGGCCTTTCGGGATACACTTAAGAGAGGCAGGGCAATGCGATTTATCGCTCGAACTGGAGCAGTCCGACTGGTGAAACACCTCCACCTTACAGAAGACCGCAGCCAAATAACAATCACTCCGGTGCTATTGTGTTCCTGCGTGTGAGTAAGGTTTACAGAGCTCTTGGGGTGTGCTTTAGTAGCCGGGGTCAAGCCTTCAAGGTAACGGCGACAAGTCTAGTAACAGTTTTACTATGCTATACTTTTCGCCCTTAAGCTAGGAGCTCATTACCACTTAACAACAGGTGGGATGAGGTCAATCTTGAAGTGCGTTATAAAAAAAAAACTATCTCGAAATAAACCGAAGCGAAATTCACTGATACACCTATTGTAATATACTAACGCAAAGCATTACTCTCCCCTTAGGTCGAGTTGATCGTCGTGTTTCTGTATTAGATTACAACGTAGGTACAGTGTTTGTCGCGAGCAAACGATGTTAATACATTGTCGTCAAGAAGCCTTTTCGTATGCAAAAACACGTCATAGGTTCACGAGAAAAGTTGCTTTAACTAATACAGTTGTCTATAGTGCAACCTATCGCTGAACAGTATAAAAAACAGTTTAATATCAGCGCAAGTTTAATTTGCAATTTATTTTTTATAATTTGTACTTCTAGAGCACTTTTGTATGAGATGGTCTCGGCGAACTTCGTTTCGCCGCTTTTCTGTTGAAAAATTTTCTGAATTTTCTTTGCTATAAACCTCACGGAGCCCGAGACCTTGCCAACGAATGCAAAACCGTTGAAATCGGTTCGTGCGTTCTGGAGTTATAGCGTCAGGAAGGAAAACCCGACTTATTTTTATATAGTAGATTAGCTATGCCCGCGACTTGATCGCGTGGACTTCATACTTTTATTATCGGGTTTACCCCTATCTCCCCTTATATTCGAAACAAAAAGTATTCCATATTTGAATCCAAGTTTTGAGCTTTGTTTTTAATTTTGAGTTTTGTGCCAAATTTCATATCTTTAATTTAAAAAGTAATTATTTTCCCATATTAACTTTCAAGGGCGGTATTAACCTCTTTCCCCTTCATTTTTAAAACAAAAAGTAGCCTATGTCTGTTCTAAAATTTCAACGTACCAACGGAAACGTATTTTACAAAACCCATTTTTTTTTAATACAAATTGTCGTTACTAATAGATAATGTAGCTTTCGAATGCTGAAATATTTTTTTAAAACGGTCCATTCGTTTTTGAGCCTATTCATTACAAACAAATAATTTTTCCCTCTTTATAATATTAATGTATAAAAAGTTTTAGAGAAAAAACATATAACTATATACTTCTAACGTTTTGATAACAACATCCCTATTAATATTATAAATGCGAAAGTAACTCTGTCTGTCTGTCTGTATGTCTGTCTGTTACGCTTTCCTGCTTAAACCTCTCAACCGATTTTGATGAAATTTGGTATAGGTATACGTTGAATCACAAGAACGGACATAGGCTACTTTTTATTAGAAAATAAGGGGGGGGGGGGGTAATACCATCTTTGAAAGTTTATATGGAAAAATGTTTATTTTTGAAGTTAGAGATATGAAATTTGGCACAAATATAGCTCGAAACTTGGATTAAAATATAGACTACTTTTTTTTTCGAATATTAGGGGAGAAAGGGGTAAAACCGACCATGAAAGGATGTAGTCCACGCGAACGAAGTCGCGGGCACAGCTAGTTGCTTTATAAAACAAGTATATCATTCGAAATAAGACATAGAGCCTAGCATGCGCCCGCGACAAAATTTTATCGCGCTCTTAACAAACGAAAAATCGATTGAAGTCAGTGCGTCAGCTGCTGATTGGCTGAAAATACGAATGCGGCGTGCTATTAGCCAATCAACAGCATCGAAACTTTTGTCGTCTCATGCGATAAATTTGACGTATTGGGCATGCTACGCCTGATAAGACACGTGGACTATGGAGGTTAAACAGTATCGTGTCCAAATCTTTGAATCTACCGCGTCAAACCTTTTTTGGTTACACAAGTAGATGCTTTTGCCATACGATTCATCTTATGCTAGGTGTCTAATTGTACAATAAAAAATTGTACAAGGTGAACTCGTTTTTTACACTTATCATTTACCTTGAATGCGAGTTGTATGGGACCTCAAGAGGCGTGTTGATTAATTGTATACAGTTGATGAAACGTGCTGTTTTATTTTAATTTCTTTGTACAATTAAAATTCGTGAATTAGAAATGTTAAGGTATTTAGTATGTGCCGTCATGGCTTATATCTCAGTTATTTTCACATTTTTAAACCCCGACGCAAAAACGACGGCGTGTTATAAGTTTGACGTGTGTGTGTATCTGTCTATGGCATCGCAGCTTCCGAACAAATGAACCGATTTTGATATTTTTGTTTGAAATATGAATAAGTCGCTAGTGTTCTTAGCTGTGTTTGATAATTTATAAATGTTTGTGCATTTCAAAATCCTTTTTTTATATATTACACTTCAAGATTGACCTCATCTTACCTGATGTTAAGTGGTAACGAGGTCCTAGCTTTAAGGTGACAAGTACGACATAATAAATCTGTTACTGGACTTGTCGCCCTTATCTTGAAGGCTTGACCTGTGATAGTAATGTAGCGCCTTCAGGAGCTCTGTAAACCTTACTCACACGCAGGAACACAACAACACCGAAGTGATTGTTATTTGGCTGCGGTCTTCTGTAAGGTGGAGGTATTTCACGTTCTTTATTCAAATTATCTGCTACATGCTCAAACATTTATGATTCTAGCAAGGTTTCTAAGGTTGCTGCTGAATCTCTAACTCTTGATCCACTCCCAGCACCCAATCTGCCGGGTGCACTTCTAGAGATCCCAAGGGCTGTATCCCTGGTCTTATTAATATTGCACTCTTTTAAAATGGGAATCTTTCGTCCTCGGAATTTTATGCTTAGCTAGGTAAAAGGAAAGATCTTTCGTTACGTACATTTGATACACGCCGAGCAAACCTTACTCACACGCAGGAACACAACAACACAGAAGTGATTGTTATTTGGTTGCGGTCTTCTGTTAGGCGGAGGTATTTCACCAGTCGGGCTGCTCCAGTTCGAGCGATAGATCGCTATGCCCTACCTCTCTTTAACGTTTTTCACTTGCTCTCCATAGATACGTGTTATTTGCAATATTAACACATCCATATTCGGTATTGGTTACTGCCATTGATCAGAAATGGCGTCTCGTACGCAAGCGTTGTGAAACATCGGCTTATTGTAAATATGGATAGGTGTACGCGAAGGTCGTACAATTTCGACATTTATCATCGTTTTCACATTTTTGCGTTAGTATGATAATTGGCAGATAGATAACGCTGGAAGTGTATGGGGAGGCTTTTGCCCAGCTGTGGGACAGTTTAAATAGGCTATGTTAAAAAAATGGTGATAGGAAACCGGAGTGGGACAAAAATACCAGTTTTTTTTCCAAAGTCAAAGTCAATCTTTTTTATTCACATAGATTACATTAGTAATACTTATGAATAATCTCTATATAAAGCAAATGAAGCTACCTCCGGTTCGGAACCTATAACTAAAGAGAAGATACCGGCAAGAAACTCGGTAGTTTTTTTTTACAAATGGAAACTAAACTTATTACTAATTTTGCACTAAGACACACAGTTAAATAGTTAAAATAAAACATTACTTTTTTCTATTTTTATATATTTTATGGTGGTTTACGTCGCTCTGTATTTGGCAGAGAGCACTTACCGGAGGCTAACAGGTTGATGTACAACAAAAAAAATCATCGCCTACCATAACTTACGGTTAGTTCGTTGGAAGAGCAGCACGCGCGATACGTGAAGGTCGTGGGTTCGATTCCCGCATCGCAAGGGGAGCTGAACATTTTCTTTTTCTACAAAACGTATTTTTTTTATTTCCTAAATTAATAAAAAATTACTGAGTTAAAACGATGCCAAGGGTTAGGGCTTGTTGACTCACTAGTGGGTAATAAATGTACCCACTAATGTATATGTATATATGTGTGTATTATATTAATTTACCATGTACCTTTGTATAATATTCTATTCTGGTTTTTAATATATTGCTATTTATTATTATTCATTTTGTTGTAATCCATACTCACATTTTAACTGTTACCGCACCCATGAACGAACTATCTGCACGACCCAACGGTTGACTGGTAGAGAATGCTTCTAGCATTAAGTCCGACTTTTGTACTTTTTATTTTGTGCAATAAAGTTTATAAATAAATAAATAATGACGTCACGCGGTATTCAATTCAATGTTTTGCCGTTATTTTTTGATTAGGCGGAAAATGTAAGATGCCATCTGCAGACGAATCTGTCTACGTGTAGGCATTACCTTACCGTCACCTGAGAGAGGTGATTGCGTGTCAATGCACTGATACTAAATTCGACCTTATTTGTAACAACATAATAATCAATTTTCCTGCACATTCACATTGGTAGTTAAGTGGTATCGCTTCTTAACCGTCGAGATATTATTGGAATGTATATTAAGTTTACTCAATACAATTGCGCAGTATTTTGAATGCCTACAAACTGTTGTATTATTTTGCAGTTGTCGGATAACTGCGTAGTATTAATTTCCACAAGGTCGGTTAAGTTATATTTAAATTAACGAACAATAATGTAATTAGTTTAAATTATATTGCGGGTCGTATGCGATAATTATATATATCGATTATATATTCAAGATTGACCTCATCCGACCTGATGTTAAGTGGTAATGAGGTCCTAGCTAAAGGGCGACAAGTACAGCATAATAAAGCTGTTACTGGACTTGTCGCCGTTACCTTGAAGGCTCGACCCCTGCTACTAATGTAGCACCCTCCAGATGGAGAAACCTTACTCACACGCAGCAACACAACACCGAATTGATTAGTTTAATAAATAAATAATAAATGCGCCAATCACTCCAATCACCTGGTCTCAAACTAAGGTTTTCCCTTGTACTATGAGCACCAGACGACGGATACTAACTGGGGGTGTCATCCCAGCACACTCAAACCCAAGTCAATTTAGAAAAGTTCGTTTTCCAAATTGACCTGACCGGGAATCGAACCCGGGACCTTTCGCGCTTCGGTCGCCTGCCTTAGCCACTGCGACGCCGAGGTCGTCAGTTTGGCTACGGTCTTCCGTAAGGTGGAGGTGTTTCACCAGTCGGGCTGCTCCAGTTCGAGCGATAAATCGCTCTGCCATACCTCTTAAACAGTTTGTGTCCTAGATTACAACGAGTATGATGTTGTTGATAGTTCTATTACGTCTACCAACTCGAGTAGCGTCGAGAACGGTCACGTGTCTCATTAAAATGACCTAATTCCGCTATCCTTGCGTGGTGTCGTATACGTTCGTAACCTCGTTTGGAGGCTGCGGCCGCGCATCCCAGCGTCAGTTGCGACGCATTTTAATGGCGCATATCGGTTGCTTCTAGAGGTCTGTGTGCGTTCGCATTTGCACGTTCGAATTTGGTTATAGCGTTGTAAAAAGCCCAGGTGCGAGTAGGATTCGCGCACGAAGTTTTCCGTATCTATTCGACTTTAAGTATTTATTTTTGCGTAAGCTCTGGGTCCCAGAAATGAAATATGTCGGATCCGATAAGTGATATCTAAATTTTAAGACTTTCGCGTTCCATTTTAAACATTTAAAATAATTTAACGGGTCAAAACGCGACACCATTTTTATTTAGTAGTTAATACGAACTACTTACTGCCCGACGTTTCGGTTAGGTTGCACCAACCGTGCTCACGAGCTGACTCATAAAGATGTAGTAAATTTTTTACGACATACCTAAAGTGATTAATATTTATCAAAAAGTAAAGTTAAAAGTTGACACTTTACAGAGATTATTGTAGAATTTAGGCGGTATATCTTACAAGCTGTTTGTTCATCTCATCTTTATAATACTAGCTGTGCCCGCGACTTCGTTCGCGTGGTCTACATCCTTTCATGGTCGGTTTTACCCCTTTCTCCCCTAATATTCGAAACAAAAAGTAGTCTATATTTTAATCAAAGTTTCGAGCTATATTTGTGCCAAATTTCATATCTCTAACTTCAAAAATATTTTTTTTTTCATATAAACTTTCAAAGGTGGTTTTACCCCCATCCCCCCTTATTTTCTAATAAAAAGTAGCCTATGTCCGTTCTTGAGATTCAACGTATACCTATTCCATATTTCATCAAAACCGGTTGAGAGGTTTAAGCAGGAAAGCGTAACAGACAGAGTTAATTTCCCATTTATAATATTAGTAGGGATTCATAAGTCATTGTTTTGTGATGTGTCAAAGTTTTAAATGCTTCTCCTGAAAAACTAAATTTTGGGGTTTTCATAAAACAAAATTCAAATAAAAAACCACTTTTTAACTCACGAACTTCTGATGAAGCTTTAAAAACGAAATCTTTCGTTTTTGGCATGAAACCCCCTGGAGCGGAGCAGATTAGCCCCCAAAAGGGGCTGCACCTAAAGAATAGTGTAAATTTAAATTCAAATTCAAAATTCTTTTATTCATGTAAATTACACCAGTAATATTTATGAAACGTCTATATAATGCAAATGACGCTACCTCCGGTTCGGAACCTATAACTTACAGAGAAGATCCCGGCAAGAAACTCTGTATATTAGTGTGTCATAAAACAGGCTGACTTTTCTTATAACTGGGTGTTTTTGTATCATTACTGAAGATTTTACCTCGCCCACACGCGGCCGAGAACCGACTGTGAAATTATTACGTTGGCTCTGAAAAGGTTCGGGCATCCGGCCATGGCTTTGACACGATGTTACAACACGTTTCGTTGGCTTCTACAAATTGTTGATAACGAAATACATAGGATTTAAACGAACATGATGGTATTTTTATGTTCTCTAGTCCCAAACATTGTAAACTACTGAGTTTCTTGCCGGATTCTTCTCGGTAGGATTAGGTTCCGAACCGGCTGTAGCTTCAATTTTTGTTTGTGTTCATTTTGACGATGCATAAGTGTTACTTGTAAACATTTTTAAATTTTTTTAGTGCTACACGCCGGACGAACATTTTTACAAAATCACTAATACAAATAATAGTTATAATTTGTAATCAGAATATCCATACATTACATTTTTCACAAACTGCTAACTATCATAAAAAAATCCTCCCCTCTTATCTTTTACGTGCCAACCAGGGTCCATAACTTGTACTTTTAGTTTTTAAGACACTACATCTAACATTGTTATTTACTTATGGAGTGCAATACATAAGAATATGAAAAATTAATCGCCTACGATAACTTGTGGTTAGCTCAGTTGGAAGAGCGCGCGCGATACGTGAAGGCCGTGTTTTCGGATACAAAATAGCAAGGGGAGATGTTTTCTAAAAACTTATTGGACTATCGACTAGGACAGGCCTAGCATACGCAATATGTCAAATTTATCGCATGAGACGACATAAGCTTCGATACTGTTGATTGGCTAATAGCACACCGCACTCATATTTTCAGCCAATCAGCAGCTGACGCACTGACTTCAATCGATTTTGACGTTTGTTAAGAGCGCGATAAAATTTAGTCGCGTTGCGTATGCTAGGCCTGCATGATGCATAGTGAAATGAAATATAAAATGATAGTATTGTCGATCTAAACAATTCAATTAATAATTATTTATAATCGATTATATTAAACTAAAACAAATATCGATATTATAGGTACTATCCATAGTCCTACCTTAAAATAAAATAATACTTTTTTCACTCATCAAAATAAAACTATATGACTTGGTCCAAAGTGTTCTACACATAGCTATAAGTTAGATACTGCTACTGTAACTTATCTGCTGAGTTTCTTACCGGTGTCTTCTCGGTAGATATAGGTTCCGAACCGGAAGTAGAATCACTTTGCATTGTATTCAATGACGATTCAAAAGTGTTACATGTAACCTACTTGAATAAAGAAATATTTGAGTTTGAGTTTGAGTATCGAATTTTAGATTATTAAGGGTAGACACTATCAATTAATCGATAATCGTAAGTCTGGCAACACCTGCAAACATTTCGCCATAACTTAAGGTTTAAAGATTCTTTTTTCTCAATAAAAACATAGTTGTCATTTACTTGAGAACAGAATTTACAAATAATAATAATAATTTATTTATTTACTTAAACATACGGTTATCTTAAACTATGAGCGACCGATGTCCCCTTTTAAGCATAAATTAGCCTGTGTCAGGAGACACCGCTCTTCCTTAGAATAGGTAGTTTACAGATAGTAAGTACATATTTACACAAAATTTGATAATATAAGACATAAAACGTAAGCATAAAGGAAATAAACGTGTGTGTGTGTGTGTGTGTGTGTGTGTGTTATAATAAAAATAGTTTATTTATATTAGTGTCGTTCGCACCGTTCAATTTATAATAAGCATTAATTTAGAATGTTGTCCGATGGACAAAGATAGGTATGTAAATGCGTAAACATTCATTTAATTAATAACAAAAATAATAATGGTTTAGATATAACAATACTGTGGTGTTAAGTGTTAAGTTTGCCATAGTTTTACCAAGTGTTACATTAAAAGTCAACACTTTTACTAGAAAAGTAATAGATTTGCAAAATTTCTTATTCAGTTACGATTACGAAACTGTATTTCTAGTCAGCGCAG
The DNA here is from genome assembly GCA_037074685.1 of Glyphodes pyloalis. Taxonomy (NCBI): domain Eukaryota; kingdom Metazoa; phylum Arthropoda; class Insecta; order Lepidoptera; family Crambidae; genus Glyphodes; species Glyphodes pyloalis. The sequence goes on along the minus strand of JAYKKO010000034.1, from coordinate 3,301,664 downwards.
CGTTTCTATGTTCGCTCCATTTTCTCCTTACGCGGTTTTATTAGCTGCGCGTAAACAATATGGCGGGCAATCTACTCGTTCCAATTTTGAATATCTATTTTCTGTAAGTTTATTGGCGGGAAAGTGGAGCGATGGCCGTTGCGACGGCATTTTGATAAATTGCTTATTATGTAGTTTTAGATGAATAATTCACTTGACTACATGTCCAGATTCAATATTTGAAAAACGATAGTAATAAATTATACGAGGCTATAATTTATAACTGGAGTAAAAGCTCCATATTCACGGTTTCTGCGGGTTTAAAAATTGCGACTAATTTTCCTTATTCGCGAAGGTTTTGAGTAAATTAACTGGGCGAATCTCAAAGTTTTTTATGCACTGAAAAAGTTATCTAAAAAAACCTTAGCGAAGGTTTATAGCTTTCCCGTAGCATGCATCTTGGAAAATGAATGCGCAATTGTTTTGTGCAAATTGACTAATTTCCTCTTTTTAATCTTATTTTTCGATGGCAAACTGAACATTTTATTAAAATAAATTAAAAAAAACGGAAGCATAGAACGTATTTAAATTTAAATTTTTATTTTACAATAGATAAACTAACTGTGTCTTAGTGCAAAATTAGTAATAAGTTTAGCTTTCATTTGTAAAAAAAAAATACTGAGTTTCGTGCCGGTATCTTCTCTTTAGTTATAGGTTCCGAGCCGGAGGTAGCTTCATTTGCTTTATATAGAGACTATTCATAAGTATTACTAATGTAATCTATGTGAATAAAAAATATTGACTTTGACTTTGTATCTCCTACAAACCATACAAATGGCTATTCCATATTCACGGTTTACATATTCGCGGCATATTTGTGGAACGTAGCCCTCGCGAATAATGAGCTTTTATTTATTTATTGAGGACAGCCAACAAATCTTACAGCAAATGACAGTAAGTATATAAACATGCTAAGTGCAGATTCAGTTAAAGGCTGCCACGACTTGCGAGTGTGAGTACATCAATAACAAGTTAAAATAAAACTTCTTATAAAAAAAATCTGAAAAAAAACTGGTTCACTGTCAGGAAGCATAAAATAAGTTAGCATAATGTAATTACTACTAATGATAATTTCGCATAATACCAATAAGCACAACAGTTTTTAGCATAAATGCAATAAGCATAAACATGATTAAGCATAAAATAATTAACCATAAAATAATTAACGATAAAATAATTAACCATAAATTTAAAATGGCATAATGGAAATAACTCCTATGCTAATAGACCCACATCAGTAACTTTTTTAACCTAACCTAACATAAACTGTTATGCGACTTTCCATTATGCCTAAAAATATTGTGCCAAAAAAAAAATATGCATAAATGCATTATGATAAATAATAATTATGCCACAGTATATATTATGCTAAAACCAAATTCGGCTAAATTATTATTATGCTAAATAAATTATGCCAATCCATTTTAAGACAAAACACATTATGTCAATGAAAGGTACCATAAAAACTTCTTCAATCATTTAGAAGACAATGTTATACTTTTAAATTTTGAAAGACTACTGGAATGGGTATCAACATCTGTTGAGCTCTTTTGAAACTCGTTATGTTTTACTGTATTCGTAACTAAAATGGGCGTTTTTTTTTCAAATATTGGAACTGAGCATTGGTAATTAAAATTAAAATGCAATACATACCCACCTACTTATCAGATACAATCCTCGACAAACAAGCTGGGCCCCAAGTTCATGGCGTCCAGCGAATAACCAAAGGACACGTCATCGCGCTTTATGTCAACGCGTTAAAGTTCACATTTGAACGGCTAATGACGGCTTGTTAAAAATAGCCGATGAAGAGCCTTGACCAACCTGAACGTTACATTAAAATGCGTAAAACGTTGGTTTGCATGACCCACATTGTAATTTGGCCGGTTTGTACTGGATTCTTTGATTTGCGTTGACTATTGCTGGAGTTAGGTGACATATGTGGTTCCGCCAGAATACCAGCGCTGCCGCAGCATTGGATCCAATGTTGTAGCAGCTTATGCTGAGGCTGGGACCTTGTTAGCTGCGCAATCAATATGTTCTTCCTTTTTTTTTGTTGTTTGTTCTTTTTACTGTTTATCTTTTGTTCGTGTTACTTTATTGTGTATGTACCGTGTATTGATTGTGTGTGCTAATAAAATAATTTCTAATATGTTTAGTACCCCGCTCCAGTATTTGAAAAACGATCCGTAATAAATTATACGAGGCGTAAGCTAAAACCTTTCCAGGCTCGTAGTCGGTTGGAGAAAAACTAATTGTCATTTTTGACACGTTACGAATCGTAAAATATTGTAACCGGGTATAAGAGTCCATTAATGCGTCAAAGTAATGTGTCAAAAATGACTTTCCGTTTTTCTACGAGTCGTATATTCTAATTTCAAATTTACTTTCCATACCAGCTGTCATCAGTCGTCTGTCAGTCGTTTTTAGCTTACGCCTCGTATTTAATTTATTACTATACTTAACTAGAACGGATTCTCCAACCGACTACCAGCCGTTAATTTTAATTTCAAGTTTAATTTCCATATCAGCTGTCGTCCGTCGGTCGGTTTTAGCATACGCCTCGTATTTAATTTATTACTATTATATAAATATAATTAATAATGTAATAATTAATAATTAAAGCTATAATAACTTCCAATGTATAAATTTTTTTCGTTTTCTTTCTGTTAATTATGTTTATATCAAGGATCGTGTTAGCTTTGTTAAAGAGTGAGCGTCCTCTCTCTACTTGCAGTGCCTTTACAGGGTATTTAGTGATCTAATTTTAAGTTACCACCTTGTAAACACTAAAGATGCAATAAAAATATTGAGTATTGAGTACTATTCGTAACTTGAAGGAATCTTTTTTCAAATATTGGAACCGAGCATTAAATAGTAGTTTCTTTCCATATTGTAGTACGGTTGGCAGTTCCAATACGAAATAGTAAGCCACGACGCAGGTTTAAACTTAAAAACAGAATATATAACGTTGACATCGCTAAACCGCGACGTAACTGTTTATACGATTACCTTAAACGACACACTTCACGGAAACTGTAGCGTTATGGTCGCTAGGTGAAGATTAGGCGTTTTTACCGTTATAGAACTGAGCTCGACCCGCACGGTAACGTCCTACCTTGAAATATGACTGTAGGTTCGTAGCTTGCAAACCGGATATTTTAAAGAAAAAGATAATTTTTATCTCCTCTTTGCGGTGCGGGAATCGAACCCACGACCTTCACGTATCGCGCGTGCTGTTCTTCCAATTGAGCTGACCGCAACATCGTAAGCGATAAATTTTTCTGTTGTATCAATCCGTTAGCCTCCGGTAAGTGCCCTCTGCCGAATGTTTAGAATTACAGTCGCCGTCAGATATATCGGAGCAGACAAAGTGATCAAATACTTCTGAACAGTTAAAATGTCAATAAGTTCCATACACCACAAGTTACCATTAATATCTGAACGTTCATTACTTCAGTAAAATCTGAGCAGCAACGAAGCTCGGCAAGCTCGCGTATCAACTACGGAGGTGGTCGAATGCCACCACTTTTCTAAATTACATTCTTCGGCAGATTCGTTGTTTGAACTAATTACCTAATTGTTTTTCAAGTAAAACTCGGTTAGAGGAAAATGGATAGTCATTTTCGACTCATTAAGATTCGTAAAATGTGACAAAGTACTGATGTACAAACTAAACTCATTATAAACTCTACTGGTCTCAAAACGGGCTTACGCTTGCCACGTAATTGTTTAACTAGCCATCTCATTTTGCAACCGGTTGAGTTTCGGCGTTTATATTCACACCGTTGGTCGTTGCAACCTCGTAAGCGATGTTTATCGTTGCTGTTTCGTCACTGCTTTCGTGATCATCGTTACGGAGTTTTCCCAAACTTGTAGCGAAAAGTTGACCGCGATTTGTTTACATTGATTCGGGATAAAATCATATGCGAATTGGTGAAAAGTCTTTAAAAATCCATCTACAAAACGATTGAATCAGTTGAATAAATATAATTTTCAGCTTGGACTACTTATATTGACACGTTTAATGACAATTTGAGTGACGTTTTGAAAACCACATTCAGACTATTCATACTTTTATTATTAATGCGAAAGTAACTCTGTCTGTCTGTGTCCAGCTTTCACGCCTAAACCACTGAACCGATTCTGATGAAATTTGGTATTCCGTTGGATTTCCAGAACCGACATAGGCTACTTTTTGTTTTGAAAATAGAGGGGATCGGGGTAAAACCGCCCCTAAACGTTTATATGGGAAATCGTTTTTTTTTAAGTTAAGACATGAAGAGTCCACGGCAATAATGATAAATGTCCAAAATATTTAAGTGATCAAAGTCATTTGGTCACTTCTTATATGCAGCTAGTGATTTCGTTTACTAACTAGGCAATATCGCTTCCAGTCCTGGGGGTCTACTCCCGAAAACGAAACGAACAAACGAAAGGTTTCGTTTTTGAAGATTGATCAAAAGTTAGGGAATTAAAACGTGGTTTTTGATTTGTATAAATGATATTTTGTTTTTTGATAACGCTTTATTCGCATTCGAAGTGAGTTGGTTGCGATTATGAGCAATAAAAATTGCTAAACGTCATCGGATCCGACATATTTCGTTTTCAAGAGTAGACGCCCTGAGATAAAACCGTTTCTGATATTTGACTACACGTCAAGAACGCTCAGTGTCCCAGGTGTTCACGGCAATAAGGCTGAATTTTGCACAACATTTATAAACTTAACACCCAAATATCTCGAAATAAAAAACAAAGGACGTTTATCATTATTGCAGTGGACCGTTCAAATGAAATATGTAGCTCGAAGTTTGGATTAAAATTTCAGCTAACGTTGACAAGACAAGATTACGTTGCCCACGTCTAACGACAATTTTAGTGATGTCGTCAAAACGGCACCACTTTCCTGGCGAACAGTGAAACGCGCATCAAGGTCAAACACTTTCATTTCGATTTTAGCTCTTATGCCCCCGGTTTAAGCGTGTACAAAGTTTAAATTGTGTCTGACGTGCTTCCATCGGGCGAGTTTCTGGCATTGTTCCCATTTCTTGCATCAAAACAGCTAGGTGTACGTACGCAACGCTGCATAAGCCATGCCAATTATTTATCTCGTATTACTCGAGTTTTCACTTTCTAAACGTTTGTTGTTTCTGGTAGTTTTATGGCGATTATTCAACGGTTCGATGATCTTAATGTTGTTTTTCTTATGTTAATTAATGATTTAGGTCTACTAAAAAAATGAAAGAAAATATTTTTTTTTTAACTTTATTGCACAAATAAGTACCACAGGTGGACTTAATGCTAGGGGCATTCTCTACCAGTCATCCCTTGGGTCATGCAGACAGTGTACATGGGTGCGGTAATGGTGAAGAAGCGCGTAAATAACTAGTACTATGTACATAAACTACAGTTGCTAAGCGGATAATTCGAACGTACAATTAATTTCTTATGATGAAGAATCTCTGGAAAAAAGTGTGATCCAATTTAATATTGAAGCGCAGGGTGACTATCGATCCATAGAAAAGCAATGCGTCTCGTTTTTAGAGTTCCGTATTCAAATGGCGACAAACGGAACCCTTATGGTTTCGTCATGTCTGTCTGCCTGTCCGTCCGTATGTCACAGACACGTTTTTGGGAAACTATAAGACCTTTACTGTTGAAACTTGATATGTAGATGTATTCTGTGAACCGCATTAAGATTTTTCTGAAAAAAGAAAAAAAAAACAGTACATTTTAAAGGCTCCCCATACTTAAAACTGAAACTTATAATATTGTTTTAAATCCTTCAAACCAATACATGTGGGCTATCTATGAATAGGTCTTCAAAAATGACATTGAGATTTTTTATATTTTTATCTTGTTATGGTATTTATATTGATATTTTCTGTTAGTATTTTTCTCAAGCATTTTGCACGGTTGTACCCGTTTCTCGATGTCTACTATTTCCTCTACCTAAAGGTTGTCTGGAAGAGATTGCTCTCTAGCAATAAGGCAGCCTATATTGTACTTAAATATGTCTGTAAAACCAATTACTGTAAATTTTCTGTGCAATAAAGTGTATCTATCTATCTATTGAGGTTTCTAATTTATTTTTTATCTAAAGTGAATAGTTTGAGCGGAAGACACTTCCAAAATGGTAAAATGTTATACCTACCTGTGTTCTTATACACGTTGTGGTTTTCCTAGTTAATGGAACCCTTTGTGCGCGACTCCGACTCGCACTTGGCCGGTTTTTTCCTTCTCGTGGGAACACCGATGCCTAGCTCAATAATTGCATTGTTTCCAACACAGAGCAGTATAAGTGTTACTTTCACTTGTAAAAACGCGTGCGGCCGGCTGGAAAATACTTGCATATCTTACCAGCAGCCTGGAACGTTATTTGCTTCACGGTATAAAGTGTTGCACGTACGCTATTATCTTTGAGCACAGTTATTGGCTAGATTCATAAAGAAGTTTGCCATTGAAAAGAATGTGTTAATTGTGTTCTTAGTTTGATTAGAGCCACCACTCCACGTTCTTTATTCAAATTATATGCTACATGCTCAAACAATTATGATTCTAGCAGGGTTTCTAAGGTTGCTGCTGAATCTCTAACTCTTGATCCACTCCCAGCACCCAATCTGCCGGGTGCACTTCTAGAGATCCCAAGGGCTGTATCCCTGGTCTTATTAATATTGCGCTCTTTTAAAATGAGAATCTTTCGTCCTCGGAATTTTCTACTTAGCCAGGCTTTTATCAGATAAAAGAAAATAACTTTCGTTACGTTATGCATTTTGATACACGCCAAGTAACCAGATGTTGACAATCGTCTAATATTTATTCCCAGACTATGCTATCTTTTTACACCTTTTTTGTATTGCACCTAAAGATTGACATCGTCCCACCTGATGTTAAGTTGTAATGAGGTCCTAGCTTAAGGACAACAAGTACAGCGGATTTGTCGCCCTTACCTTGAAGACTTGACCCCTGCTTCTAATGTAGCACCCCCCAGCAGCTATGAAAACCTTACACGCAGGAACATAACAACACCGAAGTGATTGTTATTTGGCTGCGGTTTACTGTAAGGTGGAGGTATATCACCAGTCGGGCTGCTCCCTCCTCCTCCCTACCTCTCTACACCTACGAGTCTTCTGGAATAAAATTCTCACAACAATTTTACTTTCTGAATAATATCTCACTCTAGCATTATCTGTAGTTTGAGTTAGCAATTTTGTACCAGAAGACATTGTAACAATTACATATTCGCTCATAACTTGATAAGGTTGTTTTGTCGTATGTAACTTATCTAATTGCATTTGCGGTGGTTGGCCGATATCGTATGTTCTTGATATCATTACATGTCATTAATGATTATCACATGTTCTTGTTGTGTGTTTGACGTCACGAGTAAGGTTCGCCGCGTGAACTTGTTTGACTTCACAGTGTGTGGTACAGATTATTTTTCATTTGCTATTTGCAGCTTGAAATAGCTGCAAATCATAGCAATCCGATTAAGAATATCTATTCTTTTGAAAAACTTTTGCTTTATGTGGGCTACCGCGCGTGGAAAATCCGCTAGGTGGCAATACGTGGGTATGAGGTTCAATTGCTACGTGATTGGTTATTTAAATGTCATGCCAAAAATAACCAATGACGTGACCTTACGCCCTACGTATTGGGTCCTAGTGAATTTTTCATACGTGTTAGCCCTAATATTATTATTATATTAAGCCCATTGCAGTTATCAGATAAGTTATCCAAAATATAAAAAAAAAACATCTCATGTGCTTTCATTTCGTTATTCGCTTAAATTAATTTAGCTTATAGTTTTTATTACTTTACTTCGTGTTAACTCTCTGAGAAAGATGCTCACAATACATTTAACTGAAATTTGGCATATCAACTAACAATTTTAATATGGCGGTAAAATAACGTCCCGTTCGATTTCGTTACAACTTTGAAAGCTCAAGACATAAGATACTCTTCCTTCACTTCAGATGAGATGGCAGACGCAAGGCCTATTATTGACTTAGACATCCACTATAATTTCTCTAATAAGACATTAAAGTGATAAATTTTAAAATGTCGTATGTACAGACCTGATTGAGACAACACACAAATAATGTCGAATTGTAATTACGACCTCTTGGTCTCAAGTCTAAGCAAGTTACCTAGACTAAAGAGGTAGAAAATTGCGTTTTTATGAAACAGCTGTTAGGGCAAAGGAATCTTATTTCTACGTACATACATACATACTTGGGACTTTGTATCTCCCTTATGTCATGCGCATAAGAATTAATATTGAATTGCAAGTCTTTACCTTCACGTGCTGCCGACGGAACTTTAGAACTTACCCTCTGATTTCTATCAAATTTTACTTTTCAACGAATGGATGATGTTTGTATTACTAATCTATTTTAAATCCGGCCAAACGTGGGATGTTATCTAGCAGTGGGCCCGGCGTGCTCGCTCAGACACTGAGGGTGATAATGGTAGTGTGTTTACGTAAACACGAATGGGTCGACGACTTTTGCCTATGTTGATGATGTGTTAATGTTTCCTTGAGCACGTAACAAAAATAGTCGGTAAAGAAATTCGGGAATGTTACAAATAAACAATTTTAGAATAAAGGTTACGTTTGATAATATATATCGTGTTCTTTATTATTTTTTTGATGTTGTTAAGTTTAATGAATATTTTTTAATTTTTCTATGAAATGCGTGTTAAGTCATAATGATTCTTATTTAACAATTTTAATTACCTCTATAAGCTTAGATGGCAATCGCTCTAATGTAATAACGAGAATATAGTATATATGCTGGGAGAAAGAAGATTGTAAAAATTGCCGCCCGCCCGCTTCCCACGTATACAATGTAAATACTTAGATTGAATGTTGGCTTTTCTACTCTTTAATGCAAATAAAAATGTACCTCTTGAATCACACTATATTATTAAAAAAACCGCATCAAAATCCGTTGCGTCGTTTTAAAGATCTAAGCCTACATAGGGAAATACAAAAAAAAACGACTTAGTTTTATACTATGTAGAGGTACGAATTACCATCCGTTTAAATTCCTAACAAATTTCTCCAGAAACGACTTACGTAACAGTTTTAATTTTGGTTTAACCTATTACAATGGGTTATTTGTTCATAATATGCCGTTGTTATTTTATAATAAACGTATTAAAACAAAGTAACATCATACACACTTCAGGTGAAAGGAACGAATGTTTTTATTACTTTTCAAATAATAATGCGTTCATTCTTTTATCGTTGCGTTGGATAGAATAGCTTTTGTTTTGAATGTAAATAATCCAGTAAAGTTATATACAAAACTGTGTTGATAGATAGAGGTCACTGGCCATTAAAGAAAACTGTTGACGAATGACATTAAATTATCTGTTTGATCATTAACAAAGTATGCTAATCATACGATTACCCATACGGGTACATTAGTCAAATATTGTAGTCTTGTTTTTATACTTGTACATTGAACTTGCCGGAACTTATCTTGTATTTTTATAAGTAATATGCAAGTCATCTCTTGATAGATAGGTGTTGTTTTGATGAATGTTTTCTCAAGTCTTCTGTTTATAACTATTTATTAAAATACTTCTATATTTACTAAAAGCTGAACTAAACAGTTTGTTTGAAACGTGCAAATCTCAGGAACTACTGTTGGGATTTGGAAAAGTCCTTTGTTGTTGTATTATCCATTTATCGAGGAAGGCTTTATAGGCTTTGAACATGCTGCGACCCATAAGAGCTAAGAATCAGTGGAAAAAACGGGGATAGACTCCTGCAAAGAAATATTTAAAAAATTGAGCCTGCCAAAGTTACTACGATGAAGGTCCTGTCAAAATTGATCCAGCCGTTTCAGAGATAAATCGGAACAAACAGACGGGCAGACACAACTTATTTTGGTTTATGTATGTACTGTGTAAACATCCACGTGCATTTAATTAAAAGCAGTCATTTGATATTTGTCTGTATGGAAGTGTTCGATAATTAATTGAAGGGGTGTTTGTAAATTTTAAGAATCTAGTAAAGGAACTGACCCTCATACCTGAGGGCTTTGATCTGTAATTTTTTTTATATTGCACTTCAAAATTGACCTCATCCCACCTGATGTTAAGTGGTAACGAGGTCCTAGCTTAAGGACGACAAGTACAGCATAATAAAGCTGTTACTGGACTTGTCGCCGTTACCTTGAAGGCTTGACCCCTGCTACTAATGTAGCTAGCACCCCCCAGGTGCTCTGTGAACCTAAATCACACGCAGGAACACAACAACACAGAAGTGATTGTTATTTGGCTGCGGTCTTCTGTAAGGTGGAGGTATTTCACCAGTCGGGCTGCTCCAGTTCGAGAGATAAATCGCTATGCCGTACCTCTCTTGTAATCTAATAAAGAAACTGACCCCCATACGAACATCCGAACGCCTTGATTTTACATCTTTACGTCTAACACACGACCTTGTCATAGGAATCTGGTTTTAAACACGGTCATCTTAAGGTCGTCCGCCGGATGACGTCATATATATTTCAATTGAGTTACCTTATCTAGGGTACTAAATGTTGTATTGTCTCTTTTCGTTCTGTTTGAAGTTTCCTTTTTTTTTTAATTATTTAAAAGGCTCTGTACGCTAAATGATAACCTCAATTTTAACCTTAACTCCTTGAACTAGGGTTTAAAACGTTTAAAAATTTGTAACTAACAATTTTAACCATTACGTCATTGGATGTGATTGTATGGTGAAAAGCGCGACAAGGTAAAAGTTTGTGGTTCGAAAATATATCTTATGTCAGCGAGATAAAAGCGGTCATATGACGTCACTTCTCTCTATCGATTTTATACCGAATATTATGCGGCCCCATAATTTCCCCCTGGAATGAGGTCGGGATGGGAAACAGCACTGTATAGTTAATTATTATCACACATCAGTACCACAACAAACCGACACGATACAGAAAATCTCGTTTTCAACAATGGTCCGACCGGGAATCGAACCCGGGATCTGACAAGGCTCAAAAGTCCAACCCGCTCGTGTCTCGACTACAAAGGTCGTCAAAAACATTATGATGTCTGACATTCATATACATTTGTTTGTTTTTATTCTCCAAGACCTCTGTAGATAAATCCGTGGTCACAAAACAAGTTTTCAACTAAGGTCGAATCTTCAAGGTAGTTATAGAACTTCCGTGGGGCATTAAAATGCGCGAAATTAATACCCTTTTTAATGAGCAATAATTTTACAGGCACATTTTTATTTATTTGGGCGGCACAAATACTGAGCCACAAGTCGGCAAGCCCAAGTGGCTCACTTATAAAATTTGTGCCCAACCTATTACTTAGGTTAGGTTAGTATTTGTTGACGCCAGATCGAATAAACCCCTTTTTAAATTTATTTTTTCATATAAAAACACATGAAATAGGAAAACGCAATTAGCGAATGAATGACAAAAACCGGCTGTGAATTCAATATACATGATTTGTTATGTACCTAATTAAGATATATTGCTTTATGTATACTTATTTACCAATATTTAAAGATGTTTTTGTATCATGCAATATAGTTGCGAACATCCTATTCTATTACGGAGATTGTTAAAGATTACGATTTGTAAATTAATACGTCATTTGACCGTAATTTGTTATCTAAGCCAGTAGTGCTCAAACTTACCATTATCTCCGATGGGTAACTAGACGTGTTGTGCGATGATTACATGCTTCATATTAAATTAGAGACGTACAATGCAAGTATTTACGTTTTTTTGATGGACAAAATATTAAATTTAATTTATATTATTCAAATAGAGACAGCATTCAAGATGTTGGTCGTGTCCTTAAAATGAGCCCATTTTTGTTTATTTTCGCGTATGAATTTTTGTATTTTGCCTAAAGATTCGCCTGTGTTCAGCAAAATTGTTTTACCAAAAGTATTTTTATCATCCAGGAATAATGTAACATTCTTCTTATTCCCTACTCTCTACTTATAGTCTACTTATTCTTAGTTATTCGTTACAGAGTTACAAATCTTAAAAATAAAAAGATTTGTAGTAGTTCTGGCTGTAGCATTAAGCGGTGACTGTTTTTTTTTCTAACATGAACGCAGGTGACCTTTTCATCTTCATTGGACTTTCGGGGGCAGCGGAAAGCTCACACCCCTAGGAGCGGTGAGAGTTACATCGTAACTTCGACTGTTAATGACAATGGCTTAGCCCCCAGTGGTCTTTGTACCACACTTTGAGTATCACATTCTTAGACGAAGCACGTCACCTGCTCGTGTTAAAACAAAATTGAAGGTCGTCCGCTAATAAGAGTTTAAATGCCCGATAAAATGATTGTTTCGTAGCTCTCTACGTATTAATAACGGCGGTATTGGCTTATCGTAGCGCTCACGTTGTATGTCATGCTTTAAATGTTTACGGTTCTTAATACTTTAATTCCGTCTTTTCAATAAATGCGTAGCACATGGTATCGTACGAGAATGGTACACATCGGATGGTATCGATATTAAAAAAAAAATAAGACAAACATCACGTACATTGCTCTGATTCTGTGGTGAGTAGCTTAAGCACTTGTGTTACAGAAATCAGAAACAATGACGTTACCACAGCATCCAGACCAGAGACAATATAGGAAAGTTCGTTCCATGTTGACCCGACCAGGGATCGAACCCGGGACCTCAGACATGGTGTGAAGTTAAAGTCGACTTGAGAACCACTGACTATGTGGTTGGTCATTTACCTTATACACTCCTTCACCAGTCCGCATTGGGTTTAGTCCTGTCCTTTTTAAGGCAGGGAGACTCGAACGCCGTCATATGTCTTGGGTGACGGTACGGTGCGTCAAGCATTTCTCCCAGACACCAAAAAAAGGGTGACATAAGCTATAATATTGAGAATTGCTTTACTAAAACTCCAATTTACTCGAAAAGGAAGGTGTAAAAAATATATTTACCGCGAAGCTGCGTCGGATTACTAGGTAGGAGATAAACAAGTCTCTAACGTCACGTCTATTTTAGATATAAACAAGCAACAGGTGACTTTCATCTATCTTACAAGTACTGATATGTCTAGTGAGGTTATAACAAGTCGCTAAATAAAGATAACTATATGATATTAAATGTCGTTTATTTGACGTAAAGATGCAGATAGCTCGTATCTGTTGCGTTCCGTAAATATGTTGGCTTCGATTATTGCTTACCTATCACACAATTTACTTCCTGTGATAATTTAGTAAAAGTCATGTTTAGGCAAATGAGTAATAGTTTTTCAAGCCATAAATTCAATACTCTCACTAGTAGATTTTGACTGTTTCAGTTTGCACTGGGACATACTCTTGTTTTTTAATCTTATTAGCTTTGATTAAGTTACGTTTTGTATTAGATATACTTTTTCGATTAAACTTTGTTAGATATTAGAAACAGAAAATTTTTATCTCCCCTTGCGGTGCGGGAATCGAACCCACGACCTTCACGTATCGCGCGTGCTGCTCTTACCAACTGAGCTAACCGCAAGTTATCGTAGGCGATGAAATTTTTCTGCTGTATCAACTGTTCGCTAGTACGGCGTTTAGTACTATAAAAATATTAAAACTTTGTTAGAATGTATACTGTGGTAACACTTCTTCTCTGGATTGAGGTATTAGCAGCGAAAACCAATTTATTCACAATACTTTAAAATGATTGAATACTGTTACTGTGTACAAAATAAACATATGATATATAAAAAGTACTTTCGTTGAAAATACACTACAGTACCAAGTTCCTGAAATAAAAAAAAATGTGTTTTAATGTAACGTTTAAAATTTGGTTTAAAGTTATTTTTGAAGTAGGATAACTGTATAGGCATGAACAAATAATAATTAAAATGATATGTGTGGCAATAAAATCGTTTCAGTATCTAAATGACATGATTTGTTTATAAATTTTAAGTAAATGTTTTTGCAATTAAGGATATTTTTTATCTGTATATCCAAAGGTTTAAAGTTTAACCAAACAGATATATGTATAAACCGGTATATATTTTAAATTAATCACCTAGATTTTAGACAGGTAGACAACTAATGGAAATTAAGTATGTATGAAAAGTAGCAACTTAAGAATTATGCCAATTTCAATCTATTAGGTAACGTCGATGAAAAATACTATTTGTATTACTAATTTTATTACGTGATTTTAATTCTAATATTTTCGTTTAACCATGCCTTGCATGGAATTATATGCTGGTAACATTTTACATACTTGTTTCAATTTAAGTAAGTGTTCTTATTTCTCCCTTGATTTCACTAAAATAGAAACAAAGATGGTTATCTATATTACTTAATAGGCAAACATACTCAATATTCGTAATCAGGGTTGTCATAGGCGTTTTAATAAAATTAGCATAATGCTATTAAGACACTGGATTACATTCATAACTGTATCTTGAAAATGTAATCTTGTATTCACAAATATTTCTTAAAGTATTATACTCCAGTTTATTTATTGGAAATGTTTGAAAGTACAATTATTAATGAGACAAAACTGAATTTAATATTATCGTGAAATTACAAAATTATTCAAAGTTATACTTTGAAGTAAATTAATACTATTATAAACAAAAGATTACATTGTCAGTGCTACCATTTAAATGTTATGTTCCGTGTATTTTCATGTAAATTTCATTGTAATAATTTTACAGGTAATTGACATTTTCTATAAAAAACATTTGATTTCCCTGTGAAGAAACCCGTCTCGCTTGCTGCGAGGAACTTCGAAGTTCACATAAAAATAGTATTAAGGGTGTCTTGTACTCCCGGTGTATACTAGCGGGTTAAGGGATCTGACCGTGGCATTAATAAGTTTGTTCCAAAGCTTTCAACGTAACTGTGTTTCGCTTTTGTGAGCACAGTATACTGGCCTACAGTTGTGTTCAACACACAATCTGTACGTATCTGACAGTTAACTGAGAGGCGCTTGGTGGCTGGGCAATTGTTTTTCAACAAGACATTGCTTCCAGTAACCTATTTTGAGCTGAATCTATCCTGATTTTCCTAAAGACCTAAACCTATCTATCTTCCTACTCAAATCTTAAACATTTGAATCTCCTGTATTAGCATCTGAATAAACCAAATCCTCAAATCACATACTAAGTCGAATAAATATTATTTATATCATATAAATATTCAATTATCTAATTCCTTAGACATCTTTTGGGTATACAATTGCCCCAAAGCCAAAACGTTCACAAGTAACCGAAATTCCATTGCAATAATCCTGCCTGTGAAAATTCGTCTACCTAGACGACATCCTAGTCTCTGCACCCTACCTCGAAGACCATCAACACAAAAATCAACGCTCAGTGGCCTAGTTGGCCGCGGTGTGTTGACAGCGCTCTCTTGTGGTCAGGTACTAGGGCCCTCGCGCCCGGTCGCTCAAACCGTCGGGTCGTCGAGCCGTGGGCGGATCGGCGCGGGCATATACAACGATACACCGCTGCTTGCTCCTGCACACGCTTAGGTATGTTTATGAGCCTTTTTTCTTCATGTAATAAATTGAAATTAGTGACCCCTGTAGCCGAGAGGCAAGCGGGCCGGTATTTGGCGTCGCGCCATCTTGGAACCCGGGTTCGATCCCCGGTTGCGTTATGTGAAACGGACTTTTCTACATTAGACAATGTAGAAAAGTCCGGGATAAGCTACTTACCGCAGAATCAGAGCAATGTATGTGATGTTGAAATTATGGTAGTGACCAATAGTAATGTAGAAATTACAATAGGAATGCTTGTAAGTTATTTATTCTACCTAGCATGATTATTCCTACTATTAGTGTAATTTATGATGACCTAGGTTTAATATATCATTGGCAAATCAATATCGATTTCTTGATAAAGTCGGGTTTTTTGACCAGCTATTGTTTATATCAATTCATTACAAACCTTGTCAAATATTTAGCTAAAAACTACCTTAATTAGTACTTTAGTTAGAGATCTGTAATATAAGATATAAGAAATGTATAACGTACAACCTCACACAGTTATTTAATAACTGTATATGTGGTTCTGAACTTGAATCGTCAGTCTACTGCTGGGTATAGGCCTTCTCTAATAAGAGTCTTAGTTTTCATTTTCATCCAGTATCTGGCTTACAGTTTTTCGGGAGGTCATCTCACGTAGCCGAAAAGCGTCTTACGTTCAACGAGTCGCACTTAATTTATTCCATACTAGCTGTGCCCGCGACTTCGTTCGCGTGGACTAAAGGGTTTTTCGCAATAAAAGGTAGCCTATCCTTTCTCAGTGTTTAAAGATTGTCTGTGCCAAATTTCATCAAAATCGGTTGCGAAGTTTAAGCGGGAAATTGTAACTGATAATATTAGTGGGAATTAGTAGGATATATATGTCAACGCGGGTCGTAATATTGGACTTTCCGAACTCATTTCTTCGTCAGGTTCCGACATAGTGGGTAGCCTCGAGCAAATTAAATCACGAACTGAATATAATTGCGATTTATTAAGGTGCCGTAACCTTAACAATTTAAATTGGATTTATTCGAACTGACACGTCCGCTCGGCACGAGCACTAGAAATAGAATGCCCGCCCGCTCCGACGGCCGCATCCAAGCTTGACAAGGTATGTGTCACCGCTTGCGTTCGGTTGGTAGGGCGAGTGCCGATGTTGCCGCCGTTTGGCTGTAGATGGCGCAACGCTACTTCCGACATATATTTTTTTAAATATTAAAATATTTTTTTTTCCAACGTTCAGGTGCCGATTCACCCGCCGCTCGCGCCAATAGCCCGATCATGTTGAGAGCGGGCGCGAGGCACCCGGATGCTAACGAGTGTCCGGTAGCGTCCACGTCCGGTTCAGCACAGGCGGACGATGCGCCGGACATTGCGCAACTGTACGCTACGCTCAATGAGTACCTGTTGCTGGAGCACAAGTTCCAGCCGAAACTGTGCCTGCCCGCAGAGTCTGAGGTGAGTGCTGTCCGGCTCGTAGGACCATTGGGAGATTACGGTTTAAGTGTCAATTATCCGGACATTGTTTAACGGTTTAGAAGGTGCTATTCTATTTTTTTGGCGTCGCGCCATCTCTGAGGTTCCGGGTTCGATCCCCGGTCGGGTCAATATGGGAAACGAACTTTTCCATATTGGTGTTGTGGTACCTTCGTTGTTTCTGATTTCTGTAACACAAGTGCTTTAGCTACTTACCACAGAATCAGAGCAATGTATGTGATGTTGTCCAATATTTATTTATTTATTCTCAAGGAATTATTGCTAATTTATAGAACACCAATATTTTTATTGTTTGTTTGTATATCTATCTGGCTCGAAGGATTATCACATTTAAGGCAATTTAAATTTACAGTTTAGGTGTTTATTATCCAATAATTCTGTAACAATTGATTGAATTGAACTTTCATAAAAAAATCAGTAAATAAATAAATAAATAAATGCGCCAGACAATCACACCAATCACCTGGTCTCAAACTAAGGTTCCCCTTTGTACTATGAGCACCAGACGACGGATACTAACTGGGTGCGTCATCGCAGCAGACCCAGACCCAAGTCAATTGAGAAAAGTTCGTTTTCCAAATTGACCTGACCGGGTATCGAACCCGGGACCTTACGCGCTTTGGGCGCCTACCTTAGCCACTTAGCCACACACAGTTTTATAAAAGTTCTTGAATCAACGCTATCTCGGGGTTTTAAAGATTAAAATATTTACATATTTTACATCTTGTCAGTGAATTACAGTCTTATTCATTACTAGCTGCGCCCGCGACTTCGTTCGCGTGACTACAATATTTAGAAATGATTTCTAAAACTATTTTTTTTTTTCTAAAACAAAAACTTGCCTAAGTTACTCCTTATTACAGCAGTTAAACCTACCAGTAAAAGTCCCGTCAATATCGGTCCAGCCATTTCAGAGATTACCCGGAACAAACAGACAGACAAATATTGTAAAAAAATATATTTTCGTTTATATATCGTATATATATTCATATGCATGTAGTAAAAAGCGGTTATTTTATTACAAACGGACACTCTTATTTATTTATATGTATAGATTTCACATACGTTTGTACCTGCGTCAATGATTGTGATTTCCTTTTATTTTAAACTATTAACCGTAAGAATTACTAAATAAATTTCAATTATGTATCTTATAAATGCGTCACTTAACTGTCACACCATCTGTGCACACTATTTGTGACCTACTATTTCGACGAGCTTATGACGTCACAACAATACGTACCTCCTGTCTCGATTTATGGATTCAATGTGGCTTTATTTTCTATTTTTATGTCGTAAAAATTCAGTTAATCTACTAATTACCGTCGGGGAGAGCGAATCGGTCTGATAGCATGAAAACGTAAATAACTGGGCATGACTATATTCAACTAATATTATATTTTTTATTAAACTAAGAGAGGTAGGGCATAGCGATTTATCTGTCCAACTGGAGCAGCCCGACTGGTGAAATACCTCCACCTTACAGAAGACTGCAGCCAAATAACAATAACTTCGGTGTTGTTGTGTTCCTGCGTCTGAGTAAGGTTTCCAGAGCTCCTGGGCACGTCCATGTAGCACCCACATTAGTAGTAGGCAGCGGTCAAGCCTTCAAGGTAAGGACGACAAGTCTAGTAACAGATTTATTATGCTGTACTTGTCGCCCTTAAGCTGGGACCTCATCAAGAAAATCTTAAAGAAGTCGTGTCATTAATTTCGCCAGCTAAAGACACTGTAGTTCTCTCTGTTGGCCTATTTTGTACACAAACATGTTGCTTGTTCAGAAGTAGAAGTATGCTAATATTTTAAATGTACACACAGTGAAAAGCAAGCCAGACTTTGTATCGCCCTTATTTTTTTGGCATAAGAGTTGATATAGAGCAGCAAGTTTACCGAGCGCTGTTATGTAGCCTTGGTTACATGCAAATTGGAGTTGTATCGTTTACAATCCTTAGATGGCAGTGTTTATTACAGGGCTTCGAATACCGTTAAAAATATGGTATCGTTACTTTTGCCCAGATGAGATATCGATACTTAAAAAGTATCGTTATTCAAATTACCGTTACTTTAGTACCATTATACTTAATAAAGATATACCGTTACAGCCCTTTGATTAACGTTATATTTTAACGTTACGTGTATTTTGTACCGGTAAATATATAGCTATTATATTACTAAAAGGGGTTGTATCGGTATATCTTTCGCGCGCGATTTTCTCGGCAAATTACATTTAGTTTGGTTGGTTTTCGTGGCACAAAGTAAAATTCGCCTTGCGTAATTTATTTTATTAATATCGTTACCTTTTAACGTTATATTACAGTTTTGTTACGTAAAAGATAACGTTAAAGTTTTCGTTTTGTTACATTTTACCGTTATAAATTAACGTTAAAATATGTATTTGCTACCGACTTATCGTTAACTGTTTTACCGTTATAAAAAGTAGCATTATAAAATAACGTTATTTAACGTTACTTATAATGTGAATTTGGTAACGTTACCAAGCCCTGGTTTATTATTCTCGATGTATACCTATGAATAGTGCGTTTGTTTGCAATTTATGTAGAAAGTTATTGCGATAAGCGAAGTGATTGTAATTTCAATTACTTGTTGAAGTGTTGACGATTTCTGCTGTCAGAATAAGCGATAGGTGTCGGGAGATAAGTTTAAGGAGATATAGAATTTTTTACGATATACGTAGCAGAGAAGCGAAGAGCGGACTGGCCTAGCGATCTTTGAGGTCCCGGGTTCGATTTCCGGTCGGGTCAATATTTATAAACCCCGCGTCTTACCCTTACTCTGAGTAGGGTTAAGCCAAGGGCGGTTAATATTAAAATTGAGACCTTTTGAAACATAGGACGTCTGAGGAAGGAATATGCACGATTTTTAAATTTAATAATTTAAATGTTTACAGTGACGGTAAACGAATTTGGGGGACTTATTGAATATCTTTATTTCCTAGAGTTCTAATAATTAAGATATTATATAATATAACGCCTGAAAGTGTTAGTCTGACTTAGAGATTTGATTTGACAAGTTACATAAGTGGTCTCTAACGCAAATGAAAAATCTGTTTTCGTGAGTGAGACGCAGGTGTTTGCTTTAAATGGTTATAACTCGTCCTTGTTACCTTAAAACTAGTTTCTGTGGTTTACTTAATGTGTCTATGACTCATAAGGTTACCCGCCAGAATAAAACGTCGACTTTAATATTTTCCATGCATATTCGCCATTGTTCGCCTAAATAACAGTTTCTGTGGTCTCCATAATGTGTCCATGGCACCGAAGGGTTACTCGCCAGAATAAAAGGTTGAGTGACTTAAATAATTTTTATGCATATTCTCAATTGTTGACCTGAAAACATCTTCTGTGGCCTACGCAGTGTGCCTGTATCATAAAGTATGACCAGCCAGAATAAAAGGTTGGTTCAGGATTGGTCAGCCATAATAAAAGGTTGATTCTGTCTGTTCTAAACGTTCGTATCTTGTTTACAGAATGGTGAGGTGACTATCGGTGCCCGAGACGGCGCCGCTCACGTCCTGAGATGTCTGAAAGTGTGGTTCGACCTCCCGGCCAGCGTTTTGATACACGCCATCAACCTCTTCGACAGGTAAACTAGAAAATAATATACACTAATATGTTTAACGCACCCGTAGATGAAAACTCCAAAAATTCAAGATGTTTGCACTTAGTCTCGAATACACTTAGACTAACACATGAATAAGCTATTTCAACAAGCTGATGAAAACTCTTGATAATGACTTACTTTTGTGCTGTATTTTTCTAAAATATGTTTTCTTCATTCTAGAGGTGCGATATGTCGTAAGCTGATTTATATTAAGGGAGCATTTATACTTTCAGCAGTAAAACTTGCGTTTTTAATCACTGACGCCAAAACGACGGGGTGTTCTTAATACGACGTCAGTCTATCTGTCTGTTGACGTGTGTGTCTGTCTGTCCGTGTCCGTGTCCTGTATGTAGGCGTCGTGTGAGTAAAACGAGTGAACCAAATTTGTTTTAAATATAGGTATCAAATTAAAGGGTTTGGGTAGTACTGGACACTGACTTATTTCAAATCAAAGATGGCCGCCATATCAAAGATGGTCGCCATCACAAAATGGCGGAATTATACATTAGGTTTAGTGATGACGTAACAGTTTGAACTTTGAGCGCTCTCAAGTCAGTTTGAGCGCTAATAATGAACTGACGGGTTTTTTTTAATCTAAATCGGTTAACAAACCACGTGTTTATCCGCGAGAATGCACATACATGGTCGAATTGAGAACCTCCTTCTTTTTTTTAAGTCGTTTTAATTCATACCTTTTTTTTGTTAGATTCCTAACGAAGATGAAGGTGCGCCCGTGCCATGTGCCCTGCATCACTGTGTCCTGCATGAACATCGCCGTTGAGGAGTATGCAGAGCAGGCCCGCCAGCCAAGGGCTGTCTCCGTCGAAGAACTAGGTGAGCTACTAAGCCCTGACGGGTCGAGTCAAATCTCTTTATTTATATTAGATATATTTGATTAATAAATAAATAAATAAGTGGTAATGAGGTCTTAGCTTAAAGGCGATAAGTACAGCATAATAAATCTGTTACTGGTCTTGCGTTACCTTGAAGGCTTGACCCCTGCTACTAATGTAGCACCCCCCAGGAGCTCTGGAAACCTTAACATCAGGTGGGATGAGGTCAATCTTGAAGTGCAATATAAAAAAATAGGTTATGTTTCTATAACAATGTTTATCTGTTTCCAGTGTCGATATCCCAGTCAGCGTGCACGGCGGGCGACGTCACTCGGATGTCGCGCGTCATTGTCGACAAGCTCGCCCTAGCGAAGGGCTGTCGCTACGTGACAGTGCTGGACTGGGCGCGTTTGTTGCGGCGGCTAGTCGCGTGTGCCACGCAACAGCTGCCCGTTGACCAGGTAAATACATGACATGTCGCTTGTACTTGAAAAACGAATCGGTAATTAGTTCAAACAACGAATCTAGCTGAAGAATATAGTTTAGAAAAGTGGTGGCATTCGACCACCTCCGTAGTTGATACAAGAGCAGGCTGAAATTTGTTGCGCGATCTCTGAGGTCTCGGGTTCGATTCTTGGTGGCGTTCAAATAGAAATTAAAAAAACGTGTAATTTTTTTTTCTATAGCTTTTTAACGAACTAAAAAACGATCTAGTATTTTTTAACCAGTCCTCTGTTTACAATTCAGTTGGAAGAGCAGCAAGCGCAATATGTGAAGGTAGTGGGTTCCAATCCCAAACAGCAAGTGGAGATGAGATTCTTTAAACTAACTCGATTTCCCTCGTCAACAGGAGAGCGAGCTCTTCAACCTCGTCGAGATAACAGCGTGCGACGCTGTCTGCGCGAACGGACGAGCTTCGGAGCTAGCCCTGGTGCTGGTGTTCCACAAGCTGGAGCAGCAGCTGGTGGAGTGGTCGCGCGCCGGCACGCCGGTGCCCGACGACGCGTACCTCGCCTACGAGTACGCGGCGCAGCTGCAGCACCATTGCCACGTGAGTTATGATTGCCTGGTACTTATGGTGCGGGATACGAGGAATGTTGTATAGGAGATTAGAGGAAAAGACTTCCACGTGAGTTATGATAGCCTGGTACTTATGGTGTAGGATACGAGGAATGTTGTATAGGTTCTATACTTTTTTCTCTTCTTTCTCTTTTCCCCCAAAGAAGTGAGTACTATCTACTCTATCTGGTACCTTTGGTGCGGGATACGGGGAGTGTTGTATAGGGGATTGGGGTAAAAGACTTCTACGTGAGTTATGATAGCTTGGTACTTTGGTGCGGGATACGGAGAGTGTTGTATAGAAGATGACGGCAAAACGTTTTCTAGAGCAGCTTTTAAAAGACTTCCATGTGAGTTATGTTGCCCTGGTACATTTGGTGCGGAATACAAGGACCATTGTATAGGAGATTAGAGGAAAAGACTTCCATGTGAGTTATGACTGCCTGGTACCTATGGTGTAGGATACGAGGAACGTTGTATAGGTCCTATACTTTTCTTTTCTTTCTCTTTTCCCCGAAAGAAATGAGTACTATCTACTCTATCTGGTACCTTTGGTGCGGGATACGGGGAGTGTTGTATAGAAGGTTGGGGTAAAAGACTTCTACGTGAGTTATGATAGCTTGGTACTTTGGTGCGGGATACGGAGAGTGTTGTATAGAAGATGACGGCAAAACGTTTTCTAGAGCAGCTTTTAAAAGACTTCCATGTGAGTTATGTTGCCCTGGTACATTTGGTGCGGAATACAAGGACCATTGTATAGGAGATTAGAGGAAAAGACTTCCATGTGAGTTATGACTGCCTGGTACCTATGGTGTAGGATACGAGGAACGTTGTATAGGTCCTATACTTTTCTTTTCTTTCTCTTTTCCCCCAAAGAAATGAGTACTATCTACTCTATCTGGTACCTTTGGTGCGGGATACGGGGAGTGTTGTATAGGAGGTTGGGGTAAAAGACTTCTACGTGAGTTATGATAGCTTGGTACTTTGGTGCGGGATACGAGGAATGTTGTATAGGAGATGACGGTAAAATGTTTCCTTGAGTAAGCTGAATAATACTTCTACGTAATTTGTATTCGACAGTGGTTAATATCTTGTTGTCTGTTTGCAGATGAGCGACGCGTCCCTGGTGGCGGCCCGCGCGCGCGTGGTGCGCGTGCTGGCGCGGTACGAGGCGCGCTGTGCGGCGCCGCACCGGCAGCGGCTCGTGTGGCGCCTCTCCGAGCGGACGCTCAAGGTACATACTAGACACATACACAACACACACACACGCTCACACACACAACGTGGTGCGCGTGCTGGCGCGGTACGAGGCGCGCTGTGCGGCGCCGCACCGGCAGCGGCTCGTGTGGCGCCTCTCCGAGCGGACGCTCAAGGTACATACTAGACACATACACAACACACACACACGCTCACACACACAACGTGGTGCGCGTGCTGGCGCGGTACGAGGCGCGCTGTGCGGCGCCGCACCGGCAGCGGCTCGTGTGGCGCCTCTCCGAGCGGACGCTCAAGGTACATACTAGACACATACACAACACACACACACGCTCACACACACAACGTGGTGCGCGTGCTGGCGCGGTACGAGGCGCGCTGTGCGGCGCCGCACCGGCAGCGGCTCGTGTGGCGCCTCTCCGAGCGGACGCTCAAGGTACATACTAGACACATACACAACACACACACACGCTCACACACACAACGTGGTGCGCGTGCTGGCGCGGTACGAGGCGCGCTGTGCGGCGCCGCACCGGCAGCGGCTCGTGTGGCGCCTCTCCGAGCGGACGCTCAAGGTACATACTAGACACATACACAACACACACACACGCTCACACACACAACGTGGTGCGCGTGCTGGCGCGGTACGAGGCGCGCTGTGCGGCGCCGCACCGGCAGCGGCTCGTGTGGCGCCTCTCCGAGCGGACGCTCAAGGTACATACTAGACACATACACAACACACACACACGCTCACACACACAACGTGGTGCGCGTGCTGGCGCGGTACGAGGCGCGCTGTGCGGCGCCGCACCGGCAGCGGCTCGTGTGGCGCCTCTCCGAGCGGACGCTCAAGGTACATACTAGACACATACACAACACACAAGTACAACCATACAAGACACATACACACAACACACACAACGCTCCCACACACAACGCTCCCAAACACACGCTCACACACACACACGCTCACACACTCCCACACACACACACACATTAAATGATTGTTTATATAGTTATATATATATAGTTTTCTTTAACTTATAAGCCTACTAATAATATAATGAGCGCATTCACGCATGAAAAATCCAAAAATTGAATGACTTATTTGTCAACAGGTGCTGCGACCAACGGACCGGCTCACATCCCTGCTGCCGACCATAGAGGAGCAACACTACGCTGTGGACGCCACGCCAGCCAGAAAGAGGTACGTACAGACAGAGACACGACATACTACTCACTATGGACATAGCACCGCCCTTATGTCGTGCTAATAAGAACTTATATAGAACTGTTAATATTGCAGTACCTATCCTATAATTTAAGAATATTCCCGGTTACAATATTATACGAAATTTGTGTTTTTGTTAAGACTCACATGAAATATTTCACACAGAAGTCATCAAAGCGTTTGAACATACGTAGCAAATATAAATATAATCTTTGTTTACATTATCAATAATAATGTTTATAAGAAAAGTACTTTTGTAATGGGTATCAAAATATTTAACAATCTCCCTTCAGATCTTAAAATCTTAGACGGTAAAGAGTTTAAAATTAAATTAAAAATGTGGCTTATTCAAAAATCATTTTACAATTTGCAAGAATATTTTGATACTTAAAAGGAATTTAATGTAAATAATAGTAATGCGTAAAAAATAATTAATATTGCATGCCCGGTCTGGGCAAACTGTCTCATGTGCCTAAATTATGCAACTACAACAGCAACAAATGTACACAGTTTAAAGCAATAAATGATTCTGATTCTGATTCTGATTATACGATTAATATAATGTGCCACAAATGACTATTCGTTTTTCACCAACCGACTATCAGGCGTAGCATGCGCCACGCGAGTAAATTATATCGCACTTTTAAGAAATGTCAAAATCAATGCGTCAGCTGCTGATTGGCTGAAAATACGAGTACGGTGTACTGTCACCCGATCAATGGTATAGAAACTTTTGTCGTCTCATGCGAGATATTTGACGTATTGCGCATGCTAGGCCTAAATGAGTCGTTAATTTTAATTTCAAATTTACTTTCCATATCTGAATAGAATAGAAAATATCTTTATTCATGTGAGCTTTACAAAAGCACTTATGAATCGTCAGTACAAATTAAGTATTCTACCGCCGTGTTCGGAATGTTGATCATGTCGAGAAGAACCGACAAGAAACTCGACATTATCTATTGACGACCTCTGTAGCCGAGAGGCGAGTGGGTCAGACTTTGGAGTCGCGCCATCTCTGATAGATAGATAGATAGATACACTTTATTGCACAGAAAATTTACAGAAATTGGTTTTACAGACATATTTAAGTACAATATAGGCGGTCTTATTGCTAGAGAGCAATCTCTTCCAAACAACCTTTAGGTAGAGGAAATAGTAGACATCGAGAAACGGGTACATCTCTGAGATCCCGGGTTCGATCCCCGGTCGGGGTCAATATGGGAAACGAACTTTTCTATATTGTCTCGGGTCTGTGTCTTGTGGTACCGTCGTTGTTTCCGATTTCTATAACCCAAGTGCTTTAGCTACTTACAACAGAACCAGAGCAATGTATGTTGTCCAATATTTATATATTTTATTTATATCAGTCGTCCGTCGGTTTTTTTATCTTACGCCTCGTATAATTTATTACTATCCGTAATTAGAATGGATCGTTTTTCTAATATTGGAACCGGACATTAGAGCCACGAAGGAATGACTTAATTTATGCAATTTTAATGATTTACACCGTTTAAACTTTAAAAAATTTAAAGAAACAAAAAATTTCGTCTACCCTAATATAAGTATGTAGTTCTAAACATATTCGGCAGAGGGCACTTACCGGAGGCTAACGGGTTGATACAGCAGAAAAATTTCATCGCCTACGGTAACTTGCGGTTAGCAGTTGGAAGAGCAGCACGCGCGATACGTGAAGGTCGTGGGTTCGATTCCCGCACCGCAAGGGGGGGATGAAATGTTTCTGTTTGTTCAAAATATTTAACTTAAATATGGAAAATTAAAAATTATTTTTCTTCGCACAGATCAGGCAGCGAATCAAGCGAGAGCGAAGACATGTCCGATTGGCCCAGGAGCCCCGTCCTTCCCGTCTACTGCGACAACTGACCATAGGCCTGAATAAAACCACCGGCGGACACAGGCCGCTTTAACTACACCTTCGGTTCTTCGACATCCTTGGTTCAAGACGGAGTTGGCGCGGAGAGACGTCCATTGTTGGATACAGGCCTTCAGGGTAGGCCTGTGTAGGCAGACACAGTGAACGGAGTAAACGTAGAAGAATTCTCGTCATTAGTATGACTTCGATCGGTACCAAAGCGCGCAATATAGTAATGAAGTTTCGACAATTGAAAAAATACTTTAAGGCTAATTCATTTAAGTCGACAAATATACAGTTCGTTACGTATTTTCATTGAATAGGATGGAACACGCGCTGTGATTGCTCCTTGAAACGGTATGTGTACCGTAGCTAGCTCACTTTTTTAAGTCAAGCCCACCGTGCCTTACTTGGCGTGGTGCCATTTTAAAGCGTTTGAAATTGCTTCTATGTTTCCTTCGTTCACTGGCCAGATATTAGAGCTATTGAAGACTGGCTGGACTGGCTTACCCAAAGGGCTTTAGCAACAATAGGGGGTATGAAAAATCCGCCAGTTTGCAATACTTGAGCGTGAGGTCTAATTAAAACTTCATTGGTTATAAAGTACAATAAAACGAATAAGAGTCGATATACAAGGAATAAAACAATTTAAACTTAAACGAACCACAAATACAAATCTTATAAATACAAAAAAAGTCTATTTTTTTCTTTGGCATGACATTGACAGATATGTCACGGTGACATTTAATAAACCAATCAAGTAGCAGTTGAACGTCACGCCCACGTATTGCCATCTAGCGGATTTTCGCCCGAAATACGTCCCCATTGATTCGTAACATCTTTGGCGTCCACAATTAAACATAGGCTAGGCCCCGAGACGTTTCAGGTACAGATGAAATACGATACAATAGTTGTATGACTCTAGACGTGTATGATCCTACTTTTGAATGAGTCAAAATAACGTGATCACAAGTTTTTATTAAATGTTTTATACAAGAATGTGTGAATGCCATTCTAAACATATCAAGTTAGTCGCTGAATAGTTAAATATACAATTTAATAAAAAAAATACTTGTTTATAAGAATTTCAATCTGCATTTATTTTTATTAGTAGAAAATTTATATATTCAATTATAAAATTTAACTACTGCCTTTTTCTATTATCTTTAATATAATATATGAGCTTTCTTGTATAAAACATTTGTTTTTGTGGCAAGAGTTTGAAGCGTAAAATCGGCGGGCACTATTATTTATATATTATATCATATATATTTATCATTAAGTAAATTTTTTTTCTACGAAAAAATCAACAAAAAAAAAAAATACAAAAATGATCGGTGCAATTTTTCTCAAAAATTTTGTTCAAAAAATGTAAAAAAAAAATTGTCTCCGGAATATTGCGACTTTGATTTAGATAAAAAAAAAATGCGTTGCGTTAATTTGACTTGACGTTTTTTTTATTAACTAATCGAAGTTTTTATTTAAGTGTATGTTAGTTTCGATGTATCGATGCGTTTTGAGTGATTTTTAACACCGAATCGAATAAATTAACGAACGAATACGTGTTAAGCTCTAGTAAACGTATTCGTTCGTTCAGCTATCTTGTAACGCATCTAACCACTTTTTCATTGTTACGAATAATCCGCAAACGGTGTAGCGTATTCGCAGAGTGAACTAAGCTATTGGATATTGATTGATAAGAAAATGGTGGAAAATACTAAGAATATAGAAGCGGTATTAAAATATGTTTTAGTGCTTGTGTTAGATTATTCAAAAATATACGTATTTTTGCATTTTTAACCAACTCAAAAAATAACGACGATGCATTTATTTGTCGCTTGACAATTAGTGGGTTAAATTGTTTCCGCAATTTTTCATCGTTTTATCTGTGTATTTGTTTATTAATTTAGCAAATGAAGAATGCGTGTCAATTTATTTAAAAATAATTATTTAACGAACTAAAATTAATCTGGTATTTTTTACCCAGTCCGCTTCATTCATTCTTTATGAAATACATAATAAAATATTATTTTTAGTAAATAATAACGACATTTGCATTTTAATGTAAATATTTCTGACGACCCCCGTAGCCGAGAGGCGGGCGAGCGGGCAAAACTTTCGCGGCGCGCCATCTTAGAGGTCTCGGGTTCGATCTCCGGTCGGGGCAATTCGGGAAACGAATGTTTTCCATTTTGTTTCGAGTCTGGGTGTTGTAGTATCGACGTTATTTTTGATTTCTGTGACACAAGTGCTTAAGCTACTTGCCGCAGAATCAGAGCAATGTATGTGATGTTGTCCAATATTTATTTATTTGTTTTTCTCACTAAATTTTGTGATTACTCTGCGAATACTGATATATTACTCTGTGGATTATTAAGCGAATGTGGTTTCTTTTTCTTGATAGGACGATGTTTTTTTCAGTACTAGTAGAATGCTTCGAAATCATTAATAAAAATAAGTTTTTTTTACTAAGAAAATATGCGTTTCCGTCAGTTTTGAAACAAACATTGTCCTATAATAGTAAGTCCTGTGATGGTTTAGTGTAAGAGTAAGTAAAAAAAACTAAAAAAAAACTTAAACATTATGATATTCCATACATTTTTTTAGATCGTAAGTTTCCTTCGTATTTCTTTAAGATTTGCGTTTGAAATTTGTTACGGCGCCACGAGTTTGCGATTGGCCGGCGATTTGTCGCGCCACGAAAATTTGTGGCAGACCGGTTTAAAGTCAAATCCACCGAATGTTTTTTTTAAAAGTACATAGTATCAATAACTTAAGTATTATAAAATTATTATGTAAAAATAACTATTAATTAATATATTACTTTTCCTTTGACTAACTCTAATTTGGAGTTTTTTTTTTCAAAATTTTTATTTTTTCCTCACTTAATTTTAATTTTAATAATAAAAAGATGGCATTATTAATATTTTTCATTTCTTATTATTTAGTAGCGTTATATTTGATACTTACATATATCTAGATTAAATTATAGAAATGACAAAAAAAATACAAATACAAATTATTAAAAAGCCGAAAAAAATGATCTCAGATAACTTTTTCATATAGTTTGTCGCGTAATATCGTAAAAAATGTGAAACCCAAAAGAAAAAAATACAAAAAAAAATATTTTTCAATACCTAGTATTCGAAACAATATTTTTAATTAAATCTTGCTAGAAGTGAATGTGTGTTTAACTATTTTATTTGCAATTTTTCGTGTATTTAATTTTTTTTTCTCCTATATTGCTTGTTTTTACTTTTTTCTTATTAGAGCGCGTACAAAATGATAGCTTATTTGTGAGTAAGTAAGGAAGAGTAATATTCGAATGCAGAGTTTACTCGCTTCTGAATATTTACTCGTAATGAAGGATTTAAATAATCGTTTTTTATTGATGCGAGTTAACATGAATCGGACAACTCTGTGATACATTTTTTATCTGTGGAAATCCCATCTTAACATCTTATTTTGTGAGCCAATTTTGAATGAAGAAAATCTATTCGGGTGTAATTTACCTTGGAATTCGAAAGAAAAAATTTTAATTTATCAAAATTTCAAACTGCTATCTTTGAAATGTTAGTGGATTCTGAAAATGAAATTGTTTTTTTTAAATTATTATTCGAGTTTTCTTAATTGTTTCGAGTTACGTTGCGAAAAACGTACACGCGGTACCTAATTAAATCGTAATTAATCCATTCGAAATATTGACATTTATTACTTTATAATATTTTTAATACGAATATTTTCTTGCGAATTCCAAGGAATTTAATTGGCAGATGTTTTTTATAAATGACATTGCGGAAATACATGTCTAAGTGATGATAAAAAATCAATCTAAGGGATTTTTCATTCTTCAAATAAATTGTATTTACTAAGTTGACAGTTTGCTAATCGAAAAAAGAAATCGTTTAGGCAATATTTTTTCGAAAACACTGAAAAAAATCACCTTCCTTTTAATATGAAAGAGCACAATTTTCCAAAATCTTAAGTGCCAACAAATTGTCAACTTTCTGCCTGCATTTAGCATTATATAAAATACTATTTGTAATGTGTGTGTGTTCATCGCGTTTTGTGATTCTGTATAAACTTTTAGCGCTAAATTAAACAAAATGAAAAGAACTTTCATATTAATTTCTAATTATAATTTGTTAAGTCGTGAAGTCAAAATCGCTATGAACAACTTTCAAATGTGAACTGTGAAGTTTTATATGAAAAATGTTTTTAAGTTAATTGTTGTATAAATTGTTATTTCCATACTAATTTTCACCTGTATTTTTGAACCGATTTTGATTGGAAGTTCGTGAAAACTTTGTGTGTGTGTTCAATTCATTAAGTTCATCATCTCATCATTTTCATCATCATCTGTGATGATGTTCCATATAGCGATTAATCAGTTTTTACAGATGATCAAGACGAGTTTTGTAATGTAAAATAATGTGAATAGAGCTTGTTGTGAATGAGGAATGAGTATCGAAAATCTCGAATCGATGAGAATAAAATGTTGGGACTTATTACGTATGTGGTTTTATTTAACGCCATTTTGGTAGATAAATACTAAAAACTTACAGTACCTACCTTCCATTTTTAAATACAAAAAAGAATTTATATATATATATATATAACGTCAAAGAAATAATACAGAAATAATGATTTCATAACCAATACACTAATGAATGACTCATAAATTATCTTAACATTTCTAATACATATCTAACTGATATTTTACCAGTAATTAATTCCATTAACGTATCGCCTATGAATTCATCATTTATGTATTCTTTCTTTGGTATAAATATGTTTTTGTTCTTGAGAATGAAATAATATTATTTGAACGAGTAAACTTTGCATGTATCTAATGGTTTTCATTTTCTATCGATAAAATCATAAGACCAGGAAACAATCCCTAATGCCATGGGACCACGGGGAATCAAAATTACCCGTGGACCACCCGGTAATGGGTTGACCCACTGGGACCACGGGTAAACACTGGATAATTTATGTCATCTCTACCCGATTTCATTCAAATTCGTTCATCAGTTTTTGAATGAAAGATTATACATGCAGGCGTCCTTACATCCTTACGCGTTTAATATTATATTATAGAAAATGAGCTTCATACTCTTAGTCAAATAAATAAAATATTTTTTAAATTTTGAGTTATTTCTAGTTCTGCCAGGGATTTGCAGCCAATTGACCCACTTCTATGGTAATGGTTCTTGAGCGTTTATTATTCACGCCAATTCAGTTTCCGTACCTAAGACACTGCAGTCAAAAAATTATGCGTTTTTACATCTTCGATTTCTTTAAAATCCACCATTTAATATTACCCGTTATGGTATCTATAAATTATGTTGTGAGAGTTAATATCTTACATGTCTATAAATAAAACATTGGAATAAACATTACAACAGTTTATTATAAAAAAAAACAAAATGTCAATTCTTATTCATAATGGTTCTTTATCAATTGATCAAATGTACAGAAAGTAAATAAAAAAAACACTTGATTTTTCAAAACAGAAAAATAAACGAAGAAAAAATAAATTTAATCGTCAATTTTAATTGTGATGCAAAATTCCTTCAGTCTATTTGTAAAGTATATTTTTTCTTATAATATACGAACATGTTTATAACATAATTATATATCTTGTGTTACAATACAATGTTGTACAATACAATACAATACAATGATGTTAGTTTATTTGAAATACTTACAAATGATTAGCACTTCAACGAGTGCATTAGTTGGTTAATACCAAACCGAAAATTCCAAAACATCCACTGCTCGACCTAGGATTTGAACCCGGGACCTTGGTTCTTGAACCACTAGACCATCGATGCCTTTAACATTTTTTAATACCATTTACAGGCGACTGTCATTGTTAAGGTTAAAATAAAAGAAATGGGTATCTAAGAGTACCATTAGTACTCAAAAATATTATATTCATAGAAATGTACGACTTTCCCCCATGTGTTTTTAAAACAAAAAATATTTTTGTGACAATATAGGTATCGACCATTTTGAAATTTTACTCTCGACACCATTTTTACAAATTTAAAATTTAAATTTAAGTCTCGTTAATTGTTCTTTATTGTCAATTAAGTCCTTTTCATATTTGTAGGCACATTATTTATAACGATTTGAACAGAAAATCATATTGAAATATATCTTTTTTCAGCAAAGAAATCATGAAAATGTTCATTCATTAGAAGCGACTAAAATTAAAAATCATAGACAACAAGAAATGTAAACCTTTGCGTCTTAAATCTAGCCTTAATCAAATCTAAAACTAAAAAAAATTCTTGTGTATTAAAAATCATAACTACTTTAAAAATTACCACACGAAAACAACACAAGTGTGTGCTTATTAAATAAAGTGACATTAAATTCAAATCTTAAATGTAATAAAACTATGTACAATAAACTTAAGAAATCCGCTACGGGTGTTTTTTTGCAATAACATTTTTTTTTATATTCTTCGAACCCAAATAAAAAAAATAACAAGTTATGCTGGTGGGCGATCGATTTCCACTTTTTTATAGAAATATATCTAAAACAACTTAAATCAGATCATATTATGACAATTGGAGATCAAATCAAAACAATACGCGTAAATATATTTATAATTTAATCCGTTTTTATTAGTTCGAATATATAAGAAATTATTCATCTTAATGGATTCGTTAGGTAGCACAAGTTCTGATTTTTCTTGCTAATGTATTGAAAATAAATAACACAAACTTACTGAAATAAAACTGTTATCGGAATTAAAATTTTATATAAAACCTATTAAAATAACTCTGTTATTGTAATTATAATTCCAAAAGAATCAATAACATTCCACGAAATCAAGTCTTGGTTTAAAGTTTGTTGTATTTTAACGAAAGTATTATATGAAATACGTAAAATGTAAAAAATATTTATTCTCAAAATATACAAGCAAACGAAAAAAATCTAGAATTATATATTCATTAAACCTATGTTCTCAAATGAGGGCCTTATCTATATTTAAAATAATATCTAAAACTACTGCAATAAAAATCTTTGTTCATGATATTTAATCTCAATATCTAAAAAGGCACTTATTTAAACGGGACCAACTTGATAATATATGAATTGTATAAGGAATAATTATACATTGTTTTGAATTTTATAAAATCACTTATAGTACTTATTATTTAATCAACAACCTTATATTACCTAAATATATATTTATTGTCCGAAAAAAGTATTTATTACGATATGTAATATATACTTATTTACACAAATTATTTTCAATATGATAAGTTTAATTTGACTCAGTTTGTATACAATACTATCTAGAATAATATTTATTATATTCTGAACAAATTTTATCTTAGAAACATTAAAATTTAACGCCTAGAGTACTTCATTTATCATAGGCTTTTTCATATATAAATATTTCAACCATATATAAACTAGAGATATACACAAAAATATAAATTCTTATATGAAATTACTTATAATATATCAAAAGGTATACCAGTTAACAGTGTTTCATACTTATGCATTTTAGAAGCCTTAAAAACGCTGAAGCAATCTTTTAAATTATTTTTTACAGACAAATAAAAATCTTATTTACTATGGGTAATATGTACGTACCTCTTTACCAAAATTATATTACCTACGTAAATGACATATAAAAATATTCTTCTTGGGTCATTTTACCGTTACTGTTACCCAGTTACCTTTTAAAAGGGTAGAATTACTAAAACGAGACTGTTAAAAATCTAGAAACAGAAAAATCCGATTTCTTTTTAAAATTGTTTTTTTCTTTCGCAATAAGTAATAAACTTCTTTAACGGGAAACTTAAAGAATACGACACTAATCTTTGAGTTATTCCGTCATTATAAGAATGTAATAAAACAACGCATTATCGTGCGTTCCAAAGCAAAAAAAAAGGTGGTGTTATAATAACCGTATGCGAATTCCAAACATTTTTATAGCAAAAAAGTGAACGATACGAAATATAACACCAATTATGCGTCCTAAATCTTTGTACAGTAAACTTAGGATCGATTACACCAACCTCTTTTGAAATGACAAAATGGATAAAATTCATCATCTGATTGGCTGTTATTAGAAGTGCGGTATGTTAATAGCCAATCAACAGGATGGATATTTCACGTGAGAAATACGCCTAAGCAACTTAATTGCATTGTTATCAATTATGCAACTGATAACAGTACTTTTTAATAAGAGACTGTTCATTAATCACGCGATGCCCATAGGGGGAAGTGGGGGGGGGGGGGGGATTTACAAAGGAGGAGTTTATTACGATTCTGTTGCAATAATACACGTGATCTTATGGAGGACTAATACTTGGTTCCAATATTTGAAAATCAGTTCTTGTTACTGATGGTTATAAATTATACGGAGCGTAAGTAAATGACCGACGGATGACTGATGACAGCAGATATGAAAAGTAAATTTAGAACGGTATTAACGACTCGCAGTCGGTTGGAGAAAAACGGATATCATTTTTGATGCATTACGAATCGTATAATATTGGAACCTTGCTTATGAGGATATAGGATCTGAAAAGTAATTTTGTGACCAATGAAAAGCTCTTAAAGTTAGACCAAATATCAGAAATTCACTTAGGCCTAGCATGCGCAGTACGTCAAATTTATCGCATGAGACGACAAAAGTTTCGATACTGTTGATCGGCTAATAGCACACCGCACTCGTATTTTCAGCCAATCAGCAGCTGACGCACTGACTTCAATCGATTTTGACGTTTGTTAAGAGCGCGATAAAATTTAGTCGCGTGGCGCATGCTAGACCTGTTTGTCAATGTTTCAAAGAGTGTTTTTTTCAACAATCAACGACATTTCTTTAAAAATTCGAGCACTTCAGACGGATAGCCGTCTCGTACTTGAGACTTCGTCGCGGAACGCGCGTACTCCAACGGCGTGGTCGAACTGTGGGAGAGAAATACAAACATTGTATTATATTATATTGATTATTTAGAGAAACAGAATAAATTATTCACCCTTGCGGTGCGGGGCTCAAACCCACGACCTTCACGTAACTGAGCTAACCGCAAGTTATCGTAGGCGATGAATTTTTCTGCTGTATCAACCGTTAGCCTCCGGTAAGTGCCCTCTGCCGAATATGTTTATATCTACATACTTATCGGCCCGTGGTACATTCGTTGCAGAAATGTTTGAAAACCACAGAATCGAAGACACCTGGCATCTTAATCGATTTTATTATTTTTATAGTACTATACGCCGTACTAGCGAACTTTAAATATTAGAAACAGAAAATTTTTATCTCCCCTTGCGGTGCGGGAATTGAACCCACGACCTTCACGTATCGCGCGTGCTGCTCTTACCAACTGAGCTAACCGCAAGTTATCGTAGGCGATGAATTTTTCTGCTGTATCAACCGTTAGCCTCCGGTAAGTGCCCTCTGCCGAATATGTTTAGAACTACATACTTATCGGCCCGTGGTACATATTTAGTTGTAGGCATGTTTGAAAAGAACGGAATCGAAGACACCTTGGCATCTTAATAGATTTATTACAATTAAAAAAAAAGCAGTTTTTATAAATATTTATTGTTCCCTAGTGCGGCGTAAAGCACTTTAAAAATAAGAATAAGTATAAAAGTCTAAAGTATGTTCTTATTTATTTTATAAACAAACAAACATTTTTTTTTGCAGGCTAACCCTAATACAATTATGTAGTTATAGATAGATACATTTTATTGCACAGAAAAATTTACAGTTACAGACAAAATCAAGTACAATTAAGGCTGTCTCATTGCTAGAAAGCAATCTCTTCCAAACAACCTTTACGTAGAGGAAATAGTAGATCGAGAAACGGGTGCGGTCGTGCAAAAGTTTTATTGAGAAAATATTAACAGGAAACATAAATACCATAACATGATTAATACAAAAAAAAAATACATAAAGAAGTAGTTTTGATGCTATATTAATAGCCAATCTTAAGACCTCATTTGGCCTACTGTAAAATAAATCAGTCACATTTTGGAGACCCCCTAGCACATGAGTAAAGAAAGTGTGAGGTTAAATGTTTTGCAATTTTACATCGAAAAAGTATTAAATTAAAACAGTTCCAAAATTAGTTTTATTTCGATTTCAATTAAGTATCGTTTATTAAATCAACATTATATCAAACACTAGTTACTCGGCCCGGCTTCGCACGATGCAATGTAAAGAAATACTTAGAAATGTTGGCTTTTCTTATCTATTTATTTGTTTTTTTGTTCCATTATTCATTTTTTAGTTTTATTAATATTTCAAATGACGCTATTTAATACCTCTAGATATATAAGATTTTAAAATGTGATGTCACAAAACCAAGGACCCCTCTCACCGCTTGTCACAACATGTCACACTTTGTCGACCCCCTCTTTATGTGTGACGTAATTTATGGATGACCCTATTTATATTTTTATTTATTATATAGGTATTTATTTGTTTAGTATAGTTTTATTTATCTTTACGTATTTTTTTTATATTTTTATCTTGTTATGGTATTTATATTGATATTTTCTGTTAGTATTTTTTTCAAGCATTTTGCACGGCTGTACCCGTTTCTCGATGTCTACTATTTCCTCTACCTAAAGGTTGTCTGGAAGAGATTGCTCTCTAGCAATAAGACCGCCTATATTGTACTTAAATATGTCTGTAAAACCAATTTCTGTAAATTTTCTGTGCAATAAAGTGTATCTATCTATCTATCTAACCCTTAATGTTAGTAGCAGTAAACTCACCACAAATTCGGCGTATGCGCCAGCTTCTTCCAGACCTTCCTATCGACATGTTTGAACAGGACCATGATAAGCTTCAGGTCACAGTGTTTCGCATTCACCGCCATGTGGACCGGCGTATCTCCGGCTTTGGCATCCTTTAACAAGAACATTTAGCGTTTAAACATACTAATATTATGAAGATGAGAGATTTGTATGTTTTTTTCTTGATTGCACTTCAAGATTGACCTCATCCCACCTGATGTTAAGTGGTAGGGTCCTAGTTAAAGGGCGACAAGTACAGGACAATAAATCTGTTACTGGACTCGTCGCCCTTACCTTGAAGGCATGACCCCTCCTACTAATGTAGCACCCCCCAAGAGCTCTGCAAACCTTACTCACACGCAGGAACACAACAACACAGAAGTGATTGTTATTTGGCTGCAGTCTTCTGTAAGGTGGAGGTGTTTTACCAGGCTGCTCCAGTTCGAGCTATAAATCGTTATGCCCTATCTCTCTTATATATTTCTTTATGATTGTGTAAATCTCAACAATTGCAGAAAAAACCGTATTTTTATAAAATATCAATGATTTTTACTGTTTCAAGTAAACTTTATAATTAAAAAATTTGGTTATATCCACGGGGAAAGAGTTGTTTGTCTAATTAATGCAATTAAGAATGTTAATTTGGTAATAAAACAGTCTTACAGTTGTAAAGTGTATGTAAATTGGTACTTAAAACAAGTAAAGAACAGGTATTTCAATTTGTTTGAACCATGTGTTTATTTTCTTTCAAGAGACTTCGAAAAAGGAGGTCTTAATTGAACCGTATTCACTAATAAGTAATTTAATTCGAAAGTAACTGTTTGTTTATCTGTCCGGATTTCACGCCTAAATAACTGAAATTTTTAAGAGAGGTAGGGCATAGCGATTTATCGACTGGTGAAATACCTCCACCTTACAGAAGACCGCAGCCAAATAACAATCACTTCGGTGTTGTTGTGTTCTTGCGTGGGAGTAAGGTTTACAGAGCTCTTGGGGGGTGCTACATTAGTAGCAGGGGTCCTTCAAGGTAAGGGCGACAAGTCCAGTAACAGATGTATTATGCTGTACATGTCGCATTTAAGCTAGGACCTCTTTATTCCTTAACATCAGGTGGGATGAGGGCGATCTTGACGTGTGAATAAAAAAAAATTTTTTTTGTTTTCACAGGGCGTTTGTCAATTAGGTAAAAGAGACGTACCCCTTGCCATAAGTCCGCCCCGGCGTGGTCTAGCAGCACGTGCACGACGTGCAAGCGCGGCGCGTTCGCAGCATGCTCGATGCACGCTACGTGCAGCGCTGAAGCTCCTGGAACAGATGGACAGACAAGATTATAATCACTACAAACAACAAAAAAATTACCACAGCTACAAAATTTTGAGAAATACTTTACAGGCATCTTAATATTAATTTGGGCGACAGAAATACTGACTAAGACAAGTCTTATTATGTATGTTACGTTAGATTAGTATATTTTGCGCATTGTGCGCTAAAGCTCCTAGAACAGACGGACAGACAAGATTATAACTACGACAAATTAAAAACACTCAACTACAAAATTACAACAAC
The DNA here is from genome assembly GCA_037074685.1 of Glyphodes pyloalis. Taxonomy (NCBI): domain Eukaryota; kingdom Metazoa; phylum Arthropoda; class Insecta; order Lepidoptera; family Crambidae; genus Glyphodes; species Glyphodes pyloalis. The sequence goes on along the minus strand of JAYKKO010000034.1, from coordinate 3,262,464 downwards.
TATAAGGAATAATTTCATCATCATCATCAGCCTGTTGCAGTCCACTGCTGGACATAGGCCTCTCCAAATGTTCGCTACCGAATAATTTCACACGCACCTTTTTATCAATTTTGGCGACAGAAGACCTGACTGGGCTAAAAGTCGGCCAATCCTAAGTGCCTCATTTATTAAATGTGTGCCCAATTATGTGTGTTTAATATTTTTTAAGAGTAATAATTTCACAGGCATCACTGCCAGAGCCACAATTGGCTACTTGACAGTGTTAACAATAAAATATGAAAAGTGTTAGATATGTTAGCTTATTAGTAAAGTAATAATTTTACATTTTTATTTTATAATTAAAAGCATAGTTAGTATTTTAATTTTGCAAAATAAATTTTACTTTTTTTATCTGTGGAACAAAAGAACCGAAACGGAAACCACCATTGCAATTCGGAAATGACAGCTGTCGGCGAAAATAATTTATTTTAATGTGGCGAAACAATGATTATTTTACCGATTAAATTGAATTATTGTGTCTTTAATCGTATTAAGAATTTATTGAACCATTTTCCGTTTATCTTAATTAAGTCGTTCCTATGCGTATCGGTTCGTTGTCTACAACGTTGACGTCATAATTTCAACAGTGACATGACTTGGCGTTTTTGCGCGCTTTTTAAATGTGTTACACAAAATCTTATTTTTCTCTGGTTATTTACATTTTTTCCAGATAAATCGAATTGCTTGGGATATAAAATGAACGGGCGCACATTTTGCAATACTTTTTCAAAAACTGTCAAGTAGCCAATTGTGTGATTTGTAAAACGTTACGATACGTTACAATAAAATAATAAGAGATGGAACTCCCAACCCTGTATTTATGTAATTTAAAAACGTATCGATAACATGTTGTAGTTTGTATAACATAGTTTATATGTGGAAACTTTATTGGATTAAGATATTGTTTGTCTCTATTACCTATACTATGATAAGTACTGTATGTTTCCTTACAATAAATAAAAAAAAACCCATTTGGTTTTTCTATATTAGTGTGGTCGTCATTTTTAAAAAAAGGGGGAGGGGGAGTACAGAAAAACGTGTGCGTTTCAAAGCCCCCCCCCCCCCCGGAAGGTAAAAAAATCTTCAAAAATTGCGTTACGTAATACTTAAACGCTCCCTAGGCGCTAAAAGTGGACTAGGCCAGTTGCTTGTGCAGATGCTGTAAAACTGGGCCCTGAAAGTGAACTACGTCGTATATTTCTATTTTTTCACTTACCCGATTTTTTCTTTTTTTTTTATATCGTGGGTTCGATTCCCGCACCGCAAGGGGAGATAAAATTTTTCTGTTTTTAATATTCACTTACCGTCCGAGTTGAGGTGTTGGATTCTGAACAGAGGCAGGTCCTCTGGCTCGCGGCGCACTATCTCAGCTAAGACGTCTGCGTGAGAGTCTCCTGCGCGGGCGCATGCTGTCACTAGCGTGTCTCCTTGAGCGTCCACCTATAAAGAATTTATGAAATAAAATGAAATGATTTTTTTCTAAGAGAGGTAGGGCATATCGATTTATCGCTCGAACTGGCGCAGTCCGACTGGTGAAATACCTCCACCTTACAGAAGACCGCAGCCAAATAACAATCACTTCTGTGTTGTTGTGTTCCTGCGAGTGAGTAAGGTTCACAGAGCTCCTGGGGGGTGCTACATTAGTGGCAGGGGTCAAGCCTTCAAGGTGAGGGCGACAAGTCCAGTATCAGCTCTATTATGCTGTACTTGTCGTCCTTAAGCTTGGACCTCATTACCACTTAACATCAGGTGGGATGAGGTCAATCTTGGAGTGTAATATAAATAAATAAAAAAAAAGCGACAACCTTGTTTTACCGATATTTAATATTGGAACCGGGCCTTACTATACAGGCAACGCGTTAAGGTTTCGTTTCAAAAGTGACCTTCAAAAGCTTGTGGGAAACGAGAAATAATAAAAAAAACAGTTGCTTAAGTTGTAAGTTTGATCGGATGAGCTACTCACGCAGTGAAACCGGTTGCCAAATTAAATTAATATTGGACAACATCACATACACATACATTCTGAGGTAAGTAGCTAAAGCACTTGTGTTACAGAAATCTGAAACAACGACGGTACCACAACACCCAGACCCGAGACAATACAGAAAAGTTCGTTTCCCATATTGACTCGACCGGGGATCGAACCCGGAACCTCAGAGATGGCGCGACGCCAAAGTCCGGCCCGCTCGCCTCTCGGCTACGGAGTTTATATATTTATGGTTAAGCGTCTATGAATGATGTGTTGAAAACCGAGGTAATATTTTCAACAGCGGCTAAGGTGGGCGGCTAAAGCGCGAAAGGTCCCGGGCTCGATTCCCGGTCGGGTCAATTTAGAAAACGAACTTTTCTAAATTGACTTGGGTTTGGGTGTACTGTGATGACGCCCCCAGTTAGTATCCGTCGTCTGGTGCTCATAGTACAAGGGGAAACCTTAGTTTGAGACCAGGTGATTGGTGTGATTGTCTGGCGCATTTATTTATTTATATATCCCTACTTTAAAATATTATAAATGCGAAAGTAACTCTGTCTGTCTGTTACGTTTTCCCGCTTAAACCTCTCAACTAATTTTAATGAAATTTGGTATAGGTATACGTTGAACCTCCAGAACCGACATAGGTTTCTTTTTGTTAGAAAATAAGGGGGGGGGGGGGATAATACCACCTTTGAAAGCTATATGGGAAAATGTTTATTTTTTAAGTTAGTGATACGAAATTGAATATTGGGGAGATAGGGGTAAAACAGACCATGAAAGGATGTAGTCAACGCGAACGAAGTCGCGGGCACAGCTAGTATGACATAAAGGAATTAATTAACCGTAAATTTTAAATTGTGGCTTTTTTTTTATATTACACTTCAAGATTGACCTCATCCCACCTGATGTTAAGTGGAAATGAGGTCCTAGCTTAACCTTTACCTAGCCCAGCTATCTTAAACGTAGTGGCCCGCTGTACGCCAACGTATAAATGTATAACAGTATCTATAGTACGAAAGCAAGGATGTGGCATAACGTCATATCGATAAAAAAAATTGATGTCTAAATCAAGATTTATTTTTAAATTTTGCAAATATAAATAAACCCTGATACGTTATAATAGTAATTTGTTTTATTTTATGAACATTTTTAGTAAGAAAAACGAGTATCTATTATCATAGACAAAAATACATGCATAATCTTGCAACACATTTATTATAAAAGGCACTTCACTATTCATTTTATAACGTAGTCCGTTGACTTCATATCAAGTCGTTGGCGCTCGTGGCAAGATAAATATCTCAAATAGAAGTGTTGTCTATGCTTTTCTTTCTTCACCTTGAGTGAATCTCTCTCTATCTCTCTAGACGATTTGAATAAAGAAAAGACGGCTCTTGTACGGTAGTAATAAATCATAAAAAGTATGTTACGGTGAAAAGTAAGACAAAAGAATGAATGGTCAGTTATTATTCGTATATTTTATAACTTTTTATAGTTTGTGTAAGTTTACCTTTCGATATTTTACTTTTTATATTTTCGATAATTATATTTTATGATTATTGTACGAAAAAAAAACAGACGAGCGCACGTTTGTAATGGCCGGCACTATGACACAATGACCTTGACACCTGTACGCTTACGACGTCACAGGTTTACTTCCATTGAAGTTGGTGGCGCTCGTAGCACTGAAATCTTGTCATTGCGTAGAGATGGGTGTTGCAATATCGAAAATCCTAAATAAATTATAAATGAACTAGCTTCCGCCCGCGGCTTCGCCCGCGTGGAATTCGGTTATATTGCGGTATAAATCACAACTATAAGAAAACTTCTCATTTCCACGGAAAAATCTAAGAAGCGCGATGTAACGCTGGATACGATTAGTTGTTAAACAATAACTGAATGGTACACTATATTATAAAGCTAAGTAGATGTAAAAATCAGTTTAGACGATAAAACAAATTGTACGTCATCCCTCGGGAATTCCTCATTTTTGGGGATTCATTATCGTATCATTTAGCTTCTACATTTACATGTTTATATTCGTTTACAATATTTTACCTTGATTAAAACGCCACACAGCGCCATCTCCAATCCATCCATCAAGCAAACTATATTTTTGTTTTCCCTCGGGAATATCAGTTTTTTTCGGGATAATAAGTAGCCTATTATTTAATCCGGACTTCTAACTATACGTCTGCAAAATTTAAAAGCAATCGGTTCAGTAGTTATGTCGTGAAAGCGGAACAAATAAACAAACTCACTTTCCTATTTATAATATTAGTAAGGATCTTCGTGAAATAAATTAATTTTAATATTTAATAAGTAATACGTTATTTTCAGACCGGAATTAATTGTCAATCATAAAATCTATGAATATTTGTATAGAACAAAACAAAGTAAACATGTAGGATTGTAATGAATGCAACTATCGCGTCACATCACTAGCCTACTTGATATGAAGTCGTTAGCGTATGGGACATCAAAATATTTCAGGCGTTTTTGTTTTTATCTGTTTTAAAACACTATAAAGCCTGTTTCTTCTGGCGAAATAACAAAAATGGGCTTCAATCCTGTCCACCTTACAAAATTACAAGAGAAACAAATGTTTAATGCACCGTAAAGGTATTTAATTAAAGTAGGTACAATGAGTAACTTCTATAGAAGTAGTGGCGTTGACGGCACGAAAATCCTAAACTTGTATAGAAGTAGTTGGCGGTTATTAGGTTAAGGGTAACAAGTACAGCATAATAAAGCTGTTACTGGACTTGTCGCCCTTACCTTGAAGGCTTGACCCATGCTACTAATGTAGCACCCCCAGAAGCTCTGTAAACCTTACTCACACGCAGGAACACAACAACATAGAAGTGATTGTTATTTGCTGCGGTCTTCTGTAAGGTGGAGGTGTTTCACCAGTCGGGCTGCTCCAGTTCGAGCGATAAATCGCTATGCCCTACCTCTCTTAAAATTAATTAATTGTATGAACCATACTATATGTATTCTTCTTATTTGAGTGTATTACTTATTGATTATTATTATAATTTTACTGTTTTATTTTATCAATTCTATCTTTGATTTATTACGTTATTGGTTTTAATTGCTTCCTAGGTTTTATAATTAAAGTGAGCATTACATTATACTTTAAATATATGCATGCTAAAAATGTTTGGCAAGACATGTGCACACTATAAAGTAACACCTATTTATACTATGTACTTATGCAAATATTATGAATTATGAAAAAGTTCTAAAGGGATATTCATAAACTTCGTGTGCGTTAATTCGGGATAAAAAGTATCCTAAATGTGAATATATACTAATACTAGGGGCCTGCGGCGGCTTCGCTCGCGTTATTTCAACATTTTTCACTAATTCTTCGCTTTTATTGGCCGCAGCGTGATGTTAATAAGTCTAAAGCCTTCCTCGATATTCAACACGAGAGTGTTTTGTTTTAATTCGTACCTCCTGATTTCGTAATTCCTGAGACCAGCGCTCGTTCTTGAATTTTTTTATTCAAATCTTTAATTGAAAAATCTTTGGTAATTTTACATTATTTTTTGAACACTAAGAACCCTGGCAACCCTGTATCTATGTAATAATTCTTTGGTAATTTTACATTATTTTTTTTTAACCTAGAAGTATGGCAACCTTGTATCTATGTGATAATTCTTTGGTAATTTTACATTATTTTTTTTAACACTACGAGTAAGAAGCCTGGCAACCCTGTATCTATGTAATAATTCAAGCGCGCGAATCTAAAATGATTCCCGGCAATTATTTCCCACACAATAACCATTGGCAGTATATGTTTCCTGTATTTTTGTAGCCACTTACTCCCAACTATGGTAGCCAGTGATAAATGACGTACAATTTAAATTAGCAAACGTATGACGCGATTGTAACACGTTATTTAATGTAATTATATATTTTTTATGAGTGTAAGCCCGTGCCTCGCGTGTATTTAGTTTTATGTACGTTGTAATTAATTTATTTTATATATCTAAAATAATGTCGTTTTCGTTACTACTCAGGCATAACTTGTTCGAATTGAAAAAATTTCATTGTGTTAGATCCATTTATCGATGAAGGCTTTCGGCTTTATAATATCACGATAACATACGATAAGTATGTAGTTCTAAACATATTCGGCAGAGGGCACTTAATAGCCTCCAGCTAACGGTTGATACAGCAGAAAAACTTCATCGCCTACGATAACTTGCGGTTAGCTCAGTTGGAAGAGCAGCACGCGCGATACGTGAAGGTCATGGGTTCAATCCCGAACCTCAAGGGGAGATTATTTTTTTCTGTTTCTAATATTTATAATATCACGTCTAAAAATCACGTTTCTTCTAAAGGAGTCCCCTTGAATTTTTATTTTATTTCAAAAAAATATGTATATTAAAGTAAATATAGGATTCTGTGAATATTTCAAGCGTCTAACAAAATAGCAAAACAATTACGTTTGTTGTAGGGGAGTTCCCTTTAATTACATAATTATTTTATTTTGTCTTTAGTATTTGTAGTCATATCGGCAACAGAAGTACATAACCTGTGAAAATTTCAACTCTCTAGCTATCACGGTTCTTGAGATACAGCCAGGTGACAAACAGATAGACGGACAGGCAGACAGCGAAGTCTTAGTAATAGGGTTTCCCGTTTTTACCCGTTTTACGCGTGCGATGCCTTGGAGGGTCGCTAGTCTATCTACACATATAAATACAATTGGAGTGTCTGTAATATTAAAAATCCATTTTTTAGTACATGCATATGATATCCGTCTTGGCTTCACCCTGTGCGGTATTGGAGGCTAGGTGACCAGGCCAGCCTCAACGTCCCGGACCACAGGGTTACTGAGCCCCCCCCCCCCCCATCGTGACAAGGTGCGGAACCCAGCGGTGGGGCCTTCCTACATTTCTAGTCTAACAATACTCTGTGGTCTCTCTATTGTCTATGGAACATTGATGTGGTTGTACAATTTCCCATATCATTATAATAAAAACAAGTTAATTATCATCAAGTGCGTCTTTTAATCCCACATGTCCATCCCACAGTGCCTAAAGACAAAAGTCTTCAACCAGTGCGTTCTACCTGTTATGATATACGGAGCCGAGACGTGGACACTGACGGCACGACTGGTTCACAGACTTAAAGTCACTCAGCGGGCTGTGGAAAGAGCTATGCTCGGTGTTTCTCTAAGGGATCGAATCCATAATGAGGTGCTCCGGCAGAGAACTAAAGTCATCGACATAGCTCACAGGATTAGCAAGCTGAAGTGGCAGCCGACAACCGTTGGGGTAAACGAGTTCTGGAGTGGAGACCACGCCTCGGTAAACGTAGTGTAGGACGCCCTCAGGCCAGGTGGAGTGACGATTTGAGTAGGACGGCTGGCAGGAGCTGGATGAGAGTCGCCGAAAATCGAGCGAAGTGGCGAACATTATAAAATTCATGAAGTCCCGTTAGAACATGTAAGCGTAATACGCGATCTGGGTGTCTGGTTTGACTCTAAACTCTCTTTTAGAACACATATTGATACAATCATCTTAAGAGCAAGAAGGACAATGGGTTTTGTGAATAGAGTAACGAAACCATTTAAAAGAAGTTAAAGCATTCTAATTCTGTATACTTCTCTCGTGAGAAGCAACCTTGAATACTGCTGTACAATATGGTCTCCTCGTTATGATAATCACAAAAATAGACTTGAATCAATTCAAAAGCGCTTTGTTCGTGGCCTCAGTTATAAACTAGGCATAAGTAAGAAGTTAACTACGTACAGCGATAAATTAAAGAGGTTTAATCTGGATTCCCTCCTCATGAGACGGCAACTTAGTGATTTTGCATTATTACATAAAATCGTCAATTCTAATTTGGATTCCGATTTGTTATGCCATGTTTCATTGAGATTGTCATCGAAGTCAGACCGTAGACAGCATTTATTTTGTATACCCTTAACAAGAAACAATGTTTCACAAAATAGCCCCCTGTTACGTATGTGTATCAAATACAATCTTGTATGTAAGGATGTAGATATATTTCACCAGAATCTAAAATCATTCCTAAAATGTATTAAATGTTCTGATAATGTGAGTTTACTATTATGTTACAAGTGACACAAAAATATGCTACATTGTACTAAACAGATACGTACCTAGCGATTTTTCAAAATGTTGTATTCTAATGTTGTGTGCAGCTACCATTGGAACTCAAATTTAATGCTATCTTTAACGTTTATTGTAATTGTTTTGTTTAATTTGTGTTTTGTTGCTGTACCTTATAAATAAATAAATAAATAACATTTGGAGAGGCCTATGTCCAGCAGTGGACTGCAACAGGCTGATGATGATGATGATGATGCGTCTTTTAATTAAAACAGATAATGTTAATTCTGTAGAGTTCTTATGCAATAATTTATATTTATCCATCTATCATGCTTTCCCCAAGGAATATATGAAGACTCGTATGGTTTGTCCAAGTTACAAATTGTACCAACGCTTCTCTCAAGAAATTAGCATGCAAAATATATTCAAGGCATGTTCCTCGATGAACGTCATATAGACTGTAAAAACAAGTATCTTAAGTGTTTTGCTTGAGAAAAAATAAGAGGAAACAGCTCTGTGTTTGTACATTGTGGATTTCAGTGAAAAAAACATGGAAGGATTCCCCTCATACGAACTTCATTCTAATATCGGCACCAAAACACACACAAATGTAAAGCACACAAGCAACAGATGTATAATAGAATATTTTTAAAAATAAAGTTCGTGAATACTTCTTCTCTCTCGCTAACAAGTAGGTAATGATAGTCATGAATTTGTCAATTGCTGAACCAATTTATTTATCTGCTGAATTTATAGTTATGTAGATATTTGTTTTTATATATAAATTATTAATATTATCTAAATCTAAGTATACCTTCATATTTTATATATTATATTCTAATTAATTTATATAGTATGTGTATTATTATCGTATATTTAAAAGATACCGTAATGTTATTTTTAATGCTTAATTTATTGTTGTTTAAAATGATTTCTTTTTTTTTTCTCCCATGTTACCGCACCCATATACAAACTATCTGCATGACCCAAGGGTTGACTGGTAGAGAATGCCCCTAGCATTAAGTCCACCTGTTGTACCTATTTGTGCAATAAAGTTTTTAAATAAATAAATAAATAGATACGCAACATAGTAATGAAGTATCGACACTTGAAAAACAACTTTAAGGCTAATGCGTTTAGGTCGACAAAAAGACAGTTTCGCCTACTTTGATTACTTATTTATGTATGCTTGTTAACAGTCAAATATTTAAAATAATTTAACGGGTCAAAACGCGACACCATTTTTATTTAGTAGTTAAATGTTATTGAAGTCACTTCGACACATTACACGTGAAGTGACTTCAATAACATTTTGTTGTGACAATGTGCGGGTGGATGAAGATTTGCAAGCTCCCCCGAACAGACGAAGGCGAGCAAGACCAGTCAGCTCGTGACCACGGTTGGTGCAAACTAACCGAAACGTCGGGCAGTAAGTAGTTCGTATTAACTACTAAATAAAAATGGTGTCGCGTTTTGACCCGTTAAATTATTTTAAATGTTTAAAATGGAACGCGAAAGTCTTAAAATTTATATAACAGTCAAAAAGATAAGATTATGGACAAGTTTTTTAGATTGCAACCGCGCATTATATTTATTTATTTATTTATTTATATGAAGTGTCCACGGCAATAATGATGAATGTAAGAGAGGTAGGGCATTGCGATTTATCGCTCGAACTGGCGCAGTCCGACTGGTGAAATACCTCCACCTTACAGAAGACCGCAGCCAAATAACAATCACTTCTGTGTTGTTGTGTTCCTGCGTGTGAGTAAGGTTTCCAGAGCTCTTGGAGGGTGCTACATTAGTAGCAGGGGTCAAGCCTTCAAGGTAAGGGCGACAAGTCCAGTAACAGATTTATTGTGCTGTACTTTTCGCCCTTAAGCTAGGACCTCATTACCACTTAACATCAGGTAGGATGAGGTCAATCTTGAAGTGCAATATATAAAAAAAAATGTCCAACATATAAAAATCTATGTGATCAACGTCATTCGGTCACTTAATACATGCAGCTAGTGATTTCGTTTACTAACTAGGCAATATCGGTCCCAGTACTGAGACAAAACCGTTTCTGATATTTGACTACACGTCAAGAACGCTCCCAGGTGTTCACGGCAATAAGGCTGAATTTTGGACAACGTTTATATGGCTACTTGACAGTTTTTGAAATAGTATTGTAAAATGTGCGCCCGTTCATTTTATATCCCAAGCAATTCGATTTATCTGGAAAAAATGTATTTAATCAGAGAAAGATAAGATTTTGTGTAACACATTTAAAAATCGCGCGAAAACGCCAAGTCACGTCACTGTAGCAATTATGACGTCAACGTTCTAGACATCGAACCGATACGCTTAGGAACGACTTAATTTAGATAAACGGAAAATGTTTCAATTCATTTTTAATACGGTTAGTACCGTACCGTAGACACAATAATTCAATTTAATCGGTAAAATAATCATCGTTACGCCACATTAAAATAAATAATTTTCGCCGACAGCTGTCATTTCCGAATTGCAATGGTGGTTTCCGTTTCAGTTCTTTTGTTCCACAGATACAAAAAGTAAAACTTATTTTGCAAAAATAAAATACTAACTATGCTTTTAATTGAAAAAGAAAAATGTAAAATGATTACTTAACTAATAAGCTAACATATCTAACACTTTTCATATTTTATTGTTAACACTGTCAAGTAGCCAATTATGATACTGTTACGAGCTTCGGGTTCGTGACAATAAAAACAGCCGATAAAAATTACCAAAAGTCACACTTTAATTGAACGCCACTAATTACAACCTTAAAACGCACTAATTAAAACAACAATCGCTCCCAAGTCGCACTTCAAAATCGCTTTCGAAGTAATCACTTGTATCGCTAATTCAATACTGTCCTGGTCGCGGTGAATCCCGGCCTTTTATATTGCCGCGGCCGTTCCCGAACCTTCCAACGCAGAAACATTCGGAACATTCGCGCGCAGTCCGGCCTTGACCGGCCGTACGCTCGGTCAAGGTCATAGTTCTAGTAAATTCTGGCGTACGCGTCTCGACTCTCTATAGTCCCGCCTTTCCAAACTAGATGGCGCTGGTTACTAAGAACGTTAATCGTGGCGCGTAACAATACCTATTACAACTTTACTAACAAACAAATATATTGTAGCTTAGTTGTTACACTCACCTCGTGGAAGACTGAATCCTTTCCTTGCAACTCATTGGGTTTGATGCGAATGGCGGCGCGTACGCATTGTACCACGTATCTAGTGAGCAGGGGCCGGCTTGGGCAGCGGAGCGCCGCTGACTTCACCAAGTTCAGCCCTGGAAGACGCAATATATTAATATAGGTAATAATAAGGTAAGAGAGGTAGGGCATAGCAATTTATCAATTGAACTGGAGCAGCCCGACTGGTGAAATACCTCCACCTTACAGAAGACCGCAGCCTAATAACAATCACTTCGGTGTTGTTGTGTTCCTGCGTGTGAGTAAGGTTTACAGAGCTCCTGGGGGGTGCTATGTTAGTAGCAGGGGTCAAGCTCTCAAGGTAAGGGCGACAAGTGCAGTAACAGATTTATTATGCTGTACTTGTCGCCCTTAAGCTAGGACCTCATTACCATTTAACATCAGGTGGGATGAGGTCAACCTTGAAGTGCAATATAAAAGACGGCGTGTCTACGGCCCTCTAGCTCGAAAGACCAAGTAGACCACGTTGCTGCTGGATTAGTACGTGTGGGCAGATCAGAAAGAAGAGGCGTGGTACAGTCTTCTAGCTCAAAAGCCCAAGCAGACCAGGTCACAGCTGTACTCACCGAAGTCTTCAATGAACCACGCCGGCATCTGGGCCAGTACCCGTTCGCAGACCAGGCAGAAGAGGGCGTGGTTCAGGTCTTCTAACTCGGAAGACGAAGACAGGCTTCGGAGGATGTTCTGAAGGACTCTGCAACAAGATTTGGTTTTAATTAAACGTCAAACTGTAAGTATTTGTACTCTTCAGATTCAGCACTGACCTTAGGGGGCGTCGATTAATAATGTATTTTTTTTAAAACCCCTCACCCCCTTGGTGATACATGGTGAGGTCCAACCCCCCCTTACCCTATATCACGTGTATTTTATAGTACAAACATTTTTTTTTTAAATATTATAAAATATAGGTATAAGTATCATGAAATTGTATTTAAAAAATACTTGTGGTATATTACTACACCCACCATACTTAACTTATTGAATGTATGTTTGTTGTTCTGTCACGCAAAAAATACTGAATTGATTTAGATGAAATTTGGTAGGAAGATAGATGTGATACTAGATTACCATTAAGGATACTTTTTATCCCAAAAAACGCGAACAAAGATGCGGGGAACAGCTAGGTCATAATACCAGTTTTAATATTGATAAAAATCATTTCATTGAGACATCGAAATTTCCTTAATACAAAAACTGTATCTTAACAGTCACTCCGATTCGACGTAACACAAGGACAAAAAGTCACACTTTCACATTCATAATTTGGCCGACTGTATCTGCAACCAAAGCCTAGCGTCCGCCATGACTTGTTTATACACATTTACGGTTATTAACTATGTAAAGTTCTTTGAATTACAAACGTAATTTGACATGATATAGCGACGACCTCCGTAGCCGAGAGGCGAGCGGGCCTGACTTTGGCGGGCGCCATCTCTGAGGTTCCGGGTTCGATCCCCGGTCGGGTCAATATGGGAAACGAACTTTTCCATATTGAACATTTAAAATAATTTAAGGGGGCAAAACGCGACATCATTTTTAATTAGTAGTTAATACGAACTACTTACTGCCCGACGTTTCGGTTAGGTTGCACCAACCTTGGTCATGACCCGTTAAATTATTTTAATTGTTTAACCCATTGACCGCCGGACTTCAAATAGAAAATATTGCTCCTGACGCCATGCGTATTATTAGCTAGAATTTTCGCCCAATACGATAGTGATGTGACATGCTGCACTAAGCGATAAGAATAAACGTTTGTTTCGGAACCTTATTACCTATTACTAAGGATAAAGAAATAAATGCTCATACATACTGAACGTAATAAGAAATAATAGATCAATAGTAATTTTATATGTCTTAGTAATCAGAAAATTATCACAAGATTTTTTAAAGTATGCAAGGAATTTTGGCGCAACTAGTCGACGCCTTAAAGCGTCATCGGCGATCACAACTTAAATGTTTGACAAATTTTACCTACTCTTATAGTGTTGTTAAGGACTTTATCGATGTAATTGGAAAAAAACGCCACTTTGTTGGTCAAAAACAAAATAATATGAATTAATGTCGGTGATGAAATTATAATAAGTACACCTTTTGAACTTATTATGATTTAATTTTTTGTATAAGAAGAGCAACAAAACATTGTATATTTTTTTCTATAGACAGAAACCAAAATATGTAATACGAAGGGGCGTTTTACAAATTTACACCAAAATCATGTTTCCCGGTTTTTACGGTGCATATAAACATTCATATTTTTTTATTTAATAAATCTAAAAATCACGTTGCAGTGTTTCGTTGAAATGTCGTATGACGTCACATATAGATACATTTTAAAACTAGCAGCGACATAGTGAACTTCGAATTTTTATGAGCTTTATCATACATAGTTTTTTTCAGTTGATTGAGTAAACAATAAATATGGGTATTATAATCTTTATGGAATAACTCACGAAATAATTAGAATTTGTTGATCCGGTTGTCATGCTCATTAATTTAGTTTGATTAAAATAAATAAGTGCCTCGAAAAGAAACACTTCTCCTACTTCACTATCAGGCGAAGATTTATTAAAAATATCATCATCAACTACTTCCCGAATATGTAAAAGTTCAACACAACCCATTATTATTTAAACTATTTTCGTAAATAATGTATTTGTGGGTTTTTACTCAAAAAGTCTACAATATAGAATCACGGACAATAACTTCAGTAGCATTTAGCTTTTGTATGGTAATTGAAAAAAATATATTTTATCTATCTTCAACTCCCAACACTATCAATAGCAGCATACGCGCTTATGACGTCACAAGCGGACGACTTAAAGCGTCGTTGGCGTTGGCAGTACATTAAAGTGAACATGACATAGTGGAGTTAGGTGGGTATATCGATAACATAAAATATTATGAAAAAAAATTAAGGTATATTTTAAGCAGATTAAATTCAATAATAAATAGTAAAAACATTAGTCATGAAATTAATTCACAATGGCATGTCATCTGTTTATCATTACAAACTTTTTCTCAATTGACTGTGAAAACCAATATGTGTTTAACATAAAAACATCATATAATACGAACAGTATGTATAAAAAAAAATAATAATAATAACACATAGACAATTACTAACACATACAATACTCACATAATCGTTCACACACTCATTAAAAACATAACAAATAAGATGTAAACCCTTTATGCTAAACGTGTCAACAATTTCTTTGTTTTATAATTGTCTACGTTTCCTTATAGAGAGCGGGACTCCCCTAACACAAGTATTGTTACTTAAAAGGGAAGTCCCTCATTATTTGTTATATGGATGTCTTTAAGAAAATAAAGAAATTTTTGATTTTTTTTTTTTAACATTAATAATTAGGTAAAATATAAACAGACAAAAAATTCGTACGTTAACCATATGACGAGTGAGCATCATCAATCCATCTATCAAGTATGTGTATAGGCAGAGATAATGATAATAGTTATTTACTAATACACTTTTAATACACTAGCAGTAGAACAATAAAAAAATAATCACATTTTATTGTTATCATCTAATACCTACATATTAAATAAAAATAAAAAATGTATTAAAAATGTCCACTTAGTCACATCACTACCTAACGCTTTAAGACGTCCACGGCGTCGTGCAGTGTGATTTTACGTTAATAATTTTAGTTGTTGATTTTTATCATTTTTTAACTCAATTCTATGCTGTAGGACGTTTTTAGACATCAATAATAATAATCTATCGTATCCTTGTGCGCGGTGTGTATAAATATGTATACGAGATGGTGTTCATTACTTTTTACTTCAACGTCAAACATAAGGCAAATAATGACGCTTAAAGGCGTCGTCGGCGTCTGGATCAAAATTCTTGATGACGCTTTAAAGCGTCAATGGAGGTCAATGGGTTAAAGGCGTCGTCGGCGTATGGATCAAAATTCTTGATGACGCTTTAAAGCGTCAATGGCGGTCAATGGGTTAAAATGGAACGCGATAGTCTTAAAAATTTTATTTTCCATATTGTCTCGGGTCTGGGTGTTGTGGTACCGTCGTTGTTTCTTATTTCTGTAACACAAGTGCTTTACCACAGAATCAGAGCAATGTATGTGATGTTGTGATGATGATGTTGTCCAATATGACGGGAGTGGTAGTTCGGCGGTAGGTTGTTGGGGGGGGGGGGGGGGGGGGGTCAGAGAGGTCCTCACGTAAAATACCCCACACGTATAAGTTTGAAATATTTTTTTTTTGAGTGTTACTTTGAAGTATGTGGAGCCCCTAAATTTATTTTCTATTTTTGTGAAAAATCTTAATGCGGCTCACAGAATACATCTGCATATTAAGATTTAACAGAACAGGTCTTATAGTTTCGGAAAAATGTGTCTGAGACATACGGACGGACAGACAGACACACATTACAAATCCGTCAGTTCTTCTCGCCATTTGGCTACGGAACCTTAAAAAACGGTTGTTTCAATATGACAGACACTCCAATTTTCTTTATACAGGTTGAATTTTTAATCACTATCCAAATTTTAATATGTTAAACTGTAGCGAAAATGAGTAAATAAATTTAAAATGGAACTCGAAAGTCTTAAACTTTATACTATAATCTCGCTAAAACTTGTTTCAGTTGTTTCCCAAACTTTCGAGTTAGTAGCCTATTGGCACGAAATTAATTCGCCCGAACGTGTGAATCTTTCAATATATTTTTTTGGTAGGCGTTTCTAGTAGTAGTAGATCGACTAGTAGTATGCATTTAGTTCTTGAAGGAGTCGATTCGCACGCGTTTAAAATACATTCGTGCGAAACGCCTACCAAAAAATTTTTTTGTTTAAAAGTATTTTTGACTATGTGATCTCGTTAAAAGTGGTTATGATAGTGATTGCAATCCGGCGTCATTTTCAGTCCGGCCGGATTGATTAAATCAAGATGATTTTCGCTTTTTGGTACAAAATAAGTGAGTTATTTAAGTGTCACTGCACTTATATGTAGGTAGTTTATAAAAAAAAAATCACAAATATATAAAATCGACTTTATTTCCTAGCCAATGTTAAGACAAATAGACAACAAGAAAACAATTTAAGTTTAGTAAATTTAGTATTTCACTTTCACAGATAGATCAATTTAGAAGTAACAATATTCATTATTATTATCATATCTGCTGGGTTTCTTACCGGTGTCTTCTCTGTAGATATAGGTTTCGACCGGAAATAGAATCACTTTGCATTGTATTCAATGACGATTCAAAAGTGTTACATGTAACCTACTTGAATAGAGAAATATTTAAGTTTGAGTTTGACAAACTGCTAGCACCGAATCCGGTAACCATTAAATGGAGTCGGATCCGCCGGTTTCCCGGATCCGATATTCCGGATTGGAATCCCTAGTTATGACTGGTTGATTAATATAAAAGTACATAGTACTGGTTTTTAAAAACCTGTGATTTTTCTTATTACCTATTTTAATGTAAATTTTTAAGTGTATGATTTCATTGTATTTAATGTAATGCCAATTTTTTCGTAAGAAATGATTTCACATTAAATAAAATATATCTTTTTACTCTCATCTAACGAGATTGTATTTTTGGCTGGTGCTGCATTGCAGTCAAAACAATTTTTGATAAAGATTATTAGTAAAAAGTACTTTTTGCAGTTAAAAGTACTAATACCAATAATTTTCAGTCAAAACCACTTTTGAACAACCTGAACAGGTTGGCCAAAAGTACTTTTGACAGATTTTGCTAGTCATAAGTACTCTTGGCCGTTAGATAGATAGATATACTTTATTGCACAAAATCTTTACAGAAATAGGTTTTACAGAAAAATTATTGTACAATTTAGGCGGTCTTATCGCTAGAAAGCGATCTCTTCCAGACAACCTTAAGGTAGAGGAAATAGTAGATGGCGAGAAATGGGTACGGCCGTGCAACATAAATACAGTTTTTATTTTAGAATTATTTCGTAGTTTAACATGATAAACATACATAAACTCATAAATATATAACATTATAAATATATACATATTTGTATATATATATACAAATAAACATATTTAACATATATAAAATCAAGTAAAGAGTTTTGACTCAAAAAAAATAAAAAAAATAATAACAATAATAATGTTAATAAGTAGGATAAGTGTATGAAAATTACTGACAACCAACATGCCCAGCTGGAATTATAGATAGAAAATATTTAAACATTTATATTGCAAGTCGGTAGTCTATGAACTGTATGTTGAGAAACAGTGCACCAAACGGATTTTGTGGCAGTTAAATAAATGCAAGCAATTAATATAAACATTGCAGTAATGTATAGTTAGGACTGGTCCACGATTTACGCAACAAACTTACGGAACCAATTAACATACTTGACTAGTAAAGAGATATAATTTAGGCACCTATTTATTCCATTGGGCGACAGAAATACTGACTGAGCCACAAGTCTAAGTTGCTCACTTAATAAACCTGTGCCCAACCCAATATTTTTAAAAAGAAATAATTTCAAAATCCTTAAATAAATCAATTGACAACCTCCGTAGCCGAGAGGCGAGCGGGCCGGACTTTGGCGTCGCGCTATCTCTGAGGTTTCAGGTTCGATCCCCGGTCGGGTCAATATGGGAAACGAACTTTTCTATATTGTCTCGGGTCTGGCTGTTGTGGTACCTTCGTTGTTTCTGATTACTGTCTGTCCCTCAAGTGCCTAAGCTAGTTACCACAGGATCAGAGCAATGTATGTGATGTTGTCCAATATTAAAAAAAAATCATAAACCGCAATTTACCGTAAATTAAATCAACTCAAATATAAACTTCTATATTATGTAACTTGCTGCTGCGGAACCCTTTACGGGCAAGGGCGACTCGCACTTTGCCGGTTTTTGTTATCCTAAACTATCGATAGTCTTATAGTTATCGATAATCGAAAGACAACACTAGCCAACCATTTTCATTCACAGCATCATTTTAGTAACGTGTTTGCATAATTTCTGAAGCGAATATACCTACTCTGTGTCTACCTTTCTTATGACGTAAGCCGGAGGTCATTAACCTCCTTCACCCAAATATGGTAATCACGTGTCACTTTGGTATTTTTTAGATATTTATCAAATAACTATTAATACTACGTAGTTTATTATAGTATTATAGTAACGAGTGTAATTAATCACACTGATGATTTTATTGTCACTTCGGTATTAGTTCTTATGCGGACGCCATAAGGGCGAAGGTGCAAAGTACACGATGGATATATATAATAGAGGTTCATGAATATCCCCCCCCCCCCCCCCACCCCTCATCATCATCATCCCTCATACAATTATGAGATTTGGTACAAAATCCCCCACCCCTATATAAGACATAATAGTTATATAAAAGATGGCGTAAATATAAACTATAATACCGTCGGGTACTTTTTAAAATTTCAAATATGTTAAGATGTATCTTAACGAATAAAAATAAAATATTAAATAAAAATTGGATAACATCACATACATTGCTCGGATTCTGTGGTAAGTAGCTTAAGCACTTGTGTTACAGAAATCAGATACAACGACGGTACCACAACACCCAGACTCGAGACAATATAGAAATTTCGTTTCCCATATTGACCCGACCGGGGATCGAACAGGGACCTCAGAGATGGCGCGCCGCCAAATTCCGGCCCGCTCGCCTCTCGGCTACGGAGGTCGTCTATTTTCTTCATTTATTTGACGTTTTTACCATTAATTAAATAGCCTTTTAAGTACATATATATTCCTGTTCGTGAATTACTAATTGGCACATATTCTGTGATAAGACTTGTTTTCAGTGACTAACAATGAAATACTCAATGGCTGACGCAAATGGTAAAGTTGTACCTATAAAAACAATTTAATCTTATAAAGCGTTAGTCAAAAAGTATTATGACAAATGGCTATTGTTTCATTGTATTTGGGATTAACAGGGAACGAAAAAAACATGGAACAATTGGCTACTTGACATTGTTAACAATAAAATATGAAATGTATTAGATACGTTAGCTTATTAATTAAGTAATAATTTTACTTTTTTACTTTTTTATTAAAAGCATATTAAGTATTTTTTTTTTATCTGTGGAACAAAAGAACCGAAACGGAAACCACCATTGCAATTCGGAAATGACAGCTGTCGGCGAAAATGATTTATTTTAATGTGGCGAAACAATGATTATTTTAGCGATTGATTGATAATCGTATTAAGAATTTAATGGAACATTTTCCGTTTATCTAAATTAAGTCTTTCCTATGCCTATCGGTTCGTTGTTTAGAACGTTGACGTCATAATTGCAACAGTGACGAGACTTGGCGTTTTCGCGCGCTTTTTATATGTGTTAGACAAAATCTTATTTTTCTCTGGTTATTTACAGTTTTTCCAGATAAATCGATTTGCTTGGGATATAAAATGAACGGGCGCACATTTTACAATACGTTTTCAAAAACTGTCAAGTAGCCAGTTCCGTAGTCAACTAGGAACCCTTATAGTTTCGCCATGTTTGTCTGTCTGTCCATCCGAGGATAATCTCAGAAACCGTTTGCACTAGAAAGCTGAAATTTGGTACAAATATGTATATTAAACACGTCAACAAAGTGCAAACATAAAAAAATGTTTTTAGGGTACCCCCCCTACACGTAAATTGGGGAGTGATTTTTTTTTAATTTCAATCCCAACATGTGATATATCGTTGGATAGGTATTTAAAAATGAACAGGGGTTTACTTAGATCATTTTTTGATAATTTTAATATTTTGGGAAATAATCGCTCCAAAAGAAAATAAAATTGTGTCCTCTAACTTTTGAACCATAAGTTCAAAAAGTATGAAAAAAATCTTGAATATAGAACTGCACAGGCTTTCATTGAAAATATTTTGAACCTGATGGGTTTAATAGTTTTAGAAATTTTTGAAAAAATATGTTTTTAACTAAAGTGGTAATTTAAGGATACTTAAGTATTGTGATGCACTGAAAACTACGGAACCCTACACTGAGCGTGGCCCGACACGCTTTTGGCCGGTTTTTCAAACTATTATTTTTTATTGCCATCAGTCTGCGTTGTTTCCAGACAGGTACATATATTTTAAATTGGGTCACCTGTGTGAATAACATATGACTAACTAAATGAATAAGGTAATGTGGCGTCAATACTTATTTACATACACTAGCGACTGCCCCCGACTTCGCACGCGTATAGTTAGTTTTTAATAACTCAAAACATGGTTTAAGAGAGGTAGGGCATAGCGATTTATTGCTCGAACTGGAGCAGCCCGACTGGTGAAATACCTCCACCTTACAGAAGACCGCAGCCAAATAACAATCACTTCTGTGTTGTTGTGTTCCTGCGTGTGAGTAAGGTTTCCAGAGCTCCTGGGTGCTACATTAGTAGCAGGGGTCAATCCTTCAAGGTAAGGGCGACAAGTCCAGTAACAGCTTTATTATGCTGTACTTGTCACCCTTAAGCTAGGATCTCATTTCCACTTAACATCAGGTGGGATGAGGTCAATCTTGAAGAGTAATATAAAAAAAACAACATGGCTTATGAAAAAGGCTTATTACACTGTACAAGACTTTTTTAATTATAAAAATATGTGGAATACTTAAAATGTCCATCTGCACCTATATTATCTTTATTGTTAATTCAAATATTTTAAAAGATGATATCTGTTGAGTTTGTTGCGGCGCTTCTTCTTAACAGAACCAACGTCGAGGCGCTGGTAGAAAAAAATAATTGACGTGCAAATGAATTTTTGTAAATCCACTTGCAGCTTCATTTAAATACTGGACTTCACATACATACATTGCTCTCGTTCTGTGGTAAGTAACTTGAGCACTTGTGTTACAGAAATCAGAAACAACGACGGTACCACAACACCCAGACCCGAGACAATATAGAAAAGGTTCGTTCAAAGTTATTAAAATGTATGTTTTTTATTGAATTCATAAAAATGCGTATTTGCTTTAATCATAGGAAGGTATAACACAAATATAACATTTTATTGAAATCAGAGGACGTTCATACTAACGTCAACCATTTTTTTTTACGGGGGGAAATGCTTCATGCACCGTACCGCCACCCTGAGGGAGGGTGACGGCGTGTGTGGGACTCCCACCTACCTACCGTCCTCAGGCTACCCACTAAAACCCCCGGTTGGACCCTTATCGCCTTAGTGGCGGCGCTATGGGAAATCGGCTCAGCCTTTACTTCCACAGAATACTGTTACGCGCCACGATTAACGTTCTTAGTAACCAGCGCCATCTAGTGTGGAAAGGCGGGACTATAAAGAGTCGAGACGCGTACGCCAGAATTTACTAGAACAATGACCTTGACCGAGCGTACGGCCGTTCAAGGCCGCACTGCGCGCGAATGTTCCGGATGTTTCTGCGTTGGAAGGTTCGGGAACGGCCGCGGCAATATAAAAGGACGGGATTCACCGCAACCGGGACAGTATTGAATTAGCGATACAAGTGATTACTTCGAAAGCGATTTTGAAGTGCGACTTGGGAGCGATTGTTGTTTTAATTAGTGCGTTTTAAGGTTGTAATTAGTGGCGTTCAATTAAAGTGTGACTTTTGGTAATTTTTATCGGCTGTTTTTATTGTCACGAACCCGAAGCTCGTAACAATTGGTGTCAGAAGTGGGATTTAAATTATGCCGATTTTACCTAAAGACGACACGGAGGGTATCCGTACCCGGAGTCAACGCCAACTGGAGACGGACCAGAGACGTTTTGGTGGAGCTTTGCCACAGGAGTCGGAGAGCCAGTTATTAACCACGGAGGCTGGCCCGTCCACAGAAACACCAGGAGCATCGGCAGCACCAGACCTTGCTGCCCTGATGATGATGCTGCAAAAGCAGTCTCGTCGGCTGGAAGAACAGCTTAAACGGGACAAAGAGGAACAGGCTCGCCGACAGGAGGAACAGGCTCGCCGCCAGGAGGAACAGGCTCGTCGATTGGAAGAACAGCTTCAGCGGGACAAGGAGGAACAGGCTCGCAGCCAGGAGGAACAGGCTCGCCGCCAAGATGAGCAGATGCTTCTTTTGAAGGACCTTCACGCTACTTTCGGGAAAGACATAAAGGAGGTGAAGGATAAGGTTGCTCAACATGACAACCGCCTGTTGGAAGCTGAAATACGGATCGACCAAGTCAATAATCGGGTTGACTACGTAGTGGCTGATGTGAAGAAGACCGTGATGGCAGACGTTAAGAAAACGCTGGATTGTCTTAAACTTGGAGAAGCAATTGCAGCTCCCGTAGCTACAACACCTTCGCTACGTGGATTCAAAGTGCCACCGTTTGACGGAACTTCTTCCTGGTCGGCCTACAAAATTCAATTTGACGCAGTCATGAAAGCGAACGGCTGGGATAAAAATCAGGCCATGACTGCCCTCACCCTAGGCCTTCGTGACCAGGCCTTATCTGTCTTGGAAGCTCTCGGTAAGGAAGTAACTTACGAGCAGCTACTTGAGGCATTGGAGGCTCGATATGGCGACGCTCACCTGGAACACGTGTTTCGCGCACAGCTCAGGGACCGCGTGCAACGCAGTAGCGAAAACCTGCAGCAGTGGGCCCTTGAAGTGGAGAAGCTGGTGCGTAAAGCTTACCAGTCCGTACCAGCGCTTATTGATGGGAACCTGGTGCAGGTGTTCATCGACGGCATCCGCGATATTGAAGTTAGGGCTGCTGTGAGGCTCGGGCACCACGAGACGCTAAAGGATGCCTTGGCCCATGCCCTGGAAGTGGAAGCTGTGCGGCAAGATCATCGTTCCCATCGCGTCAGGGAGGTTGCTTCAGTTCGCGACCGCAATAAAAGCTACAGCCCTAGGTGCTACGGCTGCGGGGAAAGGGGCCACCTTCGATCCAGTTGCCCTAAGCGAACTGCCGAAGTAGAAGACGGCAGTCCAGCTAAGAGCACCGCCCAGCACCAGCAGCAGGGAAACGAGTAATAGCCAGGACTGCGGGGCGGGTGCTGGCTGAGGTTCAAAGAGCCCCAAGGGTTTCGATCAAACAAACCCAAGACGGGAACAGCCTAGTCATCCAGGGCGAGGTGAACGGAACGCCGTGTAAGCTGACTATAGACACTGGAGCCTCTCGCACGGTTGTCAGTTCCCAAATTATGAGACGGTCCCTTGGGGACTCTGCATACAACCGAGAACACATTAATTTGGTAACAGCCACCGGTCAGCGCATACCCGTCCATGGAGAGAAGAAGATGGGGCTGAAGCTAGGCAACAGAACCTACCTGCATAATGTCATTGTGGCGGATATAATGGACGATTGCATCCTGGGCCTTGACTTTATGAGGAAGAATAGTTGCGAAATTGACGTCAAGCAAGGTGTTCTGAAATGTGGACAAGAGGAACTTTTCGTTGAAGGCGCGTTACCAGGGAATGTATACAGCCTTAAAAAGATTGTTCTTCCGCCGAGATCTGAAACGATTGTGCCGGTTAGTCTTCCTCGGAATCCTGGGCAAACTCAACGTTGTGTACTTGTGGAAAGGGTAGAAAATGACCTTCCATGGAAAGTGGCACGCACTTTGGTTAGAGCCACCGACATCTCAGGGGTACGTGTGCTGAACCTTTGTGACCAGGAACAGGTTATAGAAAAAGGCACACTAGTTGGTACTTGCGAGGAAGTGGATTGGTTGCGTCGATGCCAACATCAATCGACCGGGACCGTCAGCAAAGATACACAAACGAGAGTGACCACACTTTTAGAAGACTGCCGCAGCGCTCTGTCCCAAAATGAAATGGTCAAGGCGAAACAAATGTTGCTCAAGTATGCCAACGTTTTCTCGTCAAACGATGCTGACATCGGAAGGACTGGCTTAGTTCAACACAAAATTAACACAGGAGAAGAATTGCCTATCCGTCAGCGGCCAAGGAGATTGCCCGTAGCACGTGAAAAGGACGTGGAAACCATGATTGAGGGAATGGTGAAGGATGGTGTTATTGAACCTTCATCTAGTCCATGGTGTTCACCTGTAGTGCTGGTAAGAAAGAAAGACGGTAGCATGAGGTTTTGTGTTGACTATCGTCGTCTGAACGACGTTACAAAGAAAGACAGCTATCCTTTGCCAAGAATTGATGACACGCTGGACATGCTTACTGGAGTAAAGTGGTTTAGCACGCTAGATTTAAAAAGTGGTTACTGGCAAGTTGAAATTGATCCTAAAGACAAGGAGAAGACTGCATTCTCGACAGGAAAGGGTCTGTGGCAATTCAAAGTCATGCCGTTTGGATTGTGCAACGCTCCGGCAACGTTTGAAAGGTTGATGGAACTTGTACTTACCGGTCTGATTGGCGATGCCTGTCTAGTCTACTTGGATGACATAATCATCGTAGGCCGTACGTTTGAAGAACATCTTCTAAATCTGGAACGCGTGCTCATGAAGATCCAGAGTGCCAACCTCAAGTTAAGCCCGAAGAAGTGTTCACTATTCAAACGGCAAGTTAGCTTTTTGGGATATGTAGTGTCTGAAGAAGGTATCAGCACGGATCCAGAGAAAATCGCTGCTGTAAAGGATTGGCCAATCCCAAAAGACAAGACGCAGGTCAGAGCATTCCTTGGTTTGTGTTCCTACTATCGGCGTTTTGTTAAGAACTTTGCAGATATAGCAAAACCCCTGCATAAGCTAACGGAGGAGAAGCGACAATTCTGCTGGGATGGAAGTTGTGACATCGCATTCCAGGAGCTAAAGGACCGTCTGTGCAAAACACCTATTTTGGGATACCCTGATGTGAGCAAGGAATTCATAGTTGACACAGACGCCAGTGACATAGGACTTGGCGGTGTATTATCCCAGCGGAATGGCGATCAAGAAATTGTGATAGCTTACTTCAGCAAGTCTTTGTCGAAACCTGAAAGGAACTATTGTGTTACGAGACGAGAACTGCTTGCTGTGGTAAAGTCGTTGCAGCACTTTAGCAAATATCTTCTGGGGCGGAAATTCCACATACGAACTGACCATGCTGCACTGAAATGGCTTTTACAGTTCAAGAATCCGGAAGGACAAGTTGCGAGATGGATTGAATTACTGCAGGAATACGACTTTGTGGTGGAACATCGCAGCGGAAAATCTCATGGTAACGCAGATGCATTGTCAAGAAGACCTTGTCCTGAAGACTGCAAGCATTGTACCAGGCAAGAAAGTAAAGAAGTTGTTCCTGTGAGGATGCTCAAGACAGACCTTAGCAACGAGTGGAAGGAAAGCCTACAACGTGCACAACAGGAGGATGCGGACATCAAGCCGATTCTGGAGTGGATGAAGGCCGGAGTTCCTAAGCCTAGGTGGAGCGACGTCTCAGCGATGAGTTCGATCACAAAGAGCTATTGGGCCCAATGGGACAGCTTGGTGATTCAGGATGGAGTTCTGTGCCGTAGATGGGAAAATGCTCGTGGAGACAGCTGTCATCTGCAAATGGTTGTCCCCAAAGGTCAAGTACCGGATGTTCTACAGCTGTACCATAATGGTTGTTCAGGAGGTCATCTGGGAGTAAAACGGACACTACTAAAGATACGAGAACGGTTCTACTGGGTCTACTGTCGGGACGATGTCGAGGACTGGTGTCGCAAATGTACAAGTTGTGCGGCTGTAAAGGGACCTCAGACTCGTAGTAGAGGTGCATTGAAGCTGTACAATGTGGGCGCACCATGGGAGAGGATAGCCCTTGACGTTGCGGGGCCGTTCCCGGAAAGTGAAAGTGGTAACAAATATTTCATGGTTGTGATGGATTACTTCACTAAGTGGCCGGAAGTCTTCGCCATTCCAAATCAAGAGGCCTCGACAGTTGCTGATAAGTTAGTTTATGAAGTCTTCTGTCGTTTTGGAGTTCCCTTGGAAATCCACAGTGATCAAGGAAGGAATTTTGAGTCCCAAATATTCCAGGAAACTTGTCGAGTTATGGGAACTCATAAAACAAGAACAACTTCTTACCACCCACAGTCGGATGGAATGGTGGAACGATTTAATCAGACACTAGAGAGGTACTTGGCAAAAGTTGTGGAAAATCGGCAACGAGATTGGGACAAGCACATACAACCATTTTTGCTGTCATATCGTAGCGCTGTTCACGAAAGTACATCGGTAACACCAGCGTTCGCAAACTTTGGTAGAGAACTACGACTGCCTGCAGACATGATCACCGGAATACCACCTGATTCCCCATGCAGTATAACAGATTATGCAAATAACTTACGGAACAAGATGAATGACATTTGTGAGCACGTGAGACAATCGGGCCAGCAAATGTCTGAAAGAATGAAAACCCGCTATGACCGCAAAATGAACAGTAAAGAGTTTGACGAAGGTTCACTAGTGTGGTTGCACAATCCAATCCGCAGCAAGGGGAAATCTCCTAAGCTTCAGGCGAAATGGGAAGGGCCGTATCGAATTGTGACTAAGATCAATGACGTAACCTACCGGATACAAAAAGGTGCGAGGGGTACTCCTAAAATCGTCCATGTGGATCGATTGGCGCGTTATTATGGAGCCGAAAATGCTCGGGACGAGCATGTCTTAGGAGGGGGCAGTGTTACGCGCCACGATTAACGTTCTTAGTAACCAGCGCCATCTAGTGTGGAAAGGCGGGACTATAAAGAGTCGAGACGCGTACGCCAGAATTTACTAGAACAATGACCTTGACCGAGCGTACGGCCGTTCAAGGCCGCACTGCGCGCGAATGTTCCGGATGTTTCTGCGTTGGAAGGTTCGGGAACGGCCGCGGCAATATAAAAGGACGGGATTCACCGCAACCGGGACAGTATTGAATTAGCGATACAAGTGATTACTTCGAAAGCGATTTTGAAGTGCGACTTGGGAGCGATTGTTGTTTTAATTAGTGCGTTTTAAGGTTGTAATTAGTGGCGTTCAATTAAAGTGTGACTTTTGGTAATTTTTATCGGCTGTTTTTATTGTCACGAACCCGAAGCTCGTAACAATACTAACGTCAACCATCTCTTAAAGCTTTCAAGTAGTGTTGCCGTCGATTCGATTGTATATCGATTATTAATCGATTATGCAAAAGGAGCCCAAATAATCTAACAATCGATAGAATCGATAATATCGATAAAATCGATTATATCGATACCTATCTTTATTAAATATAATCGATTTTAATAAAAAAAAAATCCTTTCTTAATGCTCAACTACGTTATAAAAGGAACCCTTGTGCTACATTTCAACTTTAACTCTTATAGTTTAGGCCCTGCATTGACAGATCAGTCAATAAACCTTTAAGATTCTTAACTACAGATCCTTTTATCTAAGTACCCTTATAAAACCTACCCTTATCCGATGATATTGTAATATCCCACTTAATATTGAATGAGTGATTTTTACAGATTTTGTCATGACGATCTGACGGTGTGTGTAGGTATATTATGGATATAGACAAAGGAAAAAAAATGGATGAAGTAAAGATAATTTAGTATATGTATGTACTACTTATTCCGTGTGTAGTACAATTTCAAAACGGGAGAAATTACTCCATTCTTAGGTATCCGTACCCAAAGGGTAAAAGCGGGACCCTATTACTAAGACTACGCTGCATGTCCATCCGTTCGTGCGTCCGTCTGTCTGTCTGTTTGTCACCAAACTGTATCTCAAAAACCGTGAGAGCTAGAGAGTTAAAATTTTCACGGATTATGTATTTCTTTTACCGCTATAACTGTAAACACTAAAAACAAAATATAATAATTATTTAAGGGGGGCTCCCGTACAACAAACGTAATTTTTTTCCAAATTTTTTTCTCGATATTAATAGAAAATGTTGTTGGACACTTGAAATATTCACAAAATATTTGAATTTATATTTTCTTCAAAAATAAATAATCATATAAATATTCAAGGGCTCCCATACAACAACTGTTATTTTTAGCCATTATTAGCATTCAATATTAAGTGGGATAATACAATATCATCGGATAAGGGTAGGTTTTATAAGGGTACTTAGATAAAAGGATCTGTAGTTAAGAATCTTAAAAGTTTATAGTCGTGTCGGAAAAACATTCTGCAGCTGAAAAGGCCTGTCGTCAAAAGTGACGCAGATGAAAAGTTCTGTCGGCGAAATGTCCATAGGTGAAAAAGTCTGTCGGGCGAACGTAAAATAAGTGAATCGTCCTGTCGGTGAACAGTCCATTGATGAATCGGCCGTCGGAGAAACGTAGCGGAATCGGTTAGTGGAGATCGATGCAAGGTAATTGTGAAGGTTTTGTAGGAAGCCCTATATTCAGTAGACGTACTTCGGCTGCAATGAGGACCTAAGAAAACTAGGAGAGGACTTACCCGTAAGCATACTTGAGTTCCATCTTCGCGACCTTCAAGCAAATGCTTCTCCTCTCTTCAACCGCCAGCTTCTGCAGATGTTCTTGGAACAACTGCTTGCAAGACTTCCTTGTAAGCTGACAGCAGTCCTTCTTCGAGAACGTGTGCGATATCTCCTTCTGAAGGTCTTTGTACTGCTTCATCGTCATTGAAGACGTGGAGCTGTTCCTCTCTCGTTTCTTCTCTTCGTCGAGGGAGACGGAAGATATCGATACCGGCTCCTCGTAATGGGATATTTCTTGGAACTTCTCGTAGTCGCTATTGCAGATTGGTGAGGAGCGTTCCGGGGAAGATAGGATGACGGAGCGACTAGGAGAATATAGGTACTCTGGAGTTCTGAACGATCCTAGAGAGTCTGACATGGGGCTAGCGGCGTTTTCCGAGTGTGGAGGCGTCGGGAATATGAAAGAGGTGCTCGGGTTTTCGTGGGCTGGCATGTCCACTAATGCGGTTAGGGATGTAAGATCCATCTGACCCATAGCACCGTTCGAGAACTCCGCGATAGGATTCTGAGTCTGCTCGTGGTAGTAGCTCATTTCCGTCTGTTCCTGGCGTGGAGGGGTCATGGTTGCTTCTGGTTCGGACACCAGCTCTTCAGCTGGTAAGTCGTAAAGGCCTTGTTGCATTTCTGGCGACTGAAAGAAGTCTGATAGGAGTTCTTCGACTGTTGCTTCCATGGCGTCCTTTTTACTCTGTACCTCGACGACTGCATCTTGAGGCGGCTTGCCGAAGTCTCCCTGTTGAAGAAATTAGTGTTTTAAAATAAGGAGGTATGATGTTATGCTACGTCGTGATATTGTTCTAACCATTAGCGTTAGGCTTCATAGCCCGGATTCAAAACTCGCAGTGAACACTTTCAATGAGAGGTTTTCCCAGTGTGATAAGGACAAACCAAGCTTTAATCACCTGATTGACTAATAAAAATGATAATTTCATTTTTTAAATATAAGCACAGTATATTGGCTCTTCCCAGCCTGATGGAAAACAAGAGAGGAACCCACATCGCGATGACAACGGATTTGGTATCGTAGTATCCTATCCGTTAGCATCGCCATACTGGCCCGCAAGATGTTTTTTGACGCTGATGATGGTTTTCCCTTCCTTTATAGTGCGACTCCTAGCAGACTATTTCTTCCTGCGAAGCAGACATGAAGGCATAGAATGTAAACGCTACTTGAAGCCTTATTACCTGTGTTTGGGGGGATATCTTACCTGTACATATCCCCTATTAGTGACGCCATTAGGCAAGTAAAATCTGTAGGGGAAGTCTCACCTGTATGTATTCTGTGATGATGTTCAGCCACTCGTCTTGGCTCTCGCGCTGCGAGTGCTGAGAGGTCTGCTGGACCTGCTTGAGGGCGGCGTCAACCTCCAGGAAATCGTTGGAGCGGTTCACTATCACCTGCCCCCCGGTTAAAGTGTGCTTGTTGATTTGGATCTGGGAAAAAGTGGGGAGGATTATGAAGGTGCTTATCTATACTCATAAAATAAGGCAAGAGAGTATGTTGGAACACGGTAATCGCAAGAACTGTCCGACTGGTGAAAGAGAGGTAGGGCATAGCGATTTATCGCTCGAACTGGAGCAGTCCGACTGGTGAAACACCTCCACCTTACAGAAGACCGCAGCCAAATAACAATCACACTTGTGTTGTTGTGTTCCTGCGTGTGAGTAAGGTTTCCGGAGCTCCTGGGGGGTGCTACGTTAGTAGCAGGGGTCAAGCCTTCCAGGTAAAGGCGACAAGTCCAGTAAGTAACAGATTTATTATGCTGTACTTGTCGCCCTCAAGATAGGATCACATTACCACTTTATATCAGATCGATCTTAAAGTGTGATATAAAAAAAATATTGTGTGTGTTATTTTGTTTTTATATCATATTGTTGTGTCAATAAATATATTTCTATATCAATATAATCCGGATTACAATCCTAATAGTAATTAACCTTTGGTTGTCCGCGATAAGAATCTACCGTCACATGCTACATCGCGTAACGAGTAGGTATTCCCATTGAGATAATTCATATTTAATCATAAAACATTTCCTGATCAGCTGTCAGTGTCTCTTCAGAAATGATATCTACTGATTTTTGCGTTGAGCATAAAATGTATGATTAACAGCTGTATACTCTCTTAACTTAAATGATGATAGATATGCCTACCTACGACATTACCAAGTCGACACAATTGTCTACTTGACAGTGTTAACAATAAAATATGAAAAGTGTTAGATATGTTAGCTTATTAGTTAAGTAATCATTTTACATTTTTACTTTTTAATTAAAAGCATAGTTAGTATTTTATTTTAGCAAAATAAATTTTACTTTTTTTATCTGTGGAACAAAAGAACCGAAACGGAAACCACCATTGCAATTCGGAAATGACAGCTGTCGGCGAAAAGTATTTATTTTAATTATTAAAAACAATGATTATTTTACCGATTAAATTGAATTATTGTGTCTCTAATCGTATAAAGAATTTATTGAAACATTTTCCGTTTATCCTAATTAAGTCGTTCCTATGCGTATCGGTTCATTGTCTAGGACGTTGACGTCATAATTGCAGCACGGACGCGACTAGGCGTTTTCGCGCGCTTTTTAAATGTGTTACACAAAATCTTATTTTTCTCTGGTTATTTAGATTATTTCCAGATAAATCGAATTGCTTGGGATATAAAATGAACGGGCGCACATTTTACAATACTTTTTCAAAAACTGTCAAGTAGCAAATTACAGCGTCAGCAGAATTGGCATAGTAAACGTTCCATACGTAATGCACGATTAGCCGATCATTACATCGATCCTACTCCGCGATGTCAGAGTTATCGTCGCCACACACTATGTTACAATAAACAAAGATTGGTAGTCGGACCTTTGTCCCCGAGAAGATAACACATTTTTATTTATTTGGAATTTGGGCGACAGAAATACTGACGAGCTACAAGTCGCCCAAGCCCAAATGGCTGTTTTTTTATATTACACTTCAAGATTAACCTCATTCCACCTGATGTTAAGTGGTTATGAGGTCGTATCTTAAGGGCGATAAGTACAGCATAATAAAGTTGTTATTGGACTTGTCGCCCGTACCTTGAAGGCTTGACCCCTGCTACTAATGTAGCACCCAGGAGCTCTGCAAACCTTACTCATACGCAGGAACACAACAACACCGAAGTGATTGTTATTTGGCTGCGGTCTTCTGTAAGGTGGAGTTCTTTCACCAGTCGCTCACTTATCATATTAGTGCCCAACATATTATTTAGGTTAGGTTATTATTTTTTGATATTGGATTAAATAGGACCCGTTAATTACCAGGTAAATAATTTAATTATGTTACACGAGTAACTTAGCTAAGTTGTAAAGCATGTAAGGACCATTCTATAAATAAATCAAATAGTTGATAAATGACGGAAAAACATTATTACGTGTTTGAATAATAAATTACACATTAACAAAGGAGAATTATCATATACTCTGTGAGGGTAATTGAATCTATATCCTGTATGTGGAATTTTATTTATTTACTAGCTGTGCCCGCGACTTCGTTCGCGTGGACTACATCCTTTCATGGTCGGTTTTACCCCTTTCTCCCCTAATATTTGAAACAAAAAGTAGTCTATATTTTAATCCAAGTTTCGAGCTATATT
Source organism: Glyphodes pyloalis (assembly GCA_037074685.1). Taxonomy (NCBI): domain Eukaryota; kingdom Metazoa; phylum Arthropoda; class Insecta; order Lepidoptera; family Crambidae; genus Glyphodes; species Glyphodes pyloalis. The sequence continues at coordinate 3,230,162 of JAYKKO010000034.1, read as the reverse complement.
TGTGCCAAATTTCATATCTCTAACTTCAAAAATAAACATTTTTCCATATAAACTTTCAAATGTGGTATTATCCCCATCCCCCCTTATTTTCTAATAAAAAGTAGCCTATGTCCGTCCGTTCTTGAGATTCAACGTATACCTATACCAAATTTCATCAAAATCCGTTCAGCCGTTTAGGCGTGAAAGAGTAACAGACAGACAGACAGACAGAGTTACTTTCACATTTATAATATTAGTATGGATTTAAAAACTTTGCACAAAAAAGTACAACAGGTGGACTTAATGCTAGGGGCATTCTCGACTAGTCAACCTTTGTGTCATGAAGAGAGTTTGTTTATGGGTGCGGTTATTGTGAAAAAGTGCATAAGTAATCTAAAAAAAACATAATAAACAAGAATAGTAACTATGTGATGTTTTTTTAATATGTCTAGTAGAACAATTAAAATAATTTAACGGGTCAAAACGCGACACCATTTTTATTTAGTAGTTAATACGAACTACTTACTGCCCATGAGTCAGCTCGTGACCACGGTTGGTGCAACCTAACCGAAACGTTGGGCAGTAAGTAGTTCGTATTAAGTACTAAATAAAAATGGTGTCGCGTTTTGACCCGTTAAATTATTTTAAATGTTTAAAATGGAACGCGAATGTCTATAGAGTACAACTAACCAAAAAGTAAATAAAATATGTTTATTTACGACATCATATGAGATAATTAGTTTATCTTCTATATTATACATCTAAAGTAAAGGAAAAAACTATAAGATCAAAAAAATATTTTTTTTTTAACTGGCTGTATTGTCCTTGAAAATGGTCGAATAAATTTTTTTAATAAGCATTTTTAAGCTTGACGTTTTTAGATATCAGTTTTAGGTATCAAACGATTTTCCTGGCAGAATATTCTGGTAGCCCTAACGATCTGGTAATCCAGAAAAAAATTGAAATTTTATCGGTTCTTTTTTTGGTGTAAGATTTTGTAAAAAAATATACATGTTTTTTTTATATTGCACTTCAAGATTGACCTCATCCCACCTGATGTTAAGTGGTAATGAGGTCCTAGCTTAAGGGTGACAAGTACAGCATAATAAATCTGTTACTGGACTTGTCGCCCTTACCTTGAAGGCTTGACCCCTGCTACTAATGTAGCATCCCCCAGGAGCTCTGTAAACCTTACTCACACGCAGGAACACAACAACACAGAATTGGTTGTTATTTGGCTGCGGTCTTCTGTAAGGTGGAGGTATTTCACCAGTCAGGCTGCTCCAGTTCGAGCGATAAATCGCTATGCCCTACCTCTCTTGTTTTCATCAAAAAGCCCGTTATGCTCGATTCCAACATTTTACGATTCATAATGTGTCAAAAATGACATTTTGTGTTTTTCCAACTGACGAGTCTGGAACGGTTTTAGCTTACGCCTTGTATAATTTATTACCACCCTTAACTAAACGGATCGTTTTTTTTTCTAATATTGGGGCCGGTCATAAGTAACCTAACGATATGTATTTTTGCTTTTGACTCTAATTTGATCCTCTACATTTGACAGACAATACAAATTTAAACGAATTAGTAACTACAAAAATCTGAGTTCCAAATCCGAATTACACACGTTTTTCCTTAACGATAATTAATTAAGCAAAATTGGATTACAAGATAAAGATAATGAAAATATCTCTAAGCCTAATATCTTTAATCCTAATTTAGACTTATGTAATCTCTTTGTACAGTGTACAAAGTAGTGTTGCCAAACTATCGATAGTTTGACTGTCGATAGTTGACCTCGGAAATCATCTATACTATCGATTGCTAAGTTTGGTACAATAGTATTAATATACTGCAATACTATCGATAGTATTGAAGATCAATATCGAAATAACTATCGATCGTATTAAAGATCAATATCGAAATAACTATCGATCGTATTGAAGATCAATATCGATATAACTATCGATAGTATTCAAGATCAATATCGATATAACTATCGATAGTATTGAAGATCAATATCGAAATAACTATCGATAGTATTGAAGATCAATATCGATATAACTATCGATAGTATTGAAGATCAATATCGATATAACTATCGATAGTATTGAAGATCAATATCGATATAATTATCGATAGTATTGAAGATCAATATCGACATAATTATCGATAGTATTGAAGATAAATATCGAAATAACTATCGATAAGGCAACACTAGTACAAAGTAAACACTTGCAATTCGAAATGAGTCCTTATGCCCTCAACTGGTTACGAATAGTAAAAATTATACGAGGCGTAAGCTACGACTTATTATAGACTTACTAGCTGTGCCCGCGACTTCGTTCGCGTGGACTACATGACTTTTCCAGTTTTTTCAATATCCTGTTGCAACTAAGCTTTAAGTTTACTAAGGTACCTGCATGCCAAATTTCAAGCGTCTAACTTAAAGCGGTTTAGATTTTTCATACGAAAGGATTTTTCCGTTAATTTCCGTTCCCGTGGGAATTTCGTGAATTCCTTTCTTAGTGCATCTCTACGGTAACTAAGCTACGTCCCTTCCAAATTTCAAGTGCCTACGTTTAGCCGTTTAGGCTGTGCGGTTATATGTCAGTCATAATATAATTTGACGACCTCCGTAGCCGAGAGGTTAGCGTGCAAGACTTAGGCGTCGCGCTATCTCTGAGGTCGCGGGTTCGATCCCCGGTCGGGTCAATAAAGGAAACGAACTTTTCTATATTGTCTCGGGCCTGGGTGTTGTGGTACCGTCGTTGTTTCAGATTTCTGTAACACAAGTGCTTTAGCTACTTACCACAGAATCAGAGCAATGTATGTGATGTTGTCCAATATTTATATTTATATTTATACTAGCTGTGCCCGCGACTTCGCTCGCGTGGAATACATCCTTTCATGGTCGGTTTTACCCCTTTCTCCCCTTATATTCGAAACAAAAAGTAGTCTATATTTTAATCCAAGTTTCGAGCTATATTTGTGCCAAATTTCATATCTTTAACTCCAAAAAAAAAAACTCCATATAAACTTTCAAAGGTGGTATTACCCCCCCCCCCCTTATTTTCTAATAAAAAGTAGCCTATGTCCGTTCTTGAGATTCAACGTATACCTATACCAAATTTCATCAAAATCCGTTCAGCCGTTTAGGCGTGAAAGAGTAACAGACGGACAGACAGACAGAGTTACTTTCGCATTTATAATATTAGTATGCAAGTATGGATATAAGTTACGAGACATAAAAAACTTTTTAAAACCTGTAAACTACCATATTTAAAGCAAATAAATAATTTGACTTTGATTAGTGGCAGCTGAAATGGAAAATAACACGCATGAGGAAAAATTGTTACTGTATGTGCGTGAAAATTTATAACAAAATTCCTCAAAATATTAAAGATATGCCAACTTTTAGTAAGTTCAAGAACACATTGCACGCCTGGCTCATTATGCATGGATTTTATTCTCTCCAAGAATTTCTCAATTTTAAAAACTAAATATATAATATAACTGATTTTTTTTTATGTACACTACTGTAAGTCATTAATTGTAATTGTATTTTGCATGCTGTTGTTGACGGCTGAATGGGCGGTCTAAATATTATGTACTTTAACTAATGTCATCTCCTGTGTACCCTACTCAAAAGCAAATAAACGAATTCTATTCTATTCTATAATTATGGAACGGTATTAACGACTCGTAGTCGGCTGGAGAAAAACGTTTTGACACTTACGAATCGTAAAATATTGGACCTTATTAGAGGACTCTTCTGAATTGTCATTGAGAACAACGCAAAGTGGCTCTGCTTAGAGTTCCCAACATTTTTTTTTAAATATATAAGGATAGGAGAAGGAAAAAAAGCAGTATTGTACAAAATAAAAATAATACTTAATCACTGGACCGATTTTGATGGAATTTGGTATAGGTATCCGTTAAAACTCTAAACCGGACATAGGCTACTTTTCATCCCTACTAATATTATAAATGTGAAAGTAACTCTGTCTGTTACGCTTTCCTGCTTAAAACTCTCAACCGATTTTGATGATATTTAGTATAGGTATACATTGAATCTCAAGAACGGACATCGGCTACTTTTTATTAGAAAATAAAGGGGGGATGGGGGTAATACCACCTTTGAAAGTTTATATGGACATTTTTTTATTTTTTAAGTTAGAGATATGAAATTTGGCACAAATATAGCTTGAAACTTGCATTAAAATATATACTACTTTTTGTTTCGAATATTAGGGGAGAAAGGGGTAAAACCGACCATGAAAGGATGTAGTCCACGCGAACGAAGTCGCGGGCACAGCTAGTTTGAAAATAAAATAAGAGGGGATGGAGGTAATACCGCCCTTGAAAGTTTTTATGGGAAATGTATATTTTTAGGTTGAGAGATGTGAAATTTGGTACAAACAAATATTAGAAACTTAGATTAAAATATGGACTTCCTTTTTTTTTTTTAATATTAGGGGAGATAGGGGTGAAACCGACCATGAAAGTATGTAGTCGACGCGAACGAAGTCGTGGGCACAGCTAGTATTAGTATAGATTTGTTTTTCGTTAGTGGCTCTTACTCACCTGTCGACAAGGATCCTTCTGCTGGACGTAATAAGGTGCACTTTTGTAGTCCAAATGCGACCTTATAGGCTGTCTCGAAACTACCACAGTGTGGGTTCTTTTCTCCTTCTGACACTTATCATCGCCTTTCCCCTCCGTATCGATGTTCAACTTTTCCAAAGCCACAATCAACTCATCGTCCTTTTGTTCATCTTCTCCGTCCGAAGCCTCCGCCTTCTCCGCGAACCCGCTGTCTTCTGAAGAATGCGAGTCTGACCTCCGATCGTCTTTGACAGTTTTGTATGAGAAGTTCTGGAACTCGTCGTCTTGCTTCTCCGCTTTTATGTCCAGTTTCTCCAATTTCTGCAGCACATTCTCCACTGCTAATGCCGCTATCGATGGCTTGACTTCTGTTACTTTTATCTCCGGGATTTCGTTCTCGGCTGGCTTGTCTTTCTTCTTGTCTTTCTTGAATAGGACTTTGAGGAATTTCTTGAATGTTTTCTTTTCGTTTTCAGCCATTGGTATTTGGGGTTTAGTGTTCGATTCTGTTGCACTACCCATGTTCGTTTTCGTTAGGAATTCGCTTCGAGCATTCTGGAACAAGAGAAATGGTTGGATGAGTATTTTTTTTAACATTTTTCTACTTTATTTTTAAATATGGACTCTGTCCCGCGTTTACAAACAACGCAGTGATTTCGCCAATATCAAGTGTTTAGAGAGACACGTCAAAAATGGGACTGCGCGGTGTAATGAGGTATTTCTGTCTATTTTGAGATCCTTTTGTACCTAAAACAAACGCTAACTACACATTAACAATGAAGACAACACAACGATTATGTAGAAAGGACAAAATAAGAAATTATAGTCTAATATCATACATAATAATATAGTTACATAAATCCATACTAATATTATAAATGCGAAAGTAACTCTGTCTGTCTGTCTGTCCGTCTGTTACTCTTTCACGCCTAAACGGCTGAACGGATTTTGATGAAATTTGGTATAGATATACGTTGAATCTCAAGAACGGACATAGGCTACTTTTTATTAGAAAATAAGGGGGGGATGGGGGTAATACCACCTTTGAAAGTTTATATGGAAAAATTTTTATTTTTGAAGTTAGAGATATGAAATTTGGCACAAATATAGCTCGTAACTTGGATTATAATATAGACTACTTTTTGTTTCGAATATTGGGGGAGAAGGGGGTAAAACCGACCATGAAAGGATGTAGTCCACGCGAACGAAGTCGCGGGCACTGCTAGTATTTTATATATTTAGAAAAAGAAAGAGTTAGAATAAAGTTAAGATTGAAAGGACGGGGAATTCCAGATGGTAAAATATCGTATAAGGATGTAGGGTATTTTAGACAGCTAAAGAATATGTGATTTTTCTACTTCTTTTTGTATTGAATGACGACAAAGTTTCTTTTGACAAGCCCACCTTTGCCAATGTGACGTGAGGTGAGAATAGATTTAACTTAACGAAAGAACACTGGAATTCGATGCTCTATAGAGGTGGTCCTTAACCTTTTAGTCATGAAGGACCATTTTACCAAATTGTTGTCTTAATAATAATATTTTTTTAAAAATATTTTATTCATATAGTCTTGCCGACCAACTAGCAACTACAAACCTAAAATTTAGGTAAACCAACTAGGTGGTCCCCGGCAAGACAAGACCCCTTAATTTAGGTCCTAAATTAAGTGTTGTTCCATAAAGAAAACAAGCACAATTTTATAATTAACTAGCTGTCCCGGCGAACTTCGTAACGCCTGTTTTTAAAATTTCTAACCTTTTAAACCTTCCCTGGACCTCCACAATTATTTCAAGACCAAGATTAGCGAAATCAGTCGACCCGTTCTCGAGTTTTAGCGAGACTAACGAACAGCGATTAATTTTTATATATGTAAGATTAGCATTTATTTATTATTTCTTCCTTCGGACCCGTGCCGCGCGCGGCTTCGCGTTGTTTTTATTCGACTCATTACGTCACGTCACATATTATTAGGATGGCTTCGCGGACCACTTGGAATGCCTACAGGGACCACCAGTGGTCCGCGGACCACCGTTAAGAACCACTGCTCTGTAGCTTTTTTGAGAGTTGATAATGAAGTCCAGCAAGTGGTTTAATATATTTTTGGGCCATTTAAATTCTTACGGAAAGTCTATAATATAATGGAGAGTTTTTATTTAATTTAAGAACATATTTATAGGCACGATACGATTAGTAGCACGATTGTATATTTATTTTTTAAATGCAGCAGTATTAACTGAGAACCTGGTTTTTAAAGCTATTTCTGTATTGTATAAAAGTAAGCAATTAAAATGAATTAAATTTATATTTTAATTATATAAAATTAAAATTTATAACGATAACTACAACTCTTTGCATTTCATATCAATACTAATAAAAATGAATCAGAAAAAGTGTATCTGCGCATTATTTCAAAAATATTGGACCAAATTGTATGATCTTTCTTTTGGTAAGTTCGTAATAGTCAGTTTAAGGTTTGTATAAAAATTACCGAGATCGTACAAGTACGATTGTTGTTGAATATGAAAAAGACTACAAAAATATCAAAGTCAAAGTCAAAGTCAATATTTTTTTATTCACATATATTACATTAGTAATACTTATGAATAGTCTCTATATAAAGCAAATGAAGCTACCTCCGGTTCGGAACCTATAACTAAAGAGAAGATACCGGCAAGAAACTCAGTAGTTTTTTTTTTACAAATGAAAGCTACACTTATTACTAATTTTGCACTACGACACACAGTTAGTTTTTATATTAGTTATATAGTATACTTAATGTTAATTTTAAATTTAACCTTTCACATTCAAACGACGTTTTAAAGCCGGTAGCTCTTTAGAGTTTTGGCGACATTGTTACATAGTTTTTATTTAAAAAAAAATTCACTAAGGAGAAACGAACGGCCACGTTAAACAATATCGACGTAAACTCCTGGCCTTAAAATGTAAATTGAACTTTTAGTTTATCCTTTGTCTCATAATTAAAAAAGGAGTGAGAGAGATACAAAATGGACAGTTGCAGTTGACAGATGAAAACAAAATGGCTGCTGTTGGGGATTTCCGAGAGTAGGTAACCTTTATTCTTGGAACAAATGGCTTCTTGATCTTTCTACCTGAAAAGGGCGAATCGGCTAAATGGGAGTAAAGAGAACCATTGAAAAGTGTGTCCGATGAAAGTATTCTGGGGGGGGGGGGGGGGGTACTCTCAAAAACGAAACGAACAAACGAAAGGTTTCGTTTTTGAAGATTATTCAAAAGTTTAGGAATGAACACGTGGTTTTTGATTTCTATAAATCATATTTTGTTTTTTGAAAACGCTTAATTTGCATTCGAAGTAATTTCTTTATGATTATAAGGATTAAAAATTGCCATTCGTTGTCGGATCCGACATATTTCGTTTATGGGAGTAGGCCCCCTGGTCGTATAGTGTAATTGCCAAGGTTTCTTTAAAGAAAAAAATTATTTTTGAAACAAGTACTAGCGCTACCTAACTTATTTCTGTCCATAGTAATACTAGTTGACTCGACAGACGTTGGCTTGTCTTAACAACGGCTTTTTAACAATATAATATTATGTTTTTTAACCGCCGATGCAAAAACGACGGAGTGTTATAAGTTTGACGTGTCTGTGTGTATCTGTCTATGGCATCGCAGCTCCCGAACAAATAAACAGATTTTGGTTTTGATTTTTTTTTTATAGAAAGCTGAATAGGTAAGTCGGGAGTGTTCTTAGCATTTCATATTGTATGGGGCGCCTCTAAGATGTATTGTTTTTTTTTTCTATTTTTATGAAAAATCTTAATACGGTTCACAGAATTCATCTACATACCAAGTTTGAACAATACAGGTCTTATAATTTCGGAAAAAAGTGTCTGTGACATACGGATGGACAGACAGACATGACGCATAAGGGTTCTATTGGCATTTTTTTTATACTACACTTCAATATTGTCCGCATCCCACCTGATGTTAAGTGGTGAGTTTCTAGTTTAAGGGCGAGAAGTACAGCATAAATCTGTAACTGGACTTGTCGCTCTTGAAGGCTTGACCCCTGCTACTAATGTAGCACCCCCCAGGAGCTCTGCAAACCTTACTCACACGCAGGAACACAACAACACAGAAGTGATTGTTATTTGGCAGCGACTTCTGTAGGGTGGACGTGTTTCACCAGTCGGATTTACATTTCTCTACAGAACCCTATATATATATATATATATATATATATATTTATTTGTATATATTTATAATGTTATATATTTAAGAGTTTATGTATGTTTATCATGTTAAACTACGAAATAATTCTAAAATAAAAACTGTATTTATGTTGCACGGCCGTACCCATTTCTCGCCATCTACTATTTCCTCTACCTTAAGGTTGTCTGGAAGAGATCGCTTTCTAGCGATAAGACCGCCTAAATTGTACTATAATTTTTCTGTAAAACCTATTTCTGTAAAGATTTTGTGCAATAAAGTATATCTATCTATCTAACCCTAAAAAGCTCTAAATCCATTATACTAGCGAAGTCTGTGCGAAAGTAGCGTAATATTGAAGTACAGCAATGTAAACTCGCACTCTGATATACTTATGCCGTCGAGATAAGAACGGTGTTCAAAGTGTAAAATCGTACTATACAAAAGTGAAAGTCAACTGCAAGAGCTCACCAAGTCATAGCGGTGATGATTTGGTGCCTTGATTAATCGCGCCTAGGTGATTAGACACGCTCATAATAAATTCGAGATCTAAAGGTCGCGGGTTCAATTCCCAGGGCGACATCTTTGTGTTGTTTGCAGTTCGGGTACATTTGTAGATTTTTTTTATATAAATCTTCGAGATTTACCTCATCCCACTTGATGTTAAATGGTATTGAGGTCCTAGCTTAATTAAGGGCGACAAATAAATCTGTTACTGGACAGGTCGCCGTAACCTTGAAGGTTTGACCCCTGCTACTAATGTAGCACCCGGGAGCTCCGTAAACCTTAATCACACGCAGGAACACAACAACACAGAAGTTATTGTTATTTGGCTGCGGTCTTCTGTAAGGTGGAGGTGTTTCACCAGTCGGGCTGCTCCAGTTCGAGCGATAAATCGCGATGCCCTACCTCACATTTTTTATTTTGATATCTCTCATTTACATATGTGAGGCTGCCCAGCGCTCTTAAGACGACGTTGCTATAATCCCTTTCAAAAGCTCAAAACTTTGAAAGGAAAGGCGTGACGTCACAAGACAGGTAGATGACGCAACGTCCTGTTTGTCGTCGGCGTGTTGGTAACAGAAATAAAAACATTTAAACTACCGTGACCCGTTTCAGAACCGCCATTTTAAATTGGGATGTGATAAATAAAGAGCATTTCGCTTTTGTACGAATAATAATTTGAAAACCGCATTCGAAAACAGAGTATTATGAATGTTTTTAACACCAATCTAAGGCGTCGTCATTGGACAGAAAATAATAATAAATAAAATTTTGTTTATTTTCCACCAGAATCCCTACTAATATTTTAAGTGCGAAAGTAACTCTGTCTGTCTGTTACGTTTTCGCGCTTAAACCTCTCAACCGATTTTGATTAAATTTGGTATATGTATAGGTTGAACCTCAAGAACGGACATAGGCTACTTTTTGTTAGAAAATACCATACCAATCACCAGGGGGTGATGGGGGTAATACCACCTTTGAAAGTTTATATGGGAAAATATTTATTTTTTAAGTTAGAGATATGAAATTTGGCACAAATACAGATCGAAACTTGGATTAAAATATAGACTACTTTTTGTTTCGAATATTAGGGGAGATAGGGGTGAAACCGACCATGAAAGGATGTAGTCCACGCGAACGACATCGCGGGCACAGCTAGTATTTAATATATTTTTGAGTCTACGAATACTTATCATGTTATGATACTTTGAATATATTAAAAAAAATATACCATACCGTATACCATTATTTATTTAGGCTGTACAATTTCTCGTCATTTACTATTTTCTCTACCTTATGGTTGTCTGGAAGATCGAAATTAAAAAATCAAAATGGCGGATATAACATGAAGTCCGCTTTTAAAAAACCAAAGCATTTCTAAAGCTTGAAAATGACACCACGAAAAGTAAGGCACGGTGGGCGTGGCTTACAAAAGTGAGCTAGCGCTTGTACGACTACCGTTTTTAAGGACGCAGCGAGTCACAGGCGCGGACCAATTGCATCGCGTGTTCCATGCCATTCTATGAAATGACGTAACTAACGAACTGTATTTGTCGACTTAAACGCATTAGCCTTAAAGTTGTTTTTCAACTGTCTATACTTCATTACTATATCGCGTATCTATTGCTTGTGTGCTTTACATTTGTGTGTGTTTTGGTGACGATATTAGAATGAAGTTCGTATGACGGTAATACTTCCATGTTATTTTCGTTCACTGGCTTTTATGGTTTATTTAAGAATGGTGTCAATATCTCAATTACTATTAAAGTATTTTGAGTATTCATTTTTGTGTTTACAAGATTTCGTTTTCGGAAATAGTTACAGTCATAAGTAAACAAATGTGTTCCTGACTTTAAACTAGTGCTGCGATTCACAGTCGACCGCAATATCGATATTAAATAGATATTTTTTTTTTATATTGCACTTCAAGATTGACCTCATCCCACCTGATGTTAAGTGGTAATGAGGTCCTAGCTTAAGGGTGACAAGTACAGCATAATAAATCTGTTACTGGACTTGTCGCCCTTACCTTGAAGACAACATTACATACATTGAACTGATACCAAAGTAAGTAGCTTATGATCTTGTGATATCGAAACCAGAACCAAGCTTGACACCACAATCCATACTAATATTATAAATAGGAAAGTGTGTGTGTATGTCTGTTTGTTTGTTAGTCTTTCAGGACAAAACGGTGCGAGGAACTGACATGATTTTTTAAGTGAAGATTGTGGAAGGAATGGAGTGACAATGGTAACTTTTTGTTTCTTTACTAAAAAACTCTTCTGTAGCAAAACGTCAAATTTCACGCATGAGATGACAAAAGTTTTAATACTGTTGATTGGCTAATAGCACACCTTACTCGTATTTTCAGCCAATCAACACCTGACGAACTGACTTCAATCGATTTTGACGTTTGTTAAGAGCGCGATAAAGTTAAGTCGCGGGGCGCATGCTAGGCCTGCAGGTGGGATAAGGTCAATTTTGAAGATAAATATAAAAAAAGCTACACAATGGTGACTTATTTGATATGGAACGCGTAAATCTTCACATTCTATACATATAGTCGGACATGTTAAACTTGTCGCATAGCATGAAAAATATCGATAAAAATATCGATGCTTCGGCAGCCTCTAGCGAATATTTCACATTGTATCGTTACGGTTTTTGGCAGGTTGCCTAAATCGTTGGCAGAGATAACGAATACTCTCTTTCCGAGAACAGTTTGGCCTCACCCCTGAATTCAGTTCCGAGAGACGTCGGAATAAATGTAGAAAGATTTTGTGTTACGTGTGATTAAGATGAAGATCTCCGGGTAGGGTTATACAAGAGCCGGAAAAATAGTCAGCTTAAAGTTAAGGCTTTTTTTTACTTTTTTTTTTATAATTATTGTGCACATTTTTTTTACGGAAATTCTTTTTTTTTATATTTGAGAGTGTTTAAGAAAGTAATTACAAGAGAAACAAATGTTTAATGCAACGTAAAGATATTTAATTAAAGTAGGTACAATGAGTAACTTCTATAGAAGTAGTGGCGTTGACGGCACGAAAATCTTGAACTTGTATAGAAGTTGTAGGCGGTTATTAGGTTAATATGGACCTTAGACCGCCTAAATTGTACTTAATTATGTCTGTAAAGCCAATTTCTGTAAATTTTTCTGTGCAATAAAGTGTATCTATCTATCTTAAGTTACACTACAACATTTTTTTAATTCTTCATTATGGAGCAAATCGTCTATCATAAAAATATGTATATAATAAATATTTCAACCCTATGAATTTGTGTCTCTGTGGCGAGTGACTATCTTAATAGCTGCACAATTATGTCGACAGTTTCAACAAGTTCTAACACATTGTGGCAGACGAAATGCTATGAAAAACGACTCCTGACTTTTTAAAATGCCGTTTGCACCATATTTTTAGCCGCATCTAAAATGAATTCAAATTGTGGTCGACGTTTGAACGATTGCTTGTATTGTAATATTTAAATATGCAGAAAAAAAACTATATAAATGTTTTTGTTCTTTAAATATAATTTGTTTAAATTTTATTAAGAGAGGTAGGGCATAGCTATTTATCGCTCGAACTGGAGCAGTCCGACTGGTGAAACACCTCCACCTTACAGAAGACCGCAGCCAAATAACAATCACTTCTGTGTTGTTGTGTTCCTGCGTGTGTGTAAGGTTTACAGAGCTCCTGGGGGGTGCTGCATTAGTAGCAGGGGTCGAGCCTTCAAGGTAAGGGCGGCAAGTCCAGTAATAGCTTTATTATGCTGTACTGGTCGCCCTTAAGCTAGGACCTCATTACCACTTAACATAAGGTGGGATGAGGTCAATCTTGAAGTGCAATATAAAAAAAAACCTAAAATAGATATGTATTTAATTTTACATCTCTAGCAATCAGTCTTGCTGGACTAATAAACATTTTAACATAAAATCGGGACATTTAATGTCCTGATCATGTGCAAATCGGGACGCGTCCCCAGACCAGAACCGGAGGTAGCTTCATTTGCTTTATATAGAGACTATTCAGAAGTAGGTTTTACTAATGTAATCTATATGAATAAAAAGATTGACTTTGACTTTGACTTAGACCCTTGAAAATCGGGACATCCACCGCAAATCGGGACACCTGGCAATACTAGTTGCGTACCTAATTAACCTTTTATAAAAATATATATTGAAGTTGGAATGTAAATAAAATCCCTTATATTTTTTTTTGGAAATTAACCAATTAATTGGAAATATAAAGTTCCGATTTTATTGGGAAGAGTTGTCGATATATCGAATAATCAAATCGATATAGTGCACGGCCTCTCAACCTTAGAGATCCGTATTCGATTAATTAATTTCGTTTTTTTTTGGAAATTTACTAACACTTTTGTTGCTCCAACGTAGTGACTAAAAGATATTAAATTAACGTATTTCGACTATTGACGACCTCCGCAGCCGAGAGGCGAGCGGGCCGAACTTTGGCGACGCGCCATCTCTGAGGTCCCGGGTTCGATCCCTAGCGGGGTTCGACCTTTTCTATATTGTCTCGGGCCTGGGTGTTGTGGTATCGTCGTTGTTTCTGATTTCTGTAACACATGTACTTAACAGAGCAATGTATGCGATGTTGTCCATAATTTATTTATTTATATCCCAAGGAACATTCCTTGTATCCTGCACCAAACTACCAGGCTGTCATAACATACGTGGAAGTCTTTTCCCCTATTTAATAAAACATAATTTATGTTACTTGCTGCCACGGAATCCGAATCGCACTTGGCCGGTTTTTTATTTTTTAACTACTCTCCCTACCTCTAATTGCTCGGTTGTCATTAACAGTTATATTGTAAATTCAAGTTACACTTAAAAGAAGCAATCCATGCTTAATTGAAAAAGAGATGGGTGTGCGATAAAGACACGCCTTGATGCTATTTTTAAGTAAGTAGAAAGGCAAGTATGAAAGAACGTAAAAAACGGTCACGAGCGAGTCAGACTTGCGCAAGTAGAGTTCCGTACTCCGTATTTTTGAAGTAAATATACAACTCAATATTCGGTGAATATTTCAAGCATTTAAAATAATTTAACGGGTCAAAACGCGACACGATTTTTATTTTGTAGTTAATACGAACTACTTACTGCCCGACGTGTCGGTTAGGCTGCACCAACCGTGGTCACGAGCTGACATCATCACTCAATCAGTTTAAAATGGAACGCGAAAGTCTTAAAATTTATATAATACTAGCTGTGCCCGCGACTTCGTTCGCGTGGACTAGATCCTTTCATGGTCGGTTTTACCCCTATCTCCCCGAATATTCGAAACAAAAAGTAGTCTATATTTTAAAGTTATATTTGTGCCAACTTTCATATCTCTAACTTAAAAAATAAACATTTTCCCATATAAACATTCAAAGGTGGCATTACCCCCCCCCCCCCCTTACTTTCTAACAAAAAGTAGCCTATGTCTGTTCTTGAGGTTCAACGTATACCTATGCCAAATTTCATCAAAATCGGTTGAGAGGTTTAAGCGGGAAAGCGTAACAGACAGACAGACAGGCAGAGTTACTTTCGCATTTATAATATTAGTAGGGATTTCAAGCGCCTTACAAAAGTTTTTATTAATATCGAGCAAAAAATAGCATAAAAAATATTATCTTATTTTGTTTTTAGTATAAGCTGTTATAGAGACAATAAAAATACATCATCTGTGAAAATTGCAATTGTTTAGCTATCATGGTTCTGGATATACAGCCTGGTGACAGACAGACAGACGGACGGACACACAGCGAAGTCTTAGTAATTGGGTCCCGTTTTTACCCTTTGGGTACGGAAAGGTATATATATATATACTAGCTGTGCCCGCGACTTCGTTCGCGTGAACTACATCCTTTCACGGGCGGTTTTACCCCTTTCTCCCCTTATATTTGAAACAAAAAGTAGTCTATATTTTAATCCAAGTTTCGAGCTATATTTGTGCCAAATTTCATATCTCTAACTTCAAAAATAAACTTTTTTCCATATAAACTTTCAAAGGTGGTAGTACCCCCATCGCCCCCTTATTTTCTAATAAAAAGTAGCCTATGTCCGTTCTTGAGATTCAACGTATGCCTATACCAAATTTCATCAAAATCCGTTCAGCCGTTTAGGCGTGAAAGAGTAACAGACGGACGGACAGACAGACAGACAGACGGACGGACAGACAGACAGACAGACAGACAGACATACAGACAGACAGAGTTACTTTCGCATTTATAATATTAGTATGGATATTGTTAAATCACATATGTAGTAAGCAGCTAAAGTACTTGTGTTACACAATTACAGAATAAAAGTACGAAACGCCCAGACCCGAGCCAATAGAAAAGCACTTTAATATTTGCCCTGACTCGTCTCGGCTATGAATTTAAAAAGCTTTTTAAAATCTGAATTTTAAGTTCAATGTTATCTTTATTTCCCATAGTGTTGCGGAACCCTAAATTACTTTCAATTCAAGAGTGAGGGCTCCGAAATTCGCAGCAAAAAAGTACGCAAAAAAATATTTCTATACCGGCCATTACGCGGGCGATTCCGACAATAGATAAAAACTTTTTTTGAATAAGTTTAACTGTTATAGCACCTACCTTACCCTTTCGTATCTGTAATATCAAGCCTTCAAGGTAAGGGTGACAAGTCCAGTAACAGCTTTATTATGCTGTACTTGCCGCCCTTAAGCTAGGACCTCATTACCCTGATGGTGTGAGGGCACCTCAGCTGGCATTGCACCGGTCTCCACTGCGAGGTGGGGATGGTTCCGTTAGACCGGCCATCCCCAGATTCCCCCCCAACACAATGGGGGGAGTAGACGGAGCCGCGTAAGCGGCTGTTCCGCCGGCGGCGTCGTGGAAGTAAAGGCTGAGCCGATCTCCCATGGCGCCGCCATTAAGGCGATGAAGGTCCAACCGGGGGGTTTTAGTGGGTAGTCCGAGGTAGGTAGCTAGGTAGGAGTCCCACACACGCCGTCACCCTCCCTCGGGGTGACGGTACGGTGCATCAAGCATTTCCCCCCGTCAACAAAAAAAAAAAGACCTCATTACCACTTAACATCAGGTGGGATGAGGTCAATCTTGAATAGGGTTAACATTTGTACTTCATGATAAAGTATTGTACGTTATTTAAGGTAATTGTACTGTTTACTTTATAAGAATAATAAAGTACATCAAAATACTTTATTTTGCATAAATTAGATTTCTGGTGAAATCATATTTAATCGTTAACTGAAATTTATCGATTAATGTTGAATCGATGTCGCCACTCGCCTCGCCATCGCCACCTAAGATAGTCATTTAATAAACATTACCAAAAGCAATAAAAAATATTTATTTCAATATTATACTAATGAAAAATAAATTGTACATACTATATTTTTATACTGTGTACTTTTTTTTTCTTACCTATAATAACCAATGTACTCTAAATGCAAAAAAAAGGTGGCTACCCTAATTTTTATTCATAAAAAAACTTATTGCACAAAATAAAAAGTACAAAAGGCGGACTTAATGCTAGACGCATTCTCTACCAGTTAACCTTTGGGTCAAGCAGGTAGTTCGTTTATGGGTGCGGTAACAGTGAAAATGTGAGTATGTACCTAATCATGAATTGTAATATAAAAATAATGTTTCGAAGCTTTCGGCTGGTCGCTATAGCAGTCGCTCGTGTTCTGTTTTCAAAATGGCCGATCTCGTAATTTTTTTTAAAATTAAACCGAATTAAGTGCAAGTCATCGCTGGCCATGGTGCGCTGTTCAATGAAGGATGACAATCGCTTTACAATCAAACCATGGCTATTTACAAACATATAATGGAAAATTGGCCATGTGCGTATCCAGCCATTAGGGTTATGGAAGAAGTTATTGACTAGCATAGGCTCAGATATTAATGAAGTAATTGATATTCAGGTATTAATGGTAACTTGTAATGTATGGAACTTATTGACATTTTAAAGTGTTCAGAAGTATTTGGTCACTTTGTCTGCTCCAATATATCTGACGGCGACTGTACACTAATATTATAAAGAGGAATGATTTCGGTGTTGTTGTGTTCCTGCGTGTGAGTAAGGTTTCCAGAGCTCCTGGGCGCTACATCAGTAGCAGGGGTCAAGCCTTCAAGGTAAGGGCGACAAGTCCAGAAACAGATCTATTATGCTGTACTTGTCAACCTTAAGCTAGGACCTCATTACCACTTAACATCAGGTGGGATGAGGTCAATCTTGAAGTGTAATATATAAAATATATATACATAATCGACTATATCGATAATATACATACTATCAACAGTCTAATCGATGTTTAGATCATTTGCATTATCGATTAATAATCGGTGCACAATCGATTACACGGCAACACTATTGTAAACTGTTCAACTCGTAGTCAATGAAGCGTAAACAAGATGTCATGTTTATTTATAACTAGCACTAGTTATGCAACTTTGGTCGCGAGGTTCATTAATTTTTTTATGACGACCTCCGTAGCCGAGAGGCGAGCGGGCCTGACTTTGGCGAGCGCCATCTCTAGGGTCCCGGGTTCGACCCCCGGTCGGGTCAATATAGATAATGAGCTTTTCTATATTGTCTCGGGTCTGGGTGTTGTGGTACCGTCGTTGTTTCTTTCTGTAACACAGAGAGGCTGAGTTTTGTCAGTGTGCGCATGCGAGGATGTGTAAAACAGGCTCGCTCGCAATACAACTACATATCTCAGTTTGTTGAATACTCGTCATGCTTGATTCCTGTTTCACTTTATATAAGTATAGTACGAAAACAAATAATAAATATCGATTTTATTATTTTTATAGAACTATACGCCGTACTAGCGAAGTTTTAATATTAGAATCAGAATTTTTTTTATCTCCCCTTGCGGTGCGGGAATCGAACCCACGACCTTCACGTATCGCGCGTGCTGCTCTTACCAACTGAGCTAACCCCAAGTTATCGTAGGCGATGAAATTTTTCTGCTGTATCAACCGTTAGCCTCCGGTAAGTGCCCTCTGCCGAATATGTTTAGAACTACATACTTATCGGCCCGTGGTACATTCGCAAGGGAAGATAAAATTTTTCTGTTTCTAATATTTACAGAATAAATATTATTGATTAGCTGCGCTGCGCTAAAAATGTAATAAGCATTATTTTTAATTTAGTTTTTTATGCTTCATCTCAGTATAAGTGAATTGTATAAGAGTTTTTATGAGAAATAAATGTCTTTAAACCTAATGTATGTGATGTTGTCCAATATTATTTATTTATTATTATTTCATCAGTGTTGTTATGGAGGTCCATATCTCCATATAAATTAAACTAATACAAAGAGAAACAAATAAACTTTAGAGAACAATATATAGTAAACTATAACTAAATTACAAAATAGTAAAAGAAATTAATAAACAATATATTTTTTTTAGGGTTCCGTACCTCAAAAAGAAAAAACGGAACCCTTATAGGATCACTTTGTTGTCCGTCTGTCCGTCCGTCTGTCAAGACCCTTTTTCTCAGGAACGCGTGGAGGTATGAAGCTGAAATTTATATCAATTACTCAGGTCTACTGTCCCTTGAAGCTGTGAAAAAATCAAACTTCTAAGCCAACGCAATCAAAAGATACAGCCGTTAATGCCGCAAATTTTCGACACTTGCAAGGGAATCAAAACCTACAGGGTGCTTCCCGTGAACTCAGAATCTTGAAATTTGGTACGAAGCAACGTCTTATAGCATAGATAAAGGAAAAATTACGAAAAACATAAATTTTTAGTTACATCACATAATATATATTTTTTTAATAATTTTAAACTTACTACCCATTTCCTCATAAACGCGTAGAGATATTAAATTGAAATTCATACCAAATACTCAGGTCTATAATACCTTTAAGCTGTAACAAAATCAAACTTCTATGTCAACGCAATCAAAAGAAACAGCAATTTAAGCTGCATATTTTGAAACTCGCAAGTACTCGCAAGGGAATCAAAACCTAAAGGGTACTTCCAGTCGACCTAGAATCTTGAAATTTGGCATGAAGCAACGTTTTATAGCACACATAAAGGAAAAATTCCGAAAACCTTAAATTTTTAGTTACATTACAAAATATTTATGCTCCTCCATCTTTCCCCATTGTAATGTTATGAATTTCATTTTGCAATAAAAAATACCATAGTTATGACTCGATTGTCGTAATGAACGAACTTTGTAAACCTTGCAGGTTTGTACGGAACCCTCGGTGCGCGAGTCCGACTCGCACTTGGCCGGTTTTTTTATTCTGTGTAGGTACTTTTTTTTTACCTATAATAACCAATTTACTTTAAATGCAAAAAAAGGTGTCAAAGATATTAGTGTTTAAAAGTTTCTCATTAAAGAAATTAGAATAACTCAAAATAATCAAATCAAATCAGTTCGTTCATAGAATAGTTTAGTAGATATGTACTTATGTCAATTTGTTCTTACCTCAGAAGAATATATAAGGTAATCAGCGTCCGCCAGCAAGCGGTACCAATTATCGTTTAGATAACAACAAAATGGCTGCCAATCGCTTCGAATCCTTCAACAACGTAATCAATTAAAAGTATTTTATGAATAGCGTTTTAAAAGTCACTTGAAAATCGTCCCACTAATATTACAATCGTGTTAGTATGCAATCTGTGGATGAGTAACGTGACCATACGTCCCACTTTAGGCGGGACAGTCCCACTTTCAGGCAGTCTGTCCCGGTGTCCCCCGCGACGCCGAAATTGTCCCGCTCTTGCAAACAGACCAAACGATAATTTAAAAATGTATTTCTTCTCCACTTATCTAAAAACTGAACCGATATTTTAAAACAAATTAGATCAGCCGATGTAAAAATAGAATCTACAGTTCATGCCACTTCTTTCTTTCTTGCGATGTGGGTTCCTCTCTTGCTTACCATCAGGCTGGGAGGAGCCAATATACTGCGCTACTATATAAAAAAAAAGAGATAAACATATACCATCGCAGAGTTTTATGTAGACCTTTTTAATGTGTACAATACTTAGTACATTATTTTGATAAATCTTGTAGGGCTCAGCCTGCGTTTGCAATGCATAAGCGAAAAAATGAAATTATTTACATCACATTAAAATCCTCAAAAGTAACAGTAGTTTTCCATTATTTAATAGATGTTATTATACATATAAACCTTCTTTTTGAATCACTGTATGTATATTATAAAAAAACCGCATCAAAATCCGTTGCGTAGTTTTAAAGATTTAAGCGCACATAGGGATATAGGGACAGGAAAAGCGACTCTGTTACTATGTTCTGTATGTGTTTAGTTAATAAAAGTATTTTTCTTTTTTATTTCACCCATATGTACCGAGAGGACACCGATTAGAAACTTAGTAGATTAGTTACAGTAGCAGTATGTAACTAAATGATTTGTGTAGATTACTGTGGACCAAGTCATATAGTTTTAACATTAATAATTTATGAGTTTAGCGATGGCTGGCACATACGTCATGCTTGTGAACAGGTGCCACCTTTGGGGACGGGTCTGCTCCAGCTTACCTCTTAAAACAAAATAATACTTAATGTTTTTTTCATTCATCAAAATAAAACTATATGACTTGGTCCAAAGTGAGCTACACATAGAAATAAGTTAGATACTGCTACTGTAACTTATCTGCTGAGTTTCTTACCGGTGTCTTCTCGGTAGTAAAGGTTCCGAACTGGAAGTAGAATCACTTTGAATTGGCTACTTGACAGTGTTAACTATAAAATATTAAAAGTGTTAGATACGTTAGCTTATTAGTTAAGGTATAATTTTACTTTTTTATTTTTTATTTAAAAGCATACTAAGTATATTATTTTTGCAAAATAAATTTTACTTTTTTTATCTGTGGAACAAAAGAACCGAAACGGAAACCACCATTGCAATTCGGAAATGACAGCTGTCGGCGAAAATTATTTATTTTAATGTGGCGAAACAATGATTATTTTACCGATTCAAATGAATTATTGTGTCTCTAATCGTATTAAGAATTTATTGAAACATTTTTCGTTTATCTAAATTAAGTCGTTCCTATGCGTATCGGTTCGTTGTCTAGGACGTTGACGTCATAATTTCAACAGTGCCGAGACTTGGCGTTTTCGCGCGCTTTTTAAATGTGTTACACAAAATCTTATTTTTCTCTGGTTATTTACATTTTATCTAGATAAATCCAATTGCTTGGGATATAAAATGAACGGGCACACATTTTACAATACTTTTTCAAAAACTGTCAAGTAGCCAATTGTATTCAATGACGATTCAAAAGTGTTATATGTAACCTACTTGAATAAAGAAATATTTGAATTTGAATTATGTTTGAGAGGTAAGCTAGAGCAGACCAGTGCAGCGTTTAGCAAGACCACAGCCAAATAAAAATTACTTCGGTGTTGTTTTGTTCCTGCGTGTGAGTAGGGTTTACAGAGCTCCTGAAGGTGCTAAATTAGTAGCCGGGATCAAGCCTTCAAGGTTAGGGGACATGCCAGTAACAGTTTCATTGTGCTGTACCTGTCACCTTTAAGCTGGGAAGATGGTATGAGGTCACTCTTGAAGTACAACAAAAACGCCAATTCTTTTACCAACTACAATCGCGTAGCCCCTAACTGCGAAGTAAAAACCTTTGTCACGCAAATTCTGCCAAAATTACCATATCAACTGTTTGTATTTTTAAATTCTTTGTATGATTTCAATATGGTTACGTCACGTGTATAAATAAGTTATATGGCGAAGGATACAGGAAAATTGAATGTGTTTATATGTTGTTCGAGCTTAGGTCGGGTATAATGTAGACATATAAGTACATAGTATAAAACAGATGCTTCCAACTGTCGTCAACAGAACATCAAGGTAAACACGTTATTAATTAAATAAATAGGGGAAAAGACTTCCACGTGAGATATGACAGCCTGGTACTTCGGTGCAGAATATAGAATGTTTCTTGAGAGATAAATAAATAAATATTGGACATCATAATACATTGCTCTGATTCTGCGGTAAGTAGCTTAAGCACTCGTGTCACAGAAATCAAAAACAACGACGGTACCACAACACCCAGACACAATATAGGAGAGCTCGTTTCCCATATTGACCCGACCGGGGATCGAACCCGGGACCTCAGAGATGATGATGATAAATATGCTTTCTCCCGTAATATTCGAAACAAAAAGTAGTCCATATTTTAATTCAAGTTTCGAGCTATATCTGTGCCGAATTTCATATCTCTTACTTAAAAAATTAAAGGTTTTCCCATATGAACTGTCAAGGGCGGTATTACCCCCACCCCCCCTTATTTACAAAACAAAAAGTAGCTTATGTCGGTTCTAGAGGTTCAACGTATACCTATACTCAATCCATACTAATATTATAAATGTGAAAAGCGAAAGTAACTATGTCTGTCTGTCTGTCTGTCCGCCTGTTACTCTTTCACGCCTAAACGGCTGAACGGATTTTGATGAAATTTGGCATAGATATACGTTGAATCTCAAGAACGGACATAGGCTACTTTTTATTAGAAAATAAGGGGGGGATGGGGGTAATACCACCTTTGAAAGTTTATATGGAAAAATGTTTATTTTTGAAGTTAGAGATATGAAATTTGGCACAAATATAGCTCGAAACTTGGATTAAAATACAGACTAATTTTTGTTTCGAATATTAGGGGAGAAAGGCGTAAAACCGACCATAAAAGGATGTAGTCCACGCGAACGAAGTCGCGGGCACAGCTTGTAAACTATAAGCAGACAATATTTTACCTTGACAATACTTAATTCTCTCTTGAATTGAGAATGAGAGAAGCTAAAAATGTCTATGCTATCTGCGCAGCCGTTGACGAGCTCATTATATTGACGACACATTCGTGTTAAGGGGTTAAAATAAGATATATTATTCTTATAAACATTGAGAGAAAGTAGCTTGGGTTTTCGAACACGATAATAAGTGTTACGATTTAATTTCGATAAAGATATTTTTGGATAATCTAACGGACGGGAGTAAAATCTTCGTCCCTATTGCACCATACAATTTGTCATCAGTCATTTATCAAAATTTATCATTGCTTGTAAATTGATTTCCGCTCTTCAAGTAACCATGACGTCATTCTGATACGAAAGTAAGTAAATACATATGTAATTTGACATGCAGTTTCGACATTGCATTGTCGATATTGGTGTAAATATTTGAAAATATAAGATTTAAGACTTTCGCGTTCCATTTTAAACATCTATACTAATACTAGCTGACCCGGCGAACTTCGTACCGCCTTAGCAAGTGAAAAACTATTCCGTGGCGAGTTATTTATAAAAAATATTATTAGTGCGATAGAATTTAATTAAGTAACCACGTTTCCGAACAAACGATGCTCTTTCAATATAGTCTATGGCTGAGAATGACGTTGACATTCATTACGCGCGTTTTTTAAATATGCAAAATTAAATGAATATTTTTCAATCTTTCTGAGAGAATTTTTTAATATCGTTTTCCGTAAGAACCTAGTACAAAGTATTAGAAAACTACAAAAAAAAATTCAGCCAAATCGGTCAAGCCGTTTTCATGTTATGGCGTGACAACGGGAAACGGGTTTCATTTTTATATATATATTTATAAACAAGAAAGATTTGTCTCTTTGTTTGTTTGTTTGTAATGAATAGGCTCCGAAACTACTGGACCGATTTTAAAAATTCTTTCACCGTTGGAAAGCTTCACTATCCTTTGGTGACATAGGCTATATTATATTATCAAAAAAATTAGGGATCCTTACTAAAACTCCAATATTGTAACCTGAAAAATTCCTTACATCGCGTGCGCTGCGAAAACTATTGATGATAGAACAAAATCATGTAGTACGACTTTGCAGAACTCATCATTATCTACAAAAAGTGTCGCGACAGCATATGTTTAAATATTATAGTTATGTCACAGTAAGCGGTTTTTTAATATAAAACTCAGTAGATTAGTAACAGTAGCAGTATGTAACTGAATGGTTTGTGTAGATTACTGTCGACCAAGTCATACAGTTTTGTTTAGGTGAGTGAAAAAACATTATGTTACATGTGAAAAGTGCAGCGTTTAGCAAGACTGCAGCCAAATAACAATTACTACGGTGTTGTTGTGTTCCTGCGTGTGAGTAAGGTTTCCAGAGCTCCTGGGGGGTGCTACATTAGTAGCAGGGGTCAAGCCTTCAAGGTAAGGGCGACAAGTCCAGTAACAGCTTTATTATGCTGTACTTGTCACCCTTAAGCTAGAACCTCATTACCACTTAACATCAGGTGGGATGAGGTCAATCTTGACCAAAATATATATTATATAAAAAAATACTATTGATGATATTTGTTTACAAGATCTTGGAGTTCAAGTTTATCTAACGTGTTCGAACTTTATGCCTTAGGTAATATGATTGTAAATCCTTCAACATTGTCATAGGTCCTTTCATCGTCCTATGTTTGTCAACCAGTAGCGCTAATAAAACAGCCACGCGTGTATCGCATGCGCTTGCGACTAAGTCGGCGGCCTTGGCGCGAAGACGGACCATCAGACATACGTCTGTCTCGCTCTAGCTCGCACGATAACGCTGTCTATCTTGCTCGCCACTCATTAGTATTATGCGCATGCGTCATCTGATGCAGTGGGTGTGTTATTATGTTGTGGACAAACCCGAAGTATGGATGCAGGAATATCTAAGTTTACCTTCTATCGTAACAAGTTGTATCTATCAGAATAAAGACATATATTTGCTGACTATACCCGGTTCCAATATTTAACGATTCGTAATAGGTAGGTATGGCACCTTCGGTAGTACAAGGGCACGATTACAGTTTTTGCAATTTTAAAGGGGAGCCATTTTAAGATATTTTTGGCATTTAATGTGGTCTCACTCAAACTCAAATATTTCTTTATTCAAGTAGGTTACATATAACACTTTTGAATCGTCATTGAATACAATGCAAAGTGATTCTACTTCCGGTTAGGAACCTATATCTACCGAGAAGACACCGGTAAGAAACTCAGCAGATCATTTACAGTATCAGTATCTAACTTATTTCTATGTGTAGCTCACTTTGGACCAAGTCATATAGTTTTGGTTTTGATGTGTGATGAAATAAATAAGTACTCAAGTAGGTTTTTACTTTCAAGAGGTAAGCTGGAGCAGACCAGTCCCCGGCGGTGGCACCTGTTCACATGCATGACGTATGTGCCAGCCATCGCTTCACTCAACCATATTGTAGGGAATGTAACGACCCGCCACATAGCGCCACCACCCCAGTGACATTTTAGTGAGCATGACTACTCCATCTCCCCATAATTTGTAAGTATTTATTATCTAAATTAAATTCATCAAGGTCAAATCTAGCTCCGTTATCGTTACTCTGAAGTTGTCCTCCTTTGCAAGACATAAACCATTATACTATATTCTTTTTAGACATGTGCTTTACAAAAAAAAGAACTTTCATAATTTTTATTAGTTTTGTTTTTAAGACTGTTGACAATTGTGCCTTGTTCTACCGAAGGTGCGATGTCAAAAATGTCTATCCGTTTTACTCAAACCGACTACGAGTCGTTAATACCGTTCCGTAATTTACTTTCTATATCAGCTGCCATCAGTCGTACGTCGGTCGTTTTTAGCTTACGCCTCGTATAATTGTTATCCGTAAAAAGAACGGTTCGTTTTTCTATTAATGGGACCGGGCATTAGTGAACTAGTTGTGCCCGCGACTTCGTTCGCGTGGACGACAGGTTTTACACATTTAATACTTTCATGGTCAGTCTTACCTAGGGCTGCCAACTTTCTTTGGCAGAAATAAAGTATATCTGATTTTAAAGGAGGTAAATAAAGAGTACGGACTTACAAAAAAGAGTATCATTTATTTTTAACTTTTAAAAAGGTATTTTTTTGTACTTTTTGCGGCACATAAAAATTTTTCATTGTTTTTAAAGGAATTGTTAAAAAAGAGTATTTTAGCGTACTTTATTAGTGTTATAGATTATAGAGTACGCCTACATGATATAGAGGACAATACTCTATTTTAGAGTACGGTTGGCAACCCTAGTCTTACCCCTATCTCCCCTAATATTCGAAACAAAAATTAATCCATATTTAATCCAACTTAAAAAATAAACATTTTCCCATATACACTTTCAAGGTCGGTATCACATGTACTTAGCTTTAAGAATGTCAACTTTCATCCCATGTGACATGTAATAATGATTTTGAATTTTTTTTTTTTTTTTTTCATTTAAGTATTTGAATTTGAATTAGAATTACCCCCAACCCCTCTTATTTTCAAAACTCGGTTGCGTATGTTGTCATTGACTTAGTTTTATGCCTGCTCCACACTACTCGCGAAGTTACTCGGGGAAGTTCGCCCGAGGCGAGGCAAAGTTAGACGCGGCGAGCACGAGGCGAGGCAAAGTTAGACGCGGCGAGCACGAGGCGAGGCAAAGTTAGACGCGGCGAGCACGAGGCGAGGCAAAGTTAGACGCGGCGAGCACGAGGCGAGCCGAAGTGCCTCTCTACACTATCGTATTCGTATAACTTCGTTCAACTTCGCGAGTAGTGTGGAGGAGGCAATACAATGTACTGTTTATAACCTAAAATGACATATGGTAATTTATTACAAAAACAAAATAACTTAAGATAACACTAGCTTACAAAAAAATTAAACTAAAATAAATAAAAAATAAAAAATTTAAATAAACAAAGAAGGTCCCTGTGGTAAGGTACCCAAAATGCTGGCTGCATTACCTCGCTGAATGGCGATTGAAAGACGCTGGGCGAGGTAGCAGCCAGCCTTTGGGTCTCCTGTAACGTTGATAAGTCTTTTTGATATATCTTTAAAAAAATACAATAATCATGACCTTAATTATAAAATAATCATGACCTTCGTTACAATTAATTGATAATGTGATAACAATGGTAATATCATACAAGAGAGGTAGGGCAAAGCGATTTATCGCTCGAACTGGAGCAGCCCGACTGGTGAAACACCTCTATATTACAGAAGACCGCAGCCAAATAACAATCACTCCGGTGTTGTTGTGTTCCTGCGTAAGAGAAAGGTTTCCAGAGCTCTTGGGGGGTGCTACATTAGTAGCAGGGGTCAAGCCTTAAAGATAAGGGCGACAAGTCTAGTAACAGTTTTACTATGCTATACTTTTCGCCCTTAAGCTAGGAACTCATTACCACTTAACATCAGGTGGGATGAGGTCAATCTTGGAGTGCATTATAAAAAAAAAAGACTGGAAATCCGTCTGAAAACAATATATTTTATGACATACAAGCTGGACTAAAAAGTATCCTTAATTTAACTGGTAATTAATTTTTTTAATGACAACACTTGAATTTTTACATTATTAGACTCAGTGTAAAGACAGCTGATATGGAAAGTAAATTATTGAAAGGTATTAACGACTCGCAGTCGGTTGGAGAAAAACGGATACTAATTTTTGACACATTACGAATCGTTAAATATTGAAACCAGTCGTAAATATATCCGGAGACTTTCAAACTTTGTAAGCGTTTAAAGTTGTAAGTCGAAATGTATGTCAATACATACGAAACTGGTTTTATTTAGTTTCAATAACGTGTGACTAGTGAATCAAGTTGTAGTAACTAAAATACTTTCTCATTATTCATTTTAATGGACTAGTGTCGGGTTGAAGAGGTCAGAAGTAGTGTTGCCGAATAATCGATTACCCCCCCCCCCCCCCCAATAATCTAACAATCGATAGTATTTTCTAATATTAATTCAATTATAATCTAATAATTGTTAATAATTGCTTATATCGACCCAAAATTAATATCGATATAAGTAATAGATAATATCGATATTAATTTTAATATAAAAAATAATAAATATAATAAATATTGGACAACATCACATACATTGCTCTGATTCTGTGGTAAGTAGCTGAAGCACTTGTGTTACAGAAATCGGAAACAACGAAGGTACCACAAAACCCAGACCCGAGACAATATGGAAAAGTTCGTTTCCCATATTGACCAGACCGGGGATCGAACCCGGAACCTGAGAGATGGCGCTCGCCAAAGTCAGGCCCGCTCGCCTCTCGGCTACGGAGGTCGTCAAATTTTAGGTCTGTATAATCGATTACATCGATTGAAAACTTTTTTATCAATATAATCGATTATATTGTATTTGACTACGCATTATAATCGATTATATCTAATTAAGATAGGTATCGATACTATCGATTGTTAAATAATTTGGGCCCCTTTTGCATAATCGATTAATCATCGATATACAATCGAATCGACGGCAACACTAGTCAGAAGTCGATGTACATGCCAAATGAATGATTACGAGAGATTACGCCACATTCCGTGGCTTCTATACCCGTTTTTTTCACATTAACCACTGATTCTTCGCTGCTATCGGTCGCAGCGTAATGTTATATAGCCTAAAGCCTTCCTCGATAAATAGACTTTACAATACAAATTGAATTTTTCAATTCGAACAAGTAGTTCCTGATATTAGCGCGTTCAAACCAACTCTTCAAAGTAATTAAGGTTTTTTGAACGTATTAAATATTCACGTGATAAAAGGGGGAGGGAGAAGAGGGGGGGGTTGGTTTAGTCTTAAACCCTACAATGTATCAATATATTTTTCTATCAATTTAAGGGGGGGGGGGTTTAGTATTGGTTCCAAGATTGACCTCATCCCACCTGATGTTATGTGGTAATGAGGTCCTTTTTTTCTGAGGGAGGGAAAATGATGCCGTGTGTGGGCCTCCCCCGCCTAGAGGGGGCGGGGACTACCTGAACTAAAAAACCTCCCCACCTTCTCATCGCCTATTGACGGGGCACTGGGATATCGGGCGGTAATGAGGTCCTAGCTTAAGGGCGACAAGTACAGCACAATAAAGCTTATTACTGGACTTATCGCCCTTACCTTGAAGGCTCGACCCCTGCTATTAATGTAGCACCCTGGAGCTCTGTAAACCTTACTCACACGCAGGAACACAACAACACAGAAGTGATTGATATTTGGCTGTGGTCTTCTGTAAGGTGGAGGTGTTTCACCAGTCGGGCTACTCCAGTTCGAGCGATAAACCGCTATGCCCTATCTCTCTTAAATGATTAATAGACGGCCCCTTTTTACTAATTTGGGCGACAGAAATACTGACCGACTCATAAATCGCACAAGCCCAAATGGCTCACTTATTTAATGTGAGCCCTGCCATTTAGGTGAGTATTTTTTTTATGCTCGATTAAATGTAACCCATTTAAAATTGCAAACAGGTCGTTCTATAAAACGTAAGAATGAGGAAGGCTTAACTTATTACAACGTCGCAATACACAGATCAATAAAAACACGACATTAAACCTATAACGAGTCGTTATCAACTGTAGGCATTCTTCGTTAATTGGCCTGACCTTACAAGTAAATTACTAAACTACCCAAACAAAAATCACATCATAGTGGAAAGCGAACAGGCCTATCATACGCAATACGTCAAATTTCTCGCAAGAGACGACAAAAGTTTCGATACTGATGATTGGCTAATAGCACACCGTACTCTTATTTTCAGCCAATCAATAGCTGACGCACTGACTTCAATCGATTTTGACGTTTGATCGTTTGAAGAGCACGATAAAATTTACAATCAATTGTATCACTACTTTTGTCATCTTGTTCGAGAATATTGACGTAATACGCATGAAAGAATAGTATAATGTTATTAACATTATATTACCTATTCAAATAAAGAGATGCTCCATAGTTACTAACAATCCATACTAATATTATAAATACGAAAGTAACTCTGTCTGTCTGTTACTCTTTCACGCCTAAACGGCTGAACGGATTTTGATGAAATTTGGTATAGGTATACGTTGAATCTCAAGAACGGACATAGGCTACTTTTTATCTGAAAATAAGGGGGGGGGGGTAATACCACCTTTGAAAGTTTATATGGAAAAATGTTTACTTTTGAAGTTAGAGATATGAAATTTGGCACAAATATAGCTCGAAACTTGGATTAAAATATAGACTACTTTTTGTTTCGAATATTAGGGGAGAAAGGGGTAAAACCGACCATGAAAGGATGTAGTCCACGCGAACGAAGTCGCGGGCACAGCTAGTTTACACATAAAACAGAGGACACTCACACACACCGAAATGACTTCACAAATAAAACGGTTTTAATCAGTTTGTGAGATCCATGACAATACCGACAATTGTTGAGAAAATTTCATTAGAAAGCATTTAAATACAGCGTCTTCTTTCTCTCAGTCACAAATTTTTAGAACAAAAAATCAGTTAAAGCTAAAAAGTTATAAATAAATATAAATAAATAAATAAATATTGGACAACATCACATACATTGCTCTGATTCTGTGGTAAGTAGCTTAAGCACTTGTGTTACAGAAATCAGAAACAACGACGGTACCACAACACCCAGACCCGAGACAATATGGAAAAGTTCGTTTCCCATATTGACCCGACCGGGGATCGAACCCGGAACCTCAGAGATGGCGCTCGCTTAAGTCACGCCCGCTCGGCTACGGAGGTCGTCCACGGAGGAGTTATGCAAACTATTAAAAATAAACCAACAGTGATTTCAACGGTTGACTGGTAGAGAATGCTCCTAGCATTAAGTCCACCTTTTGTAAGTTTTTAAATAAATAAATAAATAAAATTTCCTTTCTAATTATATTATTTTTTCTACTTTTATATTAATTGTGGTTTGTAACTGTGAAGATACAATGGGGCTGACATATCCCTGTGGATAAAAGCCCCAAATTAAATGTAGAATTTAAAAAATTCCACCTCCAAGGGGTCAAGTCAAACGTGCCTATTTTATTTATTTAAAAAAAAAAAAAGAGATAGGTAGGGCATAGCGATTTATTGCTTGAACTGGAGCAGCCCGACTGGTGAAATACCTCCGCCTTACAGAAGATCGCAGCCAAATAACAATCACTTCTGTGTTGTTGTGTTCCTGCGTGTGAGTAAGGTTTCCAGAGCTCCTTGGGGGTGCTACATTAGTAGCAGGGGTAGCCTTTAAGGTAAGGGCGACAAGTCCAGTAACAGATGTATTATGCTGTGCATGTCGCCCTTAAGCTAGGACCTCATTACCACTTAACATCAGGTGGGATGAGGTCAATCTTGAAGTGCAATATAAAAAAAAAAAAGTTTCTTGCAGGATTCTTTTCGGTAGTATACGGTTCCCAACTGGCTGTAGCTTAATTCTATTCCACTGTAATCAACCTGTGTTACTTGTAACCAACATAAATAAATGAATTGATTATTATGATTATGATTAACTAGCTGTGCCCGCGACTTCGTTCGCGTGGACTACATCCTTTCATGGTCGGTTTTACCCTTTTCTCGCGAAAAAGTAGTCTATATTTTAATCCAAGTTTCAAGCTATATTTGTGCCAAATTTCATATCTCTAACTTCAAAAATAAACATTTTTCCATATAAACTTTCAAAGGTGGTATTACCCCCATCCCCCCCTTATTTTCTAATAAAAAGTAGCCTATGTCCGTTCTTGAGATTTAACGTATACCTATACAAAATTTCATCAAAATTGGTTGAGAGGTTTAAGCAGGAAAGCGTAACAGACAGACAGACAGACAGACAGACAGAGTTACTTTCGCATTTATAATATTAAGTAGGGATTAGTAGGGATGTATCTTAGTACAATATTATTTACATGTCTTATATTTGTGTAATTGTTAGACATAAACATAAATTTTTAGTCTTCTACCGGTTGGAGTGTAGCAAAGGCTGTGCAAGGCGTATGGGACTTAAAAAAAAATTCACGAAAAATATAAAACTTCGTATTCTTCAAATGTTAGTGTTTTAACATATAAAAGGGCTCATTTTAAGCTCATTTTATTCTTGTAAGTTTTTCTCACCGACTCACGGTTTAGTCAGAAAGTGTGATGGGAGTTACCACCAGACACTTAGAAAATTGTCATGGAAAACATAAAAACTTCTCACTATTAGAATGTTAGTGTTTTATCGTATATAGGGGCTCATTTTAAGCTTTTTTTATACTTGTAACTTTTTTTTCTCCAACTCACGGTTTAGCTGGAAAATTATAAATGAAATATTCCGTTGTATTTTCCCGCTAAACCGTGAGTTGACGAGACACTCCAACCCTTCTACCGTACTTATTATGGTTTCAAGAAAATACATAAGGTAAAAAATTAATCAAAAAACATTTATTCCATGGGCAGACAAATCCACACTAATCTGTAAAAAAAACTTTTCGCCTATTAATCTTTTCCTTTTTTAGATATTAAAAAAAAAAGCATGAAGCTTCACTATGAAAATGCTACCTACATTATATGTGACTTTTGAGATTTCTTTATCAATACAAGTCCACACAACCAAAACACAATATATTAATACTTCTTTCTAAATACAAATGTTTTACTTCCAACATGATGGGATTTGTAAAAGTAGGTAGATAGTTACAGAGAATTTGGTAAATTACCTCAGTATCTAGCCCTACCCCAATGTCCAATACTTTGTATTATTATCAGTACAATGTACTTATCATAATTCCACAGAAAGTGCTAGTTTTAAACCTCTCGATTGATAAGAGTTCAATGAGATTTCTCAGAAACGTGCCTGCAAAATCATCAATATTTACTTAGATTGTTTTTAAAAAAAAACACACAATTATTAAATTAGTTTAGAGGCGTAATAATGTCTTTTTAAAAAAAACAAAGATAAAATTGATGGAACAAGATCTAACTTTTTAAATATTTTGGGCGGGATTTCTTTTTTTTTTCAATGACATCCAATGGCCAGGGATGATTAGCCATTGTCCATATAAGAACATTAAAAACAAAAACTTTTAAAAGTACGATGCTTAAGTAGGTATACGAAATAGCTTGGCGTTCTGGCAACGACGCAGTCTGGGTAGAAAAAACAGTTTTTGCAATGATTTAGGCCACTCACCTCCGGAATCGGAGAAACATAGTAAACGGAGATAGACACAAAAAAGTATCACCAAGTCACAAGCAATTTAACACAAATTTCACACCGCAATCCAGTTAGTTAAATATTATCACTTGAACACTGAGCACAGACGTCTCTGGTACACAACGAACGCACAATTTTCCTGGAAATCAAGTTATTCGCGTCTTGCTTGATAAAATTCGCAAATTTATTTCGCACGTCTGCAAATTGCCGATTGCGATGCACTATGCGCACGAGTAAGCGAGTGAGTGAGGCAGCATGACATGAGATTTGCGTCACGAGGAACGCTGGTGAGAGATAGATAGATAGCAAAATCTAGACAACCACCACGTTATTCATGTAGTTGACGAAATGGCCGAACTAATATTCTTGATACAAATTTTGACAGTCTACGCCGAAACTAGCGCCACGGTCAAGTGGCTTAAAAAGTTTGCCTTAAGTTTGTAAACAAGTCAAGAATGAGACAAAAAATACCACCGGGCTCGTGGTAAACGTCAAAAAATTCTTACTCGTTCATATGATAAAGAGAAGATAGAGACAGACTAAGCAGTAGTGTTGTGTTCATTTTTAGTTTTAAAACCTTATGAACTCATTTCTATAAATAGAAGTTTCGGTACCTACTTACCCGACTATACGTTTACAGGAATATCATATTAACTTAATAATTTATTTTTTAGGCTCGAATTTCGTCATGGGAAGATATCGATTGCTAATGTAAAACTGATAAATAAGCAGTTTCAAGCATTGGCTGAAAGACACATTTTTTGCATAAAATATATATATATCTATATATTTTTTTTTATTGGTATAACAAGTGCAATAAATAATATGAATATGAATTACAAATGGTACGTATTGAAAATAATACCAAAGAACCTCCAAATGAAATGAGCCGACTAAAGTCAAAATGTGAATTCCAAAGCGAGGTACACAAAGCAATAAGCAGGTAACTAATCTTTTAAGTTTCTTACCGGTGTCTTCTCGGTAGATATACGTTCTGAAGTAAGCAGTACAGTTACTTTGCATTGTTTTCAATAACGATCTAAAAGGATTCTGTGTAACCTATTTGATTAAAGAAGGATTTGAATTTGAAAGTTTGAAATTAGTTCTTGAGTTCACTACGCATGGGCTCTACAAATTTAAAAGAAAAACGTGCTTTCAACGATACTTTTATTAATATTTGCAAACAGATTTATAAAATTCTTATCTTAAATTTAAAACATTTCCTTTAAACTAATATAAATATAAGATTGTTTTTTGGAATTGAATAGGGTCCGTAACTAGTGAACCGATTTGAAACATCCTTTTCTGTTGGAAAAGTTATACCAACCCCAGTTAACATAGGCTATAATAATATTTTATTAATAACATCATAACATTTTTTGGTAAAACGGATTGTTAGCGAATCGTTAATTATAATGTTAAGTTTCCAAAATAGAAGATCATTTTTTGAGGTTTGAATACCATTTGATGCTAAATAAATGCTCCTACTATCTTACTTTCCCAAAAGTAGTCTGAATCATTAGCCGGTTTAATTAGTTGTCAAAGCTAAAATATTTAGCTCCCAAAATGACTGTTCCCATCACTATGCCATAAAACCAGTGTTACCACTAACTTACTAAGGGATACCAAGTGTAAAAATAAAAAATAAAAATTGAAGGTCATCTTGTTTTTTTTGTAAGCTATAGTGGAACTTTATTAAGTACCAATGGCAAATATTTTGAAAGGTCACATAGGTAGGCCTTAATCAAACGAATGTTATTATAATCCTTCGTACAATATACAGAGCAGCATTCGTAAATGTATGAATTAATCATATAACCTGAGAAGTTAAACAGCAGCGGTGAGATAAACTTTTTTGTAAGTCAAAACATTGTCCGAAAATGAGGTTTTATCCTTGGTGAATTACACATGGTGCTTTTTTACTTGGAGGAAAATTTGAGTGCGAATTATCAAATAAAATCTTGAGCAACATCTTAAAAATCGACATCCGTTGGTAACAGAGTGAATTATAAATTTGATCAGATTGCACTCCAAGATTGACCTCATCCCACCTGATGTTAAGTGGTAAAGAGGTCCTAGCTTAAGGGTGACAAGAACAGCTTAATGTAACTGTTACTGGACTTGACGCCCTTACCTTGAACGCTTGACCCCTGCAACT
Organism: Glyphodes pyloalis; assembly: GCA_037074685.1. Classification (NCBI taxonomy): domain Eukaryota; kingdom Metazoa; phylum Arthropoda; class Insecta; order Lepidoptera; family Crambidae; genus Glyphodes; species Glyphodes pyloalis. The sequence continues at coordinate 3,194,769 of JAYKKO010000034.1, read as the reverse complement.
GATGTAGCACCCCCCAGGAACTCTGGAAAACTTACTCATAAGCAGGAACACAACAACACCGAAGTGATTGTTGTTTGGCTGCGGTCTTCTCTAAGGTGGAGTTATTTCACCAGTCGGGCTGCTCCAGTTCGAGCGTAATCCAGCGTGTTTTTAATTTAATATCATCAAGAAAAGTATTTCTTGATGATATTAAATTAAAAACACGCTGGATTCGGTACGAATACGAAATTGCTATATTTCGATCGCGACTTCACGCTCAAATCACGATAAACAATTGTAGTTCGATGTTATGCCAATGGTATAAGGTACAAAGTCTAATGTGAAGCGATATTTTTTATTATTTATATATTCACACTGAAATTTTGGTGCACTTAAAATACAAGCATTTCGTAATTCACCAAGGATAAAACTCTTATTCTTCAGTCGATCTCATTGACTTCCAAAGCAGTTTATTAAACAAACAGTTGTTTCAGAATATTAAGCGTCCGAATTGGAATAAACTAGACAATAACATGTTTTTAACCCTTTACGCAGTGGAAAAATTACTTACTTACTTCTTGAGGCATTATGGTGTTGTAAGCACTTTACTGTCAGATAACCTACAGTCCTACCTTTCTGACAGATTCAAAGGGTCAGCGTGAATGGAATTAGTTCCTGTTTTCTGGTACTCCTATAGCGACGGGAGTGCCCCAGGGCTCAATATTGGGACCTTTTTTATTCCTTACTAGCAACCCGCCCTGGCTTTGCACGGTTATAATGTAAATACTTAGAAATATTGGCTTTTCTATTCTTTATTGCAAATAAAAACCTTCCTCTTTAATCACTCTATCTATTAAAAAACCCGCATCAAAATCCGTTGCGTAGTTTTAAAGATTTAAGCGTACATAGGGATATAGGGACAGAAAAAGCGACTTTGTTTAATACTATGTAATTATTTATCTTAATGATGTCTTTGTTTTTGGTTTGTGTGATTTAGCTGCTTATCACAAAATTAGAGCAATATCGGATTTTATCCAATAAATAAATATTGGACAACATCACATACATCGCTCTGATTCTGCGGTAAGTAGCTTAAGCACTTGTGTTACAGAAATCGGAAACAACGACGGTACCACAACACCCAGACCCGAGACAATATAGAAAAGTAAAATATATTTATTTATATAAGTATTTGTAATTAAGAAGTGATTCTCGATTAAAAGTAATATAAAATCTCAACTAAAACCGATTGAACACAAATAAAATTGTTAATCAGATACTGAAAATCAGTTTTTCTGAAATTTTAATTTAAAAAATAGCGATTAAAGAATACAATTTAATTTAATATTCCTAATTAAGTTTATTTTATCAAGACAGCGCAGTTCTCAAGTTTTTTTATATATTGAACTATTGAAATTGAACAATTAAGCGAATTATGATAAGGGATCAATACTATTTTTTATTTTCTGTAAAATGGTATAATTTCTAATGTCACTTTAATACACCTTATTAAAAATCAGAGTATAGTTTTGTTAGAAATAGAAATATATTTATTCAGTGTTAACATAATAGTAACATAAGAAAACAAAATAAAATAAAAAATAGGTACAGAACACTGAATAGTTACAGATTGTATAACAACACCACAGCAGCACTAGTGTAAATAACTTAATTATATTTAAATAATTTTGTTCCAAGGTCATTTAGTTTATTTTTATAATTTTTATATTGCTTCGCGGCGCACTAACGAACTTTAAATATTAAACAGAAAAATTTCAAACCCCCTCGCGGTGCGGGACTCGAACCCACGACCTTCACGTATCGCGCGTGCTGCTTTTCTAACTGAGCTAACCGCAAGTTCTCGTTGGCGATGAAATTTTTTTGCTGTTGATACGTTAGCCTTCAGTAAGTGCCCTCTGCCGAATATGTTTAGAACCACTTACTTACCGGCCCGTGGTACATTCGTTGCAGAAATGGTTAAAAGTCACAGAATCGATGACACCTTGGCATATCCATAGATATTTTATAGTGCTTTAAGCCGCATTAGCGAACTTTTAAATATTTTTAAAAGACACTAATTTTTTTCGAGTCCCGCAACGCAAGGGAAGATTACATTTTTCTGTTTCTTTACCACTATTTTCAAACAGGAGTAGCTGACGCACCGTGATTAAATTTTATCGCGCTCAGTAACGTATTTTTTTCTCGGGTTCGAGTCCCGCAACGCAAGGGAAGGTGTTTTTTTTCTGTTTCTTTAACACTATTTTCATACAGGACTGGCAGATGCACCGCGAATAAATTTTATCGCGCTCAGTAACGTATTTTTTTCTCGGGTTCGAGTCCCGCAATGCAAGGGAAGGTGTTTTTTTTCTGTTTCTTTAACACTATTTTCATACAGGACTAGCAGATGCACCGCGAATAAATTTTATCGCGCTCAGTAACGTATTTTTTTCTCGGGTTCGAGTCCCGCAATGCAAGGGAAGGTGTTTTTTTTCTGTTTCTTTAACACTATTTTCATACAGGACTAGCAGATGCACCGCGAATAAATTTTATCGCGCTCAGTAACGTGGTTTTTTCTCGGGTTCGAGTCCCGCAACGCAAGGGAAGATGTTTTTTTTCTGTTTCTTTAACACTATTTTCATACAGGACTAGCAGATGCACCGCGAATAAATTTTATCGCGCTCAGTAACGTATTTTTTTCTCGGGTTCGAGTCCCGCAATGCAAGGGAAGGGGTTTTATTTCTGTTTCTTTAACACTTTTTTCATACAGGACTAGCAGATGCACCGCGATTAAATTTTATCGCGCTCATAACAATCGATTGAAGTCAGTGCGTCAACTGATTGGCTGAAAATACAAGTGCGGTGTGCTATTAGCCAATCAACAGTATCAAAACTTTTGACGTCTCATGGGAAAAATTTGACGTATGGCGCATGCACCTAATAGTTTTGTTATCGATTGCTTGGCAACACCACAGCAACACCAGTTCACATAACTTTATTTTACATACATATAATTATGTACCAAGGTCATTTTGTTTCTTGGCGCTTACCTTACACGTCACTTACAAGGCTTATTCGGTTTTTCCCTAACACGATTATGCTATAATCTGGTTTTTAGGCGTGCAAAATGAAAATTTGCAATTTGGACTTACCGCGGTTTGTTTATGGTAAGAAATTAAAGAAACTAGTCTACTCGTAAACTTATAAAATTACGTTTAATATTAACTACCTCTTTAATGTATGACCAAGGGTAGCAATGGCGTGGGTTGGATTATTGGCATCCCGAGCAAAAATATCTTAAAGACACCCATCCCTTTTTCAATTAAAAGACCGAGCCATTAGAGGTAGGGAGAGAAGTTAAAAAATAAAAAACCAGCCAAGTGCGAATCGGATTACGTGGCAGCAAGTAACATAAATTATGTTTTATTAAATAGGGGAAAAGACTTCCACGTGAGTTATGACAGCCTGGTACTTTGGTGCAGAATACAAGGAATGTTCCTTGAGAGATAAAAATAAATATTGGACAACATCGCATACATTGCTCTTATTCTGTGGTAAGTTAGCTTAAGCATTTGTGGTACAGCAATCAGAAACAACGACGATGCCATAACACCCAGACCCGAGACAATATAGAAAAGCTCGTTTCCTATATTGACCCGACCGGGGATCGAACCCGGGACCTCGGCGCGACGCCAAAGACCGCTTGCCTCTCGGCTACGGAGGTCGTTAAATATAAATTTGCCCCCCAATCGATAATTATTAAAATCTTAACTCCAAATCAAGCAGCAATTGGAGTGGTCGCTTTATGCGCAAGTTATTAAATAAAATTAATTAATAATTAATTTAATTATTATTTATATAAATTAAATGGATCCTATATCCCCCACTTAGTACCCCTCATTATGAGTTTATTCATTACAAACATACATACAGAAAAAATCTTTCCTCTTTCGTATGGCGTTTTTTCGGTAGATATTGGTTTCAAAACCGGCAATAGAGTCACATATTTGCATTGTATTAAATGGCGATCAAAATAAATGAATGCGCCAGACAATCACACCAATCACCTGGTCTCAAACTAAGGTTTCCCCTTGTACTATGAGCACCAGACGACGGATACTAACTGGGCACGTCATCACAGCAAACCCAGACCCAAGTCAATTTAGAAAAGTTCGTTTCCAAATTGACCTGATCGGGAATCGAACGCGGGACCTTTCGCGCTTTGGCCGCCTACCTTAGCCACTGCGCCACCGAGGTCGTCAAAGTTGTATATGTAACCTACTTGATTTAGGAAATTTGACTTAACTAATGTACATAGTACAATTTTAGTGGGTCCTCAGGATACAGGGGGTCTCCTCCCAAAAACGAAATATATGGGATTCGATGATGCAAAGCAATTTTTAATTCTCATAATCGTAATCAACTCACTTCGAATGCAAATCAAGTGTTTACATAAAACCAAACATTATTTAAATAATTTAACGTGTCAAAACGCGACACCATTTTTATTTAGTAGTTAATACGAACTCGGTAGGTTGCACCAACCGTGCTCACGAGCTGACTCTGAGTCTATTAATGTTTAAAATGAAACGCGAAAGTCTTAAAGTTTACTAATCATTTTTTATGCTAATCAAAAGCAACGTTTTCCCATTGCAAACTTTTGATTTATCTTCAAAAACGAAAAATTAGGTACGTTTCTTATTTCGTTTTTGGGAATAGACCCAAGTTAAATATATTTGTAATGGGGTTATTTGTTCAAAATGCGTAAACTCTAACCTATTTACACGTATTATATTGTACACGTTTTTATCCATTGTTTAATCAATTGTTCAAAACGATTCAGCTAAAACCTTTATTAGTTATTAAATTAATACTATTTTCAACCACTCTGTGGCCGGCTGTTGGGACGAACCGATCGCTGTAATAGTTTTGATAGATTTTAATTGATTTAAACTCTGTGGAAATCAGTTTGAAGTTTAAACAATGGGACCTCCTTTGTTTGTGTTGTTGATCAGTGTCGGTGTAAGTGTTAATATATAGTAGTTATGTATTGTTTGAAATAGAAAATAGTAGGTACTACACCTTTAAGTCAGTGAAAACATCAAAGTGAATTAATTATGTAATACACACGTAAATCTAAGCGTGTCCAGATGACGAAATAATGAGTTAAATTAATTTTGAGTTTGACCAAATAGACACACGTGGGCCCAGTCTTTCGTATCGAGTTTTTTTTTATATTACACTTCAAAACTGACCTCGGGGTCTACTTTCATAAACGAAATATGTCGGTTCCGACAACGAATGGCAATTTTTAATCTTCATAATCTTAAAGAAATCACTTCGAATGCAAATTAAGCGTTTTCAAAAAACAAAATATTATTTATGCAAATAAAAAACCACGTCTTCATTCCCAAACTTTTGAATAATCTTCAAAAACGAAACCTTTGTTCGTTTCGTTTTTGAGAGGGAAGAGGGGGCAAGACGGGGTACTTAAGCTTCTAAGGTCAAAAGTGCAATAAAATACATAGTTAAACAATCATATTTATTTTAATCTCAAAGACTACTTATTCTTCTTCTTATATCTGACTAGCTAGACAACTTTGGATCACAATTTTCATAGAAAAAAATAAAAATATAAAAGATGTGTTTTGCCCCGTCTTACCCCATAGTGCTGGTAAGATGGGGTACCCCCCTGAGGTAAGACGGGGTAATGAAAATCTTCATACAAAAAGGATGCTTATTTTTCCTGGCAATACTCGCAGACGTGCGTTGCCTCGTCGTAATCATCATCGATACCTGCGCAGCTGTTATGAGCCCATTTGCCGCAAGATTAGCATGAAATTCAGCCTTCAATGGAAACTGAATATACGTTCTGGCAATACATGCATGGCGTGTCTTCCTCTCCGTCGCTCTCATTGCCAGGTGATGAAAGTTTTCGACGTTTAGCAGTTTTCACTGATTGGTCATTCTTATTAGATTTTTTATAATGAGCTTTTTTAGTAGTGTCCTTCTGTTTTCTCAGTGCATCTTTTCTCTACTTTATTTCTTTTTTCTCTAGGTTTTTCTGTTCAACATCTCTTTTTTCTGGGCGATGGCTTTTAATTCTTGTTTGTAGGGAGACGACGTGACTATTGCTGTTTTGCCACGCTTTTTAGGAACACGCAAAGCAAAGCTACTGTTATCGCATGTGGGCATATTAGCTGGTTGTGGTGTTTCTGATTCCTGGCTAACAGGGTTTTCTGATTTTGTTCTTTAGTTTGATTCGATGCAGATACCCTAGGATTCCAGTGGGAACATCCTGGTAAAGAGTCAACAGCAACGACTCTGCTAAAAGTCGCAGCATTATGCTGGGTTGGAGGGTGGAATGTTTCTGCAGCTACTGTGCCTGAAGTTTGAGCAGTAGTGGTAGTGCTTGTACCTTAAAGGACTTCATGGTTTGTGGCAGCTAGACCGTCATTTAACTGGATCTCGGTAGCCAAAGAAGGGGCAACATTGTTTTGCTGCTTTATAATAACCCATTTTTCTATCCAAAACCGCTTGAATTGCTTTCAGCATGGATTCTTCGGACCACGACCCTCTATAGGTCTTGTGTTTGTACTCACGAACCATTTTAAAAAGGCAAAGTATAAAGCATAAGCTGATAACAAAACAAACAAATCAATTTTATTGTAAAACAAACAAGATTAACAACTCAAAACAAGATTATTCTTTTTAGGGGTAAGATGGGGTATTCGTTACCCCATCTTGCCCGCAAGGCCATTTTCTAAAAAACCGATCAAAAAATTAAAACAGCCAACAATGATAAGGTAACGTTAAGTTTACCTTAAAAGAGGTTTGCTTTAGCGTCATTCATCATAGCACCTCACCAGGTAACGTCATTAAACACATCACAGTCACGTGTCAAAGTAGTAGAAAATGTGACAAGAGGTTTGCATAAAAACACTTTTTAATATTTTTTTCGGACTATGTGCACTTCTGAACAATTAGCCTTCGCGGGACTGACAAGCATCACGGCGGCGCGTCATACGATGGATAAACGAATGTGATTGGTCAGTTTGAACTGCGAGTTTCGGCCGGTACCCCGTCTTACCCACAACCCCGTCTTGCCCCGTCTTCCCCTACCCATCCTCATCCCACCCGTTGTTAAGTGGTAATGAGGTCCTAGCTTAGGGCGATAAGTACAAGATAATAAATCTGTTACTGGACTTGTCGTCCTTACCTTGATGACTTGACCCTTGCTACTAATGTAGCACCCCCCAAGATCTCTGTAAACCTTACTAACACGCAGGAAAACAACAACACAGAAGTGATTTTTATTTGGCTGCGGTATTCTGTAAGGTAGAGGTTATTCACCAGTCGGGCTGCTCCAGTTCGAGCGATAAATCGTTATGCCCTATCTCTCATAATGTAATGGCAAGTGAATTACTAAGTGTATAAGACTGAGTAAAAAAACCGGGCAAGTGCGTGTCGGACTCATCCATAAAGGGTTCCGTAACAGCAAGTAACATAATATAAGTTTATATTCGAATTGATTTAATCAAATGTAAATTGCGGTTTACAATTTATGACGTATTAAAAAAAATACTCACTAGATCTCGTTCAAAACAATTTTCTATGGAAGTTTGCATGGTAATGCAGGTCATATTTTTTTTTAGTTCTAACATTCTCCTATTTCAAAAGTTTCTGAGGGAAAGGGGGGGGGGGGGGGGTAAGAAGTGTCTCTCACGCAAACTATTCAATTTAGAAATATTGTTAAGTTAATCCATATCTAAGACTACATATGACAAAGTCATTCCTTTGTGGGTTTAAGCGTTAAATTATTTAACAACTTACCTGAAAATGTTATCCAGTTGCCCATGCATAGATTTAAGTCTTATGTTAATAATTGTTTAATAAAAAAGGGCTACTACAGAATTTATTTGATTGATGATTATTAAATGACAAAAATGTATGGGTCTAGAATTCTTTGAAATATAGCTTTGTAAACTTTATTTAATTACCTAGTATAAGGAAACATTGTTACATTGAAAAGAGTAAGTGTCGAGTTTCATGCCAGTTCTTCTCGACATGATCAACATTCCGAACACGGCGGTAGAATATTTAATTTGTACTGGCAATTCATAAGTGCTTTTGTAAAGCTAACATGAATAAAGATGTTTTCTATTCTAATAAAAGCTTGTAAACAGGACTTCTAGTCAGTCCGTAAAGTCATCAATTAAAACAGTTTTATTATTTTCAGATACTGGAAAACGTATTGGGTCTACCCGCAAATTACGGTAAGTTTACCCTTGTCCATTGCACGGGCGATACGTGAAGGTTGTAGGTTCGAACCCCATACTGAAAGTTGAGATGAAATTTACCATGAGGACTTAGAGTTTTAATGTTTTATAATAAAACTTTAATTTTCTGTAATTTTTCAGAAGTTTGCGTTTTTTAATGTACCTAGGTATATGTAAAGCAAATTGCAGAAAGTCGTCGCACTCTTAAAATCGAAGTGTTATTTTTGGCGTGAAAACATCTAATAACTATGGGCTACATACACGAAAAAGATGACGTCATTAGATTGTCCCCTTACATTAATTGTCGCGTTCCGAGCGATAGCAAACGAGAGAGAGGCATGATCGGCGCAGCGTTGTCAAACTACCGTCATAAACCGATATAAAATTACATTTTTTTTCAGTTCCAGCCGACAACGACGTTTACAAAGTGGAGCATTGCGTCCAGATGACGCCCCAAAAAGAAGCAGAAGTTAATTCCATAGTCCTCAAACTCAGCGAGTACCTATACAACCTGACATTAGAATACGATGACCTGGACATCCGCCTCGTCAAGATTGTCGTTGAAAGTCATTCCGAGAACGAGACAGAAGAAAAGGAAGTCAATGTGCAACTGGTTGTCAATGACTGTGCTTACACTGATGACGTCATAGAAAACAAAGGTGAAATACACATAGGTAATGACGTAATCGATACTTCTGTTATAGAGGCAAGTGAGGATAGGAATGCGTTAGCTGATAACACTTCATCAGGACATAGATCTACAAGTAACGTTGAGAAAGGTCAGGTTTCGGAAACGGATGGAAAATCTGATGTGACTGCAATATCTAGCAAGCTTGAGAAGGGACCTGTTGATAAAGAAATAGCGGAAGACAGTGTCCTAATTATCGAGAATTCTGATGACACTAATGTTGGTGAAGATTCGTCTGTGGCAATCGCAGGAAAAGCTCCAGAAGTTATGATATTAAATTTTGATGACGAAGGCACTAAATTAGTTGACTTATATGAGAAGAAGCATGGTAATGCACCTCTTCTACTTTACATAAGGAAATTCTTCGGAGATTTGCAATACTTATTCTTGAACTAAGCTTGTATTGTAGTAAAAGGTTGTCGGTTGAAAATGTCGTTTTATTTTCAGTAATTATAAAACAAATGAAATGTTTCTTTATTCAATTTAACAAGTGAGTCGGTCGATCGGACTGCTGGTTCTGAACCTATATCTACCGAGAAGACACCGGTAAGAAACTCGGCAGATTAGTTACAGTGGCTGTATCTAACTTAGCTATGTGTAGAACACTTTGAACCAAATTTTCCAACTCTTTAGATTGGTTTTGATGGCTAAAGTAACGTTAAGTATTTATCCAAACTGTGACGATCTCCGTAACTGAGAGGCGAGCGTGCCGTACTCGCGGCGTCGCGCTATCTCTGAGGTCCGGGTTCGATCTCCGGTCAAGTTAATATGGACCACTTACTTTTTTTATATATTGCACTTCAAGATTGACCTCATCCCACCTGATGATAAGTGGTAATGAGGTCCTAGCTTAAGGGTGACAAGTACAGCATAATAAATCTGTTACTGGACTTATCGCCCTTACCTTGAAGGCTTGACCCCTGCTACTAATGTAGCACCCCCCAGGAGCTCTGGAAACGCAGCCAAATAACAATCACTCCAGTGTTTTTGTGTTCCTGCGTGTGAGTAAGGTTTCCAGAGCTCTTGGGGGGTGCTACATTAGTAGCAGGGGTCAAGCCTTCAAGGTAATTTACTATGCTATACTTTTCGCCCTTAAGCTAGGAACTCATTACCACTTAACATCAGGTGGGATGAGGTCAATCTTGGAGTACATTATAAAAAAAAAATTTAAAAAATCTCATTATTTACATTTAAACATAAATTCTTTTGATTCGATTGTTTAAAACTTATAAGGGGCAATAATTACCAGGCAATACCCAACAGTTAGGTCAGGTCCTCTAGTTATGTCAATAAAAATTTACAATAAATTGCCAGACTCAATAAAAAAGATTACCAAACTAAATATTTACATTAAACATATAAAAGAACTCCTAATCAATAAACAATATTACACCATACAAGATTATTTACAGGACAAACTATAACAAGCATAATATTATTAGATACAATTAATATACATCCAATGCTTATTAATAACTAAATATTTTTAAATATGTTAAACTCCTCCCCTCTCCTACGTTGCCGTGCCCGACAGGGTCCATAAATTGTACTTTTAGTTCTAAGCAACTATAATATGTAATACCTACTTTACTTATGGAGTGCAATAAAGAATATGAATATGAATATGAATATGTTATTCTTACATTTGTTTTCAATTCCTGGACAGCACAATTTTTTTTTTTAATTTTTTTTCGTAGCTACGAAAGATCAGTTACGAACGTGGACCAAAGGAATCATTTTAGACACATTACGTTAAATAAAGAGACCTGGGCGTCTACTCTTGAAAACGAAATATGTCGGATCCGATGACGTTTAGTATTTTTTATTGCTCATTATCGCAACTAACACACCTCGAATGCGAATAAAGCATTATCAAAAAACTAAATATTATTTATACAAATCAAAAATCACGTTTTAATTCCCTAACTTTTGATCAATCTTCAAAAACGAAACCTTTCGTTTGTTCGTTTCGTTTTCAAGAGTAGACGCCCTGGCATTAGAAAATGTATTCGATCAACAGAACAAGCTAAACGATATTAGTTCTTATGCTTACGACATAAAGTCGACACAGTCCTAAGAGTGGAGTATTATGACTTTTTTTGACTGTGTAATGTATGTACATTACAAAATAAACATTTACTTGAGTAAGTGTTTAAAACAATACATGGCTATTTACAGTATTAACGCGTAAAAGAGTGTAAATAACACCTTTTGTTCAAAACTGTGTTATACGTTAATGAATTAAGCAACTGTTTAAACAATTTAATAAAGCGAATTGTTTATTATTAAATTTCTTTTGTTTAAATTAATTGGTAAGCGTAGGAAATTGCCGCTGGTATAATTTATTTATCTAATAAAAAATAGGTATTAGGACCTGTTTTCGAATATAAATGATGCCTTATGCCGGGTTTAAATATTGAAAAAGCGATAAGTTAAAAACGTCGGACGGACGATTGAAGACGGCTGTATGGAAAGTAAATTATGGAACGGTAGGTCTTAACGACTCGTAGTCGGTTGGAGAAAAACGGATATTAATTTTTGACATATTAGGAATCGTAAAATATTGGAACCAGGCATTGGTCTGCCAGTTAAAAAATTGCCGAATCACAAAACGTAGTTCCTGTTACAAATAAATAAAACTTGGTGATGATACAGGGCATCTAAGCTCACTGGCACATCCCTGCTTACGTCACTGTTTCGTAAACACTGAATAAGAAAGTGACGTCGCGCTACAATTTAACGTAAATTTTGAGATTAGTTTTTTATTTTACATTTTGGAAATCTAACTTTTCGATAATTTTTTTTATCGAGGGGCAAACCGTCACTGCGGGGAACAGAGAGTGGTGTCTTCGATTCCGTGGTTTTCAAACATTTCTGCAACGAATGTACCACGGGCCGATAAGTATGTAGTTCTAAACATATTCGGCAGAGGGCACTTACCGGAGGCTAACGGTTGCTACAGCAGAAAAATTTCATCGCCTACGATAACTTGCGGTTAGCTCAGTTGGTAAGAGCAGCACGCGCGATACGTGAAGGTCGTGGGTTCAGTTCCCGCACCGCAAGGGGAGATAAAATTTTTCTGTTTCTAATATTTAAAGTTCGCTAGTACGGCGTATAGTACTATAAAAATAATAAAATCGATAGAGAGTGGTGTGTCGGGCTCGCACCGATTAAACGCCCTCGGTGGCCAACTTGAGCAGTTGTAGAGGAGTTAGGATCCCTTGCGGAGTCTACACAGGCTCCCCCACAGCGCCTACCGCTAAGCGGCGCGCGGCTGGAATATGCCAGGCCACCTGACACGCCCCACCCCCTCGGGACTGAGGTAACGAACGCCAGGCTTACCCCACGCCTGCCGTCTCCCGAACCAGCAGCGGATCTTTTTTTTATATTATACTTCAAGATTGACCTCATCCCACCTGATTTTAAGTGTAGTTAATAAAGTCCTATCTTAAGGGCGACAAGTACGACAATAAATCTGTTACTGGAAGTGTTGTCCTTACCTTGAAGGCTTGACCCCTTCTACTAATGTAGCACCCCCCAAGAGCTCTAGAAACTTTACTGACACCACCGAACACCGAAGTAATTGTTATTTGGCTGCGGTCTTCTGTAAGGTGGAGGTATTTCACCAGTCGGGCTGCTCCAGTTCGAGCGATAAATCGCTGTGCCCTACCTCTCTTAAAAATCTATCTGCTGTGCGGCTCCGCTGCCTACTGCCACTGTGGACTCCTGGGACTCACAATCCAGCTCTTCCTCTGAGAGCCAGATGGAGTCCCGAGACCCACCGGCCGCGGAGGGTAGGGAGGCCTGCAAACGCAATACAGCATTCTCCTCTTCCTTCGCGGCCCCATGACTAGATTCGCGCCCCGCGCCATTAAGCCAATGCCGGTACTAATAAGTTGAGCCTCTAGAACGGACATAGGCTAGTTTTTGTTATGAAAATAAGGGGGGATACCTCCAGGTCTGACTCCCCTTGAAAATGTAAAGTTTTTAAGTTAAAGATATGCAATTTGGCACAATTATTATAGCTCGCAATTTGGATTAAATATGGACTACTTTTTGTTTTGAATATTAGGGGAGAAAGGGGTAAAACCGACCATAAAAGGATGTAGTCCACGCGAACGAAGTCGCGGGCACAGCTAGTTTCTTATAAATATAACATTGTATATTAACTTAGAGCGCCTATTTATAGTGAGTTATTGTTACATTGAAAAGAGTAAGTGTCGAGTGTTCCTGCCGGTTCTTCTCGACATGATCAACATTCCGAACACGGCGGTAGAACACTTAATTTGTACTGACGATTCATAAGTGCTTTTGTGAAGCTTACATGAATAAAGATTATTTATATTCTACTCATTCAAAAGCGAAAAAAGAACTTTACTTTACTTTACTCCATGGAGGGTTCCGTAGCAGCAAGTAAAGTTTATATTCGAGTTGATTGAGTTAAAGGTGAATTGCGGTTTACGATTTATGACGTACTAGCTGTGCCCGCGACTTCGTTTGCGTGGACTACATCCTTTTATGGTCGGTTTTAGCCCTTTCTCCCCTAACATTCGAAACAAAAGTAGTCTATATTTTAATCCAAGCTTCGAGCTATATTTGTGCCAAATTTCATATCTCTAACTTCAAAAATAAACATTTTTCCATATAAACTTCCAAAGGTGGTATTACCCCCATCCCCCCCTTATTTTCTAATAAAAAGTAGCCTATGTCCGTTCTTGAGATTCAACGTATACCTATACCAAATTTCATCAAAATCGGTTGAGATGTTTAAGCAGGAAAGCGTAACAGACACACAGACAGAGTTACTTTCACATTTATTATATTAGTAAGGATTAGATATTTTACATCCATACATTTTACTATTTGACGACCTCCGTAGCCGAGAGGCGAGCGGACCGGTCTTTAGCGTGGCGCCATCTCTAAGGTTCCGGGATCGATCTCCGGTCAGGTCAAAAAGGGAATCGAACTTTTCTATATTTTCTCGGGTCTGGGTGTTGAGGTACCGTCGTTGTTTCTGATTTCTGTAACACAAATGCTGTAGCTACTTACAGTATTAAGAGAAATGTATGTGATGTTGTCCAATCCCTACTAATATATTAAAAGCGAAAGTAACTCTGTCTGTCTGTTACGCTATTCCGCTTAAACCACTCAACCGATTTTGATTAAATTTGGCAGAGACAATTTTTAGACCCTGAGAAAGGACATAAGCTATCTTTATTGCGAAAAAAAACTGTAGTCCACGCGAGCGAAGTCGCGGGCACAGCTAGTATTTATATAAAAATATCGTGCTCGTATTTATAACAGCGGGATCAATCAACGTCACCGAACACCATCAACTGTCAGCCTGTCACCATTAATCACGGTAAACGGAAACGCACCTTTCAGTTTATACCATGGACTTAGTATAATAAACATTAAGTCCATGGTTTATACACACACTAGCTGTGCCCGCGACTTCGTTCGCGTGGACTACATCCTTTCATGGTCGGTTTTACCCCTTTCTCCCCTAATATTCGAAACAAAAAGTAGTCTATATTTTAATCCAAGCTTCGAGCTATATTTGTGCCAAATTTCATATCTCTAACTTCAAAAATAAACATTTTTCCATATAAACTTTCCAAATAAAGGTGGTATTACCCCCATCCCCCCCTTATTTTCTAATAAAAAGTAGCCTATGTCCGTTCTTGAGATTCAACGTATACCTATTCCAAATTTCATCAAAATCCGTTCAGCCGTTTAGGCGTGAATGAGTAACAGACGGACAGACAGACAGACAGACAGAGTTACTTTCGCATTTATAATATTAGTATGGATTAGGGCCTAGCATCCGCAATACGTCAAATTTCTGGCATGAGACGACAAAAGTGTCTATACCGTGGATTGTGTGACAGTACGCCGTATTCGTATTTTCAGCCAATCAGCAGCTGACGCACTGACTTCAGTTCTTGTATTTACCACTGATGCAAGGTGAAAATACAGGAGTTTATGCAAACTTTGGTGTCATAACCTCTTTTTCTAGTTTTATGTGACATTCCTGGTTTTTTCCTGTACGAACGTTTCTAAATTGACTTGGGTCTGGGTGTGCTGCGATGACGCCCCTAGTTAGTCGTTAGCCCTATCCGTCGTTTGGTGCTCATAGTACAAGGGGAAACCTTAGTTTGAGACCAGGTGATTGGTGTGATTGTCTTTTTTTTTTTTATAGTAGCGCAGTATATTGGCTCCTCCCAGCCTGATGGTAAGCAAGAGAGGAACCCACATCGCGATGACAAAGGATTTGATATCGAAATATCCTACCCGTTAGCATCGCCATACTGGCCCGCAAGATGTTTCTTCACGCTCCTTTTGAAGGAATCCATGTCAAAGGAAGGAGGAAACACATGAGCCGACAACGAGTTCCACTTCTTTATGGTCCGGCAAAGATAGGAGATACCAAACTTTTTTGTTCGTAAAAGAATATTTTCCACGGTGAAGCGATGACATCTTTGGCCGGCTCTTGTGGTCATTGGCCGGCTCTTGTGGTTCTGTGAAGGAAAGGAGAGGGTGGGATAAGGGAAAACAGTTTCTCGGATCGGTCTGGCGTATTTATTTATTTATTTAATTGTAAAAAGAAAGAAATTTGTAGTCTAACTAACTACCCGCCACGGCTTCGGATGAGTGCAAGTAAATACAAATGAAGTTTTCCGCTTTTCTGTACATTAAAATTTATGATTTTATAGTACTTTACGCCGTACTAGCGAACTTTAAATATTAGAAACAGAAAAATTTTATCTCTCCTTTACATACATATACACTATACGTACATTTCTACAACGATTGTACCACGGGCCGAAATGTACATCTTCGGTAGAGGGCACTTACCGGAGGCTTAACGGTTGATACAGCAGAAAAATTTCTTCGTCTACGCTAACTTGCGGTTAGCTCAGTTGGAAGAGCAGCACGCGCGATACGTGAAGGTAGTGGGTTCGATCCCCGCACCGTAAGGGAAGATGAAATTATTCTGATTCTTTTAAATATATTCTTATCAGAGTTTAAGATAGTTTTTAAAGTCAAATCAGTCAGATATAAAATAAATAAATAAATAA
The DNA here is from genome assembly GCA_037074685.1 of Glyphodes pyloalis. Lineage (NCBI taxonomy): Eukaryota > Metazoa > Arthropoda > Insecta > Lepidoptera > Crambidae > Glyphodes > Glyphodes pyloalis. The sequence continues at coordinate 3,178,744 of JAYKKO010000034.1, read as the reverse complement.
ATACATAAATATTGGACAACATGACATACATTGCTCTGATTCTGTGGTAAGTAGCTTAAGCACTTGTGTTACAGAAATCAGAAACAACGACGGTACCACAACACCCAGACCCGAGACAATATGGAAAAGTTCGTTTCCCATATTGACCCGACCGGGGATCGAACCCGGAACCTCAGAGATGGCGGTCGCCAAAGTCAGGCCCGCTCGCCTCTCGGCTACGGAGGTCGTCGGATGGTCTAAACTACAGCCCTATATAGAATCTAGGTCGACTTAAAGGGCTGTGTGAGCCTGTGTTGAATCTGCAAGGAATCCCGACTCCCCCACAACCGCGCAGCGTTGGCCACCGAGGGGGTTTTAGTTGGTGCGAGCCCGACACACCACTCTCTGTTCCCCGCTGAGAGTATACCTAATAATAATAATAGTTTATTGCTTTTTCTCTCACACAGAAAATCAGATACAAAGTCTTATCCTAAGATGCTGCTAATACATACAATTCTATGTGAGTGACTGGTGTCTGTACTAGGAAAACCCTGTATGACAGATTACCAGCCTCTCCACATCCGGACCAAATTGAACGTAAGTACATCATTAGTAGACTTATTAACGAGTCAAAGTACACAATAATAAAAATGTTTTTTTTTAGATGTTTGTGTGTGTGTTTATGAGTGTGTGTGTGTTTATGTGTGAGTGTGTGTGTATGCGTGTGTGTATGTTAGTTGTCAGTGGGAGTTGTTCTTCTCTAATTGTTGCTCTGTACTAAAGAGAGGATTTTAAGAGTTTCTCCGTATCATCACAATCAAGTGATTTTAACCCCAACACCAGAGTGACGGTGCGTAGGCATTTCCCAAAAACAAAAAAAAGGTCGACTTTAAGAAACCGGGCTGTTCAACCCTGATCTTCGCGGCCGGTGGGTCCTGGAGTTTCATCAGTCTCTCGGTGAGAGAGCTGGAGTGCGTTTCTGATGTCCGGATTGGCGACTGACAGTGGTACCCCACTACTGGTCTGTTGCTGAGGCTTCAGACGCTGTATAGGATAAACCTGGCGTTATTTACCTCGGACCCGAGGAAATTATACGAGGCGTAAGCTAATAACGAATGACGGACGACAGATGACAGCTGAAATGGAACGAAAATTTAAAATCAGAATTAACGACTCGTAGAAAACCGGATAGTAATATTTGATACATTACGAATTATTTAAAAAAAAAATAACATACTTAACGTTGCATTTCAATACATTTTTGATTATATTATACATGTACGAAAAAAATATAATTTACTTTTTAAAAAATCTGACTGCCACAATGTTAAAACTAGAAATAAACACAAGCTTGCTGTTTCATATCTAAGACTACATAAAATATGTAATTCCTTTATGGGCTTGAGTGTTAAATTATTTAACAATTTGCCTGAAAATGTTATCCAGCCCATGCGATTTAAGTCTCATGTTCAAAATTGGTTAAAAAAGGGCTAATACAAAATTGACGATTACTTAAATGACAATAATGTATGGGTCTAGAATAACTTATTCTTGGAAATCTAGCTTTGTCCATTTTATTTAAGTACCTACCTAGTCTAAGGAAACATTGTTACATTGAAAAGAGTAAGTAAGTGTCGAGTTTCATGCCGGTTCTTCTCGACATGATCAACATTCCGAACACGGCGGTAGAATACTTAATTTGTACTGACGATTCATAAGTGCTTTTGTAAAGCTTACATGAATAAAGATGTTTTCTATTTCTATTCTATTACCACCGCATAATATAAAACAAAGATATAATTAATTAAATATATAATTTTAAGAGAGGTAGCGCATAGATTATTGACCGCAGCCAAATAACAATCACTTCTGTGTTGTTGTGTTCCTGCGTGTGAGTAAGGTTTCCAGAGCTCCTGGGGGGTGCTACATTAGTAGCAGGGGTCAAGCCTTCAAGGTAAGGGCGACAAGTCCAGTAACAGATTTATTATGCTGTACTTGTCACCCTTAAGTTAGGACCTCATTACCACTTAACATCAGGTGGGATGAGGTCAATCTTGAAGTGCAATTTAAAAAACAAAAAAAAACACCTCTTCTTCATTGTACCGGGGGTGCAAATTTACAAATACGAAAACGATAATTCATCGTAGAAAACTAAAATGTGACGTATTAAAATTGTAGTGAAAGTAATAAATATCTAAATCAAACATGTCAATTTCGTATTTGCTCACCCATTATTTATTAGCGAGCAAAGACAATGAGTTTGTTTGATCAAATGTACCAATTATTTATTAGTTTACCGATCTACGTTCGAGTTTTTGTTTGATTTTTGAAAATTGTCGGGTATATAAGCTGGGGTTTTTGGATGTAAAAGCATAGTCAACTCGACTTCAGTTGGTCTATAAAGGATTTTGTCCTAAAGACCCGCAAGATGCGTTGGTCTACAATAATATGGATCTGTGCGCTCAGCGTAAGTAAAACTTTCGTTTTTTTATCTATACAATAACTTATCTTCTTCACCTTTTTCATTGTAATCAAATGTATCATTAATTTCAATATTTTTTGTAAAATTACCATCTTGTATCAATTTATTACTGTTGATCATTGATTGATCAATACTATAACTTGTTTTCTTCATCTTTCTTTCGTTTTTTTTATCTATACAATAACTTATCTTCTTCACCTTTTTCATTGTAATCAAATGAATCATTAATTTCAATATTTTTTGTATAATTGCCAATTTGAATCAATTTACATATTACTTCAATAACTTGTTTTGTTCATCTTTTTCATTGTAATCAATGTATCATCATTAATTTCATTATTTTTTGTAAAATTGCCATCTTGTATCAATTTATTACTGTTGATCATTGATTGATCAATACTATAACTTGTTTTCTTCACCTTTCTTTTAAATGTATTATTCAATATATAACTGTTAATCATAGATTTTTCCATTTTTGATAATTTTTCTATCCTTTATCAGCAATCCTATAATCAATCAGTTTTTATTTCGAGTTACCACTGCACTATAATGTAGGTACCAATAGTTGATTACACAGGTCAACAATGATTTTGGTGCACGCAAACCAATAGCTGTTTTTAGCTAAAAATGGCATAAGGAAGCCATTCTGGCTTTAAAATACTTCTATCACGTATCATTTCTGAGATATTTTGCTTCAAATTTTAAAAACAGCCATTTTGGGTCTTCTTCAAACACGTTTAACTATTTCATTGATTATTTCTGGCTGTTTCAAATATATGCAAAAAGAAGCAAAGACCTTTGCCATGAAATTTATATTTGGTTTATTTATAAATTTTGTTTAATTGTGAAAATATTCAAGTAGTTCTCAGCGGTGTTATTTTCCTTTCAATCGATTAATTTAGTTCTATATGGGAAAAAAAGTTGCAGCTAGAATGTTGATTAACTACAAAAATAATAATGCTAGAATTAAAATTTAAAATATGTTACAAATAAGAGAAGTAGTAGTTTATTTTTTAATATCTAATTATAAAATTCACTCGCTCGGGACTGACAACAGACCATGGAAAAATCCCTTCACTGAATTTTACTTTTTTGAAGTAAAATTACTATGAATTTCGACGTGTTAGAAAAGAAATAAAACTATATTTATGTATAGCAGACAAACACCTACAACAAAAGTTTACTTACTTTAAAGCACAATGCAAAATGTATAATTTTGTTGACTTGTGTTATCTATGTATTTCAAATATTTAATTTATCAGTACGTTATAATGATATAGTTGTTCATCTTGAATCGTTAATTTATTATGTCCCAATATCTATACAGTGTATAAGTTTACCTTTCCATCAGTAATTTACAACATAAATCTAGTTTACATTTAGAGTCTTCTAAATACCCCAATTTTTTTCTTCCATATTTTTTTCATATACAGTAATTTACCAAAATGTAATAGTAACTTATAATCTTTTAAAAGTTTTTCAAATAGTGTTCAAGTGTCAAATAATTTATCATTGTGATTGGTGCATCTAAGATACCTATTTAAAATTAATTGTATTCATTATGCAAAACTTGATAGTTTTTCATATTTTATCATATTAAGAAATAGATGTGCCAAACTAATTAAAAACTTAACCTAATGGTATCATTATACGACGTTTTCAATTTTGATTGTCATATTACGACGATTTCAGATTAGACCTCAACCTTCAAATAAAATTAAATTTTATCACAACTTAAAATTAATTGAATGACACAAGCAGTAAAATGACCGAATTGCAAAATATATCTACCAATAAACGATTTTTGGATCGATTGAAATAGATAGTAGACATTTTGTCCAAGCTTTCCTTTTTATATTTTTTTTACCCACAGCTTAGGTAAGTTGATAAGTTTATCGGAAAGCAAGAATATTTCATTATAAATAAAAAAAATAAAAAAGCCTGTTTATTTCCTATAGGTATCAGACAAAACATTGTTTTATAGTTTTTTTATTTCTAGATTATTATTAATAATTTTATAATTAATTCTACGTTAGTTTACTTATAATATGTGTCTATAGGAACCCGTTTTAGGGTATAGGCCTCCTCCAAGACTTCCATTTCTCTCTGTTCTGTGCTAGTTTTATCCAGTTTTTTTTTCATTATACCCAGTTTATTCCTGCCTAATTTAGATTAAAGAATTTGGTACCAAACCAATGCTTTTCCCTCCATAATGAAGGAAAAAGCATGGTAAGTTTGCATAGCTTTATTGGTTTTTAACACGGTTTTATTAGCTTCACTTGTAACTATGTAAGAAAATCTTGGAATCTTAATTTGACCCACTTCCCGGTCTTCGATTAGGATGAAATTTGGCACACGCTCTGAGTTCTGATGACAATACATGATTAGATAAGAAACGTTATTTCAAATCCAATATGGCGGCCTCCCCAAGATGGCTGACAGGCTGTTTGAAAACCACTCCCATGATATGGGTATCAAATGAAAGGGTTTGTTGTCTAGAATACGAAAAAAATGTCGTCATGTAACTTAAAGCCTGGTTTTTAGTTTTTTAAACTATGTTTTATTTTTATTTATGATGTAAAGAGTTTTAGTGTTGATTTGTAAAGTAAATAGTGATAAATAAATATCTACAAAGTGGACCGGCCGTATTCTGATGCAATCGAGTGTCAAGCCACTCGTTCACGTGAACAACTTGCTTGAGTCCCAATTGTGTCTAAAAACAGGATTAAACTGGATATTGGTCTCAAAGAAAACCTCAAAAAGCTATAGAACAGAACACACGTATTTTATTATGGACTTGTATCAATTCTCGCGTGATACTGGCAGAAGTAGATTTCGCTATAGAATCTCGAGTTTCCATTATAATAAAAAAAAAAGAAGTTTCCTGTCTTGCATAAAAACTTTTTGAACTACCCACCTTTTTTGGTAATTTTTATGTAGTAACTATTAATAGGTAACAAAAATATTTCGATGCCTTTTTTTTTCATATTTTTTTGCAATGTAATATTTGCAAATATTCGGTTTAGTTTGTATTAATAAGTTAGTGTTTTATAATTGTTTATTATACCGCTTCCGGCTTTATGTAATTTTTACAAAATTTTCAGATCTTGAGTGCAACGGCAGCTCCTCAAAGTAAGTATAAGTTTTATTGTTTTAATTCAGTTTGTATGATTGAAAGCACGTCAGGCTACATTTTGAACTTCGCATCGCCCTTATATAGAGGGCATAAGGACTAATATTGAAATGCAAGTGTTACCTTGAAGTGCACCAATCGTACCGAATAGACATTTTGACCCTTCTGCGTTTGTTTAAGGGTAAAATGGTGTATATTTCAATGTGAAAGTTTTTGTAAATCATTGTCTTCAGAAAAACACTATTAATTTTTTTATACATATCTTCTAAAAGTATTAAAAAAACACGACCTTTTTGTTATTTTATAACATCAAAAAAATTAAATGGAAAACAATACGTTTTACCAAAAATAAATACGAAATCCATAAAATAAAACGCGATAAAAATAAAAAAAATAACAAAAATTTACCTTTACTTGATTAAAAACGCAATTTTTATTTGTTTTTTTTTTATTTCCTAACAGCTCAGGAATATGAAGTTTGTAAGTAAAATAATTTAACAAATATATTACGATTCTTGTACAAACTTTTTTTAATTCAAATTAAAGTGCTTTTTGTACAGTTTAAATATTTCGTTTGCTTTGAAAATCGCAATTATGTGAATATAGTGTATATAACTAATAACTATTTGTTTTTCTCCAAATAGCCAAATTTGAATCTAGCTGTAAGTACCAAATATTTTTTGAAATTTTTGAAGTTCAAATTGTTAAATTTTTTCTTAGATATTCTTTTATGAAAAACGTTTTTTATGGTTGTGATTATTTTCGTTTAAAGCGGGCTCCGGTGGAGAATCATCATCTTTCGAATCATTCGAGAGTGAAGAATGTAAGTATTTTTTTAACTTATTTCCTCAGATTTTTACTAAAGTTATTCGTTTTTATTCTTTCAAGAGATACTATATGGAATTCTAAATACTGTATTATATACTCTTAATGACTGCACATTGGCGTCTAAGTCTCCATTACGATATAATTCTAGGGTAATAGAGTATTTATTTGAATTTTAGATTCATGTCCAAAATTTAAAATGAAAAAAAGACAGATTTGGTCTTTGCTATTCATATTTTCCTCTTTGATTTTTTAATAGAATACAGGTCGACTTTTCAACACTGACCCAATTTTGATCCAAATGTTCTGTAAAATGACTACATAAATTTCTTCCGTCATTAGATAATACATATTTCATTTTCAGTAGGCCGTTTTCATTTTTATATGATTGTTTTTCGTTTAAATAACACTATTAGAAATTTTGACAAAATGGGCAGTGTTAAAAAGTCAACCAGTATTTGTATTAACTTTTTTTTATATTGCTCTTTAAGATTGACCTCATCCCACCTGATGAAATGAGGTCCTAGCTTAAATATTTTTTTTAAACGAAACTTCTGGCTGACATTCTGTATATTTCACCCATCCAGCTAGTTCAGGATCGTCCTCATCCAAAATCGAGGAGAGCTCATCTTCCTCATCTTCTTCTTCAAGCTCGTCCTCTTCGTCGTCTTTCTCATCAGAATGTAAGTGCAATATTCAATTGGACGCAACATTTCAGATTCTAGGGTCCACACCTTCAATATCTTTATCTCAACTCGAAAATTTTCCCCAAATTCTTGCTTAATGGCTGAGTAGTTCCTCCAAAACATAATAACCGAACACAAAATAGCACCTCTGGCAAAGTCAGAAATAAAACATAATGCATCATAAAGAAACTCGCTAAATTTGATAAAAGGAAAAAACTTTATCTATCTTCCCAAGTAAAAAAAACTTGAGAGGTATCAAGGGACACCCGGATAGAACGAAGTTCCTTTCGATTGATTAGGGTAGGAATTGTAATCGAGGATTTTTCTGACACATAGCAGTTGAACAAAAATCACTGACTTGCTTTCTATAAAAGTGAGAGATACAGACAGAGAAACAAGCGCCACGGCTTACAACTATAGTAAAAGTGTCGTTACAACTTTTGGTGTAAATTTTTCCGACCAACCCCCTTTCACACGCTCGGCAAGCTATTCGTTTCAAACTATTCGTTTCATCGATACACCTACTTAGCTGCGCGAAGCCGAAATAGTTTTCGGGAACAGATGCAATGTAGTAATTTCATTTAGTTTTTGTTACACGAATAGTTTCTAACGTTTGTTATGTGTGCGTTTAATTTTTTACCTCTGCAGTAACATTTACTCTTAAAAAGCTTACACACTAAGTACTTAATATACCAAATCTTTGTTCTATTTTATTAACCTCTTTGTATTTCCCCTTGCAGCTAGTTCTGAAGAGTCATCATCGTCGAGTGGACAGTCTTCGGAGAGCTCATCATCATCATCAAAATCTTCTTTAAGCTCTTCTGCGAGCAAAGAAGAATCGTCTTCCGAGAGCAAGAGAAGCTCATCTTCTGCAAGTAAGAGAGGCTCAGCTTCCTCAAACGAAAGCGGTTCAACTATTGTTACTGAAGAACAATCTTCCTCAGCCGGTAAGAGAGGCTCAGCTTCCTCAAATGAGAATAGCTCATCTGTTGTGACGGAAGAACAGTCTTCTTCTGCCAGCAAGAGAGGCGCATCGTCCTCAAACGAAAGCGGTTCAACCGTTGTTACTGAAGAACAGTCTTCTTCTGCCAGCAAGAGAGGCGCAGCCACCTCAAACGAGAACGGTTCAACCGTTGTTACTGAAGAACAATCTTCTGATGCAAGCAGGAGAGGCGCGTCGACCTCAAATGAGCAAGGAACAACTGTTGTTACTGAAGAACAATCTTCTGATGCAAGCAGGAGAGGCGCATCGACCTCAAATGAGCAAGGAACAACTGTTGTTACTGAAGAACAATCTTCTGATGCAAGCAGGAGAGGCGCGTCGACCTCAAACGAGCAAGGAACAACTGTTGTTACTGAAGAACAATCTTCTGATGCAAGCAGGAGAGGCGCATCGACCTCAAATGAGCAAGGAACAACTGTTGTTACTGAAGAACAATCTTCTGATGCAAGCAGGAGAGGCGCATCGACCTCAAATGAGCAAGGAACAACTGTTGTTACTGAAGAACAATCTTCTGATGCAAGCAGGAGAGGCGCATCGACCTCAAACGAGCAAGGAACAACTGTTGTAACTGATGAACAATCTTCTGCTGCAAGCAGGAGAGGCGCATCGACCTCAAACGAGCAAGGAACAACTGTTGTAACTGATGATCAGTCTTCGTCCGCTAGCAAAAGAGGTTCCTCTACCTCAAACAAGCAAGGAACAACTGTTGTAACTGATGAACAATCTTCTGCTGCAAGCAGGAGAGGCGCATCGACCTCAAACGAGCAAGGAACAACTGTTGTAACTGATGAACAGTCTTCTTCTGCCAGCAAGAGAGGCGCATCGACCTCAAACAGGCAAGGAACAACTGTTGTAACTGACGAACAGTCTTCTTCTGCCAGCAAGAGAGGCGCATCGACCTCAAACGAGCAAGGAACAACTGTTGTAACTGATGATCAGTCTTCGTCCGCTAGCAAAAGAGGTTCCTCTACCTCAAACAAGCAAGGAACAACTGTTGTAACTGATGAACAATCTTCTGCTGCAAGCAGGAGAGGCGCATCGACCTCAAACGAGCAAGGAACAACTGTTGTAACTGATGAACAGTCTTCTTCTGCCAGCAAGAGAGGCGCATCGACCTCAAACAGGCAAGGAACAACTGTTGTAACTGACGAACAGTCTTCTTCTGCCAGCAAGAGAGGCGCATCGACCTCAAACGAGCAAGGAACAACTGTTGTAACTGATGAACAGTCTTCTTCCGCCAGCAAAAGAGGTTCCTCCACCTCAAATGACAGAGGAACAACTGTTGTGACTGACGAACAGTCTTCTTCCGCTATCAAGAGGGGCTCCTCTTCGACGGACGACAAAGGCACTACAGTTGTAACTGAAGAACAGTCTTCCTCCACCAGCAATGGAGGCGCTTCTACCAACAGTAAGGAAGTCACAACTTCCGTGACAAAGGACGGCAAAACTACCGTAACAGAGGAAGAATCGTCTTCTTCTAACAAGAAAGGGTCCCAAGAAACATACGTGAGCGAGGAAGAGACTTCTTCCAGTAATGGAGAATGTAAGTTAAGCGATCTATCGGATAAACATCACTCTAAGCGAGGTAAAATAAAAACTTCTGGGTTTAAAGATGGCGCAAATGTAAACGAAAGACGGTGCAGTGTTTTATTTCTATTCGAAACATTGATTACCTTAGAGTTTGTACTAGATACTTATTATAAATTTTAAGACTTTCGCGTTCCATTTTAAATAATTTAACGGGTCAAAACGCGACACCATTTTTATTTAGTAGTAAATACGAACTACTTACTGCCCGAAGTTTCAGTTAGGTTGCACCAACCGTGGTCATGAGCTGACTTTAAATAAAAATGGTGTCGCGTTTTGACCCGTTAAATTATTTTAAATGTCTAGATACTTATTGATTTAATAACATAATCCCAATCTCCATTTCAATAGAGCCGTATTTGCCGGGTATTACTGATTGCCACATGTTAATCCATTTGGAAGTAAAATACGATCAGTGTATCCCATCTCAAGAATCTTGAATTAAATAGGTGTGGGAGCTTCGGTAGGTGATAAGGCTTTTGTAGCCATCTATCCGAAGTAAGGTAGGACATTTTGAAGATTCATAGAGGCCATGCATGTTGGGCTTGTATGTACCTACGCGAAGTCTTCACGAAAGAAGATAATGTGTGTTTTACTGAAGACTGATTTCCAAGAAACTTTCACATAATATTCGTTTTTTGAATTTAATTCCATTCGAGAATGAGACTGATGATTATATTTTTGAAATTGCAGCAAATGATCAATTTGTGGAATTCCAACATTCGCAAGAACATGGATACGGTCACCGCGGACACAGAGGTAAGTCGACATTTTTTAGAGGTCAGCTATGAGTTTTGGTTTGATCCCCGTCTGGTCAATTTGGAAAAAACTTTTCTATTCAGTAGTAGGTACTGATATCTGTAACACAAGTAAGCTAATCTATTATATAAAAATGAATCGCAAAATGTGTTGGTAAGCGCATAACTCGACAACGCTTGGACCAATTTAGATAATTCTTTTTTTAAATGTTCGTTGAAGTCCAAGGATGGTTTTTACGGCGAGAAAAATCGAATACTTGCCGGGAAAACTCTAAAGATAGCCTTTTTTCTTTTTCCAGTACAAACGTTTTCAATTTTTTTTTTCTTTACGTTTTTATTTTCAAGCTACATTCCAAATCTTTTTGACAGGTCGAAGTCTGTCGGGTCCGCTAGTATTATATATAAGTAGTAAGCAATGTATGTGATGTTGGTATTTTTTTTATATTTTGAACCTAGGATCATGGGTTCATTCCCTGTCCCGGACAAACAACGCTTGATAAACATGTGTGTTGTTTGTGTCTGGGTGCTCAGTACTTAAACGCATATTGTGATATCACTGTCTGCTTTCCATTACAGTATCTTAGCTACGTAATACGACATGATTTCTATGTATGTGATGTTGTCCGATATTTTTTATTTATTCGTATGTCGGGGTCAGTTTAAAATGTATAAACGGTTTTCTATCTACCTTCGACAATTCAAAATGGTTTACTACCAATTATGTATGACATAAGTCGTGATTCCGATGGCCCAAATTAAACTCAACTATGTTTTTGTGTTAAATAGCTTTTTTTTATTAATAGTTAATTAATAGGCATTAATGTTTAATGTTATTGAACGAAACTTACGTCCTAACCTAACTAATAATTATCTCACTTCGATTTTGTAATAAATAGAAAAATAAATAAGTTAGGAGACACATTTAATTTAGTTTGTCTCAACAGAATCATACCTGAATTCAGTCGTTGTTTTATTATGTTATAGTCAAGTCAAGTCAAAATCTTTATATTTATATAGATTACATCAGTTCTGTTTAATTTGTGTAAAAAAAAAGATTACATCAGTAACACTCATATCGACTCGATATGAAGCAAATGATGCTACCTCCGTTATGGTTTTGGAAAGGGTATTTGGACTCCAAATTATATTTTAGACGTGAAAACTTAGATGTTGTGAGATTAGAAAATAGAATAACATGTGGAATACTTTTAATCCCGAAATTAGTCAAAATTGCGAGAAACAGCTAATAACACTTAGTATTAAAAACAAAATGGCGATTGCATTTCGACGAAAAAACTCAATTTCAAAAATAACGTTTCAGGCTCCCATCAGGTGATTGACATCAACATTCCTTCCGAAGGTAAAATAATAGAAAAAACTCCAATTAATTAATTACATTGATTTATTATTAATAGGTTATAAGGTCAGTTTTTTTAATTAGAAATAATTTTGATTCTAACAACTAGAGTTAATACGTAAAATTTCTTGGGCTTGTAATAGCGTTTTTCCTATAAACGATAGATCTTTTAGGAGTGAAAAATCTCACCATTTACTTCGCTCTACGAGTACCGGATCAAGCGTTGTTCCTTTTAATTTTACTGTCGTAGAATTCGTAATACTATTTCTGGCAGTTTTTATACACTATGATAGGAGCGAAATCGTTTTTTTTTGTGAAATTTAATTACTACTTTAGATCAGCTCGGTCTTTTAATTGAATGACTGACTTCTGAACATTTTTTCAGATGAAATAGATTATGAAGTGATCACTATTGACAAAGATAGACCGGTTGTTAAAATGAAGTTAAGACCAAGAGGTGAGTAATCTACTAACAGAATTAATTATGATATTCCCTCGAAACAGTAAAAAATTGGCTTTAAAATAATAACAGTTACAAAACTAGCCGCTATTACTGTGATCACATAAAGAAATGAGCAAAAATCTCATAGAACTTTGATGATACCTAAATTACGATTAAATATTAGTAACTTTAAAAGTTATCTTAATCGAATAGAAAAAATCGATTTCCATGACTCAGAAACACCTATTGCTTATTTAACTTTAAAGGCACAGACAATTTTATGAATTTCAATTTTTTTGAAAGTTTTTAACAATGGGACCTAATAGCACTCCTTGAGGAAGCCTTTCAGTTACATGATAATTGGAGTTTTTTTTTAATAGGAATGTTGATGAATCTGACCTTGATTTCTGTATAAATATTTATACAGAAATCAAGGTCAGATTATAATCGTTCTTATGGAATCACTTGCCTCGTTCATAGTCGTACCGGGCCTTAGGTACTGTAGTGGATGCATTACTAGGTTACACGATAAGGGACCCGACAGACTTCATCCTGTCAAAAAGATTTGGAATGTGGCTTTAGTTACGAGGAGAAAACGTTTGTACTGCAAAAAGGAATGGGCTGTCTTTAAAGTTTTCCCGGCAATTATTCGACTTTTTCTCGCCGTAAAAACCATACTTGAACTTCAACGAACATTTAAAAAAAAGAATTGTCAAAAATTTACATTTTGCGATTCATTTTTTTATAATAAGATTATGAAGCCGAAGAGTTTGTATAAATGCGCCAATCTCATCAACTCCTGGTTCGAATTGAAAAATCATTTTAGTGTTTGTTATACCGTTTATAGAGGAAGGCTTTAGGCCATATAACATTACTCTGAGGCTAATAGATGCGAAGAACCAGTAGAAAATGTGGAAAAAAGGGGGGAGAGCGTGCCAATGTAAAAGAAAAAGAGACCTACGCTTTATTATTGCAGATTTCACTCTGTAAGGGTCTTTTGATTGACCACCTCCGTAGCCCAGAGGCGAGCGGACCAGACTTTGGCGTCGCGCTATCTCTGAGGTTCCGGGTTCGATTCCCGGTCGGGTCAATGTAGGAAACGAACTTTTCTATATTGTCTCGGGTCTGGGTGTTGTGGTACCGTCGTTGTTTCTGATTGCTGTAACACAAGTGCTTAAGCTACTTACCACAGAATCAGAGCAATGTATGTGATGTTGTCTTATATTTATTTATTTATATTTTTACTTTAGTTAGGAAATTGTAGGCTTGTATCACCTGATTGATAAGATTGGTGACTCCATGCTTCGGAAAGCACGTCAAGCCTCTAGTACAGGCTATTATCAGGTATAACAGGTCTGATTAGGTATGCAGATCTATAGGTATATATTAGTTTGATCTCTTTCTCAGTATAGACGATTGGAAAGAGACAAACAAAGACGTTCCGAATCGAATCGTTTCCGACGTTTATGAATCAATCCTTGTTTTCCAAACTAAATATTTTTATATAGATTAGAAAAATAACATTATATACCGTCCCTATATAAACCAAATGATGCTAACTCTGGTTGAAAATCTTTAACTACCGAGGTAATACCGGCAGTCTCAGTATATTCACAAAAATAGATAGATAGATAGGTACACTTTATTGCACAGAAAAAAATACAGAAATTGGTTTCACAGACATAATCAAAAATAAACAATAATTTATCTGTTACTAATTGTTTATCAACCAAGACATACACATAGTTTTATGCGGAGGTCAAATCTTATTTCTTACAAAAGTGGTACGAATGTCAGATAGCAATCGTTCCGATTTAATTACCAGGCTTGTCAAATGGGAATATTAGTCGTATGCAGCAGTTCCCAACCTCAAAAGTAAATATAAGTATATGAACAAGATACCAGCTAAGAATAAGAAGGATATTTAACTACAAATCAAATTAAATTCGGAGCTTTTGTTAATGTATTTGATGTGGAAAACGTTTTTAACTCCCAACGAATCTATCTGTGTATCTATGGCATTGCAGCCCCCGAACGGAGGAGCCATTTTGATCGGTAGTGTTCTCAGCAATCCTTGCTGGAAATCAAACAAGATGTCCCCCGCCTTGTCATTTTATTTAATACCTAAATTAAGGGAATTATGTCAAAACTAGCTGTACCCGCGACTTTGTTCGACTACAGGTTTTTATCATATGTATACTTTCATGGTCGGTTTTACCTTTACTCCTCTAATATTCGAAAAAAAAGATTTTAATTCACATTTTGAGCTAAACCTACTTCTGCCAAATTTCATATCTCTAACTTAAAAATAAACAGTTTCCCATATATTCCCTTACAAGAGCGGTAATCCCCCATTCCCCCATATTATCAAAACAAAAAGCAGCCTATGTCGGTTCTAAAGGTCCAACCTATACCTTTAGTTCAGTGGTTTAGGCGTGAAAGCCGGACAGACAAACAGACAGACAGAGTTACTTTCGCATTTATATTATTAGTATGGATATGAATCAGTCATTTTGTGATGACGGCCCTGTTGGACCAATTTCAATCAGATATATGTATCAAAAAAAAGTAATGGCCCAAGTTGCAGGCCATGACGCTGGTTTTCAGAGTTTTTACTTTGTATTTATTTGTTCATGACCAGTCAATTGGTAATGTAATTTTTTTTCAGGCCCCATTCGCCCATGGGCACCAGCGCCGCCTCTGCCTCCTCGTCAACCACAACTCCCATTCTGGCCCAACCCTATTCCATGGATACCACCAACTCAACCTCTACCACCTAGGCAAGGATTCCCATGGATGCCATGGTTGCCTTGGCAACAATTTCCAGGAATCCCAGGCCTCCCATCCATTCCAGGCGTGCCAGGAACCCCAGGAACTCCAGGAACCCCAGGAACCCCTGGCACTCCCGGAACACCAGGCACACCAGGCACACCAGGAACTCCAGGCACGCCAGGAACACCAGGAAACCCAGGCACTCCAGGACAGCCAGGCACTCCAGGAGGCCCAGCCACTCCAGGTAAACCAGACAAGCCAGTTAAACCAGACCAACCAGGCACCCCAGGACAGCCAGGCACGCCAGGAACTCCAGGAACTCCAGGCACACCAGGAACTCCAGGCACACCAGGCACACCAGGAACACCAGGAACCCCAGGAACCCCAGGCACACCAGGAACTCCAGGAACCCCAGGAACTCCAGGAACCCCAGGAACTCCAGGAACTCCAGGAACGCCAGGCACTCCAGGACAGCCAGGTACTCCAGGAGGCCCAGCCACTCCAGGTGAACCAGACAAGCCAGTTAAACTAGAGCAACCAGGCACCCCAGGACAGCCAGGCACGCCAGGAACTCCAGGAACACCAGGAACTCCAGGAACACCAGGAACCCCAGGCACGCCAGGAACTCCAGGCACACCAGGAACTCCAGGAACCCCAGGAACTCCAGGAACCCCAGGAACCCCAGGAACTCCAGGAACTCCAGGAACGCCAGGCAATCCAGGACAGCCAGGCACTCCAGGAGGCCCAGCCACTCCAGGTGAACCAGACAAGCCAGTTAAACCAGAGCAACCAGGCACCCCAGGACAGCCAGGCACGCCAGGAACTCCAGGAACACCAGGAACTCCAGGAACCCCAGGAACTCCAGGCACACCAGGAACTCCAGGAACACCAGGAAACCCAGGCACGCCAGGAACTCCAGGCACACCAGGAACTCCAGGAACCCCAGGAACTCCAGGAACCCCAGGAACCCCAGGAACTCCAGGAACACCAGGAACTCCAGGAACTCCAGGACAGCCAGGCACTCCAGGAGGCCCAGCCACTCCAGGTGAACCAGACAAGCCAGTTAAACCAGAGCAACCAGGCACCCCAGGACAGCCAGGCACGCCAGGAACTCCAGGAACACCAGGAACTCCAGGAACTCCAGGAACACCAGGAACCCCAGGCACGCCAGGAACTCCAGGCACACCAGGTGAACCAGACAAGCCAGTTAAACCAGACCAACCAGGCACCCCAGGACAGCCAGGCACGCCAGGAACTCCAGGAACACCAGGAACTCCAGGAACCCCAGGAACTCCAGGCACACCAGGAACTCCAGGAACACCAGGAACCCCAGGCACGCCAGGAACTCCAGGCACGCCAGGACAGCCAGGCACTCCAGGAGGCCCAGCCACTCCAGGTGAACCAGACAAGCCAGTTAAACCAGAGCAACCAGGCACTCCAGGACAGCCAGGCACGCCAGGAACTCCAGGAACTCCAGGCACACCAGGAACACCAGGAACCCCAGGCACTCCAGGACAGCCAGGCACTCCAGGAGGCCCAGCCACTCCAGGTGAACCAGACAAGCCAGTTAAACCAGATCAACCAGGCACCCCAGCACAGCCAGGCACGCCAGGAACTCCAGGAACACCAGGAACTCCAGGAACACCAGGAACACCAGGAACTCCAGGAACTCCAGGAACTCCGGGCACACCAGGAACCCCAGGCACGCCAGGAACTCCAGGCACACCAGGAACTCCAGGAACTCCAGGCACACCAGGAACCCCAGGCACGCCAGGAACTCCAGGCACGCCAGGACAGCCAGGCACTCCAGGAGGCCCAGCCACTCCAGGTGAACCAGACAAGCCAGTTAAACCAGAGCAACCAGGCACCCCAGGACAGCCAGGCACGCCAGGAACTCCAGGAACACCAGGAACTCCAGGAACCCCAGGAACTCCAGGCACACCAGGAACTCCAGGAACACCAGGAACCCCAGGCACGCCAGGAACTCCAGGCACACCAGGTGAACCAGACAAGCCAGTTAAACCAGACCAACCAGGCACCCCAGGACAGCCAGGCACGCCAGGAACTCCAGGAACACCAGGAACTCCAGGCACACCAGGAACTCCAGGAACCCCAGGAACTCCGGGCACACCAGGAACCCCAGGCACGCCAGGAACTCCAGGCACACCAGGAACTCCAGGAACTCCAGGCACACCAGGAACACCAGGAACCCCAGGCACGCCAGGAACTCCAGGCACACCAGGAACTCCAGGAGGCCCAGCCACTCCAGGTGAACCAGACAAGCCAGTTAAACCAGACCAACCAGGCACCCCAGGACAGCCAGGCACGCCAGGAACTCCAGGAACACCAGGAACTCCAGGAACCCCAGGAACTCCAGGCACACCAGGAACTCCAGGCACACCAGGAACTCCAGGCACACCAGGAACTCCAGGCACTCCAGGACAGCCAGGCACTCCAGGAGGCCCAGCCACTCCAGGTGAACCAGACAAGCCAGTTAAACCAGAGCAACCAGGCACCCCAGGACAGCCAGGCACGCCAGGAACTCCAGGAACACCAGGAACTCCAGGAACCCCAGGAACTCCAGGCACACCAGGAACTCCAGGAACACCAGGAACCCCAGGCACGCCAGGAACTCCAGGCACACCAGGTGAACCAGACAAGCCAGTTAAACCAGACCAACCAGGCACCCCAGGACAGCCAGGCACGCCAGGAACTCCAGGAACACCAGGAACTCCAGGAACCCCAGGAACTCCAGGCACACCAGGAACTCCAGGAACACCAGGAACCCCAGGCACGCCAGGAACTCCAGGCACGCCAGGACAGCCAGGCACTCCAGGAGGCCCAGCCACTCCAGGTGAACCAGACAAGCCAGTTAAACCAGAGCAACCAGGCACTCCAGGACAGCCAGGCACGCCAGGAACTCCAGGAACACCAGGAACTCCAGGAACCCCAGGAACTCCAGGCACACCAGGAACTCCAGGAACACCAGGAACCCCAGGCACGCCAGGAACTCCAGGCACACCAGGTGAACCAGACAAGCCAGTTAAACCAGACCAACCAGGCACCCCAGGACAGCCAGGCACGCCAGGAACTCCAGGAACACCAGGAACTCCAGGAACACCAGGAACTCCAGGAACCCCAGGAACTCCGGGCACACCAGGAACCCCAGGCACGCCAGGAACTCCAGGCACACCAGGAACTCCAGGAACTCCAGGCACACCAGGAACACCAGGAACCCCAGGCACGCCAGGAACTCCAGGCACACCAGGAACTCCAGGAGGCCCAGCCACTCCAGGTGAACCAGACAAGCCAGTTAAACCAGACCAACCAGGCACCCCAGGACAGCCAGGCACGCCAGGAACTCCAGGAACACCAGGAACTCCAGGCACACCAGGAACTCCAGGCACACCAGGAACTCCAGGCACACCAGGAACTCCAGGCACTCCAGGACAGTCAGGCACTCCAGGAGGCCCAGCCACTCCAGGTGAACCTGACAAGCCAGTTAAACCAGAGCAACCAAGCACCCCAGGACAGCCAGGCACGCCAGGAACTCCAGGAACACCAGGAACTCCAGGAACCCCAGGAACTCCAGGCACACCAGGAACTCCAGGAACACCAGGAACCCCAGGCACGCCAGGAACTCCAGGCACACCAGGAACTCCAGGAACCCCAGGAACTCCAGGAACCCCAGGAACTCCAGGAACTCCAGGAACTCCAGGAACGCCAGGCACTCCAGGACAGCCAGGCACTCCAGGAGGCCCAGCCACTCCAGGTGAACCAGACAAGCCAGTTAAACCAGACCAACCAGGCACCCCAGGACAGCCAGGCACACCAGGAACTCCAGGAACACCAGGAACTCCAGGAACTCCAGGCACACCAGGAACTCCAGGAACCCCAGGAACTCCAGGCACACCAGGAACTCCAGGCACACCAGGAACACCAGAAACCCCAGGCACTCCAGAAACCCCAGGCACTCCTGACCAACCAGGCACCCCAGGACAGCCAGGCACACCAGGAACTCCAGGAACTCCAGGAACTCCAGGCACACCAGGAACTCCAGGCACACCAGGAACTCCAGGCACACCAGGAACACCAGGAACCCCAGGCACTCCAGGACAGCCAGGCACTCCAGGAGGCCCAGCCACTCCAGGTGAACCAGACAAGCCAGTTAAACCAGACCAACCAGGCACCCCAGGACAGCCAGGCACGCCAGGAACTCCAGGAACACCAGGAACTCCAGGAACACCAGGAACTCCAGGAACCCCAGGAACTCCGGGCACACCAGGAACCCCAGGCACGCCAGGAACTCCAGGAGGCCCAGCCACTCCAGGTGAACCAGACAAGCCAGTTAAACCAGACCAACCAGGCACCCCAGGACAGCCAGGCACACCAGGCACCCCAGGACAGCCAGGCACGCCAGGAACTCCAGGCACACCAGGAACTCCAGGAACCCCAGGAACTCCAGGCACACCAGGAACTCCAGGAACACCAGGAACCCCAGGCACACCAGGAACTCCAGGAACTCCAGGCACACCAGGAACACCAGAAACCCCAGGCACTCCAGAAACCCCAGGCACTCCTGACCAACCAGGCACCCCAGGACAGCCAGGCACACCAGGAACTCCAGGAACTCCAGGAACTCCAGGCACACCAGGAACTCCAGGCACACCAGGAACACCAGGAACCCCAGGCACTCCAGGACAGCCAGGCACTCCAGGAGGCCCAGCCACTCCAGGTGAACCAGACAAGCCGGTTAAACCAGACCAACCAGGCACCCCAGGACAGCCAGCCACGCCAGGAACTCCAGGAACACCAGGAACTCCAGGAACACCAGGAACTCCAGGAACCCCAGGAACTCCGGGCACACCAGGAACCCCAGGCACGCCAGGAACTCCAGGCACACCAGGAACTCCAGGAGGCCCAGCCACTCCAGGTGAACCAGACAAGCCAGTTAAACCAGACCAACCAGGCACCCCAGGACAGCCAGGCACGCCAGGAACTCCAGGAACACCAGGAACTCCAGGAACCCCAGGAACTCCAGGCACACCAGGAACTCCAGGCACACCAGGAACTCCAGGCACACCAGGAACTCCAGGCACTCCAGGACAGCCAGGCACTCCAGGAGGCCCAGCCACTCCAGGTGAACCAGACAAGCCAGTTAAACCAGACCAACCAGGCACCCCAGGACAGCCAGGCACGCCAGGAACTCCAGGAACACCAGGAACTCCAGGCACACCAGGAACTCCAGGCACACCAGGAACTCCAGGCACACCAGGAACTCCAGGCACTCCAGGACAGCCAGGCACTCCAGGAGGCCCAGCCACTCCAGGTGAACCAGACAAGCCAGTTAAACCAGACCAACCAGGCACCCCAGGACAGCCAGGCACGCCAGGAACTCCAGGATCTCCAGGCACACCAGGAACTCCAGGAACCCCAGGAACTCCAGGAACTCCAGGAACTCCAGGCACACCAGGAACTCCAGGAACCCCAGGAACTCCAGGAACGCCAGGAACTCCAGGCACACCAGGAACTCCAGGCACGCCAGGAACTCCAGGAACCCCAGGAACTCCAGGAACTCCAGGCACACCAGGAAAACCAGGCTCAACCAAAACGATTAAGTCAACAACTTACGAGAGTGATAGTTCTAGCTCACAGTATTCTAGCTCATCAACCACAGTCAGATCCACATCCAAATCTACCACTTCTGTAGAAGAAGGAACTGCTGGAACTCCAGGCACACCAGGAACCTCAGGAACTCCAGGAACCCCAGGAACTCCAGGAACTCCAGGAACCCCAGGAACTCCAGGAACTCCAGGAACTCCAGGAACCCCAGGACAGCAAGGTAAATCTTGTCGGGCATTCAATACCAGAACGGTAACATAATACATAACTTTAAGGTAACAATACCGTTAACGCCAGGACTTCATGAAACGTCAGTCTTGTGTTTTTGTTGCGAATTAAAATTAAAATCAATTTAAAAACATGCAAGAATTATTTAAAGAGCTAATTTACGCGGTGACATAAATGTAATCAAATGAGTGAACGCCCAGAAGAAAAAATAATAAAGATCAAAGTGGGTTCATGAAGCGTCAAGTCTTCCACGGAACACCAATTGGTTCCTTGACAGTGTTAACAAATAATTTTACATTTTTATTTTCTTAATAAAAGGATATGGTGTTAGTATTTTATTTTTGGAAAATAAATTTTACTTTTTAATCTGTAGAACAAAAGAACCGAAATGGAAACCACCGTTACAATTGTCACTTCCGACAGCTGTCGGTGAAAATTATTTATTTTAATGTGGCAAAACAATGAATATTTTACCGGTTAAATTGAATTATTGTGTCGCTAACCGTATTAAGGATTTGTTGAAATATGTTTCATTTAATTAAAAACTCGATATTTTCATAAAATAAAGTCGTTCCGACCCGTATCGGTTTAATGTATAGAACGTTGACGTCATTATTTCAACACTTAAAATATTCGCAAAAACGCCAGGTCTCGTGACTGTTGACGTTTGTGACGTCACCGCTCGATAAATTAAAGGTTGAGTAAAACAGCCGGCGTGGGCAGTACCGTCTTCACCATAAGGGCACACGGGGCCCGTGCCCAGGGCCCCCATTATCTGGGGGCCCCGATCATTTATCTAACTAAAGAACCCTCAGCATTATAATATGACAGATGACATGACATATTATTTTAAAAAGTTTAGAATAATTCGCATATTTTATTTTCTAAATTTTTATGTGCTCAAGGGCCCCAAATAATTGTGTGCCCAAGGGCCCCTAATGATTGTGTTCCCTAGGGCCCCTCATAATTGTGTGCCCTAGGGCCCAGGCTAGTTTAAGACGGCCTTGGGCGTGGCGGTTAATTTCGGCGCTGAATGGCGTCTCTCATAATAATTCGTACATTAATCACGTATGCTGCTCAAAGTCACGTCGCCACCCCGCCCAGCCCGCAGTCTGTTTGACTCAACCACAGATATAAAAATAATAAATCTGTCGGCTCAACCTTAAGCCGGCCCGTCGGCGCGATGTTTTACCTTTAAGGCACAATAAACTTTATGAAGGTATCGATTTTTTAAATAAATGGTAAATGTTTATTTAAATCCTTATGGGTGACAGAATTATTCAATTCCATCTGTAAAATCATCATCGTTAAGCTACATTTAAAAAAAGATTCGCCGACAGTTGTCATTTGGGAATTGCAGTGTTTAGTGACGTCACACAAATTGAGGTTTCCGCGGTTCTTTTGTTCCACAGTAATATAGTTAATAAATAAAATACTGAATATGTTTTTAATTAAATATGAAAAATGTATTACTTAACCAATAAGCTAACATATCCAGCACATTTTATTGTTAACACTGTCAAGTAGACAGATCTAGCGGTTGCTTATGGCACTTATTGAAATAAGTATTTCAATAGATTTTTTTAGAAAGAAAGATTGATTACTTAAGTTAATTGTACATTAAATTGATATATTTTTAAACACAATAAAATTCGTTTCCTACATAGATTTTTCTCATCGCCATACTGCTATCGTGCAGTTTCGAAGCGTTATAAATATAATTCGCAAGGAAAGCCATGATAGATAAACTTAGTTGACGAATATCATAATCTATTGTTATTTGTTCATTAAAGGTACTCCAGGAACACCAGGAACCCCAGGAACCCCAGGAACCCCAGGAACCCCAGGAACCCCAGGAACCCCAGGAACCCCAGGAACACCAGGAACCCCAGGAACACCAGGAACACAAGGAACTCCAGGAAAACCAGGCTCAACCAAAACGACCAAATCAACAACTTACGAGAGTGACACTTCTAGCTCACAGTATTCTAGCTCATCAAGCACCGTCAGATCCACATCCAAATCTACGACGACTGTAGAAGAAGGAACTGCTGGAACTCCAGGAACCCCAGGAACCCCAGGAACTCCAGGGACCCCAGGAACTCCAGGAACCCCAGGAACCCCAGGAACCCCAGGAACTCCAGGAACCCCAGGAACTCCAGGAAGTCAAGGCACACCTGAACAGCAAGGTAAAGTTTCTCGTAGATTAAATATTTAAGATTTTTTTTATATCACACTTCAAGATTGACCTCATCCCACCTGATGTTAAGTGGAAATGAGGTCCTAGCTTAAGGGCGCTATGTAGGTACAGCATAATAAATCTGTTACTGGACTTGTCGCCCTTACCTTGAAGGCTTGACCCCTGCTACTAATGCAGCACTCCCCAGGAGCTCTGGAAACCTTACTCACACGCAGAAACACAACAACACAGAAGTGATTGGTATTTCGCTGCGGTCTTCTGTATGATATGATATACCATTAAGGGATGATATACCATTCATAATTCTTTGAATCAAGACTTCACGAAACACCATTCATATTATTTTCTTGCAAACTATCTTAAAATAAATTATAAAATACGCAAATTTGTGAAATCATCGTTTCATATATTTCCACGAAGAACTCGTGTTTGTATAGGTATATATAATACAACCTTTAGGTAGAGGAAATAGTATATATCGAGAAATGGGTACGGCAAAATATTAATACACAGTCGGTTACAGTCTTATAAGTACACTACAATATAGGATTGGTGAGAGAAAAATAAAAAAATATTACATAGAAGTAAAAAAGCTGCGTTGTTTGCGCCAAATAAATGGGGCTCTCTCAGCATAACTCATGGGCCTGGCCTAGCATACGCAATACGTCAAATTTATCGCATGAGACGACAAAAGTTTAAATACTGTTGATTGGCTAATAGCACACCGCACTCGTATTTTTAGCCAATCAACAGCTAACGCACTGTGTTAGCGACGAAAGTGAAACCCAATTTAAGAGGACAAAAGATATATTAAACTTAAAATAAAATATTAAATACAAGGAAAAATCGAGGCACACCAAAGCAAGCAAGTCTAGTAACAAAACGCTTAGCAACAGGTAACGTGTGCTTGCCTAGTAGCTGGGTTGCCAGATCTGTCGCCAACACACTGACTTAACTAGATTTTGACGTTTGTTAAGAGCGTGATAAAATTTAGTCGCGTGGCGCATGCTACGCTTGCTTGTCGCAGGCCAGGACCCTGGTTTACAGTGGACCCTGATGAGTGATTTCCATGGACGCCAGCGAATGTTTCTGATGGAGTGACATAAACTTTTTTTTTTCCTATCTGACTATTGATGATGGCTGCTGATGGCCTTTTCATCTTCACCGGGCTTGCGGGGGAGCGGAGGGCTCACACCCCTAAACATAATCTTATATAAATCAGTTCACTTATATAAACAGTCTTGAAAATAAAGAAATGAGATATAGACTTACACAAAAAAAGATGAATAGTAAGCAGTGTCAATAGTGTCAAATGACGTTGAAACATGCACGGAAAGACTGGTTCAAAATGAATAATATTGTTGTGTTAGATCCATTTAGGGATGTCGGAAATGAAATAAAGTATCTATATACATATATCGAAACCGATATTTTTAAAAATATCGATTTAATAAAAAGTTATATTATAGCATCATCATATAATGTATTTACAAATCCTATAATTTATTAGAATTTTTTTTTCTTGTTTGTTTATCATACCCAAAATGGATAGGTATGTCGCTGTGCAACCTCGCTGGCGTCTGTGTATAATCACAAACAAGAAAAAATAATTAAAACAAATTATAGTATTTGTACATACATATATGATGATGCTTTAATATACCTTTTTATTGAAATCGATATTTTTAAAAATATAGATGTTTTTTCTTAATTTTCTTTCTTGTTCCCAACGATGCAAGGCAAAGGAATTAGGACATTGGGCCCATACAGCCTAGTCGGATACGCATACAGATACAATAATTTATTAAAATTATCGAAATGTAGCAAGAGTTTCGAACAAATAAAAATAAAAAATATCGTGTTTGGCACAATTTCGATCTTAGTCATTTATTATCGGTATATCGTTAAAAACAATATCGACCAAAAATATCGATATTTTGAACTGAAAATATCGATATATCGATGTCTTGATATTTATTCGAGAATAATTTATTTTTATCAATTATTGATGTAAATTGTAACACACTAGCGCCACCAGAGACAGTTTATAGCATCAAATTGATTTGACGTTTAAAATTTCAACACTATTTTTTTTATATATTGCACTTCAAGATTGACCTTATCCCACCTGATGTTAAGTGGTAATGAGGTCCTAGCTTAAGGAAGACAAATACATCATAATAAACCTGTTATTAGGCTTGTCGTCCTTACCTTGAATGCTCGACCTCTGCTACTAATGTACCACCACCCAGGAGCTCTGGAAACCTTACTCACACGCAGGAACACAACAACACCGGAGTGATTGTTATTTGGCTGCGGTCTTCTGTAAGGTGGAGGTATTTCACCAGTCGGGCTGCTCCAGTTCGAGCGATAAATCACCCTACCTCTCTTAAGATAATATATCTTAAGATGTTTAACATTAATACGACAAAGAGGAGTGACGATTCAATGGATAATTTGAAAAAGAGGGCGTCTAGTTTACCAATTAATGGAGAACAAATTATGTTTTTTAATTTAATATACGTAATTTTTTCATCTTTATTTCATACTAGCGGTCCCGGCGAACTTAGTCTCGCCTTAGAGAATTTTCCCGCTTTTCTGTTGAAATGTTTCCTGAATTTTCTTTGCTATAAACCTCACGGAGCCAGAGACCTTTCCAACGAATGCAAAACCGTGGTAATCGGTTCGTGCGTTCTCGAGTTATAGCGTCTGACAATTGTGAGAGTGACGAAAGTATAGAAGACATAAGAGACATCCACATTATTTAAGGAAATATTGTACTTTTAGGATAAATGATACGTAGCCTAGCTACATACAATTATTACTCGTAGATATGTGACCTAAATTTATGTTACAAAATCTTCTGTGTCACTTTCAAGAATCTCAAGAGATCCAATTTTCAATTCAATCCCACGACAAATAATTTGAAAAAAGTTAATTTTATTCTAATTATTTGTTAACTCAGGTACTCCAGGTACCCCAGGAACACCAGGAACCCCAGGAACCCCAGGAACCCCAGGAACTCCAGGGACCCCAGGAACCCCAGGGACCCCAGGAACCCCAGGAACCCCTGGAACTAAAGGTTCCAAAAAGATTATCAAGTCTGCAACATACGAGAGTGATAGCTCGTCTTCCCAATATTCAAGCTCATCTAGCAGATTAAAGTCCACCTCTACATCTACAACTACGACAGAGGAAGGAACCCCAGCACAGCCTGGACAACCAGGACAGCCAGGACAGCCAGGACAGCCAGGACAACCAGGAAATCCAGGACAGCCAGGACAGCCAGGACAACCAGGTCAACCAGGACAGCCAGGTCAACCAGGAACACAACCAGGCGGTGGACCAAAACAACCAGCGCAACCAGAACAGCCACAACAACCAGGTGGTGGACCAAAGCAACCACAACAGTCACAACAGCCACAACAGCCACAGCAGCCACAACAGCCACAACAGCCACAGCAGCCACAGCAGCCACAACAACCACAACAACCACAGCAGCCACAACAACCAGGCGGTGGACCAAAGACCCCTGAGCAGCCTGGACAGTCCGGTCAACCAGGACAGCCAGGACAGCCAGGACAGCCAGGACAGCCAGGACAGCCAGGACAGCCAGGACAGCCAGGCCAACCAGGAACTCAACCAGGCGGTGGACCAAAACAACCACAACAACCAGGTGGTGGACCAAAGACCCCTGAGCAGCCTGGACAGTCCGGTCAACCAGGACAACCAGGACAGCCAGGACAACCAGGACAGCCAGGACAGCCAGGACAACCAGGTCAACCAGGACAGCCAGGACAACCAGGAACACAACCAGGCGGTGGACCAAAACAACCAGCGCAACCAGAACAGCCACAACAACCAGGTGGTGGACCAAAGCAGCCACAACAGCCACAACAGCCACAGCAGCCACAACAGCCACAACAGCCACAGCAGCCACAGCAGCCACAGCAGCCACAACAGCCACAACAACCACAACAACCAGGCAGTGGACCAAAGACCCCTGAGCAGCCTGGACAGTCCGGTCAGCCAGGACAGCCAGGACAGCCAGGACAGCCAGGACAGCCAGGACAGCCAGGACAGCCAGGTCAACCAGGAACACAACCAGGCGGTGGACCAAAACAACCAGAGCAACCAGAACAGCCACAACAACCAGGCGGTGGACCAAAGACCCCTGAGCAGCCTGGACAGTCCGGTCAACCAGGACAACCAGGACAGCCAGGACAACCAGGACAGCCAGGACAGCCAGGACAGCCAGGACAACCAGGTCAACCAGGACAGCCAGGCCAACCAGGAACACAACCAGGCGGTGGACCAAAACAACCAGAGCAACCAGAACAGCCACAACAACCAGGTGGTGGACCAAAGCAACCACAACAGCCACAACAGCCACAACAGCCACAGCAGCCACAACAGCCACAACAGCCACAGCAGCCACAGCAGCCACAGCAGCCACAGCAGCCACAACAGCCACAACAACCACAACAACCAGGCGGTGGACCAAAGACCCCTGAGCAGCCTGGACAGTCCGGTCAACCAGGACAGCCAGGACAGCCAGGACAGCCAGGACAGCCAGGACAGCCAGGACAGCCAGGACAACCAGGTCAACCAGGACAGCCAGGCCAACCAGGAACACAACCAGGCGGTGGACCAAAACAACCAGAGCAACCAGAACAGCCACAACAACCAGGTGGTGGACCAAAGCAACCACAACAGCCACAACAGCCACAGCAGCCACAACAGCCACAACAGCCACAGCAGCCACAGCAGCCACAGCAGCCACAGCAGCCACAACAGCCACAGCAACCACAACAACCAGGCGGTGGACCAAAGACCCCTGAGCAGCCTGGACAGTCCGGTCAACCAGGACAGCCAGGACAGCCAGGACAGCCAGGACAGCCAGGCCAGCCAGGACAGCCAGGACAGCCAGGACAGCCAGGTCAACCAGGAACACAACCAGGTGGTGGACCAAAACAACCAGCGCAACCAGAACAGCCACAACAACCAGGTGGTAGACCAAAGCAACCACAACAGCCACAACAGCCACAACAGCCACAACAGCCACAACAGCCACAGCAGCCACAACAGCCACAACAGCCACAGCAGCCACAGCAGCCACAACAACCACAACAACCAGGCGGTGGACCAAAGACCCCTGAGCAGCCTGGACAGCCAGGCCAACCAGGAACTCAACCAGGTGGTGGACCAAAACAACCACAACAACCAGGTGGTGGACCAAAGACCCCTGAGCAGCCTGGACAGTCCGGTCAACCAGGACAACCAGGACAGCCAGGACAACCAGGACAGCCAGGACAGCCAGGACAGCCAGGACAACCAGGTCAACCAGGACAGCCAGGCCAACCAGGAACACAACCAGGCGGTGGACCAAAACAACCAGAGCAACCAGAACAGCCACAACAACCAGGTGGTGGACCAAAGCAACCACAACAGCCACAACAGCCACAACAGCCACAGCAGCCACAACAGCCACAACAGCCACAGCAGCCACAGCAGCCACAGCAGCCACAACAACCACAACAACCAGGCGGTGGACCAAAGACCCCTGAGCAGCCTGGACAGTCCGGTCAGCCAGGACAGCCAGGACAGCCAGGACAGCCAGGACAGCCAGGACAGCCAGGACAGCCAGGACAGCCAGGACAGCCAGGCCAACCAGGAACTCAACCAGGCGGTGGACCAAAACAACCACAACAACCAGGTGGTGGACCAAAGACCCCTGAGCAGCCTGGACAGTCCGGTCAACCAGGACAGCCAGGACAGCCAGGACAACCAGGTCAACCAGGACAGCCAGGTCAACCAGGAACACAACCAGGCGGTGGACCAAAACAACCAGCGCAACCAGAACAGCCACAACAACCAGGTGGTGGACCAAAGCAACCACAACAGCCACAACAGCCACAACAGCCACAGCAGCCACAACAGCCACAACAGCCACAGCAGCCACAGCAGCCACAACAACCACAACAACCACAGCAGCCACAACAACCAGGCGGTGGACCAAAGACCCCTGAGCAGCCTGGACAGTCCGGTCAACCAGGACAGCCAGGACAGCCAGGACAGCCAGGACAGCCAGGACAGCCAGGACAGCCAGGCCAACCAGGAACTCAACCAGGCGGTGGACCAAAACAACCACAACAACCAGGTGGTGGACCAAAGACCCCTGAGCAGCCTGGACAGTCCGGTCAACCAGGACAACCAGGACAGCCAGGACAACCAGGACAGCCAGGACAGCCAGGACAGCCAGGACAACCAGGTCAACCAGGA
This sequence comes from Glyphodes pyloalis, assembly GCA_037074685.1. Lineage (NCBI taxonomy): Eukaryota > Metazoa > Arthropoda > Insecta > Lepidoptera > Crambidae > Glyphodes > Glyphodes pyloalis. The sequence goes on along the minus strand of JAYKKO010000034.1, from coordinate 3,149,388 downwards.
CAGCCAGGCCAACCAGGAACACAACCAGGCGGTGGACCAAAACAACCAGAGCAACCAGAACAGCCACAACAACCAGGTGGTGGACCAAAGCAACCACAACAGCCACAACAGCCACAGCAGCCACAACAGCCACAACAGCCACAGCAGCCACAGCAGCCACAACAACCACAACAACCACAGCAGCCACAACAACCAGGCGGTGGATCAAAGACCCCTGAGCAGCCTGGACAGTCCGGTCAGCCAGGACAGCCAGGACAGCCAGGACAGCCAGGACAGCCAGGACAGCCAGGACAGCCAGGACAGCCAGGACAGCCAGGACAGCCAGGCCAACCAGGAACTCAACCAGGCGGTGGACCAAAACAACCACAACAACCAGGTGGTGGACCAAAGCAACCACAACAGCCACAACAGCCACAACAGCCACAGCAGCCACAACAGCCACAGCAGCCACAGCAGCCACAGCAGCCACAACAACCACAACAACCACAGCAGCCACAACAACCAGGCGGTGGACCAAAGACCCCTGAGCAGCCTGGACAGTCCGGTCAACCAGGAACTCAACCAGGCGGTGGACCAAAACAACCACAACAACCAGGTGGTGGACCAAAGCAACAACAACAGCCACAACAGCCACAACAGCCACAGCAGCCACAACAGCCACAACAGCCACAGCAGCCACAGCAGCCACAACAACCACAACAACCACAGCAGCCACAACAACCAGGCGGTGGACCAAAGACCCCTGAGCAGCCTGGACAGTCCGGTCAACCAGGACAGCCAGGACAGCCAGGACAGCCAGGACAGCCAGGACAGCCAGGACAGCCAGGCCAGCCAGGACAGCCAGGCCAACCAGGAACTCAACCAGGCCGTGGACCAAAACAACCACAACAACCAGGTGGTGGACCAAAGACCCCTGAGCAGCCTGGACAGTCTGGTCAACCAGGACAACCAGGACAGCCAGGACAACCAGGACAGCCAGGACAGCCAGGACAGCCAGGACAACCAGTGCAACCAGGACAGCCAGGCCAACCAGGAACACAACCAAGCGGAGGACCAAAACAACCAGAGCAACCAGAACAGCCACAACAACCAGGTGGTGGACCAAAGCAACCACAACAGCCACAACAGCCCCAACAGCCACAGCAGCCACAACAGCCACAACAGCCACAGCAGCCACAGCAGCCACAACAGCCACAACAACCACAACAACCAGGCGGTGGACCAAAGACCCCTGAGCAGCCTGGACAGTCCGGTCAGCCAGGACAGCCAGGACAGCCAGGACAGCCAGGACAGCCAGGACAGCCAGGACAGCCAGGACAGCCAGGACAGCCAGGCCAACCAGGAACTCAACCAGGCGGTGGACCAAAACAACCACAACAACCAGGTGGTGGACCAAAGACCCCTGAGCAGCCTGGACAGTCCGGTCAACCAGGACAACCAGGACAGCCAGGACAACCAGGACAGCCAGGACAGCCAGGACAACCAGGTCAACCAGGACAGCCAGGTCAACCAGGAACACAACCAGGCGGTGGACCAAAACAACCAGCGCAACCAGAACAGCCACAACAACCAGGTGGTGGACCAAAGCAACCACAACAGCCACAACAGCCACAACAGCCACAGCAGCCACAACAGCCACAACAGCCACAGCAGCCACAGCAGCCACAGCAGCCACAACAACCACAGCAGCCACAACAACCAGGCGGTGGACCAAAGACCCCTGAGCAGCCTGGACAGTCCGGTCAACCAGGACAGCCAGGACAGCCAGGACAACCAGGTCAACCAGGACAGCCAGGTCAACCAGGAACACAACCAGGCGGTGGACCAAAACAACCAGCGCAACCAGAACAGCCACAACAACCAGGTGGTGGACCAAAGCAACCACAACAGCCACAACAGCCACAACAGCCACAGCAGCCACAACAGCCACAACAGCCACAGCAGCCACAGCAGCCACAACAACCACAACAACCACAGCAGCCACAACAACCAGGCGGTGGACCAAAGACCCCTGAGCAGCCTGGACAGTCCGGTCAACCAGGACAGCCAGGACAGCCAGGACAGCCAGGACAGCCAGGACAGCCAGGACAGCCAGGCCAACCAGGAACTCAACCAGGCGGTGGACCAAAACAACCACAACAACCAGGTGGTGGACCAAAGACCCCTGAGCAGCCTGGACAGTCCGGTCAACCAGGACAACCAGGACAGCCAGGACAACCAGGACAGCCAGGACAGCCAGGACAACCAGGTCAACCAGGACAGCCAGGCCAACCAGGAACACAACCAGGCGGTGGACCAAAACAACCAGAGCAACCAGAACAGCCACAACAACCAGGTGGTGGACCAAAGCAACCACAACAGCCACAACAGCCACAGCAGCCACAACAGCCACAACAGCCACAGCAGCCACAGCAGCCACAACAACCACAACAACCACAGCAGCCACAACAACCAGGCGGTGGACCAAAGACCCCTGAGCAGCCTGGACAGTCCGGTCAACCAGGACAGCCAGGACAGCCAGGACAGCCAGGACAGCCAGGACAGCCAGGACAGCCAGGACAGCCAGGCCAACCAGGAACTCAACCAGGCGGTGGACCAAAACAACCACAACAACCAGGTGGTGGACCAAAGCAACCACAACAGCCACAACAGCCACAACAGCCACAGCAGCCACAACAGCCACAGCAGCCACAGCAGCCACAGCAGCCACAACAACCACAACAACCACAGCAGCCACAACAACCAGGCGGTGGACCAAAGACCCCTGAGCAGCCTGGACAGTCCGGTCAACCAGGAACTCAACCAGGCGGTGGACCAAAACAACCACAACAACCAGGTGGTGGACCAAAGCAACCACAACAGCCACAACAGCCACAACAGCCACAGCAGCCACAACAGCCACAACAGCCACAGCAGCCACAGCAGCCACAACAGCCACAACAACCAGGCGGTGGACCAAAGACCCCTGAGCAGCCTGGACAGTCCGGTCAACCAGGAACTCAACCAGGCGGTGGACCAAAACAACCACAACAACCAGGTGGTGGACCAAAGCAACCACAACAGCCACAACAGCCACAACAGCCACAGCAGCCACAACAGCCACAACAGCCACAGCAGCCACAGCAGCCACAACAACCACAACAACCACAGCAGCCACAACAACCAGGCGGTGGACCAAAGACCCCTGAGCAGCCTGGACAGTCCGGTCAACCAGGACAGCCAGGACAGCCAGGACAGCCAGGACAGCCAGGACAGCCAGGACAGCCAGGCCAGCCAGGACAGCCAGGCCAACCAGGAACTCAACCAGGCCGTGGACCAAAACAACCACAACAACCAGGCGGTGGACCAAATACCCCTGAGCAGCCTGGACAGTCCGGTCAACCAGGACAGCCAGGACAGCCAGGACAACCAGGTCAACCAGGACAGCCAGGTCAACCAGGAACACAACCAGGCGGTGGACCAAAACAACCAGCGCAACCAGAACAGCCACAACAACCAGGTGGTGGACCAAAGCAACCACAACAGCCACAACAGCCACAACAGCCACAGCAGCCACAACAGCCACAACAGCCACAGCAGCCACAGCAGCCACAACAACCACAACAACCACAGCAGCCACAACAACCAGGCGGTGGACCAAAGACCCCTGAGCAGCCTGGACAGTCCGGTCAACCAGGACAGCCAGGACAGCCAGGACAGCCAGGACAGCCAGGACAGCCAGGACAGCCAGGCCAACCAGGAACTCAACCAGGCGGTGGACCAAAACAACCACAACAACCAGGTGGTGGACCAAAGACCCCTGAGCAGCCTGGACAGTCCGGTCAACCAGGACAACCAGGACAGCCAGGACAACCAGGACAGCCAGGACAGCCAGGACAGCCAGGACAACCAGGTCAACCAGGACAGCCAGGCCAACCAGGAACACAACCAGGCGGTGGACCAAAACAACCAGAGCAACCAGAACAGCCACAACAACCAGGTGGTGGACCAAAGCAACCACAACAGCCACAACAGCCACAGCAGCCACAACAGCCACAACAGCCACAGCAGCCACAGCAGCCACAACAACCACAACAACCACAGCAGCCACAACAACCAGGCGGTGGATCAAAGACCCCTGAGCAGCCTGGACAGTCCGGTCAGCCAGGACAGCCAGGACAGCCAGGACAGCCAGGACAGCCAGGACAGCCAGGACAGCCAGGACAGCCAGGACAGCCAGGACAGCCAGGCCAACCAGGAACTCAACCAGGCGGTGGACCAAAACAACCACAACAACCAGGTGGTGGACCAAAGCAACCACAACAGCCACAACAGCCACAACAGCCACAGCAGCCACAACAGCCACAGCAGCCACAGCAGCCACAGCAGCCACAACAACCACAACAACCACAGCAGCCACAACAACCAGGCGGTGGACCAAAGACCCCTGAGCAGCCTGGACAGTCCGGTCAACCAGGAACTCAACCAGGCGGTGGACCAAAACAACCACAACAACCAGGTGGTGGACCAAAGCAACCACAACAGCCACAACAGCCACAACAGCCACAGCAGCCACAACAGCCACAACAGCCACAGCAGCCACAGCAGCCACAACAACCACAACAACCACAGCAGCCACAACAACCAGGCGGTGGACCAAAGACCCCTGAGCAGCCTGGACAGTCCGGTCAACCAGGACAGCCAGGACAGCCAGGACAGCCAGGACAGCCAGGACAGCCAGGACAGCCAGGCCAGCCAGGACAGCCAGGCCAACCAGGAACTCAACCAGGCCGTGGACCAAAACAACCACAACAACCAGGTGGTGGACCAAAGACCCCTGAGCAGCCTGGACAGTCTGGTCAACCAGGACAACCAGGACAGCCAGGACAACCAGGACAGCCAGGACAGCCAGGACAGCCAGGACAACCAGTGCAACCAGTACAGCCAGGCCAACCAGGAACACAACCAAGCGGAGGACCAAAACAACCAGAGCAACCAGAACAGCCACAACAACCAGGTGGTGGACCAAAGCAACCACAACAGCCACAACAGCCCCAACAGCCACAGCAGCCACAACAGCCACAACAGCCACAGCAGCCACAGCAGCCACAACAGCCACAACAACCACAACAACCAGGCGGTGGACCAAAGACCCCTGAGCAGCCTGGACAGTCCGGTCAGCCAGGACAGCCAGGACAGCCAGGACAGCCAGGACAGCCAGGACAGCCAGGACAGCCAGGACAGCCAGGACAGCCAGGCCAACCAGGAACTCAACCAGGCGGTGGACCAAAACAACCACAACAACCAGGTGGTGGACCAAAGACCCCTGAGCAGCCTGGACAGTCCGGTCAACCAGGACAACCAGGACAGCCAGGACAACCAGGACAGCCAGGACAGCCAGGACAACCAGGTCAACCAGGACAGCCAGGTCAACCAGGAACACAACCAGGCGGTGGACCAAAACAACCAGCGCAACCAGAACAGCCACAACAACCAGGTGGTGGACCAAAGCAACCACAACAGCCACAACAGCCACAACAGCCACAGCAGCCACAACAGCCACAACAGCCACAGCAGCCACAGCAGCCACAGCAGCCACAACAACCACAGCAGCCACAACAACCAGGCGGTGGACCAAAGACCCCTGAGCAGCCTGGACAGTCCGGTCAACCAGGACAGCCAGGACAGCCAGGACAACCAGGTCAACCAGGACAGCCAGGTCAACCAGGAACACAACCAGGCGGTGGACCAAAACAACCAGCGCAACCAGAACAGCCACAACAACCAGGTGGTGGACCAAAGCAACCACAACAGCCACAACAGCCACAACAGCCACAGCAGCCACAACAGCCACAACAGCCACAGCAGCCACAGCAGCCACAACAACCACAACAACCACAGCAGCCACAACAACCAGGCGGTGGACCAAAGACCCCTGAGCAGCCTGGACAGTCCGGTCAACCAGGACAGCCAGGACAGCCAGGACAGCCAGGACAGCCAGGACAGCCAGGACAGCCAGGCCAACCAGGAACTCAACCAGGCGGTGGACCAAAACAACCACAACAACCAGGTGGTGGACCAAAGACCCCTGAGCAGCCTGGACAGTCCGGTCAACCAGGACAACCAGGACAGCCAGGCCAACCAGGAACTCAACCAGGCGGTGGACCAAAACAACCACAACAACCAGGTGGTGGACCAAAGACCCCTGAGCAGCCTGGACAGTCCGGTCAACCAGGACAACCAGGACAGCCAGGACAACCAGGACAGCCAGGACAACCAGGACAGCCAGGACAGCCAGGACAGCCAGGACAACCAGGACAGCCAGAAGGGGAGAAACCAAAGGGCAAAAGCCGATTCTGCGTTTGCTGGGACAAAATTGAAGATATCCCATTCAATGTGCGTAGACAAATCGGATTCTAATTATTCCACGATATCTTTGAATTTATGAAGCGAAACTACACGACTGTATAACGAATTTGTTACCAAATAATCGACTTTGTTTATAATTATGTATGTATTCTTTTATTGAGCAAACTGCAAAAACCCTAATTGTAAAATTAGGTCGAAAAAAAAAACAGATTGATAATAAAAATGTATTTGAAAGTATATCTTTTATTTATGTTCTTTTGACTGCGTTCGCGACTTCGTTCGCTAGGACTTTCATGGTCGGTTTTACCGCTTAAATATTCGAAAAAAAGTAGTCCACAGTTTAATCCAAGTTTCGAGGTATAATTGGGCAAAATTTCATATCTCGAACTTAAAAAATAAACATTTTCTCATACTATCTTTCAATGGCGGTATTACCCCCAACCCTTCTTATTTTCAAAACAGAAAGTAGGGTATGTCCGTTCTTGAGGTTCAACGTATACTATTACCAAATACCGCCAAAATCGGTTCAGTGGCTTATAGGTTTAAAGAACGTTTATTTCTCATAAGAACTTATACAATGTTCACTTAAAATGAGATTTGGAATATATTTACTTAATAATAATACATTTTATAACTTATGGGCTTAGTCTATGCAAATACTTATTATATTACAATATACGAAATTAGTTATAATCCTTAAACAAACAAGACGATACGTAACCTGTTTAATTATTCTTATGTTGGGGGTAGGTAGTTCTAGTACAAAAGTTGGCAAATGGAACATAAAAGGAATTGCCATGTAGGCGTATGGTACAAGTCAGATAATTTGAGCGTTTTTTTATTATAGTGATAATTGGACATAGGACTTTAGATGTTTTTTTGTATATATTTATATTTTCACACTCTTTTATATTATTTGGCAAATTATTAAAAAGTTTTGCTCCCTCTGATATTATTGTTTTTTTTTCAATTTTTGTTCGTGTTTTAGCTAACTTTAGTTTGATTTTATTTCTAAGGTTGTGTTTGTTTTCTTTTAGTTCTATATGTATATTCGATTGTATGTTATTTGAAATAATGTTTTTTATTAACAAGCATGTATTGTAGATATACAGTTGCTTTATGTTAAGAAGCTTTGATTTTTTATAAACTTCATTTGTAGATAATAAGAATGGATAGTGAAAGAGAACTTTAATTATTTTATTTTGCGTTCTTTACAATCGTTTAATATTTGTAACTGCAGCTGTACCCCATATCTGTATCAAATACTCAAGCTGTGATTTAACCAGAGAATTGTAGATGATATAACGGATCCTACTTGGAATACAATTAGAGACTTTGCGTAATGCTCCTAATAGTGATGTTAACTTTGTTTTAACGTGCTCGATATATGGTTTCCATGACAACTTATCGTCTATCATCAAACCCAAATATTTTTCCAGTTGTGTTTGTTGAAGCATATCATTGTTTATTGTAAGTGGTGTGACATTTGGTATAACTTTATTTTTGGTACAGAATATCATAAATGATGTTTTTGATGTGTTAACTGTAAGTAAATTATGCTTCAGCCAATTATTAATCATGTCAAGATCTGCTTGAGCATCGTTCATAATTTTATGTAAATTTTTGTCAAAATAGAATAAACATGTGTCATCTGCATATAGAGTTAAATCACCCGTTAATCCTATTGAACCTATGTTATTTACGTATATGAGAAACAATAATGGGCCTATAATTGATCCTTGTGGTATTCCATATGTTACATCCTTGACAGAGCTGACACAATTTTTAATTTTAACGACTTGCTTTCTGTTGGACAGGTAAGATGTAAACATTTGAAGAGCTGTATCCCTGACACCTATGTTTAGTAATTTTAGTAAAAGCTTTTGGTGGCTAACAGTGTCAAATGCCTTTTTCAAGTCGATAAAGATTCCTAGCACGAAGTTTTTTTTATCAATGTTAGTTTTGATTTTTGTAACCAGATCTATAGCCGCCGTTAATGTACTTGACTTCGAACGGAAGCCATATTGTTGATCGATAAGAAAGTCTTTATTAGTGAGGTACTTATTGAGTCTGTTGTACAGTATTCGTTCAACGATTTTCGACATTACAGGTAGAACAGACACGGGCCTATAATTACCGGGATCTGATCGACTTCCTCTTTTATATATAGGGCTTACTTTAGCTATTTTCAGGGAATCAGGAAATACACCGCGAGCCAAACATTCATTGATACACAGAGTAAGTTTACCTATAATATTTTCTTTTATGCATTTTATTGTTTTTGTGCTAATTCCATCCAAACCAGTGCTAGAATTAGCGTCTAAGTCGTCTATTATTTTGGAAACTTCATTATTATCACAAGGAGCAAGTTCATTTAGAATTGTTTTATGAGTATATGTTTCATCGTACATAAATATGTTTCCATGGTTCAAATGATAAACACTGGGTATATTATTTGCTAAATTAGCACCAATTGAAGAGAAAAAATCATTGAAAAGGTTACAGACTTCATCACCGTCGGTGATCAGACCTGTGGGTGATTTTAGCTTTGGTATTTTGGTATTTTCTTTAACCTTGTTTAAACCTAGATTATTAATGATTTCCCACATCTTTTTTGGGTCACTATGACAGTTTTTAAATAATGATTGGTAATATATTTTTTTTGCAACTTTTATTTTATATTTCACTTCATTTTGTTCTTTGCGATATTTTTTTGCTATTGTATCATCATTAGGGTTAGTTTTTGTCAACTTCCATAGACTGTTTCGGATATTAATTGATTGTATGATATTTTTATTGATCCAGTCACTTTTGGGTAGATTTTCATACTTTATTTTGTTTATCTTATTAAGCTGTATTTGTTCCGATATAAGTTTTGCCAGTTCGTTATAGTTATTGTTTTTATTCTCGTATTTAGCTGTACATATGTTTTTGGATAGGGTTTCGTAATTTATTGCTTGGTATTTTACTTTTTTATTTTGTTTAAGTCCTATGTCGCTGATTTCTAGATAGATGTGCTTATGATCTGAGAAAGATGATTCTATTAATGAAAAACTGAAAGAGTGATTATTTATATTAGAGCATACATGGTCAATAAGCGTGTTTGAAAAACTAGTCTGTCGTGTACCAAAGCGAGCATCTATAGAATTAATTATTTCGTAGCCATTCTCTTTGATTACATCTATATAGCGTTTTACATTAGAGTTTTTGCTTAGTAAGTCTAGGTTGAAGTCACCAAATATGATACACCTCTTTCGTTCTTCCAGTTGTTTTGAGTAGATGTCTAAGAAATTTTGAAAATTGCTGTCTCCTGGTTTATAGATAGCACCTATGCTCAGCCATAGGTAGTGGTTTCCATCTTCAAATAATTCTTCCGTGATTTCATGTTTTATACTGTCGAGGACGTAGATAGATACACCTCCACCTCCCTTTTTTTCCTCTTTTCCTTGTCTATTTTTACTGTCTTGTTTCTCATGTCTAAAATTGTATATATGTGTATAGTTTGGTAAAATGTAGGTTTCCGCTTCCTGTTCTGATTTTAGCCATGTTTCTGTAAAAATTAATATGTGTGTTGTTTTCGGTATTTATTTCAAGATACATTTTAATTCGTCGAATTTACCTTCCGTGCATTGCATATGCTTCGTAGGTTAGCATAGAAGAAACGAAGTGAGGATGGATGTAGCGGTAGGTTTTCGTAGTTATTTATTCGTAGTATGCGTGAAAGCCGGACAGAGAAATAGACAGACAGACTGACAGAGTTACTTTCGCATTTATAATATTAGTTTATGTACCTATATGGATGACTTCCTTTGCTACTTTCTTCCAACTAAAGAAAGGGAAATAAATCACTGATACAGTGAAACGCAAAGACTAATCCTAAGTAACCTCGACATACTACAGCAATGATCGTTAAGCTATTTAGCATGTAATATGTCGTCAATACTTACTTATGGACTATCTAAAGACACGCAACGGATATCCACTTGCTATCCGGTATTCGGCCTAACCGCCCATTATTTACTATCCGAATACCGGATAGTTCCACACTATCCTGCCGGGTACCGTATAGTGATATGTTTGGTTATTAACTTTGAAAAATGGTTACTATACAAGAAAACAACAACAAATTATCCATATATACACATTAAACATAATAAAAATTATATATTCAGCAAATTAGGCGGGCGCACGTGTACTGCATACGAAATAGTTCGCACAATGACTTAATAAAATTCGTTTCTTGGCTAGAAAAACTGTCTGCGTGAACTACAATACGGAACAGGTTGAAACTTGGACGGCGCGCCCGCCTCGCTGGCGTCCGTGCGTAATCACTCGGCAGGACTCACTGAAAACCAGCGTCATGGCCTGCGCCGTGGGCCATGACTTATGCTGAGTGAGGCCCTTTTATTTGGGACATTACGCCTTGTCATAGTCTGCACCGCCCGGCTGACGAGGAGATCGATTTTTCGTTTTATTGTATACATACATATATATATTTTTTTGTCGTTATCTCTTTGTCTCCTCTTTGTATATGTGTACTTATATGACAATATTGTGATGTCTTTTAGTAATAAATGTTTCTTTCTTTCTTTCTTTCTTTCTTTCAACAAACTAAAATTTAGGTATCGTTTGGCTGGCTGAATATTCGGCGGCCGGATACCGGCTATTCGGCCTGATCATCGGCCGATCCGCTATCCGTCGCATCTCGAACGATGTGTGGGAAAAACTTTTCGAGAATATTGTAGACGACTCTTTCGATCTATAAACATTTTGGTCTTTCCATGTACGAGTATGTACATCTTAGAGTTAGCAAACTTTGTTAAATGCCTTCTGCCGCTCCGATTGGTCGTGATGTTATATAGCCTAAAGCCTTCCTCGATAAATGGACTATACAAAATAAATATTCCAACCCGTACTTTCTGTGATTAACGGGTTGAAACAAACTCCTTAGTGTGCCAACCTACGACATGACCTACAAGTCGACACAAATACAGCGTCAGCAGAATTGGCGTAGTAAACAACGCTCCATACGTAATGCGTGACATCGATATCCTACATCGCGATATCAGAGTTTTCGTCGCCACTAAGTATATATACAACAAACCAAAATTGGTAGTTGGGCCTTGGTCCCCGAGCAGATAACACCTAGCTCGGCGGAAGTACTTCCACTTTTATTCCACATTTAATCCAAATTGTGAGGAAGAAAATAATAGTTTAAAAAAATAAAAAAACACGCATTTATAGCATACCGAACTAAAAACTAGATTTTTTTTTATCGAAATGTATTGTCATCGATCCTTGAGACGTATGCAAAGTTCCAAGTTGATTAGGTGTTTAGAAACCGTTAAAAATCGTGCTCAAAGATTTTGTTACATACATAGATACATCACGAGTTAATAAATATATATTTTTTTAATCTAAGCCACAGATAATGCAAGACATTCAGTTTTGAGCAGCTTTAAAAATAAGGAGGTTAAAATGTTTACATTTGATGACCTAATTATCATAGACTAAGAAGTTAAATCCCTACTAATATTATAAATGCGAAAGTAACTCTGTCTGTCTGTCTGTCTGTTACGCTTTCCTGCTTAAACCTCTCAACCGATTTTGATGAAATTTGGTATAGGTATACGTTGAATCTCAAGAACGGACATAGGCTACTTTTTATTAGAAAATAAGGGGGGGAGGGGGGTAATACCACCATTGAAAGTTTATATGGAAAAATGATTATTTTTGAAGTTAGAAATATGAAATTTTGGCGCAAACATAGCTCGAAAGTTGGATTAAAATATAGACTACTTTTTGTTTCGAATATTAGGGAAAAAAGGGGTAAACCCGACCATGAAAGGATGTAGTCCACGCGAACGAAGTCGCGGGCACAGCTAGTAAGTAATAAATGTTTCTTTTTCGACAACCTCGGTGGCACAGTGGCTAAGGTAGGCAAAACCGCAAAAGGTCCCGAGTTCGATTCCCGATCAGGTCCATTTGGAAAGAACTTTTCTGAATTGACTTGCGTCTGGTTGTGCTGTGATGACGTCCCCAGTTAGTATCCGTCGTCTGGTGCTCACAGTACAAGGGGAAACCTTAGTTTAAAACCAGGTGATTGGTGTGGTTGTCTGGCGCATATTATTTATTTATGTATGTTACAGAAAACTTAGAGAGAGGTGGGGCATAGCGATTTATCGCTCGAACTGGAGCAGCCCGACTGGTGAAACACCTCCACCTTACAGAAGACCGTAGCCAAATAACAATCACTTCGGTGTTGTTGTGTTCCTGCGTGTGAGTAAGGTTTCCAGAACTCCTGGGGGGTGCTACATTAGTAGCAGGGGTCAAGCCTTCAAGGTAAGGGCGACAAGTTCAGTAACAGATTTATTATGCTGTACTTGTCACCCTTAAGCTAGGACCTCATTACCACTTAACATCAGGTGGGATGAGGTCAATCTTGAAGTGCAATATAAAAAAAAACAATAGCATTAACTCTCATGGCTTGACTTACAATGTCAATAAATGTGAATATATGATCTTCGGGGTCAGAGGAAAAAGTAGCGAAGATGGACCTGAGCTGTTCTTAAATAGTGCAAAAATTAAAAGAGTGTCCTCCTTTAAATACCTAGGTCACTTTATTGTCGATGACCTTAGAGACCATATAGATATTGAAAGGGAGCGTAGAACTCTGGCAGTCAAGAGCAACATGTTGACACGGAGATTTGCACGATGTACGGAAGAAGTCAAAATCACATTATTTAAGGCGTACTGCCAAAGTATGTACACGAGCAGTCTCTGGGTCAACAACACAAGGAAGTCGCTGGATGTCCTACGAGTCCAATATAATAAGTAATGGTTTTAGGATGCTGCTGGGATTGCCTCGGTATTGTTCCGCGTCGGAAATGTTCGCGTAAGCCCGTACAGACGGTTTTCACGCGATATTAAGAAAGAAAACGGTGTCACTACTGAAAAGGGTGAGGGATAGTCACAACAGCATCCTGAAAACAGTAGCGGAAAATTACAGTTCTCCGCTAATGAAACATTTTATACGTACCCTTACGTTTACTAACAATAGACAATAAGAAATTGTTACTAACCCACTATGGATTTAAACTCGTCCGAAATAAATTATTTCATTATTATTATTATGTCTGTTTTTTTCCAATATCTCGGGACTACAGAGTCCCGGACTTTTGGGAGGCGTGCATGGGGCCGAAGCCAACACGTAGAGGCCCTTTAAAAAACAAGTATGATCTAAATGTAATGTGACACCGACCGACGATTATCCCTGTATACACTATAAAATGCAGCCAAGGATAACCCCCGGTCAGTGCAGGACTATGGAATGGAGTAGGAAAACAAGAAATCTGGGCTATTGGGTTGAGGTGCTAATGGACTGGGTAACCAGGACTATGGAAAGGACTATGGCACCTGCCCAAATCTATGTTTAAAAACACGATTAAAATGGGCAGGTGGTGACTCGCCATCTCACTGTTATGGGCCCCCATTGGTCGCCCACTCAATGCACGAAGCAGGAGCGACGAGGAGCAACATTGTGTGAGCGGCTCAGGGTGTGGAGAGGTGTGCACCGCTTTCTACCCAGTGGCTTACGCCACTGTGCCAACTCGCGACTTAGGCATCTTTCACTTCCACCCTGCGAGCATATAGCTCTGACGCCCCACTCTGGACGGCCGGCTAAGGCAAGCCAGAGGTGAGAGTCCTGCGGCCCCGGTGGGGTCCACTCCCACCGGCCAACTAAGGCAAGCGGAGGAAGGGGCCTGGTCGACTCTCAGGGGCACGGGTCCCAAGGGGTGTCAATCCCATTCAGCCCGCCACAAGCTGCCCTGGGCAGACTGACTGCACTGATAGAGAGTTGTCGCTCTTCATGGTGCGAAGATCACCAACTCTCACCAGCGGGAAATGGGCTCGTCACTTCCCTACGCCTTTATTATTATTATTATTATACTTTTGATTAGCTAATAGCACACCGCCTACGTATTTTCAGCAAATTACCACCTGACATACTGACTTCAATCTATTTTGACCTGAATGTCAACTTCTTAAAATGTCAATCGGACGACAAAATGTTAATTCCTGTCATCTTCTTGTCAACTTCGCATTATCAGGCCTAGCATGTGACGCGACTAAATTTTATCGCGCTCTTAACAAACGTCAAAATCGACTGAAGTCAGTGCGTCAGCTGTTGATTGGCTGAAAATACGAGTGCGGTGTGCTAATAGTCAATTCACAAATTAGCAAAAAATTAGCGAGAAATTTGACGTATTGCGCATGCTAGGCCTGAATGACAACTTCTCTGATTATTGATTTCATGAGCTGAAACATCTTCCACTGATATTTGACTGCTGTATTATCATAAATGTTCATTTATTTGTTGATGCACAAATACGTTGCTACGAATAGTATATTTTTCAAATCCTACCGACTGTTTAATAGAATCATTGTTTTATTTTAAAGAAACATTTTGTCTCCTCTTGCGATAAGTATGTAGTTCTAAACATATTCGGCAGAGGGCACTTACCGGAGGTTGATACAGCAGAAAAATTTCATCGCCTACAATAACTTGCGGTTAGCTCAGTTGGTAAGAGCAGCACGCGCGATACGTGAAGGTCGCCGCACACCGCAAAAATTATGATTCTTTAAAATATTCAAATTTCGCTAGTGCGGTGAGAAACGGTTTAAGATTTAAAAAAAAATAGTATCTTTTTTTTATTGAGTCATGATTTATAGAGCCAAGGAAATAAAAACAAAACGTCCGAACGTTCGAAATTTAATTCGAATTCTCAATGGCCGCATTATGCGATTCTCTTATAATATTATCCAGCTTACTTCTGGTCGCGTACAAATTCTTTCTCAGCTTGACAATTATTTTATCCGCCACGCCGTCTGTCACTTCGGGAAATTCCTTGACCAGCTTCAGTTTTATTTCAGCGAATGCCTCATCGTTATTACCATCGTTAGACTCTGTTGGTTCATCGTTGTTTTTGTTTTCTATCGTTTCTCTTAAATCCGTCGCGAAGTTCTGCAGGAACTCTTCTAATGTCAGTTTGACTTTTTCCAGTTCGTTCACAGTTAGGTTACCGTATTGGGCGTTGACGTATTGGGCCATAACCTGTAATAAACAGTTAAAATTTAAAAAAAAACGGTCAAGTGCGAGTAGGACTCGCGCTAATCGGAGATATATTTAACATTAGACAAACTATTTCTTTTTTTTATTGTTTTCTGGAGTCGTCCTGGAGTTGCATCAAGCAAAAAATGGCAAATAAAAACCGTTTTTTATTGTGTACATAAATATACTTTCATGGACGATCTTACCCCTACCTCTCTTAACATTCGAAACAAAATGCAGTCAATATTTTAATACAAGTTTCGAGCTATATTTGTGCCAAATTTCATATCTCTAGCTTACAAAATAAACATTTTCCCATATAAACTTTCAAGGGCGGTATTAACCCCACCATACCTGATTTTTAAAAAGTATGACTATGACCATTTTAGAGGTTCAACGTATACGTATACCAAATTTCATCAAAATCGGTTCAGTGGTTAGGCGTGAAAGCCGGACAGACAAGTCAAATTCAATATTCTTTTATACATGTAAATTACACCAGTAATATTTATGAAACGTCTATATAATGCAAATGACGCTACCTCCGGTTCGGAACCTATAACTTACAGAGAAGATCCCGGCAAGAAACTCTGTCGTTCATATCACAAATATAGCTGAACTTATAACTAGTTTTGCACTAAGACATACAGTGTAGTAATTAGATAAAATAATGTAGTAAATTGTAAAAAATAATTCATTGATTCAAAGTAATAAGAAAAATTAAAAAATATATATATTTAAATTAAACAAACTGTAGGTCCTAATGCACATTCGTGCTTAATAAGAATTTTGCCAACTTGCGAGTTGACAAATACGTAAAGAAATAGGTACCTCTTGCTGAGTTTGTATAAATAGAAATACAATTAGTAAATATAATTAGTGAAATTTTTCATGTAGACAGACAAAGTTACTTTCGCATTTATAATATTAGTATGGACGCTCATTTTTAGGGTTCCGTAGTCAACTAGGAACCTTTATAGTTTCGCCATGTCTGTCTGTCCGTCCGAGGATAATCTCAGAAACCGTTTGCACGAGAAAGCTGAAATTTGGTACAAATATGTATATTAATTACGTCAAAATAGTGCAAACATGAATAAAAAAAATGTTTTTTAGGGTACCCCCACTACACGTAAATTGAGTGATTTTTTTTTTAATTTCAATCCCAACATGTGATATATCGTTGGATAGGTATTTAAAAATGAACAGGGGTTTATATTTTTATAATTTTAATATTTTGGGAAATAATCGCTCCAAAAGAAAATAAAATTGTGTCCCCTCCCCTCCAACTTTTGAATCATAAGTTCAAAACGTATGAATATAGAACGGCATAAAGGCTTTCTAGGAAAATTATTTTGAACCTGATGGGTTTAATAGTTTTTGAAATTTAAAGAAAAATATTTTTTTAGCGTATACCTACCTATGTCAAGTCAATGTTTCACACAGATAGCCCATTTTTGTAACTTTAAGTGGGTATACTTAAGTATTGTGATGCACTGAAAACTACGGAACCCTACACTGAGCGTGGCCCGACACGCTTTTGGCCGGTTTTTTATAATATTAAGGACGCTTATTTTGTATATATTGTATACTTCACCTGTTTAAAGTTCTGTATATAAGATACTAGTGTTACATCTTTCTGCAAACTGACGACCTGGTGATCTACCTCAGTCGTAGCATCATACTCCAGAGTCGTCTCCAAGACTGGCTGACCGGAACTTAAGGCCGCCATAGAAATTAGAAGTAGAGGAATGTCTGAAACATATTTAAATATATTTTTTTATAGAAGCGCAGTATATTGTCTCCTCCCAGCCTGATGTTAAGCAAGAGAGGAACCCACATCGCGATGACAACGATTTGATACCGAAATACCCTATCCGTTAGCATCGCCATACTGGCCCGCAAGATGTTTCTTCACGCTCTTGAAGGAATCCATGTCAAAGGAAGGAGGAAACACATGAGCCGGCAACGAGTTCCACTTCTTTATGGTCCGGCAAAGATAAGAGATACCAATTTTTTTTGTTCGTGATGGAATATTTTCTACGGTGAAGCGATGACATCATTGGCCGGCTCTTGATCATTTTATTGCAAAAGAATAATAAATCCAATTTATTATTAGGGATACAAAAATTGTTAAGGTATAAACTAATCAGGCCAGATTTGTTTTTATAGCAACGCCAAGAAACAAAAATATGACGAATGATCATATCACTAACTACACACACGAAATGAAGTAAACCCATTTTTGTATATAGCTAACCTATATTGGTCAATATGTCAATATGGGAAACGAACTTTTCTGTATTGTCTCGGGTCTGGGTGTTGTGGTACCGTCGTTGTTTCTGATTTCTGTAACACAAGTGCTTAAGCTACTTACCACAGAATCAGAGCAATGTATGTGATGTTGTTCAATATTATATTTATATGTATTTATATTGCACTTCAAGATTGACCTCATGCCACCTGATGTTAAATGGTAATGAGGTCCTAGCTTAAGGGCGACAAGTACCTACATCATAATAAACCTGTTACTGGACCTGCTCTTACCTTGAAGGCTTGACCCCTGCTACTAATGTAGCACCCCCCAGGAACACTGGAAACCTTACTCACACACAGGAACACAACAACACCGAAATGATTGTTATTGGGCTGCGGTCTTCTGTAAAGTCTCACCAGTCGGGCTGCTCCAGTTCGAGCGATAAATTGCTATGCCCTACCTCATAAAATTACTAATGGCTATTTCTCGTGCTTTGAAGTTCAATTTACCAACCCAATACACGTGATAAATATTATAATTATATAAAGATAGAAAGAAAAAGTAATTAGCTCACATTAAATTAATTCGCTTGTCACATGAGATAAAGGTTGACATTATTTTCCTTACATTAGAGCATTTTATCGACTATTTTGGAACCAATATCGTTAGAGAGTAATAAACGAACGTCGGCCATTTTATTTTTTAGTGTTCCGTACCGAAGTGGTAAGAACGGAACCCTACTAAGACTTCACTGTCTGTCTGTCACCAGGCTGTATCTCAAGAACCGTGATTACGTCATTCTAATCACCATGTTCTCTTACCTCAAACAGATATGTCCGCTTCAAATTTAAGATGGAAACCACAGAATGATGAAATACTCACACATAATGCAGAATATTGCGCAGTATGTCTGTTTATTGTCCTGGCGTCCGTTCTTCGTTGGCGACACGATTACAATACAAAAGTTGAATAAGCTTAACTGGTGACCGCGTCAAACTGTAACGAACCAAGACGAAATATTAAAATCTTACTAATACATCCCTACTAATATTATAAATGCGAAAGTAACTCTGTCTGTCTGTCTGTTACGCTTTCCTGCTTAAACCTCTCAACCGATTTTGATGAAATTTGGTATAGGTATACGTTGAATCTCAAGAACGGACATAGGCTACTTTTTATTAGAAAATAAGAGGGGGATGGGGGTAATACCACCTTTGGAAGTTTATATGGAAAAATGTTTATTTTTGAAGTTAGAGATATGAAATTTGGCACAAATATAGCTCGAAACTTGAATTAAAATATAGACTACTTTTTGTTTCGAATATTAGGGAAGAAAGGGGTAAAACCGACCATGAAAGGATGTAGTCCACGCGAACGAAGTCGCGGGCACAGCTAGTATTTAATAAGATTGGGTGTATTGATAGACTTTTTACTCTTTTGGGTAGATATATTTCACAACCTTATGTATTTATTTATTTAAAAACTTTATTGCACAAAAAAGTACAACAGGTGGACTTAATGCTAGGGGCATTCTCTACCAGTCAACCTTTGGGTCATGCGGAGAGTTGGTTTATGGGTGCGGTAATAGTGACAAAGTGCATGAGTAATCTAAAAAACATATTAAACGACAATAGTAACTACCAAGCGTTACAAAAGTCATTTCGGAAACTAATAAATATATATAAACATACATGAATAAATAAAATATATATATAAATATATTCAAGAGAGGTAGGGCATAGCGATTTATCGCTCGAACTGGAGCAGCCCGACTGGCGAAATACCTCCACCTTACAGAAGACCGCAGCTATAACAATCACTTCTGTGTTGTTGTGTTCCTGCGTGTGAGTAAGGTTTCCAGAGCTCCTGGGGGGTGCTACATTAGTAGCAGGGGTCAAGCCTTCAAGGTAAGAGCGACAAGTCCAGTAACAGATTTATTATGCTGTACTTGTCGCCCTTAATCTAAGACCTTATTACCACTTAACATCAGGTGGGATGAGGTAAATCTTGAAAAGTAATATATAAAAAATATATCGATTTGATTCACTCATTCGACACTGTTGGTTGGCTAATAGCACACCGCACTCGTATTTTCAGCCAATCAGCAGCTGACGCACTGACTTCAATCGATTTTGACGTTTGTTAAGAGCGAGATATAATTTAGCCGCGTCACATGCTAGGCCTTACAGTCGGTTGGAGAAAAACGGAAAGTCATTTTTGACACGTTACAAATCGTAAAATATTGGAACCGTGTATTAAAGATCTAATCATAACTTACCTGATTATCAAAATATATTAATAAATTTACCACAACACAATAAACCCACAATCTCTCATCATACTAATATTATAAAGAGGAAAGATTTGTACCTATTTTTGTATGTTTGTAATGAATAGGCTCAAAAAGTACTGGGCCGATTTAAAAAATTCTTTCACCAATAGAATGCTACATTCTTCCAATTTGACATAGGCTACAAAATTAGGAATCCTTGGTAAAATTTGAACAATGTAACCAAAGGTGAAGAAAAATGATTCTAAGGCGAAACGAAGTTCGCCGGGACCGCTAGTAATATATAAACTGAATGTTTAATTAATAAACTAAAACTAATGGCGTAGGTATTTAATGTTATCAAATGTAGGAAATTACTAACGAACGTAAATCATTTAAAATGAACTAAGTTTATGCCGCGTCTTCGTCTAATTAGTTAATTAATTTATGCTGTCCTCGTTTTAATAAAAAGGTTTATTAAAACTATTTGAAAATACATCTTCACTACGTAGTAAATAAATAAAACATTGCCCTGATTCTATGGTAAGTAGCTAAAGCACTTGTGTTACAGAAATCAGAAACAACGACGGTACCACAACACCCAGACCCGAGACAATACAGAAAAGTTGGTTTTCCAATTTAAAAATGGGAATCGAACCCGGAACCTTACACGCTTTGGCTGACTATATTAGCCACTGCACCAACGAGGTCGTCTTATACCTGTTTGCTTATATTTATATTATTTAGTTTTTTTTATATATAATTTTCATTTTGATTTTGTTTTTATCTACTATATAAAAATAAGTCGGGTTTTCCTTCCTGACGCTATAACTCTAGAACGCACGAACCGATTTCCACGGTTTTGCATTCGTTGGAAAGGTCTCGGGCTCCGTGAAGTTTATAGCAAAGAAAATTCAGGAAAAATTTCAACAGAACATCCTCTAAGGCGAAACGAAGTTCGCTGGGACCGCTAGTTATTATATAAATTTATCATGTACCTTTGTATGAATATTCTATTCTGTTGTTAAATTTACTGCTATTTATTATTATTCATTTTGTTTAATCCATACTCACATTTTTACTGTTACCGCACCCATGAACGAACTATCTGCATGACTCAACTTTTTGAGTTGGTATACTGGCAGAAAATGCTCCTAGCATTAAGTCCGCCTTTTGTACTTTTTATTTTGTGCAATTAAGCTTTTAATATATAATAAATAAATAATACTAACGGACAGACGTGACTATTTTTGTGATTTGTTACTACAATAATTTAATTAGGCGCATTTTTAAAATGCAATGTACATTAATTAGCATATTACGAACTTAATTGATGCTTTTATGTGATTCTCCAAATTCTACGTACCGTCAAAAGTATTTCCAGCGTGCTCCTCGATATTCGTTCTTATGAGTACGAAATAAGGTGCAAAATAGAAAGTGTGCCTGACGTGTGTTTGCGCGTTCTATGGTTAAAGTAATGCTCATGTTTGTAAATGCACTCACTAGCGCCTAAAATTGCCATTTTATAAATATTACACTTGTACCTCATCCCACCTGATGTTAAGTGGTAATGAAGTCCCAGCTTAAGGGTGACAAGTACAGCGTAATAAAGATGTCACTGGACTTGTCGCCCTTACCTTGAAGGCTTGACCCCTGCTACTAATGTAGCACCCCCCAGGAGCTCTGTAAACCTTACCCACACGCAGGAACACAACACAGAAGTGATTGGTATTTGTCTGCGGTCTTCTGTAAGGTGGAGGTGTTACACCAGTCGGGCTGCTGCAATTCAAGAGAAACCGCTATGTCCTACCTCTCTTTATCATTAGACAATTTTTATCACAGACTTAAATCTTTGTATAGGTAATGCAGCGATATTTTACGGCAGCTTAAGCAACTTACCATTGATCAGAGCCATGTATGTGATATCAATTTTTTTTTATTTATTACTAGCGGACCCGACAGACTTCGTCCTGCCAAAAATATTTGGAATGTGTCTTGCCCTTAAATTTTAGTAAGTTTTGTACTGGAAAAAGAAAAGGGCTGTCTTTAGAGTTTTCCCGGCTACTATGCAATTTTTTTCGCCGTAAAAACCATCCGTGGACTTCAACGAACATTTAAAAAAGAATTATCAAAATTGGTCCACGCGTTGACGAGTTATGCGCTTACCAACACATTTTGCGATTCATTTTTATATAGGTAATAGATTATTATTTAGTATAGTCAAAGTCAAAGTCAAAGTCAATATTTTTTATTCACATAGATTACATTAGTAATACTTATGAGTGACTGTATAAGTGAAAGTAAAATGACGATGAATTGACATACGGTTATTTTTTTAAGGCGCTATCATGCATATTGCGTGGACTTTAGCTGATTCATTAAGTTTTTGAATTAATTTTAAATGGATGAGGAAAATATTTTGCAGTTTTAACCTTGAACTTATACGTAATAAATCGTACAACTTTAAAAGGATACACAAGCCTAGCCTGCGCCACGCGAGTAAACTTTATCGCACACTTAAGAAAGACAAACATGCATAGCAAGCAATATGTCAATTTTATCGCATGAGACGACAAAAGTTTCGATACTGTTGATTGGCTAATAGCACACCGCACTCGTATTTTCAGCCAATCAGCAGCTGACGCACTGACTTCAATCGATTTTGACGTTTGTTAAGAGCGCGATAAAATTTAGTCGCATTGCGTATGCTAGGCCTGAAAATCAATGCGTCTGCTGATTGGCTGAAAATACGAGTACGGTGTACTATCTCCCAATCAACGGTATCGAAACTTTTGTCTTCTCATGCGATAAATTTGACGTATTGCGCATGCTGGGCCTGATAGTGTTATTTAGGACGGTACGGCCTAAAATAATCATACTAATATTTTAAATGCGAAAGTAACTTTGTCTAATTCGTCTATCCGGCTTTCACACCTAAACCACACACCGATTTTAACGAAATTTGGTAAAGGTATACGTTGAAACTCTAGAACGGACATAGGCTACTTTTTGTTTTGAAAATAGGAGGGATGGGGGTAATACTGCCCTGAAAGTTTAAATGGGAAAATATTTATTTGACGACCTCGTTGGTGTGGCTAAGGTGGGCGGCCAAAGCGCGAATGGTCCCGGGTTCGATTCCCGGTCAGACCAATTTGGAAAACGAACTTTTCTAAATTGACTTGTGTCTGGGCGTGCTGGGATGACGCTCTCAGTTAGTACCAGTCGTCTGGTTCTCATAGTACAAGGGAAAACCTTAGTTTGAGACCAGGTGCTTGGTGTGGTGACCAGGAGATGTGAAATTTACCACAAACGTACCTCAAAACTTGAATTAAAATTTGGACTAGGTACTTATTGTTTCGAATATAAGGGTAGACACCCCTGTCTAAAACCGTCCATGAAAGGAGTGCTGGAGACAATCTACCAGGAGTGCAGAAGTTTAAAGATGTATGTTGACTAACAAATTGTTCTGTATCTCATTCATTTTAATAAGATCTTGTGTGGGCGTTCGAGACAATACGTTTCCAAAGTAAGACTTGCTGCTAATTCAATTAGCGCTTAATTGATTTAGCATTTGATTGTTTCTTTATTAATTCAAGACTTAGTTTTGTTTAACTGGTGACTGCTGGTGACTCTGTATGGGTGAAAACCATATAATTACAGGTCAAATACAATTCAAGATACCACTTTGTAACATTTTTCACTTTATTTTATGCAAATAAATAAATGTCATTCTGTTATTCGTTTTTAAACAAGGTTTTATATAAGCTTGGGTTGTAACTAACTATGTTTTTTTATATATTGCACTAGCTTTCCGCCCGCGGCTTCGCCCGCGTGGAATTCGTTTATATTGTGGTATAAAGCACAACATACACAATTCAATTTAAAATGGTAGGAACCAAAAAAGCGTAAGCTCTCATTCCACTTCTTGCGTATTTTAAAAAGCACATCGTTACCATCATCTAGCGCCATCTATCGCCATCTATCGCATTCCTCATCTCCAATCCATCCATCAAGCAAACTATTTTTTTGTTTTCCCTCGAAAATATCAATGTTTTCCGGGATAAAAAGTACCCTATTATTTAATCCGGACTTCTAACTTTACGTCTGCAAAATTTCAAAGCAATCGGTTCAGTAGTTACGGCGTGAAAGCGGAACAAACAAACAAACAAGCTCACTTTCCGATTTATAATATTAGTAAGGATTTCAAGATTGACCTCATCCCACCTGATGTTAAGTGGTAATGAGGTCCTAGCTTAAGGGTGACAAGTACAGCATAATAAATCTATTACTGGACTTGTCGCCGTTACCTTGAAGGCTTGACCCCTTCTACTAATGTAGCACCCCCCAGGAGCTCTGTAAACCTTACTCACACGCAGGAACACAACGACACAGAAGTGATTGTTATTTGGTGGAATAAGAAAGACAGTGAGTATGAGAACTGCGTAGGTACTCAGTTTTGGACTCTGCTTGTGACACTATAACGATTAATATTCAAACAAAATATATACAACTCAAAGGTGACTGAGTGACTTAGTGATCTATCATTTCACACACACACACACACAAACACATACATACACGCGCACACACACACACACTTAAATGTAAGTTATCTAAGTTAAAATTTAACTTTCATGTATTTTATTTAAATTCTGAAACGTCTGTCTTTGAGGCAGGCGCTAATGGCTGCGACACAGTCTTAAGACTATTGCAGCCATTATCGCTACAACTGTTTGTAAAATAATTGTATGGGTTTCAATAAAGATTTATTATTATTATTATTATTAAAGCCCAAACCACTGGACGGGTCGGGCTGAAAATTGGCATGCAGATTTATGACGTAGGCATTCGCTAAGAAAGGATTTTGATCAATTCTACGTCCAAGGGGATAAATAGGGTATGAAAGTACTAACTCCGCGCGTAGGATGTCGTGAGCGACTGCTAGTTACCGATATTTATAGAAATTTGGACTAAAAAAAAAATAGTTAAATAAAGACTATAAGTTTGACCAACTTTGACGTTTAGAAACCGGTGAAAATCTGTTACATACTTATTATTATTTTTATTTATATCATTTGAATATCTCCCATTTCTACGGTGTTTTAGGCATTTTGGCAGGCTGTTGGCCATACCAAAATGCGGAATTTAGCGCTAAAAATGTACGTACAATTCGATAAGTGTTGAGAATAGTGGCTCTTATATAAATATGGAAGTGAATGGGTGAATCTGGAGCGCCTCAAGATTTATGATTATTATTATGTAAGGAACGTATGTTCTTTACTAAAAGTGGAAGTACTTCCGCCGAGCTAGGTGTGATCTGCTCGGGGACCAAGGCCCAACTACCATTCTTGGTTTGTTGTATATATACTTAGTGGCGACGAAAACTCTGATATCGCGATGTAGGATATCGATGTCACGCATTACGTATGGAGCGTTGTTTACTACGCCAATTCTGCTGACGCTGTATTTGTGTCGACTTGTAGGTCATGTCGTAGGTCGGCACAATTATTTTTTTAAATAACCGTGCCGATTTTAATAATTCTTTCAACAGTGGATAAATAATAAATAAATATCGGACAACATCACACACATTGCTTTGATTCAGTGGTAAGTAGCTAAAGCACTTGTGTTACAGAAATCAGATACAACGACGGCACCACAACACCCAGACCCGACAAAATATAGAAAAGTTCGTTTCCCATATTGACCTGACCGATTTACATATGCATGCAGCGGTCCGCTAGTATATAACGAAATATATATGGATGGCTCGGTATTGCATGAACCTGTCCCCGTAATATGATAGCTCGTCTTCTCGACCGCGCCACTTGCCGTAGTTAAGCAATAATTCCCAATTACTATAGAAGTACAAGTTTATCTAATAATGCAAGGATTTGTGCATTAACTTTATAAATATGCCCTTGACTGTTTGAAAACAGACACGCTGATTAAACGGCCAAATTCAGAATCATAATGTCAAAACTATCATTCGTTTTAGGGTTCCGTAGCCAAGAGGCAAGAAATGGGACCCTTAAAGACACGTCATGTATGCCTGTCCGCCTCCAAATGTCACAGCCACTTTTTTCCGGAACTATAAGACTTATTGTTACGAAGGGAAGGTAGAGGGATAAGGAACTCAGAAAAGGGCGATTAAAAATATATTTAAAACTAGCTGTCCCGGCGAACTTCGTAACGCCTATTTTTTTAGTTTCTAACCTTTTAAACCTTCCCTGAACCTCCACAATTATGTCAGAACCAAGAATAGCCAAATCGGTCTAGCTGTTCTCGAGTTTTAGCGAGACTAACGAACAGCGATTCATTTTTATATATAAGATAAAAGTAAAGGGAAAAATATAGATCGAATGAAAAGAAAAGAAGAGGAAGAATAACAAGCAAGTTGACATATTTAAAGGAATATAAAAATATAACGTTGGACTCATAAGGACTTATCCCTCTACCTTTCCTCCGAAACACTTATACTGTTGAAACTTTGTATGTAGATGTATTCTTGAAACGAATTTTGTTTCATCAAAGCAATACGTGTGGGGTATCTATGGTTTTCAAACCTGATATTGAAGATTCTAATATTTTTCTAAATTGAATAATAGAATAAGGGAATAAATAATCTAAAAAAGTATATGATGTACTTAGGTATAATCATTTAAACTTCCATTGAAAATTGCTTTGAACGAGTACTCGTAAGTAGTTCCTCTGATTACCGCGTTCAATAAACAAATATGCAATCTCTTTAAGAGAGGTAGGGCATAGCGATTTATCGCTCGAACTGGAGCCGCCCGACTGGTGAAATACCTCCACCTTACAGAAGACCGCAGCCAAATAACAATCAATCCGGTGTTGTTGTGTTCCTGCGTGTGAGTAAGGTTTACAGAGTTCTTGGGGGGTGCTACATTAGTAGCAGGGGTCAAGCCGTCAAGGTAAGGGCGACAAGTCCAGTAACAGATTTATTATGCTGTACTCGTCGCCCTTAAACTAGGACCGCATTACCACTTAACATAACAACAGGTGGGATAAGGTCAATCTTGGAGTGCACAATAAAAAAAAAAACTCTTCAGGTTTATGGTATTACTTAGCATAGAAACGTTTTAAAAAACAACTACAAGGGTTTACTCCCAAAAACGAAATATGTCAGATCCGACAACGGATAGCAATTTTCAATTCTCTTACTGGCATACGCAACGCGACTAAATTTTATCGCGCTCTTAACAACGTCAAAACCGATTGAAGTCAGTGCGTCAGCTGTTGATTGGCTGAAAATACAAGTGCGGTGTGCTATTAGCCAATCAACAGTATCGAAACTTTGTCGTCTCATGCGATACATTTCACGTATTGCGTATGCTAGGCCTGATAGTCGCAACTAATACACATGGAATGCGCATTACGCGTTTTTAAAACAAAATATTATTAATACAAATCAAAAACCACGTTTTACTCACGAATTTTGACTAAATCTTCAAGAACGAAACATTTCGTTTGTTATATAAATTTTAAGACTTTCGCGTTCCATTTTAAACATTAAAAAGTCAGACCACGGTTGGTGCAACCTAACCGAAACGTCGGGCAGTAAGTAGTTCGTATTAACTACTAAATAAAAATAGTGTCGCGTTTTGACACGTTAAATTATTTTAAATATTTACAGATACTTTAAATATTTATAGACCTACAGATACTGAAGGACTAAAAACGATATGAATTGATTTATTTTCTGTAAGTTGATTTAAGCACGGTTCCATTATTTTACTATTCGTTACGTGTCAATTAATTACTATGCTTTTTCTAGAACTGACCATGAATCTGGAACGGTTCTGAAACGGGAACGGAAATAAAACCGATCGTTATTCAAATATTGGAACCTGGCATTAAACAGGTGCCACCTTTGGGGACTGGTCTGCTCCAGCTTACCTCTCGAAAGTAAAAACTTACTTGAGTACTTAATTGTTTCATTAAAACAAAACTACATGACTTGGTCCAATGTGACACATAGCAATAAGTTAGATACTGCTACTGTAACTGATCTGCTAAGTTTCTTACCGGTGTCTTCTCGGTAGATATAGGTTCCGAACCGGCAGTAGACTCATTTTGCATTATATTCAATGACGATTCAAAAGTGTTATATGTAACCTACTTGAATAAAGAAATATTTGAGTTTGAGTTTGAAACAGCAAATCCTTTTGCACAGCAATTATGTTTTCCTACCAGCGCCTCGACGTTAATCCTGTTGAGAAGAAGCGGTGCAATATATAGATATATTTTTTAATTCGAACCTGTACTAAATCTCTACAAAATAATCTAAATAACATTATAATTTTTTATTATATTTGTAGTAAGAGGAATACTGTATAAGTAGTATCTATTTGCCGAATTAAAAAAAAGCAATTACACGATTCCTCAGTCAATTTCACGCAATCGTCGTAAACAAAATTGAAATCGGTATTCAATTAACAAGCCATTTTGTGGATAAGTAATCTATAAATAAAGCTCCCTCCTACATAGTATTAAATCAGTGTTACAGTACACAACGTTATATAGAGAAAATCACAATGACAGCTACGATTCGTTAGTAATTCCATCGCGTGGAGAGCATTTGTTTCAATTTTCTCCTAATACTTTTTAAGGCGGGGTGAGTTGGGGAAAATTGGAGGTGGCGGAGAAAACAAATTATAAAATCGACGACAAGATGTGGCTTTTTGATGCCCAGTTCAAATATTTTACTATCCGTAGACGAACTAAAGTTGCTGACATAGCCCGTAGGATTAGTAAGCTGAAGTGGCAATGCGCTGGCCACTTAGCACGAAGATCGGACGGTCGATGGGGCAAAAGGTTCTTGAGTGGAGACCACGTACCACCAAGCGCAGTGTGGGACGGCCACCTACCAGATGGACCGACGACCTAGTGAAAATTGCTGGGTCTCGTTGGATGCAGGTGGCAACGGACCGCTGGAAATCAGTTGGAGAGGCCTATGTTCAGCAGTGGACAGTAACAGGCTGAAATGATGATGTGTTAAAAATGACAATCCGTTTTTCTAAGAGTCGTTAATTCTAATTTCAAATTGTATTTACATATCAGCTATCATCAGTCGTGTGTCGGTCTTTTTTAGCTTACGCCTCGTTAATTTAATACTATACGTACGTAGAACGGATCGTTATTGAAATAATGGAACCGGGCATGAATCGTTTTGTGTTTTTGTACTGGATACCAAAAGTCGATTAGATATTTATTAATGAATAAAATGAATAACAGACAACACAAACATTGAAACCAGAATCTACGGTGGTACCAAAATATTTGCTCAAACATATTTTTTTACATCTAGGATAAAAATAAATACTACATAATAGAAATAATATACAATAACAAATAAAAAATAAAAATCCCTACTAATTTTATAAATGCGAAAGTAACTCTGTCTGTCTGTCTGTCTGTCTGTCCGTCTGTTACGCTTTCCTGCTTAAACCTCTCAACCGATTTTGATGAAATTTGGTATAGGTATACGTTGAATCTTAAGAACGGACATAGGCTACTTATTATAAGAAAATAAGGGGGGGGGGGTAATAACACCTTTGAATGTTTATATGGAAAAATGTTAGAGATATGAAATTTGGCACAAATATAGCTCGAAACTTGGATTAAAATATAGACTAATTTTTCTTTCGAATGTTAGGGAAGGAAGGGGTAAAACCGACCATGAAAGGATGTAGTCCACGCGAACGAAGTCGCGGGCACAGCTAGTAATTAATAAGTGAACACGTCGGCAAGCTCACTGTCAAGACGACTTAAAATATCACAGTTAGATTAATAAAAGATATGTATTCTCTCTCATCGTGTAAGAAAAAACTGGCTAAGAGCAAACTACTAACTAGCTAGCTCAAAAAATGATGGCAAGAAAATTTTACACTAGCGAGCATGTACCAGAAAACGTAGATTAGGACAGCCCTCAACTTGATGGACAAACCTCACTGGTAGAGAGGCTATGGATATGTCGCAGTCATTTTGAATAAATTCGCCGTTTACATACGGCGTCGTCAGTTTAAAAACGCTCGCTGATATGTAATATGCCGAATGCAAAATCAGGCAAAATGACAACAGTTTGTTGTAGTTTTGGGGTCACCATGAATAAAACACTGTTTGGACAAATTAGACCTACTTCATTAAAATATTCAAGTAACAAAAAGGACTTTTATTTAATATCAATTACTTAACCTAAAGTTAATTGAAGTAATTAACGATTCCATTGGTTAGGTTAGGTTAGGTTAGTGATCTGAGGTGGACCGTAGCACTTTGTGCTACCGATGTGGGGTGGGCGGCCATCTCGCTCGCAACTGCGAGCAAAAGCCGCGCTGCGCCGTTTGCAGCGCGGCGGGACAGAAGGCCGACCACAGGGCAGGGAGCAAAGCCTGCCAGGGGGGGAAGAAGAGGCGGAGACCGGCCACAGGCGCGAAGCCGCAAGCCAAATCGCAGCCGGCCAGGTCCGCCCCTGACGCCGAAATGTCCGAGGCGTGAGGCCGCAATAGGCCATGAATATACCGAAGGCGCCAGAACGGGGATCTCTGGCGCCGATCGAGGAGTCCGGGGCATGCTGGGTGGTCCGGCATGCCCTGTGGTGCGGCAACAACAACAGCCGCACCGAGACGAGCTACGCTCGCTTGCGTAACACTTGCGCGTAGGGGGGGGATTGTGACGAATCGCTCACGCGCATCCCGGCCCCCCCCACCAATGCGCAGAGAAGGACCACCCAGGGGTTTTAGTCGGTGCAAGTCCGACACACCACCCTCTGCCTCCCCGTGGCAGAGGGTGACGGTGCGAAGGCATTTCCCCTGGAAAAAAAAAAAAAAATAAAAAAAAAAAAAAAAAGGTTAGGTTAGTGAATAAAGTGAAGCGCAAGCCGAGCGAGCGTAGCGAGCGTGCTGCAGCAGCGGCCGGCGAAGCGCCATGTCTAGCTCATTTGTAATAATATTATAATCATTGAAAAATAAAACAGTTGGAAAGTCATTTACTAGGAATTTCATATATATTTAAAACATTACATATTTTTAACACTATTAAATTTACAGTTCTTTAGTTTTATACATTTCAATAATACTGTCCTTAACAAACCAAATTGTATGGTCACCCTAGCTTTGTCAAGCTATACTTCAATTTGCCGCGTCATTATACATAATGACATTTTGTCCTCGGCATTTTACAAACCAGCATTCGTTTTTAAACTGACGACGCCGTATGTGAACGGCGGATTTATTCAAAATGCCTGCGACAGATACACGTGGAAAAAAGTTTAAAGTAGTGGGAGTTATGGGGGGAGGCCTATGTTCAGCGATGAACTTACTCCAGCTAAACTGATGATAAGATCTAAATTACACATGTTTTTGTGCGTAGGGCCCATAGTCTATTCCGCCCCATTCTCCCCTCTTCATTAGCATACGATTTCAATTTGCGCCCTTATATAAAGCCACCCTTTTACAACCATGAACAGTGCATCTTTATCTACCATTGCAAAAGCTCATGGAAAGTACAACTTAAAGAATAATTCAAAATGGCTTCCATGAGTTTGAAAGTTTTTTTTTCAATTATATTCTTTTCTGGAGCTGTGGTTGCTATTGATGATTTGAAGGTAAAACTTTTAAATTAATTATTAAATGTTTATTTTTAAGGTCATCGCATTTTATGTGTTCGATACGCGACGTCATAATATATGTTTTATTGTTTAAATTGTGTGGTACACACAATTTAAACAATTAATAACGGTAATCGTCTAGAAGTTTTATATTTCGCTGTACTGTAACTAGAAAGCAACGAAAGTAAGTTTCTAGTAATAATATAAAGAAACAGAAAAAAATAATATCTCCTTGGGTCGTGTGATTCAAATCCGTGAATAAAAATTATAGAAATATATTGAGTTTTTAAGTAAAAACGCGTAAAATGTCATATCTCAAACAGCTTGACAACTTCTTTATAGATAAGTACTTTAGGCAGACAGTCTTTAAACTACCTCAAAGTCAAATTTTGTGGTTTAACTGCTGTTAAGTTATAGAAAATCTAAAAAAAACGTATCTCTTAACATCTTACATCCATCTCGGATCTCACAAACCAAAAATTATAGAAAAAAGTTCCTAAAGCAGAAAAAAAAAGAATTAAAAAGTAATAAAAGCCCCTTGTCGCGGATTTTAAATTTGTTATAATGTTTATGTACTTATTAAACCCTTTTATTTGATAGTGACATTTGTTATGGGAGTTGTGTCAAAATATGTAATTCGACATTTTGTGGCGGGCGGCCATCTTGAACCCATTTCCATCAAATAAATAATCTCCCCCGACTAATTTACCTTTCAAACAAAAAATAAAACCAAAATCGTTTCTTTAATGCTTTCGCGTTCCATTTTAAACATCCTTACTAATATTATAAATCGGAAAGTGAGTTTGTTTGTTCCGCTTTCACGTCGTAACTACTGGGGGCCTACCGACATATTTCGTTTATGGGAAAACGAAATATGTCGGATCCGACAACGGATGACAATTTTTAATCCTCATAATCATAAAAAAAACACTTTTAATGCAAATTAGGCGTTTTCAAAAAACATAATATTATTTATGCAAATCAAAAACCACGTCTTCATTCCTAAACTTTTGAATAATCTTCAAAAACGAAACCTTTCGTTTGTTCGTTTCGTTTTTGAGAGTACCCACCCTGAACCGATTGCTTTGAAATTTCGCAGACGTAAAGTTAGAAGTCCGGATTAAATAATAGGGTGCTATTTATCCCGGAAAAAATTGATATTCCCGAGGGAAAACAAAAATATAGTGCTTGATGGATGGATTGGAGATGGTGCTGTGTGTCGTTTAAAACAAGGTAAAATATTGCAAAAGAATATAAACATGTAAATTTAGAATCTAAATGATACGATAATGAATCCCCGGAAATGAGTAATTCCCGAGGGATGATGTAGTTACAATATAACCGAATTCCACGCGGGCCAAGGCGCGGGCGGAAAGCTATTTTTAAATAAAACTAGCTGTACCCGCGACTTCGTTCGCGTAGACTACATCCTTTCATTACCCCCTATCTTCCCAAATATTCGAAACAAAAAGTAGTCTATATTTTAATAGAGCTACATTTGTGCCAACTTTCATATCTCTAACTTAAAAAATAAACATTTTCCCATATAAACTTTCAAAGGTGGCATTACTCCCCCCCGCCCCTTACTTTCTAACAAAAAGTAGCCTATGTCCGTTCTTGAGGTTCAACGCATACCTATGCCATCAAAATCGCTTGAGAGGTTTAAGCGGGAAAGCGTAACAGACAGACAGACAGACAGAGTTACTTTCGCATTTATAATATTAGTAGGGAAGTAGGGATAACGGGTAAAACCAACCGTGGTGACATTTTTGCAACCTAACCGAAACGGGGCCGTAAGTAGTTCTTATTAACTACTAAAAACCGGCCTATTGCGAGTCGGACGAAGGCAGTTACCATTATATATTCAACATATAACCTTAATATACAATTGAATATTCTGTAAATATTTAAATAGTCAAGGTATATGTTGCCGTTATTAACATCGAGCAAAGAACTGCTATAAAATCACGTTTGTTCAATTCAAATTCAAATATTTCTTCATTCAAGTAGGTTACATAGAACACTTTTGAATCGTGAATCTATGGAGCCTCTATGTGGTGAAATAGTACAGACTCGCACACCCTTTTTACTCTCCAAAAGAAATTAAAAAGAATAATAGCAAACATAAAACAAACCGATAGTTGTAAACCTTATTTTCAAAATTACCAGATCCTTACTCTTCCATGCATATATATCCTGGAAACATGCAAATTTGTCCAAAAATATCCAAACTTTTACACACAACGCAAAGATAACCCTGCCACTTAGGTACCATTTGCGCCACAGAAATAAACTTAACTTGCCAACCTCACGAACGACTCTCTACTCTAATAGCCCTTTTGTAATGTCGATCAAAATACATAATAAACTACCTAAAACTATCAAAGAAGAAATAAATTACAAAAAATTTATAAACACATTAAAACAATTCCTAATTAAAAAATCGTATTATAGCATAACTGAATACCTATCTGATATTATTTAAACTAGAGTAGCATTAACACATAAATATAATTAATAATGTAATAATTAAAGCTATAATAATTTCCAATGTATAAATTCTTTTCGTTTTCTTTCTGTTAATTATGTTTATATCAAAGATCGTGTAAACTTTGTTAAAAAGTGAGCGTCCTCTCTCTAATTGCAGTGCCCTTACAGGGTATTCAGTGATCTAATTTTAAGTTACCACCTTGTAAACACTAAAGATGCAATAAAAATATTGAGTATCGTCATTGAATACAATGCAAAGTGATTCTACTGGCCGGTTCGGAACCTATATCTACCGTGAAGACACCGGTAAGAAACTCAGCAGATCATTTACAGTATCAGTATCTAACTTATTGCTATGTGTAGCTCACTTTGGACCAAGTCATATAGTTTTGGTGTTGTATGAGAGCCCGCCTTTAATACTTTTAATTTAATTTAAATTATTTATATTTAAAGTAAATATACAACTAAATATTCTGTGAATATTATAAGCGTTTAACTACAGTTTTTATTAATGTTGATGAAATAACAGGAAAAAAAGAACGTTTGATTTAAGGGAGCCCCCTTATATAAATAATTTTATTTTATTTTTAGTATTTTGCAGTTATTGCGTCAATAAAAAAAAATCTTTGAAAATTTAATCTATCTGGCTATCATAGTTCTTGAGATACAGCCTGGTGACAGACGGACGGACCGACAGACGGCTAATTTTAAATGTTCCAAATCGCTTCATCCATCCGGGAGCTGTGATGATGTCGTAGACAGAGACAGACAGATAGATTGATATGCCTGAATTAGGCAATGAGAAAATAGTTACCGCCTTTGAACCTTATGATCTTCATTTATGGGCGAATGAAATGAAAAATGTCTTTTTTCTTTAGGCCTAGCATGCGCAATACGTCAAATTTATCGCATAAGACGACAAAAATTCCGATACTGTTGATTGGCTAATAGCACGCCGCACTCGTATTTTCAGCCAATCAGCTAACGCACTGACTTCAATCGACTTTGATGTTTGTTAAGAGCGTGATAAAATTTAGTCGCGTGGAGAATGCTAGGCCTGTCTCATTAAGAGTTAAGCGTTGGGTGTTAAAAACGTTTTGAATTTCTAAGGATGAGGCAGACCGAGGTGCGAGCGACAGGGGGGCACTATGGTTCGGTCCAAGGCTTGGCAAGCGGTCTCTACAGCTCGCTAACGAAGACAACAGGTACCTAACCATATATCTCTAGAATATAAAAATGAATCCCTATTTCCCTTAGTCACGCCATCACGCGTGAACGGCTGGACGAATTTCAATATTGACCTCATTCCACCTGATGTTAAGTGGTTATGAGGTCCTAGCTGCACAAAAGTACACCATAATAATCGCTGTTACTGGTGTTATCGCCCTCACCTTGAAGGCTCGACGCTGCTACTAATGTAGCATCCCCCAGGAGCTCTGGAAACCTTACTCACACGCAGGAACAAAACAACACCGAAGTGATTGTTATTTGGCTGCGGTCTTCTGTAAGATTGAGGTATTTCACCAATCGGGCTGCTCCAGTTCGAAGGATAAATTGCTGTGCTGTGCTCTCTTATATTTTTTACTTTTCTACAGGCAAACATACTTGAGACTTCTAGAAGCAGCAGATGCCCTGAAGTTTTATTACGACCAGCTTCCGTTCTACGAACCTCAGGCTGATAACCCGGAAACCAGAGGTTTGTGTTTTAAACCAGCTTATTAAATTAAGGACGACCTCCGTAGCCGAAAGGCGAGCGAGCCGGACTTTGACTTCGCGCCATCTCTGAGGTTCTGGGTTCGATCCCCGGTCGGGTCAATATGGGAAACGAACTTTTCTATATTGTCTCGGGTCTGGGTGTTGTGGTACCGTCGTTGTTTCTGATTTCTGTAACACAAGTGCTTCAGCTACTTACCGCAGAATCAGAGCAATGTATGCGATGTTGTCCAATATTTATTTATTTATTAAATATTTAATTTTTTCCAGTTTGTTAGGATACTAGATATTAATAGCAGTGTGCATTGCTAAATTTAAACAATTGACGCTCCAAAATTTTAAAATGTTTCCACCTTTACTGACCTCTAAAATTAGATAGGTACACTGTTTACATAATGTTTTAAATTGAAACGTCCGTTTATACAAACCTATTTCATTGCATCTAAAAATTAAAAATCTGAACGATGCCAAGGTGTCTTCGATAACCTACGTGGTTTCCAAACATTTCTGCAACGAATGTACCACGGGCCGATAAGTATGTAGTTCTAAACATATTCGGCAGAGGGCACTTACCGGAGGCTAAAAGGTTAATACAACAGAAAAAACAATCGCCTACGATGACTTGCGGTTAGCTCAGTTGTAAGAGCAGCACGCGCGATACGTGAGGGTCGTGGGTTCGAGTCCCGCACCGCAAGGGAGACGGATTTTTCTGTTTATTTGAAATATAGCAGACAAATTGGCCATCTATAATAACTCGCGTTTAGCTCAGTTTGAAGAGCGATATGTGAAGGATGTAGGTTCGAATCCCAGGCATTTCCATTTTCTGTTTGCTTAAAATATATAAAACACAGAAAAATTCGCCACCTACAATGACTTGCAGTAAGCTTAGTTCGAAGAGCAATATGTGAAGTCGGGGGTTCGAATGCCAGCAAGGGGAGTTAAGATTTTTCTGTTTCTTTTTTTTATCGGTCTTCGAGATTAACCTCATCCCACATGATGTTAAGTGGTAATGAGGTCCTAACTAGGGCGACAAGTACAGCATAATAAAGCTGTTACTGGACTTGTCACCCTTACCTAGAAGGCTTGACTCCTGCTACTGATGTAGCACCCTCTATGAGCTCTGTAAACCTTACTCACACGCAGGAACACAACAACACCGAAGTGATTGTTATTTGGCTACGGTCTTCTGTAAGGTGGAGGTATTTCACCAGTCGGGCTGCTCCAGTTCAAGCGGTAAATTGCTATGCCTTACTTCTCCTATACCAATTCTCTTTTCTTCTCCAGTAACGAAGAAGGTTATCTTCACGCCCAAGCTTGGCAGGAACGTGGACAACTTAGAGGATAGGGGTGTGGAGAACTTGGATTTCACTCCGCGGCTTGGAAGGAGGATCCCTCTGGATGCTCTCCCTGTCACACCCTCAGATGACGACGTGTAAGTACATCAACTATAGGGCACCAAAACTAGTTGACCGCGCAATATGTTCTAATAAAAAATAACATAATACTTAATGCTTTTTTTCACTCATCAAAATAAACCTATATGACTTGGTCCAAAGTGTTCTACACATAGCTATAAGTTAGATACTGCCACTGTAACTGATCTGCTGAGTTTCTTACCGGTGTCTTCTCGGTAGTTAAAGGTTCCGAACCGGAAGTAGAATCACTTTGCAGTATATACAATGACGATTCGAAAGTGTTATTATATGTAACCTACTTGAATAAACAAATATTGAATTTGAATTTTGAACTTCTAAAAGTTGAATTAAAAAATATATGGACTTATTTATGTACACCAGACATAAACTATATTGTTTGCGGGATTTTCTTTATTACATCTTTGAATATTTGTAAAGAGTAACTATAGAGTTTATTGTCGGTTCTTCTCGATAACAACAACACTCCGAACACGGCGGTAGTTTAATTTAATCTGACAATTCATAAATAAATAAATATTGAACAACATCGCTCTGTTTCTGCAAGGTTAAGCACTTGTGTTACATAAATCAGAAACAAAGACGGTACCACAACACCCAGACTTGAGACAATATAGAAAAGTTTGTTTCCCATATTCACCCGAGGATCGAACCCGGGAGCTCAGAGATGGCGCGACGCCAAAGTCCGGACCGCTTGCCCCTCGGCTACGGAGGTCGTCAAATCCCTACTAATTATAAATGCGAAAGTAACTCTGTCTGTCTGTCTGTCTGTCTGTCTGTTACTCTTTCACGCCTAAACGGCTGAACGGATTTTGATGAAATTTGGTATAGGTATACGTTGAATCTCAAGAACGGACATGGGCTACTTTTTATTAGAAAATAAAGGGGGGGTGGGAGTAATACCACCTTTGAAAGTTTATTTGAAAAAATGTTTATTTTTGGCACAAACATAGCTCGGAACTTGGATTAAAATATAAACCGACCATGAAAGGATGTAGTCCACGCGAACGAAGTCGCGGGCACAGCTATAGATAATAAATAAAAAATACGTGTGGACTGCCGTGATAAAACTGCTGCGTAGATTTTTTATCAACTTATGCAATTATAACTATTTCTTATTTTTATGCAGCATATTTTAGTATTTTTTTTAAAGCACTGTGACTTAGCATTGTGGTTAAAAGCAGAGAACGAAAAACACACAGAAGAATTCCCCTCATACTGACTTCCTTCTAATATCGTCACCAACACACACACAAATGTAAATCACACAAGCAATAGATACGCAGTATAGTAATGAAGTATCGACACTTGAAAAACAACTTTAAGGCTAATGTGTTTAGGTCGACAAAAAGACGTTCGTTAAAGGGGTCGTTAGTTATGTCATCTTTTTTTTTTTATAGTAGCGCAGTATATTGGCTCCTCCCAGTCTGATGGTAAGCAAGAGAGGAACCCACATCGCGATGACAACGGATTTGATATCAAAATATCCTATTCGTTAGCATCGCCATACTGGCCCGCAAGATGTTTCTTCACGCTCCTTTTGAAGGAATCCATGTCAGAGGAAGGAGGAAACACATGAGCCGGCAACGAGTTTCACTTCTTTATGGTCCGGCAAAGATAAGAGTTACCGAACTTTTTGGTTCGTGATGGAATATTTTCCACGGTGAAGCGATGACATCGTTGGCCGGCTCTTGTGGTTCTGTGTAGGAAAGATACATCTCATATGATGGGATGAAACGCGCGCTGCGATTGGTCCGCGCCTATGACTCGCGGCGTCGGTGAAAATGGTATTCGTACTGTCGCTAGCTCACTTATGAAGCCACCGTGCCTTACTTTTCGTGGTGCCATTTTCAAGCGTTAGAAATGCTTCTGTGTTTTTTTCGTTCACTGGGTCAAAAGCTCATATGATGAGATGAAACGCGCGCTGCGATTGGTCCGCGCCTATGACTCGCGGCGTCGGTGAAAACGGTATTTGCACTGGCGCTAGCTCACTTATGAAGCCACCGTGCCTTACTTTTCGTGGTGCCATTTTCAAGCGTTAGAAATGCTTCTGTGTTTTTTTCGTTCACTGGGTTAAAAGCTCATATGATGGGATGAAACGCGCGCTGCGATTGGTCCGCGCCTATGACTCGCGGCGTCGGTGAAAACGGTATTCGCACTGGCGCTAGCTCACTTATGAAGCCACCGTGCCTTACTTTTCGTGGAGCCATTTTCAAGCGTTAGAAATGCTTCTGTGTTTTTTTCCTTCACTGGGTTAAAAGAGATAAATCAGTTAGCAGCTAGTGTAGGCGCATACATCTAGTCGCACGCATACAAACGCCGTGCCGATGTTTGCCGAACTGATACGACTTTAGACGATGCACGGCTCCCAACAATCGCTGTGCCGGTCTCAGTGGGGGGTGTTAGGTTTATTTTCGTAACGGGATTTCTTTGATTCGGTCGCCGATCTCAAAGCCCGCGATAATAGAAATATGTGTATAGACATAGCTGGGCACCGTTAATCAAACAGTTAACTTCGTTAATCGTTAATCCGTTACTAAAAAAGTTAGCTTGGTTAAATCTTCTTGACTTCAATATTATTAACGGAAGTTAATGAGTCCGTTAACAGTTATTCAAGTTAGCTTAAAAGTTAATCCGTTACTCAAAATGTTAACTTCGTTAATTAACGATTAACGGATTAACGAGTTAATGCCCAGCTATGTGTATAGACTAGCTGTGCCACTTCGTTCGCGTGGACTACAGGGTTTTTCAAGATCTTTCCCGCTAGCTCCCGTTCCCGTGGGAATTTTGGGAATTCCTTTCTTAGTGCACCTCTACGGTACCTAAGCTACGTCCCTTCCAAATTTCAAGTGCCTACGTTTAGCCGTTTAGGCTGTGCGTTTATATGTCAGTCAGTTTCTCCTTTTATATATTTAGATGATTTAATTTAATCCAGGTATAACTACAAGCATAACCAGGGACAAGTTGACAGGCGCACCAGCTACTTCTCACCGCGACTGGGCAGGAAACTCAACTTGACTCCGAGGCTGGGACGAGAGCTGACTTACAGTAAGTAAGAAGAATTTATTAAGTCCAAAAAAGGCCTTCATTGACAAATCTAAATTAAACGGTGACTTTTTTTATATTACCATTCAAGATTGACCTCATCCCACCTGATGTTAAGTGGTGATAAGGTCCTAGCTTAAGGGCGACAAGTACAGCATAATAAAGCTGTTACTGGACTTGTTGCCTTTACCTTGAAGGCTTGACCCCTGCTACTAATGTAGCACCCAGGAGCTCTGTAAACCTTACTCACACGCAGGAACACAACAACACAGAAGTGATTGTTATTTGGTTTGTTAGTAAGGTTTCTAGATAAAATATTTAAGAAATCTGATCTTTGTAGGTGCTAAAATAAACATGTATAGGTTGGGAGGGGTCTTAAAAATCAGCAATCACCAAGGGGGATGGGGGGTTTAAAAATGCCAAAAAAACATTGCTACTGTGTATTTACATTAATATTATAAAGAGGAAAACTTTGTTTGTTTGTAATGAATAAGCTTCTTACATTCTTGTACGATTGGAAAGCGATATTCACCAATGGGCACATAGACTTTTTGATTTGCTAGAAAAGATAAGTCCACGCATACAAAGACGCGGGCGGACGCTAGTATTAAATAAAAAAGATTAGCTCTATGGAGGAATCCAAGGATGTTAAACTTTAAAATTAAAAAAGAAAAAAATATATATTAGGTGGTTTTAATCAAATCTTTTTTATTTCAGACATTTATCCCGAGAAGATCAGACTAGCTCGCAGTACAAACGACTCAAAAACGACGTAAATAATTAAAAAAAGAACTAATTTAACTAACCCCAGCATAAATAATGAACTCGTCATTTAAAAAATATTCTGTGATTGTTTACGCATTTTGACAAAATAAAAAAAAACAAAAACATTGTCTAGTTGTAAGTTATTTTTATGATAAAAATAGAAATAAGTATTTAAAAGACGTATATTTTATTTCGCTATGACAGAACGACCTTTCCTAATAAAGTGACTAATTAAAGATTTCAGCACACCATAACTATAATTATAGACATAAAAACCATTTTCATAAAACGCTTTAAGAAATTTCGTACAAATAGCAGCTGCATCTACAATGAGGAATCAATTTAGTTTGACGAATGACCACATTAAAATAAGAACAAAAAAGTTAGCTAATATATGAATTATTCAAACATTATTAAGTGAAAAAAATATATATACTAGGAACTTAAATGAAAAAAAAACATCATTTTTTTTTGTTAAAAATGTAATGCCAAAGAATAAAGTGACGTAAAAATTGGAGGGAAGCCATGATTGAGACGACTTCGGCTGGTGTTCCCTTATCATGGCTTCCAACTTTAGGATTTTTGTCTTTCTTTTTTACAACAGACTTGTTTAGTTTGAATTTCAATATTATCTGGCTGCCTACGAGTTTGAGCTTTGGCGCCCAAAATCGGCCATTTTGTATTTTCTTTTTTAAAGTTACTCGGTGTTTAGCGCTATCAAGACGAATCTGCTATACTTTTACCTCAAACGTCAAAATATTTTCAGGTATATAGAAATTTAGACATGTATAATATGACTTTATACCAACATACATTGTAAATCATACTTCTTTCTGAAGCACTCGAGATAAGTAATGACAGTTCGAGTCATTACTGTTAGGTACTTAATTTTTGAAAACCAAATTTAAATATTAAGAAAAGTCACTATTACATCGAAATAATCCAATAATTTTGAGATACGTAAATACATTAATTAGAGTCGTTTCCAAAAAGGGTTTAAGTAAATAATCAAACTATTAATAAAATATATAATTATGACATTTTACTGTTGTTTGACGACCTCCGTAGCCGAGCGGACTTTAGCGACGCGCAATCTATGAGGTACCGGGTTCGACCCCGGTCGGGTCAATATCGTGAAGTTGTATCAATTCTTGTAGAAACTTGCTTGTCATTCAATACAAAAAGAAAAATAGTATTTCTTTACACACTGTTTATTTTTATTTTTTAACATATGCAGCAACTTATTAAGAAATTTTAATTCAATCGTTTTTAAGTATATACCTTCATATTACTGTCTATTTATTAGTTAAAAATAAGTGTGATACCTACATACACTAAAAATGATTTAGTGACATTCAATAACGTAACTAAATTGTGCTAATTGATTGTCTAATTAAGATTAAAAGTTTACATTTGGACGAAGAGTAGTTTAGTAATTAGTAATTAATGTTTAAAGTTATTAAGATTATATGCTGTTATTGTAATGGAACCTAATAAAATAATTAATAAGGATGTATTTTAAATGTCCTTTACCCCAGCGTTTATCCCGGGTATTTTTTGTTACATTTCAAGATTTACCTCATCCCACCTGATGTTCAGTGATAATGAGGTTCTAGCTTAAGGGTTTGTCTGACCCCTGCTACTAATGTAGCACCCCCCAGGAGCTCTGGATACCTTACTCACACGCAGGAACACAACAACACCGAAGTGATTGTTGTTTGGTTGCGGTCTTCTGTAAGGTGGAGGTATTTCACCAGTCGGGTGATAAATTTCTATGTCCTACCTCTCTTAAAATAAATACAGACAAAAGCACTTCATACTTTGAACTTTGCACCGTCCGTCGTGTGCATAAGATCGAATATCCATTGTTTGTTACTCTCTCTCGCAAAAAAATACGGAAAAGATTTCGCAGGAAGATAAATGACATACTAGATTAATTATGTACCTTACAGAAGGCCGCAGCCAAATAACAATCACTTCTGTGTCGTTGTGTTCCTGCGTGTGAGTAAGGTTTCCAGAACTCCTGGGGGGTGCCACATTAGTAGCAGGGTTAGCCTTCAAGGTAAGAGCGACCAGTCCAGTAACAGATTTATTATGCTGCACTTAACATCAGATGGGATGAGGTCAATCTTGAAGTGCAATATAAAAAATATAGGATATTTTTATCCCGAAATAAAGCTAACTGAGGGGTTTTCAATTTTAATAACCTATACAGCCTAGTATTTGGGTTACAGCTAAGTATTGATTTAGTTAAACAAAGATCGCGGACCAATCACAGTGCTCGTGTGTCTCATCCCATTCTATGAAATGACGTAACCAACGAACCCTGTCTATTTGTCGACCTAAACGTATAAGCCTTAAAGTATTTTTTCAAGTGTCGTTACTTTATTACTATATTATACAGATAGAAATTATTTATTAGCACACACAATCAATACACGGCCTCCGTAGCCGAGAGGCGAGCAGGCCTGACTTTGGTGAGCTCCATCTCTGAGGTCCCGGGTTCGATCCCCGGTCGGGTCAATATGGGAAACGAACTTTTCTATATTGTCTCGGGTCTGGGTGTTGTGGTACCGTCGTTGTTATTGATTTCTGTAACACAAGTGCTTTAGCTACTCACCATAGAATCAGAGCAATGTATGTGATGTTGTCCAATATTTATATATATTTATTTATACACGGTACATACACAATAAAGTAACACGAACAAAAGATAAACAGTAAAAAGAAGAAACAACAAAAAAAAAAGGAAGAACATATTGATTGCGCAGCTACCGCAACCTCTTGGGACCTCCCAGCCTCAGCATAAGCTGCTACAACATTGGATCCAATGCTGCAGCAGCGCTGGTATTCTGGCGGAACCTTAAGCTGAGTGGCGCAAACGAAAAACAACGAAAGATAGAAGCAGAAAAATGGCGAGAAGGAAAGAGAGGGAAAGAGAAAATAAAAATATATTCGTATAGGTTCGTATACAAGCATAAAAAAGGCCTAAAGTGATTTATCAGTGAAC
The DNA here is from genome assembly GCA_037074685.1 of Glyphodes pyloalis. Taxonomy (NCBI): domain Eukaryota; kingdom Metazoa; phylum Arthropoda; class Insecta; order Lepidoptera; family Crambidae; genus Glyphodes; species Glyphodes pyloalis. Next base: position 3,105,320 of record JAYKKO010000034.1, on the reverse strand, counting down.
GAAAGAAACCTCATACGAACTTCATTCGAATAACGGCACCAAAACACACACAAATGTAAATCACACAAGCAACAGATACACAATATAGTAATGAAGTATCGACACTTATACGGCGTGACGCGGAGGATTTTTTTTCTGTTTTTTTTTCCTACCTGACTTTCGATGATGGCTGCGAAGCCTTATCATCTTTACCGAGCTTTCGGAGGCTCTCACCCCTTTATCGCAGAGGATAATAATATGTTTGTATTTTGCATGAAAAACTGGATCTACAAAATGTTTGATCTAAAGTATATCTAAGACTCCAGTAACTCAAAAATTAATCGATTTTATTATTTTTATAGTACTATACGCCGTACTAGCGAACTTTAAATATTAGAAACAGAAAAATTTTAACTCCCCTTGCGGTGCGGCAAGCAAGGTGGTAGCTCATTTGGTAAGAGCACCACGCGCGATACGTGAAGGTCGTGGGTTCGATTCCCGCACCGCAAGGGGAGATAACATTTTTCTGTTTCTAATATTTAAAGTTCGCTAGTACGGCGTTTAGTACTATAAAAATAATAAAATCGATTAAGAAGCCAGGTGTCTTCGATTCCGTGGTTTTCAAACATTTCTGCAACGAATGTACCACGGGCCGATAAGTATGTAGTTCTAAACATATTCGGCAGAGGGCACTTACCGAAAGGCTAACGGTTGATACAGCAGAAAAATTTCATCGCCTACGATAACTTGCGGTTAGCTCAGTTGGTAAGAGCAGCACGCGCGATACGTGAATGTCGTGGGTTCGTTTCCCGCACCGCAAGGGGAGATAAAAATTTTCTGTTTCTAATAAAACTCAAAAATTATGCATTTAGAGTAGGTAAGTAGCATTCATGAAATCCTGTCTCGAACGTCGAAACTTAAATTAACTTCCAAAAGGCTAGTCTAACAAGATAAAGAACACATTAATTACCCTCGGGAATGCCTCTTTAGACATTTAAAACCAGTGCTATTATATTTTTGAAACAATGTGGCGGGTCGTTACATTCCCTTCAATATGGTTGAGTGAAGCGATGGCTGGCACATACGTCATGCTTGTGAACAGGTGCCACCTTTGGGGACTGGTCTGCTCCAGCTTACCTCTTAAAATAAAATAATACTTCATGTTTTTTTTACTCATCAAAATAAAACTATATGACTTGGTCCAAAGTGTTCTACACATAGCTATAAGTTAGATACTGCTACTGTTATTTATCTGCTGCGTTTCTTACCGGTGTCTTCTCGGTAGTTAAAGGTTCCGAACCGGAAGTAGCATCACTTTGCATTGTATTCAATGACGATTCAAAAGTGTTACATATAACCTACTTGAATAAAGAAATATTTGAGTTTGAGTTTGAAACAATTTTTCGTCATAAAAAAAAATATTTTGAGTTCCTTGAGTTTTAATCTAGGGATGCGATATGTAATATTTCCTTAGAAACGTTATGTGTCAATAAACGAAAACGATAAACATAAAATTCAAATAACTCGAACATAATTTGATAAACAGAAACGAAACGATTCTTTAATGCAAAATGTATTTCAATATATATTTGCTTGTAGCACAAATGTGTAAGTATTTTTTTTAAAACATTTTAATTGAACGTGCTTAACTTTTTTTTAAATTAAATGTTGGATGAAAACTAGATTTCATTGGCTAAGACTATCTGTCAATCAGGCCTAGCATGCGTAACGCGAGTATATTTTATCGCGCTCTTAACAAACGTCAAAATCGATTGAAGTCAGTGCGTCAGCTGCTGATTGGCTGAAAATACGAGTGCGGTATGCTATTAGTCAATCAATAGTATCGAAATTTTTGTCGTCTCATGCGATAAATTTGACGTTTTGCGCATGCTAGGCATGAAGGATTCCGAGGACACTAGTGGTCTAGTTCAAGCACATTTTTTATTTATTTATTTGGCCAACCAACATCTGTTTACAATAAAACTATCACTTACAAGAAACAATATAATTAAACTTAAATAAAACTGAGTGCAAAAGATAATTATAGGTTAGTTCCACATGCACCAATGAGCTCACATATGAAATATCTAACTAGTACATATTAATAAATTAAAAGTAAAACCAAAAAAACACCCATAAAACTAAAAGAGAAACCATAGACAAAGTGACAAAGTGTCATTTCAAGGCACAATTGGGTCCAATATAAGTTACGTACACATACAAGCCGCTTGACATTTGATGGGCTTTTGAATTCGGCTTACTTTTTTAATTTATCTCACACCACTTCTAGCCCAGAGGCGAGCTGGCCGGACCATCTCAAAAGTTTCGGGTACGATTGCCGGTCAGGTCAATGTGGCAAAACTAACTGTTCTATAATGTCTCTGGTCTGGGTGTTTTAGTACCGCCGTGGTTTGTGATTTTAGTGAGTGTAAAGCACTTGTGTTACAAAAATCCCTTACTATAGAAACAAGCAATGTATGTGATGTTGTCCAATATTTATTTATTTCATTTTGATTTATAACTGAACGTTACTGAATAAATCAACACCACACAATAACTCACACACTAAATTCATTTAATTATAATCCCCACTAATACTTTAAATGCGAAAGTAACTCTGTCTGTCTGTTACGGTTTCCCGCTTAAACGTCTCAACCAATATTGATGAAATTTGGCCTAAACCATCTTTAGACCCTGAGAAAGGACAAAGGCTACCTTTTATTGCGAAAAAAAACCTGTAGTACACGCGAACCAAGTCGCTGGCACAGCTAGTTAATAATAAAAGTCGGATTTATTGTGTTTCCTTTGTTTATCCTCCACGGAAGCAAACATTTCAGTTTCATGAATTTTCAGATATCATTACCATGATAGACTTAACTGAAGGCTACGTTCTCCTAGCTGCAAATATGGATGACTTCAAATCCATCGCCAGGAAGTTTGTACCAGAAAAGCTAGTCAACCAACTGGCGGAGCTAGCTTCAAAAAGTTCCACAAATAACCCTCCAATTTACAAACAAAGACATAGCAGTGACAATGATGAAGAGGAATCTAAGCTATCTGCAGTAATGAGAAGGGATAAAGATGGTCCAAGACTCACGAAGGTTAATTTCGAAGAGTTAGTAGAAAGAGTGAAACTCAGATTGCAGCAAGACTCCGCAGCTAATTCCAAACTGACTAAAAACACTGTTCAGAGTGCAGGAAAGAATATCGGTAGGGATTTCTATCGGCCGCAAAACAAGATAGTTGTTACCGAAAGACCAACTACAGAGCTGTCGCACAAAGTGTCGCAGCCCAAAAAGGTGGTCCGAAAACCGCTGAAAGCGGAAGTCAATATCCCAGATATAGGCAACAGCAAACAGTCTGAAGATTATTCTAACGATCCTGAAGCAGAGATCTATAAGCTAATCCATGGAGCGCAAGTGGAAAAGGAACAAATAGAAAAGGAGGACGATAATCTACCGTTCGCTAAGGTGGACATGTTAAAAAAGCACGACAGCTACGAAGATTACGTGACTCCAGCAAAAGAAGAAAACATTTTCGAGAGCGGTCCTGATGAAGCTACACAAACAAGCAAGAGGTTTCCAGTTCGCAAGCCAAAAATACAAGTGCGGGTTCAGAAGTCTAAAGCAGTTAAATACGAAAGCAAAACGCCAAAAGCAGACGATGCCGATACGAAGAAGGACATTATTGATGTAATCGTAGCAGATGAGGAGATACCTTTGGAGGACGCCAAAGATTTCAGAGAATACGTAACTGTAACAGAGAATGAAATTAAAGCGCAAACTGGGGACTTGAATTACGATTACGAAGCAACTAATTCGACGAATGATTACGAGGAAATTACAACGCCCATTGCAAAGGCGACGAAGAAGAAATCAGGAACAATGTTCCCGAAACGCGATTACAATGTTAATTATAAAATGTCTAGCCCAAATTACGTGGCGAAGATACCAGTGGTAGCAGAGAAGTATAATTTCGATGAACCGTTGCCGTTTAGAGACCAGGAGCCGGAGAATTTGAAGCGTCTGCTACCGATTCTTCCTTCAATCATCAATGGGAAGGTTAGGTATAGTAAATAATGTGATTTTTATACGCCTTATCATTTCTCTTAAGAGCTTGTGTTTCCCCTAAGTAAGCATTTAATGAATTAATAACTGTTCTTCGCTCCCAAGATTTACTCTCGCACACCTTTTTTGTCGAGGGGGAAATGGCTACCGCACCGTTCTCTCCGCGGGTAATGGGAATTGGGGAGTGGTGAGTCGGGGTCGCACCGGCTAAAACCTCGTTGGCTAACTCTACGCAGTTATGGGAATTACTTACAAACTCTATACAGGCTCCCCCACAGCGCCTATCGCTAAGCGGCTCTCCTCGCCTGGCGCGCGCCAGGCCTCCGGACCGAGGTAACGGACGCCAGGCCCTACACCTGGCGTCTCCGGTCCAAACAGCGGATTTGTTGTGCGGCTTCGCTGCCTACCGCCACTGCGGATACCCGAGACTCATTCCAGCTCTCCCTCCGAGAGTTAGATGGAGTACCGAGACCCACAGGCCGCGAAAAATAGACTGCGGACTAACCCAATACCGCATACTCTTCTTCCTTCGCGGCCTCTTCACGACGCGTATCGCGCTACGCGTGGCAGCGGGTGACTGCCGGGTCGCGGAGGACAGGGAGGCTGGCAACGAAACAGCGAGGTCCTCCTCTTCCTCCGCGATCCACCTCTGCCCTTGCGGGTTTGCCGCTGAGAGCCACCTGCTCTCCGCATTAGTTACTGGTAGTGGTCTCTCTTTGTGACGTCCCCAGTTTGGTAAGTACTAAACAGGCTTGTATGACAGGCACGTGGTAAAACGGTTGTATGGTCAGCATTTTTAGCTGAACAGTCAGTACCTTGTCACATTAAGCTAACTGTCTATTTTAATTACTCAGACACGCGGACGTTTAATAATGTGACAAGGTATTGATATGTCTACGAACGAATGATGATGACTGTACCAAGTTAAACCAAGTTCCTATTAACTAGTTCAAAACATTCATAAAAATACCTCAACCTTGATTCTTAATACAAATAATACACATGTAACACTTTTGAATCGTCATTGAATACAATGCAACGTGATTCTACTGCCGGTTCGGAACCTATATCTACCGAGAAGACACCGGTAAGGAACTCAGCAGATTAGTTACAGTAGCAGTATCTAACTTATTGCTATGTGTAGACCACGTTTATGAAAACATTTTTGAACTGTAATTGTTATTTATTTAGCTTCAAGAAAATTAGCTTCAATTTTCATTAATGCAAACGTTTGTAAGAATGCACCGATATCAGGATGTCTGGATGTATGTCACGCAAAAACTACTGAGTCGATCATGGTGAAGTTAAGCAACTAGAGAGATTAGATATTGGGCTAACATCTAGGATACATTTTATCCCAAAAAACACAAACGAAGTCGCGAGCAACGGCTAGTTTATTTGTATATCCACGTTAGTCATCGCAGCCGTCTCCACTAGGCACCGCACATGTAGATTTCGGAGTCGTAGACTTGGTGTACATGATGCCACGGGATGATTTGGTGGACCCTGAAACCAATACATATTAAATATGCGGAAGTAGCAACACTAGCGCCACCAAGTGGGTATTGTGAGCAACGGAACGCCAGCGCCACCTATAACGTTGACTTTGGTTACGATCGCCGAGCTGTGAACACGTCGTCAGAAACTGTCGCGGACCGTTGTACATTTTATCTACATAGTCAGATATTGTGATTTGTGTATCGTGTAGTAAAATCGGTGAAGTCTAGTGTTCTTATTTACAGGCATAACTAACGTAACCATTTATTTACCTTTACAACACCCTCCACAAAAAACTTAACCTTATCTCCCTTACTAAGTACGCCTGCAAAATTATCGTAACAAACCATCTTCTAAACCTCAGTTATGATGAAACGGAAAAACTGTTTGTGACTCCCCGGTAGATGTCTTTTCCATTTTCCATATTCCGTCCCTCCTACCCTTCCCAATCACCCACCGCTAATAGCATAATGATAGCTTCTTTCTCCAATTTATAATAACCTTAAAACAATAATTTTAATGAACAAACCTGGCCCCGTCACAGAGAGGAGAGTACTGGTGTACTGTGGTACAGGCGCATGCCTTTTTCAGGCACCAGTCTCTTACAATCTTATAAATTTATATAGTTATAATCTCACTTTGCAAACCTAAGATTGTGGAGAAGAAATAAATGATTTTTATCTTATCTTTATCTTATCTTATCTTTTTCTTAAAGCGAGACATTTGTGGAACCATGTTATAAAAAAAATGTTTAGTGTTTAACAAGTTTCTTATTAGAGAAGATAGAATAACTCAAAATAATCAAATCAAATCAGAAGTGGCATGAATTGTAGATTCGATTTTTATTTTTATCGACTGACAAAATTTGTTTTATAATATCGGTTCAGTTTTTAAACAGGTAGTTGGAGAAAAAATACATTTTAAATTATCGTTTGGTCTGTTTGCAAAAGCGGGACAAATTTGACCTTGCGGCGGACAGCGGGACAGACTGCCTGAAAGCGGGATTATCCCGCCTAAAGCGGGATGTATGGTCACGTTAGGCATAACCCTTTAAGGAAAATGAACGAGGCTAGCCTAAAAACTTACCATAATGACTACAATATAAAATCGCGTCTTGTCGCGTCGATTCGAAAAAAAAGGGAATAAGCTTTTTTTCGTTAATACAAATACCGACTTATATTTTGCTATTACGTTCATGCAAATCGATGAATTTAAAAACACGCTACTGAAAAATTGAAAAATTCGAAAAATCGTCGTACAAAGTAAAATAGCTTGTAATTGACTTTCAAACGCCATTTTCTCCGTATGACAGTCAGTCGTATAAAGCCGTGTTTCAATATTTTACTATTCGTAATGTGTAAAAATGAATATCCGCTTTTCTACGAGTCGTTAGGTAATTCTAATTTCAAATGTGCTTTCCATATCAGCTGTCATCAGTCGTCCGTCGGTCGTTTTTTAAATTACGCCTCGTACAATTTATTACCTACTATACGTAACTAGGGGTTTACTACCAAAAACGAAATATGTCGCATCAGACGACGGAAATCAATATTTAATTCTCACTATCGTAGCCAACTCATTTCGAATACGACTAAAAGCATTTAAGAGAGGTAGGGCATAGCGATTTATCGCTCGAACTGGAGCAGCCCGACTGGTGAAATACCTCCACCTTACAGAAGACCGCAGCCAAATAACGATCACTTCTGTGTTGTTGTGTTCCTGCGTGTGAGCAAGGTTTCCAGAGCTCCTGGGGGGTGCTGCGTTAGCAGGGGTCAAGCCTTCAAGGTAAGGGCGATAAGTCCAGTAATAGAATAATTATGCTGTACTTATCACCCTGAAGCTAGGACCTCATTACCACTTAATATCAGGTGGGATGAGGTCTATCTTGAAGTGCAATATAAAAAAAAAATCTCATTTATGCAAATCAAAAAGCACATTTTAACTCCCAAACTTTTGATTAGTCTTCAAAAATGAAACTGTTTGTTAGTTTTGGTTTTGGGACGTTTCCATTTCGTAGATCTACTAGAACGAATCGTTTTTCAAATATTGGAACAGGGCACGAGTGCGTCCATTTATTTATTTTTTTATTGCACTTCAAGATTGACCTCATCCCACCTGATGTTAAATGGTAATGAATTACTAGCTTATGGGTGACAAGATTTTTTTTTATTTTTTTTCTTTCTTCAAGTACAGCATAATAAATCTGTTACTGGACTTGTCGCCATTACCTTGAAGGCTTGACCCAGGAGCTCTGGAAACCTTACTCACACGCAGAAACACAACAATACAGAAGTGATTGTTATTTGGCTGCGGTCTTCTGTAAGGTGGAGGTATTTCACCAATCGGGCTACTCCAGTTCGAGCGATAAATCGCTATGCCCTAACTCTTTTAAAATATTAACATATTTCCTTTTAAAAAAAATCGAAATCTTTACCTTCGTACTCGGAAACCTTGACGCAGGGCGGCCGGAAGATCCTTGCTTGCTTAAGCAGGTTCGCAGTGTTAGAAATATCCAGGTGCCATTTTTCTAACAGGGATCTGATGCTGTGGTTAATTTCTTTGAAGCTGTGAGGCTTTTCTGGAGAAAGAAAGAAAGTTGTATTTCTTATAGTTAGGGAGGCGAGGTAGCTAAATGGCGTAATTCAACGGCGCCGTCGAGACCTAATAAAATCGAAAGATAAAATAATTTCGAAAAGAAAAGCTCGTATGGTAAAAACCATTTTAGCGGTGGGTTTGGCGTGTACGGTTTTTCAAAAATGTTAAAAAAAAACAGTTACTTTAGCATTCTCGAGCGCGTCAGATATTCATACTACGTATGCCCCAAGTGCCTCTGATAACAATGGTATACTAATCTGCCGGTTTGCGTGGTGGGGGTAGGCATATAAAATAGTCAAAAATGCAGAAAAATTAAATTTACTCGAGCGCGTCAGATTTTCGGAAGGGGTGTTAATGTGAGGTGGTGACCAGGGAGAGAAATGAAAGAGTTGAATGTTGAATAAACACTGACTATATTTTAATAAGAATGACGTTAAATACAGTACGGCACATAGGAATATAGTTATACATGTGTGTAACTACTGCTACATCTCATCTCCCCCTTTATTAGAAAATAAAATAAATTTAACAAAATTTTATTTTATTTTTGTTATAACAATTATATTATTATTATTATTGTTACATACAATCTAACTCATTTGGTTATATAAAAAAAAATCTTATTTTAAGTTCCTTAGTGTGTAAGATACATTTATATTACAAGTAGTAACTTGTATGACAAAATATACGCCTTATTATAACATATTTTATATAGTATTGATTACAAAACTTATTTAACTGGCTCATAATAAAGTTTTGTTCTATTTTTATGAACAACATAACTTTTATTGTCTTTAAGAATTTCTACATTAGGTGAACATTCTTTTATAACTTTGTATGGACCTAAATAAATATTCTGAAACTTATTGCCCGTTTCATTTTTTAATAAAATTAAATCACCTGCTGTATATGTTACAGGATTAATGGTATAATCATACTTAGCTTTTCTTTTAAATTTACTAGCTATTAAATTGTTACACGCCTCTTTTTGCGTGGTTTGTATTCTAAATTTTAATTCTAAGGGATAGCTATTAAAGTTATACACAGGGTCTACTTGTTTTGTTTGTAAATTAGATGGTAGTGTACATTTTTTACCGAATACCAATTCATAGGGTGTAAACTTAGTTTCTGAATGCACAGCTGTATTATAGGAAAAACTCCAAAATGGAAGCCATGTACTCCAAGAGTCAGAATGATTTCCTGTCTGTATTCGTAAATAGTTACCCAAATGTTTATGTGAATTTTCCAAAGCACCAATACTTTGATGATGATACGCGGTAGACTGTAATTGTTTAATATGTAAAAGTTTACAAACCTCTTTCATTGTAGTTGACAGGAACTCTGTACCTCTGTCTGTAGCTATCTCCTTTGGAATGCCATATCTAAGAACCCAATTATTGACAAAATTCCTAGCTACTTCAATTGAATTTTTTGATGTAAGTGGATACGCTTCTATATATTTACTCAGTTCGCACTGGATAGTTAAAATGTATACGTTATTATTGTAGTCTCTGTCTAAAGGTCCTACTATATCCAAAAATATTTTCTCAAACGCAGAAGTCGCCGTTGAAGTAATTGTCATAGGCTCTTTAGTATGGTGTGATGAATGTTTTTGTTTTTGACATTTATCACACCTTTTAACGAACTCAGTAACATCAAATTCGAGTTTTGGCCAAAAAAAATATTTCTTAATATTATTTACCATGCGCCTTATGCCTGCATGGCCGCTTGTTGGTAAAATATGAAAATCGTTAAGGATCACTCGCTGATCATCATTATTGGTTATTCTCTTTATTCCTCTTAAAATACATATTCGTGGTCCGGACCAACTACTCGCATTTTGAACCTCATTTATTAATTTCTCTACAAATATATTATTTTTCTCATTCTTTATAAAGTATACTTCTTTTATAGCAATTTTACTACAAAATATATTTAGTTCTCTCACAAATTCGCCTGGCGATAGTTGTGATCGAGAAGCTAAATTAATAAAAATGGTATTTCTAGAGGGTACATAACTCAAGCATCCCCTTTCACATGTTATCTTATTCAAATTACGATATCGATTTAATTCATAAGCGCTTATAAAACTTAATTCCGTGTAATATTTCGGTTTGCTATGTATTTCCACAACTCTCGGTTGATCAGGCCAATTGTTTGAAGAAATATTAGCATCCCGTGCCTGCTTAGCCCTCTGGCCACGCGTCATCACATTTAGTAAAGTTATATTCATCTCCTTAAGCTCTTCCGACGTTATTTGTAATCTTGAAAGTGCGTCAGCAGCACAATTATTTATCCCTTTTAAATACTCAAGCGTAAAATCGTATTCTTCTAACACTAGCCTAAATTTCATTAAACGGCTAGATGGATCTCGCATTCCAAATAAATAAATAAGTGGTTTATGGTCGGTTTGAATTTTGAACCGTCTTCCATACAAGTATGGTCGAAAATGTTTTACGGCCCACACAATCGCAAGTAACTCTTTTTCAATAGTGGGATACCTTTTTTCAGCTTGGTTAAGACTTCGGCTTGCATAAGCTACAGGCCTTCCGTCTTCATTGCATAATACGGCACCTACAGCATATCCAGATGCGTCCGTTTGCAAAATAAATTGGTTTTGATCTGTAAAATCGGGATATTGCAAAACTAGATGAGAAATTAAATTTTGTTTTAATAACTCAAATGATTTTTGACAACCCTCGTCCCATTTGAAAACAACATTTTTCCTACATAAATTATTTAATGCATGTGCTTTTGTAGCAAAATTTGGAATAAATTTCCTGTAATAATTCACAAAGGCTACAAATCTTTTAACCTCCTCTACTGTGGTGGGTTTTGGGTAATTTTGAACTATCTTAATCTTATCAGAATCAGGGGTGACACCGTCTGCTGATACAATATGACCCAAGTAGAGCAATTCTTTTTGCAAAAAATTACACTTTTGAGGATTGAGCTTCAGATTTACTTTACGCAACCTTTCGAAAATGCTTTGTAAGTTCTTTATATGACTATCTAGATCTCTAGAAAAACAGACTAAATCATCCTGGTACACCAGACATTTTTCATAATTGAGACCAGTCATTGCCATAGTCATCATTCGCGAAAATGAGCTAGGACTGGTCTTCAAACCTTGGGGCATTCTTGTTAGTTGAAATTGCCCTGAACAAAAGGCAGTGTACTTGCGACTGTCTGGGTCTAAACTTACGTTATAATATCCTTGGTGTAAATCCAAGTGGGAAAAATACATACAACCGGACAAAGAATCTAATATTTCCGTTATATTCGGAAGAGGAAATTTATCATTATGAATGTTATCATTAAGTTTTCTGTAATCTATGACCAAACGCCACTTTTTATTGCCGTTTTGGTCATCTTTTTTCGGAACTAACAAAATCGGACTTGACCACTCGCTTTGACAAGGTTCAATAATATTTTCCTGTAACATTCGGTCAATTTGATTATTTATTTCGTTTTTTAGAGCATGTGGTAACCTATATGGTTTTGAAAATATTGGTTGAGTGTTTGGTTTTACTTTAATTGTATGTTGATAAATATCGGTAGTTGATAATTTATCCCCTTCTAAATAAAAAATATCGGCATATTTTGCGCATAACTTTTCAATATTAATAGTTTCTTCCTTGTTTAAACTTTTTAAATTTAGATTTGAAAATAATTTCTTAACGCGAGATGCATCTTTATCCATTTTATCAAAACTGCATATATAATATTCTTTGGAACTTTGTATGTCAAGTTGTACTTCTGACAAACTTAAATCTCTTGAAGTCGTGTTCAAAATTCGCACCGGTAGTTTCCCATTTTCCGGTCTAACTAATGTACTTGCAATGAATACTCCCTCGCACACTTCTTTCGCACCTATCACACATTCTTCTGTTATATTCGTATCAATGTAATGAATAGACTCTGATCTGGCAGATAAAGATATTAAATTAGGGCACGAATCTATCAATTCTAAGCTTACTTGTGTAGTGTCATCAACCCATAATGACAGAGTATTATGTTTCATATCTATAACCGATCCGTACTTCACTAAAAAGTCCTGCCCTAGAATACTGTGTGACTTACAAGGCAGAGTGTCAAACACGTAAAACTTATGACGAACATTGTATCCATTTACGGACAACTGTAAACATACGTATCCGATAGCTTGTACTTTTCCACCTATTCCATTTATAATGATATTTTCTTTGTTAATTGGAATGTTAAAATTCACAACGTACTTATATTTTATGGCCGAAATTGAAGCACCTGTATCTACTAAACAATTTAATGCATGAGTGTTATTATAAAACAATTCAACATAATAACTACTATCACTTGCCATAATATTATAAGTTGTAGGCACGAAAAAACTCGTTTTCTGGTTCCGAGTTAACAGCTGATATACTCGCTTGAGGTTGAGAATCCTCAGCTATTGCTGTCCTAACATGTCCCCTAAACTGTCTCTGGCCTGAATGACCTCTATTATAAGAGTTAGAAAAAATTCTACCTCGATACGGGGTTCTACCCCGAGTCGCTGCTCCGCGAAGTGCTGTTCCGCGTGGCAGAAACTGCTGAAAATTCTGTCGGGTGCCGCCTCGCGGCTGCCGCCAGTTGCTATGACCTTTCCAGCGATCTGTTTGGTACGTACCTCTCCCGGAATCCCGGTGTTGTGACTGCCTGGAATTATTTTTAAAACCACCATTATTATTTTGCCTAAATGTTAATACTTCCGCTGAGGAACTGGAACCGTGAACGTCCTCATCAACTGCAGCCTGGACAGCATCTTTCAAATTTTCGAACCGTTGAGCCGTAATGATTGTGCCAATCCTACGATTTCTCAAACCGTCACTAAACTGCCGTATCGCCTGCTTCTCATTTATTTCTTTTAAAATATTAAATCTCTCGGCACTTCCATCGGATTGGGAAATGGTAAGATTAACAAAAAGTTCAGATATGGTTTTCCCAAAAGCATCAATGGACAAATCATTCTGTCTACAACTTAAAAATTGTTTTTGTAATGCATGGGTTGCCTTTTTAGGTAAAAGTAATTGTTTCATGTCTTCTAACAGCTTCGATATTGCGTCATATTTTGTCGCTAATTTTAGTTTTGCTGACTGAGACAGCCTACTTTTCAAAACAAAGGTAATTAAATTTGAATGTGATTCAGAATCGATAACTGAACTATAATACTCTATACCATCAATGAGTTGTTGAGTATCGGAAAGTTCGTCGGTCATCACTGGCAATAAGCTCAATGCAATTTTTAAGTCAAATTTCGCCATTATAAAAGATATGTTCAATGTTTCTGAAACATGACACAATTGAGTTATTTCGTTATACAAAATCTTAAAATTTTTTGAAATATTTTCTAATTCAGTAACCTCGTCTTTGTTTAAATTGTCCTTCAAAATATTTTCTAAACAACTATTATATTGATTACTTATAAATCTTGCTTCGTCTAATTTTTTCTTTAAAATTGCACCCTGTCGCCTAGAGGGTCCTATTTTAATTAAATATTGTCTAACAGCTAACAAATCGTCATAAATATCTTTAAAAAATTTTGCCATATGTAGGTATATGCCACTGAGAATGATTACTTCACAATAAATTTATTATCGAATAAAAGTATATAAATTATATTAACATAATAAGATATTAACATACCTTTTCATTTTTCAGCTTGACGCTGTTCCTCACAACTTTCATATAACAGCTGTAATAGGAACACAATTATAAATACCTATTTTTTAATTCCACCAAATATTAAAGAGAAAATCATCATCGTAACAGCATGACAGGCATCTAATCATTACATCTATTTATTACTACGATACGCGGATATTACTTATAGTCCTCTAAATAATGTCTTTTTTTTTTTTTTTATATACGTAATTTTTTGCCAAACTTTACTACTCACTAAACATTATTATGTAAATGACCGCACTGCACTTAAACACTTTCACCACCGATTCTTCATTTTTTTTTTTTTAATATATATATTACACCTTGCTATCGTCTATCCTCAAGTCGGGGTACATTTGCCGCCGCCGAAAAGAAATCCGACGTCTCCTACTGCCATTACCATCCCGTTCAAATTCCTGTTGAATCCACCGGAAATGGCATTTTCTGTACATTCGAAATATTCCGTACAATACTCCCAAAATTACGCAGAGAACAATGATACTCATCAATATGTTCGTTGTATTCATATGTAATCTTAATTCTTCAATTGGAGCCTTATTGCTGCCCCCCGACGCATTCTGCGCTATTATAATGTTTTCCTCTTTTGAGTGTTGCTTGCCCATCTTTTCTGTTCCACAGTACCGTTAGTCGTAAAACTTTTTAATGAATTAAACATCTTGACTGATTATGTCACCATAGGTACGGCGAGCGCAATGTTTATAGTAATCGGACCATATACGAAAAAATAGTCCGGCGCCGCGATGACAACGAGGTCAACGTACTTGCACGCGCGAATCTACTTTTGGCAGGGTCGCCATGTGAGGTGGTGACCAGGGAGAGAAATGAAAGAGTTGAATGTTGAATAAACACTGACTATATTTTAATAAGAATGACGTTAAATACAGTACGGCACATAGGAATATAGTTATACATGTGTGTAACTACTGCTACATCTCATTAAGTAGGCCCCAAGGAAGCTCCCTTTAAAAAAACTGACGATTGCGGCGTGACGATAAGTTACGATGAATTTTTGAAAATGCAAAAAAAAAGATTTTTTTAAATACTCGAGCGCGTCAGATTTTTATAGGGGAGGTTTATCTCCGTATCCTGAAAGCATATTTTCTTAATCTGACAAAAATGTTGGTAGGTTCTCCTAATCTAACCGAAATGGTTTTCTGGTTTGGGGCCATCCATAAAGTACGTCACATGTAAAGGGGGTCGACAAAGTGTGACATGGTGTGACAAGGGGTGGGAGGGGTCCTAAGTTTCGTGACATCACATTTCAAATCTAGAGGTACCAATCACGTAATTTGAAATATTAATTAAACTAAAAAATATGTCCAACTCTGTCTTTAGGGCAATAGGGTTTAAATTGTATTGTTGACAAGTTCATAGTTCATAGGGTTCAAAGTCCATGGACTGAAGATGATTGAGTTACTTTTTCTTCTTTTTCTTTATATTCATTAGTTTATTTTTTTGTTATTGTTTCAAATATTTGATAGTTGATTTCATAAAAAAGTACTTAATTTAAATGGAAATAAAACTAATTTCGGAACTTAACTAATTTAATAATTTTTCGATGTTAAATTGCAAAACATGTGACGTCACACTAGGGAGGGGGGGTCTCAGAAATGTGACCATGAAACTGTACATGTTAATAATACTTTTGTATACAGATACGCGTCACTTTTTCCGAGTCCACGAAAATTGTCGAGAAACTTTAGAAAAATAAGTTTGAGATATAATAAAAGTCACATAATTTAATCATCGTTATTTCATATCAATTTTTTTTAACACCCTCAGTTTCGAGATATACTCAAAAAACCGGGAGTTTGAGTTTTTACGATGCTTCAAGTCAAAAAATGTAAAGAGTTTTTACGTAAAATAAAATTACCTTTTTTGTTCATTAAACTTTTTTTTTGTAAAATGTATCGTTCGCGACTTATATGAAGCAACGCATTTTTCGGATAACGAAATGGCTCCTCCACACTTCCGGTCATGCGGAAACCGACAGATTTTTTTTTTACTTTTAGTAAGTTTTAGATTATATTCTTCAAAATAAAATAATCGCGCTCGAGAATGCCGGATTTACGTTTTTTTCCACAAGTTCGCGACCCTATAACTCGGCGGTCAAGGACTTATCGTCAGATTAGTTAAATTTAGTCTTAAAACACTAAAATCAACCTCCAATATCTTAATCTGAGGCTTGGACCACGTGACTCGCTGCGAATGCGATTTAAGGAGATAAACATCTTAGCAGTCGCATCACAATATATTCTCGACTGTGTAATACATGTTCACAAAAATTTTAACAACATTTCTAAAAAATCTGATGTACATAGCTTTAATACCAGAAATAAACATAAGCTTGCTGTTCCAAATCGTAGACTCCACAAAACTGGTAATTCATTTATTGGATTAAGCATAAAATTGTTTAATAAATTGCCGCAAATTCTTGTTGACTTACCTATACACAAGTTTAAGTTACAGATAAAAAGTTTACTTATAAAGAAGGGCTATTATAAAGTAGATGATTTCCTTAACGATAAAGATATATGGCCTAACACTATTTAACTTGCCTGCACATGTTATAAATATATATTTACTTTTCTTTTCTTAAAATTTAATTTCGTTGACATCATGATAATCTTTTATTTTACAAAATGACATTGATATTGTTAAAAATATATATTATAGACATAAAATGTATAATTATGAATTAGGTATAATAGATTTCTTTCTTTTTTTTTAATCTAAACCAAAATGTAGGTTACTACTTCGTGCACCAGGTCCTATAGTTGTTTGATGAATTTAATTTAGATAATAAATACTTACAAATTATGGGAAGATGGAGTAGTCATGCTCACTAATATGTCACTGGGCTGGTGGCGCTATGTGGCGGGTCGTTACATTCCCTACAATATGGTTGAGTGAAGCAATGGCTGGCACATACGTCATGCTTGTGAACAGGTGCCACCTTTGGGGACTGGTCTGCTCCAGCTTACCTCTCGAAAGTAAAAACTTACTTGAGTACTTATTTGTTTCATCACTCATCAAAACCAAAACTATATGACTTGGTCGAAAGTGAGCTAGACATAGCAATAAGTTAGATACTGATACTGTAAATGATCTGCTGAGTTTCTTACCGGTGTCTTCTCGGTAGATATAGGTTCCGAACCGGCAGTAGAATCACCTTGCATTGTATTCAATGACAACTCAAAAGTGTTATATGTAACCTACTTGAATAAAGAAATATTTGAGTTTGAGTTTTGAGTTTGAGTTTGACGCGCTCGAGTATTTCAGACTATCGATTTTTTTTTACTAATCTGATCGTCTATCCTAGGCGCGCGTCACTACATATATGTAGAGCTAAATACTTTACAAGGTTGTTCTATTAGGTCTGAGGTATCTCTCATATCTTAAACTGCCACGATCGAGTATTACCGAAAATTCCTCTATTCGCCTCCCTAACTATTAATGACCTCACAACAAAATCAAAATTAAAAATACATCCACCTTACAGAAGACCGCAGCCTAATAATATGTAAGGAACGTATGTTCTTTACTAAATGTGGAAGTACTTCCGCCGAGCTAGGTGTTATCTGCTCGGGGACCAAGGCCCAACTACCAATCTTTGTTTGTCGTATATATACTTAGTGGCGACGAAAACTCTGATATCGCGATGTAGGATATCGATGTCACGCATTACGTATGGAGCGTTGTTTACTACGCCAATTCTGCTGACGCTGTATTTGAGTCGACTTGTAGGTCATGTCGTAGGTCGGCACAGTACTCCCCCCCTTTGGAGTCCAAGCACGTGCCCGATGCGTGTAGTTGCAGGAAGGCAGCTGCTGCTACGCCGGTGTGGACCAATGACTCGGTCGTAGGGCTGCAATGGCCTGCTTCATTACACGGGCCCGGAACCAGGTGGCTTTGTCAGCTGAGGTGGTCCGGTGCTCTTGTCGTGGCTAAGCTGGCTGTTGAGGGTATGGAGACATGGCCTGATGCGAAGGCTCCGTTCTTCAAAGGCTGCTGATGTTCAGCTCAGTCGGGGTCACCAATGTAAGGAACGTATGTTCTTTACTAAAAGTGGAAGTACTTCCGCCGAGCTAGGTGTTGTCTGCTCGGGGACCAAGGCCCAACTACCAATCTTGGTTTGTCGTATATATACTTAGTGGCGACGAAAACTCTGATATCGCGATGTAGGATATCGATGTCACGCATTACGTATGGAGCGTTGTTTACTACGCCATTTCTGCTGACGCTGTATTTGTGTCGACTTGTAGGTCATGTCGTAGGTCGGCACAGTACTCCCCCCCTTTGGAGTCCAAGCACGTGCCCGATGCGTGTAGTTGCAGGGAGGCAGCTGCTGCTACGCCGGTGTGGACCAATGACTCGGTCGTAGGGCTGCGATGGCCTGCTTCATTACACGGGCCCGGAACCAGGTGGCTTTGTCAGCTGAGGTGGTCCGGTGCTCTTGTCGTGGCTAAGCTGGCTGTTGAGGGTATGGAGACTTGGCCTGATGCGAAGGCTCCTTTCTTCAAAGGCTGCTGGTGTTCAGCTTCAGTCGGGGTCACCAATGTAAGGAACGTATGTTCTTTACTAAAAGTGGAAGTACTTCCGCCGAGCTAGGTGTTATCTGCTCGGGGACCAAGGCCCAACTACCAATCTTGGTTTGTCGTATATATACTTAGTGGCGACGAAAACTCTGATATCGCGATGTAGGATATCGATGTCACGCATTACGTATGGAGCGTTGTTTACTACGCCATTTCTGCTGACGCTGTATTTGTGTCGACTTGTAGGTCATGTCGTAGGTCGGCACAAATAATTCGGTGTTGTTGTGTTCCTGCGTGTGAGTAAGGTTTACAGAGCTCCTGGGGGGTGCTACATTAGTAGCAGGGGTCAAGCCTTCAAGATAAGGGCGACAAGTCCAGTAACAGATTGATTATGCTGTACTTGTCGCCCTTAAGCTAGGACCTCATTACCACTTAACATCAGGTGGGATAAGGTTAATCTTGAAGTGTAATATTATAAAAAAGTGATATTTTTAGGTTTGACGGTAACTATACCTCCACATAAAGCTGTCAAGAGCAGGTTGACGGCTGGTACGTCCCATTGGAACAGACGAAGCTGGATGTTGCTGATTTGGTACAATAAAGAGTAGATTTCCTCCTTGGTGTGTCCCGTCGTGTTCAGACGAATCAGCTGTATAAACCTTTAGGCAAAAGAAATAAACAGTGTTTCTTGGTTACCTTTTCTGTGGTTATAGTAAGCCTACTTAAAAACGAAACGTACAGTAAAAGCTCCATATTCACGGTTCCTGTATTTGCGGGTTTAAAAATTGCGACAAATTTTCCATATTCACGGTAAAAAATTTGATATTAGAAGCAGAAATTTTTTATCTCCTCTTGCGGTGCGAGAATCGAACCCAGGACCTTCGGGTATCGCGCGTGCTGCTCTTACCAACTGAGCTAACCGCAAGTTATCGTAGGCGATGAAATTTTTCTGCTGTCAACCGTTAGCCTCCGGTAACATTTTTCTGTTTCTAATATTTAAAGTTCGCTAATATGGCGTATCTACACTAATATTATAAAAAGGAAAGATTTGTACCTATTTTTGTATGTTTGTAATGAATAAGCCCAAAAAGAACTGGGCCGATTTAAAAAAATATTTTACCAATAGAATGCTACATTCTTCCAATTTGACATAGGCTACAAAATTAGGGATCCTTGGTAAAATTTGAAAAAAATCAACAGAAGAGCGGGAAAAATTCTCTAAGGCGAAACGAAGTTCGCCGGAACCGCTAGTAGTACTATAAAAATAAAAAAAATCATATTCGCGGATCTAGCAGGCTTTGAGTAAATTAAATGAGCGCATCTCAAAGTTTTTTATGCACCGAAAAAGTTATCTTACAAAAACCTTAGCGAAGGTTTATGGCATTCCCATAGCACGCAATTTGGAAAATGAATGCGCAATACATTGTTTTGTGCAAATTGACTAATTTTCCCTTTTTAATCTTAATTTTCTATTTTACCTTGCATACCATTGACGACCTCGGTGGCGCAGTGGCTAAGGTAGGCGCCCAAAGCGCGTAAGGTCCCGGGTTCGATTCCCGGTCAGGTCAATTTCGAAAACGAACTTTTCTCAATTGACTTGGGTCTGGGTGTGCTGGGATGACGCCCCCATTTAGTATCCGTCGTCTGGTACTCATAGTACAAGGGAAAAACCTTAGTTTGAGACCAGGTGATTGGTGTGATTGTCTGGCGCATTTATTTATTTCTATGGCAAACTCACCATTTTGATTGAAATAAATTAATAAAAACGGAAGCATAGAACGTATCTCCTACCATACCATACCATACAAATAGTCATTCCATGTTCACGGTTTCCATATTCGCAGCATATTTGTGGAACGTAGCCCCCGCGAATAAGGAGCTTTTAATGTATACAAAAACCCTAAAACTAAAGTTTTTTGTTTATTAATCGAAATGCGATTTTAAATTTGTATATATAAATTATAGCTGTGCCCGCGATAAAATGTACAACGGTCCGCGACAGTTACTGACGACGTGTTCACAGCTCGGCGATCGTAACCAAAGTGAACGATGCTCCGCTAGACTCTGTCAACGTTATAGGTGGCGCTGGCGTTCCGTTGCTCACAATACACACTTGGTGGCGCTAGTGTTGCTACTTCCGCATATTTAATACTAGCGGTCCCGGCGAACTTCGTTTCGCCTTAGAGAATTTTTCCCGCTTTTCTGTTGATTTTTTTCAAATTTTACCAAGGATTCCTAATTTTGTAGCCTATGTCAAATTGGAAGAATGTAGCATTCTATTGGTGAAAGATTTTTTTAAACCGGCCCAGTACTTTTTGAGCCTATCCATTACAAACATACAAAAATACAAATCTTTCCTCTTTATAATATTAGTATAGATATATATTTTTATTTTTATACATGACCACTTCTAGCTATATCTAATATAGCGACCCGCCCCGGCTTCGCACGGGTGCAATAGGTACTAAAATATGTACGTATTATACATATAAATATTGCAATTTATTTTATTACATTGACTCCTCCCTTACCCTAGTGACGCTTGGAGCCTACATCGCATGCTGGCTAGCTGAGCGCGGTGAGCGGCAACCAAGCGACTTTTTTCTAATACTTGCATTATTAAACTCATGATATCTTTCGAATTAAATGTCCGAATTGAATAATTCAAAAAGTTATATAAAGGTATTGAAGCTATCTTGAATATAAAGTAATTTATTTTGATAAGGATTAATACCAAGGTACAAATAAAGAGCCTTTAAAAGAGGCGGCATATTAATAAATTTTTTAGATTAAAAAACCGCTAATTGTGACATAACTATAATATTTAGTCATATGCTATCCCGACACTTTTTGTAGATAATGATGAGTTCTGCAAAGTCGTAGTGCATGACTTTGTTCTATCATCAATAGTTTTCGCAGCGCACGCGATGTAAGGAATTTTTCAGGTCACCTTTAATTACATTATTGAAGTTTTAGTAAGGATCCCTAATTTTTTTAAAAATATAATATAGCCTATGTCACCCGTAGATAGTGTAGCTTCCCACCGGTGAAAGAATTTTTCAAATCTGCCAAGTAGTTTCGGAGCCTATTCAATTCATACAAACAAACAAACAAACAAACAAAAAATCAAACCTATCCTCTTTATAATATTTGTATAGACTAGCTGTGCCCGCGACTCCGTTCGCGTGGACTACATCCTTTCATGGTCAGTTTTACCCCTTTCTCCCCTAATATTCGAACCAAAAAGTAGTTTATATTTTAATCCAAGTATCGAGCTATATTTGTGCCAAATTTCATATCTCTAACTTCAAAAATAAACATTTTTCCATATAAACTTTCAAAGGTGGTATTACCCCCTTCCCCCCTTATTTTCTAATAAAAAGTAGTCTATATCCGTTCTTGAGATTCAACGTATACTTATACCAAATTTCATCAAAATCGGATGAGAGGTTTAAGCAGGAAAGCGTAACAGACAGACCGACAGACAGCCAGACAGACAGAGTTACTTTCGCATTTATAATATTAGTAGGGATATATTAGTAGGGATATTGTGTGTTTTGTCGGTTCTCGGTAGATATAGGTTCCTAACCGGCATTAGAATCACTTTGCATTGTATTCAATGACGATTCAAAAGTATTATTCACGGTTTCCATTCGAAGTGATTAAGATTATGAGAACTGAAAAATTGCAATCCGTCAACGAAATATGTAGATATATTTTGTTTTTGGCAGTAAACCCTTAGATTCCGAGTCAGAGGTAGTTTTTATTATATCCATATAAATAACATCAGTAATCTTTACTAATATTATAAAAAGGAAACATTTGCTTGTTTGTTTGTAATGAATAGGCTCAGACACTACTGGACCGAATTCAAAAATTATTTCACTGTTGGGAAGCTACACTATCCTCTGGTGACATAGGCTATAGTATATTTAAAGAAAAATTAGGGATCCTTACTAAAACTCGAATAATGTAACCCAGGGTGACCTGAAAAATTCCTTACATCGCTTGCGCTGCGAAAACTATTGATGATAGAACAAAATCATGTACTACGACTTTGGAGAACTCATCATTATCTACAAAAAGTGTCGCGACAGCATATGTCGAAATATTAAAGTTATGTCACAGTAAGCGGTTTTTTAATCTAAAACAATAATTAATATGACGCCCCTTGAAAAGGCTCTTTATTTGTACCTTGGTACTAATCCTTATCAAAATAAATTACTTTATATTCAAGACGGCTGCAATACCTTTATATAACTTTTTGAATTATTCGAAAATTTCATTCGGAAGATATCACGAGTTTAAAAATGCAAGTATTAGAAAAGTCGCGTGTTTGCCGCTCACCGCGCTCAGCAGCCAGCATGCGATGTAGGCTCCATGTAAGCGTCACTGGAGTACTGACGGGAGGAGTCAATGTAATAAAATAAAGTAGCAAGGTTTATATGTAAGTATGTATAGTACGTACATATTTTAGTACCTATTGCATCCGTGCGAAGCCGGGGCGGGTCGCTAGTTGTTTTAAAAAATACGTTTCAGTAATATTACCGTCTAACTGCTCGATGCGGTTTCACACGCGTGCTACCTCCGTTTATTATATTTTAAAAGTAGATAGATAGATAATTAAATACACTTTATTCCACAGAAAATTTACAGAAATTGGTTTTACAGACATATTTAAGTACAATATAGGCGGTCTTATTGCTAGAGAGCAATCTCTTCCAGACAACCTTTAGGTACAGGAAATAGTAGACATCGAGAAAAGTATTTTAAAAACAAGCTTTTACTATGCACAAAACAAACTTAGGCTCTAGCAATTTAATGTAATAGCTTTGTCTAGTAATTATTGCATCAACGTTGTCCAAATTTACAATACTCTAACACCACGTTGGGCGCCAATTTTGCAACGAAATTAACTGATTTTCTCTAGTGATTCGAAAGCTTGCAGATGTTAGGTTTTAAGAAAATTGCGTTTGTAAAAGCTTGTTTTTAAAATACCTTTTACCTTTAATTTACTTTAGTGAATATTCCTTACCGCCTCACTACGTGGTCTTGGGGCGACAGTCGTTTAGTCACGCTAATATCTTTCTTATGGCCAGTAAAGAAGGGTGTTATCAAGTCTTGGCAGTGGATCCACTCAATCGGCGTGTCCACAGATGTCAGCAGGCGTCTGTAGAAGCTCTCCACAGGCTGCACCAGGTACGGCCTCCGCCTCCTACCGGGGGAACGAGAAATAAAAAAATAAATACTGAGCAATCCAGTCAATGAACAAGACATGGAAGAATTCCCGTCATAATTAGGGCTAGCATTCGCAATTTCTCGCATGAGACGACAGAAGTTTCGATACTGTTGATTGGCTAATAGCACACCGCTCTTGTATTTTCAGCCAATCAGAAGCTGGCGCACTGACGTCAATCGATTTTGACATTTGTTAAAAGCGCGATAAAATTTAGTTGCGTGGCGCATACTAGGCCTGATACTTACTCCAATCGAATACCGTATCAAAACACACACAAATGTAAAGCACACAAGCAATAGATATGCAATATAGTAATGAAGTATCGACACTTGAAAAACAACTTTAAGGCTAATGCATTTAGGTCGACAACTACACAGGGTTTTTAGTCACGTTGTTTATATAAAAGGGATGGAATACGCTCTATGATTGGGCCGCGCCTGTGACTCGCTGCGTCCTTGGAAACGGTATTTGTACCGTCGCTAGCTCACTTTTTTATGCCACGCCCACCGTGCCTTACTTCTTGTGGTGTAATTTTCAAGCGTAAGGAATGCTTCTATGTGTTTTTCGTTAGTAGCGAAAGCACTTGAGCAACTAGGACAAACATTCGTTTGATGAATATTCTCGTCGCCCTTACCTTAAAGGTTTCTCCCAGGAGCTCTGTAAATCTTACTCACGCGCATGAACACAACAACACAGAAGTGATTGTTATTTGGCTGCGGTCTTCTGTAAGGCGGATATTTCACCAGTCGGGCTCCAGTTTGAGCGATAAATCGCTCTGACCTATCTCTCTTGAACCTGCTGATGTTTACTTTATCAATGTTACGAAACCCTAATAAGCGAGTTATCTATCATCGGTGGCGCAGTGGCTAAGTCAGGCGGTCAAAGTGCGAAAGGTCCCGGGTTCGATTCCCGGTCAAGTCAATATGGAAAACGAACTTTCCTAAATTGACTTAGGTCTGTGTGTGCTAGGATGACGCCCCCAGTTAGTATCCATTGTCTGGTACTCATAGTACAAGGGAAAACCTTAGTTCGAGACCAGGTGATTGGAGTGGTTGTCTGGCGCATTTATTTATTATTTTATTTTATCTGATCACCTACCTCTTGCTTTTCACAACCCTGCTTTTCTCCATCCTACTCTTCAGGTAGGCATCTTGGCTCCGAACCATCTCTTTTGTTGTTGCTACCGTAGTCGTCTTAATTTCCTTCAGCTTAAACTTATCATCTTTCTTACGAACATCAAAATCCATGATCGGCGTGATAGGATTCTCGTCTTCGACATAAACGTAGTCTCTCTCGTTGTCTATGGGCAGGATTAGCTCAGGCTTCTTCTGTCTATGCTTCATCTGTTCTTGTAGTTGACGTTTAAGCATGATCACTCTTTCTTCAACCCCCAGGGTTACTGGTGAAGTTTTCTTTTGGTACGCTGGTACTGTAAATTGATTGACGATTAATTCCCAGTTTCAATATTTGTAAAACGATCATTTTTTAGCTACGGATAGTAATAAAGATAGATAGATATGTTACAGTCATAGTGATTAAATAGCTATTATAAATAATATATAATGGCCAAATTCACTAGACAAAGTAATAAATTAATCACTTTGTCTGGACATTATTCATAAAAGCGTGTCAAAGTTAGCCAAAGTAATAAATACGGTCTAGCCTACTTCAAAAACTTAATTATTTTTGTATTTATTGGGTGTTGATCCCTGTGTTTTTATTTTTTTGTTTTATAGCCAGTTAGCTTTAAATTTACTTTATAAATTAAAGTCAAATAACTTTATAACAATGTTAATTGACGTGAAATTACTGTTATTTTATTTTTTTAAATAATCTATATGATTAGTTAAGGCAAATTGAAATGTAATGTTATAATCTTAAACGCATACCTACGTGTTTTATTACATTATCCAAGTCATCGTAGATATTATATATAATAGCTAGTTAATGTGATTAATTTTGTATCCTTTATCACTTAGCCAAACTGAGTAGATATTATGCATAATAGCTAGCCATTATACATAATATCCAGATTTATTACTTTGGCTGTAACAGATATACTACATTGCACAACGCTTATAGAAATAGGTTTTACAGTTTAATTATAGTACAATTTAGGCGGTCTTATCGCTAGGAAGCGATCTCTTCCACACTACCCTAAGGTAGAGGAAATGGTAGATAAAGAAATAATAAATTATACAAGGCGTACGTTAAATCAACAGACGGACGAACGACGACAGCTGATGTGGAAAGTAAATTTGAAATTACAATTAACGACTCGTAGATAATGGATTGTCATTTTTGACATATTATCAATCGCGTGAAGAAACATCTTGCGGGCCAGTATGGCGATGCTTACGAATAGGATATTTTGATATCAAATTCGTTGTCATCGCGATGTGGGTTCCTCTCTTGCTTACCATCAGGCTGGGAGGAGCCAATATACTGCGCTACTATAAAAAAAAAATCGTAAAATATTGATACCGGGCATTAAAGTGTAACAAACAACTCAATCTATGCCTGTGACTTCGTTTGCGTTATCCATACTAATATCATAAATGCGAGAGTAACTCTGCCTCGCAAATGGACCGAAGAACTGCTACAACTTAGCAGGCCAGTGCGCTAGTTAGAGCCTTGACTGGACACTGCAAACTAAAAAGACACCAGTTTCACATGAAGCTGAGTGACTCTGATGAATGCAGATTCTGCAAGGAGGAAAAGGAAACACCTCTTCACCTCCTGTGTGACTGTGAATCTCTGATCCACAAACGAAGCGTCCACCTGGGACGACATATAGCCTAACCGGATGAATTAAAAGCCCTGAAAGCTAGGAAAATACTAGACTTCCTAGAATCGACCCGGCTAAAGGAGTTACTCTAACTGGTGGCGAGTCACAATAGATCTAACAGGTCGCAGTGACCACAGTTCACTAGAACTGCATAGCCCCAAGTACCCTAATAATAATAAAATAACTCTGTCTCTGTTTGTTTGTCTGTCCGACTTTCCCACCCAAACCACAGAACCGATTTTGATTAAATTTGATATATACATATACGTTGAACCTCTTGAACAGACATAGGCTACTATTTGTTTTGAAAATAAGGGGGGTTGGGGGTAATACCACCCTTGAAAGTTTATAATGGGAAAATGTTTATTTTTAAATTAAAGATATGTAATTTGGCACTTATATATCTCTGAACTTAGATTTTTTTATATTACACTTCAAGATTGACCTCATCCTACCTGATGTTAAGTGGTAATGAGGTCCTAGCTTAAGGGCGACAAGTACAGCATAATAAATCTGTTACTGGACTTGTCGCCCTTACCTTGAAGGCTTGACCCCTGCTGCTAATGTTGCACCCCCCCCCCCCACAAGAGCCCTGGAAACCTTACACAGGAACACCAGAACACAGAAGTGATTGTTATTTGGCTGCGGTCTTCTGTAAGGTGGAGGTATTTCACCAGTCGGGCTGCTCCAGTTCGAGCGACAAATCGCTATGCCCTACAAATATTAGTGGTGACATGGGTAAAACCGACCATGAAAGTATGTAATCTACGCGAACGAAGTCGCAGGCATACCTAGTTTCGGAATAAAAGTATATAGTATATGATCTATCTTTGCCTTATTATAAATGTAGATATTCGTTTTGGATGCTCACGCGCTTTCAGCTAGTTTGTTGTTGGGGGGGGGGGGGGGGGGGTATAAATTTGAATCCCCCACTGCCAACTCATCATGACCCATAAATTGACTGATAGAAAATGTTTCTAGCGTTTAGTCAACATGCTGCATTTTTAGTGCACATTTTAAAAAAACAGTACCTACAGTTAGCAGCACACCACGGCAAAAGTTTGCAGTTCAATATTCGTTCTTATCCCCACGAAATAAGGGTGGTAAAATGTTTAAAGTGTCGTGACAAATACCTGACATGTTTTAGATTGAAACATCTGGATAAACTTACCAAAATAAATCACATAGATCAAGACACAACAGTATTTCATTTTCGGTTAAATTTTTACGAGAATTTCTTTACCAAAACACACGATTTTCACTTCATTTTCTTTATCACACAAAGGAGTTTAGTATGTTTTGTACAAACGTGATTGAAAATTAAATCAAGTGGAGCATTTCAAAACTATGTTTCACTTAAAATAGCTTCGTTGTTATAACCAGGCTGGTCAAATCTGTGTCTTGGGGTCCACTCCCCTTACTCCCCTAAAACGAAATGACCAACGAAGTTTTCGTTTTTGAAGATTAATCAAAAGTTTGCTAATTATAACGTTGGCACATTGAACACGTTTAACAGTAATTACTATTTATTTAATTACTGTTGTGTTTTTTATCATTTTTTCTTTCTTCTAATAATATAAACTTTCATGGTCAGTTTTTTTTTTATATTGTACTTCAAGATTGACCTCATCCCACAGATGTTAAGTACTTAAGTGGTAATGAGGTCCTAAGCTTACTGGACTTGTCGGCTTTACCTTGAAGGCTTGACCCGTGCTACTAATGTAGCACCCCCCTGGAGCTCTGGAAACCATACTAACACGCAGGAACACAACAACACATCAGTGTTGTTATTTGGCTGCGGTCTTCTGTAAGGTGGAGGTATTTCACCAGTCGGGCTGCTCGAGTTCGAGCGATAAATCGCTATGCCCTACCTCTCTTAAAAGCATTATCTTACCCTTATATTTAAAATAAAAAGATGTCCATATTTTAGTCCAAAGTTTCGAACTATATTTGTGCGACAACATATAAAAAAATTAACATTTTTCCACTCAAACTTTCAAGGGCGATATTACCTCCACCCCCCCTTGTTTTCAGAACAAAAAGTAGCCTATGTCCGTTTTAGAAGTTCAATGTATACCTTTATCAAATTTCATCAAAATCGGTTCACTAGTTTATGCGTGAGAGCCGGACATACAAACAGACAGAGTTACTTTCGCATTTATATTAGTATGGATTGATTTGATTAACCGCAAAGATCTACCTTATCAAAGAAAACACCATTTTTATGATCCATAAATTACTAATTACGTTTTTACATTCTAATTATTCATTTAATAGTTGTAATTACGATTGACCACTTGGTCAAGCATTAGGTATTTTAAAGTCAATTTTCAATCATGAAATTATTATTGTGTATTTTCGTTATACTTTTTCATACGAGTTTTATAAATTGTAAGTAAATTGTAATTAAAATGACGACCTCGGTGGCGCAGTGGCCAAGGTAGGCGGCCAAAGCGTGTAAGGTCCCGGGTTCGATTCCCGGTCAGGTCAATTTGGAAAACGAACGTTTCTAAATTGACTTGGGTCTGGGTGTGCTAGGATGACGCCCCCAGTTAGTATCCGTCGTCTGGTACTCATAGTACAAGGGAAAACCTTGAAAAATGAAAATGAAAAATGTTTTTATTTCCACCAAAATTACAAAATGAACAATAATGAGGTATGTTTACATATTTGGATGGACTGGAGCCTAAGCTAGGATAATCCTGTATTTCAGGACTCCAGGTCTCACTCGTGGACATGAGGATAGTGGGGATATGGAGTGGAAATGAGGCATGTGAAGATGTGGTGTATGTGTGTGTGTGTGTGTGTGTGTGTGTGGGCGCGTGTGCGCGTGTGCGCGTGTGTGTGTGTGTGTGTGTGAGGAGGGGCCATTAGTGATTAGTAATGGTTAAATTAAAATTGTAAGTAGTGATTCTGTTTCTATATAACTCAATTTCGTTAAATGACTGACAATTTTTTGTTTACATTGAAAAAATGTTTTTGGGTAGATGTCAAGTATCTTATTTAACTTGTTGTACAGGTAAGGGGCGAGGAAGCAAGTTTGTCGACGAGAAAATGCAGTTTTGTATTTAATTGTTTTGCAAATGTTCTTTCTGCGGGTTTCGTTCCTACCTATAATAGCACTGTAAGTTAGCTGCTTGTGTTGGCGTAAGGTGACATGCAAGATAAATAATTGTCTTACTGTTAGTATTTTTGTCTCTTGATAAAGGCTTTGCGTCGGATATCTGAAAGGCTTATGGAACATTACTTTGAGCACTGATCTTTGTGACCTTAGTTGACCTTAGTTTGAGACCAGGTGATTGGTGTGATTGTCTGGCGAATTTATTATTATTTATTTATTATTTAATTAAATTTATATAGGTACGGTCAAAAACACATCTGACAACCCACTTTGGATTTTGTAACGCCTTTATTTCGCGGACATAAGAGCTAATATGGCAAGTGCAAGTTTACCTAGACGTATCTTACAAGAAACAGATTCGGATTTTGAAAGAGGTAGTGCATAGCGATTTATCTCTCGAGCTGGAGCAGCCCGACTGGTGAACACCTCCACCTTACAGAAAACCGCAGCCAAATAACAATCACTTCGGTGTTGTGTTCCTGCGTGTGAGTAAGGTTTCCAGAGCTCCTGGGGGGTGCTACATTAGTAGCAGGGGTCAAGCCTTAAGGTAAGGGCGACAAGTCCAGTCACAGATTAATTATGCTGTTCTTGTCGCCCTTAAGCTAGGACCGGTTTACCACTCCAAACCGGAGGTAGCTTCATTTGTTTTAATTAAAGACTGTAGACTGTAGGTACCTATTACTAATGTAATTTATATGAATAAAAAGACTTGACTTAGACGTATCAAAAATGAAAGATATTTACAGTTTACCGCTACATGTTACTGTATTTCGTTAATGAAACATTTCTGTTGCAGCTTCAATAAAAATACCGAAGAATTATACATCGAGGTTTGTATTATTTTTCTTCGTCTTCTTTTTGTATTCAATAGCAACAAGATTCTTTCGCGAAGTCTTTCTCTGTAATAACTATTTCATTAAATTCTTTAAAGAAACAGAAAAATTTCATCCCCTCTCGCGTTGCGGGACTCGAACCCGCGACCTTCACGCATCGCGCGTCCTGCTCTTCCAACTGAGCTAACCGCAAGTTATCGTAGGCGATGAAATGAATGGCGTTAGCCTACGGTAAAAGTGCTAAACATATTCGGCAGAGGGCACTTACTGTAGGCTAACTATTTCATTGTTCTCATTTTCCGTTTGGGCACCAAAACAGAAAGAGTAGAAGGAAACTTAAAATAAGATCTAGAACTTTCGGCATATTGACAACGTATTGTACTGTACTACTGTAGTTAGGTATACTCGTAAATAGTAATGATAGTTTTCTTTTCAGGCCGCAAAACGTAAAATACAGTAATCCATCGTTCGTGAGCGATCGCTTCAAAAGTAAGTTATTTTCTGAAAACGTCAGTCTTTTTTTGTGAAAAGGAGGCAGAACAATGTTGCTTAATTCAAGGATTTCCCTTAAAAGTTATCTAAACTTCGGCTTCGGATATCCTCGCCAGTCCCACCACCATCAGAGGAGACTAGATGAGGGCCGTGCCCGTAAAGACAGTTAAGTGTTTATCGTTTTCCCACGGCGCCGTCTCTTGGTGATGAGAAGATCCCTACCTTTTTAGTTAGGGGGGTTTTTAGTTAGGGTAGTCCTCGCTCCCACGGAGTGTTGGAGTCCAGTGCCGGTTCTAGCATTACTAGCGCCCTGGACGAATTTCCGCCAGCGCCCCTGTAATAGCCAATATACCAATACATCGATTTAGGGGAATACATCTGGGTACCTCAGGGTAGCTTTCTAGCGCCCGTTTAAGTCCGATCGCCCTGGGCTGTTGCCCAACCTCGCGCCACCCTAACGCCGGCCCTGGGGGAGTCCTACACATGCAGCTGTCATCCCCACTGCAGCGGTAACTTCGGTGCGCAAAAGTATTTCCACCCCTAAATAAAGAAAAAATATACAGATAAAACTTTCGAATCTTCATTGAATACAATACAAAGTGATTCTACCACCAGTTTAAGACCTATTTCTACCAATCTGTCTATACATATTGTGTTACCCCGACCACTTGCAGTCATGTCCAAGCCTGACCTCCCCGAAACGTTCTGGAACAAACCAGCGCCAAAGAAAAAGAAGACCAACGGAACGAAATCCAACGCCACGACGGAAGCGCCCACCTTCTACAAAAGACCGGCTTTCAATCCCGCTTGGATGGATTACTGCGACCCCTACCACTGCAATGACTATCACAAGATCGCCTGTGGCCTAAATCGGAAGACCATGAAGTTCAAATGGTTCCAGAGCACTTGCCACCTCATACTCAACAATATGTGCTCAACGTATCGCGGATTCTTAAGTGAGTAGACCAGTAGATCAATTAATCTGGTACTTTCTATTTTTAGGGGGGAAAACGCACCGTATACCTGCCGGGTCAGACAACGGCGATTGTAGGACTCCTCAACTCAAGGGCGTAGGAGCGGACAGGGGGGGGGGGCATAAAGGCGATAGAAATGACCCCAAACTTTGACCTTATGCAGAGAGAGAAGCATAAGCATATTCAATACCCTCTCCTCTTTGGATCTGAGAATATATTAATTAAATACGGGATTTGGTAACCTAGCAACCACTCCAATCGCTTGCTCCATGACTAACGTCACCATACGTCCCGCTTTGGGCGGGACAGTCCCGTTTTGAGGCAGTCTGTCCCGGTGTCCCCTGCGAGGCCGAAATTGTCCCACTTTTGCAAACAGACCAAACAATAATTAAAAATGTAGGTATTATCCAAAGACCCAGACTCAAATACGAACTAGAATTATCGCCAATACTGATTTGCTTTTTAGTATTTTGGATTATTTTTCCAATTTGTTTTTTATTTCATAATTCCGCGGATGTCCCGCTCTGACAAAAAAAATAAATGGTCACGTTATCCATGACCTTGGGGTTGGATCCTTAGATCTTTGAATGTAGAAATAAAACGTATATAATTTAATATCCGGAGGCATATGACCACATATGACGCTATGGTTTATTTATTTGTTTCTTTTTTTATTTGACACAAAATCCACAGGTCAGTTAATACAAATCAAAGGTAGCTTTATTTGCTTTATATAGAGACTATTTATAAGGATTACTAATGTAATCTATGTAAATAAAAAAAAATATTGACTATTGACAAAAAACCAAATTAACGTCGTTTCAGCTGTAATGTCATTCTTTCCCCAGAATTCGACCGCATCGAGAACAAACATTGCATGAAATACGTCATGTTTCTGAGGTCCAGATGTGGGGGCTGCCAAGATGATTCTTTGAAGCCTGTCTGCGCTATGAGCATCACCGACCAGCATGTGGTCATCTTCAGGAACAAGTGTGCTATGGAGAAAGCCAACTGTGCTGTCGAGACGTTGGATGGTGAGTGGACCGTAGCAGAATTTAATAAACTTGAGTAGACTATAGTACTCTTCAATGGATTTTAGTAGACTATAGAGATGACGTGAGAAGACCATAGTTTGATATTAAATTGTTAAAAAACAATAGTAGACTACAATAGTCTTGAGTATACTATAGAATAGACTTGAGTAGATCGTAGACTAGACGTGAGAAGACCATAGTATAATATAATATTGTAGAGAAACCATAGTAGACTATATAACAGACTTGAGTAGACCATAGATTTGACGTGAGAAGACCATAGTATAATATAATATTGTAGAGAAACCATAGTCGACTACAATAGACTTGAGTAGACTATAATGAACTTGAGCAGACTATGGGTAGACCGTAGAGTGGATGTGTGTAGACCATTATATTATAATTTTATATTGTTGAGAAATTAAAGTAGACTGCAATAGACCATAGTAGAATTTAATACTATTGAGAAAACATAGAAGACTACAATAGACTTGAGTAGATCATAAAGTGAACGTGAAGGGACCATAGTATAATATTATATTGTTGAGAAACCATTGGAGATTACAATAGACTTGAGTATACTATAGAATAGACTTGATTAGACCATAGAGAAAACGTGAATAGTCCATATACAACCTATGGTCTACTGAAATATACAGTTCAGGATATATTTCAGTAGACCATAGTATAAAAATTAGTGTTGTGAAACTATAGATTACAATATAATTGAATAAACTGCTGAACATATTTGAGTAGACCATTGTAGAATACAA
Source organism: Glyphodes pyloalis (assembly GCA_037074685.1). Lineage (NCBI taxonomy): Eukaryota > Metazoa > Arthropoda > Insecta > Lepidoptera > Crambidae > Glyphodes > Glyphodes pyloalis. The sequence continues at coordinate 3,071,687 of JAYKKO010000034.1, read as the reverse complement.
TAAACTCGAGTAGACCAAACTAGTATACAATAGACCTCATTTTGTATGAACTTTCTTAATGAAATAGTAAAATAAGTATCTGATTCGATTTTTGTATTTTTTTCCAGATTACATTCAGGTAGAAATGAACATATGCGCGCTGGTCAAAATTTACGAGGCACAATATCCTATGAGATCTGGATTACTGCCAGTTTTTGCCTAATAAAAAAATATGAATTAACATTTATTTTTTTCTATGACTACTTAATTGTTCTTAATAGGAGACAGGGGCTTGGTCTCTGGCTAGGGCGCGTTCAAGTATTACGTAACGACAATTGGGGGGGGGGGGGGAGAGGGAGGATTTGTAAGAAATTAAACTAACTCTCAACTTGGCAACCGTTTTGGTTTCCCTACTGTTCCGGGGAATCCCTCGATTGTATTAGTGTGGTTGTCTTTTTTAAAGAAAGAGGGCGGGTAGTACAGAAATACGTTACAGTACGATACATGGGGGGGAAGCAAAAATCTTCAAAAATTGCGTTAAGTAATACTTGAACGCTCCCCTAGGTTAAAGAACTCCCCTCCAATGGGTTCTGCATCATGTAGCAATGGGGGGGGGGCTCAGTAACCCTGTGGTCTGGCCTGGCCTTACTACCCAACCTCCGATACCGCACAGGGTTAAGCTAAGACGGATCCCGAACTGGGCCGCGGAGTGCAGATGGCTCTGCTGCAAGCCTGCAAGGGCAGAGATGGATCGCGGAGGACCTCGGTGTTTCATTGCCAGTCTCCGTCTTCCGCCACCAGTGTCTCGGGACTCCATCTGGCTCTCAGAGGGAGAGCTGAAGTGTGTCTCAGTATCGGCAGTGTCGATAAGCAGCGGAGTCGCACAGCAGATCCGCTTCTGTGACGTGAAGACGGACGCCAGGCTTACCCCCTGGCGTTCGTTACCTCGATTCCGAGGGGGTGGGGGGCCTGATACGCTCCAGCTGCGTTTAGCGCGACGAGGTGGGCCGCTTGGCAGTAGACGCTGTGGGGGAGTATGTGTAGAATCCGTAAGGGATCCCGACTCCCCCACAACTACTCAGCGTTGGCCACCGAGGGGGTTTTAGTCAGCACGGCACACCACTCTCTGTTCCCCGCAGAGAGTGACGGTGCGGTAGGCATTTCCCCCTCGATAAGTAAAAATAAAATAAAGGGTAACACCTTACTATCAAACATTCTCAAGCTTCCAAAGTCTCAAAACAGAAGTAAAAAAAAACGGTCAAGTGCGAGTTGGACTCGCGCACGAAGGGTTCCGTACTATTATCTATTCCACATTAGACGCAATTATTTATTTTTGAGGTAAGTATCAAACTTAATATTCTGCGAATATTTTTAGCGTCTAACATTTTTTATTAATATCGAGCAAGAAACAGCAAACAAACCACGCTTGGTGTATGGGAGCTCGCCTTAAAAAATATTTTATTGTTTCTGGTTATTTGTTGTAATAGCGGCAACAGAAATACATAATCTGTGAAATTTTTAACTCTCTGGCTATCACGGTTTTTAAGATGATGCCTGGTGAGCCTAGTAACTGGCAGACGGACGGACAGAAAGCTAAGTCTTCTTAGTAATAGGGTTTTTACCCTTTGGGTACGGAACCCAAAAAAAAAGTATGGGTTTTGGGAGTTAATCAAAAGAAATAGTAAAAAAAAACAATTTTATTTTAAATTCCATTCGAAATTACAATATTAAAAATGTATCACATTTAATATTAATATTCCATTAATAATGATAATATCTTCATATAGCAACAATTTCTTTCAAAAACCTGTCAAAATTATGTAGCGCAATAAAAATTAAGTAATACTTATATAATATAATGAGTACATAGTGAAAAAAGAAATATATGTATAAAAAAAAAAAGCTTTCTCATTGTCTATTTTAGTCTTATTCGGAGTTTTTTGGAATACGCCTGTGTCATCTGGTCTCCTTGTTATACTATTCATTCTGACAGTCTTGAGTCCATTCAGAAAAAAAGTCTCAAAATTCTGAACTACAGGTGTGGTCTTGGACGCACATTACCTAATTACATCGACAAATGAAATATAATGTTGCTTCTTTGTTTAATCGTCGAAGGCAGCAGGACATACTACACTTACGTAAGTTACTTCATGGCTACTTGGATTCTCCTTACATGTTGGAATCCATAAATATCAACTTTAAATACAATCCCCGAAGACACCACAAAACATTTTACTTGCAAATATATAAGAATAATACTTCCTACTATAATCCATTAGCAAGAATGTGTCGTCACTTTAACGAGTTAGTAAGTCAACACTCACATTTGGATATATTCGATCCCCGACTACATATGTTCAAAAAGTCTGTCATGCGTCTCTATTAAAATATGAAAATTTTGTATCTAAGTACTCACTTTGCTTTTGTTTTTTAACTTAATTCTCAAATGTTCATAATGATGTGTTAACAATATTAGGATTATAATCTAGATGTTAAATCTATTTGTCCTTGTATCTAACATTTGTTTTGATTGTAATTTGTTTTGTTTTCCAAATAAATAAATAAATAAAAAAACGTAGGTATATAAATAAACCTGAATCCCCAAACTGTATGAGACATCAACCAAAGACTATAAGTTACACGAGCACTTGTGTTACAGAAATCACCGCAACACCCAGACCCGAGACAACATATAAAAGGCCATTCCAAATTGACCCGACCGGGAATCGAACCCGAAACCTCTCGGCTACAGAGACGACAACAAACTAAAACTTCCTCTCCTTCCGTCTCCTGTTACCGTCCCTACATTTTCTTTTAATTGCCTTAAACACAACTTTTGTAGCCTCTTTTCCGCCATCATTAATTACATAGGGGTTTGGAAAACCAATCACACTTTTGGCACCGAAGTAGCTTACAAAATTAATTAGCTCACTTCTGCTACAATGGGTTGCAAAACACACATCAACTCTAGTTTCAGATTGTCTTACAAAAGGCACGTATTCCTCGTCATAATTACACCATTTTAAAGCGGAGAGATGAACGTAAAGATATTTCTTTGTGTCCGGCATGTTACAGGACAACTGGTGATTTTTCTTATCTGAACGATTCCTGCATTTATGTATTCTTGTCTGTTTGTTTGTTACGCCTGGCACTTTGTCTTGGCATTTGCTGGAAAAAGAAATGTATTTATTTTATTTATGTATTTTTATTTATTTAAATAGGTACACCAACAGCATAATATATAAAACATTTATACAAATTAGGTATGGTAGTAAAATTCTTATATAATATGCCTATTACAGGAGTACACAACATTGAGCAAAATAAAAACACATACTAAAAACTAGAATTAGATATTAAACAGACTAAAAATAAAAAAAATACTAGAAACGGGTAGTTTAAATTAGAAAAATCTTAGTTGCTTTTTTCTTTTTATAATTTAGTTGATTCCCTGGTTAACGTCAAGGAGTCCGCCAAACTACGTCTAAACTTGGCTAGGGAAATCTTTGAAGAAATCTTTACAAATTTTGTGGGCCTGTTAAATACCTGAAGATATCAGTTTCTAACGATTTCTTTAACTATTTCATGCTTTCAAGAGAGGTAGGGCATAGCGATTTATCGCTCGAACTGGAGCAGCCCGACTGGTGAAACACTGCGGTGTTTGACCTCATCCCACCTGATGTTAAGTGGTAATGAGGTCCTAGCTTAAGGGTGACAAGTACAGCATAGTAAATCTGTTATTGGACTTATCGCTCTGACCTTGAAGGCTTGACCTCTGCTACTAACGTAGCACCCCCCAGGAGCTCTGGAAACCTTACTCACATGCAGGAACACAACAACACAGAAGTGATTGTTATTTGGCTGCGGTCTTCTGTAAGGTGGAGGTGTTTCACCAGTCGGGCTGCCCCAGTTCGAGCGATAAATCGCTACGTCCTACCTCTCTCATTGTTGTTTTGATGTAAAAATACAACCAATTTTATTTTCTTGCGTAAAAGATGTCCTTGAATAAATGAAATAGAAATACAAACCTGTATATTATCCAGTCCCCTTCTTGTACGAGCACTTTTATTTTCAACCGGTCAAATATCTCGTTGAAGACATACTCGTAGCCAAACCTTGCCGATGGATGCAAAGCTACAGCATTCTCTGCGTCTTTATCCAACCACTCTTTTATCAAACTAATCACATAGGCAATACTCTCACTTCTTTTTGGAAAGTTTTCATAATCATGATCAATAAACGTTGTGTCCACATACATTTTATCTATTGTGATTGGTTCTCCGTCTTTCGTGTGGAGCTGACCCAGCTTTGGAACATCGTTTAAGCTGATACGGAAGTCTCCAGTGAAGAGGACTGTGTTGTACGTGGTACGGAAGAGCAGCATCACTGAACCGAAACAGTGAGAAGCTGGTATCAGGGTAACGTTGATGTAGAAGTCTTCGTAGGAAGCTGGTAGTTTTATAGTTGATGTGGAGCCTAAAAAACCATATTTAATGTTTTTACAGTGCATAATATAAAGAATCTTTGAACACTTGGAAAATTAAAATATATTCAAGAAACAGAAAAATATAGAACGTTCCATTTTAAACATCCATACTATTATTAGAAATGCGAAAATAACTCTTGTCTGTAAAATGGAGGTATATGTAACGTGACTATTTTTTTTTGTCAGAACGGGACGTTTGCGGAATTATGTACTTAATAAATTTTTTTTTAGATAAGTGGAGAAAAAAAACATTTTAAATTATTGTTTGGTCTGTTTGCACGTTAGGTAAATGGGAAAATATTTAAAGTTTAAAGATATGAAATTTGGCACAAATATAGCTCGGAACTTGGATTAAAAAATAGACTACTTTTTTTTTAATATTAGGGATGATAAGGGTAAAACCGACAATGAAAGTATAGTAAATCAAAAATTTACTAAGATACATTAATATTTAGCGTAAAGTCTTAATGTAATAGTGACGTAAACACACCCTTTACTGAACTTTGATATGCTGTACCATCATCAATTTTTAGTCATTCACTGAAGCAAAAAATTTTTATTCTAATTTGAAAGTTTTACTGAGGGACTTCCTAAATCAATCATAGTTTTTCTACATAATCATCATTTATATTCCTCTTACCAAGTTTCAATGGCTTTATGTACTTCTTGACGCCATCATAGCATGGGATTGCACTAATTATCGCAGCAGTAACATCAGACATGTAGATATAAGCTCCCGAGTCCTCCAAATGCCTCATTAGGGTCGGACTAGACAAGCCCTGCGTGTGATCTGTGTGACAGTGGCTCAGGAAATACGCGTTGCAATCAGCACGCTCGAAATTGTCGACCGAAATGCCGGGAATCTCGGGGATGAGACCATCGAACGAGCTGAACAGAGACGCCATTGTTTCGCTCAAATAAACACGATTATTAACTTGTTATGGCCTGAAAATATAGTGAATATTATGAGTTAAAGCTCAGAGTTTCGGTTTCAAACTGTTGCTAGTTGCAAAATGGAAAAATAAGTTGAAAATCTTTAAAATAAAGAAGTTAGTGGTTATCGATTAATGTTTACGTCGAAAACGAATTAACTCTGAACTTACGGCTCTAAAAACCACCGCTAGTTATTGTACATCTAAGTAGATATCATTGTCGCGTAATTAGATAAAATTCATGACTCAAACCTTTTGAAATTCATTTTAGTAAACAAAACAAACTGGTCGTAACAAGTAAGTAATTGTTGTCAAAGTGACAGCACAGTAAAAAAAGGAACGAAACGCTACTTGTGTCAAATTTTTCAACGCTAGGAAATTTGTAACAAAACGGAGTGTTGAATCATTTTTTCATTAAAATTACTAAAGGAATATTTGTACGGGCATCCAGTTTAACATTAATTATCACATGCGAACAAAAGTATTTTCAGTTTTCATAAAAAATCTCTGAACACAAACAAGACAAGTTTTAGGGAACTTTCTTCAACCATAACCAAAAGCAAATTTTTATACTTCGATGTTCGCTTTTATGTGATGGTATCGGTGTAACCGGTTATACCGATCGCAGTGTACGTAATATAATTCGATTACTTTCTTTGTTATTTAAAATGTACATTTACAACTGTAATTATTATTATTATTAAGTTTGTTTTTTCCAATATCTCGGGACTACAGAGTCCCAGACTTTTGGGAGGCGTGCATGGGGCCGAAGCCAACACGTAGAGGCCCTTTAAAATACAAGTATAATCTAAATGTAATGTGACACCAACAGACGATTATCCCTGTATACACTATAAAATGAAGCCAAGGACACCCCCCGGTCAGTGCAGGACTATGGAATGGAGTGGAAAAACAAGGAATCTGGGCTATTGGGTTGAAGTGCTAATGGACTGGGTAACCGGGACTATGGGAAGGACTATGGCACCTGCCCGATCTATGTTTAAAAACACGAATAAAATGGTCAGGTGGTGACTCGCCATCTCACTGTCATGCCCCTCATTGATCGCCCACTCAATGCATGAAGCAGGAGCGACGGGGAGCAACATTGTGTGAGCGGCTTAGGGTGTGGAGAGGTGTGCACCGTTTTCTACCCAGTGGCTTACGCTACTGTGCCGACTCGTGACTTAGGCATCTTTCACTTCCACCCTGCGAGCATATAGCTCTAACTCCCCACTCTGGACGGCCGGCTAAGGCAAGCCAGAGGTGAGAGTCCTGCGGCCCCTTGGGGTCCACTCCTACCGGCCAACTAAGGCAAGCGGAGAGAGGGGCCTGGTCGACTCTCAGGGGCACGGGTCCCAAGGGGTGTCAATCCCATTCAGCCCGCCACAAACTGCCCTGGGGAGACTGACTGCACTGATAGAGAGTTGTCTCTCTTCATGGTGCGAAGATCACCAACTCCCACCAGCGGGCGATGGGCTCGTCACTTCCCTACGCACTTATTATTATTATTATTAAGGTACTTGGTGCTGTGCAGTTCTAGTGAATTGTGGTCACTGCGACCTATTAGATCTATTGTGACTCGCCTAATACTGGAGTTACTAATATGAGTAACATTATAATAATAATAATAATAAGTTTTTATTTCAGACAGGTATCCATACAAAGTTGTTGTAGTAACTGATCATTATATTTATGAAGATATCTACATTCAAATTGGCATTTTTGATACTGTACGATTTTGTTGGTCGTAGCTTACAATCGAGCAACAGCAGAATAAACAACTAGAATATGGCTGGAAATATGTCCTGTCAATGAAGTGAAAAGCATGCATGCTATTGATAAAACATCGGAATTGAATTCGAACGAAAATGATTTTTGTTCTTATCTGTTTCTTATCTAAAACGGTTGGAAAGAGACAAAACAAATACTTTCCGATAATCATCTCTGACGTTGATGAATAAGTTCTGAAATTATGATATCGAACAGGAAGTGTTCATCGCGATATAATTAAAATTTTATATCCTACTTGTTTTAAACGATTTTTGTTTTCATTTTTGATTCTAATTCAATGAATTGAACGGTGTGAAAAAATAATATTATTTATTGCTAATTCTTCAAAAAAACTAAGTAAAAAAAAATTATTTGTACCGGTATTACCGGAAAATACGAACCATTTAACTATATCGGTTCCTTCCTAGTAATACACAACGAATACATTGTCTTTGTTCAAGGAATTCATCACCGCGAAATTGTTTATTATTTACCGTTTGAAGTTTATTTTATCCCCTAGGTACTTCATAACATTGCTTCCTTAGTGGCTAACATATTCGAAAATATCTTAATGGTGTTGGATCGTAATTTCATTTTTGCAATTTTAATATTATTCGATTTGTTAAATGTGAGTGAGCTATTACAATCGATCATTTGGATTGTTGTGAAATACTTTATCATTTTTATCTTACTCGTATTTGTTGCTTTACAAATTAGTTACGAGGTGGAGTTGAAGCCAAAGAGGTACCTATTAATTTATTAACAAAACTTTGTTTTTTACTAGTAGGTACTGTTAAAGCGAAGTAAAATAAATATACCTACAATCAGGAATACAACTTTTGTAAAACGAAGTAAATTATTAAACAACTGGAGGGTTGTTGTTTTCTTGTAGATTTCTTTGCCTAATGGAGCGAGGTGACTGTAAACGTCAAAAAAAAGGTAGTAGGAAAAAAAACAAAAAAGTTGAAATGTTTGAGTTGCTGTCTTTTGTTTAAAAAATTCGCTAGATTTTTAGCAAAACGATTATTCATTTAAATTAGGTAAGAAATATGATAAATTTATCACTATTTCGATAGTATAAACTGTGTGTGCTCTCTGTGAGAAGAATCGTCAGTTTTCTAAGCCTAAGTTAGTATTTGGTTCATTATTTTTATTTAAATTTTCAAAAGTGTACATTTTGCGTTTTCAGTAAAAAGCTTCATGAATTAGCAGTACCAAACTTGCCGGTAGCTTTATTATTACAATAATCAGTCGCTATTATTATTTATTTATTTATTAAGCAATAAAAGCAATCTGGTTAAAAAAGGCTGAGTCCCATAGAACTGTTGACACTGTTTGCGGGATCAGGGTCTGACGTTAATGTTACAAAATTGTGCCTAATAGTACTTATATAAATTATAGAAATTGCACAGGGTGCAATTTCTGTAATTTATATAGTATAACATTTTTATATTAACTTTAAATTTCACTCTTCTCTGTGGCATAAAAGTTAACAGTGTGAATTTTCAAGGAATCTAGATAAGGATTACTGATAAAACTTACTTGATTAACAGACAACCATTACATAAAAATGTACAGAGTAAATAATGTGTTTATTGTGTTATTAGTTAGGCAAATAAACTGTATATAATAGTAATATGTTTATATGCCAAAAACTCAAGCTTTACAATTACAATGAAACAGTGACTTTCAAACTAGGCGAAAACTGATATATGAGAGTCACATAGGGTTTCATACCATTATCTATTTCACTAAAGACAGATTTTATTTTTTTGGAGTAAATATACAACTAAATATCCTGTGAATATTGAAACGTCTATCTGTGTAAAACAAGCTCCTTACTGTATGATTAGAAGCAATTTAATTGATGTTGTCAAATATTTATTATTATTGTTTATTTTACATCAACTTTATCTCTAGAAAGTAGCTCAAGCACTTGTGTTATACTAAAACTAGAATCAGAGGTGGTGCCATAATCATTATTTAAAAATAAACACCCTTATGTACATACCGTTATCAATTTAAACGCCAAATATAATTACTGTGACTATTAATTTACAGAAACATGAATAAAGACACTGAAAATTCGCCTGCTACAGAGCCATCGGTCTACATTGACCAATCAGTTCTAATGCCGCAGAATGGTCTAAGATTTCAGAAGACAAAAGTAAGTACTAAATGTAAAACTATCTCAATATATAATATATATAAATACTGTTGGAGTGTCTGTTTGTTATATCAAAATAACATTTTTTATAATTTTTGTCTGTCTGTCTGTTTGTTCTGGCTAATCTGTGAAATGGCTGGACCTGTTATGGTGTATGTACCGCGCGGGCTGCTCCTCCAACTGAGCTAACCGCAAGTTATCATAGGCGATGAAGTTTGACTACAGAAAAATTCATAGCGTTAAATCGATCGAACTGGAGCAGCCCGGTTGGTGAAATACCTCCACCTTACAGAAGACCGCAGCCGAATAACAATCACTTCTGTGTTGTGTTCCTGCGTGTGAGTAAGGTTTTCAGAGCTCCTGGGGGGTGCCACATTAGATATTTCTAAGAAAGATTTTAAAAGGAATTTCATTGTTAGTAACACTTGACATAAAGAAAATTATTTTGTGTGCCTTACCATTCTCCAAATGTTACAGTTTTGACCAAAATGATAGTATTCACAAGTTGAATACTTTATTTTACAACTTGACATGCAATAATTCAAATAATCTTGTGTTTTTTGACACAAATAAATTTATAAATAAAAATTTACTTTTGACTGGCAAAAGTTTTCATTTGCCTAATAAAATTAATAAACAATTAGCTAGTTTACTAGCTTATAATATTGAGACTATATTTAGTCAGACATTGGAACTCGTTCCAAATAATTTAAATGTAATTTTGAGACAATAGAGGATCACTCTAGCATGTGAGAGCCATACGCGCTATATACGGTCTTAGAACAAGAGACTCGCTTAAAGAATTATTCAAAAAAATCAATATTTTAACAGTAGCTTCACAATACATTTTTGACTGTATTGTTTACGTACGCAAAAACTTACATTCTTTCACTAAGAAATCAGAATGCCATAATTTCAACACAAGAAATAAACATAAGCTTGCTGTTCCACATCTAAGACTTCATAAAATTAGTAATTCTTTTGTGGGGTTAAGTCTGAAGCTTTTCAATAAGCTGCCAGAAAATATCACTGCATTACCTATGCATAGATTTAAGTCTCTGATAAAAAAATGTTTAATGAAAAAAGGCTATTATAAAATAGAGGACTTTCTTAACGACAAAGATGTTTGGACTTGATAGCATTAAATATGTACATTAGACATAAGCTATATTGTTAATACATTTTTTTTTTGCATTATTTAAACCTACCATATGTATCAGTTTTTGAAAAGAGTAACTATCGAGTTTCTTGCCGGTTCTTCTCGATAGAATCAACATTCCGAACACGGTGGTAGTTTACTTGACTTGACGATTCATAAATGCTTTTGTAAAAGTTTACATGAATAAAGACAATTTCTATTCTATTCTATTCTATTCTAGTATCAGTCGTTAAGCCTTACCTTGGCGACAAGTCAAGTAACAGCTTTATTATGCTGTACTTATAGCCCTTAAGCTAGGACCTCATTACCACTTATCATAAGGTGGGTTGCGGTTAATCTTGAAGTGTAATATAATAAAAAAAAATTGTTCTAAATATGTTCGGCAGAGGGCACTTATCGTGGGCTGACGGGTTGATACGCCGGGGAAGATGAAATTTCTCTGTTTCTATAAAAATATTTAAAGTTCGTAAAGCACTATAAAAATTATAATAAACTAGCTGTGCCCGCGACTTCGTTCGCGTGGACTACATCCTTTCATGGTTGGTTTTACCCCTTTCTCCCCTAATATTCGAAACAAAAAGTAGTCTATATTTTTAATCCAAGTTTCGAGCTATATTTTTGCCAAATTTCATATATCTAACTTTAAAAATAAACATTTTCATTCATTTAATTCCCATATAAACTTTCAAAGGTGGTTTTACCCCCCTCCCTCCCTTATTTTCTAATAAAAAGTAGCCTATGTCCGTTCTTGAGATTCAACTTATGCCTATACCAAATTTCATCAAAATCGGTTGAGAGGTTTAAGCAGGAAAGCGTAACAGACAGACAGACAGAGTTACTTTAGCATTTATAATATTAGTAGGGATAAATGTTAGACAACATCACATACATTGCTCTGATTCTGCGGTAAGTAGCTTAAGCGCTTGTGTTACAGAAATCAGAAACAACGACGGTACCACAACACAGCCCCGAGTCAATATAGAAGAGATCGTTTCCCATATTGACCCGACCGGGGATCGAACCCGGGACCTCAGAGATGGCGCCAAGTCCCGCTGGCCTCTCGGCTACGGAGGTCGTCATTATAAAAACGGTCAGCTTTTTAAATTAGTAAAGGTGTAAAATTGTAATTTGCAGGGACAGCTGTATACTATAAACGAGAGTACATTTTACGATGAAGACAAGCCAACAGATGATTATAAGGAGTTTCAAATGTATGCAACACGACTCAGCAATGTGTCTGTCAATTTGATCACCAATGATAAGTATGAGAGCCAGGGTACATACTGTTCTACGCCGGAATCGGATTTAGTTGAAGGTATTACTTTAATATCTGTACCAACAGTCGCTGTCAGATATATCGGAGCAGACAAAGTGACCAAATACTTCTGAACAGTTAAAATGTCAAAAAGTTTCATACACCACAAGTTACCATTAATATCTGAACATTCACTACTTCAGTAATATCTGACTTTCGTTTACAGACAGAGGGATTAGGTATTAAAACGTCTTCTTTATTTCAGTTGAACTGCTAAACGACGATGCTAAGCTCAAGGTAGCTTTAACACAAGTTCCCAACGGATATATAATAAATTGTAACGTGTACCTAACTGTACAACAATGGCATACTATAACTTGGGTCGACAGCGTCTTACTACGATGTACAGTCTGTGAAATGTATACTGATATGGCTTCATGCGATTTACATGTATCCAGTGATGTACACAGGAATTTGTTGGATCAGAGCAGACCGCTTGCTCGGTTTGATTTAAGCGTCACGAGAAAGGTTGGTGCCATGTTTGTTTTCTGACTCCATCTTGGGATATTTTTGTTTTATATTTCCCAACGGATATATAATAAATTGTAACGTGTACCTAACCTTACAACAATGGCATACAATGACTTGGGTCGACAGCGTGTTACTACGATGTACAGTCTGTGAAATGTATACTGATATGGCTTCATGCGATTTACATGTATCCAGTGATGTACACAGGAATTTGTTGGAACAGAGCAGACCGCTTGCTCGATTTGATTTGAGTGTCACGAGAAAGGTTGGTGCCATGTTTGTTTTCTGACTCCATCTTGGGATTTTTTTGTTTTATATTTCACTTCAAGATTGATCTCATCCCACCTGATGTTAAGTGGTAATGAGGTCCTAGCTTAAGAGCGACAAGTACAGCATAATAAAGCTGTTACTGGACTTGTCGCCCTTACCTTGAAGACTTGACCTTCTAATGTAACACCTTTCCAGCTCTGGAAACTTTACTCACACGCAGGAACACAACAACACAGAAGTGATTGTTATTTGGCAGCGGTCTTCTGTAAGGTGGAGTTATTTCACCAGTCGGGCTGCTCTAGTTCGAGCGATAAATCGCTATGCCGTACCTCTCTTAAAAATAATTAAAATAAACTATTAAAATAATAAGATATAATAAAGACTACTCGTAGCAGATATTATAAGAGAGATATATGCATTTAAGAGGGGAAAGGCATAGCAATTTATCGCTCTAACTGGAGCAGCCCGACTTGTGAAATACCTCCACCTTACAAAAGACCGCAGCTAAATAACAATCACTTCTGTGTTGTTGTGTTCCTGCGTGTGAGTAAGGTTTACAGAGCTCCGGGGGGGTGCTATATTAGTAGCAGGGGTCAAGCCTTCAAGGTAAGGGCGACAAGTCCAGTAACGAGATTTATTATGCTGTACTTGTCGCTCTTAAGCTAGGACCTCATTACCACTTAACATCAGGTGGGACGAGGTCAATCTTGAAGTGTAATAATATAAAAATAATAATAATAATAAAAGAGTACATGGGAATATGGTAATAATGTTAAACTATAACTCACTGTAAATTATGTGATAATGATAATAATAACTTATCTTACGCGCCTTAAAATTAAACTGTACAGCGAGGTTTGAATAAAAATTGGTTGTCTGTAAAGTCTGTTTATGGACGGTGGTTCGACGTGACAACGCTGAGCCGATCGTGCCTCTCTCTCGTTCGTGCCGCGCTCTCGTTTGCGGAACGCGACAATGAGCGTAACGGGACAATGACGTCATCTTTTTCGTGCATGCAGCCCGTGGTATCGTGTTATCAGACGTTGTCACGTCAATAAATAAAAAACGGACAGCTTCGCGTAGTATCCTGGTATGATCGTTTTTAACATTATGGGAACAAGAAATGCAGTCAAGTCGTCTTAATTTTCTCAAGGGGCGCCCTGAGCATGGGATTTTGACTTCACTTTGACTTTTTATTTCAATTCCAGATTCGTGACAAATACCACTGCGCTGTGTGCAATGAAGCATTCGATTGTGACGACGAAATCGAACATTTTTCGTCCAAATCTCACGAACAAAACTTACTTTTCGCCGTCAACAAAGTATCTGATCTGGATATTAGTTCCGTTAACAACGGTGCTGGAAACAAGAATAACGATAGCTACCATTTCAACGCGAACGCGATTAACAATAACAATAAAAAATATGGAAACGGGAATAACGAGGACCACTTCTTCGCAAATAGGTTTACCGATGTAAATAGGTTTAACGATTTGTACGAAAGCAGCGTCGGCAGTTACGACGATGATTACGATGGTGCTAGCAACGATTGTGACGAATTCGAGAGCATTTGGGGCGATTTTGGGCAGAGGAATGAGAAATCAGAATTTTCTTATGCTTCGATGGCGAAGAAGCCAAAGATTATGGATTTGCCAATGTATTTGGAGAAAGATTTGGGAAATAAGAAAGTTAAAGTTAGGTTCGACTCGTATCATATGCTGATTAATCTTAAATCGAACAAAATTTATTGTATGATTTGTAAGGAGTATTATCGTTTAAGAAATAAGGGTGAACATTGTATGGAGATTGATCATTTGGGTAAATTGGGACAGCTTCGCGTGGTTGATGCGTATGGAGATTATTTTATTAGAGAGGTAAGTCTGTTTTTGTTCTTTTGTTGGTAATTCTCCAAGACCACCTTAGCCGAAAAATATTGTACAGCTATTTTTGGATTTTTCAATCAAAAAATTACGGTAATACATTGATGCCCGGTTCCAATATTTGAAAATCGATTCATTCTAGTTACGGCTAGTAACAAGTTACACGAGGCGTAAGCTAAAAACGACCGACAGACGACTGATGACAGCTGATAAGTAAATTTGTAATTAGAATTAACGACTCGTAGAAAAACGGATACTCATTTTTGACAGATTACGAATCGTAAAATATTGGAACCGGGCAGTAATTGTCGCATGACGTCATTAGTGGGTGCATTTTTACTCGCCAGTGACGTAACGAGTACTCACCACGTAACTTGGTATTATTAGTCAATATTTTTTTTATTACTATTTCTTGAACGAAAAACATGGTATTTTTGACTCGATCAGTTAAAGATTATTTATTTAATTTGGAAATCGGGCATAAGGACGTTTAAGTAGTTAACAAGTTATATATTTTTTTACAGATGGACGATAAATTGTACCATTGCGGACATTGCAATAATTTAGTCCTTATAAGTGATATGGAAGATCATTTAGAAGAAAGGCATGCAAAGAAACCAAGAAACACTTTAAATGGCACCAAAAAACTTGCAAACTGTCCCAAAAATATAAACAACGATAATGACGACGCTAGAAGCAGCGTTACTGATGGTTCAGAGGCCGCTAAAAATGGTTGCAACGATCATATGAATAATGAGAGTAATGGAAACCGAATTAACGATAAGGCTGTTACCAAAAATACGAATTTTAGTTATAACATTAATAATAATGATATGCCAATTAGTAATGTTAAGCCTGAAAATAATAATAACGATATTATAAGAGACAACAGTTTAATTAATAACAGGCCGACTTCGTTGTCTGATTTGGTATTTTTAAACCAATTTGGGTATAAGTTAGCTATACCGTTACTGTCTTTCAATGTTGTATTGAAGAGGCAGAATTACGATGATTACTATTGTGGTCTCTGTGATATAGTCTGTAAAGAAGAGGCAATTATATCACATATATATTATATACCGCACATACAGACGCTACAGAGAATTCCATTTGTAATACCATTCAGCATTAACCTTATTAGAGCGGTAAGTTTGTTATAGCTTACTCTAGTGTAGAAGACTATTTTAAACTAGTTATAAAAGAGAGGTAGGGCATAGCGATTTATCGCTCGAACTGGAGCAGCCCGACTGGTGAAATACCTCCTCCTTACAGAAGATCGCAGCCAAATAACAATCACTTCAGTGTTGTTGAGTTCCTGCGAGTGGGCAATGTTCCAAGAGCTCCTAGGGGGTGCTACATTAGTGGTAGGGGTTAAGCCTTCAACGTAACGGCGACAAGTCCAGTAACAGATTTACATATTACGCTGTACTTGTCGTCCTTAAAGCTTGGACCTCATTACCACTTAACATCAGGTGGGATGAGGTCAATCTTGTATTGTAATATATATAATATAAAAAAATAAGAAATAATAATTGCCCGTGATTTCGCATGCTTTATTTTGGGATGAAAAGTACCCTTCATGTCGTACGCAAAAAATACTTTTCATTGTTATGTTACTTAATACATATTTTAATATATACTAGATTAGCGTATGGCATATAGGATATATGTAATTCTAGTATGTCGTCTCTTTTTCTACCAAGTTTCATTGATATTTGTTCAGTGATTTTTAAACAAAAACGGTACCACAACACCCAGATCCGAGACAATATAGAAAAGTTCGTTTCCCATATTGATCCGACCGGGGATCGATCCCGGAACCTCAATGATGGAGTGATGCCCATGTCTGGCTCGCTCGCCTCTCGCCTAAGGAGGAGGAAGATAAACCTATATAACGATAAACTAGATTAACGTATAGGGTACATTTTAGGGTAAATAAAGAATCAGCCGCGTAAATTAGTTACAACAGGTACAGCATGATATCTGTAACAAGTTGTGATTCCTGTGACAAATTTCATCTCAAAGTCAAATTCATATCAAAGTTACAACCGCTGTGTGGGTAACTTTGACACACAATAAAATTGCCAGTTTGATAAATTTTATGATTATTCATTTGTTAGATTAATTGAGAGCGTGCTAAACAACCTGAGAGCAAAGATTATGTAAAATCTTCTGTCTCACAATTAACATTGTAAAATCGATTTTATTATTTTTATAGTACTATACGCCGTACTAGCGAACTTTAAATATTAGAAACAGAAAAATTGTATCCCCCTGCGGTGCGGGAATTGAACCCACGACCTTCACGTATCGCGCGTGCTGCTCTTACCAACTGAGCTAACCGCAAGTTATTGTAGGCGATGAAATTTTTCTGCTGTATCAACCGTGATAAGTGAAGGTCGTGGGTTCAATTCCCGAACCGCAGGGGGAGATAAAATTTTTCTGTTTCTAATATTTAACATTGTAAAAGTTGGAAAAAAAATAGTGACGGTCTTTCAAAGTTACCCAGATCGACAGTAGTTTATTAACATTGTTTTAATTAATTACAGATCCGGGAAAACTTTCACTGCGCTATATGCAACATACCAATATCAGTACAAGCGATATATTATCATGTGCAAGAAAGTACTCATATAGAATTAATGACCAAGGCTCTAAGCGTTAATCAAGGTGCACCTTCAGGCAATAATACGCCTAATACATTACACAATATTGTTCCGAATCCAATACCAAATCAGCCAATACCACCAGTAAAAAGTATGCCTAACAAAAGAGAGAATAACGGTCAAAATCCGGTTAACGATACCACCAATAAGGGTAACGGAAAATGCGGAACGGAAATGAAATTAACGATAAAGGAAACGGCTGTAACGAAAGATGCTGATGAAATGGATTTGATGATTAATGATTCTGTGGAGTCTGTTGAATTCGATTTAGAGGAATATGTATTTGTTAAGTTTAAGAATTCGTATTTTAAGATTAGTCTCGCGTCGTATAACACTTTGGTTCATATTGGGGATGGTTCCAGGTATTGTTTTGTTTGTTCTTCGAGGGTTGGTGAAGAAGAATTGGGGAGGCACGTTGATAGTCGCTCTCATTTGGAGAATGTTAAGAATAGCAAGTTTTTGGATAAGTTTAAAGGGAATTTATTGCGTCAGGTGAGTTATCTTTTAAGTCTATACATATAAACAGAATTGGAATGCCTGTTTGTTTGTTATATTGAAGTAACCGCTTTTTACTACATGCAGATAAATATATATACGGTACACCAATGTAAAAATGTTCACAATTATTGTCTGTCTGTATGTCTATTTGTTCCGGGTAATCTCTGAAATGACTGGACCGAATTTTAAGGGACCTTTATTGGCAGGTCAATAGTTAGTAGAATAATAGCTAAAACCTTGAAAATTATTTTAAATTTCAAATTGGTTTAGAGGGTAGCAGTGCGCGTGCGTGTTTTTATGGTAGGGAGCGTAGTGTAATTTAGCAAGAGCGGAGGGGGGGGGGGGGACATAGTAGCGTGTCGTATAGAGGGCTGTATTAGCGTGGTGCAGAAGGGGGACCTTAACCCATTGACCGCCGGACTTCAAATAGAAAATATTGCTCCCGACGCCATGCGTATTATTAGCTAGAATTTTCGCCCAATACGATAGTGATGTGACATGCTGCACTAAGCGATAAGAATAAACGTTTGTTTCGGAACCTTATTACCTATTACTAAGGATAAAGAAATAAATGCTCATACATACTGAACGTAATAAGAAATAATAGATCAATAGTAATTTTATATGTCTTAGTAATCAGAAAATTATCACAAGATTTTTTAAAGTATGCAAGGAATTTTGGCGCAACTAGTCGACGCCTTAAAGCGTCATCGGCGATCACAACTTAAATGTTTGACAAATTTTACCTACTCTTATAGTGTTGTTAAGGACTTTATCGATGTAATTGGAAAAAACACCACTGTGTTGGTTAAAAACAAAATAATATGAATTAATGTCGGTGATGAAATTATAATAAGTACACCTTTTGAACTTATTATGATTTATTTTTTTGTATAAGAAGAGCAACAAAACATTGTATATTTTTTTCTATAGACAGAAACCAAATATATAATACGAAGGGGCGTTTTACAAATGTACATCAAAATCATGTTTCCCGGTTTTTACGGTGCATATACACTTAACGATAAACATTCATATTTTTTTATTTAATAAATCAAAAAATCACGGTGCAGTGTTTCGTTGAAATGTCGTATGACGTCACATCTAGATACATTTTAAAACTAGCAGCGACATAGTGAACTTCGATTTTTTATGAGCTTTATCATACATAGTTTTTTTCAGTTGATTGAGTAAACAATAAATATGGGTATTATAATCTTTATGGAATAACTCACGAAATAATTAGAATTTGTTGATCCGGTTGTCATGCTCATTAATTTAGTTTGATTCAAATAAATAAGTGCCTCGAAAAGAAACACTTCTCCTACTTCACTATCAGGCGAAGATTTATTAAAAATATCATCATCATCAACTACTTCCAGAATATGTAAAAGTTCAAAACAACCCATTATTATTTAAACTATTTTCGTAAATAATGTATTTGTGGGTTTTTACTCAAAAAGGCTACAATATAGAAACACGGACAATACCTTCAGTAGCATTTAGCTTTTGTATGGTAATAGAAAAAAATATATTTTATCTATCTTCAACTCCCAACACTATCAATAGCAGCATACGCGCTTATGACGTCACAGGCGGACGACTTAAAGCGTCGTTGGCGTTGGCAGTACATTAAAGTGAACATGACATAGTGGAGTTAGGTGGGTATATCGATAACATAAAATTTTATGAAAAAAATTAAGGTATATTTTAAGCAGATTAAATTCAATAATAAATAGTAAAAACATTAGTCATGAAATTAATTCACAATGGCATGTCATTTGTTTATTATTACAAACTTTTTCTCAATTGACTGTGAACATTAATAATTAGGTAAAATATAAACAGACAAAAAATTCGTACGTTAACCATATGACGAGTGAGCATCATCAATCCATCTATCAAGTATGTGTATAGGCAGAGATAATGATAATAGTTATTTACTAATACACTTTTAATACACTAGCAGTAGAACAATAAAAAAATAATCACATTTTATTGTTATCATCTAATACCTACATGTTAAATAAAAATAAAAAATGTATTATAAATGTCCACTTAGTCACATCACTACCTAACGCTTTAAGACGTCCACGGCGTCATGCAGTGTGATTTTACGTTAATAATTTTAGTTGTTGATTTTTATCATTTTTTAACTCAATTCTATGCTGTAGGACATTTTTAGACATCAATAATAATAATCTATCGTATCCTGGTGCGCGGTGTGTATAAATATGTATACGAGATGGTGTTCATTACTTTTTATTTCAACGTCAAACATAAGGCAAATAATGACGCTTAAAGGCGTCGTCGGCGTCTGGATCAAAATTCTTGATGACGCTTTAAAGCGTCAATGGAGGTCAATGGGTTAATGGCGTGTCGCATAGGGAGATTAGTGGCGTGGCGCAGAGAGGGGACGTAGTAGCGTGTCGCGCATAGGGGGCTATAGTAGCGTGGCGCGGAGGGGGGGGGGGGGTCATAGTAGCGTGTCGCATAGAGGGCTATATTACCGTGGTGCAGAGGGGGGAGAATAGTAGCGGTTCGCAGGGGGGGGGGGGCATAGGAGCGAGTCGCATAGCTTTTTATTTGTAAAAAAACTACGGAGTTGCTTGCCGGAATCTTCTCGGTAGTTATAGGTTCCGAACCGGAGGTAGCTTCGTTTGCATTGAATAGAGACGATTCATAAGTATTACTAATGTATTCCACTAACCTAACTCTAGTTAAGAATATTTGTGTAGAGAAATAAATGATTATTCTATTCTATTCTATTCTATTCTAATCAACATGAATAAAAAATATTGACTTTGACTTTGATAGGGAGCTGTAGTAGCGTGGCGCCGAAGGGGGGACCATAATAGCGTGACGCATAGGGGGCTGTAGAAGCTTGGCGCGGAGGGGAAAACATTGTAGCGTGTCGCATAGCCCCTATAGTAGCTTGACGCGACGTTCCTTATACGTTGCATAAATAATGTTGCGATGTGGCGATTTCTTAATGACTTCATAAATTCATAATATTGGCTAGAATTTTAATGATGATGATGAAATAAATACAATAATGTATTTTTTTTATTTCCAGTTATTCCTCATGTACCACTGCGGTGTCTGCAACGTCCTCGTCTCCCGGAGAGAGCTAAAGAACCACCTATCCTGGCCAGCTCATTTAGAAGAAGCAACCACCACGCTGTCAGTGCCGAAGAAATCAAGAAAGAACGACATTAAATCTGGAAAGGCCATTCACGTGGCTGAACTAACTAAAGAGGCTATATATCTCAACGAGAAGGAATCTAATATAAAAGTCTTGTTTAAAGTGAGACAAGGAAAGAAGATGCAATCAGAGTTAGTGAAGAAGATGAAGATAGTGATAGTGGGGGGGGATGTTCTTAAGATTAGTTTCGATAATTGGAACAGTGTTTGTGAAGTGAAGGGGGGGAGGTTGAGGTGTCTGTTGTGTCAAGTGGACTTTGCTTGTGACGATTTGGGGGAGCATGTGGGGGGGGAGGGGCATTTGAGGAGTTTGGAGAGGGGAGTGAAGGCTGAATATTTGGTGCATTTGCTGAGACAGGTGAGGGATTGTGGTTTTAATTGATGAATTTCTTTTTTATGATGCATGATGACCTTATCCCACCTGATGTTAAGTGGTTAATATGGTCGTAGCTTAAGCAATAAGAACAGCATAATAAAGCTGTTGCTGGACTGCAGCAGAAAAATTTCATCACCTACGATAACTTGCGGTTAGCTCAGTTGGAAGAGCAGCACGCGCGATACGTGAAGGTCGTGGGTTCGATTCCTGCACCGCAAAGAGTGATAAAAAAAATCTGTTTCTTTAAACAAATCTTTTTGGCGCGATACGTGAAGGTCGTGGGTTCGATTCCTGCACCGCAAAGAGTGATAAAAAAAATCTGTTTCTTTAAACAAATCTTTTTGGCGCTATACGTGAAGGTCGTGGGTTCGATTCCTGCACCGCAAAGAGTGATAAAAAAATCTGTTTCTTTAAACAAATCTTTTTGGCGCGATACGTGAAGGTCGTGGGTTCGATTCCTGCACCGCAAAGAGTGATAAAAAAAATCTGTTTCTTTAAACAAATATTTTTGTGGTTGATAGTCCATTTATCGAGGAAGGCTTTAGGCTATATAACATCACGCCAATAGGAGCGAAGAATGGGAAATGTTGAAACAACGAGCATAGTACGTCTAACAAAGTTAGTTTTTATCTAGAATTGAAGGAGATATTCTAGATTTATACATTTTTTTTGTTCTATTCTTTCAGATCAATGATAACACTCTTCATTGCATGATTTGCAACGCTGAAGTATCAGATAAGGAGCATATAATATTGGAACATATTGACGGTAAGAGACACAGGTCAACTATGGACCATATACGTACGGAAAGTTCGCATACAAACGCGTACAATGACTGCGAGACAGACGTATTACAACTGTGATTCATATTAATTACGACGATAATTCTGTATTAATTGAGATAATTTTGTAATTATCCGTTATAATTATTGAATTATTCTGATTATTGATATTAAATTAATTAAGACGATATTAACAGTTCAATAAAAATATTATAAACAGAAAAATAAAAAACCTACAAATAAAAAAATGTCCAGGTGTCTTCCAAGGGGCATGGTACCAAGAAGGCTGGGTGCGTTCTTTCTTTGTATGGCCAGACTTATTTCCTGGCCAAGAAAAAAGCCCTCTGGTCTCCCGACGCTTCTTTAAGCCGTTTCGCTAAAGAGGCTGTGTGCGCCCGATCTCCACGGCCCCAGATTCTTACTTAGATACACATGATCAAATCAACTAATGATTAAAAAAAATTAAGACGATAATTCTGTAATTATTGAGATAATTTTGTAATTATCCGTATAATTATTGAATTATTCTGATTATTGATGCTCGGTTCTAATATTTTACGATTCGTAATGTGTCAGAAATGACTAGCCATTTTTCTTTAAACGACTACGAGTCGTTACCGTTTCATAATTTACTTTCCATACCAGCTGACATAAGTCGTCAGCCGTCGGTTTTACCTAACGCCTCGTATAATTATTACTATCCGTAACTACGGGTTACGGATAGTTATAATAGGTACTGGTTCTAGTTAGAACGGATCGTTTTTCAAATATTTGAACCGGGTATTAATGTTTGTCCTAATATTTGTAATAGGACTAGTTAATTATAATAAGTTTCAAAACACGATTCCTTTAAATATTTTCTATGAAGATTGCAATCTTTAACATCACAATTTTAGTTATTTTCACACTTCCATTTAGTAGTTTTGGAGTATTTTAAAGATAAATTTAAGTCCCACAACGCCATAGATCAAACAGGCAGACATGTCAAACTTAAAACACGCCTTTTAACGTCTGGAGTTAAAAATTAGCTGGCATGGTACTATATTTTCCAATGAGAACACAGCCTGAAGTTAAGTCTACAGCTAGTTTTAAGTCATGCTAGAACTGAGATTTTTAGAAAAAAGCGGTATATAAGTTTTTATCTAATCAATAGTATTAAAATGTCGTCTACATTCGAAATATCTTAGTAATTAAGTAATTACCTTGATAATTTTGTATCTATCCTAAATACTTATCTTATGTAAAAGTTTGTATTTTTATACTTATCTAATAAGGGTTGCTATTAAGATAATTGTCGTGATAAATATTTTAATTGACTTGATAATTTTATAATTATGATGATAATTGTGTTTGGTGAAAGTAAGTTGTATTCGTGACATTATGAGGGACCCCACACTAGCGTCTTTCGAGCGTCAGCGTCTTGCCGCGCCGACGTTGTTTGGGCGTTGCGTCGACGCGGCGCCCGCTCAGCGTCGACGCGGCGCCCGCCCAGCGTCGGCGCGGCGTTTGAGCGGCGCTTGCGCTGGGCGTCCTCTGCACATCGCGTTCGAGCGTCGCGCCGCGCTGACGTCATGTACAGTTATTTCGAAAATGGAAATGTAAGATTTGAATAACGCACAATATAATGTTTTATATTGCAGTGATAAATTAATGCTTTCAACTTGTAAAGGAAAAAATATATTTTACCTATTTGACACATGGCACGAAAAGGCAACTTTAGCATTTATTTTCTCGAAAACTAAAAGTACTTTAATTGAAAATGGGTTTCTTCGGCAATATGAGCTAGTATTTTAAGCTACATCCATATTTGCTATCAGCTAAAAAGTCTTCTACCTACTGATTTTAAAACACGGGCGGGCCGAAACAATTGAGTTGATCATTGTACTGTTGTCAAAATAAACGCTGCGGCACGCGTCGGGCCGGCGCGGCGCCTGTGGAGCGCAGTCCTGGCGTTCGTCATTTCGACCGCGCCGCTGCGCAAGCGTTGCGTCGGCGCCGCGTCGACGTTGCGTCGACGCCGCGTCGGCGTTGCGTCGACGTCGCGTCGGCGTTGCGTCGACGTCCACGCTCAAAAAACGCTAGTGTGGGGTTACGCTATTACGTGTAATTTAGAAGCTAAGTCCATCTGTTCGAACATAAGATTTCCTTACTGTACGTAAAGTTGTTTTTTTTTTTAATATAACAGAGTAATATTTCGTTAATGTTAAATTTTTTTTTATATATATAAATTACCATAATTAATACAACCTTTGAGATATAAATCCTATTTAAAATTTTCGAAATTATTCATTTATTAAAGTCTTTTATGCATCCACACCTATATGTACACCGTGTTATCTCCTTTCGAAGTATTATTTTATTTTAAGAATTAATATTGTGATTGGTTCAAATAGAAGAAAACAAAATTGTGGTAAAAATTTACGCTCTAAAAGGTGTAAAAAATTCGTTAAAACTAAGAATATATGATGATAATTACGATTTTTTAAATTTATTGTACCTTTTAAAGGTGTCTAGTAACAAAATACGCCAAAAGATATTATTTACGATATTGTAGGTAACAATACCTACAATTTTATGTTTAATGGTTGCGTACTATAGAAAAATCGATATTTTAATAAAAAAAACTGATTAAATACAACAAAGTCTTTATTATGTAATTGAGTATAAAAGGCATCAGGTAAACCGCTTATTCTAAGACTAGACCTCCGCCCCGGCTACACAAGAGTGCAATGGAGATTGGGAACTAATTGAATGAAATGAAATGTAATTTAATTGAATGAAATGAAATGTAATTTAATTGAATGAAATGAAATTTAATTTAATGAAAAAATAAAATTTAATTTAATCTAATAAAATTTAATTTAATCAAATAAAATTTAATTTAATGAAATTTAATTTAATAAAATGAAACGAAATTTAATAAAATGAAACGAAATTTAATGAAATTAGCACCCAATCGCTAACGGACGAGTGAACCTAGGTTCAACTATTTATTTTGAATGTAGTTGTTTAACAAATTGTAAGATTGAATTTACGATTGTTTTAGATCTTTTACTAATTGATAATGATTTTTTTTTCTCTAAAGAGTTTTTTTCTAGATTCAATGCGTACGCACTTACCTAAAGATTACGATGACTGTACGTGATGTTGTTCAATATTAATTATTATTTATTTTATTGTTTATAATCCTACTAATATTATAAACGTGAAATGATGTCTGGATGTTTGTTTTTTTTTACGCAATAACTACTGAAAAAAGGAATCGCATTGAATTAAAAAAATATAATATATCTATCCACTAAAACTATTTACGACCTCCATAGCCAAGAGGTGAGAGGGCCGGTCTCTGGCGTCGCGTTACCACACAGGTGCGGGTTCGATTCTCGGGTCAATATGGAAAAAAAAACGTTTATCTCTGCCGAGTGTCGTGATACCGCCGTAGTTACTAATTTCTGTAAAACAAAATCAGAATCTGACCGATGTATGCGATGTTGTTTAAAATTCATTAGATGTTGTCCAATATATATAAGATGTTGTCCAATATTCATAAGATATTGTCCAATATTCATAAGATATTGTCCAATATTCATAAGATATTGTCCAATATTCATAAGATATTGTCAAATATTAACCTTTACCCAGCCCAGCTATCTTAAACGTAGTGGCCCGCTGTACGCCAACGTATAAATGTATAACAGTATCTATAGTACGAAAGCAAGGATGTGGCATAACGTCATATCGATAAAAAAAATTCATGTCTAAATCAAGATTTATTTTTAAATTTTGCAAATATAAATAAACCCTGATACATCATAATAGTAATTTGTTTTATTTTATGAACATTTTTAGTAAGAAAAACGAGTATCTATTATCATAGACAAAAATACATGCATAATCTTGCAACACATTTAGTATAAAAGGCACTTCACTATTCATTTTATAACGTAGTCCGTTGACTTCATATCAAGTCGTTGGCGCTCGTGGCAAGATAAATATCTCAAATAGAAGTGTTGTCTATGCTTTTCTTTCTTCACCTTGAGTGAATCTCTCTCTATCTCTCTAGACGATTTGAATAAAGAAAAGACGGCTCTTGTACGGTAGTAATAAATCATAACAAGTATGTTACGGTGAAAAGTAAGACAAAATAATGAATGGTCATTTATTATTCGTATATTTTATAACTTTTTATAGTTTGTGTAAGTTTACCTTTCGATATTTTACTTTTAATATTTTCGATCATTATATTTAATGATTATTGTACGAAAAAAAAACAGACGAGCGCACGTTTATAATGGTCGGCACTATGACACAATGACCTTGACACCTGTACGCTTACGACGTCACAGGTTTACTTCCATTGAAGTTGGTGGCGCTCGTAGCACTGAAATCTTGTCAATGCGTAGAGATGGGTGTTGCAATATCGAAAATCCTAAATAAATTATAAATTAACTAGCTTCCGCCCGCGGCTTCGCCCGCGTGGAATTCGGTTATATTGCGGTATAAATCACAAAACTTCTCATTTCCACGGGAAAATCTAAGAAGCGCGATGTAACGCTGGATACGATTAGTTGTTAAACAAAAACTGAATGGTACACTATATTATATAGCTAAGTAGATGTAAAAATCAGTTTAGACGATAAAACAAATTGTACGTCATCCCTCGGGAATTCCCCATTTTCGGGGATTCATTATCGTATCATTTAGCTTCTACATTTACATGTTTATATTCGTTTACAATATTTTACCTTGATTAAAACGCCATACAGCGCCATCTCCAATCCATCCATCAAGCAAACTATATTTTTGTTTTCCCTCGGGAATATCAGTTTTTTTCGGGATGAAAAGTAACCTATTATTTAATCCGCACTTCTAACTATACGTCTGCAAAATTCAAAAGCAATCGGTTCAGTAGTTATGTCGTGACAGCGGAACAAATAAACAAACTCACTTTCTGATTTTATAATATTAGTAAGGATCTTCGTGAAATAAATTAATTTTAATATTTATTATGTAATACGTTATTTTCAGACCGGAATTAATTGTCAATCATAAAATCTATGAATATTTGTATGGAACAAAACAAAGTAAACATGTAGGATTGTAATGAATGCAACTATCGCGTCACATCACTAGCCTACTTGATATGAAGTCGTTGGCGTATGGGACATCAAAATATTTCAGGCGTTTTTGTTTTTATCTGTTTTAAAACACTATAAAGCCTGTTTCTTCTGGCGAAATAACAAAAATGGGCTTCAATCCTGTCCATCTTACAAAATTACAAGAGTAACAAATGTTTAATGCAACGTAAAGGTATTTAATTAAAGTAGGTACAATGAGTAACTTCTATAGAAGTAGTGGCGTTGACGGCACGAAAATCCTGAACTTGTATAGAAGTAGTTGGCGGTTATTAGGTTAATCAGATTAAAAAACACCTATCGTGGTTTGTTGTCTCTAAAACTCGAGAATTGCTGGACAGATTCAACTGATTTTGGTTATGATATAAATGTGGAGGTCGAAGGAAGGTTAAGGTAAGACATTTTGGAAAAACTAAGTAAGCAGGACGACAGTCGCCGGGACAGCAAGTACGAAATAATCGATTTTATTATTTTTATAGTACTATACGCCGTACTAGCGAACTTATCGGATCTACATAGATCTAAACATATTCGGCAGAGGGCACTTACCGAAAGGCTAACGGTTGATACAGCAGAAAAATTTCATCGCCTACAATAACTTGCGGTTAGCTCAGTTGGTAAGAGCAGCACGCGCGATACGTGAAGGTCGTGGGTTCAATTCCCGCTCCGCAGGGGGAGATAATTTTTTCTGTTTCTAATATTTAAAGGACGAAATAAATAAAACAAAGTCAGTCGCGGTGGTTTAGCCGCATTTTAATTGAAAAAAAAAGTGTCAATTGAGTACATCGCATGCTTTAATTGTTTCGCCTTTAGAATGGGAAGCGGACTGGGTCAAAAACATACCAGATTGTTTTGTGTTCGTTAAAGTTAAAAATATTAGACAAGTATTTTTACTTTTGCCAAACTAAAAACTAAGTTGCAGAATTTGGGGCTCGTTATAAGGTCATGCTCCTTAGCAACTTCTATATATAGCAAGCGTTACCCCAGCAAGAAAGTAGCTGGTACAGTGATACGAATGGAACTGTCAATAAGTGCGTAATCTGCTATGGATGTGCGCTGCGTTAAAAACGAATGCATTCTAGTTTTGACGACCTCCGTAGCCGCGAGGCGAGCGGGCCTGACTTTGGCGAGTGCCATCTCTGAGGTTCCGGGTTCGATCCCCGGTCAGGTCAATATGGGAAACGAACTTTTCCATATTGTCTCGGGTCTGGGTGTTGTGGTACCGTCGTTGTTTCTGATTTCTGTAACACAAGTGCTTAAGCTACTTATCACAGAATCAGAGCAATGTATGTGATGTTGTCCAGTATTTATTAATATTATATTCTGTAGTTTTGGAAAAAAATGAATAAAACGATTCCTGTTGGGGTAACGTTACTTCAGTAAGTAATTTAATAATGCTCTGAGAGAAAAAATTATGGAATGGGTAGAGAGCTGACGTTCTAGCTTTTTTTTTTATAGTAGCGCAGTATATTGGCTCCTCCCAGCCTGATGGTAAGCAAGAGAGGAACCCACATCGCGATGACAACGGAAAGCTAGAAAGTGCGCCGAAAATGGAATGAATAAGTACAGTTTTTAAAATGTAACTAATGCCCGGTTCTAATATTTGAAAAACGATCCGTTTAAGTTACGGATAGTTGTAAATATACGAGGCGTAAGCTAAAAACTTTCCAGACTGAGTCGGTTGGATTAAAATGGATTGTAATTTTTGACACATTATTGGGCCTAGCATGCGCAATACGTCAAATTTCTCGCATGACACGACAAAAGTTTCGATACTAATCATTGGCTAATAGCACACCGCACTCGTATTTTCAGCCAATCAGCAGCTGACACACTGACTTTAATCGATTTTGACGTTTCTCAAGAGCGCGATATAATTTAGGCGCGTTGCGCATGCTAGGCCTAATGGAAAGTAAATTATGAAACAGTATTAACGACACGTAGTCGCTAGGTAAATAACGGTTAGTCATTCTTGACACGTTACGAATCGTTAAATATCGGAATCGGGCTTTAGTCCGCTTCCCTAATTATTTCTGCGTCAGTATCCGTTTTCCTTTGCGAGTATATGAATCCTGACGTCATGATCCTCTGTGTTCTTTAGTTCGACGTAAACCAATGACAAGAGAGATACGAAGTCCACGATAGTATTATCATTGTCTGTTCCGTATAAATTGACGCAGACGTACGATATCATTTTACCGTCATGTTTCTGCAATTAAAGAAAAAATAACTGTGATAAAAAACTTTTATTCTAAGAGAGGCAGGGCATAGCGATTAATCGCTCGAACTGGAGCAGCCCGACTGGTGAAATACCTCCACCTTACAGAAGACCGCAGCCAAATTACGATCACTTCTAGGTTGTGTTCCTGCATGTGAGTAAGGTTTCCAGAGCTCCTGGGGGGTGCTACATTAGTAGCAGGAGTCAAGGTATGGGCGACAAGTCTAGTAACAGTTTTACTAGCTATACTTGTCGCCCTTAAGCTTAACTCATTACCACTTAACATCAGGTGGGATGAGGTCAATCTTGAAGTGTAGATAATTAAAAAAAAATGTCTGGATGGGACTTATACTGGCAGGTAGCTCGTGTAATATGAAGTAAATTAGGCTACTTTTATTTAAGAAAAAATAAATTCAAAGTCCATTGTCCACATGATTGAAAACAATTTTTTTTAGATATAATTTTATAGATGGTTATATGGGATACAAAAAAACCTAAAAAAAATATAATCAACTTAACAATATCTATATATGTAAAAAACAGTACAATTTCATCTACCATTGCGATTTGGGATACGAACCCACGACCTTTAGGGGCCATCCATAAAGTACGTCACACGTAAAGGGGTGGGGGGTGGGGGTCGACAAAGTGTGACAAGGGGTGGGAGGGGTCCTAAGTTTCGTGACATCACATTTCAAAATCTAGAGGTACCAATCGCGTAATTTGAAATATTAATTAAACAAAAAATATGTCCAACTCTATCTTTAGGGCAATACGGTTTAAATTGTATTGTTGACAAGTTCATAGTTTATAGGGTTCAAAAACTCATGAAATTAGTGTGACGTAACGCGCGTGCTGTTTTTCCAAGTGAGCTAACCGCAAGTTAATATAGAGAGTACTTAATGTACCTACTTATTGTTGTGTGTACAAAATTTCAGCTCGATTGAAGATAACTGGTTTAAAATTTAATTGAAATATCCACCCGATAAACGTAAACAAAAGTTGGTCAAAAAATACAAAAAAACTGAAACCGCCGAAAACAATTGTAGGTAAGTGAGTATTTTTATATATCCCTACTTCCGTACTAATATTTTAAATGCGAAAGTAACTCTCTGTCTGTTACGCTTTCCTGCTTAAACCTCTCAACCGATTTTGATGAAATTTGGTATAGGTATACGTTGAATCTCAAGAACGGACATAGGCTACTTTTTATTAGAAAGAAGGGGGGGGGGGGGGTAATACCACCTTTGGAAGTTTATATGGAAAAATGTTCATTTTTGAAGTTAGAGATATGAAATTTGGCACAAATATATCTCGAAACTTGGATTAAAATATAGACTACTTTTTGTTTCGAATATTAGGGGAGAAAGGGGTAAAACCGACCATAAAAGGATGTAGTCCACGCGAAATAAGTCGCGGGCACAGCTAGTTTATAATAAATTTTCAATTAATCTAACTAAATTCTTAAACTACTTAAATGTATTATCCTATTTTAAATCGGCGCTTAACCAATTCAATGTATACCTCGGTATTTCTGTCCATTAAAAGATCCCCAAATCTACCTACTCTATAGAAATCAATGCAGAAAAAAAAGTAATGGGAATACCTATCGTACGGTCTGAAACTTAAAATTAAAAATAAACAAATTTATGAGAAATCGCGAGATTTTCACGCAAATAATGTGTTTTCGCGTAAGTACTTTATAGATGCCATAATACAGATAAAAAATTAGACTAAAATTTTCGGAATTAAGTACAATAAATTAACTACAATAAAAATATAAGTACTTACTGTTGGATATATCTGTTCTATTTGCAAAAATTGATTTAATCGATTACGATATATAATAATCGAATCTTAAATTATCCTATGTTGGCTACCCTTATATTTGCCTCTTCCTTTTTCTCTATGCTTTTTCTATTGCTGTGAGACATTATGGCTTCCAAGTGTTTAAAAAGAAAAATAGATAACTGGTAAATACAAATTAGATAAAATTTTATTCTGTTGTTTTCTATTTTGCTCATTAACTAAATTCCTATACTTACAGGTAAAGTGAAGTTAATATAATTTTGATGAGCTGGTAACGTGTGGTTCTTATTATAAAACTCGTGTATATAGTTCCAATCATCGTTTCCTGAAAATTGACAATATTATTAGTTAAGTAACTATGAAAAATTACCATACTGTTGTAAGAGCACGTAAAAATTATGAGTAACTAGCTGTGTCCGCGTCTTCGTTCGCGTGGACTTCATCCTTTCATGGTCTGTTTTACCCCTATCTCCCTTAATATTCGAAACAAAAAGTAGTCTATATTTTAATAGAACTATATTCGTGCCAATAAACATTTTCCAGTATAAGCTTTTAAAGGTGGCATTCGAATCTGCGAATCCGAAATATTTAGTTTTTGGGATTATACCCCCTGTCTGCGGATCCGACATATTTCGATTTTGGGATTAGATCCCCTGTCTGCGGATCCGAAATATTTCGTTTTTGGGATTAGACCCTCTGTCTGCGGATCCGACATATTTCGTTTTTGGGATTAGACCCGCTGTCTGTGGATCCGACATTTCGTTTTTGGGATTGGATCCCCTGTCTGCGGATTCGAAATATTTAGTTTTTTAGGAATAGACGTCCTGTCTGCGGATCCGACATATTTCGTTTTTGGACTTAGACCCCCTGTCTTGGGATCCGACATATTTCGTTTTTGGGATTAGACCCTCTGTCTGCGGCTCCGACATATTTCGTTTTTGGGATTAGACCCGCTGTCTGTGGATCCGACATTTCGTTTTTGGGATTGGATCCCCTGTCTGCGGATCCGACACATTTCGTTTTTGGGAATAGACCTCTTGAGCTAAAATTGTACTTACCGAAATCAAAATCACACCTTCTTGTTTCGTTAGTAGAATGAAACAGCATGAATTGTATTCCAAAAATTTTCAAAAACAGTAATAATGCCACTACAGAGTTCATTCTGTGATAATAGTTTGCCTTCAGAACTTAAAATGAAAATATTCAGTGTAAACATGAATTCGTTACTTACTTTATATTGAGATAATTTATTTGTTAACTAGTTATGCCCGCGACATCGCGAGGAATTAATATTAACCTGTAATAAATAAAATTGGAGTGTCTTTTTGTATTATTAAAATAACCACTTTTTACTACGTGCATATGAATATACATATATAGTACGCTTCACACACCATTTTTTGCATTAATTATCTGTTTCGGATTATCTCCGAAAGAGAGGTAGGGCATAGCGATTTATCGCTCGAACTGGAGCAGCCCGACTGGTGAAATACCAGTCGGGCTGCTCCACCTTACAGAAGACCGTAGCCAAATAACAATCACTTCTGTGTTGTTGTGTTCCTGCGTGTGAGTAAGGTTTCCAAAGTTCCTGGGTAACAGATTTATTATGCTGTACTTGTCGCCTTTAAGCTAGGATCATTACCATTTAATATCAGGTGAGATGAGGTCAATCTTGAAGTGTAATATAAAAATATATATTTTTATAATTGTTTCAAGGGATACAAGTTGTTCCCGTTATTTCGGGGCTAATAGTAGGTGTAACATCCATACTAATATTATAAATGCGAAAGTAACTCTGTCTGTCTGACCGTATGTTACTCTTTCACGCCTAAACGGCTGAACGGATTTTGATGGTGTTTAATTTGTTGCTATTAATTATTATTATTTTTTTTTGTTGTAATCTATACTCACATTTTCACTGTTACCGCACCCATAAACGAACTATCTGCATGACCCAACGGTTGACTGGTAGAGAATGCTTCTAGCATTAAGTCCGCCTTTTGTACTTTTTATTTTGTGCAATAAAGTTTTTAAATAAAAAAAAATTTGGTATAGGTATACGTTGAATTTTAAGAACGGACATAGGCTACTTTTTATTAGAAAATAAGGGGAGGATGGGGGTAATATCACCTTTGAAAGTTTATATGGAAAAAAAATATTTTTGAAGTTAGAGATATGAAATTTGGCACAAATATAGCTCGAAACTTGGATTAAAATATAGACTACTTTTTGTTTCGAATATTAGGGGAGAAAAGGGTAATCCCGACCATAAAAGGATGTAGTCCACGCGAACGAAGTCGCGGGCACAGCTAGTATTTTATATGTTAGTCTAATGTCATCTCTCTTCGAACATAATTTCATCTAAATCAGTTCAGTTTTAATAGTATCAAAGACACTTACAGACATCCGAACAATTTCTTCCCATTATTCCTTAACTAGCTGTGCCCGCGACTTCGTTCGCGTGGACTACATCCTTTCATGGTCGGTTTTACCCTTTTCTCCCCTAATATTCGAAACAAAAAGTAGTCTATATTTTAATCCAAGTTTCGAGCTATATTTGTGCCATATTTCATATCTCTAACTTCAAAGTAAACATTTTTCCATATAAACATTCAAAGGAGGTATTACCCCCATCCCTCCGTTATTTTCTAATAAAAAGTAGCCTATGTCCGTTCTTGAGATTCAACGTATACCTATACCAAATTTCATCAAAATCCGTTCAGCCGTTTAGGCGTGAAGGAGTAACAGACAGACAGACAGACAGACAGACAGAGTTACTTTCGCATTTATAATATTAGTATGGATTGAAATTCCATAGTTGTAGATATTAATACAATGTATTTCTGCTAAATTAGATACCTATTTATTTTCACGCTTGTAGTAAGTATTTTATTGCAATGGCTTACAATACATATAACTCATTATTATTCAATAATATTTTCATGTAATAATATAATGGCTTTTCAGAAATATTTTATGCGGTTGAAATCTTTTTTAGACTTACTTTCCGTGTATCTATGCCACGAGTCGATTTTGCCAATATAAAATTTCGCTATTTATTTTTTATTTTTTTATAGTAGCGCAGTATATTGGCTCCTCCCAGCCTGATGGTAAGCAAGAGAGGAACCCACATCGCGATGACAACGGATTCGATATCAAAATATCCTATCCGTTAGCATCGCCATACTGGCCCGCAAGATGTTTCTTCACGCTCCTTTTGAAGGAATCCATTTCAAAGGAAGGAGGAAACACATGAGCCGGCAACGAGTTCCACTTCTTTATGGTCCGGCAAAGATAAGAGTTACCGAACTTTTTGGTTCGTGATGGAATATTTTCCACGTTTTGCTATGTGAAATGAGTTCTATTACTTTTTGATATTATTCATAATTCGTTTCCAAAAATGCCGATAGAAGGTCGTGGGTTCGGGCCGTAACGGACGTGAAATTATTGTGCCTTTAAAATATTTACAGTTCAAATGATTAACTTGACAATACTATATAATTTCGCCACGTATAAATAGCAGCCATCTTGGAATTGAAAATTTTCATAGTACCTACATACAAATTTACTTTTCGAGGGAGTTTTGTCAAAATATGTAATCCGACATTTTGAGGGCCACCTATTCTTGGACCGATTTTCATCACACGTAGCTAAGAACATTATCGACAAATTCACCTTTAAAATAGTAAAAGTCAAAATTGGTATATCCGTTTTGGGAGCTACAATACCACAGGCAGATACACAGCAGACGAAGCTTGCAAATATCTGTCAGTGTGCGTAGGTTTCCTATATACAGAGTGTGCCAGCGTACCATCATCT
The DNA here is from genome assembly GCA_037074685.1 of Glyphodes pyloalis. NCBI lineage: Eukaryota > Metazoa > Arthropoda > Insecta > Lepidoptera > Crambidae > Glyphodes > Glyphodes pyloalis. The sequence continues at coordinate 3,036,751 of JAYKKO010000034.1, read as the reverse complement.
TTAACACTTGTAAATCCAGAAATGCCAACGATCTGTTCCTTTCCATTTCAAAGGTAAACTTTACTTTCGCGTGGATATAATTTAGATGATTTAGATAAAGATCTTTCTGTTGACTACCGTTGATTATATTTTTTGCATAACATCTGTTAGAAACGGGAGTTAATCATTGGATGGAGTTGCACGACCCTAAAAGCCTCTCGACCTATCGCCACTACCATACTAGGATAGTACGTGAAGCTATTGAAATCAAAAAGTACAAACATTTTAATAGAGAAGACGGATTTAAGTTATCATCAGCATGGAATCCAGTGATTAACAAATGTTTACCGCGGTTAGAACGATCAAAAACAATTCCGGATACTGTCAGTGTAGTGTGTCGAAGTGACTTCAATAACATTTTGTTATGTGAGAATGTGAGGGTGGATGAAGATTTGCAAGCTCTCCCGAACAGACGAAGGCGAGCAAGACCAGTCAGCTCGTGAGCACGGTTGGTGCAACCTAACCGAAACGTCGGGCAGTAAGTAGTTCGTTTTTTTTTCCTACCTGACTATCGATGATGGCTGGGAAGCCTTATCATCTTCACCGAGCTTTCGGGGGGGCGCAGATGGCTCTCACCCCTTTAAGTAGTTCATATTAACTACTACCTAAATAAAAATGTTGTGTTTTGATCCGTTAAATTATTTTTTTTGTAGGAAAAGAGATTTCAAGGTTGGTGACATGATAATAAAACTAAGCTCTTAATGATGGCTATTTTTAACACGCTTTTATTAGCTTGGGTTGTATGTATCTATGTAACGGAATCTTTGAATCTTAATTTGACCCACTTCCCGGTCTTTGATTAAGATGAAATTTTGCACACGCTCTGAGTTCTGATGACAATACATGACTAGCTAAGAAACGTCATTACAAATCCAATATGGCGGCCTCCCCAAGATGGCGAACTGACTGTTTGAAATGCACTTCCATGATATGGGTATCAAAAGAAAGGGTTTGCTGTCAGGAATACGAAAAAAATAGTCACGTGATTCAAATCCAATATGGCGGGCGTCCAAGATAACGGACAGGCTATTTGAAATGCACCCCTATGATATGGGTATTAAATGAAAGGGTTTGCTGAATGGGATACGAAAAAGAATTATATAATTATTGATACATGAGAAAACTAAAAAGTAGAAAATAAAAATAATAGTTTAAAAAACTAAAAAACACGCTTTTAGCTCGCACTAAAAATTACAAAATAATTCAGACATTTAAGAAAGAAAGCGTGGAGCGTTTTGTCCAAAAAGAGTAAAGATAACATAAAATAATTCAGACATTTAAGAAAGAAAGCGTGGAGCGTTTTGTCCAAAAAGAGTAAAGATAACATAAACGCTCCACGCTTTCTTTCTTAAATGTCTGAATTATTTTGTAATTTTTAGTGCGAGCTAAAAGCGTGTTTTTAGTTTTTTAAACTATTATTTATTGGAATAATATTTTACGTTAGAGGATAACAAATTTAGTTCACAATATAGGATAACAAGTTAGATTTGAGGAATGATGAAAAGCTTGTTTTCTTTGAATTTTGTGCGGAGCAATTTGTCTCTGCTTTATTGATTTTTGTAGCACCTCAGATATATCTGAAAAAAAAGGATGTTAAATAGTGATGTGGTCAGTGGCGGCTGTACCTTAAGTGCGCTCGTGCGCTGAACCACCAATTAAAAAGATTTAAAAATATCGAAATATCACTTCATCTTTATTTCATTCATTTTAATATTTATTATTTAAACATACAAAAACGTATAAAAAATTACATTTCCATTGGTGAAACAATTTGAGCGCTTTACTAAACTATTGAGACTTATTTTCCTGTAGAGACAAATTCTCGTGCGCTTCGGCGAGTTCACGAGGACTGCTAATACAACTTGTATGAGATACGAATTAATACGCCTGACGCGTGAAACAAAAGATGGTTCATAGAAATGTACCGAGTAATGAGTCGGTTGAGCGCATGGACTTAGTTTATTTAATCCATATCAAGTCCATGGTTGAGCGCCGCACGAGCGAACCGAAGATTACCGAGAGCACCCGATGTTTGACGAATTGGCCGGCCGGCATGGGCACGAGGCGATGGCAGCCATGATTGACAGCTCGTTATCAGTATAGTTTCACTGCATTTGTGACGCGGTTTATTTATACAGACAATACCCGATTTTAATAAAAAGGTGATTGATCATTTCGCTTAAGAAAAATGTCGTCGCATTGATTTAATGTAAAAACATAACCATATTATATATCAATTGTTGTTTAGTTGCATTTTCTAATTTTTAATATTTTAGTGTAGTACACCACCAGTTCGATAACCCACCAGCCGCCACTGGATGTGGTCCTAGCTTAAGGGCGATAAGTACAGCATAAGCTGTTACTGGACTTATCGACTTGACCCCTGATTCTAATGCAGCACCCCCCAGGAGCTCTACAAACCTTACTCACACGCAGGAACACAACAACACAGAAGTGATTGTTATTTGGCTGCGGTCTTATTTTGGATCTATTTCACCATTCGGGCTGCTCGCCCGCGATAAATCGCTATGCCCTACCTCTTCTAATTGTTTATGAAGAAAGCATCTGTTACGTTACAATTTTAGTAATCAATACACTAACTAAAATATTTTGAATGTCAAAATCAATGCGTCAACAGAACTGCTGATTGGCTGAAAATACGAGTACGGTGTACTGTCACCCAATCAACGGTATAGAAACTTGTGTCATGCGAGAAATTTGACGTATTGCGCATACAAGGCCTGAGTGAGACTTTTAATTTAATATGACTGTGAGATTATTATTCGATTTTTTATTTTTATAGTACTTTACGCCGTATGTAAGTATGTAGTTTTAAACATATTCGGCAGAGGGCACTTACCGAAGGCGAGGGCACTTAACGGGTTGATACAGCAGAAAAATTTAATCGCCTACGATAACTTTAGCTCAGTTGGAAGAGCAGCACGCGCGATACGTGACACAGCAAGGGGAGATAATAAATTAATGTTTCTTATATATTGAGATTGTTATATTTCACTTATTTGACGACCTCCGTAGCCAAGAGGCAAGCGTGCCCGACTTTGGCGTCGCGCCATCTCTGAGGTTCCTGGTTCGATCCCCGGTCGGGTCAATATAGGAAACGAACTTTTCCACATTGTCTCGGGTCTGGGTGTTGTGGTACCTTCGTTGTTTCTGATTTCTGTAACACAAGTGCTTTAGCTACTTACCACAGAATCAGAGCAATGTATGTGATGTTGTCCAATATTTATTTATTTATTTATTTTACTTACTGTCCGTCTGCAGTTAATCACCCCATCCTCGGTATGAAGAATAATCTAACGGGGAAGTTGCGCATATTGTTCCTAGAATAAATAAAAACATGATTTTAGGAATGTAAAAATAAATGTTGCGGTGGGTCTAAACATTTTCCCACAGCATTACCATTAAGGCGATGAGGTCCCCCGGGGAGTTTTAGTGGGTAGTCCTGCCCTTCTTAGGGCAGGGAGTCCCACACACGCCGTCACCTCTCTGGGTGACGGTACGGTGCGCCAAGCATTTCCCTCCGCCAAAAAAAAAGGAATGTGAAAAAAAAAACATTTTTTAGTTAGGAAAATGTTTATTTTTTAAGTTAGAGATATGAAAGTTGGCACAAATATAGCTCTATTAAAATATAGACAACTTTTTGTTTCGAATATTAGGGGAGATAGGGGTAAAACCGACCATGAAAGGATGTAGTCCACGCGAACGAAGTCGCAGGCACAGTTAGTGATTTGATAAAGGATACAAGTTCGCGTTTAGTTAAAAGAAAGAAAGGCAGATTTTACTCTTGATTTCAAAATAGGAAGGGACTCAGATTCAGACCTAGGTATGTAAAGGAAGGGAATTCCATAAGCATATGGACTGGACAGTGAAAGATTGTGAGTAGTATTCAGAAGTATGAGTAGGAAAAGTGAGTAGAAGTTTACGGGAAGATCGCATACCATGCTCTTTTATGGGTTGCAAGAAATGGAATCGTTCTTCCAGATACGGAGTTGGAATGTTTTTCAAATATTAAAACCGGTCATCAGTTGAGCCACTGTTAACGGTAAACACTTTCAGCTCTATATTAGTCCTTATGCGTTGGATATAAGGGCGATAAAAAGTCCAAAGTGTGTAAAATCTGTTTTTTATTTTCATACATTAAACTTACGAGAAATTATTAGCATTAAATGCGCCAGACAATCACACCAATCACCTGGTCTCAAACTAAGGTTTACCCTTGTACTTTGAGTACCAGACGACGGATACTAACTGGGGGCGTCATCCCAGCACACCCAGACTCAAGTCAATTAAGAAAAGTTTGTTTTCCAAGTTGACCCGACCGGGAATCGAACCCGGGACCTTTCGCGCTTTAGCCGCCTACCTTAGCCACTGCGCCACCGAGGTCGTCATTAGTCCAAAAGAAAGACTGTAGTTTGACGTGACAACGCCGAGCCGATCATGCCTCTCTCTCGTTCGCGCCGCGCTCTCGCTTGCGGAACACGACAATTAGGCCTAGCATGCGCAATACGTCAAATTTATCGCATGAGTCGACAAAAGTTTCGATACAGTTGATTGGCTAATAGCAAACCAAATTCGCATTCTCGGCCAATCAGCAGCTGACGCACTGACTTCAATCGATTTTGACATTGTTAAGAGCGCGATTAAATTTAGTTGCGTGGCGCATGCTAGGCCTGAATGACGTCATCTTTTTCGAGCATGCAGCCCGTAGGATCGAGTTATTAGACGTTGTCACTTCAAAAAAAGGTGCTTTTGTGTGTACTTACACGAATTCTGCAACTGTGGTTCGCCGAGGACAACTGCGCTTGAAGTTGGCTGCGGTCTTGCTGAACTCAGACGTGAAAATGAGCCTCTTTGAGCCTGGAGAAGTAGAACACTGATACCTTTACCTTCATTAGGTTCAGGGGTAACAAAAAATAAACTCTGTTCATGTTGACAAAACTTTTGCCTGGTTATAGTCGTTATAGATGGTCTTACCTAGTTTATCCAGCGCTTTTTTTATATATTGCACTTCAAGATTAACCTCACCCCACCTAATGTCGAGTCGTAATGAGGTCCTAGCTTAAGGGCGAGAAATACAGCAGATCCCGGCAAGAAACTCTGTCGTTCATATTACAAATACAACTGAACTAATTAATACTAGTTTTGTAATAAAAATTAATTGATTCAAAGGAATTTGAAAATTTTAGAAACATATATTTATTTAAGATTAATAAAGAAACTGTAAGTCCTAATGCGCATTGTGATTAATACCAATTTTGCCAACTTGCGAGTATTTGTCAATTTATAGAAATAGATACGTCTTGCAGAATTTGTACGAATAGAAATACATAGGTTAGGAAATAGAATAGATAATATTTTCATGAGAAGACGAACAGACTAGTTAGTGATCCACACTTCATTATCATTAATATAGACTTTTACTTCTGTAGTATCCTCTTTTTAAAAATCTACTTACCAACACCGTTAAAGCAATCTCTCTTCCTCTTGTTCAGTTTCTTTGAAGAAGATAGCATGAGTTCAGAACAAAAGATATTCAAAAACAGTAATATAGCTATAAACTTGTTCATTTTGACTCTTTAGTTCGGCGTCGGGGGAATTAATGAAATTATCACGGTGTAACAATTAATCCGTGACTTAGCAGCTTTTGCGCTATTTTTATAAAAACTGCGTACAGTTAGCATGGAATTTTAACACTAGAAATTAACACAAGTTCTATATCTAAGACTGCATAAGGTAAGTCATTCCTCGGAGTTTTTTGTGACTTATCTAAAGCATTTGATTGTGTCAATCATGAAAAATTGCTGATGAAGTTGCGACATTATGGTGTTACGAACAATTCGCTAAGTTTACTACAGTCATACTTACATGTCAGAATTCAAAAAGTAAGCGTAAGTGGAACTAACTCTTCTGGTGCCCCTTCATCTCTGGGGCTACCCCAGGGTTCAATATTGGGACTTTTACTTTTTCTTATTTATATAAATGATCTTCCGTACTTTTCGGAAGACCTCTGTGAGATAGTATTATTTGCTGATCACACCTCACTCTTTTTTAAAGTTGACAGACAAAAAAATCATTTGACGATGTAAATAACAGCCTATCTCAAATACTAGAATGGTTCACAATAAATAATATCTTTCTTAATACTAAGAAAACTAAATGTGTAGAATTTACAATGCCAAATGTCAAACAAGAGAAAACAAATCTATTTATTAGCGGTGTGCCCCTTGAAATGATTAATTGTACAGTATTTCATTGCTTTTGATTTAAAATTACAGTGGGGTTCTCAAATTGCTATCCTGGCAGGGGAGACTTAGTTTGGTTGCATAATGCGGTCAGGAAAATACGTAGTTTGATGTTGAAACGGCAAGATTGATTTATTTTAGTTACTTTCATAGCGTTGTGTCCTATGGTATTTTACTATGGGGGTCTACAGCCAATGTGCAGACTATATTCGTATTGCAAAAGTGAGCCATACGCGCTATATACGGTCTTAAAACCAGTGACTCTCTCAAAGAATTATTTAAAAAAAATATATTTTAACAGTAGCTTCACAATACATTTTTGATTGTATTGTTTATGCAGGTACGCAAAAACTTACATTCCTTCACTAAGAAGTCAGAATGTCATAACTTTAACACGAGAAATAAACACAAACTTGCTGTTTCACATCTAAGACTTCATAAAATTAGTAATTCTTTTGTGGGGTTAAGTTTGAAGATTTTTAATAAGCTGCCAGAAAATACCACATCATTACCTTTGCATAGATTTAACTCTCTGATCAAAAATTGTCTAATGAAAAAAGGATATGATGAAATAGAAGATTATATTAATGACAAAAATGTTATATATATGATAGCATTAATTATGTGAACTAGTCATCAGCTATGTTGTTAATAATATGTTTTTTTTTGCATGTTAGCATTTTTTTAAGTTTTTGAAAAGAGTAACTATCGAGTTTCTTGCCGGTTCTTCTCGATAGAAGCTACATTCCGAACACGGTGGTAGTATAATTTGACGATTCATAAATTCATAAAAATGGACATCCTTGCCTCCCAGAGAGCATCCAAAAACTTCGACAAATTCTGGCAGGGTACTGATAGGCAGGTCTGCCCGTTAATGTGGGTGGAGAGAGTGAACCAAAGGCCATAGCTGATATGTTTGAGAAGCACTTTAGGGTTCATTATTTCCGCGCCTTTTTCGGTCGGTGCTGTGTCCGTCGAGTGTGGTGAACCAATTCGTTTTACTGCAAAGCAAGTGGCAGCCATTATTAACAAAATGACAAAGAAATCGCCTGGTCATGATGGGCTCAGCATTGAGCATTTTAAGCACGCTGGGATTCATTTACCAAGAGTATTAAGTATGTTTTTCTCGCTCTGTCTCAGCCATTCTTATTTGCCTGCGGACCTGATAAAAGCAATAGTGGTTCCAATTGTTAAAAATAAAACCGGGGGTATCTCAGATGAAAACAATTATAGGCCGATCTCGTTGGCTACCATTACGGCTAAAGTGTTAGACAGTGTGCTTGATTCCCAATTGGATAAATTTATTAAATCTCACGAATCGCAATTTGGGTTTAAACCTGGGCTATCTACTGAAAGTGCGATCCTTAGTCTTAAGCATACTGTGCGCTACTATACGGATCGGCAGACTCCTATTTACGCTTGCTTTCTTGATCTTTCTAGGGCATTTGATCTCGTATCCTATGACCTCCTTTGGGAAAAGTTGAGAAAGCAACCTTGCTTACCTATAATACCTAATAGGTAAGGGCATTTGATCTCGTATCCTATGACCTCCTTTGGGAAAAGTTGAGAAAACAACCTTGCTTACCTATAATACCTAATAGGTAAGCCTTAATACCTATTCCATCCGGGATTACACGGCTACTGCAGTATTGGTACGCCAACCAAGTCAATTGCGTTAAATGGGCTAGTGCATTTTCTGAGGAGTATATGTTGAGATGCGGGGTGAGGCAGGGGGGGTTGTCGTCTCCCAGGCTTTTCAACTTATACATAAACGAGCTTATCGTTGCACTTAGCAGCATGCGTGTTGGCTGCTGGATTGATGGTGTATGTATTAACAACATCAGCTATGCGGACGACATGGTGCTGCTGGCTCCAACGATGGGTACACTCAGGAAAATGTTAAACATGTGTGAGAGATATGCCTGTGACCATGGACTTACATACAATGTACAGAAGTTCAAATACATGGTATTTGAGGCTGCGGGTTAATGTCTTAATGAAGTACCTGATCTCTCTCTGAAGGGAGAAAAGCTTGACAGGGTTCAACAATTTAAATATCTAGGTCATTACGTTACCGGCGACCTTAAGGACCACGTAGATATAGAAAGAGAACGCAGGGCATTGGCGATCAGGTGTAATATGCTGGCTCGCAGATTTTCTCGCTGCTCCGAGCAAGTGAAAATTACCTTATTTAAAGCATACTGTTACGAGCTTCGGGTTCGTGACAATAAAAACAGCCGATAAAAATTACCAAAAGTCACACTTTAATTGAACGCCACTAATTACAACCTTAAACGCACTAATTAAAACAACAATCACTCCCAAGTCGCACTTCAAAATCGCTTTCGAAGTAATCACTTGTATCGCTAATTCAAGACTGTCCCGGTCGCGGTGAATCCCGGCCTTTTATATTGCCGCGGCCGTTCCCGAACCTTCCAACGCAGAAAAATCCGGAACATTCGCGCGCAGTCCGGCCTTGACCGAGCGTACGGCCATAGTTCTAGTAAGTTCTGGCGTACGCATCTCGACTCTCTGAAGTCCCGCCTTTCCAAACTAGATGGCGCTGTTTACTAGGACACCATCGATCGTGGCGCGTAACACTGCCCCCTCCTAAGACATGCTCGTCCCGAGCATTATCGGCTCCATAATAACGCGCCAATCGCTCCGCATGGACAATCTTAGGAGTGCCTCTTGCACTTTCTGTTTCCGGTAGGTTATGTCATTGCCCCCAGTCCCAATCCGGTACGGTCCCTCCCATCTAGACTGAAGCCCAGGAGATCCCCCTCTGCTGTGGACTGGATTACGCAACCTCACCTGTGGACCCTCGTCGAACACTCTACTGTTCACTTTGCGGCCACAAAGGGTTTTCATCTTTCCAGACATTTTCTGTCCCGATTGTCTGACGTGCTCACAAATGTCATTCATTTTGTGCCGCCAGTTATTCGCATAATCGATTATACTGCCTGGAGCATCAGGTGGTATTCTGATGATCAGGTCTGCAGGTAGCCGTAGTTCTCTTTCCGCAGTTCGCTTAGGGCAACTGGATCGAAGGTGCCCCCTTTCCCCACAGCCGTAGCATCTAGGGCTGTATCTTTTATTGCAGTCGCGAACTGAAGCCGCTACAACCTCCCTGACGCGATCGGATCGATGATCCTGTCGCGCAGCTTCCACCTCCAGTGCATGGGCCAAGGCGTCCTTAAGCGTCCCATGGTGCCCGAGTCTGACAGCAGCTCTAACTTCAATGTCGCGGATGCCATCGATGAACGCCTGCACAAGGTTCCCATCAATAAGCGTTGGTACGGACTGGTAAGCTTTACGCACCAGCTTCTCCACTTCAAGGGCCCACTGCTGCAGGTTTTCGCTACTGCGTTGCACGCGGTCCCTGAGCTGTGCGCGAAACACGTGTTCCAGATGAGCGTCGCCATATCGAGCCTCCAAAGCCTCAAGGAGCTGCTCGTAAGTCACTTCCTTACCGAGAGCTTCCAAAACTGATAAGGCCTGGTCACGAAGGCCTAGGGTGAGGGCAGTCATGGCCTGATTTTTATCCCAGCCGTTCGCTTTCATGACTGCGTCAAATTGGATTTTGTAGGCCGACCAGGAAGAAGTTCCGTCGAACGGTGGCACTTTGAATCCACGTAGCGAAGGTGTTGTAGCTACGGGAGCTGCAATTGCTTCTCCAAGTTTAAGACAATCCAGCGTTTTCATAACGTCTGCCATCACGGTCTTCTTCACATCAGCCACTACGTAGTCAACCCGATTATTGACTTGGTCGATCCGTATTTCAGCTTCCAACAGGCGATTGTCATGTTGAGCAACCTTATCCTTCACCTCCTTTATGTCTTTCCCGAAGGTAGCGTGAAGGTCCTTCAAAAGAAGCATCTGCTCTTCCTGGCGGCGAGCCTGTTCCTCCTTGTCCTGCTGCCTCTCGTCTTCCAACCGATGAGCCTGTTCCTCCTGGCGGCGAGCCTGTTCCTCCTTGTCCCGCTGAAGCTGTTCTTCCAGCCGACGAGCCTGTTCCTCCTGTCGGCGAGCCTGTTCCTCCTGTCGGCGAGCCTGTTCCTCCTGGCGACGAGCCTGTTCCTCCTGTCGGCGAGACTGCTCCTGCAGAATCATCATCAGGGCAGCAAGGTCTGGTGCTGCCGATGCTGCTGGTGTTGCTGTGGACGGGCCAGCCTCCGTGGTTAATAACTGGCTCTCCGACTCCTGTGGCAAAGCTCCACCAAAACGTCTCTGGTCCGTCTTCAGTTGGCGTTGACTCCGGGTACGGATACCCTCCGTGTCGTCTTTAGGTAAAATCGACATAATTTAAATCCCACTTCTGACACCAATTGTTACGAGCTTCGGGTTCGTGACAATAAAAACAGCCGATAAAAATTACCAAAAGTCACACTTTAATTGAACGCCACTAATTACAACCTTAAACGCACTAATTAAAACAACAATCACTCCCAAGTCGCACTTCAAAATCGCTTTCGAAGTAATCACTTGTATCGCTAATTCAAGACTGTCCCGGTCGCGGTGAATCCCGGCCTTTTATATTGCCGCGGCCGTTCCCGAACCTTCCAACGCAGAAAAATCCGGAACATTCGCGCGCAGTCCGGCCTTGACCGAGCGTACGGCCATAGTTCTAGTAAGTTCTGGCGTACGCATCTCGACTCTCTGAAGTCCCGCCTTTCCAAACTAGATGGCGCTGTTTACTAGGACACCATCGATCGTGGCGCGTAACAATACTGTCAAAGTTTATACATCAGTAACCTGTGGACCAGCTACACAAAAAGATCGCTTAATGTCTTGCGAGTCCAATACAATAAAGGGTACTGCAAAATAGATAATTAAATATACTTAAATGACATACTGCACATACACATAGATTTAAAATTAATGTTTATTTAGGTAAATTAACAATAAAACTTTCTAAAGAACACATACGTTTTCTTGTTAAAATCTATATTGCGTTAAAATTTAGTGCGAAATCACTTATTCGTACAGTTTTTACGCAATAGTTACGTGTCTTCGTTATTAGTATCTCATCTTATCGAGTTTTATTTATTCTCATTCTTTCGAAAATCTGATTGACCGACTAATGCCTGATTCCAATATTTTACGGTTCGTGATGTGTCAAAAAATGACATCATTTTTTCTCGAACCGACTACAAGTCGTTAATAACGTTCCATAATTTATTTTCCATACCAGCTGTAATCAACGGCGGATCTAAGGGGGGGGGGGGGGGGGTCATGAGGGTCAAGACCCCCTGGAAGGTGCAGTGCAAGAATTGATGAAAATAGCCATTCACGCTAAACGTTGTCCGTGCAACAACCATGAGCTCAATAACTCATTGGGAAGTTCATCCAAAGTACTTTTCTGTCGCAATACATCTGGCACAATGAGAAAAGTTGTGGCATTTGCATCCGCTAGGACGCATGACATTTTTAAAATGTAACACGGAGCTGCCATGCAAGGTATTTGTGAGACATGTTGGGTAGAGACTATCTTGATATGATGGGTATCTTCAATTTCAAGGAGACAAGATAGAAGTGAAACCGACCATGAAAGGATGTAGTCCACGCGAACGAAGTCGTGGCTAGTTAAATTATAAGTTCTTGACTTGATCACGACCATGACCCTCCTGGCGCCAAAGCTGGATCCGCCCTTGGCTGTAATCAGTCGTCATTCGTTTTTAGCTGACGCCTCGTATAATTTATAACTATCCGTTACAAGAACGGATCGTTTTTCAAATATTAGAACAGGGCATAAATAATTATATTATTTTTTAATTACTCATCATCCATTTTACGTAATAATCGTGGTTTCAAATCCGCCAGATAGGAGATTTAGTTTCTGTTAACAACTACAGTTTAAAGAAACTGTTTTTCTTTAAATATAGCAGAGAGGTAACATTAAGAGAGGTGGGGCATAGCGATTTATCGCTCGAACTGGAGCAGCCCGACTGGTGAAACACCTCCACCTTACAGAAGACCGCAGCCAAATAACAATCACTTCTGTGTTGTTGTGTTCCTGCTTGTTAGTAAGGTTTCCAAAGCTCCTGGGGGGTGCTACATTAGAAGCAGGGGTCAAGCCTTCAAGGTAAGGGCGATAAGTCCAGTAACAGATTTATTATGCTGTACTTGGTACCCTTAAGCTAGGACCTCATTACCACTTAACATCAGGTGGGATGAGGCCAATCTTGAAGTGCAATGTAAAAAAAAAGAAAATAACAAATAAATGACGTTTTACAGCAATATCAAATAATCTACACTGCTTTAAGTAAAATAAAGGGAAATATTAATAACTTATTTATTTTCACGGTCCGAGTAAGAATTTTATTGCAGCTGTACACAATATCTCATTAAAATTCAATTACATTTTTATGTTACAAGCAATGGAACGTGTAGTTGGATTTAAAGAAATATTTTACACGGTTCTCGCTTTGTTATGTAAGTTTTATAATGACGTTAATATGTAGGTATTTCTTTTAATTTTCATTTATAACGCACTTCAAGATTGACCTCATCCCACCTGATGTTAAGTGGTAATGAGTTCCTAGCTTAAGGGTGAAAAGTATAGCATAATAAAGCTGTTACTGGACTTGTCGGCCTTACCTTGAAGGTTTGACCCCTGCTACTAATGTAGCACCCCCCAGGAGCTCTGGAAACCTTATATGCAGGAACACAACACCGAAGTGATTGTTATTTGGCTGCGGTCTTCTGTAAAAATTTAAAATTATTGCCAATATTATACCTAAGTAGAGGCTTTGTTTTTAATATAAGGGGAGATAGGTGTAAAACCGACCATGAAAGTCCAAGCGAACGAGGTCGCGGGCACAGCTAAACCACTTTTGCTTCTTACTTTCCATCATAACCTTTCTTATTCTTAAGACTTACAATGCCCAAAACCCGGCCCCCGGGTTCTACCTTATTTTAGCCAGGACGCCCAGAACCCGGCTCCCCAGTCGGCCTATAGCTAGCTATAGATCGCCTATGCCCAAAGCACTCGCTAGCCGGGTCCTATTATTCTCTCGTAAGCACCAACAGCAAGGGATGTCAAAAATATTCACAGTTTAAACTACCTTCGTTCTCAGGTTTATCAGAGCAAGTCCAATCGTACGTACTTCTGCAGGTCAGCAGAGATAACCAGAACCGCTCCAACGTGGATGCTCTCATACACAAAGTGGTCCCATCTGATCAGATCGACCAATTCAAGAAAGTCGCTAGGAAGCAGTTCTCACTTGGGTCTAGGCCTGAGGTTGGTTATGCTCAACTGTAACTACAAACACCTTTTTTTTGTCGAGTGGGAAATGCCTACCTCACCGTCACTTTCTGCGGGGGACAGAGAGGGGTGTGTCGGGCTCGCAGCGACTAAAACCCTCGGTGGCCGACGTGAACAGTTGTGGGGTAATCGGGATTCCTTGCGGATTCTACACAGGCTCCCCCACAGCGCCTACCACCAAGCGGCCCACCTCGTAGAACCAGCTGAAACGTGTCAGGTGGCCTGACACGCTCCAGCTGGTCCCCCTCGGGACTGAGGTACCGGACGCCAGGCTTACACCACGCTTGGCGTCTCCGGTCCCAGCAGCGGATCTACTGTGCGGCTTCGCTGCCTACCGCTACTGCGGATACCCGAGACTCTCACTCCAGCTCACCTTCGAGAGCCAAGTAGAGTCTCGAGATCCACCGGCCGCGGAGGATAGGGAGGCCAGCAAACGTAATACCGCGTCCTCCTCTTCCTTCGCGGCCCCACCATAGGCTGGCAATAAAACACCGAGGACCTCCTTGGCTTCAGAGAGCCTCATGCTCTCCAACGCCCAGCTCGGGATCCATCTTAGCTTCAGCTTGTGTGTTATCGGAGGCTGGGTGACAAGGCCAGTCTCAACACACCAGACCACAGGGTTACTAAGCACCCCCATCGTTACAAAATGCAGGACCCAGTAGGGGAACTACAAATACCTGTTCCATATATATTTACTGACTAAAACACGTCAGATTACGCACTTTGGGGCCATCCATTAATCATTGATGATTTTTTTGGCATTTTTATCCACATCCCAAGGTGGCATGACTCTTTCCGTTTCTTTAAAATGTGTTGTTATGTTTATAGCTGGGCTATGATAAAAAAGAAGAAACACTTGGTGAGCATCAAGCGAATTCAAGAAGCTCAGAGCTAGAAGAAACGAGTGTTAATAAGAAAATAGACGAAACGGTGCGAGCATTCGTTAAGAAAAAACCCGTATTCAAGACGCAAAACTTCAAAATCAGTGAGTTCGGTAAAGATTTTACCAAAATCTACCAAGAATCCCTACGGATTTTTTATTTTTATAGTACTTTACGCCGTACTAGCGAACTTTAAATATTTTAAAATCTCATCGCCTACGATATCTTGCGGTTAGCTCATTTGGAAGAGCAGCACGCGCGATACGTGAAGGTCGTGGGTTCGATTCCCGCACCGCAAGGGGAGATAAACATTTTCTGTTTCTTTTAAAATAATCCCTACGGAATCGCACTCCAAAATCTAACTCAAATATTTCTTTACTAGCTGTGCTGTGTCGGACTACATACTTACGGTCGGTTTACCCCTATCTCCCCTAGTATTCGAAACGAAAAGGTAGTCCATATTGCAATCCAATCTTTGGCCAATATTTGTGCCAAATTTCATATCTATTTTTAAGAGAGGTAGGGCATAGTGATTTGTCCCTCGAACTGGAGCAGCCGCAGAAGACCGCAGCCAAATCACAATCACTTCTGTGCTGTTGTGTTCCTGCGTGTGAATAAGGTTTCCAGAGCGCTTGGGGGGTGCTACATTAGTAGCAGGGGTCAAGCCTTCAAGGTAAGGGCGACAAGTCCAGTAACAGATTTATTATCCTGTACTTGTCGACCTTAAGCTATGACCTCATTACCACTTAATATCAGGTGGGATGCGGTCAATCTTAAAGTGTAATATAAAAAAAAATTGCACGTGCTGCTCTTACCAACTGAGCTAACCGCAAGATATCATAGGCGATGAAATTTTTCTGCTGTATCAACCGTTAGCCTCCGGTAAGCTACTTACCACAGAATCAGAGCAATGTATGTGAATATTTATTATTTATTAGCTGACCCAACAGACGTCCTGTCTTAACGATTACTATTTAATTTGAAATGCTTTTCACCCACGATGTCAGAAGTATTCTAAATTTTTCTAATTTTATGCGCGTCTTTTTACTTTTTTTCTTTCTTATGAAAAAAAGTATCATTCGTTCAGCCGTCAAGGGAAATAGGGAATAAATTTTATATATCAAGATTATTTATTATTTTTGTCCAATACTTACACTTGCAGGTCCAGAAGTGGTCAAGTTCCGTACCAAGCCTTCGTTAGTCTACGAGCTGGACTCTTCGATCCTAATCCAGGCTATCAAGGACTTCCTATCCTCGTCTCTGGTAGCACGTTACACCGACGACGCAGCCCAAAGAGCTGCCAACTTTTACACAAAGTTCAGATCTATGAATAAATGATTGATGTAATATGGCGTTGCCTTTCTTTGACATTTTGCAGCTTGGACATTTTGTAACTTGGGCATTTTGTAACTTGGACATTTTGTAACTTGGACATTTTTGTAACTTGGACATTTAGCGACTTGGACATTTTGTAACTTTGACATTTTGTAACTTTGACATTTTGTAACTTGGACATTTTGTATCTTTGACATTTTGTAACTTTGACATTTTGTAACTTGGACATTTTGTAACTTGGACATTTAGCGACTTGGACATTTTGTAACTTTGACATTTTGTAACTTGGATATTTTGTAACTTGGATATTTTGTAACTTGGGTATTTTGTAACTTGGACATTTTATGACTTGGACATTTTACGACTTGGACATTTTGTAACTTGGACATTTTGTAACTTTGACATTTTGTAACTTGGATATTTAGTAACTTGGATATTTGTAACTTGGATATTTAGTAACTTGGATATTTTGTAACTTGGATATTTTGTAACTTTGACATTTTGTAACTTTGACATTTTGTAACTTGGACATTTTGAGACTTAAATGTTTTGATACCGTAATACTAAACGCGTGGCTTTCATATCTCGCGCGTGCTGCTCTATTTTAATTGGCTGCTCTGTGGTGTGCCCATAGGTGCCCTACTCACTCTCAAAGTCATACGTCCCACAGGTTATGCCTAGACTTTATAACAAGCGTAGTAAGTAAATAAAATCATTAAAATTTTAAAAATATTCTTTATTACAAATCAGTTCATACAATATACATTTTGCCCATATTCAACATTAACTTTCATCAATCTCTTTCGAGTTTTAAATTAGTTTATAATGCAAATTAAATAATTCGCGTTATGTAAACCCATTTAAAAATAATTCTGCCGTCTTAAACTAATGCCCGATTCCAATATTTGATAAAAGATCCGTTTTTGTCACGTATAAAAATAAATTAAACAAGGCGTAAGCTAAAACCGTAGTCGGTTGGAATAAAAACGGATGTTCATTTTTAACACATTACGAATCGTAAAATATTGTAACCGGGCAACCGTGACTAATAAAATGGCAGAACTAAAATTATGTTTTAAATACAAAATTTTTGGAAGTTTTACAGCAAATGTCCCTAAAATCTTTTAATTTTTTTTTAGATTCCTAAATATTGAGTTGACTTATAAACAGTATTGGTACGTATTTTTGAAAAAACAGTTTTTGGTGTTCAATTAGCTTCTAATTATCTAATCATCATTCTAAAATGTTTAACCAATTAACGTTAAAAAAAATTTGAGATGTAATTTATTTGTTTTTCCTTTTTTCGATTGCATATTGAAAAGTAACTATTATAATATTTATATTATATTACATCTGTTTAAGATCAATTGAATAACTTATTTCTAAATATATAAATAGAACATTGTAAGTAATTTTGTTGATTTACACGAATATATTTTCAAATATACATGATTTATACTTATCAGACTACATGTAAGTTTATAGTTTAAAATGAATAGTCATAAAACAACTAAATTGTTTTATTAAAATAAAACTTAATAAAATAAATTCAAAAATTAACTTCGTTTTCAAATAAAATTGAATGTGATCCAAATTAAAGCATATAAAAGCACCAAAAATTATATTCTTAAGTACTTAATTAATATTTACAGCTGTGTTTTGGACACGATATAATTTTTTTTTAAAAGAAACTTAAAATATATGGGAAATTGCATTTCTAAAATGATAAAAACCTAGAATACTAAGTAATAAATTAAGTTATGGCATAAAGAATTTCAAAGTTGTATAGTACGGTGCAATTATAATGGTATTATACCTATATGTCGCAGTCATCTGGTTGAATCTGTTATTACAATCAAGCAACCTTGTAATTCTGTTCATTTCAGTGTGTAATAATAGTTAAATCCATGTTGTCACACTATCATAGCTGAGCACCGTTAATCAAACAGTTAACTTCGTTAATCGTTAATACACTACTAAAAAAGTTGTCTTCGTAAAACGTTAAAGCGTTACATTTCTGAAGAATTAACGCAAGTTAACGTTTATCGTTAATCCGTTAAAATAGTCAAAAGCTTCAAAATTTGCGTTACGTAATACTTGAACACTGCCTTCTTTAAAACAAACACAGCACTCGTCATTCTAACTAAACACCGGCTCTAAGAAATTAATGACATGTTGAAATCAAACGAACAAAATAAATCTAATCGCAGACTTCTCACTCGTACTCGCATGTCACTCGCGGTGTCATGCGGTGAATAGTATGCATTTAGTTAACGATCAACGGACTTCTGGATTATTAACGGAAGTTAATGAGTCCGTTAACAGTTTTTAAAGTTAACTTAAAAGTTAATCCGTTACTCAAAATGTTAACTTCGTTAATTAACGATTAATGGATTAACGGGTTAATGCCTAGCTATGCACACTGTTATAAAAAAAAAGAAAAATCAACACAGTGTTATGTAAGCGAGCTGTTTGACGCCATATTTCTTTGGTGACAACTAGCGCCGCAGTGGTGAAAAAGTTAACTAAATTTCAATCACCTGACTGATTACGTAGATTTTACGTCCGTTATGTACAAAGGTATATTCCTAATATTACAATCCGCTAACTAGTTGGTACTTGAGTGACGCTTGTTCAATTAACGGTTGGCCTAGTCATTAAATTATATGTCGTCATTCAGCGAACGCGCTAGTTATTCAATGAAATAGCAGATTAAACTAGATAACTGCGATTTAAATAACAAGACCATAGACGAGCTGGGTCAATAAAAATTGAATATCAAAAATAGTCTAAAAAAAATATAAGACACGTTTGTATTTTTTTATTGGTCAAATTCATAAAAAAATACTAGGATAAATCGATTCATATTTATTTCCATCTGTATATAACATTCATGAAATGCAAACAAATGATTTGACTTTGACTTTGATAGTAATATTATTATTGTGTTTTGTTTGGTTTTCATTCGAATTTTTTAATTAGATAAAACTAAATGACACTTTAGGCTAAAATTATAATCGATCGTACTGTGAATTCGTTTGTTTATGTGGTACCGCGCCATTTTGTTGTGGACTCAATATAAAACTAATAAAGAGAAAAAAAAACAAAAAGTCGTCAAGGAATAATATTTTACCGAGAACACTTACTTCCTCTCGATGATATTATCCAATCATAGTTCTACCGTTGGGATGTCTCCATTCCAACAAAAAAAAAAGATTCTTAAAAACGAAATATTTGGAGACGGTTAAAAAAATATCAAATTCAAAATCAAAGAATACCAGGTTTTTTAGTAGAAAATAACTGGTATTACATATATTCAGGTCATTGTTAAGTTACGTAAGTCGCGGATTTTATATCAATTTTGTTTCTTGTTTACAAATCTCACTAAAAGTGAGTTGCACAAAGTTAATTTTAGTCATGATGGATAATACATTTTAAGGTAAACGAATGATCAAATGTACCATACATTTTGACTTTGCACTACCCTTATAATGTACGCATAAAATGTAATTAAATATACAAACTACAATTGTTTACCTTCAGGCCCAGCATGCGCCACGCGACTAAATTTTATCGCGCTCTTAACAAACGTCAAAATCGATTGAGTCAGTGCGTCAGCTGCTGATTGGCTGAAAATACGAGTACGGTGTGTATCACCCAATCAACAGATTCGAAACTTTTGTCGTCTCATGCGAGAAATTTGACGTATTGCGCAAGCTGGGCCTACTTGACGTGCTGTTGGCCGTATTTCAATCATACCATCAGTATCAGTAAACATTGACATTGATGCAACTGACACAAAATTAGTGTCCGACCGAAATTTCGGTTTCGGTTTCGGTTTCGGCCAGTTTCGGCCAAAAAATCAAGTTTCGGCCCGAGTTTCGGTTTCGGCCAAAAACGGCCGAACCTTTCGGCCGCGCCGAAACTTACAAATAATGTATTTTTTTCACTTTATTTATAGGGTAGTTAAATTTTCAAACAGAATTTCTGTAACTGTGCTGATATTTCATTGTGATAAATCTTTGAAAGTAAAAATCTGTAATTATACGTCGGCGAGATATTAATTTTAGAAAAAAACGGGCATACTAAAAGATTTTCGACTTTTTAAGGTTTTTTTTATAAAAGGTTCGGTTTCGGTTTCGGTTTCGGCCGAAACTACAATGAAACCGAACATTCGGTTTCGGTTTCGGTTTCGGCAAAATAACATGTTTCGGTCGGTCACTACACAAAATATATCAATCATTTTGTAAATTCGTTTTGGATGAAATCGTAATCAGATTTCAGCATTTCAAGTTCAATTATTTAAGTATGAAGAGCAATCTTAAAAATCAGTTAAATAGTAAGTAATTTAAAATTAATACTAAATGACTATTTACATACAAATATAAGATTTGGTCCAGCCACAAACACCTATGAAAATAATTTACAATAACACTGTAAAATATTTGAAATCATAATTCGTTAAGTAGGTACGTAAGCTAATATATATCTATATTTTTTGCAGATTCAAAGTTACAGTGACACAATACTTAAATTTATATTTTCAACGAATTTGCAACGACAAAAATGAAAAAAGTATGTAATAACCCCTTTTCACTACTTAATTCTTAAAATGTAATATAAGTATTTTAGTTTAAAACTTAAAATTGTTTCATATACTTTGAAATCATTCTTGGTTGGATAAAAACATAGGTCAAGTAATTAAAAATAAGTTAACGGGTCAAAACGTGACACCATTTTTATTTAGTAGTCAGTCAGCTCGTGAGCACGGTTGGTGCAACCTAACCAAAACGTCGAGATGTGAGTAGTTCGTATTAACTACTAAATATAAATGACGTCGCATTTTGAAACGTTAACTTTTAAATGTTTAAAATGGAACGCAAAAGTCTTAAAGTTTACAGGTAAGTAATATTTTAAATGATTTCTTTTTATAAATAAATCCTTTTTTCTTTTAAAATAACATATAGTTACCATTTAATATTGTTAGTTTTAACATACCATTCCTCGAATATCCAGCTAGCTATTTTAAAGAAACAGAAAAAAATCATCGCCTCTCGCAAGGCTTGCAGTATTTATAATTTTTTTCTGTTGTCTTTATTTTTTTTACAGTTCGCTAGTGCGGTGTTAGCACTTTAGTAATTGTATATATCCATCGAGCATTTAGAATATATAGTTCACAACATTCTTAAGTCTCTTAATCCTTGATATTACATAATTTTACGATACACAACGATGTTCGGTGTTTCATCAGTTTTCATTAATTGCATGAAGGGGAAACGGGTTAATATCTCGCCAAAACTTACTCAGGGGCGATTTCAACAAATATCCCGTATTTTTTTTCTGGCAAAATATAGTGTAAAATAATTATAAAGCAAATTACACATTTTTAAAGAAACATATTTTTTTTATCTCACATTGCAGAATTTTTTTATTTGTTTCTTTAAAAATGTTTAAAATTCGCTATTACAGCGTTAAGCACTATTTAAATATTGTAAAAACTGTACAATAAAAAAAACAAACATTAATACTCAATTTAAAGATGGCCGTAATAAATAAAAAAACCGCCGCATGGGACTATTCAGTCCCTTACCTCGTTACTCACTATTACCGAACCGTATGTACTCAATAACATTTTCCGTGAACAAATTAATTAATATTTTAAACTTGTATCAATCCATAGAGTTCAAGAGCGTATGAGCAGTGTAAACAAAATGGTGGTCGCCGTCAAGATGGCGGCGGGAGCTAGAGCCGCGACTCCACAGGATAGGAAATCGTTGCGGTACAAGTTAGACGGTGGGGCTTCCTCGCCTCGTTTGCATATCTCTCCGCGGGACTGAAAAAAATAATTTAAGTTTAATTTTTAGTTTTAAACATAATTGGTTAAGTTTTTATTTATTTATTAACACTTGACTTGAAAACCTGTAGAGTTGACCAGTCTTTAACAACTCTACAGGTTTTCAAGTCAAGTGTTTTGACAAGTTAGTGTTTATTTGTTAGTTCGTAAGAGATTCAATAGATGGCATTGCCTGTACTTTACATCGCGATATCATTGTGTTTTTCAGTTGGTACAAGAACATCGGGTTGGTAGTTCACAGTGGTTTTATTTACACCTAATTCAAATCTATTACTTCATGGTCCATGGAAAAGTTTTTTTTCCTGCAAGCTGGCTGCACTTCGCCCAGCGTCTCTCAATCGCCATTTAGCGGTAATGCAGCCAGCATTTTGGCATCACAGGAACCATCTTTGTTTATTTAATATATTTATATAACTTCTTAAAAAAGATATCCTTAGGGATAGTTTCTACGACTTTGATGGTATGTAACTAGTAATTCTACTGTTGTCAAATTGCACAAATGTAAGAGATGTCAGTTTTGACAGGTGTCAAATTGTCCGTTACAGATAAAGTTAAGTGTAATGCATGTGGGTGGGACATTCAAGTTTATGAACTGACCTGTACTTTTTTTTCTTTTTTTGTTTTTCTTTTGTAATATTTTTATTAACATAGTGTAATCAGTTACTAACAACTTTGTACGGATACCTGTCCGAAATAAAAACTTATTATTATTATTATTATTAAGTTGGTGCAACTGACGCTTAATTTAACATAGATCTACATTTTTTGTTAACTGCACAGCAGATTATTTTATTAATTTAGATCAGTGAGTTTGTTAGTATGAAGGTAATTCAGAATTATTTATTTTTGACTAACCTTCTACAGAAAATTACATACGTTACATACAAAAAATAAATATTTATTATATTTGGTGCAATCACTCTGAAGCTCCTGTACATGGATTTTGGCGATTAATTTTTATTTATAGAAGATAATTGGTTTTTATACTCACTGCAAACTCGGCGCCACAGACTTCTTTGCAAGGGGGGCAGACAACCCCCCCTTTGTGTAGCCAGCCCTTCTTGATGATTCTGATTTGGAGAACTTGCCCAGGGAAGAAGCAGGTGTAGGAATAATTACCCACCTAAAAACAAAAAATATTATAATACTTAACCAAGCTTAAAATATAATTAAAAAGTATATCCCTACTAATACACATGAACACATGCAGTCCACGGAAACGAAGTCGCGGGCACAGCTAGTATAAATATAAATATAAATATTGGACAACATCACATACATTGCTCTGATTCTATGGTAAGTAGCTTAAGCACTTGTGTTACAGAAATCAGAAACAACGACGGTACCACAACACCCAGACCCGAGACAATATAGAAAAGTTCGTTTTCCTACATTGACCCGACCGGGGATCGAACCCGAGACCTCAGAGATGGCGCGACGCCAAAGCCGGGCACGCTCGACTCTAGGCTACAAAGGTCGTCTAAAATAAAAAAATAATTTAATTATAGGACAACATCAAATCCATACCACTGATTCTATATAAGTACATAGCTTAAACGTTAGTGTCAGGTACAGAAATCACAAAACACCGACAGTACCACAACACCCAGACACGAGTCAATACAGAAAAGTTCATTTTCCATGTATTCCCGACCAGGAATCGAACCCGAGACCTCAGAGATACATCGCCAAAGTTCGTCTCGCTCGCCTATCGGCTATGGAGGTCACCAAACATGTACAAAAACCTTTTTAAAAAATGAATATTTTAATAATATTCAGTAGTAAATTCAGTCTCTTTGAATGACCACACTGAATTGTTTGGCCAGCATTTTCGCCATCCGTAATCTCATAAATAACCAATAGGATGATTACGGTGATATATAATTCATAGGTTATTATTATAATTATTGCTAGAAAAAATTTTCGAAGTTCTAGGAAAAAACGGCGGGGAGGCTCTCAGACTTCAATCGCTGACGGCAATTTTTTTTTTGCGAGTTCAATCGCGTGACCTGTTAATACGATACTTACCACAATATGTAATCTGCCGCTGTCACATTTGTATTTGTAGCAACCAGAACCCCAGTGTTGCCATTCTCGGATCTAAAATGTGACAAACATGGATAAATTACATTTACACTAGCAAACTTTAATTTTTTTTAAAGAAACAGAAAAATTTCATCTTCCCCTTGCGGTGTGGGACTTGAACCCACGACCCTCACGTATCGCGCGTGCTGCTGCAACTGAGCTAACCGCAAGTTATCGTAGGCGGTGAAATTTTCTGTTGTATCAACCTCTTAGACTGCGGTAAGTGCCCTCTGCCGAATTCGTATAGAACTACCTACATACTTATCGGCCACGAATTATTCATATATTATAAATATTGAAAACTACAGAATTACAGACACCTTGGCATCTTAATAGATTTTTACTATTTTTTATAGTGCTTCACACGAAGTATGTAGTGTGCAAGGGGAGATTAAATTTTTCAGACATCCAGACATATAGACATTCATACATCCAGTCAATTGTACCATTTTACAAACTTTCGCGATTATAATATTAGCAAGAGAGGTAGGGCATAGCGATTTATCGCTCGAACTGGAGCAGCCCGACTGGTGAAAGAACTCCACCTTACAGAAGACCGCAGCCAAATAACAATCACTGTTGTTGTGTTCCTGCGTGTGAGTAAGGTTTCCAGAGCTCCTGGGGGTACTACATTAGTAGCAGGGGTCAAGCCTTCAAGGTGAGAGCGACAAGTATTACGCTGTACTTGTAGCCTTATGCTTTGACTTCATTACCACTTAACATCAGGTGGGATGAGGTCAATCTTGGAAGTGCAATATAAAACAAAGGAGGCTTTACCTGCCGGCAGGATTTCTGTTCCCAGACCCGGTCGCTGTGGTCGAAGCATTTTGAATGCTGACCGTAATTTTCCAATGCAAAATTAACTTCAGTCTCTGTAAAAAAAGTAAGAGTCCATAAAGCCTAAGTTAGACATAGAAGTAACTTAAAAAAATCTTTTGAATACAGGCTTTCTGCAGGTACAATTTAGGCGGTCGCTTCTACATAACCTTTATTTAGGTAATAAAGGTAAAAGGTGAAAGTAACTCACTTGGCGTGTTCTCTTCGTAGGAACAGCGGCTGCCCCTGACGAGTACGCTTTTGTGCCTCCAGGTGAACTCCTGAAGGTAGGGGCAGTAGTCAGCGAGGGAGACCGACCCGCCATAATGGGCCTCCTCCCCTGGCGCCACGCCGGGAAGGATGTCGAAGTGCTGTCGACGAAACGTTGTATTTAAAACGAAAACCTTTCAAAACAATTCGGTAATTACTTCAAACAACAAAACGAGTAAATAACATTGACAGATTGGTGCGCAATTGTGGGAGGAAAGTTCGTTTTACCATATCGCACACCCGCTGCGAGACTGATACTAAAGCAAAAATGCAAATTGTTTAGGAGAAATAATAAAAACTTTGACATCTCGAAAAAAATATGACATTTCAAGATTTAGACAAATATTATAGCACTCACGGCAAATGCAACTTGAACTTATTTATAAAGAAATAATGACCACTTAATCTTGTAAAAAAGATAGATAGTCATTACATATTTAACTATTTTTTGCATATTGATACGAATAGTAATCGGATCAGAGTTCTCAGAGATGGCGCGACGCCAAACCCGCCCAGCATGCGCCGCGCGACCAAATTTTATCGCGCTCTTAACAAACGTCAAAATCGATTGAAGTCAGTGCGTCAGCTGCTAATTGGCTGAAAATACGAGTGCGGTGTGCTATTAGCCAACCAACAGCATCGAAAATTTTGTCGTTTCATGCGATAAATTTGACGTATTGCGCATGCTAGGCCTAAAGTCTCAGCTTGCCTCGCGGCTACGGAGTCCAGTAATGAAACTTCGTACCTGATAAGCCCTTGGCAGTACAGTATCGTGCCGCACTAGATTGCAGAGCACCACTGCAGTCCGTCGTGGGGAGCACTCGGTGCGCAAGGGATTGCCCTTGATTCGCTCGCAAAATGGCGCCGGATTCTTGCGTCTGTTGGCGGGAAAATAAACGTCAATGTCAAAAATGTTGAAGGAAAAACGTAAACGTCTCTGTTGGCGGGAATTTAAACGTCAATGTCAAAAAACGTATTGTCAAATCATGGAAAGTATCGTGTATGGAAAATCCGCTAGATTGCTATACGTAGCCGCCGAACAGAATAAAATACATCTCCTTTTGCTGTGTAGGATTCGAACTCACGACCATCACGTATCGCGAGTGCTGCTCTTCCAACTGATTTACGCGCGATAAAAACAGCAAGGAGAGATATAATTTTGATTTTTTTTATATTTAAAGTTCGCTAATATGGCCTGAAGCAATATAATTTTTTTTATCTATTTTATGCTAATCAATACTCACTCTTCCACTGAAGTCTCATTGAAGCTTGTAATAAGAAGAAAACATGAGTTACATTATTTATGTGACCTGACCAATAACATCGAGGTTTACAAAATGGCATTAAGGTTGTTGCTGACAGAGCTGGGGGCCTACTCCCATAAACGAAATATGTCGGATCCGACAACGGATGGCAATTTTTAATCCTCATAATCATAAAGAAATCACTTCGAATGCAAATTAAGCGTTTTCAAAAAACAAAATATTATTTATGCAAATCACCACGTCTTCATTCCTTAACTTATGAATAATCTTCAAAAACGAAACCTTTCGTTTGTTCGTTTCGTTTTTGAGAGTAGGTACCCTGGACACACATATTAAATCCGAACACGATGGTAGTTTACTTGACTTGACGATTCATAAATGCTTTTGTAAATGTTTACATAAATAAAGACATTTTCTATTCTATTCTTTTCTATTTAATGTAAATATCTATAGAAAAGAGAAAAAATAAATGACTTGCGATCTTAATAAAGGTATTTAAAACGTTCTAAGTTGAAAGATTTATGTCCAGTTCCAATATTTGAAAAACGATAGGTACTTATTACGGATAGTAATAAATTATACAAAGCGTAAGCTAAAAACGACCGACGGATGACAGCTGGCATGGAGAGTAAATTATGGAACGGTATTAACGACTAGTCTAATGTAGATTCTGAAAAGCAGGGCATAGCGATTTATCGCTCGAACTGGAGCAGCCCGACTGCTGAAATACCTCCACCTTACAGAAGACCGCAGCCAAATAACAATCACTTCTGTGTTGTTGTGTTCCTGCGTGTGAGTAAGGTTTCCAGAGCTCCTGGGGGGTGCTACATTAAAACCTTCAAGCCTTCAAGGTAAGGGCTACAAGTCCAGTAACAGCTTTTATGCTCTACTTGTCGCTCTTAAGCTAGGACCTCATTTCCACTTAACATAAGGTGGGATGAGGTCAATCTTGAAGTGTAATATAAAAAAAAAAAGATGAACGTATAGTCATTTTTGAGATTTTGTGAGCGAGACGTATGAGAATGCCTGTGCTTTGTAAACTAATTAATAATAATAATAAAAACATTTATTTGCCAGTTAAATGCTTTTACAATGAACTTAAGACTAGCGAACTCTGCACTAAGCATGGCTTGTATCGCAGAGTTCAGACTACGGTTACCAAATATTGTACCAATTAACGCAGCTCGAGCGTGATATAAAACAAAGAGCTAATATGACAATAATTAATTGTAGGTAATGTTGTATTTTTATGTGTCTAATTCAATTAATGTAACCGGCATTTGCCGTTTTATTTAAATGAGGGTTTTCGCGTTCGAAAAATCCACCAGATGGCGATACGTAGGCGTGAGGTCCAACTGTTGATTGATTGGTGATTTAAATGTCATGGTGACATGTCTGTCATTGTCATGTAAACCATGACCAATCACAAAACAGTAGGACCCCACGCCTACGTATCGCCATCTGGTGGATTTTTCGAACGCGAAAACCCTCATTCAAACAAATACATTTTTGGCACATTACGAATCGTTAAATATTGGATCTGGGGATTAGTTGTTTTTGAGTTAATTCACAAATTAATTTGTACAAACGTACAAAAATACAAATCTTGTCTCTTTATAATATTAGTGCAGATGAAACGGCGGTGTCTTTAATTTTGTTTTGAACACAATTTGACTATGCATAAATACCACTTGTAATCTACATACACGATCTAATTGGCTACTTGACAGTGTTAACAATAAAATATGAAAAGTGTTAGATACGTTAGCTTATCAGTTAAGTAATAATTTTACATTTTTATTTTTTAATTAAAAGCATAGTTAGTATTTTATTTTTGCAAAATAAATTTTACTTTTTTTATCTGTGGAACAAAAGAACCGAAACGGAAACCACCATTGCAATTCGGAAATGACAGCTGTCGGCGAAAATGATTTATTTTAATGTGGGGAAACAATGATTATTTTACCGATTAAATTGAATTATTGTGTCTCTAATCGTATTAAGAATTTATTGAAACATTTTCCGTTTATCTAAATTAAGTCGTTCCTATGCGTATCGGTTCGTTGTCTAGGACGTTGACGTCATAATTGCAACAGTGACGAGACTTGGCGTTTTCGCGCGCTTTTTAAATGTGTTACACAAAATCTTATGTTTCTCTGGTTGTTTACATTTTTTCCAGATAAATCGAATTGCTTGGGATATAAAATGAACGGGCGCACATTTTACATTACTTTTTCAAAAACTGTCAAGTAGCCAATTTGTTCTACAGAATTACTTACGTAGTGTCATCGTCCGTTTGGTTGCTTGGAAAATAATGGCCCAGTTACAATTTTGTTTTTTTACTCAAACAGCATAGCGATCAATCCAATATTACTTATAGTAATATTAATAATACTTAGTTATGTGTTAATTAATTTATTATAACATACTTACAAACAAGAACAAACCTATACATGAAAATATAAAAAAAAAAGAGAATACCTACCTATATACAAAATATTTACAAAAGATAGTCCGCTCCAGTGTTTAGGGTGCCCAGAATGCATTGCCTCTTTGAATGGCCAGACTTAAACGTTGGCCGAGGTATTTACCAGCATTTTGGTCACCAGAAACCTCTACGAGGCGAGCGGACAATTCTTTGAATAAAGTTCGGGCCTCTGGACCCCACGTCCCCAAAGTCTCCACTCCAAATGGGGCGGAACGATAGCAGCCGTCGAGGGCAAAGTATTTCAAACGTAAGTGTTTATTTGTACACGAATATAACAAAACAGTAAAACAGTGAATCTTACACTAGGCGAAGCCTGACATTGTAATTGAGTCAAAAATAGAACCAGAAAAAAAATATAGATATACTTTAATGCACAAAAATCTT
Organism: Glyphodes pyloalis; assembly: GCA_037074685.1. NCBI lineage: Eukaryota > Metazoa > Arthropoda > Insecta > Lepidoptera > Crambidae > Glyphodes > Glyphodes pyloalis. The sequence continues at coordinate 3,007,804 of JAYKKO010000034.1, read as the reverse complement.
TAAAGAAATATGTTTCACAGATTAATTATAGTACAACTAGCTGTGCCCGCGACTTCGTTCGCGTGGCTGTCAAAAGTAGTCTATATTTTAATCCAAGTTTCGAGCTATATTTGTGCCAAATTTCATATCTCTAACTTCAAAAATAAACATTTTTTCATATAAACTTCCAAAGGTGGTATTACATTGCAAAATTAGTAATAGGTTTAGCTTTCATTTGTAAAAAAAAAACTACTGAGTTTCTTGCCGGTATCTTCTCTTTAGTTATAGGTTCCGAACCGGAGGTAGCTTCATTTGCTTTATATAGAGACTATACATAAGTATTACTAATGTAATCTATATGAATAAAAAAAGATTGACTTTGACTTTGACCCCCCTCCCCCCCTTATTTTCTAATAAAAAGTAGCCTATGTCCGTTCTTGAGATTCAACGTATACCTATACCAAATTTCATCAAAATCGGTTGAGAGGTTTAAGCAGGAAAGCGTAACAGACACACAGACAGACAGACAGACAGACAGACATACAGACAGACAGAGTTACTTTTGCATTTATAATATTAGTAGGGATAAGAAGAATTCATAAGCAGTGGGATCAAAGTCATACATTCATACAACGAGTCATCCATACATTGTTAGCAACTTTCGCGTTTATTAATAAGTAGGTTTCACGATGAATATATTTAACAGCAGTAGCTATAAAGTCATATATTTAGACATGCATCATATGTCGCAGGCATATTGAGTAAATTCGCCGTTTACATACGGCGTCGTCAGTTTAAAAACGCTCGCTGATATGTAATATGCCGAATGCAAAATCAGGCAAAATGACAACAGCTTGTTGTAGTTTTGGTGTGACCATGAATAAAACACTGTTTGGACAAATTAGACCTACTTCATTAAAACATTCAAGTAACAAAAAGGACTTTTATTGAATATCAATTGCTTAACCTAAAGTTAATTGAAGTAATTAACGATTCCATTGGTTAGGTTTGGTTAGGTTAGTGAATAAAGTGAAGCGCAAGCCGAGCGAGCGTAGCCAGCGTGCCGCGGCAGCGGCCGGCGAAGCGCCATGTCTAGCTCATTTGTAATAATATTATAATCATTAAAAAATAAAAGTAGGAATGTCATTTTCTAGGGATTTCATTAATATTTGAAACATTACATATTTTTAACACTATTAAATTTACAGTTCTTTAGTTTTATAAATTTCAATAATACTGTCCTTTGCAAACCAAATTGTATGGTCACCCTAGCTTTGTCAAGCTATACTTCAATTTGCCGCGTCATTATACATAATGACATTTTGTCCTCGGCATTTTACAAACCAGCATTCGTTTTTAAACTGACGACGCCGTACGTAAACGGCGGATTTACTTAATATGCCTGAGACACATACATTCCCACCATCTTACGAGTTTACCAACAAGTATGAGTCACATTTTATGTTAGTAAGATTCACAAGCATTAGGATCAAAGAACGTGGATGTACCTAAACCTTTGTGTGTTCAGCCACTCCTTGCAAGAGGCCATAGCTAGCTTGCAGCCTAGGCCTCTCCCCCAGTCCAGAGGCGCCGCCAGGCTGTACTCCGCGCGATACCAGCCTGTGTCCTCCATCATGGCAAACGTTATCCGGCTGAAGACTGAATTTTGGGTATGAGTGCCTGTCATCGCTTCGTTCTGGAAAAGATAGATAGATAGATATTTTATTGCAAAAAAACTTTACAGAAACTGTGTTGTTGTGTTCCTGCGTGTGAGTAGGGTTTCCAGAGCTCCTAGGGGGTGCTACATTAGTAGCAGGGGTTAGGCCTTCAAGGTAAGGGCGACAAGTCCAGTAACAGATTTATTATGTACTTGTCGCCTTTAAGCCAGGTCCTCATTACGGCTTAAGATCAGGTGAGATAAGGCCAATCTTGAAGTGCAATATAAAAAAAAGAAAAGGAACATTTCAGTAAAATAATTGTCAAAATTGGTCCAAGCGTTGTCAAGTTTTAGGCGGTCTTATCGCTAGCGGTCTCTTGGAAACAACCTAATTGTAGAAGTGTTACAACTTTCTGGTACTTACTTCGAATACCCTCTTCTCCCAGTGAGTGAGGGCTGTTCCATCACCCCCTTGATCTTCCAGCTCCGCCCCCTCAAGCAAGCTGCAGTTGAAATGGTCTCTCACCTAAAACGAAGTCAAAGTCAATCTTTTTTTACAAGCTTTTATTTAGTTTCACCTGTCCCGATGTTTGTCTGTTTGTCTGTAATGAAATCTTGCAAGCTAAATTTCAGGCACTTCCCGTTTACTAATTGAGCTGAAATTTTGCATATATATGTAAATCGGATGACGATGCAATATTTCCCTGACGTGGAGCTGATCTGATGATGTACGTGGAAGACGGCCATAGGAACTCGGTAATGAAACGATACAGCTCGTTAGGGCATTTAAATAAAAGCTTGTTTTTAAAAAGCTTTTTACCTTAATTTTATTATTCATATAGATTACATTAGTAATACTTATGAATAGTATAAATAAAGCAAATGAAGCTACCTCCGGTTCGGAACCTATAACTAAAGAGAAGATACCGGCAAGAATTGTAGATGGCAAATGTAGGTAGATTGGCAAATGTAGATTGATGTAAAGATTACATTAGTAATACTTATGAATAGTATAAATAAAGCAAATGAAGCTACCTCCGGTTCGGAACCTATAACTAAAGAGAAGATACCGGCAAGAATTGTAGATGGCAAATGTAGGTAGATTGGCAAATGTAGATTGATGTAAAGATTACATTAGTAATACTTATGAATAGTATAAATAAAGCAAATGAAGCTACCTCCGGTTCGGAACCTATAACTAAAGAGAAGATACCGTCAAAAATTGTAGATGGCAAATGTAGGTAGATTGGCAAATGTAGATTAATGTAAAGTTTCAGGCTAGTTTAAGTCCTACTGTTAATGTTCCCTTGTTGCAGTGTGGGATTCGAACACACGTCCATCACTAATACTAAGCACGTGCTGAAAGTCAAATATTTATTCACGTACTTTACATATGGCACCCTTTGATAGTTCAAGGGCACAATTGTCAACTGTCTTAAAAACAAAATTAATATAAAAAACTGATAGCTCTTAATTATTGTAAACCACATGCCTAAAAAGAATATAGTATAGTAATGATAACAGAGCACCACACACCACATTAAATGCAAAAAACATCTAAAAAAGGCTCTCCTGTGATATTTCCAAATTGCAATTTTGAATCGTCATTGTGCAATACAAAGTGACTATACTGCCGGTTCATAACCTATATCTACTGAGAAGATACCGGTAAGAAACTCAATCGATTAGTTACAGTAGCAGTATCCTTACTGCTATGTAATTAAGTATTTGATTTTGAGTTTGAGAGAGAAATGGCAGGTAGTAAACATAGTAATTTTTTACTTTGCTTGAACTGGGAATCGAACCCAGGACTTTGAGAAACCCAGTATTTAAGTAACTACACCATACCTCTTTGACCACTCTTGGAGTGACCATCATGTGGAAAGTCCTGTCCATATAACCACCTCTGATCATCCAGTTCTTTCTGGTTATGTTTTTAACCACTCTGTCTGACCACTTGTGAATTTGTAGCCTGAAACGCGAAAAAAAACGTATCTATAACAAGAAAGATTATATACATCCTTACCCTAACTCGCCGATCAGAAAACGTCAATTTAGGCACGTGCTCCTAAATCTAGACGACAGCATTATTATCGCCATAAAGATGGCCGTGATTTATCAAAAGCATTTGATTGCATATATCACTAAACTTTAATATTAAAACTGCGGCATTATGTTGTCTCGAACAAATAACATAGTCTTATTCATTTATATCTTACTGAATGAACTCAAAAGATCGCGTAAATGGAACTAACTCTTCTAGCATGCTTTTATTCATGGGAGTGCCCCAGGGGTCAATATTGGGACCAATGTTATTTGTCTAACACGACACGCAATGCACTCTTCGTCGTAGTTGTATGTCCACAAACATAGAAAGAACTCACTCTTCATCCAATGGTGGGTTTCCAGTATCTGGTCGTCTTTCAGTAAGTGGCTCGCCATTGTCATCTCTGAAAAAGAAACTTTAATAAACAAGAGCGGAAATCAGAGCCTACATATGAGCTATAATGAAGTCCTTTCAGAAACGCCTGAATGAAGCTTAGCGTTTCTGGTTAGTGAAACAAGATTTTCTATTTTAAAGAACCAGCGACCTTCACGTATTGCGCGTGCTGCTCTTCCGGTTGAGCTAACCGCGTGTTAGCTCTTTGGCATCTGAATAAATGTTTTCAATTTTATGGTGCTTCACACCACACTAGGGAACTTTGAATATGTCAATGAAACATGATTATTTAATTCCCTTAAGCAGTGTAGGATTCGACCCCATATCCTTCTAGTTAGCTTCTTGGCTTCTGAATAAATGTTTCCAGTTTTTTATATTCCTTCACGCCGCATTAGTGAACTTTGAATATTTTAATGAAATCAAACAATTTAATTCCCTCTTGCAGTGTGACATTCGAACCCACGAAAGATCTTCACGTACACGTGCTCATCTTCTAACTGGCTAAACGCAAGTGAGCTACTTGGCATCTAGCAAACTTCAAATATTTTAAAGATACAAAAGAAAATTCTCATTGCGGTGTGGCATTCGAACCCACCCAAGTATAAGAGGTTTACCTGTAGAACGCGAACAGCGACACGCTGAATCCCAAAGCGTGGAGCATTTCATGCTTGACAGTTGACATCACCGAAGGTAGGTCGCGATACTTGGTGCTTAATTCTCCAGGGCAGAAGTTTGCGTGGCCCGCAACTGGTCTAGAATAGGGAAACAAAGTCAAAGTCAAAAATTTATTTATTCAAGTATCAAGCTACATACAAATCGTCATTGAATACAATGCAAAGTGATACAGGATTAGTTGAGAAGATTTATAAGATTGAGTGAAGCGATAGCTAGCACATACGTCATGCTTGTGAACAGGTGCCACCTTTGGGGATTGGTCTACTCCAGCTTACCTCTTAAAAGTAAATACTTAATGTTTTATTCACTCAACAAAACAAAACTATATTGCTTGGAACAAAGTGGTCTACACAAAGCTTGAAGTTAGATACTGCTACTGTAACTAATATGCTCCGCCCTCACCCTTACCTTGAAGGCTTGACCCCTGCTACTAATGTAGCACCCCCCAGGAGCTCTGTAAACCTTACTCACACGCAGCAACACAACAACACAGAAGTGATTGTTACCTATTTTGGCTGCAGTCTTCTGTAAGGTGGAGGTATTTCACCAATCAGGCTGCTCCAGTTCAAGCGATAAATCGCTATGCCCTAACTCTCTTCAAGTATGGACTATTTTATACATGTACCTGTCCAGCGCAGACTCCTGCTGACAATGCGACGCGTAGGCCACAGTGAGCCCTCGCTTGCACCTTTCAGTCTCCACTGCACTCACGTACAGAACAAAATCCGTGTCTTCCACTCCATTCGGTTCAACTTCTTCTTCCTCTGTCGTATCTCCTAAAACTGTGGACAAAACAACGTTTTTTATATCACACTTCAAAATTGACCTCATCCCACCTGATTTTAAGTGGTGATGAGGTCCTAGCTTAAGGGCGGCATAGTGAATCTGTTACTGGACTTGTCGCCCTTACCTTGAAGGCTTGGCCCCTGCTACTAATGTAGTACCCCCCAGGAGCTCTGGAAACCTTACACACACGCAGGAACACAACAACACATACGTGATTGTTATTTGGCTGCGGTCTTCTGTAAGGTGGATGTATTTCACCAGTCGAGCGATAAATCACTATGCCCTACCTCTCTTAAATAAAAAAAATTTTGTAATGAAGTTGAAAGAGTTTCTTGTCGGTATCTTCTGTGGTTATAGGTTCCGAATTTGTCAGGTCAATAAAGGTCAGGTCATTTATTAAATAAACGTGATTCATAATAATAATGATGTATTTTTTATTATTATTTAAGTACTTAAGGCTGTGCAGTGAACTGTGGTCACTGCGACCTATCAGATCTATTGTGACTTGCCTCCAATTAAAAGTAACTCCTTTATACGTGTTGATTCTAGAAAATCTTGTATCTTCCTGACTTTCAGAGTGTTCAATGCTTCCGATTGAGCTGTATCGTTCCAGATGGATCGCACTTCGTTTGAGGATTTGTGGATCAAAGATCCACAGTCATATAGGCGGTGAGGGAGTGCTTTCTTTTCCTCCTGCATACATCAGAGTCAGACAGTTTCATGTGAAATTGGTTACTTTTTAGTTTGTCCGGTCAGGGCTCTAACCACCAAACAAAAACTCTTCAGCTTTATAATGGTAGTGTAAATTTATTGATAATTGGATAAAAAAATATGTGACTAAAACTAATGTAACTTACTCGGGCCCTCAGTGCCGAAGTTTAGTGCATTTCCATTCATCTCAGTGGTCTCGTCTTCCGCAGGGCTCGCCCTTATTCTAGGTAGAGCTCTGCAGTTATGTCCCGTACTGTTGCATACATAGCACGGCTGGAAAGAAAGAGATAGACATTAGTGTTGCTGGATAATCGATTGACCAATTGTGTTCATCAAAAATAGGCGCAACCCCTTGCCTTCGGATCCCAGCCACGCTTGGACCCCTTGATTACCACCGATCGCGATTAATTTTAAAAGAGGTAGTGCATAGCGATTTATCGTTCGAACTGGAGCAGCCCCACTGGTGAAATACCTCAACCTTACAGAAGACCGCGGCCAAATAACAATCATTTCTGTGTTGTTGTGTTCTTGCGTGTAAGTGAGGTTACCAGAGCTCCTGGGGTGTGCTACATTAGTAGCAGGGGTCAAGCCTTCAAGGTAAGGGCGACAAGTCCAGTAACATATTTATTATGCTGTACTTGTCACCCTTAAGCTAGGACCTCATTACCACTTAACATCAGGTGGCATGAGGTCAATCTTAAAGTGCAATATAAAAAAAACCGCTATTGTAACATCGTCGTAGATTTATAACAAGTTTTTAAACGCTGAATAAACCAGCCTATTTAAATACAGTCCACTTTAATTACGAACCAAAGACCATCTTTCACACTGTTTTCGTTGTTATTTTATAACTTAAGTTCGGGCTCACGTATCCAAACCAAATGTTTATGCATTGTTAGGACTATCATTTATCACATTTTTTGTAACAAATGAATATGCGTGCAAAGCTGCGGCCTAGTAAGAAATAAATTAAACTGAAAATTTAAAAATCTCCGATACAAAAAAAAAGTGTGAAAAAAATCTTTTACTTGATACCTACCTATATTAAGGGAGTTGTGACAAAAAAATAGGAAATCCGTAATTTTCTGGCGGCGGTCATCTTGGATTTGAAATTTGTCATTATAAATATATTCTGGTAGTCAAGCCCTTTTATATGATACCCATATTGTTGGAGTCTTGATAAAACAAGTAATCTATTTTTAAGTGACGTCGGCCATCTTGGATCGATTTTTATCAAACATAGCTCTAAGAACACTCCCGACTTATTCATCTTTCAAACAAAATAATCAAAATCAAAATCGGTTTATTTGTTCGGGAGCTGCGATGCCATAGACAGATACACAAGCAGACACGTCAAACTTATAACACCCAATCGTTTTTGCGTCGGGGTTTAAAAAAGATCCCGATAAATTGAGAACCTCCGCCTTTTTTGAAGTCGGTAAAAAATTATAAGTACTTTTAGCATATACGATTAAGTTTTTTCGATAAACCCCGAGCGAAGTTGCAGGCAATAGCTAATGCTAGTATCCTATTATAATATAATATTAGTAAGGATCAGTAAGGATGGTTTTACAAAATGTTAATAACGTTATATAACTGCTGTGTAGTAACTTCATATTCTAAAACGCGTTGTTCAAACACTTTAAAATTACCATTACTATTAAATTGAAACAGTCTCTATAAAAAAGTCGTAAAGCTTCGTACATTTTACACCCACATATTATATTGAATCATGGCGTTCTATTTTAAAATGCGTATTTTAGGTAAGTCAGTAATTTTCGTGTAGTGAAAAGTCTAAGTCAATATTTTTATTCATATAGATTACATTAATAATACTTATGATTAATCAGTCTCTATATAAAACAAATTAAGCTACTCATATAAAGAAAATAAATCCGAAAAACGTCCATGTATACTCTCAGAAATATTTGTAGAAATCTGTAATTATGTGAGTGACAAAAACCGGCCAAGTGCGAGCCGGATTCGCCCATCAGGCTTAGCATGCGCCACGCGACAAAAGTTTATCGCGCTCTTAACAAACGTCAAATTCGATTAAAGTCAGTGCGTCAGCTGCTGATTGACTGAAAATACGAGTGCGGTGTGCTATTAGCCAATCAACAGCATCGAAAATTTTGTCGTCTCATGCGATAAACTTGACGTATTGCGCATGCTAGGCTTGCATGAATCATGAATCCATAAGGGTTTCGTTTTTTGCCATTAGGCTGCGGAACTCTAAAAATCCATTGATTGATTGGTTTATTTGTATGCTAAATTCTCTTTCACTTTATTGTTCTTATCTTCTTCTTCTTATAAATAAAATTGAATCGCTGTTCGTGAGTCTCGCTAAAACTCGACAACGGCTAGACCGATTCGGCTAATGTTGGTTTTGAAATAATTGTAGAGGTCCAGGGAAGGTTTAAAAGGTTAGAAAATTTGGAAAAAATAGGCGTTCGCCGGGTCAGCTAGATGAGAATGAAAATAAGAAGTTAGTATTGAGGGCTCCGTAGTAAATTTAAAATGAAATAATTGTTATGAAAAATTTTAATTGTTTAGTAACTGTGCCTGAGATTCGTCGTGAATATATTATTATAATAATATATTAGTATAATATATATTATACTAATATATTCATTAAAAGCGGTTATTTTATTACAAAGACACTGCGATTTTTTTCTATGATAGTTTAAAGCAAAAATATACGCACCTACGGTAGAACGCGGGCACAATTGCAGTTTTTGCAATTTAACAGGAGAGCCATTTTAAGATATTTTTTGCTTTAGTGTGGTCTACCTCTGTTATCATTACTCTAAAGTTGTCCTCCTTTGCAAGACATAAACCATTATACTATATTCTTTTTAGACTGTGCTTTTACATGAATTAAGAGCTTGCAGATTTTTTTATTAGTTTTGTTTTTAAGACGGTTGATAATTGTGTACTTGATCTAACGAAGGTCATATACTTTCATTGTATATTAAGAACCTAATTGACGGACTATAGAGAATCATTATTTTTTACCGAGTCATCAACCTTTGAACAAATCCTTTTTAACTCCCACGAAAAAACGACGCGGTGTTATAAGTTTGACGTGTCTGTGTGTGTATCTGTCTATGGCATCGCAGCTCACGAACAAATGAACCGATTATGTATTTGATTGTTTGTTCGAAAAATGAATAAGTCGGGAATGTTCTTAGCTATGTTCGATAAACGTCGATCTAAGATGGCCGCCGTCACAAAATTAATTGCATGTTAACATGTTAACATGACTCCCACAATATGAATATCATATAAAATTGCTTAACTCGCAAAATATATTTATAACAACAAATTTGAAATCCATGATGGCCGCCGCCGGAAAATGACGGATTTCTCGAGACAGCATAGGCTGAGCCTTTTTTCTTTTGTCTAATAAACAATCCATTTATGTTTAGAACAGATAATGTTTTTTGTTTTGTTTGTAAGGTGAGTCAATAAATGTTTTCTTTCTTTCATTCCTACATTTTTTTGTTATGCTACCCTCTTTAACTCATTCATATCGTGTTATACCCACACATAGTTCTAATTGAAATAGTGTCTGCTTTTAATACAAAGGCATTTGTAAATCACCTTAGCAACCAAGGGCTAACATAGGGTAAAAGTGTGTAGTCCACTAATTCCCAAAGTGGTACAGGTGAAACCCAGGGGTCTTAGGCGTGGCAAAAAATGGGTAAAAATTCGTTAGCGAATGTCTCTATGAGAAAAAAAGTTTGAACTTTTTACTTTAAAGAGAGGTAGGGCATAGCGATTTTTCGCTCGAACAGGAGCAGCCCGACTGGTCAAATAACTCCACCTTACAGAAGACCGCAGCCAAATAACAATCACTTCTGTGTTGTTTGGTTTCTGCGTGTAAGTAATGTTTACAGAGCTCCTGGGGGTGCTACATTAGTATTTGTAGTCAAGCTTTTAAGGTAAGGGTGACAAGTCCTGTAACATTTTTCTGATGCTGTACTTGTCGCCCTTATACTAGGGCATCATAACCACTTAATATCAGGTGGGATGAGGTCAATTTTAAATAAAATTTGGGACATCTGATTGTTTTATTGTACCGTGAATCATTTTAGATTTCAAATATGTATTTTATCAGTCATATATGTCTATGTACATTTAATAGCTACCCTCATAATATTTATAGGGTTTATTTTATTGTAATTTGATTTTTTATCTATTTTTTAATCCATTACTAATTTTTTTTAAAGTTAACGCAACCGAAAACAAACTCTTTGCATGACACATAGGGATCTTAGGATTAACTCAATTTTTCTGAGCTTTTTTTAATTTTTCTATATAAAATGTGAATACTAATATTGCCTGATCAAGCAAACAAATATCACCTTTATTTCGAAAACTTTAAATCTGCGTGAATCTCAGCTGCAGTGGAAATTTCCATAGACAGATCTAATATTTAGGTTTTATTCAAGTTTTGGAAATCTGATAGTATAAGGAAGAGCGGGGTCTCCAAACACAGGCTTTTTAGCTTAAATGGAGACTCCATCTCTTTACTAATTAAGTTAAACTGTTAGCTGAAAAAAACTTTTATTTATTTATTTTATTATGATAGTTATGTACAGTAGAAATATTTCTGCAGAGGTCCACAGGATCCAGCAAAATTTTTATAACGGTCTATGAGATAAAAGTTTGAGAACCACTGGTGTAGTCACCTGAATACCTCTTTAGGTGAGTCACTAGACTAATGTCTTGTGGTTTATTGATAGCGGTTTTGACAATATAGATGACAGCTAATAAATAAAAGAGTGCCTACTCCAATGCGGCCCATTAAAAGGTATTGACGGCGTTTTATGTATAACTCCAGTCGTCGTCCAAAATTTGGAAGGCGTAGGTTTAACGCGAATAAAGTTTCCCTATAAAATATTTTATTGGCTGGTATAGAGGTAGGGCACAGCGATTTATCGTTCGACCTGGAGCAGCCCGACTGGTGAAATACCTCCACCTTACAGAAGACCGCAGCCAAATAACAATCACTTCTGTGCTGATGTGTTCCTGCGTGTGAGCAAGGTTTCCAGAGCTCTTGGGGTACAATATTAAGGTAGATTATACAGGGGTCAAGCCTTCAAGGTAAGGACGACCAGTCCAGTAACAGCTTTATTATGCTGTACTTGTCACCCATAACCTCATTACCACTTAACATCAGGTGGGATGAGGTCAATCTCGAAGTGCAATATAAGAAAAATCTAACTCTTGCGCTTTAAACCTAACTTAGCCGCAGTGCGCAACCTAGGTCCAAAATGTATACGTCTCTTAAGCATAATTTAAACTTGTTACCATTTCAGGTCTTCACATAATACTCCTAATGAAGATGGCACACACATTCGTCCTGCTTACAGCAAATATAGAAGACGTAAGGAAACTAGCAAGGAAGTTTGTCTCAGAATCTCTCGCTGAGCAAATAGCTGACTTCATCACGAAGATCAGCTCCAACGGCATCACGAATTTGTCTGAAGAAAACGAGAAAAATATGGACCAATACGATGAGTCATCCGGAGAACGCAGCCGAAACAAAATACCTAACACAGGAAAGTCCCGTTCAAAAAAACTACGCGTAGAAGAAGCAAATTCGAAATCTAAGGTAAGGGATGTCAAGGTCCGAAATCAAAGACCACGCTACGAATCTATCGTGAACCGTCCTAAAGTAAAGCAAACTAGCACTACTAGAGTAACTTTCAAAACTAGAAATATACAAAGAACTACAGAGGAACTGAACTCACACAATTACTACGACCCAAAAAATCGACATCAACTGAGACAAGCAATCGTAAAGAAACATAAACTATTGGCAAGACAAGCAGATTTAGAAAAACTAAGTGCTGACATTACCAATAATATGGTGGTTGTTGATAATGATTACAACGAGAGAAATAAACAACAGCTTGACGATCCTATAAATCAAGAGCAAATAGCATACCATCATCCAGAACGTACTTCACACGCAATTCAGGGCCAGAGCCAACAATACCCTTTGGAAAGCCATGAAAAAATCCGAAATGGGTCAAAAAATAATGCATTAAAAAAACAACTGAAGTCTAAACCTGACTCTACCATAGGTTACGCGGAAAATGAACTTGATGAAAACCCCGAGTCAAGTCGATTCAGCATCGATCAAATACAATCAGATGACTACAGAAACAAAACAGAGGATTTTGAGGTGCAAGCATCATCTACCAGAATGACAGAAGAGTCTGAACAGGACACGAATAATACTGGATCTAATAATATAAGGAGTGAGATTAAATTAACAACAGCAGAGAAAGAAAGAAACGAATTCGATCAATACGACAATAAGAATTATCCGAAATCCGAGTTGGTTGCCACTAGTGGACCTGTTTTATTGCCAAAAGTTAGGACAGAACTGCAATGGGGAAATAAACGAAGTGCAAATAATGACAAGAAAAAGAAAGCTTGGTTTTGAGAAGGTGTTAGTAAGATATGAAGTAGGTTTGTGATCGAATAAATGTGAACGAAAAACATGTGTGACATTCATTATTTTTCCTGACAGAGGAGTGTTGTAGAACAACCAATTACTTTGCTTTAAAACTTTTTAACGACGAGAAATAGTTTCATAGACACCATTTTTATTTATTTGGCGACAGAAATACTGACTGAGTGACAAATCGCACCAGTGGCTAACTTATTAAATACTAGCTGTTGCCCGCGACTTCGCCCGCGTTATTTCGGGATAAAAAGTATCCTATATGTTAATCTAGTATGTCATCTGTCTTCCTACCAAATTGTATCCAAATCCGTTCTGTAGTTTTTGCGTGAAAGAGTAACAAACATCCATACTTACAAACTTTCGACTTTATAATAGTAGTAGGATGTGCCCAACCTATTATTTAGGTTACGTTAGTATTTTTTGATAGTCGATTAAATAAAACCCTTTCATAAGTATCTGCTTCAATGAAAGATTTTGTAGACGCACAATTGGCTACTTGACAGTTTTTGAAAAAGTATTGCAAAATGTGCGCCCGTTCATTTTATATACCAAGCAATTCGATTTATCTGGAAAAAATGTAAATAACCAGAGAAAAATAAGATTTTGTGTAACACATTTAAAAAGCGCGCAAAAACGCCAAGTCATGTCACTGTTGAAATTATGACGTCAACGTTGTAGACAACGAACCGATACGCATAGGAACGACTTCATTTAGATAAACGGAAAATGTTTCAATAAATTCTTAATACGATTAACGACACAATAATTCAATTTAATCGGTAAAAGAATCATTGTTTCGCCACATTAAAATAAATTATTTTCGCCGACAGCTGTCATTTCCGAATTGCAATGGTGGTTTCCGTTTCGGTTCTTTTGTTCCACAGATAAAAAAAGTAAAATTTATGTTGCAAAATTAAAATACTAACTATGCTTTTAATTATAAAATAAAAATGTAAAATTATTACTTTACTAATAAGCTAACATATCTAACACTTTTCATATTTTATTGTTAACACTGTCAAGTAGCCAATTGTGACTTAAAAACAAGGCTTCAAACAGTATTAAGCCTTCTTTCATTCTCTTCTCGAGGTAATATCCATTCTAATTTCAGGGGTATAAGATTTAAATTAGAATAGGCATATAACAATGCTTCCTAGTGTTCAGTGCTTGCCGCTGCAGTTTGTAACAAAAGACACACTTTATTTTATTGTTGAACCATGTGAATGTTAATGTATTTTTTGTGTATGACTTATAAACTGTCCTTAAATAAATAAATATATCACTAGGTCCTTTTTACAAAACTTTTGCTGGTATACAAACTTCTACGTAGGTACGTCTAAAACTACAGTCATACATTTCTAGGCTGCATTACTATAAAATAGATCCTTTGGTAATGCGTATGGAACGCAACGACATGCTGTTTCTATATAAATTGGTTAGAGGTTACATAGATAGCCCTATGCTACTTCAGTACTTCAGATTTCGCGCTCCGTCAAGAATTCCACGCAGTGGTATTAAACCGCTTTGTCCACCCCGTCGCAGAACAGTGTTGGGTGCTAACTCCGCAGTGCCAATACTTTGCAAGTTGTTAAACTTATTTAGTCAGTCCATAGATACAAACTTTGACTCAATGGGCATGTTTTGCAAGACCATTACTGATCTTTTGCGTCAAAGATGTTACTGCATATATTATAGTATTGTTTTAAATAAGTTATGTACCTACTTAAACTTTTTTGCATGTGGAACCTACCTATAAGTATCTGTTACATTTAGGCTTAAGTTTTTTTTTATTGCATTTTAACAAAAAAATTGTATGGTTTTTAAGACTTTCGCGTTCCATTTTAAACATTTAAAATAATTTAACGGGTCAAAACGCGACACCATTCATTTGACCCGTTAAATTATTTTAAATGTTTAAAATGGAACGCGAAAGTCTTAAAATTTATATTACAAACCGATACGGGTCGGAGTTTGTAATGGTGTCGCGTTTTGACCCGTTAAATTAGTTTAAATGTTTAAAATGGAACGCGAAAGTCTTAAAATTTATATTACAAACCAATACGGGTCGGAGTTTGTAATGGTGTCGCGTTTTGACCCGTTAAATTATTTTAAAAATTGTATGTATTATTGTAAACACAAACATGTTGTTTGGTCTAAATAAATAAATAAAAATAACGCGGGGTAAAATATTTTAGTTGAAGAATACAAAATCTTTGACTGACGGTATCTATTAAAAGTGAAGAAGTGCGGTAGACGCAATCGAAACAGTACCTTAATAACAAAACATAAAAAAAATAATATTCAGAGTCGACATGCCAGCAACATTCGTATTATCGAGTCAGTGACGTAACTATACCATCTCGAATGGCAAATTGCACATTGAAGCACCTCCCGCAAGTAGGTGCCATCCATCCCTCTCCCCCCTCCTTCTCAAATAAAGAATAAAACTTATTTACCAAGTTGGAAATACCAGAAATGCAGTGCAAATATTATTCTTGGGAACTGGGATTCTCCTCTTACCTGGGCCCGTGGCATTTTGCCGACTTGCCACCATGTACTTACGCCACTGTAACGAGAATTTCAATGGTAATAGACGATCCTGCAGACCTAGCATAAGCAACGCGACTAAATTTTATCGCGCTCTTAGTAAACGTCAAAATCGATTGAGGTCAGTGCGTCAGCTGTCAGATTGGCTGAAAATACGAGTACGGTGTGCTATTAGCTAATCAACGGTATCGAAACTTTTGTCGTCTCATGCGATAAATTTGACATATTGCGCATGCTAGGACTAGAAAGACTCGCTGTGTCCTTGGAAACGGAACGTGTGCTGTCACTGACTTTTTTAAGCCACGCCATTTTTAAGCGTTAGAAATAAATAAATATTGGACGACATCACATACATTGCTCTGATTCTGTGGTAAGTAGCTAAAGCATTTGTGTTACAGAAATCAGAAACAACGACGGTACCACAACACTCAGACCCGAGACAATACAGAAGCCAAGCCCGGAACCTCAGAGATGGCGCGACGCCAAATTCCGGCACGCTTGCTTCTCGCCTACGGTGGTCGTCAAATGTTTCTATGCTTTCCTGGTTCCCTGGAGGGAAAAAATATTTTTGTACTTACATTTAAATGATGTTCAGGGACCTTTACTTCACCGCACATAGTTTCAGCGTTGCAAGAATCAATGCAGTGTGAGCGGCCTGCCCTGACGAACACTTGGCGCGTTGGACATTTCCTGAGAACAAATCAGAAATTTATATAAAAGATAAAATCTATATATATATGTTACTGGAAATGTATGAAATCTAGGAATTTTATACAAATCCTAGGAAATGTATACAATTCCAAAGCTGTTTAGGAAATGTTTAAAAACATTGTCTTAAAAAACTATTTCCATACTAATATAAATGCGAAAGTAACTCTGTCTGTCTGTCTGTCTGTCCGTCTGCCCGTTTCTCGATATCTACTATTTCCTCTTACTAAAGGTTGTCTGGAAGAGATTGCTTTCAAGCAATAAGACCGCCTAAATTGTACTTAATTATGTCTGTAAAATCAATTTCTGTAAATTTTCAGTGCAATAAAGTGTTTCTATCTACCTATATAATATTAAAAAGAAAGTCGTATTTGTTACACTATTTATAACTCAAGAACTGCTGAACTGAGTCGGGACGTAGCATAGAACCAGAAAAGAACATAGGATACTTTTTATCACGTTCCAGTGAGACGTAAAATAGACCATGGTATCATACTAATATTATAAAGAGGAAAGATTTGTACCTATTTTTGTATGTTTGTAATGAATAGGCTCAAAAAGTACTGGGCCAATTTAAAAAATGCTTGACCGCTGCTACTAATGCACCAGGAGCTCTGGAAACCTTACTCACACGCAGGAACACAACAATACAGAAGTGATTGTTATTTGGCTGCGGTCTTCTGTAAGGTGGAGGTATTTCACCAGTCGGGCTGCTCCAGTTCGGGCGATAAATCGCTATGCCCTACCTCTCTTATATGGTTTAATCTTGTTTTTTAATTCTCAAATGTTTTCTATTGTGGAGTTGACGTATTCAAAAATGCTCGGTTAGGTATCTGATTTTTGCAAAGGCGAGGTATTTCTTTATTCTCATAAGTCTTCATTAAGCCATCTAGAAAAATCAGCCTTTGCATTTTGAACGTAAGACAGGACAGATAGACACACAATGATATGTCGACATACCTCGCTTTAATACTTTAAAGAAATACAAAATGCGCTAAGTTTGAACTGTTGGAGTATAAAAAAATACAAACCATTCATAGATATTTTCAATTTAAATTTGCTGCCTTAGTTTAACGACTTTAATTGACCCAAACGAACCGTAGTTTTTTAACGAGCAAAAAGTTTTTGTGTAATCCGATTTTACCACTTAACATCAGGTGGAATGAGGTCAATCTTGAAGTGTAATATAAAAAAAAAAAACTGAGTCGGGACGTAGCATAGAACCAGAAAAGAACATAGGATACTTTTTATCACGTTCCAGTGAGACGTAAAATAGACCGTGGTATCATACTAATATTATAAAGAGGAAAGATTTGTACCTATTTGTAAAATACAAACCATGCATAGATATTTTCAATTTAAATTTGCTACCTTAGTTTAACGACTTTAATTGACCCAAACGAACCGTAGTTTTTTTGACGAGCAAAAAGTTTTTGAGTAATCCGATTTTTTTATTCAAAAATTTTACTAACGTTAGCATAACTGTTCGAATACTATTGATGTATTCGGCGAACCGCATTAAGATTTTCATACAAAAACATAAAAAAACAATAAATTTTTGGGCTACCCCATACTTAGACCTGAAACTCAATTTTTTTATCAAAAACATACGTGTGGGGTATCTATGGATAGGTCTTTAAACATGATATAGAGGTTTCTAATATATTTTTTTTAAACTGAATAGTTTGGGCAGGAGATGCTTCCAAAGTGGAAAAACGTTGGTCCCCCCCTCTAACTTTGAAAATAAGAGAATGAGAAAACTAAAATATATGTATATTTCCAGGTTCGAACGAGATCTATCAAGTAGTTTTTTTATACGTCATAAATCATAAACCGCAATCTACTTTTAATTAAATCAACTCACACATATAAACTTTGTTATTATTATTTGCAACTACGGAACCCTTCGTGGGCGAGTCCGACTCGAACTAGGCCAGTTTTTTTACTAACACCTCGGCGTTAGTCCTGTTGAGAAGAAGTGACCACAATATCAACCTTTTTTTTTATAAAAGACTAGCTGTGCCCGCGACTTCGTTCGCGTGGACTATATCCTTTCATGGTCGGTTTTACCCCTTTCTCCCCTAATATTCGAAACAAAAAGTAGTCTATATTTTAATCCAAGTTTCGAGCTATATTTGTGCCAAATTTCATATCTCTAACTTCAAAAATAAACATTTTTCCATATAAACTTCCAAAGGTGGTATTACCCCCCTTCCCCCCCCCCTTATTTTCTAATAAAAAGTAGCCTATGTCCGTTCTTGAGATTCAACGTATACCTATACCAAATTTCATCAAAATCGGTTGAGAGGTTTAAGCAGGAAAGCGTAACAGACACACAGACAGACAGACACACAGACAGACAGACAGACAGACAGACAGAGTTACTTTCGCATTTATAATATTAGTAGGGATAGATAGCATGCAAAGACATTATTCAAATTCCTAAAACAAAAATACAGATATTCAGTCTATAAACGTTTCAGATATCATTGCTATCTTTATCTAATCTATAAGATATACCGAGCGAGCACGTACATACGTTGCTTTTATAAATCAACTGTTTTACTTATTTAACAAGAAAAAACTGTATATTTATTCCGAAACCTATTAATTTAGTTAGTGCGTGCAATAAATCGGTTTGAAAACGTTAAATCGAAAGTGAATTACATGTGTGTGTTTATTTTTCACTTGTAGTGAAGTTACATGCCATTTGAGAAAAGGATTCTATGTCGTCGAAAGAAATAATGACCAATGATAATTGATACGTCGTTGTGAAGTAAGTACTAATACTGCAAAACATTATACCTTTGTGTAAATAAAGAAAAAGCCGGCTAAATGCAAGTTGGACTCGCACACGAAGTTTCGTGCCATTATCTATTCAACATTAGACATATTACCTATTTATTTTTGAAGTAAATACATAACGAAAAATTCTGTGAACATTTCAAGGGTCTAACTGTTGCTGTGATTTGACAGAGAACAAAAACGGCTAATAATCACGTTTGTTGTGTGGGGGCCGCCCTTCAATATTTATGTTAATTTAATTTAGTAATTTACCTTTTTTTATTATATTACACTTCAAGATTGACCTCATCTCACCTGATGTTATTTTGTTTTAGTCTTTGTTGTTTTATAGGCAAGAGAAATACATAATTTGTGAACATTTCAACTCTCTAGCTATCACAGTTCTTCAGATACAGCCTGGTGATATACAGATGGACGGACGATCAGACAGCGAAGTCTTACTAATAGGGTCCCGTTGTTACCTATTTTATTATTATTTTACCTTTTTTATATTATATTTTTTTTGGTAAACTAACTGTTGACATAAAAATGTATGAGTTTTAGTCCTGTACCCCCATTGACAAAGAACCCTGTACAGTGTACAGTCCTTTACCTTAGCACCTTGTCCCATTAAGCCTCGCACACTAAAGTAAGTCAGTTGAACATTTAACTTAATATGACAAGGGACCGTGTTGTTTACAAACCAAACCAGCTGTCTGTTAGTTTTTGTGCAAAATTAGTTGTAAGTCCAGCTTTCTTGGTAAAGAAAAGAGATAAAAGTAGTTTCTTGTTGATATCTTCTTTGTAGGTTATTTTTCTTTGTAGGTTAGGTTAGGTTCCGAACCGGGCTGTGGGGGAGCCTGTGTAGAATCCGCAAGGAATCCCGACCCCCCCACAACAGCCCAGCGTTGGCCACCGAGGGGGTTTTAGTTGGTGCGAGCCCGACACACCACTCTCTGTTCCCCGCTGAAGGTGACGGTGCGGTAGGGATTTCCCCCTCGTCAAAAAAAAGGTGCTGAACCGGAAGTAGCTAAATTTGGTTTATATAGAGGATTGATAAATATTACTGACTAGCTATTGCCGTACGGATAGACAGCGCAGTCTAACTAATAGTTTCACGTTGTTTATATATATAGATAGATAGATAGATATACTTTATTGCACAAAACTTTACAGAAATAGGTTTTACAGATTGATTATAGTACAATTTAGGCGGTCTTATCGCTAGAAAGCGATCTCTTCCAGACAACCTTAAGGTAGAGGAAATAGTAAATGGCGAGAAATGGGTACGGTCGTGCAACATAAATACAGTTTTATTTTAGAATTATAGTTTTTGTATAGCATGATACATATATGTACCACTTCAAGATTGACCTCATCCCACCTGATGTTAAGTGATAATGAGGTCCTAGCATAAGGGCGACAAGTACAGCATAATAATAGTATCTTAATTGGTAATGAGGTCCTAGGTAATGGGCGACAAGTAGGTACAGCCTAATAATAGCTGTTACTGGACTTAAAACTAAGGCACGGTAGGCGCAGCTTATAAAAGTGAGCTAGCGACGGTACACATACCATTTCCAAGGGCGCAGCGAGTCACAGGCGCGGACCAATCACAGCGCTTGTTCCATCCCATTCTATGAAATGACGTAACTAACGAACCCTGTCTATGTGTCGACCTAAACGCATAAGCCTTAAAGTTGTTTTTCAAGTGTCGATACTTTATTACTATACTGCGTATCTATTGCTTGTGTGCTTTACATTTGTGTGTGTTTTGGTCCCGATATTAGAAGGAAGTCAGTATGAGGGGAATACTTCCATGTTTTTTTCGTTTCCTGGTTACAATAATGTTTCTAGAAAACTCTGACGTAATTCTATCATTGGGCGACTGATGTCAGTAAGGACTTCAAAACTATCATTGATAATGTCATACAAGACATAACATGATATCTTTGCGCATAAGTGTCTTCAATATGATTCTATTCAATATAAGGATGTTTGAAATTGTAAAACATCGATGTCTATATCGATAGAAATGTGTCGATATGAGATAAATGTCAGTAGGTAACTAATAACTTGCTTGTTATTTATTAAAAATAATACTGTCTTTTCTATAAAATTATTTTACTTACGAACGCGAAAGGTTGTAAGAATGTGGTTGGTGCAACCTAACCGAAACGTCGGGCAGTAAGTAGTTCGTATTAACTACTAAATGACAATGGTGTCGCGTTTTGACCCGTCCACTTATTTTAAATGTTTAAAATGGAACGCGAAAGTCCTTAAGTTTATAATTTGTCTATTAATAAAAAAAATCTCTCCTACCACCACTTCTCCTGCCTCCGACTCCGACTCCGACTCCGTTAAATTAAATTTAAAGGCTTCGACTTGGGTTCCAATAAGAATACTTCCGTTACATTTTTTTCTATATTACACTTCAAGACAAAACCTCATCCCACCTGATGTTAAGTGGTAATGAGGTCCTCTCAGGGCGACAAGTACAGCATAATAAAGCTGTTATTGGACTTGTCACCCTTGCCTTGAAGGCTTGACCCCTGCTTCTAATGTAGCACCCCCCAGGAGCTCTGGAAACCTTACTCACACGCAGGAACACAACAACACAGAAGTGATTGTTATTTGGATGCGGTCTTCTGTAAGAGGTGGAGGTATTTCACCAGTCTGGCTGCTCCAGTTCGAGCGATAAATCGCTATGCCCTAACTCTCTTGAAACATGCCTGTTAAACAGACACACTTTTAATTGTAACACTAGTGCTTTAGCTGCTTACCACAGAATCAGAGCAATTTAGTTCATGCTGTCATTATTTATTATCGATGTGTCTATGTTATCGAAACAAGAACATCTTTAATTCACCATTGATAAGTATCAGTAATCCCTATTTCATATTGATTATTAATTCTAAGTACAAATACGTTAGAATTGATTTAATAATGCATCATATACTTGATATACATATATAACGACTACAGTGGTGTATTCGTTTAATGTATGTAGATTTATTTTTATACTAGCTGTGCCCGCGACATCGCGTGGACTACATACTTTCATGGTCGGTTTTTCCCCTATCTCCCTTAATATTCGAAACGCAAAATAGTTCATATTTTAATCTAAGTTTCGAGAAATATTTGTACCAAATCTCATATCTCTAACTTCAAAAATTTCGCCGCCGCGTTTCGCGCACTCATTTGTCAACGCGTAATTATTAAAATCGTCATATACACCATTATTAAACGACGATGCAAAAAATGGGCATTTTACCTAAATTTGACGTATCCGCCTGTCTGTGTGTGTTTATATGTAGCATTATAGCTCCTGAACGCTAAACTGATTTTGGTTTTGTTCTTTTTTACCCCCGACGCAAAAACGACGGGGTGTTATAAGTTTGACGTATCTGTGTATCTATCTATGGCATCGCAGCTCCTAGTAGGTTCATTTAGCCCTAAAAGCCCTAACGTATACTCATCAAGAAACTCAAGATAATTGACTTTGGTCGTAATAAATTGGACGAGACGTTTTCACATAAGAACATACTTAATTAATATGTTATAAATATTCCATAGGGAAGCGAACTTAAAATTGTTTGTAAGTCAGTCTGTTAAATTCGTAAGCCAATGTCTATGTGAGACAAAAAATATGAACTTTTTATGGGTATAGAAATGCACAGGTCAGAAAGAGCGGCAAAATTTGAATAGCCTACAGGCGGCAAAAGTGTAAATCAACCACTGCCTCCACCTTACAGAAGACCGCAGCCAAATAACAATCACTTCTAGGTTGTTGTGTTCCTGCGTGTGAGTAAGGTTTACAGAGCTCTTGGGGGGTGCTACATTAGTAGCAGGGGTCAAGCCTTCAAGACAAGGGCAACAAGTCCAGTACCTATCAGCTTTATTATGCTGTACTTGTCGCCCTTAAGCTAGGACCTCATTACCGCCTCTCTTGTGGAACATCGGATATGATTGGCTTTTGCGCGGCTCTCTCCTCTCGGGCATGAACGTCTTCTGCTATGCAGACGACACTCTTGTTACTGCCCGGGGGAGAGATTTTGGCGCCGCAGCTCGTCTGGCAGAGGCCGGTGGCAATTTAATTGCCAGACGTATTGCCCTCTTGGGCCTTAGAGTGGCGTTGAATAAGACCGAGGCCATATTTTTTCCGGGGCCTCGGCAACGTTTGCTTAACGGTGCATATATTGTCGTTGGGGGCGTCAGGGTGGCGGTTGGGGTCCAGATGAAATACCTGGGCCTCATATTGGATCATCGCTGGACCTTTCGGCCGCACTTCGCGGCATTGTCTCCGCGCCTTCTCAAAACCTCGGAGTCCTTGGCGTGGCTTCTCCCCAATGTGGGGGGTCCCAGGGCCAAATGCCGGCAACTCTATGCCGGCATTTTGAGAAGTATGGCCCTATACGGCTCGCCCATCTGGGCCGACTCCCTGCACATTCGGGAGAACAAAAGATTTTTGAGGCGCCCTCAACGAGCTATCGCCCAGCGAGTGTGCAGAGCATACCGCACAGTTGGTTTTGATGCGGCGTGCGCACTCGCTGGGACACCGCCATGGGAGGAAGAGGCCCAGGCATTGGCAAGGGCCTATCACTGGCAAGCCCTAAGAAAGGCCTCCGGGGAGCGCTTTTACCCGGAGGACCTGTTGCGTGTGCGCAGAGAGGCGCACAAAGAAATGGTCCGGCGTTGGGCGGAGTCTCTGCGAGTGGCTCCGTCGGGTCGATGGACCCTTGATGCGCTCGGGCCAGCAATAATTCGCTGGCTCGAGCGCAAATCGGGATTTCTGACATTCCGTTTGGTGCAGGTGCTGTCCGGCCACGGCTGTTTTGGGCAGTACCTGCACCGCATCGGGCGTGAGGAGACTCCGTCGTGCTCCAATTGTGGCGCGGTGGAGGATTCGGCGGAGCACACAATGTTAGTGTGCCCCGCCTGGGATGCCCAGCGAGCAGCGTTACGCGCTCTGGTGGGGCCGAACCTCTCACTCCCCAGCATAGTCGAGGCTATGCTCGGAAGTGAGACGGCATGGGACGGGATGGCCTCCTTCTGCGAGGACGTCATGTCGCAGAAGGAGGCCGCAGAGAGAGAGCGGGAGGATGACCCTTCCGCTCCCGCCTGCCGCAAAAGACGGCGGCTGAGGGCGCGGCGTCAGTATGACCGCGCCCACTTACCGCGTGGGGACTGGCCGGTTGATGGTGTGAGGGCACCTTCAGCTGGCATTGCACCAGTCTCCACTGCGAGGTGAGGATGGTCCCGTTGGACCGGCCATCCCCAGGCTCCCCTCCAACGCAATGGGGGGAGTAGACGGAGCCACGTAAGTGGCTATTCCGCCGGCGGCGCTGTGGAAGCAAAGGCTGAGCCGATTTCCCATAGCGCCGCCACCTAGGCGATGAGGGTCCAACCGGGGGGTTTTAGTGGGTAGTCCGAGGATGGTAGGAAGGTGGGAGTCCCACACACGCCGTCACCCTCCCTCGGGGTGGCGGTACGGTGCATTAAGCATTTCCCCCCGAAAAAAAAAAAAAAAAAAAAAAGGACCTCATTACCACTTAACATCAGGTGGTGATGAGGTCAATCTTGAAGTGCAATAAAAAAAAAGTCTGCACAAAATCGGTCGACTAGTAGGTTCATAATATTAGCACAATGGATACTTTTTATCCCAAAATAACGTGAGTCAAGTCACGGAAAACAACTCTTTACAAAAGTTTCATAGCAAATAGAACGCAAAACAATAGTAACATGTACAAAAATTTTGCAAAGGACGTATGTTCTTTACTAAAAGTGTAAGTACTTCCGCTGAGCTAGGTGTTACCTGTTCGGGGACCAAGGTCCGCCTACCAATCTTGGTTAGTTGTATATAATATAGTTAGTGGCGACGATAACTCTGACATCGCGATGTAGGATCGATGTATTGATTGGTGCATTACGTATGGAGCGTTGTTTACTATGCCAATTGACTACTTAACAGTGTTTAAAATGAAAACCACCACTTTTGTGTCTGTAGGTGAATTTTATTTATTTCAATGTGAAACGATGATGATTTTGCTGATTAAATTGAATTATTGTGTCGCTAACAATATCCATTTAGGAAAAAAATCGAAGTTTTCATAAAATTAAGTCGTTTGGCCCCGTATCGGTTCGATGTATTAGAACGTTGACGTCACAACTTCAACAGCCACGTGACTTGGCGTTTTCGCGCGCTTTTTAAATGTGTTACACAAAATCTTATTTTTCTCTGGCCATTTTGCATTATAAATCGAATTGCTGGGGATATAAAATGAACGTGCGCACATTTTCCGATTATTTTCAAAAAACTATCAAATAGCCAATATTGCTGACGCTGTATTTGTAGGTAAGGTCGTAGAAACCACTTTATTAAACACCTGTACCTGAATTGTTCTAGAAATATGCACAACTACGGCGGGGGACCCTCGCGTACCGATGTGGAGTATAGAGGCTACCCTTACACTTCGCCTCACGTATTTGACGTGCCAACAGTACCCTCGGAAGATGGCAGACGGCCAAATACCCCCAGGCGACCAGCCCCCCAGTCCTACCGCGGATACCCTTACGTCCACAAGACTGAAGTGGACATCCCCACCATTTCGGCTGAAGAGGCTGCCAAGTGGAATATGCTGCCTAGGAGACCAGCTCCGGGGTATAAAAGCGTGAAGAGCGTTGTAGAAGAGCCTGGGACAAGCGGGAGCTCTGCAGAGGTAAGTTGCTGTTGGGCATGTTCTGTCGTCCTAACGAAGAGGTAAAATTATGCTTTTAAGTCATTTTGCCTAGAATTCATTGGAAAAAAGCCTAAGGCCCGGTTCGAATGTTTTACTCAAACTCAAATATTCCTTTATTCAAGTAGGTTACATATAACACTTTTGAATCGTCATTGAATACAATGCAAAGTGATTCTACTTTCGGTTCGGAACCTTTATCTACCGAGAAGACACCGGTAAGAAACTCAGCAGATCAGTTACAGTAGCAGTTATCACTTTGAACCAAGTCATATAGTTTTGTTTTGATTGAGTGATGAAACAATTAAGTAATCAAGTAAGTATTTACTTTCGAGAGGTAAATTGGAGCAGACCAGTCCCTAAAGGTGGCACCTGTTCACAAGCATGACGTACGATTGACGTATTGATTCGTAATGTGTCAAATATGACGATTCGTTTTTCTACGAGTTGTTAACTCTATTCTGTCTTGTTGCATATCCTTGGGAGCGCTAACGGGACCCTAAGGATGATTGAGGAGAGAATTGACTCTGTTGTCCTCAAAAGTTCACCGAGTTGCATGTTACTACTTAAACAGGCGACCACTGAGAATCAGCGTCGCGAGATTCAATAATGGATGTCACGACATATTGCTGAGCTGGGAGTCTTTTTAGCACATATTTTGTTAATTTTTGTTTTATTTTCTTGTCTTATTTGTATTGTCTTATTTCGAGTGCTAAATAAAGAACTATTCTATTCTAAGTATTATATTCTACTTAATGTGCAAATCGGTGAACCTATCTTGTCTACTAATCTTTTTTTTTTTGTCGGGGAGAATGCGTTGATGCACCGTACCGTCACCCGAGGGAGGGCGACGGCGTGTGTGGGACTCCCTGCCCCGAAAAGAGCAGGACTACCCACTAAAACCCACCGGTTGGACCTCCATCGCCTTAGTGGCGGTATTGTGGGAGATCGGCTGAGCCTTGAATTCCACAACACCGCCGATCTTGTCTACCAACCTAAATTAAAATTGACTGTACCTTACTCACATAGTTAATAAGAATATTGTTTCTTAAACAAATATACATAATTGGTTTGAAATAAAAGATTTTTTTTAAAGTAGAGCTGTGGTGTGTAATTTATATTTATTACGTTAATTTACAGACCAGTCAAGAAATTAACGAGTTAAAAGTGGACACAGATAGCGATCGAATTGAGAGAGTATATATTGATCTACCAGAGGACAGTGGCAGTGTTGTCACTGATAGAAGACGCCCTGAAGACGGCCAGAGTGCGGCGCAGGTAATTATTTAGACAACGAAAAAACGAAAGGTTTTTTTTGTATATTGCACTTCAAGATTGACCTCATCCCACCTGATGTTAAGTGGTAATGAGGCCCTAGCTTGAGGGTGACAACCTTATTACCACTTAACATCAGTTGGGATGAGGTCAATCTTGAAGTGCAACATAAAAAAAAAATTAAGAACGCTTGAAGATTGACCATGTGTGAGTGTACAAAACTGTTATATTTCAGAGAACCCAAGGAACACAGGAAGCCCTTTCTCCCAAACTAGACCCTGATGAAAATCCAGTGGTTTACATAGATCTGCCAGAGAACAGCGGAAGTGACGTCGCTGACAGAAGACCAGTGGAAAATGACCAGACTTTTGTGCAGGTAACAATTTAGGAAACATAAAATGAGATAATATTTTAAAACGTAGAACACATGTAACCAGCTAGTTAAATTAGGCAATCAATTTGACCAGCGGTGGGCAGCGGAGCCGCTTCTGGGACTGGAGACGCCAGGTGTGGGGTAAGCCTGGCGTCTGATACCTCGGTCCCGAGGGGGTGGGGCGTGTCAGGTGGCCTGGCACACTCCAGCTACGTTTAGCTCGGCGAGGAGAGCCACATGGCGGTAAGCGCGGTGGAAGAGACTATATAAAATCTAGAAGGGATCCCGACTCCCCTCCAACAGCTCACGTCGGCCACCGAGGGGTTTAAGTCCGTGCGAGCCCGACGCACCTCACTCAGTTTCCTGCAGAGAGCGAAAATGCGGTAGACATTACCCTCTCGACAGCAAAAAGGGGGGGGGGGGGACAAAGCCTCCCGTCGTCCCGTCGGGCCTCGCGTAAGCCCTACTGCTTAAAAGACGTTAATTTGTTTTTCATTGCATTTTGAAAACTAACTTTGACGGTTTTTAATAGAAGTATTGCTTTTTACCAAATAAACCTCCCTACATATTTTGAACTGGTAATAGTTCCTTATTCACATTGATCTGGTTCCAGGACACGATATTCTACGACCCATTCAAAGACAGACGGATCGTCAGCCCAGGGTCCGTGAGCAGTGGCAGCAGCAGCGACTCCCCCATCCGCTCCCCCTTGTACATCAGGCCTAACCCCCCCACTTCGCTAGACGTCGGCAGTTTTGAAAGAGGTAAGTTAAACCTTAAACCTTACCCTCGATTCCTGCTGACTTGTATAGTCTACCGTAGTTGTCCGCTAACTTTCTGTGTTTAAGGTATTGTTACGAGCATCGGGTTCGTGACAATAAAAACTGCCGACAATTACCAAAAGTAAAAAACTAGAGTAGCACTAACACATAAATATAATTAATAATGTAATAATTAAAGCTATAATAACTTCCAATGTATAAATTCTTTTTTCGTTTTCTTTCTGTTTATTATGTTTATATCAAAGATCGTGTTAGCTTTGTTAAAAAGTGAGCGTCCTCTCTCTAATTGCAGTGCCCTTACAGGGTATTTAGTCATCTAATTTTAAGTTACCACCTTGTAAACACTAAAGATGCAATAAAAATATTGAGTATTGAGTAAAGCTTTAATTAAACGCTACTAATTACAATTTAAAAACAGTAATTTTAACACACAATCGCTCTTAAGTCGCACTTGAAGATCGCTTTCGATGTAGTCACTTGTATCGCTGATTCAAGACTACTCCGGTCGCGGGCAATCCCGGCTTTATATAGTGCCGCAGATTGTTCCCGAACCTTCCATCGTAGAAACATCCAGAATGTTCGCCAACATTCCGGCCCCGACCGACCATTATTCTAGAACCTTCCATTGTAGAAACTACCAGAATGTTCGTACATTCTAGTAAGTTCTGTCATTGAAATCTCCACTCTATTAGTGCCGCAATACGAAACTAGATGGCGCTAGATTATCTTAGTACCGCAATACGAAACTAGATGGCGCTAGATTATCGAACATCAATCGTGGCGCGTAACAGTATGATCTAGCAGATGTTTTTAATGGAGATCAAAAAGAACGAGGTTCTCGAATTCGTCGGATGTTTTTTTTACCAGCAACTCGCAGCTGTTTGGCTCGCGACTATCTCTGTTTTTTTTTCATATTTTCCATGAATTCTTCGCTGCTATTGGTTGCAGCGTGATGTTATATAGCCTAAAGCCTTCCTCGATAAATAGACTATACAACACAATAATATTTGTTTGATTTGAACCAGTAGCTCTTGAGATTGGAGCTTTCAAACAAACTTTTAAAGTTTTAAGAGAGGTAGGGCATAGCGATTTATCGCTCGAACCGGAGCAGCCTGACTGGTGAAACACCTCCACCTTACAGAAGACCGCAGCCAAATAACAATCACTTCTGTGTTGTTGTGTTCCTGCGTGTGAGTAAGGTTTTCTTAGCTCCTGGGGGTTGCTACGTTAGTAGCTTAGGCGATGAGGGTCTAACCGGGGGGTTTTAGTTGGTACACCGGGTTGGTTGGTAGGAAGGGAGTCCCACACACGCCACCACCCTCCCTCAGGGTGGCGGTACGGTGCATCAAGCATTACCCCCCGTAAAAAAAAAAGGGGTCAAGCCTTCAAGGTAAGGGTGACAAGTCCAGTAACAGATTTATTATGCTGTACTTGTAACCCTTAAGCTAGGTAGGACCTCATTACCACTTAACATCAGGTGGGATGAGGTCAACCTTGAAGTGCAATATTAAAAAAAACTTTAATTGAAAGTTTTGGTTCCCAGGTCATCCCATTGTTAGCATCTGATGATGGGATCCCAGAGCAATCGAGGGCAACCCCCACATTTTGTGTCATGTAATGTATTTAGTGTATTTTTCAAAGCTGCACCAGTATTTACGCCTGATCTTTATAATTGTATGTGGCTGAGCTGATGATGGAAGGTCAACTCCTCAATGGTTAAGAGTTTACGGATAATTATTATACTACTGTACGCATATTCAGGCTGCTAGTAATAATATTGAAAGTTGATAACGATGGAAGCTCGTGATCCTCAAAATTAAATTCAGATTTAATTCTTTATTTCTATAATTATAATGTGCTTGTGGATTGAGTGAGCACCTTCTAGAAAAAAATAAAAACCGAATGTGGCACTCGGGTACTGCCGCGGTAAAGCTATTGCATAGCATTTTGTATCAACAAACATTTTTTTCTATTATTAAATAAAAAATTAAATCAAATCATTTTTCTTAATCCAACTATTTTCTTTATCACTTAATCCTAACCATTTGACAAACAAACGTACAATACGTCTAATCGCGCGCACACAACGCCGTGTCGAAGCCTGCCGAACTGAATCGACGTTAGACGATGCACGGCCTTCAAGCCACACCTCCTTGCCCGTCGGAGTGGGGAGCGTGAGGTTTTTTCGTTACGGAATTTTTAGATTCGGTCCCCGCGCTCAAGGCCCGCGATAGAAGCTATGCAATAGCTTAATACGCCTATCATTTAGTAAAAGGTCTTTTTGCAAAACCAATCTCAGAATTTGTAAAAGGATACAAGCTGATATAAATAGGTAAACATATGCTCCCTCAGGCCTCACAGAGGGGTAGTTAGATCTCCGTTTATAATAAGTTTACAAACACCATGTAAGGTTCTATTTTTTGTAAAAACTCTTTAGAGCTACGAGTAGGTTAACTCTTTTAAGACAGTCATTGTACCCTTATTAAAAAACTAGCGACCCGCCCCGGCTTCGCTCGGATGCAATGCTGATACTAAATACACTACAGAAAACTGTGAACGCAGGCAAGCTCCCGCTCCGTCCGACCGGTACCGCCGCAAACGCTACATCCCGCAATATTTAAATCTGTAATATCAAATATTCATTTAAATCATATGCTGTTAAGAGCCATGTAGATCTATATTAAATAAACAATGTATTTAAGGTATTTAATTGGAGTGGGGTTAATGCTGTATTGGTTAAAATCGCTTTGAAAATTAGCCATTATTTGTCGTAAAAAGTAAATGACAAAAAATTGTTACTGTGGGATATTCATAACAGATAAACATATACCATTGCGGAGTTTTCTGTAGACCTTTTTAATGTGTACAATACTTAGTACATTATTTTGATAAATCTTATAGGGTTCAGCTAGCGTTTGCAATGTTTGCAATAAGTGAAAAAAAAATCAATTATTTACGACATCACATTAAAAACCTCAAAAATAACAGTATTTCTCCACTATTTAATGGGTGTTATTATACATATAAACCTTCCTCTTGAATCACTCTATCTATTTAAAAAACCGCATCAAAATCCGTTGCGTAGTTTTAAAGATTTAAGCGTACAAAGGGATATAGGGACAGAAAAAGCGACTTTGTTTTATACTCTGTAGTGATAGTAATGTACAAATGATTCCTTATGCTCTCTCAATCCTCACGCTAATATGACAAAACTAACAACAGAAGCGCATTCAATCATATCCCTTGTTCATGTAAAGTCTAAAACTGATTTTGTAAAACATAGAATGATACAATATTACGGTGTATTTTCTAGTAATGTTTATTAACAAATACTCACTCAATACTCACATTTTCCGCGTATTATTGAATCATTCATTAATTAAATATGCTAAACGCTTTTTCGAAAGAGTTTCAACAAAGGTTTTATTTGATCTTCTTCCAGTTACGCCAAGCACCTCAGCTATTCCCCCAAGCATGTCAAAACAAACTGACGTGTATGAGCAGTTTAACCTGCCCACCCAGTACTCGAGGGAGGACTTTCCGGAGCCACCGCCAGTATACACAGAGTTTGACGTCACACCGTCCAGCTTGGGTACTCCTGGGACTACACAGGTGATGATAAATGTATTCATATTCCTTCTGGACAGGGAGCGTTCAAGTATTACGTAACGCAATTTTTGAAGATTTTACTTAATTTTAGAACGTTTATCTGTACAGGGGGAGTACCCCCTTTTTTAAAAAAGACCACCACACTAATACAATCGAGGGATTCCCCGGAAACTGAAGGGAAACCAAAAAGGTTGGCCATATGGGAGTTCCATTTCTTAATTTTTTATTGAAACTCATCGTAACGTTTTACTAATACCCTATTACTATTGGTTAGATATTATTGAAGTAACGAA
This sequence comes from Glyphodes pyloalis, assembly GCA_037074685.1. Taxonomy (NCBI): domain Eukaryota; kingdom Metazoa; phylum Arthropoda; class Insecta; order Lepidoptera; family Crambidae; genus Glyphodes; species Glyphodes pyloalis. The sequence continues at coordinate 2,975,964 of JAYKKO010000034.1, read as the reverse complement.
TGTTCAGATAAAAAGGTACCTAACTTGTGGTGTATGGAACTTTTTAACATTTTAACTGTTCAGAAGTATTTGGTCACTTTGTCTGCTCCGATATATCTGACGGCGACTGTACCTAAAACGTCTCCTCTCAGCATACGCTGTGCGCACCACGACGCTGGTATTCTTCGGAAACCTGAGGCAGAGTAGGTACCGCGACCAGCGCTGCATCGAAATACGTTATAAATGTCTTATATCTAAAATAATTATCATTGTAATCATTTTTACAGTCGGATCCATCAGTAACCACCCCAAATGGAGACCAGCTAGCTCAGGAAGCCCAGGCAGAACCGCCTAGAACACAGGTCGTTCTGCCCTACGGTAAGTCATTTATAACGCATTGTTAAGTGCCACAATTAAGCCGATACACGACATTATTTTCCACTAGTGCCGTAGGTTTCGATTGCTGGTACTTTCTAGAATGTACTCGAACATTCTGGATTTTTCTACAATGGAAGGTTCTAGAACTATGGTCGGTTGGAACCGGGATGTGCGCGAACATTCTGGATGTTTCTACAATTGAAGGTCCTGTAAACCATTTCCGGCCGAGGCCGGAATGTACTCGAACATTCTGGATGTTTCTACAATTGCAGGTTCTAGAACTATGGTCGGTTGGAACCGGGATGTGCGCGAACATTCTGGATGTTTCTACAATTGAAGGTTCTGTTAACTATGGCCGGTCGAGGCCGGAATGTACTCGGACACTCTGGATGTTTCTACAATGGAAGGTTCTGGAACTATCAGCGGCACTATATAAGGACTGGCCGCGACCGAGGTAGTCTTGGATCAGCGATACGAGCAATTATATTGAAAGCGATCATCAGGTGCCAATTAAGAACGATTGTTTATAGTTTGAGTATTTTTAAGTTGTAATTACTGTCTATTAATTACAATGTAACTTATGGTAATTCTTATTGACAGTTTTTATTGTGACAAACCCGAGGCTCGTAACGGTATGTTTGAAGATGGTATTTAAAAAAATAACAGAAAAAATTATTCTCCCCTTGCGGTGAGGAGCGATAAGTATGTAGTTCTAAACATATTCAACAGACAGCATTTTTTTTTATATTACACTTCAGGATTGACCTCACCCCACCTGATGTTAAGTGGTAAAGAGGTCCTAGCTTAAGGGTGACAAGTACAGCATAATAAATCTGTCACTGGACTTGTCGCCCTTACCTTGAAGGCTTGACCCCTGCTACTAATGTAGCACCCCCCAGGAGCTGTGGAAACCTAACTCACACGCAGAAACACAACAACACCGAACTGATTGTTATTTGGCTGCGGTCTTCTGTAAGGTGGAGGTATTTCACCAGTCGGGCTGCTCCAGTTCGAGCGATAAATCGCTATGCCCTACCTCTCTTACTACCACTTTTACTTACCGTAAAAGGTTAAAATACAACAGAAAAGTTCATCGCCTACGGTAACTTCCTGTTAGTTTGAAGAGCAGCACGCGCGATACATGCAGGTCGTGGGTTTGAGCCCCGCACCGCAAGCGGAGATTAAATTTTTCTGTTTCTTTGAAATATTTAATGTTCGTTACTGCGGCTTGTAGTAGGTACTATAAAAATAGATAGATAGATAGATATACTTTATTGCACAAAATCTTTACAGAAATAGGTTTTACAGAAAAAATATAGTACAATTTAGGCGGTCTTATCGCTAGAAAGCGATCTCTTCCAGACAACCTTAAGGTAGAGGAAATAGTAGATGGCGAGAAATGGGTACGGCCGTGCAACATAAATACAGTTTTTATTTTAGAATTATTTCGTAGTATAACATGATAAACATACATAAACTCATAAATATATAACATTATAAATATATACAAATATATATATATATACAAATAAACATATTTAACATATATAAAATCAAGTAAAGAGTTTTGACTCAAAAAAATAACAATAATAATGTTAATAAGTAGGATAAGTGTATGAAAATTACTGACAACCAACATGCCCAGCTGGAATTACAGATAGAGGACATAAATTAACATTCATTAAGTGAGAGGAAGTACGATTTAACCCTAAGTTTAAAAATGGGAAGGGTCTCAGATAATCTATAAAAATTTAAAAATCTACGAACTGAGGTGTTCATTTCCGTGGTCTGGTAATCATGGTTCATGCAGAAGTTCGTCAATCTCTTTACTTGCATTTCTATATTAGTTCTTATCATAACTGGGCGTTAACTCGTTAACTCATTATCGTTAATTAACAAAGTTAATATTTTGACCAACGGATTAACTTTAAGTTAACTATAAAAACTGTTAACGGACTCATTAACTTCCGTTAATATCCAGAAGTCCGTTAATTGTTAATCCATCCATCTTTACTTGTGTATTAGTTCTTATCATAACTGGGCGTTAACTCGTTACCTCATTGCCGTTAATTAACAAAGTTAATATTTTGACCAACGGATTAACTTTAAGTTAACTATAAAAACTGTTAACGGACTCATTAACTTCCGTTAATATCCAGAAGTCCGTTAATCGTTAATCCAATGCCTACTATTAACCGCATGGCACTGCGGCGCGGCGAAAAAAGCAGGTTCAGACAAGACAAGTATAAAACGACAAGTGTTGAGGAGCGCGTGTCGCGAATGAAACAAAAACACTACACAAATAAGTCGAGCAATAATCATCGCCCGTTCTGCTATCTCTTATCTAATCATCATCTGTGTTCCAGATCCAACAGGCGTCAACATCCTTTGCCATAGCTGTGGGACTATGTCAAGATGTAGTCCAGTGTGGGAGATTGGCCTGATCACCCATATAGCTGCTTGTGTTGTGTTGTCTTTCGCGTAAGTATTTAAATATATATATATATATACAGGAATATTTTTTAATTACCAGAAAAAATTTAACCACAGTATCAGTATCAGTTACTTATTACATTTATGTATTTATAAATAAAAAAACGGACTAAGTAATTTATCTCTTTAAAACAAGTAAATAGCAGGCAATCTATCATTTTACTACGACTAGCGCGCATCAATACTACGTTTTCATTGAATAATCGCATCGTTTCCCTGTTTACGCACACACACTCATAACGCGGGTGTGTGGCGGGAGAGACGCAGCGGGGGCGGCGAGGCACGGCTCGGGCGCAACCCCTCAACCCCGCGCCCGCGCAACCTACTAGTTTCGTCTTGACCGTTGACCGTGACCTACTTAACGTCACATGACACGCGCGCGCGAAATTAATCACTGGGCTGAGAATTATTTCTGGTGGCCCAGGCCACACGGTTCGTTTTACGTGAGCAGACATGCTCAAGGACGAGGAAGACCGGCGCTCTCACAACACTTGTACGACGACGTGGTTGCGTACTTCGAAGAAGACCCGCGAGGAAGCACTAATGATGCCGCTCGTCAGTTTGGCATATGCTCAGTACTCCGCCTGGAAAATATTTCATCGTGCGGCTTGCATCCATACTATTACCAAAAAGTACAACAGCTGACGTCCGTGGACCGAGCGCCAAGGATTGCTTTGTGTAATTGATTGTTAAACAATCCTAACGCCAATGTATTGGAGTCAATTTTTTTATTGAGATTAAGTGAAGTGTTTATGTTAGTGAACCAAACACAGTTGAAGTGTTAAAGCAGTGAATTTTAGACGCTTTTAACCAAGTGCGACAACAACAAAATGTCCTTATTGCTGTAAAAGGAAACTGACATAAAAGGGCGCGCCTGTGCATTGCTAATGAAGGTAAACATTTTTAACAATTATAAAAATCCGTGTATGTAGATGTTGTGTAGATTTTAGGACAATACAAAAGTAATGCACACAATAAATAGCTCTTTAAATACGCCAAGATTCGTTTAAATTGTAGGTTAGGAGCTACCTAGTTTTGAAAACGTGATATTATTCGACAAATAAGTAGATACCTAATAACTAAAACGTAACGTAACGTGTTGCGTCTTTCCTAAGCAAGAAAAAGTATTAACGGATAGTTAGATTACAAAATGAAAGTGTTTTGACTAATTTGATTATTATTACGCTTAAGCGCGGAAGCGCCCTTTTGGGGAACTCAGCTGAGTGGGCGTTGTCAGTGCACTCTCAACCTTATTCCGATTCCATGTTAATTTGTTTTTCTTTGAGAAAGGTAGTAAGGTAGTAGGAAGTAACCTGCGATAGTGAAACAAGATCGTGCGTATTTCATTGACATGTTGCGTGCCAATAGTTTCATTGAGTAAAAAGACGGATGTCCACACATTTTTTGTCAATTTCAGTAAAAAACAAAGCGTAATAACTCTGTCATTTTTAATTGAAAAAAAAATCGGTTTGCACTTTTACAATTAAGACCTTTGTTTACATACGTGATTAAATTTTTTATGGTAAATAAAAAATAACGGTGTATATATATATATATATATATATATTATATATATATATATGTCGCAGTCATCTGGTTGAAATAGCTATTTGATTGAATCACTAGCGTGTTTATTAAATGACGACGTTTAATTGAATGACTAGGCCGAACGTTGAATGAATAAGACTCACTGAACGTCCAACAAGTTAGCGGATTGTAACATAGCCCTTTGAACATAGCGGACGTAATCAGTCAGGTGATTGTAATTTAGTTCATTTTTTTTCCACTGCGGCGTTAGTGCTCATCAAAACAAAGATGGCGTCAAACAGCTGGTACAGATATAATCGAATAGCACTGTGTTGATAATTTTTAGAGTGAAATTGAGATATAAAGTGACTTATTCGTAAAAAAATATTTTTTTAGCCTAATTGTCTTAAGACTTAAAATTGTTAAAACATATTAAAACATTTTATTAAGGTGTGTTATGTCATGTCTGTCAGCTATATCCCATTCAACGACTATGCTAAATGACGTTCAGTCAAGAAGTTGAACGTTATAAACAATTTGACGAGTTGTCCTTTAGTCATTCAATTAAACGTCGTCATTCAATGAACGCGCTAGTGATCCAATCAAATAGCTGATTAAACCAGATGACTGCGACATATATATATATATATTGTTATATTACACTTCAAGATTGATTTCATCTCACCTGATGTTAAGTGGTAATGAGGTCCGAGCTTAAGGTCGACAAGTACAGCATAACTTCTGTTACTGGACTGGTCGCCCTCGAAGGCTTGACCCCTGCTATCAATGTAGCACCCCCCAGGAGCTCTGGAAACCTTACTCACTCGCAGGAACACAACAACTCCGTAGCGATTGTCATTTGGCTGCAGTCTTCTGTAAGGTGGACCTATTTTTATTTTACCCCCTTAAGGGTCTCCCGTATTTTCATGTGTTTTTTTTCACATATACATGTTTTTTTTCCAGATTGCTCCCGTTATTATTCGTCGTCTATTGCACTAATTATTTCAAGCAAAAAAGCTATCACTGTCAGAATTGCAACAAACTAGTAGCTTACGAGATCCCAGCATCCTGCCAAGGTTTGGTGTATGTCAAACAACAATAAATTGGTTCCCAAACTTGCGTTAGCGACGTAATAAGAGAGCCCTATAAGCCGTAGATGACAAAATCATATAGCGAAGCGACGGGCATCGATGGTGTAGTAATATGGCGTGGTCCACCCCCATTCATCCCCTGCCCTACAGGAGGAAGGGACTGGCCCCAGCTGGCATTTTTTAGATACATCCCCCACCCTACAGGGGGGAGGCGTGGCCCCAGGTGGCACTTTTTAGCTACATCCCCCACCCTACAAGGGGGAGGCGTGGCCCCAGGTGGCACTTTTTAGCTACATCCCCCACCCTACAGGGGGGAGGCGTGGCCCCAGGCGGCACCTTTTAGCTACATACCCCACCCTACAGGGGGGGAGGCGTGGCCCCAGGTGGCACTTTTTAGCTACATCCCCCACCCTACAGGGAGGGAGGCGAGGCCCCAGATTTGTTTTGGTAGTAGACTTACTGGTTAATGTAAAGTGATTAAAAATAAAAAAAAATCTTGACATTAATAGCCTTGTAAGGAACGTATGTACTTTACTAAAAGTGTAAGTACTTCCACCGAGCTAGGTGTTATCTGCTCGGGGACCAAGGTCCGACTACCAATCTTGGTTTGTTGTATATAGTTAGTGGCGACGATAACTCTGACATCGCGATGTAAGATCGATGTATTGATTGGCTAACGCATTACGTATGGAGCGTTGTTTTACTACGTCAATTCTGCTGACGCTGTATTTGTGTCGACTTATAGGTGATGTCGTAGGTCGACACAGCCTATATTCAAAAGTGCGAATAAATAATTTGATTTGGTAATAGGCGTACTGTTTCATGTAACGTACATGTTTAGAGGAAGAAACTTAAATACATTTTCTATCTTTGTATGAATAGCAATGTTCAAACTGTATGCCATTTGTATTTTTTATAAAATGGCCACCTTTCCTGTGTTTTGGGGACGATATTGATTGGGGTGCGATTCGTATGGGCGTCGCAACGTATAGTTTGGGAACCACTGGTCTATTATAATAGTTTTAACAAAACGAAACGAAATTTCAAAGGAATAACACTCAAAATTGTTTACTCTTTAATTTTCAACTTGTACATATATGTATATGTAGTTAAGCTTGACAAAGATAATATAGTACGCTATAATTAAACATAATATGTGAGTAATATTGTTTTTGTGTAATTTTCATACGTTGTAATATAAATTAATAATAATAGTAATTCTTGTTATATTTCCCTTAAATTAGTTGGTTAATTCGTTTATTTTAAAACTGCCAACTTACTTCTTATTGTGTTTAAAAAAATTGTTAATATCTAAGATATTTGATACTAGCTGTGCCCGCGACTTCGTTCGCGTGGACTACATCCTTTCATGGTCGGTTTTACCCTTTTCTCCCCAAATATTCGAAACAAAAAGTAGTCTATATTTTAATCCAAGTTTCGAGCTATATTTGTGCCAAATTTCATCTCTAACTTCAAAAATAAACATTTTTCCATATAAACTTCCAAAGGTGGTATTACCCCCCTCCCCCTTATTTTCTAATAAGTAAATAAAAAGTAGCCTATGTCCGTTCTTGAGATTCAACGTATACCTATACCAAATTTCATCAAAATCGGTTGAGAGGTTTAAGCAGGAAAGCGTAACAGACGGACAGACAGACAGACAGAGTTACTTTCGCATTTATAATATTAGTAGGGATTCAAGGCAGCGCAACAAAATCGTGACGAAAAAATATTTACCTACCACTAAATCAATTGTATGTCTTATGTATATATATTTTTAGATTAGAGGTAGAATATATATTAATATCAGACGACTGAAGAGTTTTATTTATATATTGAAGTAAACGATACGTTTTTATTGTATTCTTGAAATCTAACTGACGGACTAAATTTAAATATAGCCACCTGTTTTTTGTACAACAATACCTTACAATAAAATTTGTACGAAATAATTATGTAGACTTATTTCATACCTAGTAAAACTCAGTATTAAAATATTCCGACGACGACCTCTGTGGCGTGGATTCAGGTTCCAGCCCCCGAGAACGGACCATCACTGGCGGAGTGAAGCCAGGGCTGCAGTCCGGAAATAGCACTAGAACTATGCTATCGAGCAACCCTGGCTCGGTGAGTAGGGGAACCGATGGGGCGCAATTTATTGCGTGCTGCCCGATATGGTCTCCCCCACGGATCTTGATTGAGAAAGTGGTAATGAAGTCCTAGCATAAGGGTGACAAGTACAGCATAATAAATCTGTTACTGGACTTGCCATCCTTACCTTGAAGGCTTGACCCCTGCTTCTAACGAAGCACCCCCCAGGAGCTCTGGAAACCTTACTCACACGCAGGAACACAACAACACAGAAGCGATTGTCATTTGACTGCGGTCTTCTGTAAGGTATTTCACCGGTCAGGCTGCCCCAGTTCGAGCGATAAATCGCTATGCAGTACCTCTTTCAAGTTTAAGGTAATTGTATGTTTAAGTAAATAAATAAATAAGTAATTAAAGACTCACCTATTAAGTTTGATTGGTCCGCCAGTTTTTCTTACTTTTAATGCTTGCTCCCAAAATTTCACAGCCTCTGGTAATATTGTATTCTGTGAACAATTCATGATAAGGTGAATTTTAGAGCTAAATTCAGTTGACTACTTTCAAGCACTTACAAGTGCTTTTCCATGTTTTTTTTTATATTGCACTTCAAGATTGACCACATCCCACCTGATGTTACGTGGTAATGAGGTCCTAGCTTAAGGGCGACAAGTACAGCATAGTACCTTACCTTGAAGGCTCGACCCCTGCCACTAATGTAGCACCCCCCAAGAGCTCTGCAAACCTTACTCACACGCAGGAACACAACAACACAGAAGTGATTGATATTTGGCTGCGGTCTTCTGTAAGGTGGAGGTGTTTCAGCAGTCGGGCAGCTCCAGTTCAGATTTAGTCGTAATTTTATAACTCAAGAACAGGCTCACCTATACAAACCTCATTACCACTTAACATCAGGTGGGATGAGGTCAATCTTGAAGTGCAATATAAAAAAAAATCAAAACACACGCAACATTTCGGGCATGATAAACAAATAGGTAACTCATTACTATATTTCTGTTTATGTTAACTAACATTTTACTGCAAAAAAACATTTTATTTTGGTCTGGCGTACTTACATTAATCATGTCAAATTTCTCTGGTTCTAATCTGAAAGCAAAAAAATATTGTTAACAACTTCGAAAATTCAGATTTGTTTCACACCAAATGAAAAGCTATTTACAAAAATCCATACTAATATTTTAAATGCAAAAGTAACTTTGTCTGTTAGTCTGTCCGGCTTTCACACCTAAACCACTGAACCGATTTTGATCAAATTTGGTATAAGTATACGTTGAACCGCTCAAACGAACAAAGGCTACTTTTTGTTTTGAAAATAACGGGGGATGGGGGTAATACCGCCGTTGAAAGTTTACATAGGAAAATGTTCCTTTTTTAATTTAGAGATAATAAATTTAGAGGCACAAATATAGCTAGAAACTTGGATTAAAATATGGACTACTTTTTATTTCAAATATAAGGGGAGGTAGGGGTAAAACCGACCATAAAATTAAATGTCGTCATTTAATGAACGCGCTATTATTTTTCTTTTTTTTTTGTAGCGCAGTATATTGGCTCCTCCCAGCCTGATGGTAAGCAAGAGAGGAACCCACATCGCGATGACAACGGATTTGATATCAAAATATCCTATCCGTTAGCATCGCCATACTGGCCCGTAAGATGTTTCTTCACGCTCCTTTTGAAGGAATCCATGTCAAAGGAAGGAGGAAACACATGAGCCGGCAACGAGTTCCACTTCTTTATGGTCCGGCAAAGATAAGAGTTACCGAACTTTTTGTTCGTGATGGAATATTTTCCACGGTAAAGCGATGACATCGTTGGCCGGCTCTTGTGGTTCTGTGTAGGAAAGGAGAGGGTGGGATAAGGGAAAACAGTTCCTCGGAACACTCCCCATGATAAAACCGATAAAAGACACTTAATGAATGTCTCTACGTAGTTGAAGAGGTTCAAGGTTCCCAGTAATCTCTTCATCGTTAATTATGCGCACAGCCCGTCGCTGCAACCTATCAAGGGCATCCATGAGGTATTTGGTCTGACACGACGCGAATTCTACGGTCACGCAGAAAGCCGGAAATCCAGTCACAAAGCCAGGTGGGCAGTCCGTATGCCGTAAGCTTGGAGAGAAGAGCTTTGTGCCAGACCCGATCAAATGCCTTGGCAATGTCAAGGCTGATTGCCAAAGATTCGCCATGCTTGTCGATTGCCTCCCACCAGAGGTGCGTCACATACGCTAGAAGATCACCCGTCGATCGTTTCGGCCTGAAGCCGTATTGGCGATCGTTAATTAAGGAGTGATCTTCTAGGTAGCGGATCAACTGGTTATTGATGATCCGTTCCATGACTTTGCACAGCACTGAGGTTAGGCTAGTCATTCAATCAAATAGCAGATTCAACTAGGGGGCGTCCATAAAGTAGGTGTATTTTTAATTTTCTGTCCACCCCCCTCCCCCTCCCTCAACCCCGTGGTGAGATTTCGTGACACATTCTTCAACCCCCTCCCTCATCCCCCAATCTCACGTGAGATTTTCCAAAATGTGCGTTTCTTACGTAAACGCATTGGATTGTTTGATTGTATTACAAATTAAAATAAAGTTACACTTTAAAACATTTTTTTCTTAAATTTTCTTCGTTCGATTGCAATCATGAAATTGACCAAAATAGTATGATTCTTCTTATTTCAATCGGAAAAAGTTTTGCGTGATATTTGCCGAGACCCCCCATCTCTCCAACGTAAGATTAGATGAGATTTGACTCGACCCCTCCCCCCCCTCCCCCTTTACCGTCTCACTTTATTTATGGACGCCCCCCTAGATGACTGCGACATATAGATATATAAAGTCTGTCGCACTTCTGTCTGTACAACATCAAATTATAAACATATGTACTTACCTATAGACGGAATGGTCGTAAAATATGCTAATTCTTAAAGGCTGGTCTATACTCCTCTTCTTAACTATATGAGCTGGTTCTATATGGACTCCACGTACTACCTGAAACAAACAAACAAACAGACTAAATATTTAAATATATATTCACAACGTGTTTACAATCATTACAAAACCTAAAACATTTCTGAAACGAGAGTAAAATCGATTCCACTAATAAATAAATATTAGACATTGTTCCAACTCTGTAGTGAGTAGCGAAAGCTTGTGTTACAGAAATCAGAAACAACGACGGTATTTAAACACCCAGACCCGAGACAATATAGAAAAGTTCACAAGTAAGCATTTTAACACGAGTGCTTTAGCTACTTACCAGAGTTAACGCAATGTATGTTATGTTGTCCAAAATGTATTATACATATACCTTTGTTTAACTATTATATTAAGTTATACTACTCTCCTATGTTACCGTACCCGATAAGGTCTAGGCTAGGCATGCCCGTCGGCGTTTACATACTAAAAATGGTTCTAACCTGACACATACAGGCCTAGCATGCGCCACGCAAGTAAATTTTATCGCGCTCTTAAGAAATGTCAAAATCAATGCGTCAGCTGCTGATTGGCTCAAAACACAAGTGCGACGCGCTATTAGCCAATCAACAGTATCAAAACTTTTGTCGTCTCATGCGATAAATTTGACGTATTGCGCATGCTAGGCGTAGGGGTGTCATAAGTTTGAGGTGTCTCTGTGTATCTGTCTATGACATCGCAGCTCCCGACTTCTACTTTTTGTATCAAATATTAAGGGAGATAAAGGTGAAACCGACCCTAAAAGTAAGTATATGAAAAAAACCTGTCCACCCGAAGTCGCGGGCACAGCTAGTAAAAATATGAATATGAGTAGTCTTTATATAAAACAAAATAATGCTACCTACGGGGATGATCTTCCTCCTGTTAATTAAAATTGTAATACCTGAGGTCTCTTAATGAATGTTCAGCCCTTATTACAGATCGTGGAGCCGCAAATAAAACCTTATTATTTTATTGAGTACATACCCTTTTAAATAATGTAATCTTTTAGTCAATTAAAAATGTTGGCTCAGGCGCTCTTCATTAAAAATTTGTTCTTGCTTTTAATTTTTGAAGGACCCGTCAGAGTAATGCTTAACACTGGATGTTAAAACAAGAGTCTTATTTTATTCCATTTTTTAATTTCCACAAAATTCGAGATAGAATTAAGAGAGGTAGGGCATAGCGATTTATCGTTCGAACTCAAATACCTCCACCTTACAGAAGACCGCAGCCAAATAACAATCACTTCTGTGTTGTTGTGTTCCTGCGTGTGAGTAAGGTTTCCAGGGCTCCTGGGGGGTGCTACGTTAGCAGCAGGGGCAAGCCTTCAAGGCAAGGGCGACAAGTCCAGTAACAGATTTATTATGCTGTACTTGTCTACCTTAAGCTAGTACCTCATTACCACTTAACATCAGGTGGGATGAGGTCAATCTTGAAGTGTAATATAAAAATATATATATGTAGTTTAAGATATTTATGAATTTATACAGACAACTCTTCAAGTAGAAATAATCATGTAGTTACATAAGACTCAATGGAATATTCTTCATGTTTATTAGTATGACACTCGGACAGACATTATTTATTTGATCTCTGACACCACTATTAGCTCTATAAATAAATCAACGGTCTGTTTACTATGACCAGCAATGTGTACTGGATTGGCTTAAATTGCGGTCTATTTGAACAACAACAAAATATACATTGCGTACAAACACTGACTTTGGCGTCGCGCCATCTCTGAGGTCCCGAGTTCGACGCCCGGTCGGGTCAATATGGGAAACGAGCTTTTCTATATTGTCTCGGGTCTGGGTGTTGTGGTACCGTCGTTGTTTCTGATTTCTGTAACACAAGTGTTTAAGCTACTTACCACTGAATCAGAGCAATAAATAAACTTCACATACATTGCTCTGATTCTGTAGTAAGTAGCTTAAGCACTTGTGTTACAGAAATCAGAAACAACAACGGTACCACAACACTTCTGGGTGAGAGATGACAGTATAAAAAAGTTCTTTCCGCACCGGGACTCGGGACCCGACTGGGGATCGAACCCGGGACATCAGGAAAAGGAAAACAGTATGAGTTTTACACTTTACGCACGCGTACTAATCCTGTTGTTTCCACATTTCCATTTATCAATTGTTGAATCCATTTACTTAATTTATCTACTTAGAAAAATATTATTATTTTTTAATAATACACCTATATGCGTATATATGTATACATTATGTAAATGTAAGTTATCCTTCATATTTTAAATATGTTATTATATTTAAACATGTATGTTTATGTACTTATATTTAATAGTTACCCTAATGTAATGTAAATGTTTTAAGAGAGGTAGGGCATAGCGATTTATCGCTGGAACTGGAGCAGCCCGACTGGTGAGGTACCTCCACCTTACAGAAGACTGCGGCCAAATAACAATCACTTGTGTGTTGTTGTGTTCCTGCATAAATAAATAAATAAAATAATAGAACACGGAACTCTTCTTACTCGAGTACAAATCGCACTTGACAGTTAACTACACAGTGGCCACTTTTAAATGTTTTATCGACAGTCGTAAATCCATTTGTTCAGCAAGCCATGACGAATGGAAATGCAATTTCGAGTGCACCGCATACTGCACATTACTCTCGTATCACGTAAGGAAACACATATAGATTTATTAAATACTAGCTGTGCCCGCGACTACGTTCGTGTCGACTACTTCCTTAATGGTTGGTTTTACCCCTTTCTCCCCTAATATTTAAAACAAAAAGTAGTCTTTATTTTAATCCAAGTTTCGAGCTATATTTGTGCCAAATTTCATATCTCTAACTTCAATAATAAACATTTTTCCATATAAACTTCCAAAGGTGGTATTACCCCCCTCCCCCCCTTATTTTCTAATAAAAAGTAGCCTATGTCCGTTCTTGAGATTCAACGTATACCTATACCAAATTTCATCAAAATCGGTTGAGAGGTTTAAGCAGGAAAGCGTAACAGACACACAGACAGACAGACATACAGAGTTACTTTCACATTTATAATATTAGTAGGGACTAGCAGCCTTTGAGCGAAATCTCCCCATTTTATACACATTTCCCACTGATTATTCATGTACTTAAAATTCGTTATTAGCTATAAGTTTAGTTTTTAAATTTTTGTTTTGTAATTTAATTAAGAGCTGTAAATTTTGTAAAAATTGAAAAAAAAATACTCCGCTCTTATTGGTTGCAGCGTGAATAACTCATCTCAACTCAAATATTTCTTAATTCAAGTAGGTTACATATAACACATACGAATCGTCATTGAATACAATGCAAAGTGATTCTACTTACGGTTCAGAACCTATATCTACCGAGAAGGCACCGGTAAGAAACTCAGCAGATCAGTTACCGTAGCAGTATTTAACTTATAGCTATGTGTAGAACACTTTGGACCAAGTCATGTAGTTTTGTTTTGATGAGAACTGCGATTTGGAATGCGATATTTCGTTGTAAAAGTCGTCGTATCTTAAAATATTTTAAAGGAACAGCAAAATGATATCTCCCTCCCTCCTCCCGGGCTCGAACACGATCTTCACGTATCGCGCGTGCTGCTCTTCCAACTGAGCTAACCGTAAGCTACAGCCTCCGGTAAGACCTGGGGAGACGATTTTTTTTTGTTTCTTGATTATATTCAACACGCAGTATGCTAACTGTTCAATATTACATACACTTGGTACGCAATATCACGAAGTTGGCACTGTATTTAATGTTCGCTAGTGCAGCGTGCAGCACTATAAAAATTTAAAAAAATCCTTTCACATTTTCAGAAGTAATTACGTTACAATCATTCGAAAATATGAATGATCCAGTTAATCTAATTGTATTTGAAGACAGTTTCAAAGACCTATTCGGCGAAAACAATCCTATACTTCAAATAAACAGACAACAAGATCATGGAAGAATAAAAGAAAATCTAGAGAATATTACTTTTAAAAGGAAGAAGACACATTTCACTATTTTCGATAAAAATGATGTTACGAATAATGCTGCAACAAAAACAGTGAAAGATGTTGCAAGCAACCATAAAGGTATTAGTATTATTCTATGCACATGTCACTTAGTACCTTGTCGTGTTAAATTAGCCGTATAATTTACTTATTTAGTCATACAGAGGTTTAATTTGAGAAAGTACTGAATTAGTTCACCACGAAATTTCAACATTAATAGATATAAATAACATAAGAATATTGGAAATAATCACATACAATGCTCTGTTTCTGTGGTAAGTAGCCAAAGCACTTGTGTTACAGAAATCAGAAACAACGACGTTACTACAACATTGAGACCCGCGACAATATAGAAAAGTCCTTTTTCCATATTGACCGGGAATCGAACCCGGCACCTCAGAGATGGCGCGTCGCCAAAGTCCAGCCCTCTCGGCTAAGGAGGTCATCAATAACTGCAAGTTTTTAGCTTGATGTCTCCACTATACGAGCGTGTCAGTCATAATCATGAAATACTTTAATTCTAGATGATATTAACGACTTCAAATATAGAGTAGGATATCCTGCTAACAATGCCATACAAGAAAGAAATGAATTCCATCAAAATCCTGATCTAAAGACCACTGAAATAATCAATACAAGCAAAGACAGGCATTACATGAATAATTATGCCAATGCTGAAAAAGAAATTTGGAAACAAACCACTGTGTTTACTAAGAACAAGCATTACTTTAACAATTTGTTGCTAAACAGTCTTAAACCTTACGAGGAATCCAATAAATTAAACTCCAACATCAATGACAATCCACAAATAGCTATACCAAATGATGGTAAAACTGTCTCAAACGACAAACGACAAGATATACATACGAACAATGATAAAGAAGTACAGGAATCCATTGAAGAAATAGAATTGTTTAAATCGTATTTCAGAAATCCACTGTTAGCCAATGTCATGAGAAAACAAACAGAATTGATGAGGAAACTTCTAGAAGTGATGGAGCAAGAAGAAAAAGCGAAGAGGTCCGGAAAGAAAGCGGCAGACAAAGATTTTAATTCGCTTATTGAAGATTTGAAGAATAATCGGAACAAGACAGAAGAGTATAATGGTGAACGAATCACAGGTAAACGATTTTAAATCGAATTAGTGTCCCGCAGTTTCGCACGATGATGTACTCACTTTTACCTAAATTCCGCTGATTATTCACACCTTCTGGTCGTAACTAGAGTTTGCAACCCGGTATGCTTTTCAACCGGCCGGAGTTTATGTGTAAGGATGAAGAGAGGTAGGGCATAGCGATTTATCGCTTGAACTGGAGCTGCCCAACTGGTGAAATACAGAAGACCGCAGCAAAATAACAATCACTTCTGTATTGTTGTGGTCTTGCGTGTGAGTAAGATTTCCAGAGCTCCTGAGGGGTGCTACATTAGTAGGAGGGATCAAGCCTTCAAGGTAAAGGCGAAGTCCAGTAACAATTTATTATGATGTACTTGTCGCCCTTATGCTAGGACCTGATTACCACTTAACATCAGGTGCGCGATCGATAGGAACTTTTGACATATCATTTCTTATGACGTATTCAAGGCCTGCACAAAAATCCAGCTTGTTGGGAATCACAATTTAGTCTATTTTAACTGGACTTTACCTACAGAGCCCGGTCACGATATTTTCATAACTCTCCCCTTATAGGTAGAATAGTTGTAATACACCCGGCCGCTTTATACTCTGAATTAATTATTCTGTTTGTAAATAAATATTTTGTAAGTAAATTTTCACTTTTTAGTTCGATTTGCCATAAAAGCGCGTTTTTGTAAGGTTTGCCATTGTCAGTGTGAATCGTTGTGGTGTTCCTCTACGTGCAATACATTGTCAAAGGATCATGATTGACTGTAGAAATGTTGTAGACAACTTCTATGTGAAGAGCTCTCACTCTCAGCCAGGCAGTCTACAGGGTGATGTACCTATTCTCCCTTTGACGTCCGATTATGACCTTGACAGGTCGGAAATAGTCGACGTCGAGATGAGTTCTTTTGGCGGTGGGCGAGGCAAAGGTGATTCTGCAGCACAGGCAACTTTTAGCAATATCGAATGCGCTTTCGTTTGTACATTTACTATTAGTTTTTTTTAAATTATTATTTATTTATGTATTTTTCTAGGTTCAACGAAAAAAATCATCTATTCAACTGTGATGACTCTCATCGATGAAACAGAAGTACGAAGAGCTCTCAGAAACGATCCATTCATTAAAAGAATTCTCAAGATATCAGGGAACAGAAGAGCGGAATACTTCAAGAGGCGGATGGCTAAGCAAGAAGCAGAAAGAAGGAAACGCAGAAGATCCTAGTGATGTAATTCTTTTTAAACTAAGTGGTTCACGCGAAGTCGTTAGTTCTTTCGTGATAAAAGGCTTCTCACGGGTAGATAGTTTTATTCCACCTAAGGTTTCATTGCTGTGCTGTTTCTACTTTCTCCCTTGACTATCCTGGGGAGAAGAGACGGGGCTGCCTAAATAGTAGCCTGCAGCCATTCCACCGGTAGTGAGTGTGGTAGTTTTAAGTTTCCCACAATTAAGGCGATGAGGGCCCACGGAGGGCTTTACTGGGTAGGCTTGGCACACACGCCTTCCCCTCCTTTGGGTGGCGGTTACCATGAGGCATTTCTGTAGTTTTAGTAGATTCCCTAATTTCAAAAATAATCAGACCCGCAGCACTTTCATGTGAGCGCACCTTGGATATGAAATTTGTCATATTATATCCTTACTAATATTATAATTTTTTTGTTTGTTCCGCTTTCACGCCGTAACTACTGAACCGATTGCTTTGAAATTTTGCAGACGTAAAGTCAGAAGTCCGGATTAAATAATAGGGTACTTTTTATCCTGTAAAATATCGATATTCCCGAGAATATTCCTGAACTATCCAATTTGGTTGAGTATTTCTCAAGTTTTGTACATTTACATACATTTAAAATAAGTTAACTTGTCAAAACTCGACAACATTTTAGTAGTTATTCTTGCATTGGGATATTGTTGTATATTATTTTTATAACAGTGCTTAGCTACTTTCCGCAGTATGAATTTCTTTTATTTAATCTCACAACAAAACACGTTTGTCATATCTCGCTCTCTTTCCATAATTTGATGAATTTACGCAGAAGCAAAATAGCTCGAAGCGAAGTATTTAATCATTCAAAATACAAATAAAAATTCGCTCCATTTGGAGTGGAGACTTTGGGGACGTGGGGTCCAGAGGCCCGAACTTTATACAAAGAATTGTCCGCTCGCCTCGTAGAGGTTTCTGGTGACCAGAATGCTGGTAAATACCTCGGCCAACGTTTAAGTTGGCCATTCAAAGAGGAAATGTTGCTAGCATTCTGGGCACCCTAAACACTGGAGCGGACTATCTTTTGTAAATATTTTGTATATAGGTAGGTATTCTCTTTTTTTTTTAAATATTTTCATGTATAGGTTTGTTCTTGTTTATGGAAATTATTGTAATTACAACACTGGTAATAAAAATGAGAATTATTACGTTTAATTTGCTGTGTGTAATCAAAAGGTTGTTGAATTTATATAAAGATACTTTATTAGTAGGTGTTGCTTGCAAATATTTCTCGATTTATTCTGGGATAAAAACCGGCCAAGTGCGAGTCGTAATCACGCACGAAGGGTTTCCGTAGCATTGATTGTGTAAATAATATTAAGTACACAAATTTCATTGAACATTTCCAGTGTGTGTATGTTACTATTTATTGATATCGAGCAAAAAGAGGCAAAAAATCGAGTTTTGTTGTACGGAAGTCCCCCTTTTATTATATACTTTATTATATGATTATATATAAAGACAACATAAAACTAAATATTCTGTAAATAGTTTAAACATCTACCTGTCACCGTTATTAGATTTTTTTTATATTGCACTTCAAGATTGACCTCATCCCACCTGATGTTAAGTGGTAATGAGGTCCTAGCTTAAGGGTGACAAGTAAAGCATAATAAATCTGTTACTGGACTTGTCACCCTTACCTTGAAGGCTTGACTGTTACTAATGTAGCGCCCCCCAGCTCTGTAAACCTTACTCACACGCAGGAACACAACAACACAGAAGTGATTGTTATTTGGCTGCGGTATTAATATCACGCTGCGACCGATGGCAGTGAAGAAACAGTGAATGTGGAAAAAATAATAGTACGCGGGCTAAGCCGCGAAAAGGTGCTAGTTGAAATACAATTCGTCCGCAAAACCAGTTTCTTTAAAGTTCAGTTCACACCGCATTCGCAGTTCAGTTTTTTTTCTTTAAAGAGAAACAAACACGTATGTATTTATGCGTCAAAACTTTTTTATTTAATTGGTAGGATATCAAGGCACGTACGTTACACTGTGGACTACCACTTAGGAGGCAGGGTTTGACCCCCCAACTACCACTTAGGAGGCAGGGTTTGACCCCCCACCTCCCACTCTCAGGGGGGTAATCAAGAGCGTGAACTAAGCATTACAAATAGCACTAAATTGAAATATCTCTTAAATGTCAAAGGGCATAGACTAGGGATGAGCGTTGTAGTAAATTAAAACTCTTGACTTGCGTTTGGAAGGAAAGCAATTATCTTCGTAGCCGAGAGGCGAGCGTGCCGGCGTCGCGCCATCTCTGAGGTTCCGGGTTCGATCCCCGGTCGGGTCAATATGGGAAACCAACTTTTCTGTATTGTCTCGGGTCTGGGTGTTGTGGTACCGTTGTTGTTTCTGATTTCTGTAACACAAGTGCTTAAGCTACTTACCACAGAATCAGAGCAATGTATGTGATGTTGTCCAATATTTATTTATTTATATATAAAAGTACCGACACTAACTTGGAAATATTAAACAGAGAAAAAATCTATAACTTATTAGTAAAGAGGTACATAATTATGACTTAGAGACTACGCTATTAATGTATGCACAATATAATAAATAATAATAAAATTCTTTATTTATCATAAACTTAACATTCTAATTACAATGTGGTGTTCTCAACTGCAAAAGTTATAAACTGTAGCGCAGTGAGAGCGCCCTCTCTCAGACAGTAGTTTAAGTTACATACTTATAAGGTAGAAATGTATCACAATGAAAAATAGGTATATAAAGAATAAAAATAAAGAATTTAGATAGCAATTAATTTGTGTGTGTTCGTGAGTGAGATTGTAAGTGTTTGTGTGTGTATGTGTGTGTGAGAGAGAGATATTTGGAGCTGTACCATATTACTGTATATATTTTAGTAGATCTTCTGATTCCTGATACGAGAGGACCACAAGCCAAGTAAATAGTTTACGTCTACAAGCACTAGAGGGCAGGTGATAAATTTGTTGTATTTTATTGGCATAATTGTATAACTTAGCACTGAGGTGTAAGTAATGACGACCGGCAGCTTTAGTGTTACGCTTCATGGTAGGACATACTATGTCTGCTCTGCGTCTTTGAGTCAAAAGTTGACGATCAAAGGCTAACTCTCTATGCTTCCGGAGAATGGTCTGCTGTATGAATAATTTTCGAACAGACAACACATTGCAAACAGAAAAGAGGTCGTCAGTAGGATAACGGAAAGGTTTGGATGTCATCACCTTTAAGACAGCTCTTTGCGCCACTTCTACTTTTAACATGTGAGTTTGCGCAGCAGCACCCCACACTGTGATGCAGTAGGAGATAATTGACTGTGCAAGGGAGAAGTAAATTGTTTTGAGTAGAGCAATTTCGGCAATGTTACGCATCTTCTTAAAGATGTGGATTAATTTGCGAATTTTGGGCGTTAGAGAGTGAATATGCTCCTTCCAGGATAACCAAGAATCTAGGTGTACGCCAAGGTATTTAATAGTCGGGACACGTTCCAACACAGGGCAGTCACAAGAGACATCAGGTGATACACAGGTATGCACAGAAACTGTTAGGTGATCAGGTAGCTGAGTCCTCGCAGTGTAGGAGAAGGTGAGGTATTTACTTTTCGATACATTTAAGGTCAACAGGTTTGAGTTTAACCAGCGAGTGACAGTTCTCAAAGCCAATTGAGCACAAACATAAACCTCTTCCCAATCTCTCCCAGACACGAGAATAGCTGTGTCATCAGCATAGGAAAATAGTTTGCTGTTTTGCATATTGAGATCACATAGTTCATTCACATAAATGAGGAACAATGTCGGCCCGAGGACACTGCCCTGGGGCACTCCAAAAGAAACGTCTTCTTCTCTGCTAACTACGTCATCGATCACAACAGCTTGCCTACGACCCGAGAGATAGCTTCTAAACATCTCCAGCGACAAGCCCCTTATTCCAATCGTATCCAACTTTCGCAGGAGGATGGGAATGGAGACAGTGTCAAATGCTTTTGAAAGATCTAAGAATATGCCCATAGACTTACGGCCTGTATCTAGATTTTTTATAACTTCTGTTGTAAGATTTAGTACGGCATCCTCAGTAGACTTTTGTCTCCTGAAGCCAAATTGGTTGTCTGATAGAATGTCGTGCTTACTAAGGAAATCAATCAATCGTTTGTTGAGCACTTTTTCGAATATCTTGGAGAAAACACTTAAAACTGAGATGGGTCTATAGTTGTTGACACTATCTTCATCCCCGGCCTTAAAAATGGGGTGAACCAATGCCTTTTTGAACGCTGTTGGAAAAGTGCCAGTAGTTAAACATCGGTTGAACACTGAGGTTAGGATGGGACTCAGTATTTGTTTAGAAGCTTTGACAACTGAGGTTGGAATTCCATCCTAGCCCACAGCACAATGTTTCTTGAGGTTGTTTATAATACACTCAATTTCTCTATCTTCAACATCGAACAGTGCCATGGACTGAGATGAACTGTTTGGAAAGGTCATAAGTGTGCTCGTGACATTTGGTGAATCGATTTTAGACGCCAGTTCTTTACCTACATTTGCAAAGAAGCTGTTTACTTTGTTGATATCTTGACATGAGTCATGACTTATGGTTAGCAGTTTATGTGACGGATTTTCTTTACGGTTCATATAAGAGACTCTTTTAATGATCATTAATGATCAATATGTCATTTATTAAGAAGTTACGACAAAAGTTGCGAGGCTGCTGATGGGCAGAAAATCCGAATGCGGTGTGCTATTAGCCAATCAACAGTAAAATGTAAAACAGTAAATAATAATAGCACACCGCACTCGTATTTTCTGCCAATCAGCAGCTGACGCACTGACTTGAATCGATTTTGACGTTTATTAAGAGCGCGATAAAATTTAGTCGCGTGGCGCATACTTGCCTTGAATGTTTCTTAAGAAAGAATTCACAGCCCTAGATGTTTAATATTAAAATCGCCGACATTTTCTAACCTCCATGTTTTCAAAATGGCCGCCTTCCTTAATGATTGAAAAATTCGCAACAAAAAATTCCCTTTGGAGATTATACCAAAGCTACAAAGGTTTTTGAGATCTTTTAAATCGTTTCGTGACAAAATCAAACACGTAGCTCAGTTTGTTTGGCGCGAAAAACTAATTTAGTTTTTTATTATGAAAATCAATGCCAATTTTTCGTTGTAATCTGATAACTCATGATCTTATTCACAATCTTAATCAATTAATTTATTCATGTCGGTTACAAGTACAGCACTACCCCATGCTCTCGAACTACCTACATCTTAGAGCTCCTGGAAGGCTTGAAAACCAGCGCAGACAGGGAGTTCGGCTCCGTGTATGCATTAGCTGAACCACTTCCTTTTATTTGTGCTAATATTGAACTTGATTAAAATATACAAAAAAGTTAAAATATTTAGAGATATACTGGTTTGTCATCAATATTGTTAATGCTTTCTTCATTGCATGTATTGTATTATAATAATTGTTAACATTCTAACGCCACTCTTATGCGTGGGGAACTAGCAGGAGCCAGGGCTCTTGCTATTTTCCCAGGCAGTTGGTTTCCACCAGAATACCAGCGCTGCTGCGGTGTTATATATGCTGTAGCAGCATTTGCTGAGGTAGAACCCAAGTTGGCCTCACACGATACCTTATGTTTTATGTAGACTGTCTAATATTGTGTGTGTTCAGTAATTGTGTGATCGTCAATAAATAAATTTTTCTTTCTTTCTTTCTTTTGTCTTCCTGTGTAGCGTAAGATAGTTTAATTAGAAATGTTGTAGTTTAAGGAAAAAGACAATAAACCATTTTTTATTACTTATGCATCGTCAAAATGTATACAAACCAAAATTGAAGCTACAGCCGGTTCGCAACCTAATCCTACCGAGCAGAATCCGGCAAGAAACTTAGTAGTTACCCTAATATTTAGAGCTAGAGAACTTAAAACTATGGTGTGCGAGCGAGCAGACAATCATGGCCATATTATAAGTTTATCGTGTAAATATTCATATAGTTTGTAGTACCCTTTTTTCATCAAACATGATTTAATATGGACCTTAAATCTATGCATGGGTAAGTCATTATAATAATAATACATTGCGGTAACTTGTTGAATATTTTTATACTTAATCGTTGTACTGGTTTTGCAAAGCCTATGGTTTGAAATAGCGAGCTTATGTATATTTCTTGCGTTAACAACGGATTTTTATTGAACAAATTAGGATTTTTGTGCATTTACATGATGCAGTCAAAAATTAATTGTGAGAAATCATTCCTTTTTCCTGTAGAATATATAATTTTAGAATTGTTATTAGTATATGCTTAATGTAAATAAATAGTACCTATTGTTCATTATTTAATTGTCATGTATGATGTAACAATGTATCTTGCTACACCCTTACAGGGTTCTTGTATTAATAGTCTTAAAACTTGTTTGTTCTATGATTTTGTTACAATGTAATGCAAGAAATAAATAAATAAATCATGTCATTTCATGATCTTGTTCCAGTCCGCATTGAGTCGGAGTTTAATAACATTGGAGCTTTCAAGCTCTCAGTTTGAACTTAATAAAGCTTTGTTGTCGGTAGTGCATTGCCGAGGGCGTGGGCTTTGAACTAGGGGGTACAATGGGTGACCACACTTATGCCAGGCTTGTGGGATAAACGGGACAAATAATTATAATTTTACAAGCTTTTATTTAACTTGCAATTGAAAGACGAAAGAGTTTACTTCGTTTATTTAAATAAAAGATTTTTGATAATTGAAAATATGTGACTTTAATTAAGGCGGTAAAACGTATTCGTTTAGTTAAAACAGTGGCGGTGATCTGACCAATTTTTAGCTACTACCAACCTGACACAATAGTATGTTGCGTTCAGTATTTAACAGCAATATAGGTAGAATCTTCCAAATTAATTATGAACCAATCTTCAACTGATTGTGGTGAAATTTACAAGCGTAGCTTATATGCCAATATATGGTTTGCTATGTAATGTCATTCTAAATCCAACATGGCGATAATCCACGAATATTTTTAAGAGCTTGTCAACGGCTTAGATGGCCCTCTTTTGTAGCACAAAGAGGCTACAATGAAGTTCTTTTCGTTTCGTTCTTGCGTGAAAGAATGACAATACCTTCAATACGGTTACGCTTCGAGAAATCCCGTCATTTGTCAATGCGAAAAACCGTCATGCACCATCGTTTATAATTTCTAAGCATTTCCGGATGTTCCGTTTTACCTGAGGCCGCCTGGGGGTCTACTCTCATAAACGAAATATGTCGGATCCGACAACGGATGGCAATTTTTAATCCTCATAACCATAAAGCAATCACTTCGAATGCAAATTAAGCGTTTTCAAAAAACAACATATTATTTATGCAAATCAAAAACCACGTCTTCATTCCCAAATTTTTGAATAATCTTCAAAAACGAAACCTTTCGTTTGTTCGTTTCGTTTTCGAGAGTACCCCTGGACACCCTACACCGACCTTTAACGATTCGCAAATATTGCGCTACAGTGAACGTTGGTTCCGCACCTGTGCTCTGTATTGTGGATTTAACAACTACGCAGGTACTCGCTTTGTATAGCACTTATGTCGTAAGAATAAGGACTAATTGAATTGCAAGCGTTTATTTTTTTTTTGACGACTTCGGTGGCGCAGTGGCTAAGGTAGGCGCCCAAAGCGCGTAAGGTCCCGGTCAGGTCAATTTGGAAAACGAACTTTTCTCAATTGACTTGGGTCTGGGTGTGCTGGGATGACGCCCCCAGTTAGTATCCGTCGTCTGGTACTCATAGTACAAGGGAAAACCTTAGTTTGAGACCAGGTGATTAGTGTGATTGTCTGGCGCATTTATTTATTTAATTGCCGACTGTACGGTTAGTTTTCGAGTGGTAGCATTTTTTTTATATTATACTTCAAGATTGACCTCATTCCACCTGATGTTAGGAAAAGTACAGCATAATAAATCTGAATACTGAACTTGTCGCCAGTATATTTATTTATTTTTTATTTTATATTGCACTTCAAGATTGACCTCATCCCACCTGATGTTGTAATGAGGTAATGACGTTGTAATCAAGTGGTAATGAGGTCCTAGCTTAAGGGTGACAAGTATAGCATAAGAAATATGTTACTGGACTTGTCGCCCTTACCTTGAAGGCTTGACCCCTGCTACTAATGTAGCACCCCCAGGAGCTCTTGAAACCTTACTCACACGCAGGAACACAACAACACAGAAGTGATTGTTATTTGGCTGCGGTCTTCTGTAAGGTGGATTTGCGGATTTACCAGAAGGCTGATTAAGCTTAACTGAGCCTAGGGCGGTTGATTTTAGGGGGCGGCTAATTTGCCCCAAAATTATTAATTAAATAGAATCATGGGGGGGAAGGGTATAGAAATGCATAGGTCAAGGTCAGAAGGAGCTGCAAACTTTGAATAACCTACCCACTGCTTGTCGCCCTTACCTTGAAGACTTGACCCCGTCGACTATGATCATGTAGTATGATTCAATTAATCAATGAATCTATCAAATATTTCTTTATTCAAGTAGGTTATACAAATATTATAACACTTTAAATCGTCATTGAACACAATGCAAAGTGATTCTACTGCCGGTTTGGAACCTATATCTACTGAGACACCGGTAAGAAACTCAGCAGATCAGTTACAGTAGCAGTATCTAACTTATAGCTATGTGTAGACTACTCAACCAAGTCATATACTTTTGTTTTGATGAGTGAATAAAACATTTAGTATTTACTTTTGAGAGGTAAGCTGGAGCATTTCAATTTAATACGAGATTAAAATTTAACACCCCAACAGTTCATGACTTATGAGAGGCCAAAATGTAAACTGATTTACGTTGTTGACTTAACCTAATAATATCGCCATATTGAAAAGCGGCCATCTTGGGTTTCAAATTTATCAAAGTACTAGCTGTGCCCGCGACTTCGTTCGCGTGGACTACATCATTTTATGGTCGGTTTAAGCCCTTTCTTCCCTAATATTCGAAACAAAAAGTAGTAGATATTTTAATCCAAGTTTCGAGCTATATTTGTGCCAAATTTCATATCTCTAACTTCAAAAATAAAAATTTTTCAATATAAACTTCCAAAGGTGGTATTACCCCCCTCCCCCCCTTATTTTCTAATAAAAAGTAGCCTATGTCCGTTTTTGAGATTCAACGTATACCTATACCAAATTGCATCAAAATCGGTTGAGAGGTTTAAGCAGGAAAGCGTAACAGACACACAGACAGACAGACAGACAGACAGACCGACAGACAGACAGAGTTACTTTCGCATTTATAATATTAGTAGAGATATAGTAGGTACCTACTCAACTTTCAAAATATCTACATATGATATATTTTATTTTTTGTGCAATACAGTTTTTGAATAAATAAAAAACTTCAAATCAGACCATGCTTTGCCCCATTAACCCCAACGGAATTTAACATACATTCACTGATTTTGCGCTTGAAAACGTTTCAAGGGAAGGCTTGTCATAAAAGTTGGACCTGTTTTCGGTATTATGGCACCGTCCATTAATCAGGTGAGGCTCAAAAAAGAGGGGGGTCTTTAAAGAATCACGAAATATCACAAAAGAGGAGGGGGTGTAGTAATATATCATGAGTATTTATTTTTTTCGCATCGAGTAAAGATTGGCGCCCTTAATTCAATTCAATTCAATATCTTTATTGCATTTCACATGGAGTAAGTTAATAATAATAATAATAAGATTGGGGTAAGGGGTACTCCCTTGAAACTTTTTAAAGACTACCTGACAGATCGTAGACAGAGAGTAAAGATAGATAATCTTGTCAGCGAGGAGGTGAAAATGACCTATGGAATCCCACAGGGCAGTATAAATGGACCTACACTGTTTCTTATCTATATGAACGAGCTCTGTAATCTCCAGCTCAACAATGGCACTATAGTTACCTTCGCTGACGACACAGCCCTATTTTTTACGGGTGACAGCTGGCACGATGTCTTCAACAGTGCTCAACAGGGAATGCAAAAGGTTACAAATTGGCTACAAAGCAACATCCTAACGCTGAATGTGACCAAGACAAAGTATGTAGCTTTTGCACACCGATCCCATCTTCTTCCTCCTACTTCACTTGACATCACTGTTCATTCCTGTCCCATGGGTTCTTTGAGCTGCTCTTGCCCCTCACTCGAGAGGACAGATACGATCAGATACCTCGGAGTGATTTTGGATCAAACTCTTACCTTTGGGCCGCACGTCCAGGTACTAACCACGAGGATGAGAAAATTGATACACATTTTTAGAACTCTTAACCAGGTGGCACACCGGAAAACGGTAAAAATGGTGTACTATGCCCTCTGCCAATCAACCATAGACTACTGCATTTCATCATGGGGTGGTGCAGCAAAAACACATCTCATCCAGTTGGAAAGGACTCAAAGGTGCATCCTAAAGGTGAGTACTGGCCTTCCTTACCGATTCCCCACGAAAACCCTTTACAGAGAGTGGGAAGTACTGACTGTTAGACAATCGTTTATCTTGCAAACGATTCTCAAAAGGCACTCTCAGCTCCAGTACGACCCTGGCCTCAACAAAGATAAACGACGTAAAGGGACAGTCTGTCAGGTCGAATCATTTCATACACGTCACTCAAAAAATTTCTACTGTTTCCTGGGCCCATACCTTTACAACAAAGTTAATAAGGCACTATCTGTGTATCATCTCACAAAGTCCTCCTGTAAAACTATAGTTACGCATTGGTTGAAGACCCTGGACTATACAGAAACAGAAAACTTACTGTATAAACATATTTAACTGAAACTACAGTTACAGACTTAATACATTAAATTTAGTAAATTTACTCATTGAAACAAAAATCACACAAACTACGGGAATGTAAAATATATAAATATAATGATAACAATATTATTCAAATTTATTTCCAATACTTACGATAGACTACCTTAAATGTTATAAAATTAACTATTAACACATTTACACAACATCATACAAATCAATAAATAAAACAAACAAAACCTAAATTACATACTCACTCATGCTTTATCTAAGTTATGTAATGTACTTAATAAAATTTTTATGATATTGCCATGTCTAACATTTTATTTTATTTTATTATTATTATTATTATTTTTTCATGTTATCTGTTAATTATAGTTATAATAATTTAAGGCTATAGATTATAATACAATTTAAAAAATTAGAATAAGTTATTACCCTTTCTAGTATGGGTTATTAATTGTAATTACATTTTCACGATTATAATATAGCATGTTATGTTTGTAATATAATTATTGCTCAGCATACGATCAGAAAATCAGTACTCAATAAATAAACTACTTGGGGGTGGAGTCTGGAGACCTGTACTACGGGTTTCTTCTGGAAACCTATTTCAGGCTCCAGTCTCTCACACAAGGGTTTACGCCATCATGTACCTTGTTTTTTGCGATAAATATGCAATGTAACCTTTTTGTGAGAGAAAATAAATAAAATAATGAATGAATGAAAATGGCGTAGGGAAGTGACGAGCCCATCGCCCGCTGGTGAGAGTTGGTGATCTTCGCACCATGAAGAGCGACAACTCTCTATCAGTGCAGTCAGTCTCCCCAGGGCAGCTTGTGGCGGGCTGAATGGGATTGACACCCCTTGGGACCCGTGCCCCTGAGAGTCGACCAGGCCCCTCTCTCCGCTTGCCTTAGTTGGCCGGTGGGAGTGGACCCCACAGGGGCCGCAGGACTCTCACCTCTGGCTTGCCTTAGCCGGCCGTCCAGAGTGGGGCGTCAGAGCTATATGCTCGCAGGGTGGAAGTGAAAGATGCCTAAGTCGCGAGTTGGCACAGTGGCGTAAGCCACTGGGTAGAAAGCGGTGCACACCTCTCCACACCCTGAGCCGCTCACACAATGTTGCTCCCCGTCGCTCCTGCTTCGTGCCTCGAGTGGGCGACCAATGGGGGGCCCATGACAGTGAGATGGCGAGTCACCACCTGCCCATTTTAATCGTGTTTTTAAACATTGATCGGGCAAGTGCCATAGTCCTTCCCATAGTCCCGGTTATCCAGTCCATTAGCACCTCAACCCAATAGCCCAGATTCTTTGTTCTTCCACTCCATTCCATAGTCCTGCACTGACCGGGGGTTGTCCTTGGCTGCATTTTATAGTGTATACAGGGATAATCGTCGGTCGGTGTCACATTACATTTAGATCATACTTGTTTTTTTAAAGGGCCTCTACGTGTTGGCTTCGGCCCCATGCACGCCTCCCAAAAGTCCGGGACTCTGTAGTCCCGAGATATTGGAAAAAAACAAATAATAATAATAATAGTTTATTGCTTTTTCTCTCACACAGAAAATCAGATACAAAGTCTTATCCTAAGATACTCTAATACAGACAGATTCTCTTAAGATTAACTACATGTGAAGCCCTGTAGAGGGCGTTGCAATGATTCTATATAAGGTTTTTATAAAATCTATTAGAGGTTAACACTTATTAAACTAGTAAGGTATTCTAAGACAACATTAAATAAATCTAATAACTTTATATCAACAATTTAGCAGCCAGGATTTATCTTAATAAAAGATGATTGATTGTACTCAACCTGTATTTTACTAAAAATATTTAAAAAATCTTTGTAGGTGCTAAAAAATATATCAATTTCATAATCACTACTGTGGACTTATACATTTTAGAGGGTGGGTGAATAAAGATTGTTTAAATAGTATGCTACTTGTCACAGAACATATTAAGGTATACTCATGAGACAGCATGGCAATCGATTTCAAATACGACATGAAGAAACCCGATGCGTTCTTGTGTAAACAAAGATTATTGTCTTGCATCTAGGGCTGCCGCCATTTTGAACAGCACATAGCCATTTTGGAATTTAAAATGAGCCCCCACCACACAGTTTGGCATCGTTTTATCTATGCCAATTTTTTTTTGACGTGACGTCTTATGGAAGTATTTCTATGGTCTTTCTACATGCACGAAAAAACATGACTCATGAGGCGTTACCTCGCTCTGAGGCGTTCCATTAAAGGCTTGAAGTGCGAGCGAGAGTGAGCGATGCGTCCGCGCACAGCTGCTATACAATAATACATTTACATATTTAAATGTTTATAGCGACGATAATTGCAATAAAATTAAAATTTTCTTTGTAAAATGCAACCCATTCCATCAGTATTTTAATAAATAAATAAATATAAATATAAATATTGGACAACATCACATACATTGCTCTGATTCTGTGGTAAGTAGCTTAAGCACTTGAGTTACAGAAATCAGAAACAACGACGGTACCACAACACCCAGACCCGAGACAATATGGAAAAGTTCGTTTCCCATATTGACCCGACCGGGGATCGAACCCGGAACCTCAAAGATGGCGCTCGCCAAAGTCAGGCACGCTTGCCTCTCGGCTACGGAGGTCGTCTTACTATGATATGAATTTTATTATGACGTTGTCACGTTCAACTATCGTCAGTAAACTTATGCCCAGTTCCAATATTTTACCATTCGTAATGTGTCAAAAATGACAATCTGTTTTTCTCTTACCGACTAGGAGTCGTTAATACCGTTTAACAATTTACTTTACATATCAGCTCTCATGAGTCGACCGTCAGTCGATTTTGGCTAACGCCTGGTATAAATTATTACTATCTTTAACTAGAACAGTTCTTTTTTTAAATATTTTTTTCTTATGGTTACTCATAGTGCAATTATGTTTCTTTCCAAAAAATCCGAGTATCTACTTAAAGTGTGGCAACCCTAGCAATCTAAGTACGAGTACTGTCCGGGGCTTCCTCGTTGCACAAGCAAATCGTCACCACACGATAGTTGCATACATTACTGTCCGTCCGTGCATCCATTGTGTCGACATACGAAAGTCAAGCGACGCTTGCTTCAGTAGAAACATTGATGGGTGTCCAAATGAACATAGATGATAGATATCCATGTTCACAAATTCGCATTCAATTAATTAATAAAGAGAGGTAGGGCATAGCGATTGATCGCTCGAACTGGAGCAGCCCGACTGGTGATATACCTCCACCTTACAGAAGACCGCAGACAAATAATAATCACTCGGGTGTTGTTGTGTTCCTGCGTGTGAGTAAGGTTTCCAGAGCTCCTGGGGGGTGCTACATTAGTAGCAGGGGTCAAGCCTTCAAGGTGAGGGCGACAAGTCCAGTATCAGCTCTATTATGCTGTACTTGTCGCCTTTAAGCTAGGACCTCATTACCACTTAACATCAGGTGGGATGAGGTCAATCTTGAAGTGTAATATAAAAAAATCTTTAATTTAAAAACAGTTAGCAGTTTTATATTATTATTGTCCTTGGTTTTGCAATTTTTCATAACGTGTTTTTAGGGTTCCGTAGCCAAATGGCGAAAAACGAAACCTTTATGGATTTCACAGCCTCTTTTTTCCGAAACTATAAAACCTATACTGTTAAAACTTAACTTAGTACTTATTAAGATTTTTCACAAAAAAAAAGCTATACTTTTAGGGGCGCCCCATACTTAAAACCGAGACTCGAAACTTTTTTTTTCTTCAAAGCAATACAAAGTGTTTTAATTTTTCGCAATTTATCTTTGATTCAATCAACTCCAATATAAACTTTTATATAATGTTCTTTATTGCTACGGAACCCTTCATGGGAGAATCCAACTCGCACTTAGTCTGTTTGTTTAGCACTACTTCAGACCTTTTATTTAATACATAATATATTGCACCATAGACCACATACATACGCTGCGTCAGATTATACAGAAGGCCGAGGAGTATAATCGGCCTCTGTGTCTAGCGTATGTGGACTATGAGAAGGCCTTCGATTCAGTCGAGACTTGGGCGGTGCTGCAGTCCCTCCAGCGGTGCCAAATTGACTATCGGTACATCGAAGCGTTGAAGTGTTTGTATAAAAACGCCACCATGTCAGTTCGAATCCAAGATAGAGGCACGAGACCGATCCCACTGCAGAAAGGTGTCAGACAGGGGGACGTAATTTCCCCGAAACTGTTCACCGCTGCATTGGAGGACGTCTTCAAGCTTCTCGATTGGACCGGACTCGGCATCAACATCAATGGCGAATACATCACTCACCTTCGATTCGCAGACGATATCGTGGTCATGGCAGAATCCCTGGAGGACCTTGGCACAATGCTCAATGACCTCAGCAGTGTTTCCCAACGGGTTGGTTTACGGATGAACATGGATAAAACCAAGGTAATGTTCAATGTCCATGTGACTCCGGCACCAGTATCTGTTGGGAATGCGATTCTCGAAGTTGTCGATCATTACGTCTATCTGGGACAAACTATCCAGTTAGGCAAATCCAACTTCGAGAAAGAGGTCAACCGACGAATCCAACTCGGCTGGGCAGCGTTCGGGAAGCGTAGGCATATCCTCACGTCCAAAATTCCCCAGTGCCTGAAGAGAAAGGTCTATGACCAATGTGTGTTACCAGTGATGACTTACGGAACTGAGACGTGGTCTCTGAATGTTGGCCTCATAACGAAGCTCGAAGTTGCGCAGCGTGCTATGGAGAGGGCTATGCTCGGCGTTTCCCTACGTGATCGAATCCGTAATACGGAGATCCGTAGAAGGACCGGTGTATTCGACATAGCCCGAAGAGTTAGCACGCTGAAGTGGCAATGGGCAGGCCACATCGCTCGTAGGACCGACGACCGTTGGGTAAAGAGGGTCCTCGAGTGGCGACCACGTACCGGACGACGCAGCGTGGGGCGGCCCCCAACACGATGGACTGACGACATCGTCAGATGTGCGGGGAGCCGCTGGATGCAGATAGCGCAGGACCGCGCGTTGTGGCGTTCTGTAGGGGAGGCCTATGTCCAGCAGTGGACGAAAAGAGGCTGATGGATGGATGGATGGAATATATTGAAGAGTTATACATTTTCTGTAATTGGAAAAAAAATACCTTAGTTTGATACAATTAAATACGGATTAATACCCGTTCCAATATTTAAAAAAAACGATCCGTTTTAATTAAGGTTAGTTATTAATTATACGAGGCGTAAGCTGAAAACGACCGACTGACTGTCTGTTTCTAATATTTAAAGTTCGCTAGTGCGGCGTAAAGTACTATAAAAATAAAAAAGACCGACTGACAACTGATGAACAGCTGGTATGGAAAGGAAATTATATTACCGACTCGGTTGAAGTAAAACGTATAATAATTTTTGACACATTACAAATCGTAAAATATTGGAAACGGGGATTAAAAAATTGCAACATACAAATGAATCGATTCCTACGCTCATACCCAATCAAGCATGCTTATTAATTAAGCATTGTAAGGAGGTTAGGTGATATGAATGAAACAGCGACTTACATCTTACTGACTTTAATCATTGAGTAACAAGATTATTTATATTTAATTAACTAGGTCATTCACCCAGTACATATCCACCACATTATCCTCGCAGGGATAAAATAAAATGAAATACTCTTAAAACTATTTTATTTTATTTTACGCAAAAAAACATAATTTTGAATAAGTAGATAACATATTTAGGTATAACATCGTTACATTCATTTATTTTATATTTGAATAAGCATTTTTTTTTTATATTCCTTATTTACTATGATTACACATTGGGAGTAAATAATTTGGTTCTATTTTTATGAATGGTGTCAACTTTACCATCTTTCTCTATCAATACATTGGGTGATTCATCCTTGATAACTTTATATGGGCCTAAGTATAAACTATCGAGCTTGTTACCGGTCTCATTCTTAATTAAGATTAAATCGTTCTCTTTATATTTAATTGGGTTAGTATACGCGTCGAACTTACCTTTCCTCTTTATTTTACTGCTAATTAAATTATTACGCGCTTCCTTTTGGGATACTTGCAACCTATAACGTAATTCTATAGGGTAGTGTTCACTATTGTAGAGAGGTTCTACTTGTTTACTTAAATTACTAGGTAAATTGCACTGCTTACCATACACTAGTTCAAATGGGGTAAATTTCGTAGCCGAATGTACTGAAGTGTTGTACGCGAAGCACCAATAAGGTATCCACGTGCTCCATGTTTCTGGGCGGTTATTACACTGTATGCGTAAAAATGCCCCAAGATTTTTATGAGTGTTTTCAAGGGCTCCTATACTTTCGTGATGGTAAGCGGTGGAATTTAATTTATTTATGTGTAATAAACTACATACCTCTTTCATAATTGTGGACATAAACTCAGTTCCTCTATCTGTTGCAATTTCTTTCGGTATTCCATGTCTTAGCACAAAATTATTTACAAAATTTTTAGCAACCTCAGTCGCACTTTTCGTTACTAAAGGATATGCCTCAACGTATTTGGACAATTCGCATTGAATAGTCAATATATAATTATAGTTATAATGATCTCTATCTAACGGACCTACTATATCTAAATAAATTTTATCGAAGGCCGTCTTTGCGGTCGACGTAATTACCATTGGCTCTTTTATTGGCGTTGAGTGCTTTTGTTTTTGACATTGACTACAACGCTTTACAAATTCACTTATATCATTTTCTAATCCATTCCAAAAATAGTATTTCTTTATATTATTTAACATTCGTCTTTTACCTGCGTGGCCACTCGTAGGCAAAAGATGAAAATCATTTAAAATACATCTTCTATCATCTTTATTTTCTATTCTTTTTATTTTTGAAAGGATACAAAAACGTAAGTTAGCCCAATTATTATTACTATTTACTTCTCTTATCAATTTATCTATAAAATCATTATTATTACCTTCTTTTATTAAATATATTTCATCAATATTTAACGATTTGCAAAACTTTCCTAGCTCTCTCACAAAGTCGGCTCGCGTCCATTGCGATCGAGATGCTGGATTTATGTATATCATTCTTTTCCCGGGAACATAACTAAATACACTATTTTCCTTATTGATTTCATGGCTTTTTCTTAATGTCAAAAGTTCTCTTGACTCTATCATTCTTAATTCCACAGACTCTTTTGGTTTGATATGAGTTTCTACAACGCACGGTTGATCAGCCCGTTTGTTTGATGAATTCATATCTACCAAAATACACTCATTCTTCTCCTTACTTGCATTTTTACGTTGTCTTCTTGTCATAACTTGGATTACTCTTTCATTCATCTCTTTCAAATCTTTTATAGATAACCGAGATAATGCATCTGCAGCTGAATTATCTGGTCCTTTAATATATTCCACACTAAAATCGTACTCTTCCAAAGCAAGTCTAAATTTGATAAGCCTACTTGAGGGGTCTCTCATATTAAATAAATATAATAAAGGTCTATGATCCGTCAAAACCTTAAAGGATCGTCCGTATAGGTAAGGTCTAAAATGTTTGACTGCCCAGACTATGGCCAAGAGTTCTTTTTCTACCGTGGGATAATTTTTCTCTCCTTTATTTAGGCTCCTACTGGCATAGGCTATTGGTTTTCCATTCGAATTAGACAACACGGCACCTAACGCATAACCGGAGGCATCTGTATGTAAAATAAATTGACTGTTTTCTGAAAAATCGGGGTACTGTAATACGGGTGGAGAAGCCATGATATTTTTAAGCTTTTCAAAAGAATTTTGACATTCGTCATTCCAAATAAATGGTACGTTTTTACGACATAAACTATTCAAACGGTATGTTATTTCTGCAAACTGGGGGATGAATCGCCTGTAGTAGTTGGCAAAGGCAACAAATCTTCTAGTTTCCTCTAAGTTTTTTGGAACTGGATAATTTTTAACTATTTCTATTTTTGATGGATCAGGTAAAATACCATTTCCTGACACAACATGGCCTAGATATAAAATTTCTTTCTTTAAAAAGTCACACTTGGCTGGATTAAGTTTGAGATTTACATCTCTTAGTCGAGAAAAAATGTCTAACAGATTTTTATTGTGTTGGGTAAGATTTCTTCCAAAAATTACAAGGTCATCCAAGTATAATAGGCATTTTTCGTGATTTAATCCACTCATGGCAATAGTCATCATTCTAGAAAACGCGCTAGGGCTGGTCTTAAGTCCCATAGGTAACCTAGTCATTTGGTATTGACCTGACGCGAATGCTGTATATTTACGACTATTTTTATCTAATGGTACAGAATAATATCCTTGATAAAGGTCTAAATGGGTGAAATAAACACTTCCGGATAAAGAGTCTAACACCTCGGTTATGTTAGGAAGAGGGAATTTATCGTCCTGTATTACATTATTAAGTTTACGATAATCCACTACTAGTCTCCACTTTTTCGTTCCATCAGGGCTCTTTTTGGGAACTAAAAGTAACGGACTTGACCACTCGCTTTTAGCTGGTTCAATAATTCCTTCGTTTAACATACTTTCGATTTGTTTCTTAACCTCCGATTTTTGAGAATATGGCAATCTATATGGTTTCGTAAAGATAGGTTCAGTATTGTCTTTTAAACTAATTGTGTGTTTATACAAATGTGTTGTTGTAATTTTGTCATTTGATAAACAGAAAATATCTGAAAACTTGGCACACAGACTCTCAATAGACATACGTTCCTCATTATTTAAATGTTTCAAGTTCAAAATAGAAAATAATTCCTTCACTCTCTCAGAACTTTTATCTACTTTATTAAATGTACACATATTATATTCACTTAAATTATGTAAGATTGGCGAAATATTTTCTAATTGAATTTCCTGTTCTGTTGTATTTAGTACTAAAATTGGTATACGGTTTCCGATAGGCTTTACTATAGAGTTAGCTATGTATATTCCGTCACTAATCTCAGATGCACAGACTACACATTCATCATATAAACTAGTTTCAATATAGTGTATTGACTCCGATCTCGAAGGAAGTACAAAAGTACGAGTACTTGAGCTACTTGGGTTCGTTTCAATGTTTAAATTAATTTGTTTATTAAATGAATCAATTAATGACAAAGTTTTATTACTTAAATTTATAATCGATTGAAACCTATTAAGAAAGTCATTACCAATGATACCATCGTCCTTACAAGGTAATGAGTTGAAAACATAAAACTTGTGACTAAGGCTCATATCTCCCGATGTTAGATGTAAACAAACAGATCCTATTGCGCGACTTGAGCCTCCTATCCCATTTACAACAAAGTTCTCTTTATGGATTGGAATGTTTTGTGCTAAGATATGTTTATATTTCACGGCTGAGATTGAGGCGCCGGTATCAATTAACCAAGAATAAGGTTCATTTTGCACTGATAATTTAACAGAACAAATATTGTTACTATTTGCTAAAATTTGATGTTTATTTTTAGTCTCGAAAAAATGTATTTTCTGGCTCTTGGTTATTTGTTTCCGTTACCACACGAATTTGCTGGTTTCCCGACCTGTTGGTGCCCCTATTGTAGTATGACATACCTTGCGACTGGTGCGGTATATTTGACGAACGCTGTCCTTGGGCAGCAAATCCGCGTCCGCGACCTCGAAACCCCTGGTTAGCAGCTCTCGGCTGACTGTAATTACCTCGGTGCTGGACGTAGTAATGTCTCTGCGGTCCTTGATACGCGGTGCCCCTGTTAAAGCGACCACGGGTAGGCTGACCTCTGTAATATCTATTATTAGAACGAGAATATTTATTAGGGTACCTCATCGTCATCATCGTATCCTGGGAAGTCGAAGGGACCGACAAATTCTCATCGACGGCAGCCTGTATTGCGTCCTTCAAATTGTTAAAATTTCTGGCCGAAATAATCGTATTGAGTCTACGATTTCGCAATCCGTCTGCAAAACGTTTTATTGCAAGTTTCTCATTCAATGGTTTCAAAACTTTATAACTATCACTGTCACCTCCTGATTGCGAGATCGTAAGCTCTGTAAAAAGTTCTGCTATCTTATTCCCATAGTCACTCAAACTCATTTCATTCTGTCTTATATTTATTAATTGATTTTGTAAGGCCGTAGCTGATTTTTGTGGGAGTAATAATTTTTTCATATCTATCACAAGGTCATTTACTGAGTCATAATCCTGTGCTAAACGTAATTTAGCAGACTGGGACAAACGGCTCTTTAGTACAAAACTAATTAATGATATTTTGGACGCCGTTTTCAAAATGCTTTCGTAATATTCTATGGCATCTATGAGTTGTCTAGTAATATGCACCTCATCTGTCATGACTGGCAACAAATTCAACGCAGTTTTTAGTTCAAAATCCATATTGCCGACTTTTTTTTCTACTTGTTTGATGTCAGATGAATCACACAACGCTAACACTTCCTTATATAATGAGCCGAAACTTACACAAAATTTATTTATTAAAATCACCTCTTTATTACCTATATTTCCCTTTTCTATCTCAATTGACAGTTCATTAACTATACATGTATATCTTGTAAATATTTCATTTGTCTCACTTAATTTTTTAATCAAAATATTACCATATCTACGGGAAGGACCTATTTTGATTAAGTAGGTACGAACTTCCTTCAATTTTCTAAATAAAATATCTAATTCGTCTATCATAGCTTACCTTCATAATAATAGTAGTTTATTATAGTTGACACCATCACGGTAAATTATATTTACTTATATCTAATTTGTAACTAATGTCCCTTTTATTCGTTGAAACCTAATACCGCATATTTTAGATACGAACGTAAATTTCCGCGCACTTTATTTGCACTTCACTCACATATCGCTTACACGGGATCTTGATATTGTTGACCCTTCCTCTGAGAGGTTTCGCGTCTGCTGGTCCACCTGGTATTTCTATGGAACTCCTGATTTATCCACCGTACATGACATTTCCTATACAACCGGAATATTATGTAGAGCAGCCCAACAAACATCAGCAGCACAATAATTATTATCAGTATGGTGATGGTCGAGAGATGAAATTTCAATTCCTGTACCGATGAGTTATTATTTCCTGTGGCGGAATTCTGGACTATCACTGTCTCCTCCTTGGACTGGTTTTTACCCATGTTTCTTCTTTATGGTTCGTCACAAAAACTGGAGAAATAGCGTCGCGATAGCGAGCAATAAAATCAATGATCTGGAACATTGTTACATTGGTGCACGAAGTCCTTTGTTTATGAATTACGTTCCTAATTTGGCAATCGGTGTAGAATGCGCGCCCGAAAATCAATCGCGATGCATCCTGGCAGGGTCGCCATGTAAGGAGGTTAGGTGATATGAATGAAACAGCGACTTACATCTTACTGACTTTAATCATTGAGTAACAAGATTATTTATATTTAATTAACTAGGTCATTCACCCAGTACATATCCACCACAGCATGCAAAACAAATAGACTGTGAACAAATGCAAATTATACTAAAAGTATATTTCTTTTAGTTCATATTAATTATGTGACGAAATAACATCGATGTTGCCAATACTCCTTTTTAATTTACACCGAGAACTACACTCGATTTGTAGGGTAAAAACGGGACCCTATTACAAAGACTTCACTGTCTGTCCGTTCATCTGTCTGTCACCAGGCTGTATGACAAGAACTGTGTTATCTAGAGTTGAAATTTTCACAAATTATGTATGTTTGTTGCCGCTATAACAACAAATACTAAAAATAAAATAAAATGAATATGACGACCTCGGTGGCGCAGTAGCTAAGGTAGGCGGCCAAAGCGCGATAGGTCGATTCCCGATCAGGTCAATTTGGAAAACGAACTTTTCTATTTTCATCAGGCGACCACTGAAAACCAGCGTCGTGGTGCCATGCAGTGGTATCACGGCATAATGCTGAGATGGTTGCCTTTTTAGCACACTATTAGGGTAAGCAGAATTAGATGTAACCTGTTACCTGTTTAGTTTAATTTGTTGCTCTAAAATAATTCCTTGTAACATTGTTTTTTTTTGTATATCGTTTTTTGTGTGCTGAATAAATACTGTCACTTTCACTTTCACTTTCTAAATTGACTTGGGCCGGGGTGTACTGGGATGACGCCCCCAGTTAGTATTCCTCGTTTGGTACTCATAGTACAAGGGAAAACCTTAGTTTGAGACCAGGTGATTGGTGTGGTTGTCTGGCGCGTTTATTTTATTTATTATAGCTGACCCGGCGAACTTCGTACCGCCTCATTGAATTTAATTAAGTAACCACGTTTCCGAACAAACGACGCTCTTTCAATGTAGTCTATGGCTGTGAATGACGTTGACATACGTTACGCGCGTTTTTAAAAATATGCCAAACTAAAAGTATGTTTTTCAATGTTTCTGAGAGATTTTCTTAATATTTTTTTCCGCAAGACCCTTGTACAGAGTATTAGAAAACTACAAAACAAAAATCAGCCAAATCGGTCAAGCCGTTTTCATGTTATGGCGTGACAACGGGAAACGGGTTTCATTTATATATATATATATATATATTTAAATAATCATTTAAGGGGGAGTCCCATACATAATAAAAATTTAGATAATGGTACGGAACCTGTTGGCGACAAATCTGGCAACCCTAGGTAGGCACACGTTACCTGTGCTAAGCGTTTTGTTACTAGAATTGCTTAGCAACAGGTTTGGTCTGCCTCGATTTTTCCTTGTATTTATTTAGTTTTTTTAATTTATTATATCTTTTGGCCTTTTAAATTGGGTTTCACTTTCATCGCTAACGGAACCCTTCGTGCGTAATGAATATATAAGCTAGTAGCCCTGAGTGACATAGATCATTTGTCTGTCCGTGTGTCATAATGTCTGTGAACACGCAACGCCTGTAATTATTTGATTGCTTTGGCTAATTGATTGGCCAATGTCTCGTGTTTTCCGCGTTTATATCGAGGGTTGAACGTTTCAATACTGTAGACTACAGTATTGAAGCCTACATTATTGAATACCTAAACCACTATAGTCTGTAGTGGTTTAGGTACTCAAGTACCTGGGGTAGCATGAAACTCCCTACCCCTTCCATAGCTTAAGATTTGAAACGTATTACCACAATTTTACGTTTAAAACTAGCTGTGCCCGCGACTTTTTGTATTACACTTCAAGATTGACCTCATCCCACCTGATGTTGAGTGGTAATGAGGTCCTAGCTTAAGGGTGACAAGTACAGCATAATAAAGCTGTTACTGGTCTTGTCGCCCTTACCCTGAAGTTTTGACCCCTGCTACTAATGTAGCACCCCCAGGAGCTCTGGAAATCTTACTCACATCCAGGAACACAACACAGAAGTGATTGTTATTTGCCTGAGGTCTTTTGTAAGGAGGAGGTGTTTCACCAGTCGGACTGCTCCAGTTCGAGCGATAAATCTTTTTAGTTTTAGATTATATTTATAGTATTAAAACATAATAAACATACATAAACTCATAAATATATAACTTAATTTTATTATTAACTCAAAATATTCAGACATCCATATCCATACTAATATTATAAATGCGAAAGTAACTCTGTCTGTCTGTCTGTCTGTTACTCTTTCACGCCTAAACGGCTGAACGGATTTTGATGAAATTTGGTATAGGTATACGTTGAATCCCAAGAACGGACATAGGCTACTTTTTATTAGAAAATAAGGGGGGGGGTGGGGGTAATACCACCTTTGAAAGTTTATATGGAAAAATGTTTATTTTTGAAGTTAGAGAT
Source organism: Glyphodes pyloalis (assembly GCA_037074685.1). Lineage (NCBI taxonomy): Eukaryota > Metazoa > Arthropoda > Insecta > Lepidoptera > Crambidae > Glyphodes > Glyphodes pyloalis. Next base: position 2,934,570 of record JAYKKO010000034.1, on the reverse strand, counting down.
ATGAAATTTGGCACAAATATAGCTCGAAACTTGGATTAAAATATAGACTACTTTTTGTTTTAAATATTAGGGGAGAGAGGGGTAAAACCGACCATGAAAGGATGTAGTCCACGCGAACGAAGTCGCGGACACAGCTAGTAAACAATAAAAGTCACGAAATCATTAATATAAACCAATAATTCGGAACAAACATGTTTTTCCCTTCATTACCCGCCACAAAATTCGTAGCCAAGTAAGAATTAATATTCTGTTCATGTATTTGTTCCCTGCAGTGTTACAAAAAGACTGACCTACATTATTTTGTATCTACAATCACTTTTAAAAAACCGTCCAATGCCCGGTTTTAATATTCTACGATTCGTAACGCGTCAAAAACGACTAGCCGTTTTTCTACGAGTCGTTAATTCTAATTTCAAATTTTTCCATATCAGCTGTCATCAGTCGTCCGCCGGTCATTTTTAGCTTACGCCTCGTACAATTCATTACTACCCGTAATAAGAACGTAGAACGGATCGTTTTTCAAATATTGGAACGGGACATGAATGAAAAAGACGATTACCATAATACCAAACGGTGCCATCAATCAAAGTATTCATTATTATTATTGGCGCGAAACTTGCACAGATTATAAAAGACAAGATGAGGTTAAATGTCAAACCGGTCGTTTCTTACTTTTTTGCGCGCCTAAACGCATTAACGTTAAAATTATAATGCCGGAGGCTGTATGATTATGTTGACTTTACCAGACATGTTAGGTAATGCTGTTTGAATAATTCATTTGCGTGAATTACAAAGTGATTTTGACTTTGGAAGAGCTAGTGACATAACTGTTTGATAATCTCATGAATTGAGCGTTATGGAAGGTAAAATTTTACTGTTAGGTTAGGTTAGGTTAAAATTATTCTTACGTGATGTGGCCATTTGTAAATTATAATTTTCTTTTACATTTTAAGACGTGTGCGTTCCATTTTGAACATTTAAAATAAGTTAGAGTAAGCTCGTGACCACGGTTGGTGTTATCTAACCGAAACGTAGGGCAGTAAGTAGTTCGTATTAACTTATAAAAAATTGTCGCGTTTTGTTCCGTTAATTTTTTTTAATGATAATATTATTTTTCTTTTTTTTAAGCTTTACGGCTTTGGACGTTATCCATTCAAGCCTTTCATTTATCTTATTGATCTTTCTCATTTCAAGTTTTAAGTCTTCACTTGTTCCATTGTGATAATATTCTTTAATGAATAGGGATGTTAACTGGCTAGTCAAATACATTTAAAAACCTTCTAAAACACGATTCTTTAGATTAGACTAGATAGATTTAGATAACACTGTGATGTCATAATTTTACTTTATATCAACCAATATCAATACACTAACTATTAAAATAGTTTTGGAGTATTTCATATCGTAATAGCGTTAAAAATAAAATACATGTATTTTTTTTTTTTAAATTATGGTCTCTATCCCGCGTTTAAAAACAACGCAAATTACATGTAACAAAGCACTTTTCTATGACATTGACACCTTACAATTATAAGTGAATGGTGTCAATATGTCAATTAATACATCATAATTACGTTGGGAGTTAATTTAAGGCTTGTATTGTATCAATGCGTTATTAACTACTAGCTGTGCCCGCGACTTCTTTCGCGTTAGTAACAGAACTACGATTTTTTATATTTTTTTTTCTTAAATAAAAGTAGCCTAAGTTACTCTTTAATACATCAGCCATCTACCAATAAAAGTCCCGCCAAAATCGGACAAGCCATTTTAGAGATTATCCGGAACAAACAGACATACAGGCAAAAAATAAATGTTATTTTGGTAGATATGTAAATTCATATGCATGTAGTAAAAAGCGGTAATTTTAATACAACAAACAGATACTCCAATTTTATTAATATGTATATTACGTTTGTCGAATGCGTAATTTAGGAGTCTACTCTCAAAAAAACCAACGAAAGGCGCGATTTTGAAGATTAACCAAAAGTATAAGAACTGTCACGTGGTTTTCAATTTGCTTAAATAATATTGTGTTTTATGAAAACGCTTAAGGCGTAGAAAAACTACGAGAGATGTTTAATGGCCCGTTCCAATATTTGAAAAACGATCCGTTCTAGATAGTAATAATAATACGAGGTGTTAGCTAAAAACGGCTGACGGACGACTGACAGCTGTATGGAAGGATATCATTTAACGATTCGTTTTCGCTTGGAGAAAACTGATAAGTCATTTTTGACACAATGTTGTAACAATTCTTGTATTTTACGAATGCTGTGATTACCTATTATTATAAGTACAGTTAGATTTTTGTTTTATCTTAAGTTAATTATGTATAATTAGTTACTGTAACTTATGTTGGTGATCCAATAAAATAAATAAACAAATAGACACGTTACGAATCGTAAGATTCGTAAAATATTGGAACGGACAAAGGGGGGGAGTTGATCGACGAACACATTGACAAAATAGTGTTCACTAAAAATCACCTGTCATTAAAATAAAAAAAAAACTCTTGTTTTTTTTTAACTGTGTTTTGTCGATGGCTGCGAGTATTAATAAAAAAAAACGTCGACCGTTTCAATAGAAGTCGTTAACGGTAATCACTGGGTGACCTAATGGTGCCTCTTCCCAAGTAAAACGAAACAATGGTTACATAATTTCATTAAGCGAGCTGACATCTCACTTTCCTAAGTGAAAGTTGATAGAAAAATATGGCCGACCTCTAACCTCAAACCATTCATAGGGTTTAGCCGATTTTAAATTCTAACTTCATTACATAATGCCTATTATCATAGGAATAAATTTGCGGAGCCCGGCGGTGTTTCTTTATGTGTATTTTATCGGGTTTAGAGTTCCGTACCTACCTCAAAGTTAATAATAGGTAAGATATTTTTAATATAAAAAAACAAAAAGTTGATTTTTTTTATATCACACTTCAAGATTGACTTCGTCCCACCTGATGTTAAGTGAAAATGAGGTCGTAGCTTAAGGGCGACAAGTACAGCATAATAAAGCTGTTACTGTACTTTTCGCCCTTACCTTGAAGGCTTGACCCCTGCTACTAATGTAGCACCCCCCAGGAGCTCTGTAAACCTTACTCACACACAGGAACACAACAACACAGAAGTGATTGTTATTTGGCTGCGGTCTTCTGTAAGGTAACGACGTTGCCATAACACCCAGATTATCGCAGTGCTTTTATATTAATTTGGCAAATGAAAAAGTATATGTCTTATATTTTTAAATAGCTATATAACGGACTAAAAACTGCCCTACTATTTATTACAGATCGTTCCTCAAGAGATATCATTTTGTGAAACAAGTGAAATTGTAGCTAAAGAAATGCACTTGAAATCGACACTGTGACTGAACGCATCATTTGAAATGTCACGGTAATGACTTTGACAGATGACCGATTACATTAGGCGGGAAAGAAAATCGATTCGATTTCGTCGGATTGTAGCGAAAAGAAAAGCATGGTTGAACCGATTTGTTGGTTTTAGTTTCTGTACTTAAAAGGTTCAAATAATCAAATAAAATCAGTAGTGATTTGATTATTTTGAGTTATTCTATCTTCTATAATAAGAAACTCGTAAAACACTAAAAACTTTTTTTATTATATGATTCCGTAAATGTCCCGCTCTGACAAAAAAAAATGGTCACGTTAAATATGACAGATGAGCTATAAAAAAGCATCTTAGACAAAATAAATTGGAAAAAGGTTTAAACTTAAAGCAGGTGCGTTCTGCACAATTAACTATTTTGCAGAACGCAGATATGTCCACAGAAAACAGAAAACATTTATGAATTGAAAAATAAGACTAAACCATGTAATGTAGAGTCATAAAAATAAATATTTTTGTAAAGGAAGAACTAGATACAAAGGAAGAAAGAAATATGAATTAAAATAACTTGAAATAAGATTAAAATTTTAAATTAAAACTGTTTCTTATCAAAATTTTATTTTAAAGATTAATCTACAAGATCAAAATGAGGTATGAAAAATCCAATCAAATCAAGTCATATTTTTTTTTTTCATATTGCACTTCAAGATTGACCTCATGCCATCTGATGTTAAGTGGTAATGAGGTCCTAGCTCAATTATGTCAAATACTGGTAAATTAAGCAAACTATAATCATCTCATGTCTTATTTATGCCGTGATGAGTTTCTGCAACATATAATATGAAAGATCTGACAAGACCATACATATTAAACATGATAATTTCATACTTATTTTCACATTTCATTTATGAAAGCTTTTGATGTAACAGGAAACTAATATCTTTGAATGTGGCGGTAATTTTCATTCGTTGTTTGCATTTACATTACATTCAATATCTGGCTTTAAGAAGAAAGAAAGCTCCAGCTTACCTCTCGAAAGTAAATACTTACTTGAGTACTTAATTGTTTCATCACTCATCAAAACAAAACTATATGACTTGGTCCAAAGCGAGCTACACATAGCTATAAGTTAGATACTGCTACTGTAACTAATCTGCTAAGTTTCTTACCGGTGTCTTCTCGGTAGATATAGGTTCCGAACCGGCAGTAGAATCACTTTGCATTGTATTCAATGACGATTCAAAAGTGTTAACCTACTTGAATAAAGATATATTTGAGATTGAGAGAAAGAAAGAAACAACCTTTATTGGAACACATAGACACACCACTTTTGTACATAAGTTAGGTAGGTACATTTATGTGCCAAAAGGTCCCAGCCTCAGCATGAGCTGCTGCAGCGCAATTCCGCATCAGCGCTGGTTTTCAGGCGAGACCTTTTTTTTATTGTTTTTTATTACACTTGATTGAAGATTGACCTCATCCCACCTGATGTTAAGTGGTAATGAGGTCCTAGCTTAAGTATAAATAAATCTGTTACTGGACTGGTCGCATTAACCTTGAAGGCTTGACCCCACTAATGTAGCACCCCCCAAGAGCTCTGGAAATCTTGCTCGCAGGAACACAACAACACCGAAGTGATTGTTATTTGGCTGCGGTCTTCTGTAAGGTGGAGGTATTACACCAGTCGGGCTGCTCCAGTTCGAGCGATAAATCGCTATGCCCTGCCTCTCTTGTATATTATAAGGACAAACACATAGAAAGATAGATACACTATTATTATTGTACAGACAATTTTACAGAAATTGGTTTTACAGACATAATCAAGTACAATTTAGGCGGTCTTATTGCTAGAAAGCAATCTCTTAGTCTTAACATATATCAGGAAAAAATAAATACATACATAAATTGACAAATAAATGGGCGATATATCCAGTATATTACTCGAACTTCATATATCTCAATATAAATAAAGCTAAGTCGCTTTTTCTGTCTGTCTTTATGTACGCTTAGATCTTTTAAACTACGCAACGGATTTTGATGCGATTTCATTTATTATATGTGATTCAAGAGGAAGGTTTTTATTTGCAATCCATACTAATATTATAAATACGAAATTAACTCTGTCTGTCTGTCCGGCTTTCACGATTTCACGATTTTTAAAAAATAATCATTTTCCCATATAAACTTTCAAAGGTGGCATTACCATTTTTCTAACAAAAAGTAGCCTATGTCCGTTCTTGAGGTTCAAAGTATACCTTTGCCAAATTTCATTAAAATCGGTTGAGAGGTTTAAGCGAGAAAGCGTAACAGACGGACAGACAGACAGAGAGACAGAGTTACTTTCGCATTTATAATATTAGTAGGGATAGTAGGGACTAGTAGGGATGTTTAAAATGTAACGTTAAATTCCTAAAATCTATACAATACTAATATGTATAATTAAGCAGCAGATTTTGTTTGTCTGTTTGAACGCGTTTATCATAGGAATCACTAGTTCGAATCGAAAAATTATTTCTGTGTTGTATAATCCATTTATCGAGGAAGGCTTTAGGCTATATAACATCACGCTACGAAGAATATGAACGAAGAATTAGTGGGAAATGTGGATAAATCGGGGATGGAGCGCGCGCGCAAGCGGACCGCTAGTCTAGGTATAAAATGCAAAATGCATTGACGCACGAGGAAACACAGTGTTAATGACCTCAAAAGGGACACGCGTTGATCTCGAGCTGCGGGCGGTACAGTCGCGAAAACAAACCGTACCTATATCAATGTCTCTTGATATATCCCTACTTAATATTATAAATGTGAAAGTAACTCTGTCTGTCTGTCTGTCTGTCTGTGTGTCTGTTACGCTTTCCTGCTTAAACCTCCCAACCGATTTTGATGAAATTTGGTATAGGTATACGTTGAATCTCAAGAACGGACATAGGCTACTTTTTATTAGAAAATAAGGGGGGGAGGGGGGTAATACCACCTTTGGAAGTTTATATGGGAAAATGTTTATGTTTGAAGTTAGAGATATGAAATTTGGCACAAATATAGCTCGAAACTTGGATTAAAATATAGACTACTTTTTGTTTCGAATATTAGGGGAGAAAGGGGTAAAACCGACCATGAAAGGATGTAGTCCACGCGAACGACGTCGCGGGCACAGCTAGTAATTATATATTTGTAGATATATATATTTTTTTAAATAGTTTTTAAAGAAACATATTTCAATTTATTTACGTACAAGTGTCATTGTTGTACCTACCTGTTAATGTTAAATGTTCCTCACAGGACAGGCTTAGCCTAGTGTGAGGACCAGCAAAAATGTAACATGTGTTAAATTTATCAAAATGAATAAATAAAAAAAATAATAATAATAAAGATATTATAGATCCACAGTAGTGTTACCGTAAAATCGAATACGCATCGATTATTAATCGATTGTGCCAATGGGCCCCAAATAATCTAATAAATATTGGACAACATCACATACATGGACTACCTCGCGCAGTGGCTCGCGGTTCGATTCCCGGTCGGGTCAATTTAGAAAACTAACTTTTCTAAATTGACTTGGGTCTGGGTGTGCTGGGATGACGCCTCCAGTTAGTATCCGTCGTCTGGTACTCATAGTACAAGGGAAAACCTTAGTTTGAGACCAGGTGATTGGTGTGGTTGTCTGGCGCATTTATTTATTATTTATTTACATTGCTCTGATTCTGTGGAAAATAGCTTAAGCCTTTGTGTTACACAATACAACGACGGTACAACACCCAGACCCGAGACAATATAATAAAGTTCGTTTCCAATATTGGCCTGACAGGGATCAAACCTGGGACCTCAGAGATGGCGCGACGCCAAAGTCCGGCACGCTCGCCTCTCGGCTACGGAGGTTGTCGGGCATACAGAGTGTAAAGTATGAAGTTTTTTTTTTATTACACTTCAAGATTGACCTCATCCCATCTGATGTTAAGTGGTAATGAGGTCCTAGCTTAAGAGCGACAAGTACAGCATAATAAAGCTGTTACTGGACCTGTCGCCCTTACCTTGAAGGCTCGACCCCTGCTACTAATGTAGCACCCCCCAGGAGCTCTGTAAACTTTACTCACACGCAGGAACACAACAACACAGAAGTGATTGTTATTTAGTTTAACAAGCATTCGACTGTACATACAAGAATATCCCACTAATGAGCCATAATAATCGTACCTAGTCTGCTAATTGGTAGCCGTATCGTTTTACAAACATTTCCAATGAATTTGCGATAACGTAGGTTAAAAGTCGCTATTAATTCCATTTTAATCTTTATAGCCTTACTTAATATAACATTTAATGCCGGAGATATTCCTAATCAAGTTAGGAAAATAATTGGATTAATAAACTTCTTTTTTGAATAACATTTTGTAAACATGTTTACGCAAAATGTTTAAACAGGTTTTATAAATAAAATGTCGTAGTTTTAGACTTCCTTTTTTAGTTTTATTGTATTGGCTTACGCAGTTTAGGGTATCAAATGAATTTTTGGTGGTCATTAGATAATCACTTAATACGCAAACATTGTTTCTCATTCTTAGGTTAGTAATTTGGTTGTGTTATTAGATGGCATCGCGCCATCTCTTGAGTTTCCGGGTTCGATTTCCTAATACACTTAACACTAAAATATTTTTATATAGTACTACGGTCCCGACGAACTTAGTTTCGTCTGGGAGGATTTTCCTGCTTTTCTGTTGATATTTTTCCTGCCTTTTCTTTGCTACAAACCTCAAGGAGCCCGAAACGAAACGGCCAGGAAGGAAAACCCGACTTATTTTTATATAGTAGATACTACAAAGTCAAAGTCAAATTTTTTTATTCACATAGATTACATTAGTAATACTTATGAATAGTCTCTATATAAAGCAAATGAAGCTACCTCCGGTTCGGAACCTTTAACTAAGAGGACATACCGGCAAGAAACTCAGTAGTTTTTTTACAAATGAAAGCTAAACTTATTACTAATTTTGCACTAAGACACAGTTAGTTTGTCAATTGTAAAATAAAAATTAAAAAACAATTATTTAAAAAAAAATAACAAAAGTCTTTTTTAAATTAAATTAAAGTAACTGTAAGACTTACATGCGTCATGCTACTCACCAAAGAATAGCTATGTATGTTCAATATTATTTATTACTAGCTTTCTGCCCGCGGCTTCGCCCGCGTGGAATTCTGTTATATTGCGGTATAAAGCACAACTATAAGAAAACTTCTCATTTCCACGGAAAAATCAAAGAAGCGCGATGTAACGCTGAATACGATTAGTTGTTAAACAAAAACTGAATGGTACACTTTATTATATAAGTAGATGTAAAAACAGTTTAGACGATAAAACAAATTGTACGTCATCCCTCGGGAATTCCTCATTTTCAGGGATTCGTTATCGTATCATTTAGCTTCTAAATTTACATGTTTATATTCGTTTGCAATATTTTACCTTGTTTTAAACGGCACACAGCGGCATTTCCAATCCATCCATCAAGCAAACAATATTTTTGTTTTCCCTCGGGAATATCATTTTTTTCCGGGATAAAAAGTACCCTATTATTTGATTCGGACTTCTAACTTTACGTCTGCAAAATTTCAAAGCAATCGGTTCAGTAGTTACGGCGTGAAAGCGGAACAAACAAACAAACAAACTCACTTTCCGATTTATAATATAATCTATACTAATATTATAAAGAGGAAAGATTTGTACCTATTTTTGTATGTTTGTAATGAATAGGCTCAAAAGTAATGGGCCGATTTAAAAAAATCTTTCACCAATAGAATGCTACATTCTTCTAATTTGACATAGGCTACAAAATTAGGGATCCTTGGTAAAATTTTAAAACAGAAAAGCGGGAAAAATTCTCTAAGGCGAAACGAAGTTCGCCGGGACCGCTAGTCACTACATAGTATAAAACAAAGTCGCTTTTTCTGTCCCTTTATCCCTTTGTACGCTTAAATCTTTAAAACTACGCAACGGATTCTGATGCGTTTTTTTTTTGATAGATAGAGTGATTCCAGAGGAAGGTTTTTTTGTGTAATAAAGAATAGAAAAGCCAATATTTCTAAGTATTTACATTACATCCGTGCGAAGCCGGGGCGGGTCGCTAGTTTTAATAGTAAGGATTGCTACAACACCTGTGTGCACAACTGTATCACGTGTACAGGTAAAAGCGTGCTATCGTAATAAAAGTACTTAATAAAACATGTTTCGTTTTGTTTTTAAAATATGCATTCGAGGTCTAAGGAAAATAAATATTTATTTCTGTTTAAAATAAACAGTCGTAATAACGCAGTTTTATCCTTGTTTTCGTTAATCCATACGAATTTCGAATTCGAATTAAAGAATGTGGTCGCAGTTCATAAATTACGTTGATCAGGTTTATAATACGAAATAAAAAATATTGTGAATATTACTTAAGCCTTTTATTTCTGTTGTTGGGTCTGGGTGTTGTGGTACCGTCGTTGTTTCTGATTTCTGTAACACAAGTGCTTAAGCTACTTACCGCAGAATCCGGGCAATGTATGTGATGTTGTCCAATATTTATTTATTTATTTTTTTATTATTATATTTATCCCGAGTTTTATTAATTCCCTAATTGTTCCCTCGTCGTCTGGCATTTTGTGGTGGCGGCCATCTTGGACCGAATTCTGTCAATTTTTTTTCACTAAGAAACACTACCGATTAATTCTCATTATGAAAAATAACAGACATATAATTGGTTTATATACTTACATATTTTTATAACAGACAGACAAACACATCAGACTTATAAAACCTTTAAAGAGCAAGAGTACACAGCCGCTGAATTCAGCATTTTATTAAAAAACCGGCCAAGCGCGAGTCAGACTCGCGCACGAAGGGTTCCATACCATTGACTAGTGCTAGATTCTCATATTTGAAAAACCGTTTTAATTACGGATAGTAATAAATTGTACGCTTCGTAAACTAAAACCGTTCCACTGTCGTAATCAGTTGGAGAAAAACGGAATGTCATTTTTGGCATATTACTTAATCGTAAAATATTGAATCCGTGCATAAGTTAACAATAGTTTCCATTCCAACCATTTCAATCAAATTTCATCAAAATCTATTCAGTGAACAGCCGACAGACAAACAGACAGAGAGACAGACATAGTTACTTTCGCATTTTATAATATTAGTTTGGATAAAAAGAGCCCCGTTTATCCATCTGACTACGAAACCCTAAAACTAAACCCATGATTCGCTTGCCGGCTCATTTTCCAATTTCCATAGACAATTAGTGTTAATTATTTATTTTAAAGTAACCTTCATGGTTGAACAACATATCTCAGTAAACATTACCAGTGCGATATTCGTACTTTTGGGAAAGTCATAAGGTCGGAAGTCTATATTGTCTTGCCGGACACGCATTTAAATTCGCGCCATTTGCATTATGAACAAATTTAAATGGAACAAACTACATTTACCATGACAGACGTGATTGTTTTAAAAATAAATTATACATCTTGTTTTTCTTTTTGACAGCTCTGAGTAACGGCCGGACTTGGAATCAGAAATCTTATTATTAATGTAAACTAGGTACATTTATTTTATGCTAGCTGTGCCCGCGACTTCGTTCGCGTGGACTACATCCTTTCATGGTCGGTTTTACCCCTTTCTCCCCTAATATTCGAAACAAAAAGTAGTCTATATTTTAATCCAAGTTTCGAGCAATACTTGTGCCAAATTTCATATCTCTAACTTCAAAAATAAACATTTTTCTATATAAACTTCCAAAGGTGGTATTACCCCCCTCCCCCCCTTATTTTCTAATAAAAAGTAGCCTATGCCGTTCTTGAGATTCAACGTATACCTATGCCAAATTTCATCAAAATCGGTTGAGAGGTTTAAACAGGAAAGCGTAACAGACACACAGACAGACAGACAGACAGACAGACAGGCAGACATACAGAGTTACTATCGCATTTATAATATTAGTAGGGATGCCCTTCAAGATTGACCTCATCCCGCCTGATGTTAAGTGGTAATGAGGTCCTAGCTTAAGGGCGGCAAGTACAGCATAAAGACTCGTCGTGTGAGTAAGGTTTCCAGAGCTCCTGGGGGGTGCTACATTAGTAGCAGGGGTCGAGCCTTCAAGGTAAGGGTGACATGTCCAGTAACAGATTTATTATGCTGTACTTGTCACCCTTAAGATAAGACCTCATTACCACTTAACATCGGGTGGGATGAGATCAATCTTGAAGTATAATATAAAAAAAAAAGAAAATACAACTTGAACCAACAAATTAATACATCGCATTTGTACACTAATATTATAAAGAGGAAAGATTAGTATTTTTGTATATTTGCAATAATGAATAAACTTAAAAAGTACTGTGCTTTTTCAAAAATTGTTTGTCCGGCTTTCGCGCCTAAGCCACAGAACCGATTTTGATGAAATTTGGTATAAGTGTATGTTGAACCTCTAGAACGGACATAGGCTACTTTTTGTTTTGAAAATAAGGGGGGGGGGGGTAATACTGCCCTTGAATGTTTACATGGGATAATATTTGTTTTTTAAGTTAAAGATATGAAATTTGGCACAAATATAGCTCGAAACTTTTTGATTCAAACATCAAGGGAGATAGAGGTAAAACCGACCATGAAAGTATGTAATCCACCCGAACAAAGTCGTGGGCACAGCTAGTAGTCTATATTGCTAGAAAAGACTAATGCCGGGTTCCAATATTTGAAAAATGATCTGTATATTTACGGACAGTAAAAATTGTACAAGGCGTAAGCTAGAACCTGTTCAGACTCGTAGTCCGTTCAAAAAAAACGAATTGTCAGTTTTTAAACATTACGAATCGTATAATATTGGAACAGGTATAAGTCCGCTAGTATAACATAGATAAGATATAAAAATAACCAAATGAAATAAGTAAGGTCAATAAGTATGTAGTTCTAAACATATTCGGCAGAGGGCACTTACCGGAGGCTAACGGTTGATACAGCAGAAAAATTTCATCGCCTACAATAACTTGCGGTTAGCTCAGTTGGTAAGAGCAGCACGCGCGATACGTGAAGGTCGTGGGTTCAATTCCCGCACCGCAAGGGGAGATAATTTTTTTCTGTTTCTAATATTTAAAGTTCGCTAGTACGGCGTATCTTATATATAAAAATGAATCGCTGTTCGTTAGTCTCGCTAAAACTCGAGAACGGCTAGACCGATTTGGCTAATCTTGGTTCTGAAATAATTGGCTACTTGACAGTGTTAACAATAACATATGAAAAGTGTTAGATATAGATATGTTAGCTTATTAGTTATGTAATCATTTTACATTTTTACTTTTTAATTAAAAGCATAGTTAGTATTTTATTTTTGCAAAATAAATTTTACTTTTTTTATCTGTGGAACAAAAGAACCGAAACGGAAACCACCATTGCAATTCGGAAATGACAGCTGTCGGCGAAAATTATTTATTTTAATGTGGCGAAACAATGATTATTTTACCGATTATATTGAATTATTGTGTCTCTAATCGTATAAAGAATTTATTGAAACATTTTCCGTTTATCTTAATTAAGTCGTTCCTATGCGTATCGGTTCGTTGTCTAGGACGTTGACGTCATAATTGCAACAATGACGCGACTAGGCGTTTTCGCGCGCTTTTTAAATGTGTTACACAAAATTTTATTTTTCTCTGGTTATTTAGATTATTTCCAGATAAATCGAATTGCTTGGGATATAGATAGATAGATAGATAGATAGATACACTTTATTGCACAGAAAATTTACAGAAATTGGTTTTACAGACATATTTAAGTACAATATAGGCGGTCTTATTGCTAGAGAGCAATCTCTTCCAGACAACCTTTAGGTTTATATAAAATGAACGGGCGCACATTTTACAATCCTTTTTCAAAAACTGTCAAGTAGCCAATTGTGGAGGTCCAGGGAAGGTTTAAAAGGTTTAAAATAGGCGTTACGAAGTTCGCCGGGACAGCTAGTAGTACTATACAAATAATAAAATCCAAATGAAAACATATCTCTTCGTTCACTCATAATAAATATTGTTAAAAGGATACCTTAATTTACTTTTCCAAGTTTTCCTATACATGACGCAACAACAATGAGAATTCTAAGAAAGCATATTAATATATTTAATAAGAGCTATTCTAAGAATTGAGATACAATACAATTGCGAGATAAAAAAGTCGCGGCTTATTTTGTTCACAACATTTCTTTACGTTTCAATTATCTTTTAACGAAATATAAATACAAAACCAATTGTCTACATTAGGCTTCAAGTGATAAATGTAACTATATGATTATAAGGATACCTATATTTATTTATTTAAAAACTTTATTGCACAAAAAAAGTACAAAAGGTGGACTTAATGCTAGGAGCATTCTCTACCAGTCAACCGTTGGGTCATGTCATGTCTATATGGATATCTATTTACAATAACCAAATATTTGATCGTGTAAAACCATTTTACATGGGAATCCCTACTAATATTATAAATGTGAAAGTAACTCTGTCTGTCTGTCTGTCTGTGTGTCTGTTACGCTTTCCTGCTTAAACCTCTCAACCGATTTTGATGAAATTTGGTATAAGTATACGTTGAATCTCAAGAACGGGCATAGGCTACTTTTTATTAGAAAATAAGGGGGGGAGGGGGGTAATACCACCTTTGGAAGTTTATATGGAAAAATGTTTATTTTTGAAGTTAGAGATATGAAATTTGGCACAAATATAGCTCGAAACTTGGATTAAAATATAGACTACTTTTTGTTTCGAATATTAGGGGAGAAAGGGGTAAAACCGACCATAAAAAGATGTAGTCCACGCGAACGAAGTCGCGGGCACAGCACAGTGGCTACATAAAATTGATTAAGAAACTACAGAAGGTTTACTGGCAGTTGTATCAGGACTATAACACAATCATATCTCATAATAACTTACATGAACCACTTGAAACATACTCTAGTTAATATACATATTCACTCAACATACAACACTCCTAATTTACCAGAGGGTGGGGGCCTGGCGATCCGTAACACAGGGACTACCCTAGTATGGACACCAGTCTCGCAGGCCTAGCATACGCCACGTGACAAAATTTTATCGCGCTCATAACAAACGTCAAAATTGATTGAAGTCAGCGCGTCAGCTGCTGATTGGCTGAAAACACGAGTGCAAACTCAAACTCAAACTCAAATATTTCTTTATTCAAGTAGGTTACATATTACAACACTTTTGAATCGTCATTGAATACAATGCACAGTGATTCTACTTCCGGTTCGGAACCTATATCTACCGAGAAGACACCGGTAAGAAACTCAGCAGATCAGTTACAGTATCAGTATCTAACTTATTGCTATGTGTAGCTCACTTTGGACCAAGTCATATAGTTTTGGTTTTGATGAGTGATGAAACAAATAAGTACTCAAGTAAGTTTTTACTTTCGAGAGGTAAGCTGGAGCAGACCAGTCCCCAAAGGTGGCACCTGTTCACAAGCATGACGTATGTGCCAGCCATCGCTTCACTCAACCATATTGAAGGGAATGTAGTATGTAGTGCGGTATTCTATTAGCCAATCAACAGTATCGAGACTTTTGTCGTCTCATGCGATAAATTTGACATATTGCGTATACTAGGCCTGTCTCACAAAAGTAGTTTAAGCTCAGTCACTTTTGAATGTTAAATAAACACATAGATATACTTTATTGCACAAAACTTTACAGAAATAGGCTTTACAGATTGATTATAGTACAATTTAGGCAGTCTTATCGCTAGAAAGCGATTTATTAATATTTACAGGAAACATAAATACTTATTTGCAAATCTATAAATAGTACTAAAACTTAATTTATTATAACATACTTACAAACAAGAACAAACCTATACATGAAAATATTTTAAAAAAAAAGAGAATACCTACCTATATACAAAATATTTACAAAAGATAGTCCGCTCCAGTGTTTAGGGTGCCCAGAATGCTAGCAACATTGCCTCTTTGAATGGCCAGACTTAAACGTTGGCCGAGGTATTTACCAGCATTCTGGTCACCAGAAACAGAAAGAAAGCGATCTCTTCCAGACAACCTTAAGGTAAAGGAAATAGTTGATGACGAGAAATGGGTACGGCCGTGCAACATAAATAAAGTTTTACTTTTGTGAAATTGAATGTTGTGTTTTAATACGTTTGTTTTTTTTTACTATTTTTAAGAGAGAGAGAATAAATTATAATATTACTATTATTATTTTATTAATAAAACTAAATTGTTTTTTTTTGTATGAAAATCTTAATGCGGTTCACCGAATACATCTACCTACCAAGTTTTCACAATATAGCTCTTATAGTTACAGAAAAGTGGCTCTTACATAAGGTCGGACGGACAGACATGACGGAATCCTAAAAAGTATGAATACTTCATAGTTAACAATTTTTTTTTATATATATATGGACTCTGTCCCGCGTTTACAAACAACGCAGTGATTCCGCCAATGTCAAGTGTTTAGAGAGACACGTCAAAAATGTTCTGTCTATTTTGAGATCCTCATTATGTACCTAAAACATAGTTAACAATCATATTCTTGTTAATAAATGTGACAGTTTTGACATTTAAATAAAAGTCAGGTAAGAGAAAACTTTCTTTTCTATGACATCCCATAAAATATATTAAATATTGCACTTAGGATAAATACGCCTTCACTACGTAGTATAAAACAAGAGAGGTAGGGCATAGCGATTTATTGCTCGAACTGGAGCAGCCCGACTTGTAAAAAACCTCCACCTTACAGAAGACCGCAGCCAAATAACTACTACATTAGTAGCAGGGGTCAAGCCTTCAAGGTAAGGGCGACAAGTACAGTAAATTTATTATGCTGTACTTTTCGCCCTTAAGCTAGGACCTCATTACCACTAAACATCAGGTGGAATGAGGTCAATCTTGAAGTGCAAAATAAAAAAATTCAATAACAAAGTAGCTTTTTCTGTCCCTTTATCCCTATGTACTTTATCTTTAAAACTACGTAATTAATTTTGATGCGGTTTTTTTTAATAGATAGAGTGATTCAAGAGGAAGGTTTTTATTTGCAATAAAGAATAGAAAAGCCAATGTTTATAAGTATTTACATTACATCCGTGCGAAGCCGAGACAGGTCGCTAGTCTACATATATATATAAAAATGAAACCCGTTTCCCGGTCCCGCCATAACACAAAAACGGCTTGACCGTTGTGGCTGATTTTTGTTTTGTAATTTTCTAATACTCTGTACAAGGTTCTTACGGAAAATGTTAAGAAAATCTCTCAGAAAGATTGAAAAATATACATTTAATTTGCATATTTTAAAAAACGCGCGTAACGAATGTCAACGTCATTCACAGCCATAGACTATATTAGTTCGGAAACGTGGTTACTAATTTAATTCTATGGCACTTATTTATAATTTTGGAAAATAACTCGCCACGGAATAGTTATTAATAGATAATATACAAATTAAAGTAGAGCATCAAAACTACGTTAGGCGGTACGAAGTTCGCCGGGTCCGCTAGTTCTATATAATTGCAAAGGACATAAACATGCATTTAATTGCACATTTTCACTCGCTTTCTCGCCTCAAGATGCATTTTCTCGTACCCATATCGCGTGAAATCATACTGCATGCAACCTGCATAGTTAGTAACTAGGTGCGCTCGCAACTTCGTTCGCGTCGACTGCTATTTCGATTTTTTTTTACAAAATTAGATTATTTTTCTTTAATTATAGTAGCCTATGTTACTCTTTATTAAATCAGCTACCTACTAGTAAAAGTCCCATCAAAATATTTATTTTTTATTAGCCGGAACAGACAAAAATTAAAAAAAAAAATATTGAGTAAATCCGCCGGTCGTCATTTTAAAAGTGAATGCTGGTTTGTATAATTCCGAAGGCAAAATGTATAATTCCGTGTCATTATATATTTTGCCTAATCGACAATTCACACGCCTGCGACATATATACCGTATATATTCACTAGCGACCCGCCCCGGCTTCGCTCGGGTACAATGCTGATATTAAATACACTACAGAAAAACTGTGAACGTCGTATTTTTTTTATATTTCACTTCAAGATTGACCTCATCCCACCTGATGTTAAGTGATAATGAGGTCCTAGCTTAAGGGTGACAAGTACAGCATAATTTATTTATTTATTTAAAAACTTTATTGCACAAATAGGTACAACAGGTGGACTTAATGCTAGGGGCATTCTCTACCAGTCAACCCTTGGGTCATGCAGATAGTTTGTATATGGGTGCGGTAACATGGGAGAAAAAAAAAGAAATCATTTTAAACAACAATAAATTAAGCATTAAAAATAACATTACGGTATCTTTTAAATATACTTAAATATTTTAATAAATATGTTACTGGACTTGTCGCCCTTACCTTGAAGGCTTGACCCCTGCTACTAATGTAGCACCCCCCAGGAGCTCTGGAAACCTTACTCACACGCAGGAACACAACAACACAGAAGTAATTGTTATTTGGCTGCGGTCTTCTGTAAGGTACGTTCAGCAAGGTCGTGGGTTCGATTGCCGCACCGCAAGAGGAGATAAAAATTTTCTGTTTCTAATACGTAATAGGATGAAACCTGACGACGCGCCCCCCGACAAACTAAAATTTAGGTAGCGTTTAGCCGGGCGAATATTCGGCGGCCGGATACCGGATATTCGGTCTCATCACCGGCCGGATATCCGGTATCCGGCCAAAAAACTATCCGTTGCATCTCTACTATGTAGATGCATGTAGTAAAAAGTAATTAAGAGTGTAAAAGACACTCCAATTTTACTTAGAGTTCAATTTTCAATGATTTAATCCCAAACAACGCACTATGTCAGAGGACCCGGGCACACTTTGTACATGGCACCGCCCTTATTTATTTATTTATTTATTTATTTACAGACAACTTAGGTCTATTTGGGTTAGTAACAATGCCTTATCCTATGTTAGTAATTTATGACTATTTGCGAAGAACACGATTTGCACATGTGCCACATAATGGGGCAGACATGCTGCCTACTTGCAATGACTTTCAGGATGGTGTTGGTACCCCCCCGCACTCTGTGCAACAAGGAGGCCACTTTTTTGCGCAGTACAGCTGAAAAACTGTCCTACGCATAAGGACTAATATCAAACTGGAACTGTTTACCTTGACAATACCGTATTTATCTATTATATAAAAATGAATCGCATAATGTGTTGGTAAGCGCATAACTCGATAACGCTTGGACCAATTTTGATAATTATTTTTCTTAAATGTTCGTTGAAGTCCAAGGATGGTTTTCACGGCAGGAAAAATCGAAATATTGCCGGGAAACCTCTAAAGACAGCCCTTTTTTTCCAGTACAAACTTTTTCTAACTAAAGCAACATTCCAAATCTTTTTGACAGGAAGTCTGTCGGGCCCGCTATCTAAATATATAAAAGGAGAAACTGACTGACTGACTGACATATCAACGCACAGCCTAAACGGCTAAACGTAGGCACTTGAAATTGTGAAGGGACGGTACCTTAGGTACCGTAGAGGTGCACTTAGAAAGGAATTCCCGAAATTCCCACGGGAGCAAGAATTAGCGGGAAAACCCTTTTGTATGAAAAATCTAAACCGCTTTAAGTTAGACGCTTGAAATTCGGCATGCAGGTACCTTAGTAAACTTAAAGCTTAGTTGCAACAGGATATTGAAAAATCCCCACGCGAAAGAAGTCGCGGGCACAGCTAGTTAAATATGTTCCTCCATTTATCTTTCGAGTTTCACAGAAAAACATACATTTACAAATTAAACGTTAATTAGCGCAACCCACTCTTTGAGTTTTCGGAAGTGAACTCTGTAATTAAATTAACGCCAATTAAATTCATCAACTTTGATGAAATTATCAATTTGAAGACTCCAATTACTGGATTAATGCTATATTCGGTGACATGTTAAATTTCAAATAAGATGTTTAAAACATCCCTACTAATATTATAATGCGAAAGTAACTCTGTCTGTCTGTGTGTCTGTTACGCTTTCCTGCTTAAACCTCTCAACCGATTTTGATGAAATTTGGTATAGGTATACGTTGAATCTCAAGAACGGACATTGGCTACTTTTTATTAGAAAATAAGGGGGGGAGGGGGGTAATACCACCTTTGGAAGTTTATATGGAAAAATGTTTATTTTTGAAGTTAGAGATATGAAATTTGGCACAAATATAGCTCGAAACTTGGATTAAAATATAGACTACTTTTTGTTTCGAATATTAGGGGAGAAAGGGGTAAAACCGACCATAAAAGGATGTAGTCCACGCGAACGAAGTCGCGGGCACAGCTAGTTTAAAATAAGTTAAAGTGTCAAAATGCGATACCATTTTTATTTAGTAGTTAATACGAACTACTTACTGCCCGACGTTTCGGTTATGATTAACGAACAGACGTCCCGTTTGAACGGGACTGTCCCTTTTTACAATTACGAGTCCCGGTGTCCCCGAAACAAACAGTGGGACGCAATCTTGTCCCGTTTTCTGAATCCGAGCGAAAATTTGAGTAGCGGACGAAGTTTCATTCTCAAGTAAAATCGTCACCAACTTTATTTAAACAAATTTATTCCTCTGATATATATATAAATACCATGAAATATTTTCGGTACCTACATTTTGTGGTTCGTAACTTTTAATCCAACCAACTTATTCTGAACTAGCGGTCCCGGCGAACTTCGTTTCGCCTTAGAGGATTTGCCCGCGCATTCGACGAAAGAAATTTTAAAACTCATTTTTCTACACCTTCGGTTACATTGTTCAAATTTTGCCAAGGATCCCTAATTTTGCAGCCTATGTCAAATTGGAAGAATGTAGCATTCTATTGGTGAAATAATTTTTTAAATCGGCCCAGTACTTTTTGAGCCTATTCATTACAAACATACAAAAATAGGTACAAATCTTTCCTCTTTATAATATTAGTATGATAAATAACTTTAAATAAAATAAAGTGTTTTTTCTTTATTGACAAATTGTATGACCTAAATAAACCGATATCCCATTTTGAGTCAAAGAACAAATGGCCACGTTGGTTATGATGCACCACCAAATGCACCAAAATGGAACGCAAATGTCTTAAAGCAGGGGTCACCAATTAGTTATGCTCGGGGTCCGTTTTAAGAAATGAAATGACCATAGCGGTCCGCACATTTTATAGAAAAAAAAATTATTAAAGAAATGTAGTTACGGAAATAACAAAGATAATTTTTTACTTTTCAATGGGAAAAATGATAGTGCGGGAGATACATTTTTATTAAATTTCGTGCTCTGTAGTGCAAGTTGCTGTGTTCTTGCGGTCCGCACAAAATGGGTTGGCGGTCCGGATGCGGACCGCGGTCCGCCATTTGGTGACCCCTGTCTTAAAGTATGTTTTTTTTGATATAGCTATATATATGCCGTTCCAATATTTAAAAAACAATCCGTTCTGGTTGCGATTAGTAATGAATTATATGAGGCGTTATCTAAAAACGACTGACGGACGACTGATGACAGTTGGTATGAAAAGTAAATTATAACGGTATTAACGACTCGTAGTCGGTTCAAGAAAACCGGATTGACATTTTTGACACATTACGAATCGTAATATATTGGAACCGGGCATTAGCATCTTCTAAAGCTTATTTCTTTTCTTTCTAATCAACTTTCTACAAAATAAAAATGGCTAACATTGTGTTGTCGTCTGATCCGACAATTCAAAAATGGAATAAAAAGCTACGTTGAACCTCTAGAACGGACATAGGCTACTTAAATAATGGCTGGTTGGGGTATGTTCAGATATTAATGGTAACTTGTAGTGTTTGGAACTTATTGACATTTTAACTGTTCAGAAGTCACTTTGTCTGTTCCGATATATCTGACGGCGAGTGTACATAAATCTTATAATAAACATCAAAACTTTTGATGTAAAATATCAATTGCAGCAGCTTCTAATCATTTCTTGAGTTATTTTAACATTGAACCAGCTTTTGTACACATATTTACAATATTTATTTCATTGAAACTTTTTAACAATGAATTTGCTTACAAAAATTTTCTTCAAGTGACAGTTTAATTTTTTTTCACTTTTTTCTTTTTAAAAACCTAATGGCTTTCGCGGAGGTTGGATTACGTAACAAAAGCTAAACTTAATACTTAAACATACATCTTAAAATGAACTATTAATAAATTCGACACTTTAAAAACATGTTTGGAAAAGTCACGACGTAAATGTGTTTGTGAAAACTTTACCATCTAATACTTTAATTGAGTCAGGTAATTCATTAAAGAGGAGGTCGACATGTTATTAAAAAACCTTGGAAAATTTCCCTTATTTCTTAGAATTTGTATCTTAATTCAAAGGAATTTCATCTTGTTTTCTAAGAAACTGCGCGTGCCTTAACTCAAAAGTATCCAAGGTGAACGAATATTTTCATGTTCACTGATCCCTGAACAAGAAAATTCTTTGTAAAGTTTGAACTTTGTAAGCTTTTATGTCCTTAGGATAAGAACCATTATTCAACTGTAAATTTTTACCGTGATATGTATTATTTTTGCTTTAAGAAGACGATAAGAAATTGTTACTATGAGCAACAAAAACGACGTCATTTTTCACTGGGATGCCATCTACAGATCCTGGTTTATTTATCATGGTAACACCGTCCAAATATTACCTTGCAATGAAAATAAATCGTCCAAACCTACATAAATGGTAGGTAGATACAGAGAGGTAGGGCATAGCGATTTATCGCTTGAACTGGAGCAGCCCGACTGGTGAAACACCTCCACCTTACAGAAGACCGCAGCCGAATAACAATCACTTCTGTGTTGTTGTGTTCCTGCGTGTAAGTAAGGTTTACAGAGCTCCTGGGGGGTGCTACATTAGTAGAAGGGGTCAAGCCTTCAAGGTAAGGGCGACAAGTCCAGTAACAGATTTATTATGCTGTACTTGTCGCCCTCAAGCTAGGACCTCATTACCACTCAACATCATGGGATCAGGTCAATCTTGAAGTATACAAAAAAATGACGATGTTATCTACGAACACACATAAATCAATGCCTAAGGTCGTTGAAGGTAGATGACTAACACTTCTGTTAGATCCCTAAAAAGTATAAAACACGAATTATTCCTTTTATGGTGACAATCAGGAATTTTTCAACACAAGAGTTCCTCATGTGTACAAGCATTTATATGTAAACAGTCTTGTACGCCGTTCCAATATTAAAAAAACAATCCGTTCTGGTTGCGATTAGTAATGAATTATATGAGGCGTTATCTAAAAACGACAGACGGACGACTGATGACAGTTGGTATGAAAAGTAAATTATAACTGTACTAGCGGCCGCTCGCGACTTCGTCCGCGTGGATTTCGGTTTCCATAAAAACTTTCATAATAGTTGCAGCGTGAAGTTATATAGCCTAAAGCCTTCCTCGATAAATTATCTATTCAACACAAAAATAATTTTTCAATTCGAACCAGTGGTTCCTGAGATTAGCGCGTTCAAACAAACAAACAAACAAACTCTTTAGCTTTATAATATTAGTATAGATTAACGACTCGTAGTCGGTTCAAGAAAACCGGATTGACATTTTTGACACATTACGAATCGTAATATATTGGAACCGGGCATTAGCATCTTCTAAAGCTTATTTCTTTTCTTTCTAATCAACTTTCTACAAAATAAAAATGGCTAACATTGTGTTCCTTATTCTTCACAATTCAAAAATGGAATAAAAATAACAAATAGATCGGTCCGAGCACCGACCTTGAAGAGAGACAGCGATATTTCAGAACTATGGTTCTCTCCATTGTTGCGAGTTAAATTTTCTAGGCTGTTTAGTAATATGACCTTCGCATATAAGTAATCAAATGAACGGGAAAAAAACGAGTTCGACGTGTCTATGATTCTTAAGTAAACAATGGAACTGGCTGGAACTTCCCGCGTTCCCGCGCTTTAGGAATTTCTTTTTTTAAAGTTTGCTTTTTTAAACGTGTGTGGCCATTGCCCCGAGTATTTAGCACGGCATTTAAACTGGAATTCCCACCTAATCTTTGCCTTATTTTTTACTACCATGAAATATCATTTTGCGGAAAGATTCGCAGATAAAATCAACATTGTTTTCGATTGCACAGCCTGTTCATTCCCAGGAGCACAAAGCTGTGTTCTCATTCATCACCTGAGCATAATAAATATATGATTACGTAGTAGTACACTGTTTTTTTTTAAAGTTTCTCATATCGATTTTACATAGATAATAGACCCCTTTATCACATTTTTTATTCAATCGTTAATTACAGGAAAAACTGTAACCGCTACATACATGAGCAGTTTATTTTTCATCTCACTGGTTTAATATCCGCCCTTAGTTAAAGAAACGTTGATTTTACTGGATCCATTAGCCCTGAGATTATCTTTATTAAAATAATAACGGGGAAAGAATTAAACATCGTAACAATTTACCTCAAATTACGAAATGAGTTTTCTAAGAATAAACAGAGAATGAGTAATACAATTACTCGTAACTCTTTATCGTTTTGTTTAAGTTCGTTTTTAAATCCATATGCATAGGTATGTACTTACTTTCACTTACTTGGTAGTTAAAAATAAAAACTTATGTATCTTATCTATACATGTAAATATAATTGGAGTGTCTTTTTGTAATACTGAAAAATAGCGCGTTTTACTTCATGCACAGAATATATACCTTCACCAAAATATATATAAAAAAAAAATATTTTTTTTTGTGGAAATGGCTGGATCGATTTTTACGGGACTTTTTTGGCAGGTTGTTCATTTAATAAGGAGCAACTAAGGTAGTTATTTAAGCAATAATCTTTTATTTTAGATAAATAACTTCAAAATCCTATAGGCCAAACGAACGCGGGCACAGCTAGTTATAAAAATTAAAAATTGCCCGCATTAAAAAGTTAAATGGCCTTTTTGTGGTTGAAACATATCAGTGTACCAAATTTCATTTAAATCGTTTAGGCGTGAAAAAAGGTGAACAGAGTTACTATTGTATTTATGGTATTAATGAAGATAAAGTCCCCGCGAATAAAACGCATTTAATAAGCACAAGTGTGGTTAACTCTTTTGGCCCAATTTACTCCTAAGTTATAATTTGGTGCAAAAATTATAATTAAATGTAATACCTATAATAAATTTATACAAGTACGTATGTAATACTTGCAAAATTACAACATATAACATTAGACCTATTTGTATGTTTTCTCTTTACTTTGACAAGATTTCCCGCCATGTCATTACTATTAGCAATAAAAATGGCGGGTCGACGACAATCGTTCAATGGCTTTCTCCGGTTCGCGGTTACGTTCCATTACGCAAGCGCGCGTGAGATATCGTTTTATTGGCGCGCTTATGTTGGCATTATTGATGATCGCGTTTTTGGAATTGGAATGAGTGTTTGCTTTTTTTTCTGGCTTCGCGGCCAGTTTTTTGCACTTTAAAACTTTAGATGTAATATTTTTTAACCAGAATATTAAACTTTGGTGCACTTTCCATTACTTTTTACGTAATTTTTTATCAGAAAGTTGTTCTGTGAATGTGATTTAAGGAAAATACTTAATTGGATCGCTTTCCAGATATAGTATTGAATGAAATTGGTTAAAGTTTTTTATTAAAAATAAAGAAAAGATTTAAAACGACTACAAAAAAGAATATCAATTTTTTTTAAACTTGATAGTTTATGGATGAAAAAATTATTGAATGGTCACTTATTGTTTCTGAATTATATAGCTTTTAAGCAGTTTTATGCCTGTAAATTTCCTGAGAGAACTCGGGAAATGGCAGGGGGGTAGCAGTCTGGTATTCGAACCTGGGTTGGCAGATTTTTTTCGAATAAATACCGAACAGTGATTATACCTGCTAACCTAACTATTAAAAATTATATTTGTTCTCACACATGCACGCTTCCAGCAATCTCTGATTCGCAACAACAAAACGTCTCGCAAACAATGAGCGGCAACATCGATTGTCGATTGCGTAAAATTTATCGGGAAAAAAAATACAAAACCGCCCATAGTTCAGTATTTTTGTTATACCAAACACCGAACACAGTGCTAAAATACCCAAACGGTTCGGTAAAATACAGAAAACCTGGCAAGCCTGATTCGAAACCACTACTTTTACGTTTAGCTTTAAAATTAAAATTAGAATATGGGTCTTTGACTTTGGAACTAAAATTATTATACGAACTACATAAATGTACCGTCAACAGCAGGACAAGTCAAAAACTTGCCACCCGAAAATAGTCCTTATCCCCACAACATAAGGCGATGCAAAGTTAAAAGTGACGCGTATGTTTGTACTAATTATTTTTTGCAGTCCCATGTGTATCGATTAAAAAAAAAGATTAACCACCCGCCTCAAAATTGAACCTTATTCCCCCGCCTTAAAGCCTGAACTCACTATAATCACTACCCAATGAATGCAGAGTGCATCGTAAAGGAAATGCAGGAAATAATGTCTTCCGCATGCAATAACAACTTGAAGGGCGCAATTCCAATCTTATTTCCTAAAGGAAACGGTTGAAAATCAAACGGAAAGTGGCCGCCATTATGAGATATCTTTAATAACATAATCAAACATTTTTACGTTGAACTAACTTTCTAACAAATCTGTAATTGTACGATTAATACGTAATCGAAATAACTCCGAGTGCCATAGACAAGATCACTGTATGGGAGTGACATTCTTTTTTAGGGTTCCGTAGTCCTAGGAACCCTTATAGTTTCGCCATGTCTGTCTGTCTGTCTGTCCGTTTGCACTAGAAAGCTGAAATTTGGTACAAATATGTATATTAATCACGTCAACAAAGTGCAAAAAGAAAAAAGTTTTTTTAGGGTCCCAAAACACGTAAATTGGGGAGTGTTTTGTTTTATTATTTCAATCCCAACATGTGATATATCGTTGGATAGGTATTTAAAAATGAACAGGGGTTTACTAAGATCATTTTTCGATAATTTTAATATTTTAGGAAATAATCGCTCCTAAAGAAAATAAAATTGTGTCCCTATAACTTTTGAACCATAAGTTCAAAAAGTATGAAAAAAATCTAGAATATAGAACTGCATAAAGTCTAGGAAAATTATTTTGATGGGTTTAATAGTTTTTGAAATCTTTGAAAAAATATTTTTTAACTAAAGTTGTAATTTAAGCGTAAGCTAGCATTTTTAATCCTACTTTACATATTTTTTGTATTCTCAATTAACTTTAAGTGGGGATAGGTACTTAAGTATTGTGATGCACTGAAAACTACGGAACCCTACACTGAGCGTGGCCCGACACGCTTTTGGCCGGTTTTTTTCTTTAGCAGAGTTAAATAACCTGTGACTCACTAGAAATCCTACATCGGTCGAAAAGAGGTAGGGCATAGCGATTTATCGCTTGAACTGGAGCAGCCCGACTGGTGAAACACCTCCACCTTATAGAAGACCGCAGTCAAATAACAATCATACATTGAATCATTGCATCCGTGCGAAGCCGGTTCTGAATGGGTATAAAGAAATATTACAATCTAGATTGAAACATAGGATACTTTTTATCCCGTAATAACGGGGGCGAAGTCGCAGACTGCTTATCATAATCATAATCCATTCATTTTTTCATGTTAGTTACAAGTAACACTTATGCATCGTCAAAATGAATATAAACCAAAATTGAAGCTACAGCCGGTTCGGAACCTAATCCTACCGAGAAGAACCCGGCAAGAAACTCAGTAGTTACCCTAATCTTGACAATAATTAGAGCTAGAGAACTTAAAACTATGGTGTGCGAGCGAGCAGACAATCATAACCATATATGTTTGTCATTGAAATATTCATCAAGTTTGTAGTACCCTTTTTTCATTAAACATGATTTAACGTAGACCTTGAATCTATACATGGGTAAGTCAATAATACCTTGCGGTAACTTGTTGAATATTTTTATACATAATCCAACGAATGTTTTACAGGTTATATGAACGGTGCCAACTCCCCAATTAATTATATAACATGTGAGTTGTCAAGATGTCACCATGTTGTATCTAATAGGCTGTTATACAACGCGGTACTGTATGATGCTGTCCAATTAATGGAAGGTTTTCCCACGAGAATCTCTCACTTATTGTCTGACAATTAGCACATCTAATCACGTGTTGTCTCGCGGCCCAAAATGAATAAGAAACCGAACTAAAAAAATGGTTTCAAGTCTCCAAAAACAGTTTTAGTAATCTGTTAGATTATTCAATTATAGGGGGCATGTTTTTTGCATTTTCCATTTAAATCCACTACATATTAGCTTTTTCTGTTCCTTTATAAAGGGCCATATAGATCAATATTAAATCAACAATGTATTTAAGGTATTAAATTAATGCTGTATTGGTTAAAATCGTTTAAAAAATTACCCATTATTTGTCGTAAAAAATAAATGACAAAAAAATGTTATTGTGGGATTTCCATAAGAGATTAACATTACCATCGCGGAGTTTTCTGTAGACCTATTTAATGTGTACAATACTTAGTACATTATTTTGATAAATCTTGAAGGGTTCAGCCCGCGTTTGCAATGTATAAGCGGAAAAAATAAAATGATTTACGACATCACATAAAAAACTTCAAAAATAACAGTATTTCTCTAATATTTAATGGATATATATATTTAAAAAGACCGCATCCAAATCCGTTGCGTAGTTTTAATGATTTAAGCGTACATAGGGACATAGGGACATAAAAAGCGACTTTGTTTTATACTCTGTAGTGAAGTAGGCGATAAACATGACATGAAAAATAGAACTGTGACGAATTTACACATATTATTTTCCGTGACGAATTTACTATGTAACGAAATATATAACATCCCGGCGTTTCCCGCTAAATAAAGAATATTATATTACTAGCGACCCGCCCCGGCTTCGCACGGATGCAATAGGTACTAAAATATGTACGTATTATACATATGAACCTTGCACTTTATTTTATTACATTGACTCCTCTCGTACCCCAATGACGCTTACATGGAGCCTACATCGCATGCTGGCTAGCTGAGCGCGGTGAGCGGCAACCACGCGACTTTTTTCTAATACTTGCATTTTTAAACTCATGATATCTTCTTAATGAAATGTCCGAATTGAATAATTCAAAAAGTTGTATCAAGGTATTGAAATCGTCTTGAATTTAATTGATTTGGTAATAACCAAGGTACAAATAAAGAGCCTTTTCAAGGGGCGACATATTAATACATTTTTTAGATTAAAAACCGCTTACTGTGACATAACTATAATATTTCGACATATGCTGTCGCGACACTTTTTGTAGATAACGATGAGTTCTGCAAAGTCGTTGTACATGATTTTGTTCTATCATTAATAGTTTTCGCAGCGCATGCGATGTAAGGAATTTTTCAGGTCACCTTGGGTTACATTATTGGAGTTTTAGTAAGGATCCTTAATTTTTTTTTAAATATATTATAGCTTATGTCACCCCAGGATAGTGTAACTTCCCAACGGTGAAAAAATTTTTGAAATCGGTCCAGTAGTTTCGGAGCCTATTCATTACAAACAAACAAATCTTTCCTCTTTATAACATTAATATAATAATATAATTACATTATTACAGATAAAGAGAAAAGATTTGTACCTATTTTTGTATGTTTGTAATGAATAGGCTCTAAAAGTACTGGGCCGATTTAAAAAATTCTTTCACCAATAGAATGCTACATTCTTCCAATTTGACATAGGCTACAAAATTAGGGATCCTAGGTAAAATTTGAAAAATTTCAACAGAAAAGCGGGAAAAATTCTCTAAGGCGAAACGAAGTTCGCCGGGACCGCTAGTAAAGAATAAGATTCACGCAATTTCGCAATATCTTGTGTACGTTACTGAACTGGAAAATCTCACTTTAAAAGTTCTAAAACAATGCACTAAATTCATTAGCGAAAGAAAGTGGTGTTATGCAATTACACTCATTGTGAACCAAAGAGTAGTCTTGGCAAGTAACGTGTAATGCTTAATAGCGCTAAGCTAAGAGTAACTAAGCATTGTGTAACATACACGAGAGGTAGGGCATAGCGATTTATCGCTCGAACTGGAGCAGCCCGACTGGTGAAACACCTCCACCTTACAGAAGACCGCAGCCAAACAATCACTTCGGTGTTGTTGTGTTCCTGCGTGAGTAAGGTTTGCAGAGCTCCTGGGGGGTGCTGCATTAGTAGCAAGGGTCAAGCCTTCAAGGTAAGGGCGACAAGTCCAGTAACAGCTTCATTATGCTGTACTTGTCGCCCTTAAGCTAGGACCTCATTACCGGATTGACCACCCCCGCTTACCTCCTTACCATCCAGGGGGGAAGGGGATTCCGCCGGCAGTGCTGTGGATGGAAAGGCTAAGCTAATCTCCCACAACGCCGCCACTAAGGCGATGAGGTCCACCGGGGAGTTTTAGTTAGAGTAGTCCTGCCCTGTTCAGGGCACGCCGTCACCCCCCTCAGGGTGGCGGTACGGTGCGTCAATGCATTACTCCCCGTCAAAAAAAAAGGACCTCATTACCACTTAACATCAGGTGGTATGGGCTGCTCCAGTTCGAGCGATAAATCGCTATGCCCTACCTCTCTTGCGCGAAAAAGATAAAAGGAAAGAGAGGGAAAGAAAAAAAATTAACACACATGCAAGAACTAGACTTATCGGGCGTATTAATGTAGGGCATGTCTACATATCGGGATTTCTCGTGTCACAGATAATATATTACAATTAATCGGTGCACTTAAATTCGTCCATGACTCTAGCCTCACAATGTGTCGTGTTTCGTCAGCCATTGTGCGAATAATGTTTATGTCTGCAAACTATTATGGTCGTTAAGTTACATTACAGAGGATTGCTTTGGATACTGGCTTGCAATTTGATAAATAAGTTAACTTACTAATGTGTCTAAAAGTCGGTTAGGGGCCAATTCGCAAACGTCAGAAATATGTCTTTTACAGACTACGAGTAGTTAAATAATACGGTTGTCCGCCGGTTGCTTTTGCTTACGCTTCGTATAATCCCTACTAGTCCCTACTAATATTATAAATGCGAAAGTAACTCTGTCTGTCTGTCTGTCTGTCTGTGTGTCTGTTACGCTTTCCTACTTAAACCTCTCAACCGATTTTGATGAAATTTGGTATAGGTATACGTTTAATCTCAAGAACGGACATAGGCCAATTTTTATTAAAAATTAAGGGGGGGAGGGAGGTAATACCACCCTTGGAAGTTTATATGGAAAAATGTTTATTTTTGAAGTTAGATAAATTTGGCTCAAATATTGCTCGAAACTTTAATTAATATATAGACTACTTTTTGTTTCGTACATTAGGGGAGAAAGGGGTAAAACCGACCATAAAAGGATGTAGTCCACGCGAACGAAGTCGCGGGCACAGCTAGTTTAATATATCTGTAACTAGAACGGATCCATTTTCAAATATTGGAACCGGGCATAGGTAAAGCATTATAAAAAACAAAATAATATTCATGCAAATAAAAAAAGCACGTTTTAACCAAACATTTAACATAGAGGAATATTCGGTTGAGGAATATTTTGATTCATTTAAACGAGTACTGTGATGACCCAGATTGTTGTTTACATATTTTTTTTTGACATAGGTATACCTTTTAATAACTGACTTGTGAAAGTCTTATGAAATGTTAATAACTTGTATTTAATTCGTATTTGACTTGTACTGAACTATTTGCATGCCAGATTCTGGTGAAATGTGAGCTCATTTTTGTTTGTACCATCTTTACACCACTTTTTACGCAAATAAACGATATTCTATTCTATTTTATTCTATAGACCATAAATCTATACATGGGTAACTTGTTGAATAGGTATTTGTATACTTAATCCAACGAATGTTTCAGCCAATCAGGAGTTGACTCATTAACTTTGACATTTCTTAAGAGCGCTATAAAAACTACTCGCGTGTCGTATGCTAGGCCTGCCTGTGATTTAAACAAACGTGCAAATATTACCGGAAATAGGTAAAACGACAAAGGAAGCCATGATCGCAATTGCAATTTATAAACGCACCATTTATTTTAATATCTTAGTCACGAAAAATCTAACATCTAAATATAACAACAGTTACGATGTCTCGATAAAATTCAAAGACCGCAGCCAAATAGCAATCACTTCTGTGTTGTTGTGTTCCTGCGTGTGAGTTAGGTTTCCAGAGCTCCTGGGGGGTGCTACATTAGTAGCAGGGGTCAAGCCTTCAAGGTGAGGGCGACAAGTCCAGTAACAGATTTATTATGCTGTACTTGTCGCCCTTAAGCTAGGAACTCATTACCACTTAACATTAGGTGGGATGAGGTCAATCTTGACATGGAATATAAAAAAAATATCAATAAATAGTAACAGATAGGCACTTAATGTTCAATGAAATTTGTTAACTTAATTTTGTTTACCCAATCAATGGTACAAAACTTTTTTTGTTTTTTTTTAATTTATAAGTTTTGTATTTGTGGTTCGTTCATTCGTTTAAGATTAAATTTTTTCTTGTTTGTGTATCGACTCTTATTCGCTTTATTGTGCTACAGAAACCTTAAGTGTTCGTATCCCACTCGCACTTGACCGGTTTTTTTTTCAGTTAAGAAAATATAGCCAATAGCTGTGCCCGCGTCTTCGCTCGCGTGGACTACATCCTTTTATGGTCGGTTTTACCCCTTTCTCCCCTAATATTCGAAACAAAAAATAGTCTATATTATTTTAATCCAAGTTTCGAGCTATATTTGTGCCAAATTTCATATCTCTAACTTCAAAAATAAACATTTTTCCATATAAACTTCCAAAGGTGGTATTACCCCCTCCCCCCCTTATTTTCTAATAAAAAGTAGCCTATGTCCGTTCTTGAGATTCAACATATACCTAATACCTAGATTCAACATAAACCAAATTTCATCAAAATCGGTTGAGAGGTTTAAGCAGGAAAGCGTAACAGACACACAGACAGACAGACAGACAGACGGAGTTACTTTCGCATTTATAATATTAAGTAGGGATAATGACCAATGTTTGAAGTAACAATTTAATCATAGCTTTGTAAGGTTTCCAAAGACCACGATGTATTCGATCTTTGTACACTCAAAACAGGTCACAGAACACTCTGTATCGGTCTTAAATTGTAGGCATAAGAGCCAATTTTGAACTGCAATTACTTACTTCTTGTGCTGTTGATTGTACCTACATGTACTTAAAACCCTTGATCAAGTCACGAATTCGTGATGCACACTGAAACATGCAGCCTATTATTAGTGTTGAACCGAAGATTCGGTTGTGACCGAAAAAACCGAAACCGTAACCGAACAATTTCTCACCAATATTTTAAGTAAAAGTTTGTTTGTTTAAATTACTCTTGGAACTGCACACGATACGATGTAAACAAGTTTCTTTTCCATATTGACCCGAACGGGAACCGAAACCGAGACCTTAGAGATTGTACTGCACATATGAATACTTCATCTTTTTATAGTTTTAATTATAATACGTGGAATCTTGTCTTTTCTATTGATCTTTCTGTTCTATCTAAATTTATCTCTCCTTCAGTTAGTATTTTTATTATTTTCTTTAATTATATTCCTAAAACTAATCTGAGTTCCTTTTCTTTTCGCTTCGCTCCGTAACACACACTTTTTAATAAAAAAAACTGTATCAAAATTGGTTTTGTCCTTTTAAAGTACACTTAGGGCCAGACGCCTGGAAACAACTGTGTTTTATATACTACTAGCTGTCCCGGCGAACTTCGTAACGCCTTGTTTTTTCTAAACTTTTAAACCTTCCCTGGACCTCCACAATTATTACAAAACCAACATTAGCCAAATCGGTCTAGCTGTTCTCGAGTTTTAGCGAGACCAACGAACAGCGATTTATTTTTATATATAAGATGTAGTGAAATATTAATTAGTTGTATATATTTTTGAGGTAGCCATTGGGCATAAACACAAGACATGTCAATGCTTTTACTGTGCAAGCCCTGACCAAGATAATTATGATGATAATTATATTAAAAATATGAGAGTTCATGAATACTTCATCACTTTTAAAGAATCAGAAAAAAAATCAACATCAAGGTGTCTTCGATTCCGTGGTTTTCAAACATTTCTACAACGAATGTACCACGGGCCGATAAGTATGTAGTTCTAAACATATTCGGCAGAGGGCACTTACCGGAGGCTAACGCAGGTACAACAGAAAAATTTCGTTGCTTACGATAACTTGCGGTTAGCTTAGTTGAAAGAGCAGCACGTGCGATACGTGAAGGTCGTGGGTTCAATTACCGGACCGCAAGGAGATATAAAATTGTGTTTCTTAAAATATTTACTTAAATTAAGTCCACCTGTTTTACTTTTTGTGCTACAAAGGTTTTAAATAAATAAATGCTTACCAAAAATAGTATAAAGTTCGGTTTCGTATACAGCACAAACTGGTTTCGGTGCTGTCGGTTCAGTTTCTTTTGGTTGGCACTAATTATACCCTACCATTATGCAAGGTCTCTTGACTTGACAATTAACCCTGTAATTATGCATAGAATCTGCTAAGGTATATTACCTTATTTACCTAATTGAGTAGAAAAATCTGTTCGGCATCTTATGTCACGGTTAGCGAGCAAGATCTACTAGCTTCAGATTTCTCTGCGCTTGCGCATCAAAAGTGTAGATAAGGCATAGATTGTAGTGAGACAAGTATAAAACAACAGCACATTGCGGTAACACAGTGTGACCAACTGTCAAACATTTTTTTCCTTAAAGTTTGGTTAAAACCCCCTAAAATCGCCCTAATTATAACTAGCTTTTTCCCGCGATTTCGTCCGCGTGGCGTGTTATAAAAGAGAGATCTTTGTTTGTGTAGATTGAGAACATCTATCTTACGCGGTTTAGATTTTTTCATACAAAAGTTTTTTACCGCTAACTCCCGTTCCCGTGGGAATTTTGAAATATCCTGTCGGAACTAAGCTTTAAGTTTACTAAGGTACCTGCATGCCGAATTTCAAGCGTCTAACTTAAACGGTTTAGATTTTTCATACAAAAGGATTTTCCCGCTAATTCCCGTTCCCGTGGGAACTTCGAGAATTCCTTTCTTAGTGCACCTCTACGGTACCTAAGCTGACGTAGCCTTCCAAATTTCAAGTGCCTACGTTTAGCCGTTTAGGCTGTGCGTTGATATGCCAGTCAGTCAAGTCAGTTTCTCCTTTTATATATTTAGGTAAATATTGGACAACATCACTTATATTCGTCATGTCTGTCTGTCTGTCCGTATGTCACAGCCACTTCATTCCGAAACTCTAATAACTATACTGTTGAAACTCGGTATGTTATATTATTATCATTTACTAGCGGACCCGACAGACTTCGTCCTGTCAAAAAGATTTGGAATGTGGCTTGACTCTAAATTTTAGTTAGAAAACGTTTGTACTGGGAAAAAGAGGGCTATCTTTAAAGTTTTCCCGGCAATTATTCGAATTTTTCTCGCCGTAAAAACCATCCTTGGAATTCAACGAACATTTAAAAAAAAGAATTGTCAAAATTGGTCCAAGCGTTGTTGAGTTATGCGGTTACCAACACATTTTGCGATTCATTTTTATATAATAGATTTATTACTAATAAATTATCAACACTTCTTAAAATTAAATCATAGGCCTCGCAAACGACTTTTAAGTTGTTAAGCGAGTGCGAAACTAAAGCTACAAAACAGAACATTATTTCGGAATTACTAACATCAACATTAACAAATGTTATATATATATATTACTAGCTGTGCCCGCGACTTCGTTCGCGTGGACTACATCTTTTTATGGTCGGTTTTA
This sequence comes from Glyphodes pyloalis, assembly GCA_037074685.1. NCBI lineage: Eukaryota > Metazoa > Arthropoda > Insecta > Lepidoptera > Crambidae > Glyphodes > Glyphodes pyloalis. The sequence continues at coordinate 2,899,378 of JAYKKO010000034.1, read as the reverse complement.
GCCCTTTCTCCCCTAATATTCGAAACAAAAAGTAGTCTATATTTTTATCCAAGTTTCGAGCTATATTTGTGCCAAATTTCATATCTCTAACATCAAAAATAAACATTTTCCCATATAAACTTCCAAAGGTGGTATTACCCCCCTCCCCCTCTTATTTTCTAATAAAAAGTAGCCTATGTCCGCTCTTGAGATTCAACGTATACCTATACCAAATTTCATCAAAATCGGTTGAGAGGTTTAAGCAGGAAAGCGTAACAGACAGACAGACAGACAGACAGAGTTACTTTCGCATTTATAATATTAGTAGGGATTTATAAAAGTTATTTTATGTTTTCATAAAGTAACGTTTAATTTTATATTTAAATTCATTGTCGCGCAATTTCGGTTCGCGCGTTAAGCAAGTATGGCAAGCGTTTGTCCAGTGTACGGTCTCCGTGATGCCAGGCGTGGGGTGAGCCTGGCGTCCGTTACCTCGGTCCCGAGGGGGTGGGGCGTGTCAGGTGGCCTGGCATAACTGCTCACGTTCACTTTCTGTTCCCCGCAGGGCCGGCGTTAGGGTGGCGCGCGGTTGGGCAACAGCCCGGGGCGCTCGAACTTGATCGGGCGCTAGAAAGCTACCCTGAGGTACCCAGATGTCTTCCCCTAAATCGATGTATTGGTATACGCTTTTAAAGGGGATCTGGCGGAAATTCGTCCAGGGCGCCAGTAATGCTAGAACCGGCACTCCCCGCTGAGAGTGACGGTGCGGTAGGCATTTCCCCCTCGACAAAAAAAAGTGTAAGGTCTCCGTAGATGTACCCTAATCTGTGAATATAATTGGACTAACTAAACCCAGCATTCTTGCTCTCTAATGCGTAACACTGTTCATTAATACTGTAGCTCGGTAGGTATTACTGCCTTTGTGATAAATTAATGCAATTACGCGCATTCCACTGATTTTTTACGCTCCACTAGTTAAGCGCAGAATATGCAGGTTCTGTTTGGTAATAAATGCACTTTTAGTCATGGAATTGTACAAAGAATGTTAAATATTTGATAAGGTTTGCAATTGTTCATTTAATTTTAACCGCATGAAAAAATAACACACGTTTCATGAATACTATTTTCATTATATTTTTGTATTAATGACTATAGTTAATTATTTAAGATAGCAATGGTACCTACATAATACAAGATTATTTACAGTATTTATTGTTACGATAATGTCATTATTACTATTAATTAGAGATGTGCCGACTACAACTTTAAGGTTCTTCCTGGGGGGTGCTATATTAGTAGCAGGGGTCAAGCCTTCAAGGTAAGGGCGACAAGTCCAGTAACAGCTTTATTGTGCTGTGCTTGTCGCCCGTAAGCTAGGTCCTCATTACCACTTAACATCAGTTGGGATGAGGTCAATCTTGAAGTATAATATAAAAGAATAAATAGTAAGATTTTAATACTCAAGTTATATAACCACTATCGCTTGTCAACAGAGTCCAATCAACAAATTCATTATAAAGAGTTAGATACTGTTGACTCAATAGTTAGACAAAATCCAAGCATGTATTAGTGTTGGCAATCGACTATCGTTAGATTATCGACTTATGCCCGGTTGCAATATTTGAAAAACGATCCGATTTATTTACGGATCGTAATGAATTATACGAGGCGTAAGCTAAAAACGACTTAGGCACAGGCGACTAATGACAGCTGATATGCAGGCCTAGCATACGCAATATGTCAAATTTATCGCATGAGACGACAAAAGTTTCGATACTATTGATCGGCTAATAGCACACCGCACTCGTGTTTTCAGCCAATCAGCAGCTGACGCACTGACTTCAATCGATTTCGACGTTTGTTAAGAGCGCGATAAAATTTAGTCGCGTTGCGTATGCTAGGCCTGATGGAAAGTTAATTTGAAATTAGAATTAACGACTCGTAGAGAAACGGATAGTAATTTTTGACATATTATTAATCGTAATATATTGGAACCGGACATTTATCTATTACTAGGTATTACCCGCAACTAGGTACAACTTCATTATTTTGGGATAAAATGTAACCTGTATGTAAAACTAGAACAGGAGTTCCCAACCAGGAGAGCACGCCTCCCAGAGAGAATAATAAAAAGTCTAGCATTTGATTCTTTTTAGGGTTCCGTACCTCAAAAGGAAAAAACGAAACCCTTAGAGGGACCCCACACTAGCGTCTTTCGAGCGTCAGCGTCTTGCCGGCGACCTTCCATACTAGCGTTGGTTGGGCGTTGCGTCGACGCGGCGCCCGCCCAGCGTCGGCGCGGCGTTTGAGCGGCGCTTGCGCTGGGCGTCCTCTGCACATCGCGTTCGAGCGTCGCGCCGCGCTGACGTCATGTACAGTTGTTTCGAAAATGAAAATGTAAGATTTGAATAACGCACAATATAATGTTTTATATTGCAGTGACAAATTAATGCTTTCAACTTGTAAAGGAAAAAATATATTTTACCTATTTGACACATAGCCCGAATAGGCAACTTTAGCATTTATTTTCTCGAAAACTAAAAGTACTTAATTGAAAATGGGTTTCTTCGGCAATAGTATTTTAAGCTACATCCATATTTGCTATCAGCTAAAAAGTCTTCTACCTATTGATTCTAAAACACGGGCGGGCCGAAACAATTGAGTTGATCATTGTACTGTTGTCAAAATAAACGCTGCGCAGGCGTCGGGCCGGCGCGGCGCCTGTGGAGCGCAGTCCTGGCGTTCATCATTTTGACCGCGCCGCTGCGCAAGCGTTGCGTCGGCGCCGCGTCGACGTTGCGTCGACGTCGCGTCGGCGTTGCGTCGACGTCGCGTCGGCGTTGCGTGGGCGTCGACGCTCAAAGAACGCTAGTGTGGGGTTAACGTCGACGCAACGTCGACGCGGCGCCGACGTCGACGCAACGCCCAAACAACGTCGGGGCGGCAAGACGCTGACGCTCGAAAGACGCTAGTGTGGGGTCCCTCTTATAGGATCACTCGCGTGTCTGTCTGTCCGTCCGTCTGTCACAGCTGATTACTCTGAAACCCCTGGACCAATTGAGATGAAATTTGGTACACATATTAAGTTAAAGACCCAAAAGTGCACGTGTAACGTAAATAAATAAATTATGAATTTGGGGGTCACTTTTGGAGGGTAAATCACAACATTAAAAAAAAAGATTCGCTAACCATATCGTGTGACATATCAAATGAAAGATATTGCTGTAAGGATTGCAAATATGTATCATTTATAATCTTGAAATAAAAAGTTTTTAAGTTATTTAAGAAAATAGGCGAAAATTGACCATTCCCCCCCCCCCCCTTATCCCCGAAACTATTAGGCTAAAAATTTTGAAATTCAGCGGAATATAGCTCTTTACCTATAGATTACAGGAAAACCTATGAGAAGTACATGGATTAAAAAAAAGGGTTGTTTTGTTAAATTTACGTTTTTTTTATTGTTACCTGCATGTGCCATGTGATGCTTAATTTCAAAAGGTCTGACACATCAGTCTATGAGCAGATTACACATTATTTCATCAACTACGGATTGCCCCACGAAGGGGCGTTTGTGGGGCGAAGAATTAGGGCCAGGAATTTGGTATTTTTTTTAAAAGAGAGATGGTTGATAGAGAGAGACAATTAAGATATTTCTTTGTTTCTCACAATCAAGTGAAGGCAGTTATTGTGACCTATGAGCCCAACGTACGGAACCCTCTCCACGCGAGTCCTACTCGCACTTGACCGGTTTTTTATACCGCTGAGTCGGCAATTTATTGTATAAATAAATTTAACATATCCTACAATGTTTGACTGTCTGGATTTTCGTACCTTTTACGTTAATACAACTGAAAAAAATTGTATTAAATTTGGTACAAATAAAATAATAATTGCGCCAGACAACCACACCAATCACTTGGTCACAAACTTAGGTTTTCCCTTGCTATGAGCTATGAGCACCAGTCGACAGATACTAACTGGGGTCATCACAGCACGCACACCAAGACGCAACTCACTTTAGAAAAGTTCGTTTTTCAAATTGACCTGACCAGGTATCAAACCAGGGACCTTTCGCGGTTTCGACACCTACCTAAGCCAATGCGCCGAGGTCATCATAAAGACTGATTCACAAATTTGACTAACTTAGAGGATTCTTTTTATCCCGACACTAGCGGCCGGCCGCGACTTCGTCCGCGTGGATTTCGGTTTCCATACAAACTTTCACCCCCCTTTTCACATTTTCCATTATTTCTTCGCTCCTAATAGTTGCAGCGTGATGTTATATTGCCTATAGCCTTCCTCGATAAATGGTCTATTCAACACAAAAAGAATCTTTCAATTCGAACCAGTCGTTCCTGAGATTAGCGCGTTCAAACAAACAAACAAACAAACAAGCAAACAAACAAACAAACAAACAAACAAACAAACAAACAAACTCTTCAGATAGATAGATAGGTACACTTTATTGCACAGAAAATTTTACAGAAATTGGTTTTACAGACATAATCAAGTACAATTTAGGCGGTCTTATTGCTAGAAAGCAATCTCTTCCAGACAACCTTCAGCTTTATAATATTAGTATAGAGTATAGATACCGTGAACGAAGTCAACAGCTAGGTAATATTATAAATGCGCAAGTTTGTATGAATGCATTTGAAGGGTCCACTGCAATAATGATAAACGTCCTTTGTTTTTTGTTTCGAGATATTTGGGTGTTAAGTTTATAAACGTTGTCCAAAATTCAGCCTTATTGCCGTGAACACCTGACACTGAGCGTTCTAGACGTGTAGTCAAATATCAGAAACGGTTTCATCCAGGACTGGGAGCGATATTGCCTAGTTAGTAAACGAAATTAGCTGCATGTATGAAGTGACCGAATGACGTTGATCCCATAGATTTTAATGTTTTGAATATTATTCTGATAAAAACTAATATGCTGTACTTGTCACCCTAAATCCCATGGCGCCGTCAATAGGCGATGAGAAGGTGGGGAGGTTTTTTAGTTCGGGTAGTCCCCGCCCCCTCTGGGCGGGGGAGTCCCACACACGTCACTGTCGTCCCTACGACAGCAATATGGTGCGCAAAGGCATTTTCCCTCCCTCAAAAAAAAAAGAAAAAAAAGGACCTCATTACCACTTAACATCACGAGGGATGAGGTCAATCTTGAAGTGCAATACAAAAAAAAATTAAAAACTATCGATACATTTCTATTTGTCCAATACTTGGTAACAACACTAGTAAGATGAGTGCAATTACATTTGCAGTAATAACTGTGAATGGACAAAAACGCTCACACCTCGACAAAATGAACAGATGTAAAACTCAAAACTAATTATCAGTTAATTAAAACTTACGTAACAGTAGGTATTGAAGATGAAAGAATGCGATTTGCCAGCAAATATTAGGCAATAGGTAGTGACTCGGTAAAAGATAATGATCAATTAGATTTTCAAAATATAATAAAAATGAAAGTTTTTTTAGTAGCGTAGTATATTGGCTCCTCCCAGCCTGATGGTAAGCAAGAGAGTAATATCCATACTAATCCATACTTAAATTATAAATGCGAAAGTAACTCTGTCTGTCTGTCTATTACTCTTTCACGCCTAAACGGCTAAACGGATTTTGATGAAATTTGGTATAGGTATACGTTGAATCTCAAGAACGGACCTATGCTACTTTTTATTAGAAAATAAGGGGTGGGGGTAATACCACCTTTGAAAGTTTATATGGAAAAATGTTATGTTAAGTTAGAGATATGAAATTTGGCACTGAAATTTAGCTCAAAACTTGGATTAAAATATAGACTACTTTTTGTTTCGAATACTAGGGCAGAAAGAGGTAAAACCGACCATGAAAGGATGTAGGCACAGCTAGTATGTATATATGTATATATATATATATATATATATATATATATATATATATATATATATATATATATATATATATATATATATATATATATATATATATATATATATATATATTTATTTCTCGCTATAACTAAAACAATTTAATCTATTTTTATAATCTTTTTATAGTACGTTACGCCGCTCTAGCGAACTTTAAATATATTAAAGAAACAGATAATTTTCATAGCCCCGCACCGCAAAGGGATATGAAATTTTTCTGTTTCTATAAAATATACTATACAACAAATAAAACTTTCAAATCTGAAAAAAAGCAGAATAAAATAAATATTTAAGAGAGCTATCAATGCCTAGTTCCAATATTTGAAAAACGATCCGTTCTTCTAGTAACGAATAGTAATCAATTATACGAGGCGTAAGCTAAAAACCACCGACCGACGACTGATGACAGCCAGTATGGAAAGTAGTGTCCGACCGAAATTTCGGTTTCGGTTTCGGTTTCGGCCAGTTTCGGCCAAAAAATCAAGTTTCGGCCCGAGTTTCGGTTTCGGCCAAAAACGGCCGAACCTTTCGGCCGCGCCGAAACTTACAAATAATGTATTTTATTCACTTTATTTATAGGGTAGTTAAATTTTCAAACAGAATTTCTGTAACTGTGCTGATATTTCATTGTGATAAATCTTTGAAAGTAAAAATCTGTAATTATACGTCGGCGAGATATTAATTTTAGAAAAAAACGGGCATACTAAAATTTTTCGACTTTTTAAGGTTTTTTTTATAAAAGGTTCGGTTTCGGTTTCGGTTTCGGCCGAAACTACAATGAAACCGAACATTCGGTTTCGGTTTCGGTTTCGGCAAAATAACATGTTTCGGTCGGTCACTAATGGAAAGTAAATTTGAAGTTAGAATAAACGACTCGTAGAAAAACGGATAATTTTTGATACATTACGAATCGTAAAATATTGGAACAAGTGAACATGAGTTATTTAGGCGACCTCCGTAGCCGAGAGGCGAGCGTGCCTGACTTTGGCGAGCGCCATCTCTGAGGTTCCGGGTTCGATCCCCGGTCGGGTCAATATGGGAAACGAACTTTTCCATATTGTCTCGGGTCTGGGTGTTGTGGTACCGTCGTTGTTTCTGATTTCTGTAACACAAGTGCTTAAGCTACTTACCACAGAATCAGAGCAATGTATGTGATGTTGTCCAATATTTATAATTTATTATTTATTTATTTAAGAAGTAGCCTAGGTTGTCTTGTACATTAGCTACCTGCCAATAAAATTCCCGTCAAAATCGGTCCAGCCATTTCAGAGATTAGCCAGAACATTTTAAATAATTTAACCGGTCGAAACGCGACACCATTTTTTTTTAGTTTTGACCCGTTAAATTATTTTTAAATGGAACGCGAAAAAGTTTATATTAGCCTGAACAGACAGACAATTTTTTTATTTAATTTTGGGCTGGTGTATGTATCGTATAAAGCAAAAAATATTATGTATCGTATATATAAAATATTCATATGCATATAGCAAAAAGCGGTTATTTCAATAAGACAAATAGGCACTCCAATTTTATTCAATGTTATATATTGTTTTTTATATTTAACAAAAAAATAACGATCTGAAACTTACGTCGAAAACCACAAACATTGTTCAAATATCACATTTGTCCTTCCTTTTTTGTTTTCAATTAATTTTCCTTAAACTTGTTCAACCAAATGAGTATTCGTTTTGTTTTAATTTTAAATGCATTCAAATACTTATTTTTAGTTCCACTATGTCAATCAGATGAATAAATTTATGGCGTCTCAATTAAATAAATAAATGCGTCAGACAACCACACCTCACCTGGTGTCAAAAAAAGGTTTCCCCTTGTACTATGAGTACCAGGCGACGCATACTAACTGGGAACGTCATCCCAGCATACACAGACCCAAGTCAATATAGAATCGTTCGTTTTCGAAATTGACCTGACCGGGAATCGAACCCGGGACCATTCGCGTTTTGGCCGCCTACCTTAGCCCCTGCGCCACTGAGGTCGTCGAAAATTTGAATCCAGATAAACAAAATTTTAAGTTGTCATATTTTTTAATTCGCAAAATAGTGCCGCCCATAAAAAATACGAAAAGCCGATCGATAAAAATTAAGAACCGAATTTCGTTATGCCGCTTCGACCTTAACATTTAGCTGAATTTGACATTTGGCACTATCGAAATTAGGTTCAACCATTCAAGACATTATAGACCTACTATATGTAAGTGTAAAAGTTTGTGTGAGTTGACATATACATATGTGCCAATAAATGTGTTTTCTTTCTTTTTCTTTCTTTCTAGTAAAAAAAATAACTTTGCATCTATGAAAGCTTCTTTTATTTATTTATTATGAATATGTACTTTGAATGCGATTATATTATTTACATTTAAAGCAGCAAGTATTTTTCTAAATAAAAAATACTTACGCCAAAACCATTTCATAAAATTCAGGAATAGACAAGTATTTGAAACTATGTCTAAAACTAAACAGCAAAACAAAACAGTTTTGATTACGAGGCTTCTGCAAAGCCCACGCTTTGATTAAAGTGTAAATAAATTGTCTCGACTGCTGATTCACTGACGTGCTTATATTAAACCAGTTTAACAGTTGTCATAACAAAACAAACATGACAAGAAACGTCAAGCATTTCAATAAACTGCCTGATCGACATAACCTCAAAACAGACTGTAAACATCCAGATACAGTCTCAGGAATCACCGAAAAGGTTTAATTATTTACATTTCCAACTTACTTGGTCTTCCTTCGGATGTTCATGAGTGCAATGTATGTGATAATGCTCACTTATAAACGTATTTGACAGAACATTGTTTAAATTCACTAAAAAAAACACAAAAACAAGCACTGGCACGCACTTCACCATCTTTCCAGCCATTTTTAAAGCAATTCGACGACGTTTCTCACACAAGAAACAAACAACATTTGTTTACATTTTATAAACGGAACAGCGTACACGTATTATCACTTCGATATTCGCGACGTTACTGAAGTGTTATCTGAAGTTGGTTGGCGTAATTCCGACTGCAAAGCCATTGAAGTTAGCGTCAGCTGATCGAGCGACGCCCAGGCTACTTTCTCTTTCACTCCAACTCGCGGTCGCTGGCCTTGCGAGAAAGAGACGGCAGCTGTCGAATTGGGGTCCGGTTTAGCAGCCCGAATATTGTTTTACTTCACTTTGAATTTAACAAACTAATAACCATTTACACGCGTGTTACAACGCTGTTCTTCGGTTTCCTTACAACTAAATTAGTGTTTTGGGCACCTCTTTCTAGCTTCCAAATTGCATTAATACGTAAACTGTGGTTTTTTGCTTCCTATTTTTCAAATACGTGATAAGACATACTAATCTTGTCTTTTTGTTTGTAGACTACACTTCTAGACAATGATGAAACAATTTTTTTATATTGCACTTCAAGAATGACCTCATCCCACCTGATGTTAAGTGGTAATGAGGTCCTAGCTTAAGGGTGACAAGTACAGCATAATTAATCTGTTACTGGACTTGTCGCCCTTACCTTGAAGGCTTGACCCCTGCTACTAACGTAGCACCACCCAGGAGCTCTGGAACCCCTACTCACACGCAGGAACACAACAACACAGAAGTGATTGTTATTTTTTTTTTCTTAGACATACCTTTATAGGACTTTAAGTAATAAATAATGTGCTTATTTGCCAATTTAAGCTTTACGAATACAAGAAAACAGCGTCTCTCACACTAGGCAAAGCGTGTCATGTGAGAATCATATCCATTGATAAAAACTAGAACCACATACTATTAAAAACAATTTGATTATATATATTAAACAACATTGCGTGCATTTAAAGAGATACATGCAAAATCGCATCCGTTACATATCATTGCGGATGTTTTGTAAGGCCTGCGTGTATTTTCTTATTAGTTTTTCTGCATCCTCGCTAAAGTATTTATCCGTCCACTGTTATCGATAAAAAGTTGTTGGCTGCAATGTTGTTTGAATTTTTGGAGGATAATATACTTTGGAATAATGTTATGTGTTAATTTAGCATCTCAAACAACTGTCCACCAAATTGTATCCAAATCTAACCAGTAGTTTTTGAAGGTTTTAGTAACATAAATTTCTACACAAACTTTTATTTATAGGTAACTAGCGGTCCCGGCGCCTTAGAGGATTTTCCCGCTTTTCTGTTGACATTTTTCCTGAATTTTCTTTGCTATAAACCTCACGGAGCCCGAGACCTTTCCAACGAATGCAAAACCGTGGAAATCGGTTCGTGCGTTCTGGAGTTATAGCGTCAGGAAGGAAAACCAGACTTATTTTTATATAGTAGATATCAGCTGGATTATTCTAAATGTAAATAACATTAAAAAAAATAAACTTAAAACCTACTAGCCATAACTGAAGAAACCTATATTTTATTTACAATATTATAAAGCACACTTTGGCTTTGAAATAAATTGGAGCAGAATGAACTATTCTTTCAAAAACTTTGTGGCAAATTACATGTACAGGTACTCGCATATAACTTAAAAAATTGTTCTTAAAACATCTTGTTTATTTCGGTTTTGTTTACTAATTATTTTATTTTATCTTGTTTCTAACTCATATTGCTTATCCCAATTGGTAACTAGTTATAGTTTGATATTTTTATTCTATTTATTTATTATTATTAATTTAATAATACTTCTTAAATTAAAATCATAGGCCTCGCAAACCACGCCTATATTTCATAAAGTTCCTTAGTTAAAGTTAAAACTGTTATCGTTCGTGTTAACATTATTCAATTACCAGCTATTCTGACTTTGCCCCGATTATTTCGGGATAAAAAGTATCATATATGTTAATATAGTATGTCACCTCTCTTTCTACCAAATTTTATCCAAATCCGTTTAGTCGTTTTTGCGTGACAGAGTAACAAACATACAAGCATCCATACTCACTAACTTTTACATTTATAATATCAATATATTATAAATAATTAAAAACTTATAATCTTCTGTTTACTCAAATTCAAATTCAATATTCTTTTATTCATGTAAATTACACCAGTAATATTTATGAAACGTCTATATAATGCAAATGACGCTACCTCCGGTTCGGAACCTATAACTTGCAGAGAAGATCCCGGCAAGAAACTCTGTCGTTCATATTACAAATATAGCTGAACTTATAACTAGTTTTGCAATAAGACAGATGGTACTTTCAAAGTGTAACACGTTGCACTCAAATAAATATGAGACTAACTAAAGTAAGACTTTTAAACGTTTCTAATTATAATGATAACACCATTCATAAGAAACTCAAAATCTCAATGCAAAAAAGCATTTTATGAAATGTCAGCCATATTGAATTTTTTGTAAATTGTTTTTAAGAGCAAATATCAAAACTCACCAAAATTATTTAACAGTGTGCTCAGTAAAATTCATGATTTTCACGTTTTGTATTTTCATACTAAATCTGTAAAGAAATAAAAAAGTGTCGTAATGTAATAGTCAGTCTTCGTAGTTACTACGGTACCACACAATTTTCGAAAAAAATGCCGCCCCAAAATAAACCGAAAACCGCTAAGGTCTAGGTTACATCACTAGGGACTTTACTACGAGTATTATGAAATAAAATGTTGCTATTTATTTTGATTTATTATTTTTAAATACTGCTCATATTGAGATTACTTTATTTATCAATGGTTGTTTTTTTACAAAACTGTTGTTTTGTTTTTATATTACACTTCAAGATTGACCTCATCCCACCTGATGTTAAGTGGTAATTAGGTCCTAGCTTAAGGGCGACAAGTACAGCATAATAAGTCTATTACTGGACTTGTCGCCCTTACCTTGAAGGCTTGACCCCTGCTACTGATGTAGCACCCCCCAGGAGCTTTGGAAACTTTACTCACACGCATGAACACAACAACACAGAAGTGATTGTTATTTGGCTGCGGTCTTCTGTTAGGTGGAGGTGTTTCACCAGTCGGGCTGCTCCAGTTCGAGCGATAAATCGCTATGCCCTGCCTCTCTTATCCTTCACCTTTTTTATTATCTGGATATCTTAGTCATTTTACTAAATTATATGGGCCGAACTGTGTAGTAACTTATTTGTGGCTTACTTTATAAGAATGTAACGTAAGTACTAACTAATAAATATTATAAATGCGAAAGTAACTCTGTCTGTTTGTCTGTTCGGCTTTCACGCTGTTGTTATAGACGTACGTTGAACCTCTAGCACAAACATAGCCTTCTTTTTGTTTTGAAAATAAGGGGGGATGGGGGTAATACCGCCCTTGAAATTTTACATGGGAAATTGATTATTTTTAAGTAAGAGATATGAAATTTGTGACCAATATAGCTCGGGACTTGAACCACAATATGGGCCACTTTTTTGTTTTGAATATTAGGGGAGATAGGGGTAAAACCGACCATGAAAGTATGTAGCCCAGGCAAACGGAGTCACGGGTACAACTAGTTGATTCATAACTCGTTTAGAGTGCGCGATATTTCAATGCAGTGCCTTAGCAGTTAGCAACGGCGTTTAATAAAAAAATAAATACTATTTATTTATTAAACAAAACAAATAAGTTTATAAAATAGGCAGAGATTATTTTACGTTTGCCTTATTTGCAAAACTAGTTATAAGTTCAGCTTTATTTGTAATATGAACGACAGAGTTTCTTGCCGGGATCTTCTCTGTAAGTTATAGGTTCCGAACCGGAGGTAGCGTCATTTGCATTATATAGACGTTTCATAAATATTACTGGTGTAATTTACATGAATAAAATAATATTGAATTTGATTTTTTTTTTGTTTTTTCCGCGGTTTCGCCCGCGCGTCAACTATAGCCTGTTCCTAATCCTTCGTAAGCCTGTGGAGTGGACACCCAGGGCGCTCATTCAACATACAAATCACGGATTTGGTTTGTGTATGTACCAAACACTGCGCTACGATTCTCGTTCACTGCGCCGGATTTGTAACTCATTCTTCTGATTGAGTTAGCGCAAGGATCGGGAAATGGAGTAGATAACTAAAACTGTTTGGTTAGATTAGATTACCCAAAAATATAAGACACTTATTTTCAAATGAAAACTAGGGAATCCCAACCTTTGTTTTGTTAAGGCTCCCCAAGACTATTTTTTTCATAAAGAAGCTTCAAGAGAGCCCGACCTCTATGAGCGATATAAAGCGATACTAGCTGTGCCCGCGACTTTGTTCGCGTGGACTACATCCTTTCATGGTCGATTTTACCCCTTTCTCCCCTAATATTCGAAAGAAAAAGTAGTCTATATTTTAATCCAAGTTTCGAGCTATATTTGTGCCAAATTTCATATCTCTAACTTCAAAAATAAACATTTTTCCATATAAACTTTCAAAGGTGGTATTACCCCCATCCCCCCCTTATTTTCTAATAAAAAGTAGCCTATGTCCGTTCTTGAGATTCAACGTATACCTATACCAAATTTAATCAAAATCGATTGAGAGGTTTAAGCAGGAAAGCGTAACAGACAGACAGACAGACAGAGCTACTTGCGCATTTATAATATTAGTAGGGATATCGCTCAAACTGGAGCAGTCCGACTGGTAAAATACCACCAACTTACAGAAGACCGCAGCCAAATAACAATCACTTCTGTGTTGTTGTGTTCCTGCGTGTGAGTAAGGTTTCCAGAGCTCCTGGGGGGTGCTACATTAGTAGCAGGGGTCAAGCCTTCAAGGTAAGGGCGACAAGTCCAGTAACAGATTTATTATGCTGTACTTGTCGCCCTTAAGCTAGGACCTCATTACCACTTAACATCAGGTGCGATGAGGTCAAACTTAAAGAGCAACAAAAAATGAGTTAGCGCAGTACCCAATGATATTTAAAAATAATAGATATGTTACCCATGCGCGAAATATGAAGACGCTAAAACGTCCTAATTGGGACGTCTTATCCCCAGTCTGCGAAAAGCGATACGTCGAATGTGACGTCTCTGTCAGTGACTGTGAATCCGATAAAATGCCATCGTGTGTGTTTCGAAAGTGTACAAACTATGATAAGAAAGTAAATAACGCTAAGAGGATCTCGTATCACATATAAGTAAACAAGAATTATGCATAAATAATTAAATTTTAAATATTTTTACTTAAAATTAATGTCACAAAGGTAAAAGAGAAAGTAAATTGTTGTTTTTACAAGTGTGAAAAGGACAAAATGTGTTCGGTCATAGATTACACGAATAGAAAACACAGAAGCAATGTCTGGTTTAATACCTACGGCATGCTTGTGTTTATTTTTATTCTCACAGCCTTTTTGTATTGTTTATTTATTATTGAGTACCGAAAGCAAATTTGATACTTCTGGTAGTTAATTAAAAAAGTAATTAAAAAATTCCTTACATCGCGTGCGCTGCGAATACTATTAATGATAGAACAAAATCATGTACTACGACTTTGCAGAACTTATTATTGTCTACAAAAAGTGTCGCGACAGCATATTATTATGTCTAAATATTATTGTTATGTCACAGTAAGCGGTTTGTAATTTAAAAAAAAATATTAATATGCCGCCGCTTGAAAAGGCTCTTTATTGTACTTTGTTATTAATCCTTATCAAAATAAATTACTTTCTATTCTAGACGGCTTCAATACCTTTATATAACTTTTTGATTAATTCGGACATTTAATTGGGAAGATAGGTATCACGAGTTTAAAAATGGAAGTATTAGAAAAAAGTTGCGTGGTTGCCGTTCACCGCGCTCAGCTAGCCAGCATGTGATGTAGGCTCCATGTAAGCATCATTGGGGTACGGGGGGAGTGAAAGTAATAAAATAAGTGCAAGGATTATATGTATAATACATACTTATTTTAGTACCTATAGTACCCGTGCGAAGCCGGGGCGGGTTGCTAGTTGTATATAATTTCTCAAATATGTAATTTTTTTTGTAATAAAAGTTGTTTTTCCTTTATAGTTATGTTTTATTTTTAAAACCGAACGTTCGCATTAAACCGAATCCCGAATAAATAATTAATGTAATTCTTAAATAATGTCAATCAATAAGTAACATTGTTTTTGAATTTCCTAAAATATTTGAAATAAAAAGACACGAAATAAGAGACAAAGAGTACACGTAAAGTTTGTACCTTCGGTTTCGTTGTTATTATTAGTCTTTGTTCAAGTGTCCAGTGCAGAGCAGTGATTGATCAACAAGTGACATTTAGTTGACTCATGTGCCTAACAGAGAGTTACTACTTATCTCTTTTGTTCTTATGATTTAAATTAAGCCATCCCTTTCACATCATCTAAGAATGTGGTTAATAAGAATTGCGCATGTGTGCAGTCGCACTCGACCAGCACAGATTTTTCGTTAGTTTTATGAACGTATAACATATCTATGGTTTTAAATATCATTGGCAGTACCCTACAACGGAGTGCTGAGTTAGCGCAAGGACTTTCGCTGAGTTATGCTACAGATTACGTTGACCAAACATTAACACGCAAGTCAGCGTTTATTTAACATTTGCAGCACGTCGGGACATACTGACCGCGATCTGTTACGTGGATAGAGTACGCTACGAATAGGGTTGCCCGGTTTAAATAAATATTCAGATATATTATTTTTTCCTAACTGACTACTGATTTTTTTTTATATTGCACTTCAAAATTGACCTCATTCCACCTGATGTTAAATGGTAATGAGTTCCTAGCTTAAGGGTGACAAGTAGGTACAGCATAATAAATCTGTTACTGGACTTTTCGCCGTTACCTTAAAGGCTTGACCCCTGCTACTAATGTAACACCCCCCAGGAGCTCCGCAAACCTTACTCACACGCAGAAACACAACAACACAGAAGTTATTGTTATTTGGCTGCGGTCTTCTGTAAGGTGGAGGTATTTCACCAGTCGGGCTGCTCCAGTTCGAGCGATAAATTGCGAAGCCCTACCTCTCTTAATTGATGATGGCCGCAGATGGCCTTTTCATCTTCACCGGGCTTGCGGGGAAGCGGAGTGCTCACTCCACTAAAATATTCAGAAGTCAAATTCTTTTATTCATTTATCATATACTTAGATTACATCAATAACACTTATGAATAGTCTCATTAAAATAAATAAATTAATATTGGACACATCACATTTGCTCGTATAGAAATCAAATGAAGCTACCTCTGGTTCGGATCCTATAACTACAAAAATACTGGCAAGAAAATCATTATGTAGTTATAAATAAATAAATATTGGACAACATCACATACATTGCTCTGATTCTGTGGTAAGTAGCTAAAGCACTTGTGTTACAGAAATCAGAAACAACGACGGTACCACAACACCCAGACCCGAGACAATACAGAAAAGTTCGTTTCCCATATTGACCTGACCGGGGATCGAACCCGGAACCTCAGTGATGACGCGACGCCAAAGTCCGGCACGCTCGCCTCTGAGCTACGGAGGTCGTCAAAAAGTTGTCTTTACAAAAAAAGCTAAACTTATTACTAATTACTTTCCTTATTCTTAGAATTTTGCACAAGGAAATAAAAAATACTGGACATTATTACATATACCTACATTGCTCTGATTCTGTGGTAAGTAGAATATTACTTGTGTTATTCGACTAAAGATTTTCGAACTCCACAGTTCCATGCAAAACAAATTCAAATTATTGTAGGTAGCCGGCATCATCACGTACACAGATATCTGTATATAAACACACATTGCAAAATTAAAAAAAATGCCCTAAAATAATTCAGAATCTGCAAGACGTTATTTTTTTTTATTGTAGCGCAGTATATTGGCTTCTCCCAGCCTGATGGTAAGCAAGAGAGGAACCCACATCGCAATGACAACGGATTTGATATCAAAATATCCTATCCGTTAGCATCGCCATACTGGCCCGCAAGATGTTTCTTCACGCTCCTTTTGAAGGAATCCATGTCAAAGGAAGGAGGAAACACATGAGCCGGCAACGAGTTCCACTTCTTTATGGTCCGTTACGTACGTTATTTACTTAGTTTATTTTCTTTAAATAATATCATTTATTTACGTAAATAATAAATGACATTATTTATTAAAGAAAATAAATCTTCTTCTCTCTCGCTAATACATAAATCGTAGACATGAATTTGTCAATTGCTGAATCCATTTATATATAGTTATTATTTATTTTATATTTTTATGTGGTATTATTTACTGATGTATATATATACGTATATATATGATCATTATGTAAATATAAGTATAGCTTCATATTTTATATATATTTTTTATTTATTCATGTATATCTATGTATATTTAATTGTTTCCGAAATGACTTTTTTAACGCTTGGTAGTTACTATTCTCGTGTATTATGTTTTTATTTTTTAGATTTCTTATGCACTTTGTCACTATTACCGCACCCATAAACTAACTCTCCGCATGACCCAAAGGTTGACTGGTACAGATTGCCCCTAGCATGAAGTCCATCTGTTGTACTTTTTTGGTGCAATAAAGTTTTTAAATAAATAAGACCCGGTCTTACAATTTTTACAATTGCAGAACTTAACTGTATTCACTGTGTAAAATTAAAATTAAAAACCTATTCATAAAAAATACTGTGTTTTTGTCGGTACCTTCTTGATAGGTTTAAGTTCCTAACTGATGGTAGAATCATTCGGTATAAATGACGATTAGTGTACGAATGTTGAAAAGAGTTTAAATGCCGATTGCACATACCTACTGACAACCCTAATAAGAGTTCGTGAAAGCGTACATACTGTTACGCGCCACGATTAACGTTCGTAGTAACCAGCGCCATCTAGTGTGGAAAGGCGGGACTACAGAGAGTCGAGACGCGTACGCCAGAATTTACTAGAACAATGACCTTGACCGAGCGTACGGCCGTTCAAGGCCGCACTGCGCGCGAATGTTCCGGATGTTTCTGCGTTGGAAGGTTCGGGAACGGCCGCGGCAATATAAAAGGCCGGGATTCACCGCGACCGGGACAGTATTGAATTAGCGATACAAGTGATTACTTCGAAAGCGATTTTGAAGTGCGACTTGGGAGCGATTGTTGTTTTAATTAGTGCGTTTCAAGGTTGTAATTAGTGGCGTTCTATTAAAGTGTGACTTTTGGTAATTTTTATCGGCTGTTTTTATTGTCACGAACCCGAAGCTCGTAACAATTGGTGTCAGAAGTGGGATTTAAATTATGCCGATTTTACCTAAAGACGACACGGAGGGTATCCGTACCCGGAGTCAACGCCAACAGGAGACGGACCAGAGACGTTTTGGTGGAGCTTTGCCGCAGGAATCGGAAAGCCAGTTATTAACCACGGAGGCCGGCCCGTCCACAGCAACACCAGCAGCATCGGCAGCACCAGACCTTGCTGCTCTGATGATGATGCTGCAGGAGCAGTCTCGCCGACAGGAGGAACAGGCTCGTCGGTTGGAAGAACAGCTAAAGCGGGACAAGGAGGAACAGGCTCGCCGCCAGGAGGAACAGGCTCGTCGGTTGGAAGACCAGAGGCAGCAGGACAAGGAGGAACAGGCTCGCCGCCAGGAGGAACAGGCTCGCCGCCAAGAAGAGCAGATGCTTCTTCTGAAGGACCTTCACGCTACCTTCGGGAAAGACATAAAGGAGGTGAAGGATAAGGTTGCTCAACATGACAACCGCCTGCTGGAAGCTGAAATCCGGATCGACCAAGTCAATAATCGGGTTGACTACGTAGTGGCTGATGTGAAGAAGACCGTGATGGCAGACGTTAAGAAAACGCTGGATTGTCTTAAACTTGGAGAAGCAATCGCAGCTCCTGTAGCTACAACACCTTCGCTACGTGGATTCAAAGTGCCACCGTTCGACGGAACTTCTTCCTGGTCGGCCTACAAAATCCAGTTTGAGGCAGTCATGAAAGCGAATGGCTGGAATAAAAATCAGGCCATGACTGCCCTCACCCTAGGCCTTCGTGACCAGGCCTTATCAGTTTTGGAAGCTCTCGGTAAGGAAGTGACTTACGAGCAGCTCCTTGAGGCACTGGAGGCTCGATATGGCGACGCTCACTTGGAACACGTGTTTCGCGCACAGCTTAAGGACCGCGTGCAACGCAGCAGCGAAAACTTGCAGCAGTGGGCCCTTGAAGTGGAGAAGCTGGTGCGTAAAGCTTACCAGTCCGTACCAGCGCTTATTGATGGGAACCTGGTGCAGGCGTTCATCGACGGCATCCGCGATATTGAAGTTAGAGCTGCTGTGAGGCTCGGGCACCATGGGACGCTTAAGGACGCCTTGGCCCATGCACTGGAGGTGGAAGCTGTGCGGCAGGATCATCGTTCCCATCGCGTCAGGGAGGTTGCAGCGGCTTCAGTTCGCGACCGCAATAAAAGTTACAGCCCTAGGTGCTATGGCTGCGGGGAAAGGGGCCACCTTCGATCCAGTTGCCCTAAGCGAACTGCAGAAGGAGAAGACGGCAGTCCAGCTAAGAGCACCGCCCAGCACCAGCAGCAGGGAAACGAGTAATAGCCAGGACTGCGGGGCGGGTGCTGGCTGAGGTTCAAAGAGCCCCAAGGGTTTCGATCAAACAAACCCAAGACGGGAACAGCCTAGTCATCCAGGGCGAGGTAAACGGAACGCCGTGTAAGCTGACTATAGACACTGGAGCCTCTCGCACGGTTGTCAGTTCCCAAATTATGAGACGGTCCCTTGGGGACTCTGCATACAACCGAGAACACATTAATTTGGTAACAGCCACAGGTCAGCGCATACCCGTCCATGGAGAGAAGATGGGGCTGAAGCTAGGCAACAGAACCTACCTGCATAATGTCATTGTGGCGGATATAATGGACGATTGCATCCTGGGCCTTGACTTTATGAGGAAGAATAGTTGCGAAATTGACGTCAAGCAAGGTGTTCTGAAATGTGGACGAGAGGAACTTTTCGTGGAAGGCGCGTTACCAGGGAATGTATACAGCCTTAAAAAAATTGTTCTTCCGCCGAGATCGGAAACGATTGTGCCGGTTAGTCTTCCTCGGAATCCTGGGCAAACTCAACGTTGTGTACTTGTGGAAAGGGTAGAAAATGACCTTCCATGGAAAGTGGCACGCACTTTGGTTAGAGCCACCGACATCTCAGGAGTACGTGTGCTGAACCTTTGTGACCAGGAACAGGTTATAGAAAAAGGCACACTAGTTGGTACTTGCGAGGAAGTGGATTGGTTGCGTCGATGCCAACATCAATCGACCGGGACCGTCAGCAAAGATACACAAACGAGAGTGACCACACTTTTAGAAGACTGCCGCAGCGCTCTGTCCCAAAATGAAATGGTTAAGGCGAAACAAATGTTGCTCAAGTATGCCAACGTTTTCTCGTCAAACGATGCTGACATCGGAAGGACTGGCTTAGTTCAACACAAAATTAACACAGGAGAAGAATTGCCTATCCGTCAGCGGCCAAGGAGATTGCCCGTAGCACGTGAAAAAGACGTGGAAACCATGATTGAGGGAATGGTGAAGGATGGTGTTATTGAACCTTCATCTAGTCCATGGTGTTCACCTGTAGTGCTGGTAAGAAAGAAAGACGGTAGCATGAGGTTTTGTGTTGACTATCGTCGTCTGAACGACGTTACAAAGAAAGACAGCTATCCTTTGCCAAGAATTGATGACACGCTGGACATGCTTACTGGAGTAAAGTGGTTTAGCACGTTAGATTTAAAAAGTGGTTACTGGCAAGTTGAAATTGATCCTAAAGACAAGGAGAAGACTGCATTCTCGACAGGAAAGGGTCTGTGGCAATTCAAAGTCATGCCGTTTGGATTGTGCAACGCTCCGGCAACGTTTGAAAGGTTGATGGAACTTGTACTTACCGGTCTGATTGGCGATGCCTGTCTAGTCTACTTGGATGACATAATCATCGTAGGCCGTACGTTTGAAGAACATCTTCTAAATCTGGAACGCGTGCTCATGAAGATCCAGAGTGCCAACCTCAAGTTAAGCCCGAAGAAGTGTTCACTATTCAAACGGCAAGTTAGCTTTTTGGGATATATAGTGTCTGAAGAAGGTATCAGCACGGATCCAGAGAAAATCGCTGCTGTAAAGGATTGGCCAATCCCAAAAGACAAGACGCAGGTCAGAGCCTTCCTTGGTTTGTGTTCCTACTATCGGCGTTTTGTTAAGAACTTTGCAGATATAGCAAAACCCCTGCATAAGCTAACGGAGGAGAAGCGACATTTCTGCTGGGATGGAAGTTGTGACATCGCATTCCAGGAGCTAAAGGACCGTCTGTGCAAAACACCTATTTTGGGATACCCCGATGTGAGTAAGGAGTTCATAGTTGACACAGACGCAAGTGACATAGGACTTGGCGGTGTATTATCCCAGCGGAATGGCGATCAAGAAATTGTGATAGCTTACTTCAGCAAGTCTTTGTCGAAACCTGAAAGGAACTATTGTGTTACGAGACGAGAACTGCTTGCTGTGGTAAAGTCGTTGCAGCACTTTAGCAAATATCTTCTGGGGCGGAAATTCCACATACGAACTGACCATGCTGCACTGAAATGGCTTTTGCAGTTCAAGAATCCGGAAGGACAAGTTGCGAGATGGATTGAATTACTGCAGGAATACGACTTTGTGGTGGAACATCGCAGCGGAAAATCTCATGGTAACGCAGATGCATTGTCAAGAAGACCTTGTCCTGAAGACTGCAAGCATTGTACCAGGCAAGAAAGTAAAGAAGTTGTTCCTGTGAGGATGCTCAAGACAGACCTTAGCAACGAGTGGAAGGAAAGCCTACAACGTGCACAACAGGAGGATGTGGACATCAAGCCGATTCTGGAGTGGATGAAGGCCGGAGTTCCTAAGCCTAGGTGGAGCGACGTCTCAGCGATGAGTTCGATCACAAAGAGCTATTGGGCCCAATGGGACAGCTTGGTGATTCAGGATGGAGTTCTGTGCCGTAGATGGGAAAATGCTCGTGGAGACAGCTGTCATCTGCAAATGGTTGTCCCCAAAGGTCAAGTACCGGATGTTCTACAGCTGTACCATAATGGTTGTTCAGGAGGTCATCTGGGAGTAAAACGGACACTACTGAAGATACGAGAACGGTTTTACTGGGTCTACTGTCGGGACGATGTCGAGGACTGGTGTCGCAAATGTACAAGTTGTGCGGCTGTAAAGGGACCTCAGACTCGTAGTAGAGGTGCATTGAAGCTGTACAATGTGGGCGCACCATGGGAGAGGATAGCCCTTGACGTTGCGGGGCCGTTCCCGGAAAGTGAAAGTGGTAACAAATATTTCATGGTTGTGATGGATTACTTCACTAAGTGGCCGGAAGTCTTCGCCATTCCAAATCAAGAAGCCTCGACAGTTGCTGATAAGTTAGTTTATGAAGTCTTCTGTCGTTTTGGAGTTCCCTTAGAAATCCACAGTGATCAAGGAAGGAATTTTGAGTCCCAAATATTCCAGGAAACTTGTCGAGTTATGGGAACTCATAAAACAAGAACAACTTCTTACCACCCACAGTCGGATGGAATGGTGGAAAGATTTAATCAGACACTAGAGAGGTACTTGGCAAAAGTTGTGGAAAATCGGCAACGAGATTGGGACAAGCACATACAACCATTTTTGTTGTCATATCGTAGCGCTGTTCACGAAAGTACATCGGTAACACCAGCGTTCGCAAACTTTGGAAGAGAACTACGACTGCCTGCAGACTTGATCACTGGAATACCACCTGATTCCCCATGCAGTATAACAGATTATGCAAATAACTTGCGGAACAAAATGAATGACATTTGTGAGCACGTGAGACAATCGGGCCAGCAAATGTCTGAAAGAATGAAAACCCGCTATGACCGCAAAATGAACAGTAAAGAGTTTGACGAAGGTTCACTAGTGTGGTTGCACAATCCAATCCGCAGCAAGGGGAAATCTCCTAAGCTTCAGGCGAAATGGGAAGGGCCGTATCGAATTGTGACTAAGATCAATGACGTAACCTACCGGATACAAAAAGGTGCGAGGGGTACTCCTAAGATCGTCCATGTGGATCGATTGGCGCGTTATTATGGAGCCGAAAATGCTCGGGACGAGCATGTCTTAGGAGGGGGCAGTGTTACGCGCCACGATTAACGTTCGTAGTAACCAGCGCCATCTAGTGTGGAAAGGCGGGACTACAGAGAGTCGAGACGCGTACGCCAGAATTTACTAGAACAATGACCTTGACCGAGCGTACGGCCGTTCAAGGCCGCACTGCGCGCGAATGTTCCGGATGTTTCTGCGTTGGAAGGTTCGGGAACGGCCGCGGCAATATAAAAGGCCGGGATTCACCGCGACCGGGACAGTATTGAATTAGCGATACAAGTGATTACTTCGAAAGCGATTTTGAAGTGCGACTTGGGAGCGATTGTTGTTTTAATTAGTGCGTTTCAAGGTTGTAATTAGTGGCGTTCTATTAAAGTGTGACTTTTGGTAATTTTTATCGGCTGTTTTTATTGTCACGAACCCGAAGCTCGTAACAATACGCTTGCTAGCGGAAAATTGGTGATGTAACGCCTCCTTCGATGGTAGTGAGATACATTATATACCAGTTAACATCTTGCAATGTAAGGAACGTATGTTCTTTACTAAAAGTGGAAGTACTTCCGCCGAACTAGGTGTTATCTGCTCGAGGACCAAGGTCCGACTACCAATCTTAGTTTGTTGTATATGTCACCGTAAGATTATAAAAACCGTTAGATTACAATCTATCTCGTGACATTGTAAACTGTCGCAATAAGACCGACCAATCGGAAAAAACTATCGGACAGTTGACAATTTCACGCGGAACAGATTGTAATCTAACAGCTTCACTTCGATAGATTATAATAGAGGGAACAATAATGCGTTAAATTGCAATCAAATGTTTCGGTTCACAATCTTTCGACAGTTTACAATCTCACGAGATAGATTGTAATCTAACGATGTTTATAATCTTACGGTGACATATACATAGTTAGTGGCGACGATAACTCTTGACATCGCGATGTAGGATTTTGAAAATCGATTAAAGTCAGTGCAACAGTATAGAAACTTTTGTCGTGTCATGCGATAAATTCGACGTATTGCGCATGCTAGGCCTGCCCGTATTTTTTTTTTGCGTCTGTGGTTAAAAAAGCGTAATTTCTTTTGTAGTTAACACAAACTACTTATTGCCCGACGTTTCGGTTAGGTTGCACCAACAAAGTTACTGGCTGGTTTTGACCCGTCAACTTATTTTAAACTAGCTGTGCCCGCGATTTCGTTCGTGTGGAATAAATGATTTTGAATGAATTTCTAACATAAAAGCCTAAGGAACTCCTTACATCAGCTACATGCAAATAGAATTCCCGTCAAAAGAAGTCAAAAGTTGTTAAATCAAAACTATATGACTTGGTCCAAAGTGTTCTACACATAGCTATAAGTTAGATACTGCCACTGTAACTAATCTGCTAGTTTCTTACTGGTGTCTTCTCGGTAGATATAGGTTCTGAACCGGAAGTAGAATCACTTTGCATTGTATTCAATGACGATTTATTTATTTAAATAGGTACACCAACAGCATAATATATAAAACATTCATACAAATTAGGTATGCTAGTAAAATTCTTATATATATATATATGCCTATTACATGCGTACACAACATTGAACAAGATAAAAACACATACTAAAAACTAGAATTAGATATTAAAATTACTAAAAATAAAAAAATACGAGAAACGGGTAGTTTTAAATTAGAAAAATCTTAGCTTTTTTATTTACTTTTTTTTCTTTATATAATTTAGCTGATTCCCTGGTTAACGTCAAGGAGTCAGCTAAATTACGTCTAAACTTGGCTAGGGAATCATGACAGACATCCACAGTTATGTTGAGATTCTGGTTGTATTCGTCAGAACATCTCGGCATGGGAGCATGGCGTCCCAGGTTTGTTCTAGACGCAGGTAAATAAAAGGTTTTCTTGATGGGGTGGCGAGGTAAGTGAGCTGGAACCGATAACCCAGCTTGTGCCAGGAGTTCGGCACATTTTATTTTCCTATTTAGCAATCCGTGCAGGAACACTAGATCTTGGCGCTTACGACGCACAGTGGTCAATTTTAAGAATTTAGGGGTACAAAATTAAATAATATAGAATATCATGCTTAAAACGTTAAACACTTTTATTTCATATGTAATTTAGGTATGTGAAAGTCATCCCTCAATGATTACGACTTCTGGTTCCTGTAATAAATGTAGAACTTCAGCTGGCAAGGTATTCTTATTGTTCGCGGTTATAGATCTCAAATTAGACATGATGGGATCTGAAGAAAGAAGCAATATATTAATCTTCTCAAAAATCTTCATTGGTTAGTTTTCTGTAAATTTTTCTGGTGTTGTGTTACCTATAGCAGCGTACTCCTTTATGGCGACTTTCTAGCGCGTCTTATCCGAGCATGCCCATTGGTAGTATGAAATTGACTATGATGTCTTTGCCGTGCAATCGTTTCAGCCTGTTCCTGTCCATTGCTGAACATAGGCCTCTCCAACCGATTTCCAGCGCGACCGGTCCATTGCCACCTGCATCCAACGAGACCCAGCAACTTTCAGTAGTTTGTCGTTCAATCTGGTAGGTGGCCGTCCGAAACTGTGCTTGGTGGTACGTGGTGGAGACCACGTACCACCGATCGATGGGGCAAAAAGGTTCTTGAGTGGAGACTCAAGAACCTTTTTGCCCCATCGACCGTCCGATCTTAGTGCTATGTGGCCAGCCCATTGCCACTTCAGCTTACTAATCCTACGGGCTATATCAGCAGCTTTATTTCATCTACGGATCTCCTGATTCCTGATTCGGTCACGTAGAGAAATGCCAAGCATAGACCTCTCCATAGCTCGCTGAGCGACTCTGAGCCTTCTAAAAAGTTATTTTGTGAAGCACCACGTCTCAGAGCCGTAAGTCATCACTGGTAACACACACTGGTTGTACACCTTTATTTTAAGGCACTGAGGGATGTTGGACGAGAAGACATTTCGTAGTTTACCGAACGCTGCCCAGCCGAGTTGGATCCGTCTCTGACATCTCTCTCAAAAGTGGACTTACCTAATCGGACTGACTGTCCTAGGTAAATGTATTCGTCTACAATTTCAAGACAACAATTCTTCTTTGCTTTTTGACTGTTCCTCGCTATTCAACTTTCTGCGTTTGATTTTGTCAGTTAAATCACGGAAGTTTTTGCGCGGACGTCCCGGTCCTGTGCAAATCGTAGAACTAGAAGGTGTTCCACCAGTTGTTACGATTGTTTTTTTTAAACGATTCAGTTTGTTTATTTCGATTTTTTTTTAACTGTTTCGAGCAGATTTTAGCCACAATCTCAAAGTATATGTACAAACATTATTTATCGCATTTTGAACAATTTTTTGGTTAGTTATGTTCAATTCTGATACTCCAATAGAGTCTAAAATGAAGTTAAACAACAAATCTTTGCTATTTCTGGACATCGGCTTCATCGGAAGAGTTTTTGATAATAATTCAAATAATTCCATGTTTTTGATACCAGTACACTTGGCTAAAAAATTGAAAAAATCCAATGAAACCGCAAATTTCCGCAAATAAAACTTATATTTTTTAATAGGTAACACTTCAGCCTATGACCACATAACAAGAGTTTTTATTTCTAATTAGTTCCTAAAAACGTATGTGCATTTTTATCTGCTAAATTTATGTAAAAACGGTAGTCAAGTTCCCTATTTATTTATGATATGAAAACCTACCAGATATGAAATTGTTAATATGAAAATAGAATGTACTGACCTTCATTAATTAACACCATTTTTTACTAAACTCACTATTGGATAGGTACTTAGCAAATGCCAAAAGAAAACTCTCACAAATCCGTCTGTTTTGAAATCGTAAAACTCTAACACCCCGATTTTTAACTTTAAATTGATGAATCTTAAGAACCGATAACAGAACACTTATGATATTTCTTAACAATGTAAACAACATACCCTGAAATATAAATATCATATATTTTTCGGATTACCTTCACATTGATAAAGTCGAATTATCTACCGCTAAAGTTTGAAAATTGATCACCGTGCGACGATTCAAAAGTGTTATAATGTAACATAATTGAATAAAGAAATATGTACTTGATTTTATTGTTATTTCATCAGATTTGATAATTTCGAGGATAAGAATGGAATAAAAACACAAATAAACATAAAATAATAATTTATCCATACTAATATTATAAATGCGAAAGTAACTCTGTCTGTCTGTCTGTCCGTCTGTTACTCTTTCACGCCTAAAAGGCTGAACGGATTTTGATGAAATTTGGTATAGGTATACGTTGAATCTTAAGAACGGACATAGGCTACTTTTTATTAGAAAATAAGGGGAGGATGGGGGTAATACCACCTTTGAAAGTTTATATGGAAAAATGTTTATTTTTGAAGTTAAGAGATATGAAGTTTGGCACAAATGACTACTTTTGTTTCGAATATTAGGGGAGATAGGGGTAAAACAAACAATGAAAGGATGTAGTCCACGCGAACGAAGTCGCGGGCACAGCTAGTATACATATATTTATGTGGGAGAAAGTTGTATTGTGTTTTATCTTAGAGTCAGTTTTATTTTGGGCAGTGGCAACATTTGAGTTTATGTTCGGAAGACATAAAAGGAAAAGACGCTTAATAGGTCTAGCTTGCGCAATACGTCAAATTTCTCACATGAGACGACAAAAGTTGATACTGTGTATTGGCTATTAACACACCCTACTCGTATTTTCAGCCAATCGCCAGCTGACGCACTGACTTCAATCGATTTTGACGTTTGTAAAGAACGCGATAAAATTTAGTCGCGTGGCGCATGCTAGGCCCGTACGCTAAGAAGATAATATATTTTTTTTTGTTGTTGTTGCTTAAGTCAAAGGCACTTGTTATTACAAGTACAACTATATTATATTTGTACACTAGCGGTCACGGCGAACTTCGTTTCTCCTTAGAGGCAATAAATTAGCAGACTTAAAAAAAAAAGAAAATTATAATAATAAAGAATCCTATGTCCTTCTCCTAGTTCTAAACTACCTCCCCACTAATTTTCAGCCAAATCGGTTCAGCCATTCTCGAGTTATAAATGGTGTAACTAACACGACTTTCTTTTATATAGATTTATAACTCACAATTTTGTAATCAATTCATATATTACAATAAGAAATAATTTATATTTTACTATTATACGAAATTCCATGTAGTTCATTTTTTACAAATTTTAAATAAAAAAATAACAAAAAAAAAATCGAAACCATTTTGTCATTATCAGATTAATATAAATTTAACGTAATCTTTATATATAAAAACTAAATACAGTCTACCTATTAGGGTCTAATTATGCAAACCTACTCAGAAAAACAAAAAAATAAAGTTGCAGTAAATTTAAATAACCCCCACATTATACGAACAATAAAAAACACTTAAATAAATAACAAGAAGATATTTAAAAACAATTATTTATTAAAACACTTATGTACAGGGCTTGTATTTATTTTTATTTATTTGTACATAGTAAAATTACAAAACGTAAGTCACAATTCATATTCATCACAATAGGGAAGCGAACTGGGTCAACATACCAGATTATTTTAATTCGTTAAGTTATTAGACAAGTATTTTTATTAGCAAAGTTAAAAGAAAAAATACTGAGATTTTTTTTGCATTTTGCACTTCAAGATTGACCTCATCCCACCTGATATTAAGTAATGAGGTCCTAGCTTAAGGGCGACAGGTACAGCATAATAAATCTGTTACTGGACTTGTCGCCCTTACCTTGAAGGCTTGACTTATGTAACACCCCCACCCCCCAAGGAGCTCTGTAAACCTTACTCACGCAAAGGAACACAATGACACCGAAGTGATTGTTATTTGGCTGCGGTCTTCTATAAGGTCAAGACGTCACACGACAATTCAACTCAGTGTATCGTCGTTATTTTTTTAATTAAGTGAAAAATGCAAAAATACTTGTCCCCTTTTTTTTAACAATTAACAGACAGACTAAAAACTATTTCTTTATTCTAAAAAATAATTACAAGCAACATATTATCATAAAACATTTGCGCAAAAACGTTAATTAACTGTAAAATGCATGTCATTAATCCTTTTTAGACGTAAGCTGAAACTATAATACCTTTGACCACTGTATTGCCATCATAATTTGTTTGGCCTGGTGCTAAAAAGGGCTAAAGTGCGTTTTTGTATGAAATGAGATTGTAATACCAGTTTATTGTAAAATTATGATATTTTTTTGTGCTAACAGGGCGTTAGTGTATTTACAATCTTTCAAAAGTTACTACATACTACAAAACACCTAAAATAAAAACTATGTATGCTGATTCATCGTTATGTTACGCGCCACGATTTATACCAAACAGCGCCATCTAGTTTGGAATGGCGGAACTTAATAGAGTCGAGAGTTCGTTGACCGAACTTACTACAACTATGGTCGGTCGGGGCCAGACTGCGCGCGAATGTTCGGAATGTTTCTACGTTGGAAGGTTCGGGAACAATCTGCGGCAATATAAAAGGCCGGAATTGGCCGCGACCGGAGTAGTAATGAATTAGCGATACAAATGATTACTTCGAAAGCGATCTTGAAGTGCGACTTAGGAGCGATTGTGGTTTTAATTAGTAAGAGATATCGCCGTTTATTGAAATTTATGTTAGCCTAATTCTTCTTATAAGATGTTCGTATTGTGATTGTATTGACGTGTTGTGATTTTACTTTAAGTGCGCCCTATATAGTACTATAGTTCCCATTATGTTTAGTGCATAGTGTGAGTATTATGTAACATAAGTTTCTCAGTAAGTGAATTATGAAGTTCTTTTCGAGAAATAAATAATCTTTAACCACATTAGTGTGTTTTAAGTTGTAATTAGTGGCGTTTAGTTAAAGTATAACTTTTGGTAATTTTTATCGGCTGTTTGTATTGTCACGAACCCGAAGCTCGTAGCAGTTATAACGCTCATTACTAAAACATACTTATTATTGATATTGGCCCTATTAGCACCAGGCCACAGATTTGAATCTTATCTTGAAATAAAGGTCCAAAAAGAGTTGCTATAGAACTCACTGTCTCAAAACGACAAACTCTTAATCAGTGCGTGTTTTCAGTAATAACATATAAGACAGAAACGTTACCCCTAACCATAATAACTAAGGCATACATAAAACAAAAATTGTACGATATCAAAATCACAGAACAACACCAAACTTATTCGCAAACCCAGACTCACATTATTTCATCACACGTGAACAAAGATGACCTACTTTTCGTATCTCTACTATGACAATTTTCGTTGAACTGTGCATACATATTTTATTAATATATTATCTTTGAACTTAACACTATATGTGTACAGTTAAATCACTTTTGTATGGCTTTCTGTGTGTATTAAGCTGCCAGCGCTTAATACAATTATTGTTATCAACACATTAGTGAAAGATTGGTGTATTAATTTATTATTTGCTAACTTTTGCTTGTGGCTTCGCTCAAGAAATTAAATATTGGACAACATCACATACATTGCTCTGATTCTGTAGTAAGTAGCTAAAGCACTTGTGTTACAGAAATCAGAAACAACGACGGTACCACTACACCCAACCCCGAGACGATAAAGAAAAATTCCTTTTCCGAGACAATTAAAAAATTTAATTTCCCATATTCATTCAGATTCAGAGACGCCTTCAAAGTGGTAAAATGTGACAACCCCCCCCTTTCTCCCCCCTCTGTAACTTTTAAAATTATAAAACAAAAAATATATATTTGTGATGTACATTACCATACAAACTTCCATTGAATTTTTTTTATTGCGCAAAAAGAAGTACAAAAGGTGGACTTAATGCTAGGAGCATTCTCTACCAGTCAACCATTGGGTCATGCAGATAGTAAGTTTATGGGTGCGGTAACAGTAAAAAAATTGGTTTGAACGAGATCTAGTAAGTAGTTTTTTTATTACGTAATAAATCGTAAACCGCAATTTACCTTTAATTCAATATAATTATTATTTTATATTTATAACTTGCTGATACGGTACCCTTCAGGGCAAGTGCGACTCACACTTGGCCGGTTTTTTTAATAGCAATCTAACAATCTACTCATCTTAGTTTCTCTCATAACCAAAACGTACGAAGCATAAAGCAAAAGTTGACAAAGGGAGCGCTCAAGTATTACGTAACGCAATTTTTGAAGATTTTACAACACCCCCCCCCCTCTCCCCCACTTTTTTCTACACTCTGCCTCCCCCTTTCTTAAAAAGACGACCACACTAATACAATCGCGGCATTCCCCGGAAACCGTAGCGAAACAAGGCTGCCAATGAGGGTTTTTGCGAATGAAAAATCCACTAGATGGCGATACATAGGCGTGAGGTCCAACTGATATGTGATTGGTCATTCAAATGTCATGGTGACATGTCCACGTCGTGTAAACCATAACCAATCACGTAGCAGTTGGACCTCACGCCTACGTAATGCCACCTAGCGGATTTTTCGTGCGCAAACACCCCTTATTAAGGAGTTTAATTTCTTAATTTTTTATTAAAACTCATCGTTACGTTTAACAAAACATCACCCCCCCCCCCACCCCCCTATTAATTGTGTTACGCAATAATTAAACGCTTCCAAACACAAAGAATTCCATAAAAATAATTTAGCTAAAACCGAAAATATGACATAAATAAATTTCATCTTGCATGCTTAAGAAGTAGTAACTTTTTGTAAGTTAAAATCTGAAGAATTACATAGTTTCCTGAAAAACTCCTTCGACATTTGACATCTTGCACTAACGCAATGCGGACATCTGTGGAAACAAAGAAAAACATATAAATAATATGAAAATAACAAATATTTTTATATTACACTTCAAGATTGACCTCATCCCACCTGATGTTAAGTGGTAATGAGGTCCTAGCTTAATAGCGACAAGTACAAGATATTAAAGCTGTTACTGGACTTGTCGCCCTTACCTTGAAGGCTTGACCCCTTTTTTTTTTGTACCTAGGGGAAATGCCCACGCACCGTCACTCTCTGCCACGGGGAGACAGAGTGGTGTGTCGGACTCGAACCGACTAAAACCCATGGGGTGGTCCTACTCTGCGCATTAAAGGGGGGGGGGCCGGGAAGCGCCATTAAAGCATACACGCAATCCCCCCCTAATCGCAAAGAAGGCTTGACCCCTGCTACTAATGTAGCACCCCCCAGGAGCTCTGCAAACCTTACTCACACGCAGGAACACAACAACACAGAAGTGATTGTTATTTGGCTGCGGTCTTCTGTAAGGTGGAGGTATTTCACCAGTCGGGCAATTAGTATAAAAATCAATAATATTTTGAAGCTATAATTTCACTGTAAACTATTGAAATAATAAAAACATTTCATAAACATAAAAGACCCGAAATACATCTGTTTTAGACATATCGATGTTTTCAATGTTTTATTTTTTGAAAGACATTGACAGATGTCATCAGGCCTTTTTTTTGTTTTTTTTTGAGGGGGGGAGAATGCATTTGCGCACCGTACCGCTGTCGTGGGGACGACAGCGGCGTGTGTGGGACTCCCCCGCCCAGAAGGGGCAGGGACTACCCAAACTAAACCCCCCCCCCCCCACGCTCTCATCGCCTTTGGTTGGCGCCATGGGAAAAACGGTGGAAACCACAACAGCCACGGCGCCAGATGTCACCAGCCCTAGCATACGCCACGCACATAAATTTTATCGCGCTATTACAAGACGTCAAAATCGATTGAAGTCAGTGCGTCATCTGCTGATTGGCTGAAAATACGAGTGCGGTGTGCTATTAGCCAATCGCCAGTATCGAAACTTTTGTCGTCTCGACGATAAATTTGACGTATTGCGCATGCTAGGCAGATGTCACCATGACATTTAAATCACCAATCGCATAGCAGATGCGACCTCCAGCTCGCGTATCGCCATCTAGCGGATTATTTATGCGCGAACACCATTGTACAGTTACCTGGTCAGGAACTGATTGTTGACGGCTGGTCCTGCGGTCAGGTGGGCGGCGACGACGTCTGCCAGCGCCGCTATGAAGGTCGGGTGGTCGTTGGGCGCGGCCGCCCTTTCTATCTGAGTGATGCC
Source organism: Glyphodes pyloalis (assembly GCA_037074685.1). NCBI lineage: Eukaryota > Metazoa > Arthropoda > Insecta > Lepidoptera > Crambidae > Glyphodes > Glyphodes pyloalis. The sequence continues at coordinate 2,866,435 of JAYKKO010000034.1, read as the reverse complement.
CGCCTGAAAGCGATACATCGTTACTAATCAAACACTACATTGAGAAATTTAGTCACACAATATCTATGTTGCAAAATGTTTAAATCTCAATATAAGGAGCAAACTCCAACTCAAATATTTCTTTATTCAAGTAGGTTACATATAACACTTTTGAATCGTCATTGAATACAATGCAAAGTGATTCTACTGCCGGTTCGGAACCTATATCTACCGAGAAGACACCGGTAAGAAACTCAGCAGATCAGTTACAGTAGCAGTATCTAACTTATAGCTATGGGTAGAACACTTTGGACCAAGTCATATAGTTTTGGTTTTGATGAGTGATGAAACAAATAAGTACTCAAGTAAGTTTTTACTTTCGAGAGGTAAGCTGGAGCAGACCAGTCCCCGGCGGTGGCACCTGTTCACAAGCATGACGTATGTGCCAGCCATCGCTTCACTCAACCATATTGTAGGGAATGTAACGACCCGCCACATAATGACGTTTTAGTGAGCATGACTAACTCACAACTCCCTTTGGAAAGTAATTACAATTGAAGTCATCAAACTAACTATTAGGAGCGTTCAAGTATTACGTAATGCAATTTAAGGGAGTGGGGGGAGGTCTTGTAAAACGTCACAATGCGTTACAGGGGTGGGAAAGGGGTCTTTCTTACAACAGGTTACGTAAGTTTTTACTTATCCTCTACTATATAAAAATAAGTCGGGTTTTCCTTCCTGACGCTATAACTCTAGAACGCACGAACCGATTTCCACGGTTTTGCATTCGTTGGAAAGGTCTCAGGCTCCGTGAGGTTTATAGCAAAGAAAATTAAGGAAAAATTTCAACAGAAAAGCGGGAAAATCCTCTAAGGCGACACGAAGTTCGCCGGGACTGGTAGTTTTAAATAAAAAATTAAAAAATTAAACTTGGCAACCCTTTTCGTTTTTTGCAAAAATAAAATACTAACTATGCTTTTAATTAAAAAATAAAAATGTAAAATGATCACTTAACTAATAAGCTAACATATCTAACACTTTTCATATTATATTGTTAACACTGTCAAGTAGCCAATTGGGACAATTGGGACAATTGGGAATCGCTACGAAAACAAACTCTAAATTAAAACTTTATTCTTCTTCGCCGCATGCAATGTTAATCAAAATTTACAACCATATTCCAAATAATCTTAATCAAATAGAATCAATGCCAATATTTAAGGAGAAGTTAAAACAATTTTTAATAACAAAAAGTTACTATAAAATTTCAGACTTTTATGAGGACAGAATATAATAATTTACCTACAGACAGCGAGATTTTCCTTCTTAACCGTGCAATATAAAGTTAATAGATTGTTGATATACAGTTATTAGATTTATTTAATGTTATCTTAGAGTACCTCCCTAGTTTAAAAAGTGTTAACCTCTAATACATTTTATAAAAACATTATATAGAATCATTGCAACGCCCTCTACTGGGCTTCACATGTACTTAATCTTAAGAGAATCTGTCAACTTACTCCATGTGAAATGCAATAAAGATATTGAATTGAATTGAATTGACATCACATACATTGCTATGATTCTGTGGTAAGTAGCTTAAGCACTTGTGTTACAGATATCAGAAACAAAGACGGTACCACAACACCAAGACCCGAGACGATATACAAAAATTAGTTTCCCACATTGACCAGACCGGGGATCGAACCCGGGACCTCAGAGGCGCGACGCCAAAGTATTAAACACTCACCTCCTTCGCAACCTCGTCGCAATATTCAATGTCCAACTCGTGTAACGTCTCGATGTGTTCATTTACGAACGCTATGGGCACGAGAATAAGGTGCTTTCTCCCTTGCTTCGCGTACGCCTGCGGAGAGGGGAGTTATTATTATTTTTAATTATATTACACTTAAAGATTGACCTCATCCCACCTGATTAAGTGGTGTGCCGACCTACGACATGACCTACAAGTCGACACAAATACAGCGTCAGCAGAATTGGCGTAGTAAACAACGCTCCATACTTAATGCGTGACATCGATATCCTACATCGCGATATCAGAGTTTTCGTCGCCACTAAGTATATATGTCGCAGTCATCTGGTTTAATCAGCTATTTGATTGGATCACTAGCGCGTTCATTGAATGACGACGTTTAATTGAATGACTAAAGGACAACTCGTCAAATTGTTTACTAAAACGTTCAACTTCTTGACTGAACGTTATTTAGCATAGTCGTTGAATGGGATATAGCTAACTTGACTGACCATAAGTTCGCCATTTAAAAGATAACTAACTTTAGATAAAAAAATTAGGACATGACATAACACACCTTAATAAGAATTTTTATTATGTTTTAACAATTTTAAGTCTTCAGACGCTTAGGTAAAAACATTTTTTTTAAGAATAAGTCACTAAAAATTTCAATTTCACTCAAAAAATATCAACACAGTGCTATTCGATTAGATCTGTACCAGCTGTTTGACGCCATCATTGTTTTGATGAGCACTAACGCCGCAGTGGAAAAAAAAACTAAATTACAATCACCTGACTGAATTTACGTCCGCTATGTTCAAAGGGCTATGTTACAATCCGCTAACTTGTTGGACGTTGAGTGATGCTCGTTCATTCAACGTTCGGCCTAGTCATTCAATTAAACGTCGTCATTTAATAAACGCGCTAGTGATCCAATCAAATAGCTGATTCAACCAGATGACTGCGACATATATACAACAAACCAAGATTGGTAGTCGGCCCTTGGTCCCCGAGCAGATAACACCTAGCTCGGCGGAAGTACTTTCACTTTTAGTAAAGAACAAACGTTCCTTACATTGGTAATGAAGTCCTAGCTTAAGGGCGACTAGTACAGCATAATAAATCTGTTACTGGACTTGTCGCCCTTACCTTGAAGGCTTGACCTCTGCTACTAATGTAGCACCCCCCAGGAGCTCTGGAAACCTCACTCACACGCAGGAACACAACAACACAGAAGTGATTGTTATTTGTCTGCGGTCTTCTGTAAGGAGGAGGTATTTCACCAGGCGGGCTGCTCCAGTTCGAGCGATCAATCGCTATGCCCTCTCTTTTAATTTCTAATTTCCTATATATCTTACCTTGATAGCATCGTCAGTGTACGGTTGTAGCCAAGGGAGTGGCCCGACTTTTGACTGCCACACTAGCCTGTGTGGATTAGGAGCGTTCAGTTCAGCCATTGTAGCCGCCACTGTGGCCGCCACTTCGTGAGGATACGTGTCGCCTCTCGATACAGCCTGTGGACAATTACAGAAAATAATATGATAATATTCATTAATGTACTGATAATATAAATACGAAAGTAACTCTGTCTGTTACGCTTTCCCGCTTATAAATATCAACCAAAAATAATGGGGGGGGGGGGAGTTCATTTGGGAAAATGTTTATTTCTTAAGTAAGAGACCTGAAATATAGCTCGAAACTTGGATTAAAATATAGACTACTTTTCATGTTAAATATTAGGGAAAATAGGGTTACCGTGCGGTGCGGTAACCCTATTTTATGATGACCCAAGGTTTGACTGGTATAGAATGCCCCTAGCATTAAGTCCACCTGTACTTATTTGTGCAATAAAGTTTTTTAAATTAAATTAAATAGGGGTAAAACTGACTATGAATGGATGTAGTCCACGCGAAAGTCGCGGGCACAGCTAGTAATAAATATTTCCTTCTTACCTTAAGTGGAAGGCTGTGGGCGGTGAACAATATCAGGACATCATCCCTTACTCTCTTGTCAAACGCTTCCAATTTCTCCGCTATCCTCTCCGCAAAAACTCTCGCCAGAAGCGGATGTGTCGGCCAACGTTCAATCATACTGAACTTTATATTTTTAGGAACCTCTCTGAAACGGTAAAAAAATATAAGCTCAGCTGCACTAACATAATAGGGGAACAGAATAGTTCCAAAGTAACAGATAGTTTAAAAAAAAACGGAAATTTTCATCTCTACTTGCGTGGGACTTGAACTCACGTCCTTCACGTATCGCGCGTGCTGCTCTTACCAACTGAGCTAACCGCAAGTTATCGTAGGCGATGAATTTTTTTAATTTGTAGTGAGGTAGGGCATAGCGATTTATCGCTCGAACTGGAGCAGCCCGACTGGTGTAATACCTCCACCTTACAGAAGACCGCGGCCAAATAACAATCACTTCTGTGTTGTTGTGTTCTTGCGTGTGAGTAAGGTTTACAGAGCTCCTGGGGGGTGCTACATTAGTAGCAGGGGTCGCCTTCAAGGTAACGGCGACAAGTCCAGTAACAGATTTATTATGCTTTACTTGTCACCCTTAAGCTAGGACCTCATTACCACTTAACATCAGGTGGCATGAGGTCAATCTTGAAGTGCAATATAAAAAAAAATATCCTGCTGTATCAACCGTTAGCCTCCGGTAAGTGCCTTAATATTTAGTAAATAATTAGTGATAAAGAGCCTTTTCAAGCGGCAGCATATTAATTAAATTTTTATATTAAAAAGCCGCTTACTGTGACATAACTATAATATTTCGACATATGATGTCGCGACACTTTTTGTACGTAATGATGAGTTCTGCAAAGTCGTAGTACATGATTTTGTTCTATCATCAATAGTTTTCGCAGCGCACGCGATGTAAGGAATTTTTCAGGTCACCTTGGGTTACATTATTTGAGTTTTAGTAAGGATCCCTAATTTTTTTTTAAAATAAAATATAGCCTATATCACCCGTGGGTAGTGTAGCTTCCCAACGGTGAAAGAATTTTTGAAATCGGTCCAGTAGTTTCGGAGCCTATTCATTACAAACAAACAAACAAATCTTTCCTCTTTATAATATTAGTATAGATGTAATTTTTCATTTGCCAAATTCATAAAATACTATGCCAAGTTGCGGGGGAAGCTCTTACGTCAATGTGGGTAGAAAATGTACCCACTAATGACGTCACGAAACAATTAAATACATCGCCGTTAATATTGGATTAAGATTAATGACTACGATAGCGCAGTGGGTAAGGTAGGCGGCTCAAACGCGGTTCGATTCCCGGTCAGGTCAATTTGGAAAACGAAATTTTCTAAATTGACTTGGGTCTGGGTGTGCTGGGATGACGCCCCCAGTTAGTATCCGTCGTCTGGTACTCATAGTACAAGGGGAAACCTTAGTTTGGGACCAGGTGATTGGTGTGATTGTCTGACGCATTTATTATTATTATTTATTATTTTATACGATCCTGATTGTATAAGTATTACCTGTTTTTATAAAAGTCCGCAATGGCGTTTAAACTGGAACCAGTCGTTGCACAGCTATACTGGGGGTACTGTGAAAATATCACCGCTCTCTCCACACCGTCTCTGAAAATACAAATACATACAAATAAAATACAGATACAGAGGGTTTGTCATGCAATAGCGACAATTGGCTACTTGACAGTTTTTGAAAAAGTATTGTAAAATGTGCGCCCGTTCATTTTATATCCCAAGCAATTCGATTTATCTGGAAATAATCTAAATAACCAGAGAAAAATAAGATTTTGTGTAACACATTTAAAAAGCGCGCGAAAACGCAGAGTTACGTCACTGTTGCAATTATGACGTCAACATCCTAGACAACGAACCGATACGCATAGGAACGACTTAATTAAGATAAACGGAAAATGTTTCAATAAATTCTTTATACGATTAGAGACACAATAATTCAATTTAATCGGTAAAATAATCATTGTTTCGCCACATTAAAATAAATAATTTTCGCCGACAGCTGTCATTTCCGAATTGCAATGGTGGTTTCCGTTTCGGTTCTTTTGTTCCACAGATAAAAAAACTAAAATTTATTTTGCAAAAATAAAATACTAACTATGCTTTTAATTAAAAAGTAAAAATGTAAAATGATTACTTAACTAATAAGCTAACATATGTAACACTTTTCATATTTTATTGTTAACACTGTCAAGTAGCCAATATAGGGGGTCAAATTTACTTAATATTATCGACAAACTACACATAAAGGTGGTCAACTACACACAAATGTGTCAGTAAGATAACAATACCGTCTCAAAATTAAAAGAGATCTCTTATCTTATCTTCCTTAATATTTTAAACAAAAAGTAGGCTATAAATAAATCCAAGTTTCGAGCTATATTTGTGCCAAATTTCTTATCTATACTAATCTATACTAATATTATAAAGCTTAAGAGTTTGTTTGTTTGTTTAAACTCGCTAATCTCAGGAACGACTGGTTCGAATTGAAAAATTATTTTTGTGTTGAATAGACCATTTATCGAGGAAGGCTTTAGGCTATATAACATCACGCTGCAACTATTAGGAGCGAAGAAATAATGGAAAATGTGAAAAAAAACGGGGAAAATTATTCATCCTTGAGGGCTTCCGTTGCGTGCGGGGTTGAAAAGGGGGGTGAAAGTTTGTATGGAAACCGAAATCCATGCGGACGAAGTCGCGGACGGCTGTTGGTAAGTAGCCTATATACGTTCTAGAGGTTCAACATATAACTTCATCAAAATCGGTTCAGTGGTTTAGGCGTGAAAGTCATACAGACAGACACGAGTTTCATTCACATTTATAATATTAGTATAGATGTACCTCTCAATCTCCTGGAACGCATCCTCCGTGAAGGGGGGGACGTATCTGAACGCAACGTAGTGCTTATGGGGGGCAGACTCCGGTAACATCTGGTCGAGGGCTTTCGTCAGTAGTCGACCTGGAAATTCAGACATAATAAATTTAGACTATACACATTGGACTTTGAGTGAAGCGATGGCTGGCACATACGTCATGCTTGTGAACAGGCGCCACCGCCGGGGACTGGTCTGCTCCAGCTTACCTCTTAAAATAAAATAATACTTAATGCTTTTTTCACTTATCAAAACAAAACTATATGACTTGGTCCAAAGTGTTCTACACATAGCTATAAGTTAGATACTGCTACTGTAACCGATCTGCTGAGTTTCTTACTGGTTGTCTTCTCGGTAGATATAGGTTCCGAACCGGCACAGTAGAATCACTTTGCATTACGACGACCTGGGTGGCGCAGTGGCTAAGGTAGGCGGCTAAAGCGCGAAAGGTCTCGGGTTAGATTTCCGGTCAGATCAATTTCGAAAACGAACTTTTCTAAATTGACTTGGGTCTGGGTGTGCTGGGATGTGTTGTTGTGCACACACAGGAGTGTTAAGTAAGGTTTCCAGAGCTCCTGCGAGGTGCTATATTAGTAACGGGGGTGAAGTGAAAGCTACACCCCCGTTACGGCAAGTTACGTTAGGTAAGGGCGACAAGTCCAGTAACAGCGTTATTATGCTGTACTTGTCGCCCTTAAGCTAGGACCTCATAACCACTTAACATCAGGTGGGATGAGGCAATCTTGAATTGTAATATAAAAAAAGTAAAAACATGATCAAACAGTCATTTTTAGACACTTACAGTAGTCAAAGTGAAAATCTTTTAATACGTAAATGTAGATTACATCAGTAACACTTATGAGTTGTGGCTCCGACTCTGAACATATAACTTCACTAGCTGTGCCCGCGACTTCGTTCGCGTGGACTACATCCTTTCATGGTCAGATTTACCCCTATCTCCCCTAATATTCGAAACAAAAAGTAGTCTATATTTTAAAAGAGCTATATTTGTGCCAACTTTCATATCTCTAACTTAAAAAATAAACATTTTCCCATATAAACTTTCAAAGGTGGCATTACTCCCCCACCCCCCCTTACTTTCTAACAAAAAGTAGCCTATGTCCGTTCTTGAGGTTCACCGTATACCTATGCCAAATTTCATCAAAATCGGTTGAGAGGTTTAAGTGGGAAAGCGTAACAGACAGACAGACAGACAGACGGAGTTACTTTCGCATTTATAATATTAGTAGGGATGGAAAAATTATATATTGATTCCACAGCCAGCAGACTTCAGCACTGTTACAATGGCCCAGTCAAATTTACCTTGTGTATTAGTCCATTTTAAGATGGGTGACCCTCCACCGATCTCCGAATACTTCTTCTTGACCTCTTCAGTACGTCGCGTGGCTATCCAGGGGCCGAGCCGACTCTGAACCGGTAGTTGGATCATGTCACGGTCCGTCATGATCCTATGTAAGTAGTCTCCGACCTGCAAACAACATATTTTACATTACAGAAAATAGTATTTTTTTGGGTTTAAGAACTTTATTTAACTCATAAAGAATATTACAATCCACTTATTGAGATAACTTAATTTAGGTAAATAATTCTATGCTAAACAGTGAGCAGTACGCTAAAATACAAAACAAATAAAAAATTACAAACATGTCGGGTAAGATTCGCAAATATCTGCGTCAACTAGTCGACTGCTATCGCACCGAGCAACCACGGAGCTAAGAACGCAAAGAGCGTACTCGCAATCTGGATAGTATTATAAGTCTTAAAATCAGTGACAGTTCAATATTAAAGCATTTGGCATTTGAAATTTGCACTACAAAAACTACTGTGTCAAAATGTGGAATCTAACATTTTGTGGTCTATCACAACATTAACAGAAATATCAATTTTATCAAACATAGCCTTTAAATGTGTTGTCTTTAACGTGTTGTTCGTGTTTTATTTTTTTATATTGCACTTCAAAATTGACCTCATCCCACCTGATGTTAAGTGGTATGAGCTTAAGGGTGACAAGTACAGCATAATAAATCTGTTACTGGACTTGTCGCCCTTACCTTGAAAGCTTGACCCTTGCTACTAATATGGCACCCCCCAGGAGCTCTGGAAACCTTACTCACACGCAGGAACACAACAACACAGAAGTGATTGTCATTTGGCTGTGGTCTTCTGTAAGGTGGAGGTGTTTCACCAGTCGGGCTGCTCCAGTTTGAGTGTTTGTTTTAGGTTCTTAATGAAGACCTCAGGAACCAATAGCTCAAATCACCGCGCAGTCTCTTTGTGACGTGTCTCTCTAAACACTTGACATTGGCGGAATCACTGCGTTGTATTTAAACGCGGGATAGTTCATTTAAAAAAAAAAAAGCCTTTAAATAAAAAAAAACTAAATTGTTTCATTTTATTTGTCAAATAAATTTAAATCAATGTTTTAAAAATAGTAATTGTACTAGTAATGGTACCATCATTAGATGCAACTTTAATCACAATCTTTTTTTTAAATCATGCCACGATCCACACCTGATCTGTTGTTTGTGGTCCTCCCATGTTTAACATTATTATGGCGGTCTTTGGCCGAGCAGCGGTTCTCGCTTCTGCGGCTGTGCTATACGATGACACCAATAACCGGTGCAAGAATGCATTGCTTTCTGAAATGTAATACAAATACAGTCATTAAGTATCCAAATAATAATTTTCTTGATAATTAACTGAATAACAATAAGTATACTGATTAAAGAAAGTAAGAAAGAAAATGAATTTATTGACGATCACACAATTACCGAACACACACAATATTAGACTAATCTAAATAAAACATAAGGTATCGTGTGAGGCCAACTTGGGTTCCACCTCAGCAAATGCTGCTACGGCATGTATAACACTGCAGCAGCACTGGTATTCTGGTGGAAACCAACTGCCTGGTAAAATAGCAAGAGCCCTGTATGTGTGTATTAAAGAATTAAAAGATATTTACCTAATCTAATGAATTGTAAATCCTTAAAATTGTGTATTTATAAAATTGGGCATAAAATCTATAATTATAAATAGGAAACAATAATTTTAGAGTGTGTTTGTAAACAATAAACTGCAAAACTACTGTGCCGATTTCATATATTCTTTCACCATGGAAAAGCAACATTCACCACAATTGATTGCTAGAAAATCTGCTTGTTAATTTCTTACAAAATTACAATGTTACATTTTTTTTAATTCAAATGGTCAGATACAGCAATTCTAACATTAAAATTCTCTCATTTCAGTCATGAGAAAATGTGCAGAATCTTCTCAAAATAACTAATATAACCAAACACTTCTACTTAGAAAGTGGATTGACTAAAGTTTAGAACTATCGCTACTAATGATATAAATTCTAAAGTGTCTGTCTGTTACGCTTTCCCGCTTAAACCTCTCAACCAATTTTGATGAAATTTGCCACAGACAATCTTTAGACCGTAAGAAAGGACTTAGGCTACCTTTTATTGCGAAAAAAAACCCTGTAATCCAAGCGAACGAAGTTGCTGGCACAGCCATTGATCTATAAAAACTTTGATTATTTGCAGACTTAACCAATCCAATGAAGTGTACAGCATTCCAGCATTATAATATTGAAAATAGCGATATCTTAACCATTAAATATGCAAAGAATTGCCCATTCCCGCAATGTAAACAAGAGAAATCAGCTAAACTTGCCGTAACCTAGTTAAACAATTAACAATAATTACATAAATCACTCAAGATAGCAACACTATCGCGTACATTACCAATTATAATCGCTTAAACTGCCTTGAAAACATATTTTTAAGTTGTACTTACTGAATAAAGATAGCATTTTCAAGAATTTTCACGGCACCTGAGAATTTTTAAAACCCTGACCTACCCATTTATTTTGTTCCACTTAGAAAGAAGAAAGTTACTAGAATTTTTAGATAAGGCTAAATAATTAGATAGTTATGCCAGTCATTCAATTAAACAAGAAATGTTAATTTCATAACTATTCAAAGGAAATTCACCGAAAACGTAGACTGACAGACAGGACAGACCTCATACAAAATTTGAGTGAGTGAATGAATGAAAAGCGAATGTCAAGAAACAAAGACTAAAGACGACTGTGTGGCCACAAAGTTAAATATTAATTTTGGTTTAAACTCAAAAGTATTTTGTTTAAATTATTAAGGAATTCACATCAAATAAAATGAAGCTTACCATTGCTCATGTGAAAAAATTATACTTCAATAAAATTAACAACAAACAAAATGAACCTGACTAATTGATCTGAAATTGACTATTTCAGCTCATGTCTATAAACTTCAGAAAAAGTAAATGCATTTGACTATGCTTTATTTACATCAAAGTCATCAACGTCAAAGTATTATTTTTGTGATTGTGAAAGTAATTTGTAATTTCTGCTTTTGTTAGAAACTTATTAAGTTATTAAGGCGCTTATTTTCCTTTTAAATTCCTATAAAATGTCGTGTCGTCATGCTTCTCACGCTGGAAGTTGGTATACCGAAAATGGTAAGTTTCTAAAATAACTTGTGTAGGTATTGTTCGATTCATGTAAAAAATATTAAGTTCCTATTTGGAAATACCGGTGTTTATTAACAACAAAATAATTTTCTATTGAATACATTGAAGGTAGGTACATAGTAAATTCTATTTTATTTTAAAAGGTCATTGACCTTTCATTTTCGTCAGGATTCTTTGTTGTAGGTAGTCTATTTTCGTATTGTATTGGATTAGAAAAAGCTTGTAAAAACGAAAATATTTTTTGATAAATAACGAACTGGTTTTATATTGCCTACATAATTACTAGATTTACAAAAATTGTTTACATTTTTGTTTTTATTGTGTTCATAACACTGTGTGTGTTAAATATGGTACTAATTAATAAAATAATATGTATCTTGAAACGTGTTTGCCTTTGCCTTAAAACTATTTAGAAGTTAGTTACTTTCATAAAAACCTAAAATAGATGATTATTTGAGTATACTAGATCAAATAAAAAGACACTCATTTGACTATGAGTATATTATATTATCGTTCAGAAACACAAACACGCTGCTGGTGGTACTGGTAAAATTTGTCCTAATACTCATATAAAATACCATTGTTTTCTGAATTTAGCATTTATTTACTTCTTCATTTCTTTGTTCATCATTTATGATTTAGATGAGTAACAAAAATAATGAGTTTGCATTTCTGAACGCACCGGAAACGTTAGTTGCCATGACACCAATTTAAAAAGTCACTTTGACGTTGTAAACAAAACGGTTCGATTTTTATTTACTATCGTTAAATCTTTAAAAATGTCCGAAAGAACAAAAAATTTTGCTGCGCCTGCCTCTAAAAGCTTGAAATCAAAGCGACCGTCAACAGTGAGCGTTGCAACTACATCTTCTCGAACAAAAGTAACCGCCATTACGAAAGACAAAGTGCCACAGAGGCCGACGACTAAAATTAACAAAAATGCGACGATTATTGGCGACGGGGATGTTACTATGATGAAACAGGAAGGTTCGGTACCTGATTTCGACTCGGAGTACCGGCAGATAGCATACGGGAAGTTTTTGCGCGCCATGTTGGAAGAATGTCTGGTTGACGACAAAATACAAAGGGAAGAGACTCAAATGGATTTGCAAATGGCACAACTAGCGGATAGGTTCCAGAAAACCATGGATCAGTTGGATAAGACGAACCGGCGGCTGAAGGACATATCGTTTGTCGTGGAACAAAAGAGGTTGGTAATGAAACTTGATCTTAAATCAGTGAAACTGGCTGTTTCCCTTCCAGGCCTAGCATACGCAACATGACTAAATTTTATCGCGCTCCTATCAAACGTCAAAATAGATTGAAGTTAGTGCGTCAGCTGTTGTTTGACTGATACGAGTGCAGTGTGCTATTAGCCAATCAACAGTATCGAAACGTCTCATGTGATACATTTGACATATTGCATATGCTAGGCCTGTTCGTTACTGTTATATTGGCATTATAAGTATCTAATCTGTCTAGCTACCAAATTCCATAATAAACCATCCAGTAGTTATTGCGTGAAAGTGTAACAAACATCGTTACACCTTTTAATATATTTATTCTAGCTGTTTCCTGCAAGTTTGTTTGGTTTTTTTCAGGATAAGACTTATCCCATATCTTTATCTAGTATCTCGTGCATCTGTTATCCAAATTCATTTGAATTCATGTCGTAATTTTTGTGTTAAAGTGTAACTAACATATTTCTAGACAGCTGCATTACCGTACATTGTTACAAGCTTCCACATCCCTACTAATATTATAAATGCGAAAGTAACTCTGTCTGTCTGTCTGTCTGTCTATCTGTTACGCTTTCCTGCTTAAACCTCTCAACCGATTTTGATGAAATTTGGTATAGGTACACGTGGAATCTCAAGAACGGACATAAGCTACTTTTTATTAGAAAATAAGGGGGGGAGGGGGGTAATAACACCTTTGAAAGTTTATATGGAAAAATGTTTATTTTTGAAGTAAGAGATATGGGTCGTTCTTCTTTTTTACCGACAATAAGTTGTCCCCATTAACACGAATGTATAATTATAAAAACAAATATATGAGTACTTCAAACTATTGAAATATTCCTAATGTATGATAGATTAGGAATTATGTTATCATGTCGTAGGTACTTCTCTTAATTATTTAACTTAAGAAAAAAGTTACATCGCGTGACGGAGGTGTAAGTGGTATTATTTTTTAAGACCGTGACGGAGTTGTACATTTTGATCGATATTGTTTGCTTATAAATTAATTTGACATCATAAGATAGACCATCTGAAAAATGATTCCTCACACAACAATTTAGGCAGTATTACCAATGATTACTAATATGATATGTACATATTAAATATTGATTTATCAGTCATGTCCATTGTCGGTAAAAAAGAAGAACGACCCATATGAAATTGGGCACAAATATAGCTCGAAACTTGGATTAAAATATAGACTACTTTTTGTTCGAATATTAGGGAAGAAAGGGGTAAAACCGACCATGAAAGGATGTACATGAAGTCGCGGGCACAGCTAGTCTAAAATATGAGTAGAATATTCTATGTACACAGTATTGTTACGTTATATTTACGTCTTTGAGTTGCTAACTCCGAAACCTCAAAAAGATACTTTTTTTATTTTAACATTTATCGCTATATTCAATCATTCCCATTTAGATAAAAGGGATTAAATTGTGCAGTATTACTACTTACCTACCTATTATAGTCTAATATATGTATACTAGGTAGTATCTTTGCAAAATTGCTAGAATTATTGCAAAATGTACCAAATTCTGGAAAATTTATAATTAAAGAATCCATCGCCTTATCTTTTAACTACGTAAAACTCACATACTATGTAATCTATCCATTTCAGATTACTTGATCTCAAAAACACAGACTCCTCACAGTTCTTCGAGATGACAGACAATTCCAACACCGCTGACCTACTCCTAGACCTGAATGCAACGGAGAAGGCCTGTCTCGACAAGTTGGAGACGAAGAATGTTGATTTCGGCTTCGATAAGGACAGTGGACACAAACAGTTACTTGATGCAGTGAACGATGCGATTGAAGGACTCGATCAGATTAAAAAACACTCCAATCTAGACGTCGATAAGTTTAAAGAATACGAGAAATCGCAACGCTTTATAGGAGATTTGGAGAAGGACAAATTCGATTTAGAAACATTGAAATCGGACTTTGAGACCAAGTTTCCCAGATTCAGCGAGAAGCTGTTGAAAGAAGCGTCAGAGAAGATTGCAAAGATGATCGAAAACGATGATGATGATGACGATTGATAGATTGATGTTCTTTGTTGATTTTGAGCTTTAATGTATTATTTCTTAGTAGTAAATTATATTTATATCTTTACGAAATGTGTTTTATTTTACTGGTAATGTGTGCTTGGATTTTGTATACTATAGTATTTTTCTCAAAATGTCCTTTTAAAATGCAATAATTTGCATTAAAAGCTTTTTAGGTAAACTAGCTGCATGCTCGTGACTTTGCGCATGCTTGTTCTAGGTACCATATAAATGTGTGACATGAAAAAAACCGCATCAAAATGTAATGCACACTTTTTAAGACTAAAGGGAGCGTTCAAATGTTATGTAACGCAGTCTTTTAAGATTCCCCACCATCTGTACTCCCCATCCCGTTTACAAATCCCCCAAAATTGCATTACGCATTACGCTCCCTACGTGACAAACTGACATAAAATATATTTGTATGTTTATGTCGATTCCTAAATAATGTATTGAAATGTGTCTTGTGTTTGCAAAACATTGCATGTCGAAAGGAAATTTTGAGGAACACATTTTGAGAAAGAAGAAAAGGACATTTTGCGAATAGGATATTGTGAGAAAAGGACATTTTGTGCCGAGTACATTTTAGTAAAATATACTCTACTCAAATCTGGGCAGTTAGGATCATTAACCAGATTTTAGTAGGTCCCTTAAGGCTAAGTTCTTCTTTTATACTCTTTTTCCTAGGACCCTGGACGTCTTGTACTATTGTGGCTGCGACAACTCATATGTACCTACAATAATAAGTCCTTGAAAAGACAGAATCGAATTCCTAGTTCTCTCCTACAGTACTTTAGGTATCTTAATATTTTTTTTACTGCACTTCAAGATTGACCTCAACCCACCAAGATGTTCAGTGGTAATGAGGTCCTAGCTTACGGGCGACAAGTACAGCATAATAAAGCTGTTACCGGACTTGTCGCCCTTACCTTGAAGACTTGACCCCTGCTACTAATGTTGCATCCCCCAGGAAAACCTTACTCACGTGCAGGAACACAACAACACCGAAGTGATTGTTATTTGGCTGCGGTCTTCTGGTGGAGGTGTTTCACCAGTCGGGCTGCTCCAGTTCAAGCGATAAATCGCTATGCCCTACCTCTCTTATATTATTTTTGTATGATATCATAATATATTATTTTGCAGGCAGTGAGCTATCAAGGCAGCTTGATATGTGGCTTTCGAAGGCTGATCTAACTCATGGTCCCGCGCGAGCCATCATAGCTCCGTAAGTTAATTATACACTAGCGTAACAATACCATTCGAGAGCACAAATTCATCTCATTCACGTTGTAAGGAACGTATGTTCTTTTACTAAAAGTGGAAGTACTTCCGCCGAGCTAGGTGTTATCTGCTCGGGGACCAAGGCCCAACTACCAATCTTGGTTTGTTGTAAGTATATATACTTAGTAGCGACGAAAACTCTGATATCGCGATGTAGGATATCGATGTCACGCATTACGTATGGAGCGTTGTTTACTACGCCAATTCTGCTGACGCTGTATTTGTGTCGACTTGTAGGTCATGTCGTAGGTCGGCACAACGTTAAATTTGAAGTGACGTCCATTTTTTTACAAAATACTGACACTACTACTGAACTGTTTCAGCAGCGCTGTTTCTTTTAAATTATTTGATGAAGCATTAAATACGTTTTCATTATATTTTGAAAATGTAACTAATGACCGGTTGCAATATTTTACGATTGGTAATGTATCAAAAATGACAATCCGTTTTTCTCCAACCGACTATTAGTCGTTAATGCTAATTTCAAATTTACTTTCCATACCAGCTGTCATCAGTCGTCAGACGGTCGTTTTAGCTAACGCCTCGTATAATTTTTATACTATCCGTAACTTGAACGAAGAGTTTTTCAAATATTGGAACCGGGTATTAATCTCTACTTCCCTACTATCCCTACTAATATTGTAAATGCGAAAGTAACTCTGCCTGTCTGTCTGTAACGCTTTCCTGCTTAACCCGGCGTCATTGACACTGGGTCAAAATGACCCGGGGCGATTTAAAATGGGTATATGTTTTTTTTCCGCCAACCGTTTGATTGGAATGTTTATGTAGCTGGAGATACAATCTTCTTTTACCTATATATCAAGTTTGCGAAGTGCGACGACGTTCACAGAAGGAGATACACTTGCGTAAAGTTAAAACGGGTAAATATGACCCGGCGTCATCGACGGCGTAGTGTTTTCATGATTTAGCTTCTTTTCATTTATTTGCTGTTTTTATCATAAATATGTATAGTTTAGTCATAAAATGTATTATATTTGTTTTTTTCTTAGTTTTTTTTGTTGAAAATGGCATTAAATAACTATCTAGGGAGAATTTTAGCGGTGTTAGAGGAATCTCAATCTGAACAAAGAAAAGATGACGCTTTGGATGTCAACAATGTAGGCTACATGTCTGAACGCGTATTTGATACTGGTTTGCAATTTTAAAAAACATATTAATCGAAATAATAAACAAAGTATGTGTCATACAAACTTAGAGCAACTTACGATGTCAGCAGAAATTCAAAAGAATGGCCTCTGACGACTTTTTTGCAGCGCTAAATAAATCGGGCATAAAAACAAACATAATATATCTAGCTAACAATACTGATACTCGCACCAAGTGGTGACAGTTTCTGAAAAACCTCGGGCTTGAATAGATTCAAGATCATTTACGACTTCCTAAGACACATGTCAATTTACATATTAGATTTTACAGGCAAATTAGTTGATAAACCTCCAAAAAAGGTTCCTAGAACTCGCAGGACATATAAGTTATGTCCGTTTAAAAAGGAAAAGAAAATTTTTCACTCCTATGCATCATGCCAAATCAACATAATGTCCAGACCCTGTCATTTTAATTTCCAATAATTGCAACAATTCCAAGTCCTAGATAGAGAGGTTTAAAAGCTTATCAATTATTATTATTATTACTAAATGTTTAAATAACATTGCTATTTCCATGTAACATTGAAAAATATAAACATCATTAAGAATACATGAAGAAAAACTGACATAAATACGGTAGTTATGTTTTCATAGTCGATTTTGCATATGCTTTTATTAAGTCAACAAAAAAATATTTATGAAATATACTTGCATTATTTATGTTTTTCGTTATGCACAAAGAACCCATATATCAAAAATAATATTGAAAATCAAGATAATCCTTTTATTTTTATTACAAACCATTGCTGAAATTTGGGTCATGATGACCCAGCGTCACTGTCTGCGTAATTATTTTCACGTCATCGACGCCGGGTTAAACCTCTCGACCGATTTTGATAAAATTTGGTATAGGTATACGTTGAATCTCAAGAACGGACATAGGCTACTTTTTATTAGAAAATAAGGGGGGAGGGGGGTAATACCACCTTTGAAAGTTTATATGGAAAAATGTTTATTTTTGAAGTTAGAGATATGAACACAAATATAGCTCGAAACTTGGATTAAAATATAGACTACTTTTTGTTTCGAATATTAGAGGAGAAAGGGGTAAAACCGACCATGAAAGGATGTAGTCCACGCGAACGAAGTCGCGGGCACAGCTAGTATACTATAGTTTGCTTACTCTAGTCATCATCCCATTGAAGTACGGTGAATAGTTCAATGGCTGAATCATAAGGTGGAAAGTCCGAAGTGTAGGCTGACGTCCTTTCGACCATACATCTGCATTTTTCGTTCATTCTATCCCAGATTAATTTAATAACTACGTTTTATTAGAAAGTGAAGGCGGTTAAAACATACGATATACAGTACTAAGTCAGCTATAAGTATAAGTAAGTATAGGAAATCTTTTTTGTTTACAGTCACGCCGGCTACTCGTATTGCGGCGCCTGCGCAGCTTTTGCGTACAGACAAGTTAGTCCCGTCGTTGTGTGAGTATACAACAACTGAGTTTATTGTCAATTTTTTTTTTAAACCCCTGACGCAATAACGACGCAGCGTTTTAAGTTTTACGTGTCTGTGTGTGTGTATCTGTCTATGGCATCGCAGCTCCCGATAAAGTGAACCGATTTTGGTTTTGATTTTTTTTTTGTTTGAATGATGAATAAGTCGGGAGTGTTCTTAGCTATGTTTGATAAAAATCGATCCAAGATGGCCGCCACAAAATTATGGATCTCGTGTTTTAACACAACTGTCACAATATGGGTATCATATAAAATGGTTTGACTAGCAAAATATATTCATAATGACAAATTTTAAATCCAAGATGGCCGCTGCCAGAAAATAACGGATTTCCTAAATTTTTTGTCACAAGTCCCTCAATGTAGGTATCAAATAAAAGGGCTTGGGTAGCAGAATGCTGCACGCTACGACAAATTTCGAATCTAATATGGCCGACACACTTTTCTGTGTCGGCCATATTAGATTAAATTTCATCGCCTACGATAACTTGCGGTTAGCTCAGTTGGAAGAGCAGCACGCGCGATACGTGAAGGTCGTGGGTTCGATTCCCGCACCGCAAGGGGAGATAAAAATGTTCTGTTTCTAATATTTAAAGTTCGCTAGTACGGCGTAAAGTACTATAAAAAAAAAAGACTAATTGTTGTACACCGTTTTAGAAAACGTATTTTCATTCTCGGCCCATCGCATCATGTTCGTCTGGGAGGCTGCGCCCTGTCCTCGCTCGATAAATACCAGACTCCTCTCTATGACCTCACCATAGACAAGCAGAGTGAGTATACACGAGTGCAGTTCATAACCTCTATGTCATGAAGGACCTTTTACTAAATATTTGTATTGCCGGGGACCACCTAGTAAAAAATTTAGGTAAACCAATTAGGTGATCCCCGGCAAGACAAGACCCGTTAATCTTGGTCCTAAATAAGGGGTTCTTTGACAAAGAAAACAAGCACAATTTTATAATTAATTAGCATTTATTTATAACTA
The DNA here is from genome assembly GCA_037074685.1 of Glyphodes pyloalis. NCBI lineage: Eukaryota > Metazoa > Arthropoda > Insecta > Lepidoptera > Crambidae > Glyphodes > Glyphodes pyloalis. The sequence goes on along the minus strand of JAYKKO010000034.1, from coordinate 2,847,110 downwards.
GCTGTGCCCGCGATTTCGTTCGCGTGGACTACATCCTTTCATGGTCGGTTTTACTCCTTTCTCCCCTAATATTCGAAACAAAAAGTAGTCTATATTTTAATCCAAGTTTCGAGCTATATTTGTGCCAAATTTAATATCTCTAACTTCAAAAATAAACATTTTTCCATATTAACTTTCAAAAGTGGTATTACCCCCATCCCCCCCTTATTTTTTAATAAAAAGTAGCCTATGTCCGTACTTGAGATTTAACGTATACCTATACCAAATTTCATCAAAATCCGTTCAGCCGTTTAGGCGTGAAAGAGTAACAGACGGACAGACAGACATACAGACAGAGTTACTTTTGCATTTATAATATTAGTATAGATTCCTTCCTTCGGACCCGTGCCGCGCGCGGCTTCGCGTTGTTTGTATTCAACTCATTACGTCACGTCACATATATTAGGATGGCTGCGCGGACCACTTGCAATGCCTCCAGGGACCAGTGGTCCGCGGACCACCGGTTAAGACACTGCACAAGGGTGGTTAATTAATTATTTATCTTATAAAATACATACAGTAATACTTCGTTTTCTCCGTAGGCCCGGCGCAAAATTACTATCCGTTTCTACGAGTCGTTAATTCTAATTTCAAATTTACTTTCCATATCAGCTGCCATCAGTTGTCTGTCAGTCGTTTTTAGCTTACGCCTTGTATAATTGATTACTATTCGTTACTTGGATCGTTATTAAAATATTGTAACCGGGTATAAGATATCCAGGTTTGTTCACCTTTTAATCGTAATCGTACAAAAGTTGTTACGCTGTATTAACGAACTGCTCTTACGCGGCTTTGTACGCGCAACTTTTTGTGCCGTTATTTTGAAAACGTCTCGGGGAATACATAAATATTGGACAACATCACATACATTGCACTGATTCTGCGGTAAGTAGCTAAAGCACTTGTGTTACAGAAATCAGAAACAACGATGGTACCACAACACAGTCCCGAGTCGATATAGAAAAGATCGTTTCCCATATTGACTCGACCGGGGATCGAACCCGGGACCTCAGAGATGGCGCGACGCCAAAGTCAGGCCCGCTCGCATCTCGGCTATGGATATATCTACTATATAAAAATAAGTCGGGTTTTCCTTCCTGACGCTATAACTCCAGAACGCACGAACCGATTTCCACGGGTTTGCATTCGTGGGATAGGTCTCGGGCTCCGTGAGGTTTATAGCAAAGAAAATTCAGGAAAAAATTTAACGGAAAAGCAGGTAAATCCTCTAAGGCGAAATGAAGTTCGCCGGGACCGCTAGTTTCGTATATAGTAATATACGAAATATGTTATGTTTCCAGTTTACGCTGAGTTGGAAGCGACGCGTCAATTCGAATGGATGGACACACAGACGGACGAAGATGAGCATTCTATAGAGATGCATCTGCCGTATATAGCTAAAGTAATGGAAGAGTGAGTTATGAATGTTCATACAAGTTTTTTTTTATTATTGCACTTCAAGATTGACCTCATCCCACCTGATGTTAAGTGGTAATGAGCTTAAGGGCGACAAGTACAGCACTATAAATCTGTTACTGGACTTGTGGCCCTTACCTTGAAGGCTTGACCCCTGCTACTAATGTAGCACCCCCCAGGAGCTCTGTAAACCTTACTCACACGCAGGAACACAACGACTCAGAGGTGATTGTTATTTGGCTGCGGTTGTAAGATGGAGGTGTTTCACCAGTTAGGCTGTTCCAGTTCGAGCGATAAATCGCTATGCCCCACCTCTCTTAAATTAATTAAGGTTAATTAGTTTGTTCTTAATTTAAAGTAGGTACCTGAATGTATATAAATGGAGGGCTGTTCCAATTTACGCACACTTATTTAAGGTCTTTAGTTGATGCCGGCGGCGCTGTGGAAGCAAAGGCTGAGCCGATTTCCCACAGCGCCGCCATTTAGGCGATGAGGGTTCAACCGGGGGGTTTTAGTGGGTACACCGGGTTGGTTGGTTGGAAGGGAGTCCCACACACGCCGCCACCCTCCCTCAGGGTGGCGGTACGGTGCATCAAGCATTTCTTCCCGTCAAAAAAAAAAAAAGGTCTTTAGTTGATTGTATTGGTAAATTGGTAGATCGTTGAAGATTTGAATACGACTTTTGTGATTAGACAAACCGTCTTTTTAGTATGGCTTCGCGGACCACTTGGAACGCCTCCAGGGACCACCAGTGGTCCGCGGACCACCGTTTAAGAACCACAGCTCTAGCAGTACTGGGTAACAATATAAATATCTCATCGAAGCTTGATAACATTTATTGACTTGGCTTGCTTTTCTTTTCCAGGTACAAAACCGGCTTCACAATCATACCTATATTAGTGGGATCACTGACTCCTGAGAAAGAAGCTAAGTAAGTACATTTGCGTAGTTTTATGTAGCGTACAGACAGACAGACGTAGTGATTATGTGAATAGATATAAAGTTAGCATTTTTCGTTTGTATACACCTCAGTACCTTGTATTGACCGACCGAAACATGTTATTTTGCCGAAACCGAAACCAAAGGTTCGGTTTCATTCTAGTTTCGGCCGAAACCGAAACCGATATCGAACCTTTTATAAAAAAAAGTTCTTGAAAAGTCGTAAACATGTTAGCAAGCCCGTTTTTTTCTAAAATTAATATCTCGCCGATGTATAATTGCTGGTTTCTACTTTCAAAGATTTATCACAATGAAATTTCAGCAGTTACAGAGGTTCTGTTTGAAAATATAACTACCCTATAAATAAAAATACTATATAAAAAGTGAAAAAATAATACATTATTTGTAAGTTTCGGCGCGGCCGAAAGGTTCGGCCGTTTTTGGCCGAAACCGAAACCGAAATTTCGGTCGGACACTAACTCCGCAATCAGATTCAGAAATCATGTATAACGGAAATGTTCTTAAAATTTTATAAAAAGCTGTGCCCGCGACTTCGTTCGCGTGGACAACAGGATTTCTCTATATACATATATACTTTCATGGTCTGCTTTACCCCTATCTCCCCTCATATACGAAACAAAAAGTATTCCATTTTCTAATCCAAGTTTCGAGCTATATTTGTGGCAAATTTCATGTATCTTACTTTAAAGGGCGGTATTACCCCCATCTCCCCTTTAAAAAAAAAGTATCCGATTAAAGTATATGTAATGGTAGTAAAGATTTCTATAAATAAGTTATTATTATTTATTTATTTATTAAACAGTGGTTTACAGTAATTTACAGACTAACTCTATTTATGTTGCACGGCCGTACCCATTTCTCGCCATCTACTATTTCCTCTACCTTAAGGTTATCTGGAAGAGATCGTTTCCTAGAGATAAGACCACCTAAATTGTAGTATAATTAATCTGTAAAACCTATTTCTGTTAAGTTTTTGTGAGATAAAGTATCTATCTATCTATCTAAATGCGCCAAATAAATAAATGCGCCAGACAATCACACCAATCACCTGGTCTCAAACTAAGGTTTCCCCTTGTACTATGAGCACCAGACGACGGATACTAACTGGGGGCGTCATCATAGCACACCCAGACTCAAGTCAATTTAGAAAAGTTCGTTTTCCAAATTGGCCTAACCGGGAATCGAACCCGGGACCTTTCGCGCTTCGGCCGCCTACTTTAGCCACTGCGCCACCTAGGTCGTCTAATCTATACTAATATTATAATCTATACTAATATTATAAAGCTGAAGAGTTTGTTTGTTTGTTTGTTTGAACGCGCTAATCTCAGGAACGACTGGTTCGAATTGAAAAATTATTTTTGTGTTGAATACACCATTTATCGAGGAAGGCTTTAGGCTATATAACATCACGCTGCAACTGTTAGGAGCGAAGAAATAATGGAAAATGTGAAAAAAACGGGGAAAATTATTCATCCTTGAGGGCTTCCGGTGCCTGCGCTGCGAAAACGGTTCAAGATACCAAAAATATTATGTATGAAAGAATTATTCCTATTGAAATGATCTAATAAATTATAAATGCGAAAGTAATTCTCTCTGTCTGTCTGTCCGGCTTTTACACCGAAACTACTGAACCGATTTAAATGAAATTAGGTACACATATATTATAGAGCCTGAGAAAGGACATAGGCTACTTTTTAATGCCAAAAAAGGGTTGTTAGGGGTTGAAAGGGGGGTGAAAGTTTGTATGGAAACCGAAATCTACGCGGACGAAGTCGCGGGCGGCCGCTAGTTATTTATATGTAGGTATAGTTTGTCTGTAGGATTATGAGTCATGTAAGTAATTCCTTTGTGGGTTTAAGGGTTAAATTATTTAACAAGTTGCCTGAAAATGTTATCCAGTTGCCCATGCATAGATTTAAGTGTCTGTTAAAAATTGTTTAATAAAAAATGGCTACTACAAAACTTTCTGAAATGAAAATGAATGGGTCTAGAATAAAATTGTCGGAAATGTTTTAAATAAGATTTGTATATTTTATTTAAGTACCTAGTGTAAGGGAACATTGTTACATTGAAAAGAGTAAGTGTCGAGTTTCTTGCCGGTTCTTCCCGACATGATCAACATTCCGAACACGGCGGTAGAATACTTAACTTGTACTGACGATTCATAAGTGCTTTTGTGAAGCTTACATGAATAAAGATGTTTTCTATTCTATTCTATGATGGGTGTGCAACTGTGTTTGTTTAGATACGGAGCTATATTGGCGCCGTACCTTGCCGACCCCACTAACCTGGTAGTGATATCATCCGACTTCTGCCACTGGGGCTCTCGTTTCCGCTACACGTGGAAGGATTCCTCGCGCGGCTGTATCTACCAGAGCATTGAGTGGCTGGACAAACAGGTGAGACTTTAAAATAGTTGGCAGGTCGCCAAACCTCATTAGGGAAGCACTTTCAGCCGTTCTTGTCAGTCCCCCAAAGAAAACACTTTAATATCGGGTCAGTAAGGTACAAAATGTGTAATTATTAGTAGCTATTATAGTTTGCGCCTTGGCTGTTATGGCTTGTGCCATAGCTGTTATGGCTTGTGCCATAGCTGTTATGGCTTGTGCCATAGCTGTTATGGTTTGCGCCGTAGCTGTTATGGTTTGTACCGTAGCTATTATAGTTTGTGCCATGACTGTAATGGTTTGTGCCATAGCTGTTATGGTTTGCGCCGTAGCTGTTATGTTTTGTACCGTAGCTATTATAGTTTGTGCCATGACTGTAATGGTTTGCGCCATAGCTGTTATGGTTTGCGCCGTAGCTGTTATGGTTTGTACCGTAGCTATTATAGTTTGTGCCATGACTGTAATGGTTTGTGCCATAGCTGTTATGGTTTGCGCCGTAGCTGTTATGGTTTGTACCGTAGCTATTATAGTTTGTGCCATGACTGTAATGGTTTGCGCCATAGCTGTTATGGTTTGCGCCGTAGCTGTTATGGTTTGTACCGTAGCTATTATAGTTTGTGCCATGACTGTAATGGTTTGCGCCGTAGCTGTTATGGTTTGTACCGTAGCTATTATAGTTTGTGCCATGACTGTAATGGTTTGTGCCATAGCTGTTGTGGTTTGCGCCGTAGCTGTTATGGTTTGTACCGTAGCTATTATAGTTTGTGCCATGACTGTAATGGTTTGTGCCATAGCTGTTATGGTTTGCGCCGTAGCTGTTATGGTTTGTACCGTAGCTATTATAGTTTGTGCCATGACTGTAATGGTTTGTGCCATAGCTGTTATGGTTTGCGCCGTAGCTGTTATGGTTTGTACCGTAGCTATTATAGTTTGTGCCATGACTGTAATGGTTTGTGTCATAGCTGTTATGGTTTGCGCCGTAGCTGTTATGGTTTGCGCCATAACTATTATATTTTGCGTCGTGGCCGTTATGGTTTGCGCCATGGCTGTAACGAATTTCGCCGTAGCTATTATAGTTTGCGCCGTTACTCTTATGGTTTTAACAATTTTCCCATAACGCCAACCAAAAACGATGAGAGCGGGGGGGGAGGTTTTTACATCGGGCTGTCCCCGCCCGCTCTTAAATAGCTGGACCGATTTTGACGAGACTTTTATTGGCAGGTAGCTGATGTAATAAGAAATGACTTAGGCTAGATTTATTTTAGAAAAAAAAAACTTTAAATGATGTCGCGGACGCAGTAAGATTTTTTTTTTGTTTCAGGGTATGGATATAATTGAAAAGATGGATCCCAGGGCATTCATGGAATATCTCAACAAATACGGGAACACTATTTGTGGGAGACATCCTATTGGCGTTCTATTGCAGGTAAGTTATTAATCCATACTAATATTATAAATGCGAAAGTAACTGTCTGTCTGTCTATCTGTCTGTCCGTCTGTTACTCTTTCACGCCTAAACGGCTGGACGGATTTTGATGAAATTTGGTATAGGTATACGTTGAATCTCAAGAACGGACATAGGCTACTTTTTATTAGAAAATAAGGGGGGGATGGGGGTAATACCACCTTTGAAAGTTTATATGGAAAAATGTTTATTTTTGAAGTTAGAGATATGAAATTTGGCACAAATATAGCTTGAAACTTGGATTAAAATATAGACTACTTTTTGTATATTCGAATATAAGGGGAGAAAGGGGTAAAACCGACCATGAAAGGATGTAGTCCACGCGAACGAAGTCGCGAGCATAGCTAGTAAATAAATAAATAAAAATCTTTTATTTCAGACCAATTTTGTCCATATGTTAGTAACAATTTACCTACTTAAAAACTATGTTAGTAAGGTACAGTAATTATTAACGTGCCAATTAATTTGACTCAAAACGAGACAATAGTTTATTTACGTCAAATATAGGTTGTCAATGAAAAATAAACACCTTTTAAAATTATTTATTCCGAATAGGATGGTTGGCTCAAAAGTTACGAATTACAAAATACAGATACCCAAAATAATTACTTATATTTATCAGAGGAACAACTTCATATTATTTTTGGTAGACATAGCTGGTATCCGACTGTCAGCTACTAAAATTTTAAAATATTCCGAAGATAATCGACACAAAACATAAGCTATCTTGAGGCCAATTTGGGTTCCACCTCAGCAAATGCTGCTGTATTATTAACAACGCAGCAGTGTTAGTATTCTTTAAAAAAATCGAGGGGGAAATGCCTACCGCACCGTCACTCTCAGCGGGGAACAGAGAGTGGTGTGTCGGGCTCGCACCAACTAAAACCCCCTCAATGGCCAACGCTGCGCAGTTGTGGGGGAGTCGGGATTCCTTGCGATTCTACACAGGCTCCCCCACAGCGCCTACCGCTAAGCAACCCTCTAGAGCGTGCCAGACCACCTGACACGCCCCATCCCCTCAGCGCTGGTATCCTGGTGGAACCCACCTGCTTGGAAAATAGGAAAAGCCCTGGCTTTTGCTACTTCCACGCGCTGGTGGCTAATGGAGTTAAAATTAAAATTTGTAGCATTTATTGATAGAAAAAGACGACCTCTGTAGCCGAGAGGCGAGCGTGCGGGACTTTGGCGTCGCCATCTCTGAGGTTCCGTGTTCGATCCCCGGTCGGGTCAATATGGGAAACGAACTTTTCTACATTGTCTCGGGTCTGGGTGTTGCGGTACCTTCGTTGTTTCTGATTTCTGTAACACAAGTGCTTTAGCTACTTACCACAGAATCGGCTGTATGTGATGTTGTCCAATATTTATTTATTTGTTATTTAAAATAATACTCTCCCATTACAGGCTATATCAAAGCTCCAGTCGCAATCAAACGCGCCTCGCATGGCGATGAGGTTCCTCAAATACGCTCAATCCTCCCAATGTATGAACCCTCAAGACTCTTCCGTGTCCTACGCGAGCGCGTCACTCGTCATAGAGTGAGGCGGGCGGAGGATGGGTGACCGTTGGAGCGAGTAGTGCAGGTAGTAGGGTTTTTTTTGAAGAGTATAATCTCTATCGCTATCGCTATCATAGTGATAGCGACTGTCAATGGCCTTGTCTAAGTTGTATTTTTGTGAATGTGATGTCTATCTCAATCGCTATGATACAAAAATATATTTAGAGTAATTCAAATTTTTCTCAATTTTTGCAAAGTTTGTCTCTCAGTTTCTATGATAGTTATGGCGACTATCCATGTTGTGTAACTGTAACTATCGCCTTTATTATGATATACATTTCGTATGTTTTGTCTCATAGCGAGAATAACATATAATATCTAATATATAATATAATATATATCTAATATAATATGTGATCTAATACAACTGTTGAATGGAATTCATTAATTTGGATTTACAGAATAGTCAATCGCAATCGCTATGATATTGATAGCGACTGTCAATTGTGATATTTAACTTGAAATTTGGTAACTGCGAAATCTATTAGCAGCGATAGTGATATCGATTGTCAATGGAACACTATGTGATCTTTTACAACTGTCGAATAGTGTTTTTTTTTAATTAAGAGTTTTTTGTAACAACGTTGTCTAACGCAATCGATATGATAGTGATAACGACTGTCAACGAAGCTGGAGATTGTTACTGTCGAAAAGATTGTTTACTTCGATTTTTTGTTACAGCATTATCTATAGCAATCGCTATGATTTTGATGGTGATGGCTTCACTGTGTTTCCATAGAAAAATCTTACTGCCCCCTGTTAAAAATAAAAAAATATAATAATTAAGTGTAGATATAGTTAACAGAAATATTAATTCTTACAATATATGTAGGTCACAATAATAATACTAGAAATTATTACAATTGTATAAATTTGTTACACGATATATACAGGCTGTGTTATATTAATAGTTACGGGAATTGTTTAAGCGTTTTTAACAAGACTAGCGGCTTGCCGCGGCTTCGCGCGCGTGCTGTCCTCGTTTATTCCATTGATTCACTGCTATCGGTCACAGCCTGATGTTATATAGCCTAAAGCCTTCCTCGATAAATGGACTATAAAACACAATTATTTTTTTTAATTTGCGCTTGTAATTCCTGAGATTAATGCCTTCAAACAAACAAACGCTTTATTTGTAGTAATAAGAATGATTTGATTCTTAGTTCGCATTAAATATGCTCCGAAATTACAGCAATGAATAGAAATTTGAAATACCTAAAAACGCCAAAAGTGTGACTGAAAGTGTAAAAAAAAAAAAATACCCGTGCGAAGTAAATAAATAAAATAAATAAATGCGCCAGACAACCACACCAATCACCTGGTCTCAAACTAAGGTTTGTCCTTGTACTGTGAGCACCAGACGACGGATACTAACTGGGGGCGTCATCCCAGCACACCCAGACACAAGTCAATTTAGTAAAGTTTTCGTTTCGTTTTCCAAATTGACCCGACCGGGAATCCGGGACCTTTCGCGCTTCGGGCTCCTACCTTAGCCACTGCGCCACCGAGGTCGTAGTCGGGGCGGTCCACTAGTCCTGCATAGTTTTATTTGAAAAGTCAATAATTTGATCGACTATTTATAAACACAGCCTGTATAAAAGAAATTACAAATTACCTGTTTCTTTTAATTGTAACTAAATTACGTTTATCAGTCTTTACTCTAAATCTTTTGTTTATTACTATGTATTAAGGAAATAAAGTAAGAATGATTATATATTCTACATACAGTCAAAATTCCTTATTACATAATAAATACTACGATTTTGCTTAAAAATGTGTATGACCATATTTGTTTGTCTATGGTCAGTGTTAAACGTAAAAAAACATTATGTCCAGTACACTTTTGTTGCGTTCAAATACTCAATTGCCAAAAAAAAAGTCATGTTTTATTTAAAAAATATAACATGACTATTTAAACACTACACAATTTGTTTTAAAAATATACGACACTAGCGGTCCCGGCGAACTTCGTTTCGCCTTAGAGGGTTTTCCCGCTTTTTTGTTGAAATTTTTCCTGAATTTTCTTTGCTATAAACCTCACGGAGCCCGAGACCTTTCCATCGAATACAAAACCGTGGAAATAGGTTCGTGCTTTCTGGAGTTATAGCGTCAGGTAGGAAAACCCGACTTATTTTTATATTTTAAAAACTTATTTTAATTTTTTATTATTTAAATGAGTACTGAGTGATAATAAATTCTTTCAGTAGTAAATATTGAGATATGTCATTAATTACAAAGTCGACTCTGAGGGAGCGTTCAAGTATTGCGTAACGTAATTTAGGGGGTTCTCGCAAAAAGTTAAGATGCTTTACAGGTGCGGGACCCCCCAAATTGGCTACTTGACAGTGTTAACAATAAAATATGAAAAGTGTTAGATATGTTAGCTTATTAGTAAAGTAATAATTTTACATTTTTATTTATAATTAAAAGCATAGTTAGTATTTTAATTTTGCAAAATAAATTTTACTTTTTTTATCTGTGGAACAAAAGAACCGAAACGGAAACCACCATTGCAATTCGGAAATGACAGCTGTCGGTGAAAATAATTTATTTTAATGTGGCGAAACAATGATTATTTTACCGATTAAATTGAATTATTGTGTCTTTAATCGTATTAAGAATTTATTGAAACATTTTCCGTTTATCTAAATGAAGTCGTTCCTATGCGTATCGGTTCGTTGTCTACAACGTTGACGTCATAATTTCAACAGTGACATGACTTGGCGTTTTTGCGCGCTTTTTAAATGTGTTACACAAAATCTTATTTTTCTCTGGTTATTTACATTTTTTCCAGATAAATCGAATTGCTTGGGATATAAAATGAACGGGCGCACATTTTGCAATACTTTTTCAAAAACTGTCAAGTAGCCAATTGGCAACGCAAACCCCTTGATTGTATTAGTGTAGTCTGCATTTTTAACATGCTTTTATTAGCTTCACTTGTAACTATGTAAGAAAATCTTGGAATCTTATTTTGACCCACTTCCCGGTCTTCGATTAGGATGAAATTCCCGGTCATGATTAGATAAGAAACGTAATTTCAAGTCCAATATGGCGGCGTCCCCAAGATGGCGGACAGGCTATTTGAAATCCACTCCCATGATATGGGCATCAAATGAAAGGGTTTGCTGTCTAGAATACGAAATAAAGCGTGTTTTTTAGTTTTTTAAACTATTTACCATTATTAATTTGAGAACAAATCGTTGGCAAATCTTTTGATTTTTTATTTCACTGAGAATCCCTATTATTGTACGTCATTTAATTATGTTTTCGTTTTCAGTAAAGGCTAAACTATACCGCGGATAAAAAATAAGTACATATCTACCTATAACATATATTTTTTTTTCGGTTTAAGAATAGGCAAATAAAAATTATCACTTGAGTAACGTAACGTTTAGAAAGGTGGATGGGGGGTTATAAAAACGTCGCGGTGTGTTACATGGGGGGGGGGGGGGGGGGAGTCGAAAATTGCGTAACGTAATACTTGAACGATCCCTAACGGTCTACGCTTGGATTATATTGACGACTTTTCTACTAGATTTGTAAGTTAGAAATGGTTACCACACTTAATTGAAATTTGGTTCAGGAAAATTATTACGTAATATTTTTTTTATGAATGGGTTCTAAATGATATTATTTTGACATTTTAAAGTTTTATTTTAATTTAACAAAGTAAGTATTACTGGTCAGCACTAGTTATGAATGATATGTGTTAAAGGATGTAGAAAAATCGCTGGTGTGACAAACTGGAATACTGGTGTGACAACGAGTCGGTAGGGTCTTTATCCTAGAAACAATTTGGGTAGTGATTAAAAAAAACATGTTGTATGTATTTTATTCATGTGTAAGGAATTTTGGCTTCGTAAAATGGCATCTTTATTTTTAAGCATTTTTTTTATATTTTTTATTCTAAGTAGCATTTACTTTTCAGAATGTTCTCATAAAAAAATAATCTTTAAGCAACGTTTGAAAAAATGTGAATCGACTGTATTAGGTTGTGTTTTCTGCAAGGACTTTGTAACCATTGGACGGGAATTATTTTTGCAAGTATTCAATTTGAAATGTTACTTTACCATACCAATGCATTAAATAATCAATTAAATCATTTTATTCATATAGATAACATGAGTAATACTTATGAATCTAGTCTCTATGCAACTCTCTAGTAAAGTCTCTATACAATGCAAATGAAACTACCTCCGGTTTGGAACCTATAACTACCGAGAAGATACCGGCAAGAAACTCAGTATTATTTTTTACAAATAAAAAGCAAAATTAAAACCTTTTTTTTCGTTATTCTGTGATTATTTTAAAGACTTATCCTCGACGCGCGTTCAAAAGCTCGGAAGAGCAGTATGTTTATACCGCGTATCGGCAAAAGGCGCAAAATTGAAATATCGCGCCGTCTAAACGAGTTATGGATTAATTTACGTTACTTTCTTATAAATTAAGTCACAAAAAACTTACTACACAGTTCGGCCCGTAAAATATAGTCTAATGACTAAGATATTTATCGATTTTTAATTTTTATAGTACTTTACGCCGTACTACCGAACTTTAAATTGGAGGTTAACGGTTGATACAGCAGAAAAATGTCATCGCCTACGATAACTTGCGGTAGCTCAGTTGTAAGAGCAGCACGCGCGATACGTGAAGGTCATGGGTTCAATTACCGCACCGCAAGGGGGGATAATTTTTTTCTGTTCCTAACATTTAAGATATTTATGTTTTTTCACCTAATAGATGATTTACAATCATATCTTACGCAAATTTGTACGCGGAGCGACGATATACAATTTTGATTTGTTTAACTAAATCACTGTATTGGGATTATGACTCGATGATAGAGTAGCAGAGATTTCTTCAGGTTTTTTAAATAATAAAGTAGACGAATATCAACAGCGTGTATTGTTAGCTTTGCAGTAGTACAGAGAGTGTTAGAACGAATTTATACAGAAATAATGAAGACATGTTATTATGTAAACTAAATACAAATTAGGGAATGGTAAAGTACAAAGCACGTGGGAAGGCGAGATGGTGCAGACATCCGCCATTGACTGCACCCTTTCTAGTTTACCTGGTTCGTGGGTTTATTCCATGAGCACGGCTCTACACATTTTCGAGCTCTATGGCGAAACCTACTGTGATAAAAACACAAGTCGCGTGAGTCATCAGCTGGGTGCTGGGTCGAATTTCTACGCGCGCGTGACGCCGATCGAGCGTTGAACCTATTCCGATTAAAATTAAAATGTTTACCACGGGATCGGGATCGCGATCGTTGTAACTCCATTACCTGTAAGCTTAGCTGGGCTATCTGAGCTTGTAGGGTAGCGTAAGAGTCTGGTACTGGCGTCTGGTTGCTGGAAACCTCAGATACCTGTTGAGGTCGGACGTTTTCAAAAATTTTATCCGCGATTGCTGCCAAATTCTCGAGATCTTTAACTTCGGTCACCGCGAGAACACCCCGTATGGAAGAAGGTAAATGTCCCTGCCACATTAAGCTGAGGGTTTCGTCTGGCATCTTCCCTCGTGCCAGGTCGCGCATGTACCGCAGGAGCTGAGATGGTTTCTGATCTCCCAACTCGATTTCACTGAGTAGCTTCTGCAGTTGGCGGTTTTCCGATTCTTCATACACGGAAAAAAGTATTGATTTCAAAGTCTCGAATTTCTTAGTCGCCGGCGGAGATAATAGGATATCACTAACCTGTTTAATCACTTCCTTGCCGAGTTTGGTTACAACCAAATTAAATTTAGCCTCGTCGCTGAGTTTCTGTGGTGTTAAAATTGCCTCGCATTGCACGAACCAAAGGCGAGGCTGATCACACCAGAATTCAGGCAGCCTAGATGACACAGTAACTGTTGCCAACTCCGCTGAGCCGCTGGGATGTGGCGAATGCTCATGAGCCATAATTCCCAAAAAAACTTTGACTCTCCGATCCTGCGAAAACGGATCCCCGTGACTATACGCCTCTTGAAATCTCAAATCGGTGAGATCCGCTTGTGGAAAGCCGATTGAGATGTGCGATCACGGAGATCACGTCGATCGATCGATCAGAAGGTTGCGTGTTCAAATCACGTCGGGGTCACCAATATTGGGATTATGACTCGATGATAGAGTAGCAGAGATTTCTTCAGGTTTTTTAAATAATAAAGTAGACGAATATCAACAGCGTGTATTGTTAGCTTTGCAGTAGTACAGAGAGTGTTAGAACGAATTTATACAGAAATAATGAAGACATGTTATTATGTAAACTAAATACAAATTAGGGAATGGTAAAGTACAAAGCATGATGCAATAAAATTATAAATTATGAAGTGGGCACAACTGTGTTTATACGGATTTTTTAAATAGGTTTATTAGTGTAAATTTTAAGACTTTCGCGTTCCATTTTAAACATTTAAAATAATTTAACGTGTCAAAACGCGACACCATTTTTATTTAGTAGTTAATACGAACTACTTACTGCCCGACGTTTCGGTTAGGTTGCACCAACCGTGCTCACGAGCTGACTAAGCTAGTTAGTGACTCTCATGATAAGACCAAGGTGAATATAAAGAAAATCAAAAGTAAATACCAGTTTTACAGAGCCCACTGTACAGGACTTCTCCTAATGTATGAACCACGGTAATGCAATGATTTGTAACTATGTTTTTTTGGTAAATAAAATTTGTGTATTTGTGGTTTGAAACAATATTATAGAGAAAATAATCCGGCAAGATATTAATTTTCATTCTTTTGAATGTAACGTAGTGACAACTTCGTTAGTTTATAATTTAACTGATAATGTAACCTACTCGGATTTTAAACAAACGTTTTATAATTTTACAGCGACATCTGCTGTGCTATAAAAAAAATGTCTTATTACGGGATATATCCTAAAACACAATCAAAAGCAACATACTAAATACATAAACACCCAGACACGAAAAAAGAGAATCTATACTAATATTATAAAGCTGAAGAGTTTGTTTGTTTGTTTGTTTGAACGCGCTAATCTCAGGAACGACTGGTTCGAATTGAAAAAATATTTTTGTGTTGAATAGACCATTTATCGAGGAAGGCTTTAGGCTATATAACATCACGCTGCAACTATTAGGAGCGAAGAAATAATGGAAAATGTGAAAAAAACGGGGAAAATTATTCATCCTTGAGGGCTTCCGTTGCGTGCGGGGTAGAAAAGGGGGGTGAAAGTTTGTATGGAAACCGAAATCCACGCGGACGAAGTCGCGGGCGGCCGCTAGTATCATCATAAATGAAACCTAAAAGTGTATTTCGAATCCACTGGTTACAATGTCCTTGGTATTAAAAAAAAATCGAAAACGTATGAAATTAATTTAAAGAAAAAAAAGTAATGTGATGTAAAAAAAATTAATCTATGAAGTACTGTAGTAACAAGTTAAAACGCACATTCTATGAACTTGAAATGAACTTTGAGCTTCTAGCTTGATACTGTAAACGCATTATATGTAGATAAATATCGTCGACGCGCGTCAAAACCGCGAAAGAGCAGTATGTTTATTACCGCGTAACTGCAAAAGGCGTTTTTTTTATAATGCACTTTAAGATTGACCTCATCTCCCCTGATGTTAAGTGGTAATGAGGTCCTAGCTTAAGGGCGACAAGTACAGCATAATAAATCTGTTACTGGACTTGTCGCTCTTACATTGAGGGCTGACCCCTGCTACTAATGTAGCACCCCCCAGGAGCTCTGGAAACCTTACTCACGCGCCGGAACACAACAACACAGAAGTGATTGTTATTTGGCTGCGGTTTTCTGTAAGGTGGAGGTGTTTCACCAGTCGGGCAGCTCCAGTTCGAGCGATAAATCGCTATGCCCTATCTCTCTTAAATATCTCGCCCTCTAAACGAGTTACGGATCAATTTACGTCACATTGTTATAAAGTAAGTCACACAAAAGTTTCTACACATTTCGGCCCATATAATATAGTCAAATGACTAAGATATCCAGGTTTTTTTCACCTTCTAATCGTAAAACCGAACTGGATCAGCCCGACTGGTGAAACACCTCCACCTTACAGAAGACCGCAGCCAAATGACAATCACTTCTTTGTTGTTGTGTTCCTGCGTGTAAGTAAGGTTTACAGAGCTGGGGGGTGCTACATTAGTAGCAGGGGTCAAGCCATCAAGGTAACGGCGACAAGTCCAATAACAGATTTATTATGCTGTACTTGTCACTCTTAAGCTAGGACCTCATTACCACTTAACATCAGGTGGGATGAGGTCAATCTTGAAGTGTAATATATAGAAAAAGTCGCTACGTGGTATTTACTAACTGTTCTTACGCAATTTTGCAAGCGCAGCGACTATATATAAAATTGTACGCAGGGTCGTCTCTTTGTAAACGTAGTTACTATAGAGTTTTTCACGTAATAGGATTCCTGTGGCACTTCATCTATACTAATATTATAAAGAGAAAAGATTTGTACCTATTATTGTATGTTAGTAATGAATAGGCTCAAAAAGTACAGGGCCGATTTAAAAAATTCTTTCGCCAATAGAATGCTACATTCTTCCAATTTGACATAGGCTACAAAATTTGGGATTCTTGGTAAAATTTGAAAAATTTCAATAGAAAAGCGGGAACAATTATCTAAGGCGAAACGAAGCTCGCCGGGACCGCTAGTATTTGAAAAAGAGGTAGACGTCTAAAAATGTGTGTTTGAGCCAACAGGTATTACCAAAAATATATGACTACATAATTTAATTTTTCATATAAACAAAAATTTATTAAGATTTGCGTTCAAATTTAGTGTGACGTCGCTTCTTCGTACACTTTTTACGAAATAGTGACGTAAACACAACACTAAATTTTAATGCGCTGTCTAATTTTTAATTTTTTCAAAAAAACTTTTTGAAAATCTAAATGATTTTTTTCTAAGTCATCAAATATTTTGTAGGTGCTAAATTGCGACCTCATAATAATGTGATCGGCAAAACAAGGCATCAAACAGTGTTAAGCCTTCTTTCGTTTCATTCATTACGTAGCAGTGCGCGTTACATGACGTCAAAATGATTTATTTCCATACTTATCTCAGTCATATAAGGTTTAATTTACAGGCCTAGCATGTGCCACGCGACTAAATTTTATCGCGCTCTTAACAAACGTCAAAATCGTTTGAAGTCAGCGCTTCAGCTGGTGATTGGCTGAAAATACAAATGCGGTGTGCTATTACCCAATCAACAGTATCGAAAATTTTGTCGTCTCATGCGACAAAATTGACGTATTGGGCATGCTAGGCCTGATAGATTAGACTATATGGCACTTTAGGCCTTTTTTGCGGTACTTACTTGTATCGATATACGTACAGGTACTTATTTAAGTCATGACGATATATTTTGTTCGTAATTTGCATAGAAAACGGTAAATTCGTAATTCAGACAAAAATGAATTGTCACAGATTTCAACTTACGTGAAAATTACTTTTTTAGTGTTCTAGTAGTGTCAAGTTATTATAAGAAAAGTATTGTTTTGTAAAGTAAGGGAGCGTTCAAGTATAACGAAACGCAATTGGGGGGGAGGTGAATTGGCAACCCTTTTTGGTTTCCCTACGGTTTCCGGTGTATCGCTCGATTGTAAAATAATTTAACGGGTCAAAACGCGACACCATTAAATTAAATGACCCGTTAAATAATTTTAAATGTTTAAAATGAAACGCGAAAGTCTTAAAATGTACATCCCTCGATTGTATTAATGTGGTCTAACTTTTTTGTAAATAGGGGGGTGTTACGGTGCGTTACATAGGGGAGAGGGGGGGGGGGGCAAAAATCTTCCAAAATTGCGTTACGTAACACTTGAACGCTCCCTAAAGACCTGTCTACTCTTGGTTGGGATGCGTACATACAAAAGCACGCCATACTACACTTGATCTTCGTAGCGTCCTTATTTGGTGGGCATAAGAACTATTTTAGAACTGTAAGTGTACCTTAACTTGCTGTTGACTGTACAATAATGATATATTTAAAATATAGAAGGAAAATGTTCTGTACATTAATTTAACGGGTTTATGTAGATTGGCCCGTTTCTTTTGTTCATTCTTCTGTCAAATTTAGTAATTGAAATTTCACACTCTTGTTAACCGTTAGATTTGAAATATGGCTTACGCCTTTAGTTCTGGTGACAATATGATAGATGAGCGGACTAAAAATAGAAAAAAGTATAATTTATTACTATTAATAACTTGAATGGATCGTGTTTTTTAACAGGTGCCACCTTTGGGGACTGGTCTGCTCCAGCTTACCTCTCGAAAGTAAAAACTTACTTGAGTACTTATTTGTTTCATCACTCATCAAAACCAAAACTATATGACTTGATCCAAAGTGAGCTACACATAGCAATAAGTTAGATCCTGATACTGTAAATGATCTGCTGAGTTTCTTACCGGTGTCTTCTCGGTAGATTTAGGTTCCGAACCGGAAGTAGAATCACTTTGCATTGTATTCAATGACGATTCAAAAGTGTTACATGTAACCTACTTGAATAAAGAAATATTTGAGTTTGAGTTTGAGTTTGAGTTTTCAAATATTGTAACCGACCATTATTATAGAGAAAAAACCGGCCAAAAGCGTGTCGGGCCACGCTCAGTGTAGGGTTCCGTAGTTTTCAGTGCATCACAATACCTTAGTATCCCCACGTAAAGTTACAAAAATGGGCTATCTGTGTAATATTGACTTGACATAGGCTAAAAAAATATTTTTTCAAAAATTTAAAAAACTATTAAACCCATCAGGTTCAAAGTATTTTTTCTAGAAAGCCTTTATGCAGTTCTATATTCTAGATTTTTTTCATACTTTTTGAACTTATGGTTCAAAAGTTAGAGGGGGGGGGGGACACACAATTTTATTTTCTTTTGGAGCGATTATTTCCCAAAATATTAAAATGATCCAAAAATGATCTTTGTAAACCCCTCTTCATTTTTAAATACCTATTCAACGATATATCACATGTTGGGATTGAAATTAAAAAAAAACACTCCCCAATTTACGTGTAGGGGGGGTACCCTAAAAAACTTTTTTTTTATTTTTTATTTTTGCACTTTGTTGACGTGATTCATATACATATTTGTACCAAATTTCAGCTTTCTAGTGCAAACGGTTTCTGAGATTATCCTCGGACGGACAGACAGACAGACAAGGCGAAACTATAAGGGTTCCTAGTTGACTACGGAACCCTAAAAATCATTCTTATATGAAGATCAAGAGATTCAAGCCTTTAATGTTTTACCAAACTGGATTAATTAACTTCTAGCATGAATTCAAACTCAAACTCAAATATTTCTTTATTCAAGTAGGTTTCATGTAACACTTTTGAATCGTCATTGAATACAATGCAAAGTGATTCTACTGCCGGTTCGGAACCTTCTACCGAGAAGACACCGGAAATTCAGCAGATAAGTTACAGTAGCAGTATAAGTATATGTTAAATATATTTTATGCTTAAAATAAAGTATACTAACGTCGTTTTAAAGATATATCTCTTATTGTTATTAACTAAATGAAAATCAGTATCGGAACAAACGCTTTGAAATATGCAGAGAAAAAGAGGGCTTACAATTAATTAGAAAAACAGAAACTGATGAGACTATTGTTAATTTTAAAAAGTCATAACAAACGAAATTTTGAAGTGTCTTATTCAGATTTTTTTTCATGTAAATTATATCGGTAACATTTTAAAAATGTCTATAAAAAATATGAATTTAACTAATAGAGGTTCATATATTTTGTTCATAAATCAATCCTACCTACTAATACAGGCCTAGCATCCGCAATACATAACATTTATCGTATGAGACGATAAAAGTATCGATACTGTTGATTGGCTAATAGCACACCGCACTCGTATTTTCAGCCAATCACCAGCTGACGCACTGACTTCAATCGATTTTGACGTTTGTTAAGAGCGCGATAAAATATACTCGCGTTGCTTAAGCTAGGCCTGCATAAACGCAAAAGTTTGACATAATGATATTTTGGAGGAAAGTTAAATAATTAATCTAGTATGAATATGAATATTTAATGAACATTTTATACCGAATTAACACAAACTAAACCGCGATAAAAGATTAATGGAAGATAAAAATAACGTTTTTAAATGCCCTCGCTTTGTTCACTCAGCGTACACCCGAACAACATATTATGTGACTTAATGTAACAATTATTTTGTATTTGTTTAAAGCAATGTTTAATTACTGTTGTTTTGTTCGTGTTTGCCACAAATCTCAAAATTGTTTGTAAAAATGTATTGGGGAAGCTATTGTGTCTCAATCAGTGAACGAAAAAAATATAGAAGCATTTCTCTAACGCTTGAAAATAGCACTACTAAAAGTAAGGCACGGTGGGCGTGGCAAGGTCGCGACGAGTCATAGGCGCGGACCAATCAGAGCGCGTGTTCCATCCCATATTATGAGATGACGTAACTAACGAACCCTTTAATGTCTTTTTGTCGACCTAAACGCATTAGCCTTAAAGTTGTTTTTCAAGTGTCGATACTTCATTACTATACTGCGTATCTGTTGCTTGTGTGCTTTACATTTGTGTGTGTTTTGGTGCCGATATTCGTATGAAGTTCGTATGAGGGGAATTCTTATATGTTTCTTTCGTTCACTGGTATCAATTCAAATGAGCATTTCTTTTTAAGTGAAAAAAGTCTTGAATACACTTATTTGCTATAAATTGTTTTTTATTTCACCGACTGTCTGTATTCCTTACTAATATTATAAAGTTAATGTTTGTATGTTTGTTACTGATCCATGCAAAAAGTACTGAATGGTTATGTATGGGTGAAATTATGCAGATAAGTTTAATATAGGTACAGGACATATCTATACTAATATTATAAAGAGGAAAGATTTGTACCTATTTTTGTATGTTTGTACTCAATAGGCTCAAAAAGTACTGGGCCGATTTAAAAAAATCTATCACATATAGAATGCTACATTCTTCCAATTTGACATAGGCTACAAAATTAGGGATCCTTGGTAAAATTTGAAAAATTTCAACAGAAAAGCGGAAAAAATTCTCTAAGGCGAAACGAAGTTCGCCGGGACCGCTAATTATCACTAAAAACGCAAGTAAAATCACGGGTAAGAAAATTAAATTCATATGTTGCACCATATTTTCTCGTTATTTACCCTATTATGTTAATGTTTATGAAACTCCTGATTCCGTTGACGAACTCCGTAAACAGTTTTATGGGACTATTTTTATATTTACATAATGAAAAAAATAATTATTTAAAACTCTTTAATGACCAAAATCAACACATTTCTTGCCCCTTCTTCTTGGGCCACAGCTGCTGGCACGTCAGACCGAACAATGTAGCCAGTAGGTGCGCGAGTACAGTCCCCACTTGCGTCATCAATTGGAGAGCTAGTGTGTGCGCGCGCGCCGATGAGGGCGCAGTCTTTGCTGGGGTCACGACGCGCGGCCGCGGGGATTTAGTTACGGCTTTCTTGGGCCGTTCCTGTTTGGGCTAGAAACATGATTGAATTTTTATTTCTAGATTTGTGTTAAGAGAGGTAGGGCATAGCGATTTATCGCTCGAACTGGAGCAGCCCGACTGGTGAAATACCTCCACCTTACAAAAGACACTTCACTTCTGTGTTGTTGTGTTTCTGCGTGTGAGTAAGGTTTCCAGAGCTCCTGGGGGTGCTACATTAGTAGCAGGGGTCAAGCCTTCAAGGTAAGAACGACACGTGCAGTAACAGATTTATTATGCTGTACTTATCGCCCTTAAGCTAGGACCTCATTACCACTTAACATCAGGTGGGATGAGGTCAATCTTGAAGTGCAATATAAAAAAAAAGTTATTTGTTAATTTTGTTTTTTTTAATTACGTCATTGGGCTTCGAAAATTGTACTACAGACACGCACGTCAGAATACACACTATTTTGCACTGCACTTATGTAGACCACATAAGAAGTAATATAGAACGATAAGTGTTTTACTTGACGTGATTTATACCGTCGTCGCTTCGAATTCAGGCTACGGCTAGCCGTCAGCGCGCTAGCTACTTGTCGTCCGCGAAGTACAAGCCCACAGCCCTTACGACTCGAGTTATAAGCATGCTGTTATATGGCATTTGTGAAATAACACCGCCAATGACTTGCTGAGTCAGGGCGTAAGCACGCAACCGGCTAGTCGTAAGCACGCCGTCAGCGCGGCGTAAGGACGCGAGCTGCGAGTTGAGTTGTATAGTAGCGAGCGCGCTGACCGCTGACTATTGGCTTATTCATATTAATATTGCAAAATATATTGTACGATTCTTTACTTATTGGTCTAATTTGAATGGTAAACGACATTACTTACAAGTCGACACAAATACAGCGCCAGCAGAGTTGGCGTAGTAAACAACGCTGCAAACGTAATGCACGATTAGCCGATCAATACATCGATCCTACATCGCGATGTCAGAGTTATCGTCGCCACTAACTATAAACAACATACCAAAATTGGTAGTTGGGCCCTGGTCGCCGAGCAGATAACACCTAGCTCGGCTGAAGTACTTACATCTACACCAATATTATCAAGAGGAAAGATTTGTAGGTACCTATTTTTATATGTTTGTAATGAATAGGCTCAAAAAGTACTGGGCCGATTTAAAAAATCCTTTCACCAATAGAATGCTACATTCTTCCAATTTGACATAGGCTACAAAATTAGGGATCCTTGGTAAAATTTGAAAAATTTCAACAGAAATGCGGGAAAAATTCTCTAAGGCGAAACAAAGTTCGCCGGGACCGCTAGTATTTAGTAATGAACATGCGTTCCTTACAAATGGCTGGGTTGGGGCAGTGCTGGTACCGTGCCAGTATAGAGGTCCATGACCTTTAAATGTAGTAAACTCACGTTTTTAGTAATGAAGTCTCCATCAATATCGAGTTTATACCACGACTTGTGTTTGTCGAAGATACAGGTCTTCGCTATTCCACTCCCCTGTTTATTGTTAACCACAAGAGATTCTCCATCGTCCATGCGCTAAAGATTTGGTATTTTGATTTATTTTACTTGGTAATTTCATGACAGAGATACCTTATTCTGACAGAGTATTGTCAGTTAGACATACTAGGTATGTTTGCAAAACCCATAGATTTTTATATTAATAGTAGGAAGGAAAATAGTAGATACTGAAGTTTGTGTTGCTCACAGACCGCGGGTTTTAACCATGGACTTAGTATAATAAATTTAGATCAGAAATATTATTTTATGCTGGCAAGATCTAAGAAAGATCAAAGAACGAGACACACACCTCCGTCCTGGCTATCTCTGTCGGCTCGGATTTACATCTGTGTAAAGCGCACAGGAATTAATACTTTATTGCATTGTAATAGTGTTCATTTTTCATAATGAAAATTTTCAGAGTTATCAGTCCGGTTTATTATATTAGGTCCATGGTTTTAACATAATTTTTTAATGCCCCGCGATCTATTTTATTTACATGTATTGCATGCAAAATCTATAGGAATAACTTTGAACATCTTTACATCCAACCTCCGTTTTACATTGAGGGGATGATTTTTGAATGAATATTTGACGTGTTTCATAAATTTCTATGACAGATGTTGATATTGAATTTCATTCGAATTACTTCAACACAGCAAAGTTGCATACCAACTTTGAACCCCGGTTTTACACCCCCTTACTTTATCGGCCTGTAATCTCGAGTTTCATAACTATTAATCGTACTTTTCATGCGCTATTGAGTTTAAAAGTAAATCAAAACATAGTATAAACAAAGTCGTTTGTTCTGTAAGCCCCTATGATATGATGGCATTAGATCTGATGCAGATGTCGCAGGCATATTGAGTAAATCCGCCGTTGACATACGGCGTCGACAGTTTAAAAACGAATTCTGGTTTGTAAAATGCCGAGGACAAAATGTCATTATGTATAATGCCGCGGCAAATTGAAGTAGGTATAGCTTGACAAAGCTAGGGTGACCATAACATTTGGTTTGCAAAGGACAGTATTATTGAAATTTATAAAACTAAAGAACTGTAAATTTAATATTGTTAAAAATATGTAATGTTTCAAAAATATATGAAATCCCTAGTAAATGACTTTTCTACAGTTTTATTTTTTAATGATTACAATATTATTACAAATGAGCTAGACATGGCGCTTCGCCGGCCGCTGCCGCGGCACGCTCGCTGGGCTTGCGCTTCACTTTATTCACTAATCTAACCTAACCAATGGAATCGTTAATTACTTCAATTAACTTTAGGTTAAGTAATTGACATTCAATAAAAGTCCTTTTTGTTACTTGAATATTTTAATGAAGTAGGTCTAATTTGTCCAAACAGTGTTTTATTCATGGTCACCCCAAAACTACAACAAACTGTAGTCATTTTGCCTGATTTTGCATTCGGCATATTACATATCAGCGAGCGTTTTTAAACTGACGCCGCCATATGTAAACGGCGGATTTATTCAAAATGCCTGCGACAGATACATTAGATCTTTAAACTACGCAACGACTTTTTTGATAGATAGTGATGTATGAGGCAGGTTTTATCTATAATCAATACATATTAATGTACAGAAAAGCCGAAATCTTGTGTTTAATTGCACCCGTGCAAAGCCTCATACTATTTCCTCTACCTCTAGTCTGAAAGAGATAGCTCTCTAGCAATAAGACCGCCTAAATTGTACTTGAATATGTCTGTAAAACGAATTTCTGTAAAATTTTCTGTGAAAGAAAAAACTATCTTAAGTTGGGGCGGATAGCTAGTGTTTGTATAACTGACTCAATAGCTAGTGTTTGTACAACTGACTCAATAGCTAGTGTTTGTACAACTGACTCAATAGCTAGTGTTTGTACAACTGACTCAATAACTAGTGTTTGTACAACTGACTCAATAGCTAGTGTTTGTACAACTGACTCAATAGCTAGTGTTTGTACAACTGACTCAATAGCTAGTGTTTGTACAACTGACTCAATAGCTAGTGTTTGTACAACTGACTCAATAGCTAGTGTTTGTAAAACTGACTCAATAGCTAATGTTTGTACAACTGACTCAATAGCTAGTGTTTTTATAACAGACTCAATAGCTAGTGTTTTTATAACTGACTCAATAGCTAGTGTTTGTATAACTGACTCAATAGCTAGTGTTTGTATAACTGACTCAATAGCTAGTGTTTGTATAACTGACTCAATAGCTAGTGTTTGTATAACTGACTCAATAAGTGGGAGATTTTTAATAAATAAAACATTTTTTATAGAATAAAAGGCGTTTTATTATAACATTGATTACTCCACGCTCTTCACAAACCAATAGCAATTTTAGGTTAAATTGGAACAAACTTATTGCTAAGGCATTTCGATTTATTTCAATTAATATACGGGTATAGTCAACACCAAAATATTTCAAACTTAATTATAGTGCATGGTTATAATGATAATATCATTATATTTAGACTAAATCATAAAACTATAAGGTTTTCTGTGTACGACTGTACAACATTCATACATAACATTAGTAAAAAAGTACAGAGAGATGTTTTCATACAACTTTCAAGATTTTGTGCAGATCTTAAATAAAATAATACAATGATAGGCAAATCTGTTAAAATGTGAACATAATTAAAACCTCAATATACATAAATGAGTTTGGTTTCAGTTATATGAAGTTTTTCTTATCTATGTTTTTTTACTAATATCTAAAATACCGGAACAATATTATTCCCAGTGAACCCAAGATTCTATTTTATTCCCAAACATCCCCACATTAAAAAACTAGGAATGTCAACCAGAAGGAATTAAATGAAAAAAAAAGGGTGTATTTTTTCTTTAGTACATTTTTTGTCACTGATTTTAGTTTTCATATCAAACAAGTATGGTGTGGGAATAAAATAGTTTAGGAATAATCCTGTCTCGATATATTTACAAAATATTTCATCCCACGCGCTCATACATACCAAACTATGAATAAAAAACAAACTACATAATATACTTTATTATTTATATTTTCACGCGAACGTAACCATGTTTGGTACATGGTACATGTCAGTGAAAACAAAAAACTAAAAATATACAATATTTCCTTCTAGGGAGTAATGTTACCTTTTGATAATAACACGCAGCTTTTTTGCATCATATTAATTTAAATGTAAGTAAATCTGGCGTGTATTGACGATTTCAAGCCCTACATTTTGTCAATGGAGGATTTTTTAATTGCACTTATCCGAAATTCGATAAAATGTATGGAATACATTTAAAGTCAATATTATAAGTTGATTTTAATTAGGCATTTTGCTACTTCATTTTCGTGGCGTTAATTAAATTAAGTTTGAAAAAAAATATCCGGTATTAATTTAAAATTACGGATAACTAGACATAGAGCCATTAAGACGCTCGATTATCGGCCAATCAGACTTTGAAGTGCGCACCGAATTATTTTTTTATTTCAAGTTCGAACTATACTTTTCACAATCTTACTAAGGAGAAGATATATAATACTATATTATGCTGACAGACGAACTATGTCTCGATTGCATGAAAATAGTTGATTTACACATTTTACAACAAAAAAAGTAATTAGTGCAAACACCTAAAATATCTGCATACAATTACGGATTTTAGCATCATAGTCTACGCTATAGAAGTTCAGACTAGTTTTTGCTTATTTATACAAATACACGCCAGCTTCTTTATACAAAAGCTAAATATTTAGCCTTAAATTAGGTTTAACAGTGGTGTAGAATAGCCATTATACATAATTAAATGGAGACTAGATTATTAGGCACCCCACATACTAACTTGGCCGTTGTTCCTCCATCAGTGTTCTCAACTTAGTGGTTTTCCCTCTGAATTTAGGGAGGAAATGGTGTCAATTCTCTAGACACAAGCGCAAATGAAATTTTGTGAGTGTTATTGCGATCTATCGCATTCAAAAGTTTACAGAATCAAACTTATTTATTTAGAAAGAAACGGTATTTTAATCTTGTTACTTGGGATCTATTCTATAAATAATAGAAAAAGCACTAAGACAACACAAAATTTTACTATACTTTAGTTTATCAAGACAAAGTCATCACTGCCCGTTAACCGGATTCCATAGTATAATAATTTAGAGGGGAAAACATATTTAACATATTGGTTACACTGCTATCATGTTAGTATGCGCGGAGCACATCTTATAGCATACCTAATCTTGGCAAAATACAGCTTTTAGAATTGCGAACTGACGCTGTAGATAATTTACAAACAGATTAAGTCTCGTCTTAACACAGTTATACTCAACTTTCCTGCTGGTCCAAAAATATGTTTGTGTTAACAAACTATAAAAATAAACCCCAAAAATCATGTGTTTTCTTTAATAATAAGACATCTAATAAACATTTATAATCTCTTGTTATGCTTTGGTTCACAAGACAAATGCTAAAGGTAAGTTGCAGGTTAAGTAGAACTGGGCTAACATATAAATATTACTAGAGTGTATTATTACTATAGCTTTGATTTAAACAAAGTAATTTGGAAACAGGTGCACATAAAACTGGTAACCAAACTTTGTTTAATATTGAACGAATGCGTCAATCCACAAAAAAATCCAAAAGGTCCGCAAAAAAGCTGTCACCGAACATAGATTATTTCATTTTATCAAGCGTGAAAATTGAAGATGAAACTTTAAAAACCTGATTTTTAAAGCTAAGGAAACGACATGATCTTAGATTTAAGACACTAGTGTCAAGTACTATAAAATAATAACACTTATTTACCAAAAAAGAAATTCATTGAAGTTTTATAATTTCGTTAAATGATTCGTCTAGAATTTGAGGGTAGTTCACTTTTTCTTCTATTGCCACATTAGTATGTCCTTTTTCATTTCAAAGTTGAGATAAGCTATTTACCCAGTAAGAACTTTGCAATGAAAGCAATATAATGTAAGGCTATGACCCTATTGGGCTAAAGGCGATCTTTCTGTCTAGTTAATAAATTTAGGACGTTATAACACTGGCAATATTAAATAAGAAGTCCTTTAAGATAGTTTACTTTTGCTTTGAAAGCTTTTATTACTTAAAGTTATTAAGCCGGTGACTGTTCGCCCAATGGGGACACCACCTTAAATTAGCATCCTATATACTTGTAATAGGTAACTGATTGAAATTTAAGAGTGAAATTATAAGTTCCTTAAGGATAATTTTATCACAACAAAGGAACTATTTTAAAAGCTTCAAAGTTGATAAAATCTGTTTTACCTTGTAATAACGGCAATTTTGAAATAGTTGTGTTATTTTGAACATACTCAAAACGTAACTTTCTGGGATGTTTGGGGAAGATTGGGAAATACGAAAAAAATGGTAGCGGTAAACAATTTTTTTTATGATTTTTTTAGTTTATTCGTATTTCAATTAGTTCTAGAAGTCTTAAAAAGTATATGTTCTGCTGTATACATCCTTCAGCTGAAAAAATGCTCTTGATAATTACGGACATAGCAATATACTATTGTAATCTTCATACTTTACTCCATTGCAGCGATGATATATAAATAACTACATCATCAGAGTTAAAAACTAAAATCTTTATATTTTATACCAAAAAATAAACCTTTCTATTAAATATCCAAGAAACTTCCAAAAAAATTGAATCAAGACCCCAATCCGTCGCCAAAGCCTCCCTTCAAACAATATTAATTTATTCACAGTCATATTTCCATGCAAAGCAACTATTCGGCCATTTAGTTTGCCATTTCAAAACGTCTACAAAGTAATCTTACATGATCAAAGGCTGCGTTTTGAGTACACCAAAAATAACTTTAGGACATCAAATATATTACTATATTATCCTCTATAAAGGTCATGACACACTATACCGACGCCAAAAATACGGCACAGCGTCGCCTGAAATACAAACTACGTCAGGCCACCAGCTGTTAAAATAACAACGCAAACTTGCCGTCTACCTGCACACATTTTTATTTAATGTATTCATGATTAAACTTGTCTAGGAATTGCAAGATTTGATATTAATTTTACTGAAATGACTTCGTCCGCTCGCTTGAAGTGCGCAGACTATTAGGGTTTCATGTTAGCAGAAAGCGCCTTAACTCATCGCTATCTTTTTCATATTAACAATGAAATATCATACGACACACAAGCTCTGATTTGAATGAAAAGTTCATTGCTGGATATAGGCGTTCACTTTCCGGTGCCGGTATAGTGCGAAATGACCGTAAGGACTGACCATTAATTA
Organism: Glyphodes pyloalis; assembly: GCA_037074685.1. Classification (NCBI taxonomy): domain Eukaryota; kingdom Metazoa; phylum Arthropoda; class Insecta; order Lepidoptera; family Crambidae; genus Glyphodes; species Glyphodes pyloalis. Next base: position 2,818,078 of record JAYKKO010000034.1, on the reverse strand, counting down.
CGTTATGTTTTCTCCCAAAATTTGATAACCCTGGTTATACGTGAGGAGGTTTTCTATTACCCCCACACCTAAGATCAAATGTTTTTTTGTCCAGTCTAATTTATGTACCTTAAATTGAATTTTACAACATTATAAAACAATTGATTTTTATTTTCATAAATAATAACACGTCTTAACAAACTCCCCTCTCATTGCGCTTTTAGTCTCGCTTCCGTCCCGAAACCCCCCGTTCTTCTCACTGATCCCCACGTTATTAATGGACAGTCCCTAAAGCCCCAATCCCAAATCGCCCCGTTGATGGTCAGCGTATTACGCTAACTGATATCTGGCAAAGCGTAGTCTTCATAATCGTCCGTCTGACGTCGCCGCCGTGATATTTTCCCCTCAGCAGTGATTGTCTAATCAACAAAGATTCTATGTCAGTCGGTGCGAAACAAAAATCAAACCTATTCTTGTTCAACACATTACACGAGTAAACCAAGCCAAGCCCTTGCAAACAAATAATTATCAAAGTTTTATCGTTAACTCCGAGCCGGCGGCGGCGACGTGAGGCGATACAAGAGAAGCGGACTGGGTCAAAAATACCAGATTGTTTTTATAGCTTAAGTTTAGTTAATAATTAGTACAAACTACAAAATTGCCAAATCAATGATTAGCGATGAAAGAGACTTAGTCTTTTTAGGCCTATTAAACCGACTAGCCTCCATCGTACAGAACTCGACTCTAAGATGAAGACTAAAGGTTCGAATTTATATTAATAAGACTTAGTCGTTGTATTTGAAAGACTAAGCAACTAAAAAACTAAAACGTGTAAAGTTATTTTTGAAAGACTTGCACCTGAGTTTTATACACGAATATGACTCATAACCTACATTTAAAGTGTCTTTAATTGAAAAAAAAAAATTCTCGATTTTATTTTACTCATGAATTATCAAAACGTTCGATTTTCTATATGACACGCCAGCCCAAGGCGATAAGGTGTTTTTAGTCAATTTAGTCTTTTAAGCCTTTAACGTTATAAGGTTAAAGACTACGACTAATATTTGTCAAATATCTTTATTGCACTTTATCACTTTAAAAAATTAGTAGGTACATTTGTCTTATGACTAAAGGGTTACTAGACTAATTTAGTCGCAAGGCTTTAAAAACTAGTCTAGTCTTATTTATAGGCCTTAAAGAACTAAGTCTCTTTCATCACTATCATGATACGCATCTGAGCGGTGAAGAGTGCAACAACAGACTTAATATTTGTATATAATGGCAGTGCTTGGTTCACTGCGCGAACATGAAAGTCATATCCCTCAATTTAAATATTAGGTATATCAAAAAAATCGAAGAATAGTAACGTTTAGCCGTTACCCAAACTATTTCAAATCTAAAATCTAATATCGGCCGATTTTGGGAATTGGAAGACTGTAAGCTCACGAATTTAATAAAAAAAACATTAAAATCGCCCGTTGACAGTTTTTTTGTATACACTAATACTAATTTCGCGCCCAACGCAATAATTACGCCAACGTCAAGTGTTCAAAGAGACACGTCATATAAAAAAAATTGCCAGTGATGAAAGCTAATTCGTTTCTGAAATGAGATCTTATTTTCCTCACATCACCTAAAACAAAAAACATCCGTATACAAACGAATGGACTCCAATTCTATTGATTAGTGATCTGACATTAGACGTCATAATGACAACACCGATCACAAGTGAGCTATCGTGCGATTCGGCGGAGGATTAGCGATAAGAATAGGCAATGTCGATTAATACTGTTATTTTTTTTAATTTGGGCGACAGAAATACTGACTGAGCCACAAGTCGCCTAAACCCAAGTGTCAATAATTAATTTGTCCCCAACCTATTATTAAGGCTAGGTTAGGTTAGTATTTTTTAGTTGCACGATTAAATGTAAACCCTTTTATTTAAAATGGGCTCACGTCTGACCCTAATCGCGCTTGATGAAAGACGTAAGTGAAACCTAAGATGATATACGGTCCCTAAAAAAACCTTCACTTAGACTTAAAAAATATCCAGATTATACGTTCCGCAAAAATGACCTCGATAGATTTGACAGCGAATTAAAGTTTGTAAATTCGGCGTTTATTTGTAAGTAAGTATCTCTGAAGTGGCTGTATTCAACCTCTCGTCAAGCAACTTGTTTCAGACCCAATTGTGCCTTGAAACGAGCTTAAACTTTATTATTGGCCTCCACGTTAACCTTCTCTGACTTAAAGACACAAAATGACAGTCGCCAAAGCAGTTGCCATACTAACATTTTAAACTCGAAACTTTGTAAAACGTCTAGATTTATATCTGATACTCTTTCACGCCTAAACCAAAGAACTGATTTGAATGAAATTTAATAGCTACACATATTAGATGGCGACAGCTCCCAAAAAAAACACAGATAAAACCCGACTTCCCAATCCGCCCCAAGCGCGAAAAAAAAAACGGCGACGAAAAACCACAGCTAAAACCCGACTTCCCAATACGCCCCAAAACCGGCCGCTCAAAAGGTAACACTCCAACCGCGCTTAAGTAACAAAATCGTAGCCCAAATACTTTTTATTTTTCCGCCTTACCCTAGCCTTCTTCGGATCCTCGTACTCCTCAGCTTCCTGCTCGTAGCTTATATTGTTGTCGATCACCCAGTCCTCCTCTTCAGCCCTCACCTGTATCTGCTTAACTTGCTCCCTTACCGCAGAGAAACGTTTCTTGCGTTTCTTGCTAGACTCTGGCGTGTCCTTGCTTCTTTTCCTAGGCCGTTCTTCGAGCACCAAATGCTGATACTCTTCAACAATGTAGTTTTCAGGCTCGTAACTGGTCGTTATTTCTACACCGACCGACGGATCGACGTCCGGTAGGATGTAGTAGTTTTCGAAGTTGCCTGCGGGATATTTTTGTTGCGTTATAAGAATTTTTAATAAATCCATACAAATATTATAAATGCGAAATAAACTCTGTGTGTTTGTGCTTTACGGATAAACAACTCAATAGATTTTTATCAAATTTGGTTTAGGTATACTTTGCACCTCTATAACGGACCTTGAGACAATATATAATAGTTTGTTTCCCATATTAACCCGACCGGGGATCGAGCCTGGGACCTCAGAGATGGCACGACGCCAAAGTCCGGCCCGCTCGCATCTCGGCTACGGTATGTAGATAGATACTCTTTATTGCACAGAAAATTTTACAGAAATTGGTTTTACAGAAATAATCAAGTACAATTTAGGCGGTCTTATTGCTAGAAAGCAATCTCTTCCAGACAACCTTTATAGAGGAAATAGTAGATATTGTGTTCATATCACGTCGTATATGTATGTACGACTGTAACTCTTTTAGGCAAAAAATAATGTTACGCGCCTTACTTCCGCCGTCCTTACGAAGAGTGCAACAACTAGGTTTTAAATACTGTAGAGATATTAGCGGTTAAAGGTTGAATTTTTGTTTTGTGTGTATCTTCGTACAGTCGCCGTCAGATATATCGGAGCAGACAAAGTGACCAAATACTTCTGAACAGTTAAAATGTCAAAAAGTTCCATACACCACAAGTTACCATTAATATCTGAACATTCATTACTTCAATAATATCTGAACAGATGCTAGTCAATAATTTATATACACACAACTAACCAATAATATCTGAACACACAAAATGACCGTCAATTAACTATTGTTACGAGATTCGGGTTCATGACAACAAAAACTGTTTACAAAAATTACCAAATGTGACACTTTATTTATGCCCGACACCTGCCATTTGCGAATTGGTAACTTGACAGTGTTAACAATCAAATATGAAATGTGTTAGATATGTTAGCTTATTAGTAAAGTAATAATTTTACATTAAAATTTTTAAATTAAAAGCATAGTTAGTATTTTATTTTTGCAAAATAAATTTTACTTTTTTTATCTGTGGAACAAAAGAACCGAAACGGAAACCACCATTGCAATTCGGAAATGACAGCTGTCGGCAAAATTATTTATTTTATTGTTGCGAAACAATGATTATTTTACCGACTAAATTGAATTATTTTGTCTCTTACCGTATTCAGAATTTATTTAAATATTTTCCGTTTATCTAAATTAAGTCGTTCCTATACGTATCGGTTCGTTGTCTAGGACGTTGACGTCATAATAGCAACAGTGACGTGACTTGCCGTTTTCGCGCGCTTTTTAAATGTGTTACACAAAATCTTATTTTTCTCTGGTTATTTAGATTATTTCCAGATAAATCGAATTGCTTGGGATATAAAATGAACGGGCGCACATTTTACAATACTTTTTCAAAAACTGTCAAGTAGCCAATTGGCTAGTTGAGTTGGAACAGCGACGCGACTAGGCTAGCCTAGTCGCGTCGCTGTTCCAATTATGACGTCAACGTCGTTGACAACGAACCGATACGCATAGGAACGACTTAATTAAGATAAACGGAAAATGTTTCAATAAATTCTTTATACGATTAGAGACACAATAATTCAATTTAATCGGTAAAATAATCATTGTTTCGCCACATTAAAATAAATAATTTTCGCCGACAGCTGTCATTTCCGTATTGCAATGGTGGTTTCTGTTTCGGTTCTTTTGTTCCACAGATAAAAAAAACTAAAATTTATTTTGCAAAAATAAAATACTACCTATGCTTTTAATTAAAAAGTAAAAATGTAAAATGATTACTTAACTAATAAGCTAACATATCTAACACTTTTCATATTTTATTGTTAACACTGTCAAGTAGCCAATTGCAATGGTGGTTTCCGTTTCGGTTCTTTTGTACCACAGATAAAAAAAGTTAAATTTATTTTACAAAAATACTAATTATGCATTTAATAAAAAAATAAAAATGTAAAATTATTACTTAACTAATAAGCTAACATATCTAACACTTTTCATATTTTATTGTTAACACTGTCAAGTAGCCAATTCCTTTGATTAATGGTCTCAACTGTTACCTGGTAGAGTAATCTCGTTAATATCAGCTGTGAAGTGTCTCTTCTTGCGGCCGCTCGTGTGTTTTATGTACGCGTATCTGGGTCTCGCGTCTTCAGGTATAATGTTCACCATCCACTCCTGGTTCTCAGATGGAATCTCCTGCAAATGGAAAAATAATAATATTGTAATGAAGGTATGTTCTTCACTGAAATAGAAGTACATACAGTATAAGCCGGAAGCTAAAAATCGACGACCTCCGTAGCAGAGAGGCGAGCGGGCCTGACTTTTGCGAGCGCCATCTCTGAGGTTCCGGGTTAGATAGATAGATGGATAGATATACTTTATTGCACAAAATCTTTACAGAAATAGGTTTTACAGAAAAATTATAGTACAATTTAGGCGGTCTTATCGCTAGAAAGCGATCTCTTCCAGACAACCTTAAGGTAGAGGAAATAGTAGATGGCGAGAAATGGGTACGGGTTCGATCCCCGGTCGGTTCAGAATGGGAAACAAACTTTTCTACGTCTCGGGTCTGGGTGTTGTGGTACCGTCGTTGTTCCTGATTTCTGTAACACAAGTGCTTAAGCTACTTACCACAATCAGAGCAATGTATGTGATGTTGTCCAACATTTATTTATTTTATTTTATTTATTATTATTAAAAATCACTAAACGTACGATGGAGAGATAAGCTAAGAGTTTCTCTACATGACAGTTAGAATACTCGTAGCAAAACTCAAGTCACTGACATAGCTTTAAGAACTGTAAAACTACAGTGGCCTGAGGTAAGCCATACCGTCGACGCGCGTGCAATACCGCGTAAAGTACATTTTTCCGTAAGTTTTAATTTGGATTGAAATAATATGAAATAGCAGACATAATTAATCTTTATGGCAAACGGTAGATACTCGGTATTGCACGCGGGTCGACGATATGGATACGGTGGTTTTAGCGAGTTTCACAGCATCACCTATAAGGGCGAGGCCCTCCAGTGAATTTCAGTGATTATACATGCCCTTTTTAGAGCTCCTGGTCATACACGCCCTCACCTTAAGGGCGACAAGTACAGCATAATAAATCTGTTACTGGACTTGTCGCCCTTACCTTGAAGGCTTGACCCCTGCTACTAATGTAGCACCCCCCAGGAGCTCTGGAAACCTTACTCACACGCAGGAACACGACAACACCGAAGTGATTGTTATTTGGCTGCGGTCTTCTGTAAGGTGGAGGTTGTCACCAGTCAGGCTGCTCCAGTTCGAGCGATAAATCGCTACCCCCTACCTCTCTTCAGTAGGTAGTGGAATCCCACGTACCGGAAGACGATGGCGGCCATTACGAGTTTCTCTAAGTTAGAAAAAAAATCACGCACCTTCACTTCCTCCATTGTAATCTCTTGCTCCTGAGCTATCTCGTATATGAAGTTGTCTGTTATAGCGGTATCCTCCTCCATTATCTGGAGGACCTCAGCCTGACTGGTGGAGGTCTCCCCTCCGGAGGCCTGCGGGATTATCTGTGGATTGTGAAGAATAGAAAACATCTTTATTCGTGTAACCTTTACAAAAGCACTTATGAATCGTCAGCACGAATTAAGTATTCTACCACCGTGTTTGGAATGTTGATCATGTCGCGAAGAACCAGCAAAAACACACTTAATCTTTTCAATGTAACAATGTTCCCTTATACTAGGTACTTAAATAAAATATACAAAGCTTATATAAAACACTAGCTGTGCCCGCGACTTCGTTCGCGTGGACTACATCCTTTCATGGTCGGTTTTACCCCTATCTCCCCTAATATTCGAAACAAAAAGTAGTCTTTATTTTAATAGAGCTATATTTGTGCCAAGTTTCATATCTCTAACTTAAAAAATAAACATTTGCCCATATAAACTATTGAAAATATGTTCGTTTTCCATATTGACCCGACCGGGGATCGAACCCGGAACCTCAGAGATGGCGCGACGCCAATGTCCCGCACGCTCGCCTCTCGGCTACGGAGGTCGTCAAATGGATCAACTATGAACCAATTTACTCAACTCACCTCGATAATCTGCTTCGGATCCTGCATCTTGGTGATAACCTGCTCAGCTTGCGTGATGGACGCCTCGCTCTTATCCGTTTCCACTTTAACCACCCATAGTTGCTTGCGTTGGAGGTTCTTCAGGGATCTACAGAAGAATTACGACATATAAGTCAAATTTGTCTTTGCAATGCTCTGTCCGGTGATACTCGACAATCCCTGACTAAGGCAATTTTTAAAATGAAAGTTCGTTAACACTTCTTCTCTCTCGCTAAACTAACTCTCCGCATGACCCAAAGGTTGACTGGTAGAAACTGCCCCTAGCATTAAGTCCACCTGTTGTACTTTTTTTGTGCAATAAAGTTATTAAATAAATAAAATCTTCTTTGTTCAAATACTTTTTTTTATTGCACTTCAAGATTGACCTCATCCCTTCTGTCATTATGTCCTTTTTCTCTTCTTTTTTTGAGGGGGGGGGTGGGGATTCATTTGCGCACTGTACTCCCCCTCCCTGTGTGCGTGGGACTCCCCCGTCGGGTCCGTCCGGGTCGGGGGAGTCCCACGGGACTACCTACCTACTACTACTAACTAACCCCCCCCCCCCTACGCTCTCATCGCCTTTGGTTGGCACCGTGGGAAAGTCGGTAAAAACCATAGCAGCCATGGCGAAGTTGTAATGAGGCCTAGCTTAAGGGCGACACGTACATGTCAGTATTTATTTATGTTCTACTTAGCAAGCCCTTTTATTTGGTGTGGCATATTCTGGTGGTGCAGAAAAGTAACGAGTCCGCCATCTTGGATAATCCGCCATATTGGATTTGTCGCCCTTACCTTAGGGCTTGACTCCTGCTACTAACGTAGCACCCCCCAGGAGCTCTGTAAACCTTACTCACACGCAGGAGCACAACAACACAGAAGTGATTGTTATTTGGCTGCGGTCTTCTTTAAGGTGGAGGTGTTTCACCAGTCGGGCTCCAGTTCGAGCGATAAATCACTATGCCCTAACTCTCTTAAAAAATGTAAATAATTTAAACTCACAGGTATCCCAGAGTGTCCACCAATTGTCTAACGTTTAGCCGCGACACGTTCTCATTCGGGTCCCCCTTCTGCGGCTCCACGCTGTAGTTGTGCTCCAGCCGGATAGTGTCCAACACTGTGAACAAAACGTGTCATTAAATGTGGATTCTTTATTTTATTTTGCACTTTAGGATTGACCCCATCCCACCTGATGTTAAGTGGCAGTGAGGTCCTTTTTTTTGACGGGGGGAAATGCCTTTATGCAGCGTACCGTCACCCGAGGGAGGGTGACGGCGGGACTCCCTGCCTTGAAAAGGGCAGGACTGCCCACTAAAACCCCCCGGTTGGACCTTCATCGCCTTACCACAGTACAATAAATAAATAAATAAATAAATATTAGACAACATCACATACATTGCTCTGATTCTGTGGTAAGTAGCTTGAGCACTTGTGTTACAGAAATCAGAAACAACGACGGTACCACAACACCCAGACCCGAGACAATATGGAAATAAAGCTGTTACTGGACTTGTCGCCGCACTAGCGACCTTTTAATATTTTTTAGAGTCTTTGGGTTGACATCTTTAATGTTTTATAATCATAATCATAATCATAATCAATTCATTTATTCATGTTGGTTACAAGTAACACTTATGCATCGTCAAAATGAATACAAACCAAAATTGAAGCTACAGCCGGTTCGGAACCTAATCCTACCGAGAAGAACCCGGCAAGAAACTCAGTAGTTATCCTAATCTTTACAATATTTTGGGCTAGAGAACTTAAAAATATGGTGTGCTAGCGAGCAAATAATCATGTCCATACATGTTTATCATTAAAATATTCATCAAGTTTGTAGTACCCTTTTTTCATTAAACATGATTTAACATAGACCTTAAATTTATGCATGGGTAAGTCAATAATACCTTGCGGTAACTTGTTGAATATTTTTATACTTAATCCAACGAATGTTTTACTGGTTTTGCGGAGCCTATGGTTTGAAATGGCGAGCTTATGTTTATTTCTTGTGTTAAAACTATGTATATCAGATTTCTTATAGAATAAATTAAGATTTTTACGAGTATACATAATGCAGTCAAAGATGAATTGAGACGCTACAGTTAAAATATCAATTTCTTTAAATAATTCTTTGAGTGAATCACGCGATCTTAGGCCGTATATAGATCGAATAGCTCTCTTCTGCAATACAAAAATAGTTTGTATGTCAGAAGCAGAGCCCCACAACAGTAGACCGTATGACATTAAACTATGAAAATAGCTGAAATAAACCAGTCTCGCCGTTTCAACATCAGTAAGATGCTTAATTTTTCTGACTGCATATGCAGCCGAACTAAGTCTTTCTGCCAGAGCACCTATATGAGGACCCCATTGTAGTTTAGAATCTACAGTGATTCCTAAAAAAGTTGTTGAATTAACGAGTTCAATATGTTCATTATTCATAATAATATCAGTATTAATTTGCCTTACATTAGGTATTGTAAATTTAATACATTTAGTCTTTTTTGCATTGAGGACTAGGTTATTAGTAGAAAACCAATGCAAAACTTGTGAGAGAGTATTATTTACAACGTCATATGATTGCTTATGCCTGTCAACTTTAAAAATCAAAGATGTATCATCTGCGAACAATACAATCTCACATAGATTTTCGGTAAAGTGAGGAAGATCATTTATATATATTAAGAACAGAAGAGGTCCTAATATAGAGCCCTGGGGCACGCCCATAACAAGTGGTGCGCCGGAAGAATTGGCTTCGTTAACATTAACTTTTTGTATTCTACCAGTTAAGTATGATTGCAATAAAGATATTGCAGGGCCTGAGACACCATAGTGTTCCAATTTTAAAAGCAAAGTTTCATGATTGACACAATCAAACGCCTTTGACAGATCACAAAAAATACCAATGGCATCTTGCTTTCTCTCCCACGCATCTAATATATGTTTGATAAGTGCCACTCCCGCATCAGTGGTGGATCTACCTTTGGTGAAGCCAAACTGTTTATTATGTAGCAAATCGTTTTCATGAAAATGTGTTATTAGTTGATCGAATATAATTTTTTCAAAGATCTTACTAAGCGTTGGCAGTATAGAAATAGGTCGAAAGTTAGATGGGTCACTTTTAACACCCGACTTAAACAGGGGTATTATTTTACTAAATTTCATTAGATTCGGAAATTGTCCCAGATCAATGCACTTATTAAATATGTAAGCTAAGTGAGGGGCAATGGTAGTAATAATAGTTTTTATTATCTCTAGAGAAATTCCCCATAAATCTTCAGTTTTTTTAATTTTCAAGTTTTTGAAAGTTTTTATAATTGTATTATTATCAACGTGTTTGAAACTAAAGGAGCTTAGACACTCACATACACTAGACCGGAGCAGAGATTGAGCAAGATGCGGGCAAGAATTTATACGACTAGTAGTAACTATAGGGATTTTGGAGAAATAGGTTTCAAATACATTGGCCACTTCATTGTCAGAATCAATAGTATATTTGTTGATTTTAAGAGAGAACTTGTTTTCTCGAGTTTTATTTTTACAAGTCTCTTTGTTAATAATGTTCCATGTAGCCTTTATTTTATTTGAGGATTTCTTAATTTTTTCTTTCAAATAATTTGATTTAGCAAGAGCACAAACTTTTTTGAAAAGTTTAGAATAGTTTCTAATATATTCTATTATTTTAATATTGGTACTATTATGTTTAATTTCATACAATTCAAAAAGTCTTCTTCGACTTTTGTAAATACCCTTTGTGGCCCAATCACTAAATTTTATTTTAGGATTGTCTATTTTAATTCTTTTTTTAGGAAAATTAGAATTAAACTTGTCTATAATTGTATCAAACAGTGTTTTGTATAACTGGTCAATGTTATTGTTCAATACTGGCCTAAGGGAAATTTTTTCAGTAATTTGTTTCTTAAACTTGTCAATGCGACTGGTAGTGATTGGTCTGCAAGTGAAGCTTGAAAAAGTTGGACTGAGATGATGCTCAAGCACTGCTTTTTACCCGCTGTGGTCCGAGCTTATAAAATTAATTATTGATTTTTCCAATACATTACAGTTACAAAATATATTATCTAAGCAGGTAGCTGACGTGGGTGTTACTCGAGTTGGTTCAGCAAAAAGGTGGTGTAGGTTAAAAGACTTGAATAAGTTAAGGAACCTAACCGAGTATTGAGAATTTTTGTCTAATATATTAATATTAAAATCCCCACATACAACTACTTTTTTATTGCTTTTACATATTTTCCTCAAGACTTCCTCCATGGTAGACTCAAACAAGGCATAATCACTGGAAGGAGGTCTGTATACACAGACTATGATATGTTGCTCAAGCTCAGTACACGAAAGTTCAATAGTGCGCTCAACAGAGAGTGAAGCTATGTCTTTACGATTTTTCGATTTTAATGATTTATTTAACAGAATAAGTGACCCACCTCTAACAGCATTCACCCTAGTGAACGAGCTAATGACCTTAAAGTTATCAATATTAATTAATAGCTCATATTGTCTAAACCAGTGTTCAGTTATACACAAAACATGAATATTCATTTCATTTAAAAATAATTCTAGCTCCAGTTCCTTGCCAGCAAAGCCCTGAATATTTTGGTGAACAATATTTAGATAACTAGATTTACCCTTTGTCAAAAGTAATTTGCTAGAGTTATTCTCTATTGTCTCATGGTATAATTTAAATTATTTGGAACATCTTCCAAAGTCTTATTTAAAATGTCATGATTCTGCTCAATAGAAGCAGGTTGAGTAGCCAATTTTTTGGCTGAAATTTTAATATAATATGATAGCGACATTGCTATCTGTCTTTTATACAATTTTGAAAGATAAAAATTATCCCTTGTCAAATTAAAACTTGAATTAAATGTCAGTTTATTTGAAAAATTAAATGTCATATTATTTATATCTATCATATGAAACTTTTCAGAATAATTAGAATTACATGTCAAAGTGCTCATCAAAACATTAATTTTATATCTAAAATCATTTTCTGACTGTGACAAACACTTACTATATGGAAGTGTAAACAATACAATTTTATTTAAATTCAATGCATTGAGACACTCAAAACATTGAATAAATTCCTTTTTGTTTACATTTCCTCTATTGGCTATTAATAATATCAGAATAGTATTTTCTGAAAACTTATATTTACAAATTTTTTTCACAATTTCTTTATAAGGCAAATTTGGTAAACAATAATTTGATACAGGTTGTCCCAGGTAAGTACTCATCAATAGGCCCATATCTTTACCCAACTCATCACTAAACATAACAAATTTACCAGTACTTACTGTTTTTGATGACTGGGTGAGGGAACTGTTAGATTTACCTGTGTTGGATAGAATTGTCTAGCAACATCAATATCATAAATTTGAGTTACCTACACTTGAAGCCCAGAATTTAATGTTTCTTTTGCTATTTTTGTGTGAAAATCTTAATTTTTAAGACTGTACATACCTTATTTCGATCGGTTTCTAATGTGAGCCCAAAAAAGTGTGTTTATTTACGATATTATATAGAGTGCCCGCGACTTCGTTCGCGTGGACTACATCCTTTTATGGTCGGTTTTACCCCTATCTCCCCTAATATTCGAAACAAAAAGTAGTCTATATTTTAATAGAGCTATATTTTTGCCAACTTTCATATCTCTAACTTAAAAAATAAACAAATAAACATTTTCCCATAAAACTTTCAAAGGTGGCATTACCCCCCCCCCCCCCCCCCCCTCCCCCCCTTAACGTACAAAAAGTAGCCTATGTCCGTTCTTGAGGTTCAACGTATACCTATGCCAAATTTCATCAAAATCGGTTGAGAGGTTTAAGCGGGAAAGCGTAACAGACGGACAGACAGACAGAGTTACTTTCGCATTTATAATATTAGTAGGGATATATATTACATAAGAAACCTCGAAAAATAGAGTTCCTTAAAATTGTTATCTATGTATCGTAGACAAAAATTCTTAACTTCATGTTAATCAATGACTAGAAAAATCGCAATCCGTTGCAAAGTTTTTAAGACGTAGACATACACAGACAGACAGAAGACATGTTGTTTTATGGTATACTAGCAGTGCCCGCGATTTCGTTCGCGTGAACTAGAAGTTTTTTTCCATATATACATATAGTTTCATAGTCGGCTTTACCCCTATCTCCCCTAATATTCGAAACAAAAAGTAGTCCATCTTTTAATCCGAGTTTCGAGCCATATTTGTGCTAAACATCATACCTATATCTTACTTAAATAATAAACACTCCCATATAAACTTTCAAGGGCGATATTCTCAGAATACATTATCATACAAAATATCCGTTTTTTAAAGTGTATTTTGCATAACAACGCATTTTATTCATGATACCCTTCTAAAAATACGACCTACATTCGCGTTAACAAAGTAAGGGGAGTGCTCCGACCTACGACATGACCTACAAGTCGACACAAATACAGCGGCAGCAGAATTGGAGTAGTAAACAACGCTCCATACGTAATGCACGATTAGCCGATCAATAACAACAATAAAAAGAGGTAGGGCAAAGTAAAAGAGGCATCGCAAAGCGATTTATCGCTCGAACTGGAGCAGCCCGACTGGTGAAATACCTCCACCTTACAGGAGATCGCAGCCAAATAACAATCACTCCGGTGTTGTTGTGTTCCTGCGAGTGAGTAAGGTTTCCAGAGGTCTTGGGGGGTGCTACATTAGTAGCGACAAGTCTAGTAACAGTTTTACTATGCTATACTTTTCGCCCTTAAGCTAGGAACTCATTACCACTTAACATCAGGTGGGATGAGGTCAATCTTGGAGTGCATTCTCCAAGCAAGGGGTTCCACCAGAATACCAGCGCTGCTGGGACGTTAAAATGTCGCAGCGGCATTTGCTGAGGTGGAACCCAAATTGGCCTCACAAAGTATTTATACTATATCTGTTTCATTTATCTTGCGTTGTTTGTAAATTTTGCGATGTCAATAAATGTTTTTTCTTACGTCACTTTTTCGCTGATTTTACGCATTAGTGACATCAACATAGATGCGATGTATCATAAACAATGTTTTATTTGTTGTAGCAACATACGTTTTCATTGTGTTTAAAAAATATAAATGACACGAGTAATTAAAATTATTTTTTGACCCAGTCTTAATGATTTTTAATATTTACTTGAAATAACTATGTAATCCACACAGCCTAAATATATGTAGTCTACGTAACTACGTAAATAAATAATATGAAAACAATTCTAAAAAAAAATACGTAATTTAATTCAATTACGGCGGGCTCACTCCGCAGATACTACAATCAAATTACAAATCTAGCTAAACGCAATCAGGTTCAATACACCTTGAACGTTACAGATCTCAAACGACACGTAGGGGCCATTAATTTATTACGTAAAAACCATTATTACGTTATTAACCGTAAAATATCCCCCCCCCCCCCCCCCCCCGACTGACTTCTCTCCCTTGTCCAACATTTTTCGAGAAAAAAAGATGACCACACCATAACGTTTTACAAATCCCCTCCCCCCTCCCAAATTAAGTTACGTAACACTTGAACGCGCGTTAGTAGTCGATTCACACTAAATTAATTCGCCCGAACGTGCGAACCGTTCCCTTCCAATAAAAATATTTTTGGTGGGCGTTACGCACGAATGTATTTCTTTTTGTCTGGAAGAGATCGCTTTGTAGCGATAAGACCGCCTAAATTTACTATAATCAATCTGTAAAACCTATTTCTGTAAAGTTTTGTGCTATAAAGTATATCTATCTATCTATCTATATAGGTATTTTAAACGCGTGCGAATCTACTCCTTCAAGGACTAAACGCATACTACTAGTTTAGATTAGAATTAATTTCGTGCCAATCGACTACTAACCCTTGAACGCTATCTTGTAGGAAAACACGACTACACCCCCCCCCCTCCCCCTCCCCCCTAATCGTTTTACGTAATAAACGAATAGCCCCTCTAGCATATACTTTTGGAAACATTGAATTTGTACCTTTAGCGTGGGGGTTATCTTCAACGAACTTTTCGAATAGATTCTGGTAACCGCCAGCGCCCCCTGCAATGAGAGGGGCAATTTACTATACGTGTCATTTATACGTGCGATACTGATAGAGATTTCAAACCAACGGTTACCAATAATCGAGTAATGTAATGTAATCTAGATTTTTTTTTATATTTCACTTGAAGATTGACCTCATCCCAACTGATGTTAAGTGGTAATGAGGTCCTAGCTTACGGGCGACAAGTACAGCATAATAAATGTTACTGGACTTGTAGCCGTTACCTTAAAGGCTTGACCCCTGTTACTAATGTAGCACCCCCCAGGAGCTCTGGAAACCTAAATCACACGCAGGAACACAACAACACAGAAGTGATTTAGAATTTATGTCATAGTATTATAAAGTAATAGCTAACACGCAGCGTAGTGGATATGTTGCCGTGATACTTTTCGTAAATAATTGTGTAATAAAATGATACTGTTTTTTTCTTGAATAAATAAAAAAAATAATAGTTTATGAAACTAAAAAACATAGTATTTTGCAATTAAAATTATTCGTGCGTGCTTAAACTATTACTTTAATTTTATACTATTTGGCTTATTTTATACCTAAATCATAGGGCCGCATTTAATATAGTAAATCTTCTATCTTGAAACAGCCGCCATGTTTCGTGATAATTTTTTTCGTATCCCATTCATCAAACCCTTACATTTAATAAGCATATCAAGGTAGTGTATTTCAAATAGCCAATACGCCATATTGAAGTGATCAAAGTGGCGGTGACGCCATGTTGGACTTAAGTCACGTGACTATTTTTTTTCGTATTCCTGGCAGCAAACACATTCATTTGATACCCATATCAGGGGGGTGCATATCAAACAGTCCACCATATTGAACTTGTAATTACGTTTCTTAGCTAGTCATGTATTGTTTGACGACCTCCGTAGCCGAGAGGCGAGCGGGCCTGACTTAGGGGAGCGCCATCTCTGAGGTTCCGGGTTCGATCCTCGGTCGGGTCAATGTGGGAAACGAACTTTTCCATATTGTCTCGGGTCTGGGTGTTGTGGTACCGTCGTTGTTTCTGATATCTGTAACACAAGTGCTTAAGCTACTTACCACAGAATCAGAGCAATGTATGTGATGTTGTCCAATATTTATATTTATTTATATTTATTATTTATTGTCATCAAAATTCAGAACGTGTGCAAAATTTCATCGTAATAGACGACCAGGAGTTAGTCAAATTAAGATACCGAGATTTTCTGACATACATAGTTAATTACAAGTGAAGCTTACAAAAGCGTGTTAAAAAGTTTTTTATTCAATAATCAATAGTTTTCCATCTCACGCTAATTAAATAATATTTTAACAATACTATAATTTCAATAATCTAACTCAAGAAGACTATTGGAATTATACTAAGGATCCCTAATTTGTTTTAATAAATATTGGACAACATCACATACATTGCTCTGATTCTGTACTAAGTAGCTTGAGCACTTGTGTTACAGAAATCAGAAACAACGACGGTACCACAACACCCAGACCCGAGACAATGAAAAGTTCGTTTCCCATATTGACCCGACCGGGTATCGAACCCGGGACCTCAGAGATGGCGCGACGCCAAAGTCCGGCCCGCTCGCCTCTCGGCTACGGAGGTCGTCTAAATACACTATATCACCTGCAGATAATGTAGCTTCTTAACATACAAAGATTTTCTTCAAATTGGTTTAATAGTTTCGGAGACTCACCAATGCATACAAACAATAAATTCTAAACATTTAAAATAATTGAACGTGTCAAAACGCGACACCATTTTTATTTAGTAGTTAATACGAACTACTTAATACCCGACGTTTCGGTTAGGTTGCACCAACCGTGGTCACGAGCTGACTGACAAAATTTATATAACAATAAATTCTTTACTCTTTTTATTATTAGTTTCTTTTTAGTTATAGTTATTTTTTTTTATTGTAGCGCAGTATATTTTCTCCTCCCAGCCTGATGGTAAGTAAAAGAGGAACCCCGTGAAAAACCGACGCACTCTGTTCAGGATCCCCAGTTTTTTGGATGCTAATGAGATGAGACAATCTCGATGTACATTCGCCGTCAGATATATCGGAGCAGACAAAGTGACCAAATACTTCTGAACAGTTAAAATGTCGAAAAGTTCCATAAGCCACAAGTTACCAATAATATCTGAACATTCATTACTTCTATAATATCTATCACCACTAATATATATCTTCTTTAGGTATTTCAAAAATAATTTGATATTGATTGTAACGAACCTTTCTTACTAACCATGTTTGCTACGAATATATAACGGGCCTATTATTCTAAAGGCTGTGGGTTCGAGGGGTGATCAAATTAATCTGTTTTTTTTTTAATAAATATATCTAAACTTTATACAGATAACAAAAGATAATTTGATATTGATTGAAACGAACCTTTCTTACTAAACATTTCTGCAACGAATGTATCACGGGCCAATTAAAATGTAGTTCTAAAGGTCATGAGTTCCAATCCCACTGCGCAAACGGTGATTTTTTTTCTGTTCTTTTAAAATCTATATATATCTTCTTCAGGTTTTAAAAATAATTTGATATTGATTGTAACAAACCTTTCTTATTCTCTGGCGACTGTACATGCGGCGCTATCTTTTCTTGCAGGGTCAACAGTTCTGGTAACATCGGGGAGTCGATCCACAGGCCCTGGGTATCCAGCTCGAAGTGGTACCTGCAGACATACCAACACCATTAGGAATGTGGACCGGATCAATCAATTAATCAATCAAATATTTATTTATTCAAATTGGATACATGTAATACTTTTGAATCTTCATTGAATACAATGCAAAGTGATTCTACTGCCGGTTCGGAACTTATATCTACCAAGAAGACACCGGTAAGAAACTCAGCAGATCAGTTACAGTAGCAGTATCTAACTTATATGTAGACCACTTTGGACAAAGTCATATAGTTTTGTTTAGATGAGTAAAAAAGAATTAAGTATTTATTTTAAGAGGTAAACTGGAGCAGACCAGTCCCTAAAGCATGACGTATGTGCCAGCCATCGTTTTACTCAAAATCAAAATTAAAAAAAGAAAAAGCGTTAACAGAAGACTGCCAAAATTATTTGGCCGCAACGTCCAGAGCTAAAAAAAAATGTATGTATGCCAGCATCAGCCATGACTCTATGGAGGCAAGTGGGGCCACATGCCCCGGGCACCAAATTGTAACTAAGTCGACCAGTGAGCGAAAAAACATAAAAACATTTCTAAAGCTTGAAGATGGCACCACGCAAAGTAAGTCACAGTGGGCGGGGCTTAAAAAAGTGGGCTTGCACCAGCACGAATACCGTTTCTACTGACGCCGCGAGTCATAGGCGCGGACCAATCAGAATGCTTCTGTGTTTTTTTCGTTAACTAATTAATAGATAGCTTTTAGTTCTTGTTATGTCGACGGAAGTAGCTTAACCCTAGAACCATGCCCTGGGGTACTACTGTTTGTGTTGCTGCTATAATTCTACAACGTACCCGCACAACTGAAGGCTGACATGTCTCCAGAGGCACTCGCTCTCCTCCTGCATCGCTCCCTCAATCCACTCTTGCCGTCTCGTCTCATTTTCCGATGATATATTTGCACTGCGAACAATATGAACATAGATAAACTTACAATCTCAATCAATGACTACCTCCGTAACAGAGAGGCCGTTCGCCTCTCTTTCGGACTTTGGCGTCGCGCCATCTTTGAGGTCCCAGGTTCGATCCCCGTTTGCATCAATATAGGAACCAAACTTTTCTATATCGTCTCGGGTCCGGGTGTTGTGGTACCGTCGTTGTGCCTGATTACTGTAAGGCAAGTGCTTAAGCTACTAACCACAGAATCAGAGCAATGTATGTGATGTTGTCCATTATTTATAATTATAATTGTCTAGCTGTCGCCCTCGACTTCGCCGTTTTATACAAGGAAATCTTTCCTACATGTTAATCTAGTATGTCATCTCTTTTCCTACCAAATTTCATCCAAATTCGTTCAGCACTTTTTGCGTGAAAGAGTAACAATCAGATTTTTTATAGTGATTCAAGCCGCACTTACGAACGTTACATATTTAAAAGAAACGATACAAAATCATCTTCCGTGAAGGAGGGAAGACCACGCAGCACCCTTGTCTACCCTCTTCTAGGGTTTTAATTATTAATAGACTTCAATCAAAATAATCACAACAGTTGTGAACCAACCACAATAGGATTTCCAATTATGTTAGGTCTCAATCAAAATATCTATATTTGTTATGAACTCATTACTAAAAGACCAAAAAGAGAAAACAATATTATGCATGTTCAATCCTTGACCTGCTATTTTTTAACTTTCTCCAACAAATTACATTAAAATACTGGTTAAGCGGTGAAAGTGTGTAAAATTTGCATTAAGTGTCCGTATACATATCTACATACATCTACAAATTAATAAATATTTAAAAATTCACATACACTGCTCTAATCCTGTAGAAAGTAGCTACAACACTTGTGTTACAAATCGTCGACGCGCGCTCAATACCGCGCATGTAGCATTTCAAACTACTCAAATATTTCTTTATTCAAGTAGGTTACATATAACACTTTTGAATCGTCATTGAATACAATGCAAAGTGATTCTACTTCCGGTTCGGAACCTATATCTACCGAGAAGACACCGGTAAGAAACTCAGCAGATCAGTTACAGTATCAGTATCTAACTTATTGCTATGTGTAGCTCACTTTGGGCCAAGTCATATTGTTTTGGTTTTGATGAGTGATGAAACAAATAAGTACTCAAGTAAGTTTTTACTTTCGAGAGGTAAGCTGGAGCAGACCAGTCCCCAAAGGTGGCACCTGTTCACAAGCATGACGTATGTGCCAGCCATCGCTTCACTTTGCCATAAAGATTAAATTTGTTGGTTATTTCATATTATTTCAATCCAAATTAGAATTTACGGGTAAATGTACTTATGCGGTATTGCACCCGTGTCGACTAAATATCACAATCAATGACGGCACCACAATAACCAGATCCAAGACAATATAGATAAGCTCCAACCAGGGACTTCTGATCGGCGCACCCAAGACATATACAGATAGATTTTATCAGGCCAAGCATGCGCCACGCCACTAAACTTTATGGCGTTCTTTACCAATGTCAAAACAGGTTGAAGACAGTGCGTCCGCTGCCGCTTGGCTGAAAATACAAGTGCAGTGTGCTATTAGCCAATCAACAGTATCGAAACTTTTGTTGTTTCATGCGATAAATTTAATGTATTGCACATGCTAGGCCTGATAGAAAAGCTCCAACCAGGGACTTCACATTGGTGCCCCCCAGACACATACATAAATAGATTTTTTACACTTTTTTTTTCCCTACCTGACTATCAATGATGGCTGTGAAGCCTTACCATCTTCACCAAGCTTTAGGGGGAGCACAGATGGCTCTCACCCTTATGACATAAATAAAACATTACAACCATTGTTTCTACAGATATGTTCTAGAACAAAGAACAATTTAGTCAGTCTTAACTAGAAAGCAATATCTTTCAAACATTTGCACGTAGAAGAAATAGTAGATAATGAGAAACGGGTTTGGGCTTACAAAATTATAGATTTACATACACTAAAGTGGAAAAGTTCTTCACACAAACATGTAGATGAACCTGAAGGGGTCTGCTTATAATGTATCATATCTTTAAGGTCCATTCCATATGTTCTGTTGTCAGAATATACACAATTTATATATTAGACCATTAATTAATGTCCCATTAAAAAAGAAAGATTAGAATTTACATTATAAAGCTGATTTAGTTACAAGTGAATGGTATATTCAAATGTAAACAAATATGCAATCTGACTAGATAGACTTATTCAAACACATACACAAACATTGTAATAGAATGAACTATGAATAGAAATAGATAAAGACAGGTATAAGACATCCAAGCTGTTATATTTACACACCCTTATACAGTCACGAATAAGGTTCAATATACTGATAATAGCAAAATGTTCGATTCGAGAAAACCAATCACACAAAACGACATAGCGGTACATGAAAACTGGCCAAATTGCGTACTGATAACGGGGTTAAGTAATTTTGCCGCCAAAATGGTCATTACGTAAATAAAAGCTAATAATTGTTGCAAGTCATTAATTATTTATGTAGAGACTAATAAAGTGCGTGTTGCGTCGCCGTCGCGCCCAGTGCAGCGAGAACGAGGGAAACGCGCGACCAAAATAGGCGTCTGATAAGAAATAATGCAACAGAGTCGAAAACTCCACATTTATCCGCAACACAATTTCGAGGTCACTCTGAAAAACGCCCAGTTATGGAAATTACAATAAGAACGCCGTAAAGGTGGAAATAAACAATGTAAACAACTCACTTGTAAAAGGAGAAGCTGCAGACAACATCGTATTCCAGATTACAACCTTCGACAACGCACTTTTGGGCACTCATCATGGGCGCCTAACCCGACCACAGAAAATGGACTCCGACCACTCACATCTTAGTTTTGTTGCGAAATTAATAAAATATTGTCTTTTAGCGCCCAAACTAACTTTCAAACAAACTAATTTGATAGATCTTTAGAAAATTATCAATCAAATGTCGAAAATGACGTGCTGTCACGAAAAGTCGAAAAATTAACAAATGCCGTCAAATGAATGCGTGCCATGAAATGGTGATGTAATTTTTCTTTGTATTGGCAAGTGGCAACACTAACTGCACTCGATACGTAAAAATCGAATCCATATTCGATTTATACATTGAAATAATTTTTATCTCTTCAATTCAATTTAATATTAAAGTTTTAACCTTATTTCTACATCCAAATATTGATCAAGATTGCGTCTTGATGAATAGTGAGGGATTCTTAGCAAAAAATGTTAGATTGATAATTCAATAATGCTGTTAAGTTGTACTCAATAATGAAACGATTTGTATTATTTATCATTGAAATCAGTGCATGAATGATTATGAAAACCTTTCAGATCAATAAAAAATCCTAATTAAATTTTATTATCTAGCTTACATATAATATTATGCCGATATCTAAGGGCTAAGCAAAATTTAAAATTAATACGGGCTGATTAATAAATAATTGCTATTTCGAAAATATAATGAAACTCCAGGTAGATCATTAGCAATAAAATAAATAATAACAAATTAATTGATAAACTTTGGAATCGATTCTCTAAAACTAAACCGAATACTGATTGATGTTGCCAGGGATGAAAAAAAACCATAAACTTGCAAGTTTTTTTCTTTGCATAGACAAGCACATCGCGTGTCTAATTTGGACAGCAATCGTTTTAGCTTGTAATGCTATGAATACAAAAGCGACTTTCTTGACACCCATTATTTTTGACTTACATAATTTTGACAATACAAAAGTTTAATTTGGATCCTTGTGATGAAAACAAATTTCATATGGCTGTGACGTTGACAAGGAATAGATGCAATTTTAATTAATTAAATCTAAATGTATAAAAGGAGAAACTGAATAACTGACATATCAACGCACAGCCTAAACGGCTAAACGTAGACACTTTAAATTTAGAAGGGACGTAGCTTAGGTACCGTAGAGGTGCACTAAGAATGGAATTCCCGAAATTCCCGCGGGAACGGTAAAAAAAGGGGGAAAATCCTTTTGTATAAAAAATCTAAACCACTTAAGTTAGACGCTTGAAATTTGGCATGCAGGTTTCTTAGTAAACTTAGTTGCAACAGGATATTGCAAAATTCACACGGGAACGGAAGTTAACGGGAAAAAACTGGAAAACTCATGTAGTCCAGGCGAACGAAGCCGCGGGCACAGCTAGTAAATATATAAATGAAGCACCAATAATTTTGTTTTATACGTTCGTATGTACCTAATTACGAAATGTGTGAATGTTTGGAAGTTTCGTAATAGTAAGTTAATTCACGAAAACTGTAGATTTGAATGAAATTTGCTAGTAAGCTAAATTAGACACCAGATTTAATTAAATGGATAGATAGAGATCAGATAGATATCCATCTACTTACGTTACTTTAAATTGGTACTACGGTTAAGCACATACCTCACATCAACTTTAAGGTGTAATGGGCCCTGCGCCACTTAACTACGTATTAGTGGGCTTGGTGGAAGATATAAATATTCAACTTGTTACCGAAATGTATTATTGACTTACTCATACATACATTTATGGTCCACATAAAATCATATTTAATGAAAAAAGGCTTCTACAAACGTGATATTTAAGTGATGTATATCGACATTAAGGATGCCATAGTCGAATGGCGAAAAATGGAACGCTGGATATATTCATTATTTTAGTGCGCACATTTTTTACCCACCTGTGACGTAACAAGCCTTCAACACTCGTATTTATTTCATGTCTTTTAAATAATAATATTTCATCTATACGAATATTATAAAGAGGAAAGATTTGTTTGTTTGTAATGAATAGGCTCCGAAACTATTAGAAAGATTTCAAAAATTCTTTCACCGTTGGGAAGCTACACTATCCTCGAGTAAGATAGCCTATATTAAATTTTCAAAAAAATTAGGGATCCTTACTAAAACTCCAATAATGTAACCCAAGATGACCTGAAAAATGCCTTACATCGCGTGCGCTGCGAAAACTATTAATGATAGAACAAAATCATGTACTACGACTTTGCAGAACTCATCATTATCTACAAAAAGTGTCGCGACAGCATATGTCGAAATATTATAGTTATGTCACAGTAAGCGGTTTTTTATCTAAAATGTAATTGGCTACTTGACAGTGTTAACAATAAAATATGAAAAGTGTTAGATATGTTAGCTTATTAGTTAAGTAATCATTTTACATTTTTACTTTTTAATTAAAAGCATAGTTAGTATTTTATTTTTGCAAAATAAATTTTAGTTTTTTTATCTGTGGAACAAAAGAACCGAAACGGAAACCACCATTGCAATTCGGAAATGACAGCTGTCGGCGAAAATTATTTATTTTAATGTGGCGAAACAATGATTATTATACCGATTAAATTGAATTATTGTGTCTCTAATCGTATAAAGAATTTATTGAAACATTTTCCGTTTATCTTAATTAAGTCGTTCCTATGCGTATCGGTTGGTTGCCTAGGACGTTGACGTCATAATTGCAACAATGACGCGACTAGGCGTTTTCGCGCGCTTTTTAAATGTGTTACACAAAATCTTATTTTTCTCTGGTTATTTAGATTATTTCCAGATAAATCGAATTGCTTGGGATATAAAATGAACGGGCGCACATTTTACAATACTTTTTCAAAAACTGTCAAGTAGCCAATTAATATACCGCCGCTTGAAAAGTCTCTTTATTTGTACCTTGGTATTAATCCTCATCAAAATAAATTACTTTATATTCAAGACGACTGCAATACCTTAAAAGTTTTTTTGAATTATTCAATTCGGACATTTCATTCGGAAGATATCATGAGTATAAAAATGCAAGCATTAGAAAAATATCGCGTGGTTGCTGCTCACCGCGCTCAGCTAGCCAGCATGCGATGTAGGCTCCATGTAAGCGTCACTGGCGTACGGGGGGAGTCAATTTAATAAAATAAAGTGCAAGGTTTATATGTATAATACTTACATATTTTAGTACCTTTTAAGAGAGGTAGGGCATAGCGATTTAACGCTTGAACTGGAGCAGCCCGACTGGTGAAATACCTCCGCCTTACAGAAGACCGCAGCCAAATAGCAATCACTTCTGTGTTGTTGTGTTCCTGCGTGTGAGTAAGGTTTCCAGAGCTCCTGGGAGGTGCTACATTAGTAGGAGGGGTCAAGCCTTCAAGGTAAGGGCGACAAGTCCAGTAACAGATTTATTATACTGTACTTGTCGCCCTTAAATTAGGACCTCGTTACCACTTAACATCAGGTGGGATGAGGTCAATCTTGAAGTTTAATGTAAAAAAAAAACCTATTGCACCCGTGCGAAGCCAGGGCGAGTCGCTATATTGTTATCTATCTCCAGTCAGTAGTTTATGCGTGTAAGAGTTACATACATACCTCTAGACGTTCATAAAACCATACCAACATTCGCGTTTATAATATAAGTAGGATATAGAATAGAAAAAAAACAATTACAGTATCTTAAATTACCTTTATTTACATTATATCAACATGCATTTTAATATTTACATACATTATTAAACTTATTTGGAACAAAAGGATTAAAAAAATATATACGGTGGAATTGAGAACCTCTTTTTGGATGTTGCTTAAAAACACTTGTCACTCTTAAAATAAGAACAAGATTTTAATTGTTTTTGCAGTATATAGAACTTATTGTCATTTTTAACAGTTCAGAAGTATTTGGTCACTTTGTCTGCTCCAATATATCTGACGGCGACTGTATCACACAAAATGAAACTCCAGCACTAGTAGTCTGCCGCGGTGTTGGCCAGATAATCCCTTCGTCCGATATTCGACGCTTGCTTGTTCTGCACTGCTTCCAATTTCGGGCACTCTGAAAGAAAACAATATGTTAAAGAAAAATTAAAGACTACCTACATGACAAGTTATAATTATCAAGTATATATCTGCAAAATTACTAATTACAAGGATAGATAGATAGATATACTTATCACACAAAACTTTACAGAAATAGGTTCCACAGATTGATTATAGTACAATATAGGCGGCCTTATCGCTAGAAAGCGATCTCTTCCAGACAACCTTAAGGTAGAGGAAATAGTAGATGGCGAGAAATGGGTACGGCCGTGCAACATTAATAATGTTTTATTTCTTGAATTATATTCATAGTATAGCATGATAAACATACATGAACTCATAGATATATAATAACATTATATATATATATATATATATATATATATACATGCTTATCAAATATAAAATTAAGGAATATTTTTAATTTATTTTATTTTTATCAAATTGCTCTCTAACATAAAACTAAATCTATTTTTTCTTTTTTACGGGGAGAAATGCTTGACGTACCGTACCGCCTCCCGAGGGAGAGAGGCGGCGGGTGTGAGACACTCTTACCTGCCTACCTGGCCTACCCTCTAAAACTCCCCGGTTGGACCTCATCGCCCTAGTAGAGGTAATGCGGGAGATCAGCTCAGCCTTATAATCCACAACACCAGCTACGCGGTCCCGTCTACTCCCCCCATGGTGGTCTAGGGGAAACTGGGGACGGCCGATCCAACTAGACCGCCCCCCCCTCGCTCTCTTATCTTTGCCGCGCCCACCAGGGTCCATAACTTGTACTTTTCGTTTTTAAGAAACTACATGTAACATCATTACTTACTTATGGAGTGCAATAAATGATATGAATATGAATAATTTCAAAATTTACTTTTTAATTTTTTCTTAATTTATTTAAAAACATTATCGCACAAAAAAAGGACAAATGGCGGACTTAATTCTAGTAGCATTTTCTACCAGTCAACCGTTGGGTCATGCAGATAGTTCGTTTATGGGTTTTCTTACAGGAAAAATAAGCAGTTATATATAAGTACGACACACGACATAACGGCTGTACAAAGACGGTAAGCCAATAAAACAGGCCAAACATATCCATACTAATATTATAAATGCGAAAATCTGTCTGTCTGTTTGTCTGTCCGGCTTTCACATCTAAACCACTGAACCGAATTTCGATGAATTTTGGTATACGTTGAACCTCTAGAACGGACATAGGCCTTTTGTTTTGAAAATAAGTCGGGATGAAGGTAATACCGCCCATGAAAGTGTATATGGGTAAAAGTTTATTTTTTAAGTCAGAGATGAGAAATTTGGCACAAATATAGCTCGAAACCTAGATTAAAATATTGATTACTTTACGCAAACGAAGTCGCGAACACAGCAAGTAACATAATAAAGTATAAAATAACATCTTGCAGGTCTGTATGGCGATGCTAACGGATAGGATGTTACGGTATCAAATCCGTTGTCATCGCGATGTAAATAAATAAATAATAAATGCGCCAGACAATCACACCAATCACCTGGTCTCAAACTGAGGTTTTCCCTTGTACTATGAGTACCAGACGACGGATACTAACTGGGGGCGTCATCCCAGCACACCCAGACTCAAGTCAATTTAGAAAAGTTCGTTTTCCAAATTGACCCGACCGGGAATCGTACCCGGGACCTTTCGCGCTTTGGCCGCCTAACTTAGCCACTGCGCCACCGAGGTCGTCAAATGTGTGATATGGGTTCCTCTCTTGTTTACCATCAGGCTGGAAGGAGACAATATACTGTGCTTATATAAAAAAAAGCTAAATTACCTGTGATTCTGTGGCCCAGACCACCACAATATGAACAGCCCTGCCCATCGGCCGCTGGCACATCCGGTTCACCGATCATATCCAACAAGAATGAAGGTACCTGTAATATACAAAGAATATAATTAAAACAACCTTTACAGTTCGATTTTAGCGCTTATTATTTCATGATTTTTTGATCGCTCGAACTGGAGTAGCCCGACTGGTGAAACACCTCCACCTTACAGAAGACCGCAGCGAAATAACAATCACTTCTGTGTTGTTGTGTGTCGTGTGAGTAAGGTTTCCAGAGCTCATGGGAGGGAGGGGGGGGGGGGGTGCATTAGTGCCACCCCCAGGAGTCGATAAAAGACACTCAATAAACCATATACTACCTACCTCAAAATCTGTTTTGTTTGATACCTAACCTATGTATATAAATTATAAATATTAGACAACATCACATACATTGCTCTGATTCTGTGGTAAGTAGTTAAAGCACTTGTGTTACAGAAATCAGAAACAACGACGTTACCACAACACCCAGACCCGAGACTATACTAAGTTTTCCATATTGACCCGACCGGGAATCGAATCAGGAACCTCAAAGGTGGACCTTGGGGGGGGGGGAATACTCCAAAGTATTCCCCCCCCCCAAGGTCTCACAAAGCATGGGCCTTAGGAGGTACTCGCCTCCTAGGCTATCAAGAGCAGTGGCTTAAGGGGGTACTGTCCCCCTTGGCTTCAGAGAGCAGCGGCCTAAGGGGGTACTGTCCTCCTTGGCATCAGAGAGCATCGGCCTAAGGGGGTACTGTCCCCCTAGGCTTATGAACGGTGATATAAGGGGATACTCCCCCTTGGTCTTAGGGATCAGTGGCTTAAGGGGGTACTGTCCCCCTTGGCTTCAGAAAGCAGTGGCCAAAGAGGGTATAACCCCCTTAGGTCACAGATATCACTGGCCTTAAGGGGTCCTCTGCTCCTAGGCCTTCGAAAGCAACGGGGTAAGGGGTACTGCCCTTTAGACCTCAAAGAACAGTGGCCTAAGTCAGGCTTTAGAGAACATTGACCTAAGAGGGGGGGGCGGACTAGGCCTCTGCCTTCCACCGAACCGGAGGTAGCATCATTTGCTTTATATAGAAACTATTCATAAGTATTACTAATGTAATCTATGTGAATAAAAAAAGATTGACTTTGACTTTGAGTAACTAGTCCACTCACCTTCTGTCCAGCCTCCCTCAAGAGATGCGCCAGGTCCCTCAGCACGCTGGTGTCGGCGGCGCGGCCCAGCAGCGTGGTGGCCACGCCCTCCCCCCCCGCGCGCCCCGTCCTGCCTATCCGATGCACGTAGTTCTCTATATCCTCAGGCATGTCGTAGTTGATAACATGCTGTATGTTCGCGAAGTCCAAACCTGAAGAGTAACAGGAGTTTTCTATGGATTTCATTTATTAACTAGCGGGCCCGACAAACTTCGTCGTGTTAAAAATATTTAGATTTTTTTTATATATTACACTTCAATATTGACCTCGTCCCACCTGATGTTAAGTGGTAATGAGGTCCTAGCTTAAGGGCGAAAAGTACTGCAAAATAAAGCTGTTACTAGCCTTGTCGCCCTTACCTTGAAGGCTTGACCCCTGCTGCTAATGTAGCGCCCCACAGGAGCTCTGGAAACCTCACTCACACGCAGGAACACAACAACACAGAAGTGATTGTTATTTGGCTGCGGTCTTCTGTAAGGTGGAGGTATTTCACCAGTCGGGCTGCTCCAGTTCGAGCGATCAATCGCTATGCCTTACCTCGCTTATATTAAGGCTCGGTTTCAATATTTTACCACTCGTAATGTGCCAAAAATGACTATCTGTTTTTCTACGAGCTAGAACGTTACAATCTAGAACGATACATTTTTCAAATATTCTAACCATGCATTAGTTGTGTAATTTACCTTTACTAGCGACATCTGTGGCCACCAAAACGTCTTTTTCTCCTTTTCTAAACGCCTCTACAGCGCGGGACCTCTCTTCCTGGTCTTTCCCGCCGTGAATAGCCACCGCTTCCACACCTGTACAAACGGAAGACGATAAAGTTGCTGTCAGATTTAACGGAGCAGACAAAGTGACCAAATACTTCTGAACAGTTAAAATCTCAAAAAGTTCTATACACCACAAGTTGCCATTAATATCTGAACATTCATTACTTCAATAATATCTGAGCAGATGCCAATAACATCTGAACACTCATAACGTCAATATGTGTCACGCACGTTATGTGTCTCATTTAGCTACCTGTGTAGATGAGTGTTCAGATATTAATGTCAACTTGTGGTGTATGGAACTTTTTGACATTATAACTGTTCAGAAGTATTTGGTCACTTTGTCTGTTTCGATATATCTGACGGTGACTGTACAACATTACACTGATCCCAAAGTTACAAGCATAAGTACTTGTGTAGTACTAAATGTTCCTTATGTCTGGGGAGGGGAAGGCATTACGGGTATCCGGAACTGTATCCGGGGCAGTGAAAATGATATCACTCCTATTTCGGGGAAGTGGGGGTCTATCATCTGGACTGGTGAGCTCTTACCCCTAATTGAGGGGGAAAGGATTACTTTTTACCACAATTTCGAAAAAGAGGAAGGTCTATTCACCCTCATTTTTCGGGAGCGGAATGCTTCCACCCCTATTTCGGGTGACCAGAAGACTATCACGCCTATTTCTACAGAGAGGAAATTGTCACCCCTAGTTTTCGGAAACGGAATACTTTTAGCCCTATTTCGAGTTAACTGACGTCTTTCACACCTATTTCTACAGAGTGGAAGTCTTTTACCCCTATTTCTATAGAGTGGAAGTCTTTTATCCCTATTTCTATAGAGTGGAATTCTTTTAGCCCTATTTCTATAGAGTGGAAGTCTTTTACCCCTATTTCTATAAAGTGGAAGTCTTTTACCCCTATTTCTATAGATGGAATTCTTTTACCCTTATTTCTATAGAGTGGAAGTCTTTTACCCTTATTTCTATAGAGTGGAAGTCTTTTACCCCTATTTCTATAGAGCGGAAGGTTTTCACCCCCTATTTCTACAGAGTGGATTTTTTTATCCCTATTTCTATAGAGTGGAAGTCTTTTACCCCTATTTCTATAGAGTGGAAGTCTTTTACTCCTATTTCTACAGAGTGTAAGTCTTTTACTCTTATGTCTACCAGAGTGGAAGTCTTTTACCCCTATTCCTACAGAGTGGAAGTCTTTTACCCCTATTCCTACAGAGTGGACGTCTTTTACCCCTATTTCTATAGAGTGGAAGGTTTTCACCCCCTATTTCTATAAAGTATTCATGCGCTTACCTTTGAGCAGCAGATACTCGTGAATCGCGTCGACGTCCTGCTTTCTCTCGGCGAAGACCAGGACCGGCGGCGGCGTCTTCTGCAGACACTGAAGGAGGTGCACCGTCCTCGCCTCCGCCTTCACCGGCTCCAGCTCCTGGCGGACATTCAGGGAGGCCGCACCAGCCCGACCCACGTTGACCGTCACCGGTTTGACGAGAGCCGATCTGAGGATTCGAATTTCCTTTAGCATTTACTAGCAAATGGGTATAGTCTATGTTACTCAGGGTGAATGTGGAATTCCACCGGTGAAAGATTATTTAAAATCAGCACTATACTTTTTGAGTTCATTCGCTACAAACATACACCCACACACACACAAATACAAATCTTTCCTCTTTATAATAAAGTCTAATGATGCTGACGTACAGTCATTAGTCTAATGATTTGATGAAGAGAGGTAGGGCATAGCGATTTATCGCTCGAACTGGAGCAGCCCGACTGGTGAAATACCTCCACCTTACAGAAGACCGCAGCCGAATAACAATCACTTCTATGTTGTTGTGTTCCTGCGTGTGAGTAAGGTTTCCAGAGCTCCTGGGTGGTGCTACAATAGTAGCAGGGGTCGCCTTCAAGGTAAGGGCGACAAGTCCAGCAATAGCTTTATCATGCTGGTCTTGTCCTTAAGCTAGGACCTCATTACCACTGAACATCAGGTGAGATGAGGTCAATCTTAAATTGCAAAATAAAAAAAAGGGCAACAGCGGCAACAGAAACACATAATCTGTGAAAATTTAACCTCTCTAGCTATCACGGTTCTTGTGATACAGCCTGGTGACAAACAAGCAGCGAATTCTCAATATGGTCCCGTTTTACCCGATGGGTACGGAATTAATTAAAAGACAAAACAGTTCGCTCTTCAAAGTCTCACCTCGCAAAGTTCTGTATCTTCCTCGGCATGGTGGCGCTGAAGAGGAGAGTCTGTCTCTGCCCAGCAAAGTAAGAGAAGATAGTTCGTACGTCTTCCTCAAAGCCCATATCAATCATACGGTCAGCTTCATCCATGCAAAGGTACCGACACACGTTCAAACGAACCTGAGGGACCAATGACACACTGAGTGAGGAAAGGAGAGAGTTTAAGAGAGGTAGCGCATAATTGATCGCTCGAACTGGAGCGGCCCGACTGGTGAAACAACTCCACCTTACAGAAGACCGCAGCTAAATTACAATCACTTCTGTGTTGTTGTGTTCCTGGGTGTGAGTAAGGTTTCCAAAGCTCCTGGGGTGTGCTACATTAGTAGAAGGGTCAAGCCTTCAAGGTAAGGGCGACAAGTCCAGTAACAGCTTTATTATGCTGTACTCGTCACCCTTAAGTTAGGACCTCATTACCGCTTAACATCAGGTGGGATGATGTCAATCTTGAAGTGTAATGAAAAAAATAAAAAACGAAATGATTTATTTCTGCAAGTGAATTCTTAATCCGTCCATATACAGTCATTGTTTATGATTTCTGTAACACAAGTGCTTAAGCTATTTTTTTATATTGCACTTCAAGATTGACCTCATCCCACCTGATGTTAAGTAGTAATGAGGTCCTAGCTCAAGGGTTAGTCAATTTCGCAAATAAAATTCTACATATAGGCCTTACATCACCCACTCACCTGGTCTCAAACTAAGGTTTTCCCTTGTACTATGAGCACCAGACGACGGATTACTAACTGGGGGCGTCATCTCAGCACACCCAGACCTAAGTGAATATAGTAAAGTTCGTTTTCCAAATTGACCTGATCGGGAATCGAACCCGGGACATTTCGCGCTTTGGCCGCCTACCTTAGCCACTACACCACTTAGGTTATTTAGTTTTCACATCTCAGAATGTAAAGAGTTTATACTACAAAGTTATAAGGCACTCACCATTTTCTTATCCAGCATATCCATCAGCCTGCCTGGTGTGGCCACCATTATGTGGACGCCTCGCTGTACCACCTCCACGCACTCTGACACCGCCACGCCTCCGATGGCGAGGCAGCTCCTGATCTCAGGCCCACCACTTTGGCGGATGGCCTTCACGAAATGCTGTATGATATCGTGGGTTTGCTTCGCAAGCTCACGCGACGGACATATAATGAGGCCGTAGGGGCCTTCATTCCTGTTTCAATTAACATTACAGCATTTAAAAAAGCATTTTAAAATCAAAGCTTCAAGATTGACCTCATTCCACTTGATGTTAAGTGGTAATGAGCTTAAAGGCGACAAGTACAGCATAATAAATCTGTTACTGGACTTGTCGCCCTTACCTTGAAGGCTCAAGCCTGACCCCTGCTACTAATGTAGCACCCCCCAGGAGCTCTGCAAACCTTACTCACACGCAGGAACACAACACAGAAGTGATTGTTATTTGGCTGCGGTCTTCTGTAAGGTGGAGGTATTTCACCACTTAGGCTGCTCCAGTTCGAGCGATAAATCGCTATGCCCTACCGCTCTTAATTAATTACTACCAAAACATATTTTTTACAGAAACAGACAAATTTCATCGCCCTTTGCGGGGTGGGGCTCGAACCCCACTTCACGTATCGCGCGTGCTGCTCTTCCAACTGAGCTAACCGCGAGTTATCGTAGGCGAAGATTTTTTCTGTTGTACTACGGTGAGTGCCCTCTGCCGAATATGTTTAGAACTAAACTTATCGGCCCGTGGTACATTTGTTGCAGAAATATTTATTGAAATGTATATATATTGAAAACCACCATTATAATAGACTTATTAAATTTAAGGCTGCGTGAAGTACTATAAAAATATATTGAGTTGCCAAGGTGTCTTCGATTCCGAGGTCTTCAAATATTCTGCAAAGAATGTACCACGGGCCGATAAGTATGTAACTTTAAGCTCATTGGCACAGGGCACTTACCGGAAACTAAGAAGTAATTTTAATAGAAACATTAATCGCGTACGATTTACGTGCAGCGAGCATAACGCGCCCTACGTGAAAGTCGTGAGTTCAGTGTCGGATTTACACTAAGGCCCGGTAGGGCCGGGCCTAGGGCGGCCAGTTTTAGGGGCGGCCCAAAAAATATTCAAATACTTAACACGCAATTAAGTTCTAAAAGTTGGTAACACTCGTAAGTTATCATAACCATGTGTGTTGTTGTATCGTAACCATGTGTCTCTAACTCCATACTCTGCCAACCAAGTTGGCAGAGTATGTTAGAGCAATTATATAGTTGTAACACCTTATCTATACTAATATTAGATATGAAGAGAAAATATTTGTACCTATGTTTGTATGTTTGTAATGAATAGGCTCAAAAAGTACTGGGTCGATTTAAAAAATTCTTTCACCAATAGAATGCTACATTCTTCCAATTTGACATAGGCTACAAAATTAGGGATCCTTGGTAAAATTTGAAAAATTTCAACATAAAAGCGGGAAAAAAAATTCTAAGGCGAAACGAAGTTCACCGGGACCGCTAGTGTACCATATTCTTGCGAAATAAAACTAAATTTCTTTCCTAAATTTCTAAATCTATTTAGATATAAGTTAGCAATAAAGTAATATTGTAATTATGTCGTCTATATGATGGATGCTGAGAAAGGGGCGGCTGATAGCTCGGGGCAGCTGTGACAGCAAATCCGCGTGAGTGACACCAAGGGGAGATGAGTTTTTTTTTGTTTCTTTTCAACAATTAAAAAAAAGTGCAGCGTGATGCACTGCCTATATGACAATAACATTTATTTATTTGCATAAAATACAGTGTGATACATAAAGATGTTACAAGTGGCATCTTGAGTTGTATTTGACCTGCAAGCAGGTGTGCAAACAATAGTGTCATTTTAGAATTATCTTAAGTACCTACATATTTAAATTGAAAAATTGATAAATTCGTTGACACTATAAAATCATTTTTGATCTTAAATGCCAATGTATCTTCGATTGCAAAAAATTACTAGACACAACAATGCCTTAACACTTCAATGGAAATCAATACCCCCCATGTCTCGATGATACTGACCTTATAAACGGCATCTTCACTTCTTGCTCCAAGCAGAACATGATCAGCGGGAGCGTGAAGACCAAAGTCTTCCCGGAACCCGTGAATGCTATGCCAATCATGTCTCGACCGCTAAGGACAGCTGGTATACCTTGGACTTGGATAGGAGTCGGCTTCTTGATCCCTTTGGCTTCCAACCCTCGGAGAATACCTGAAGTAGGAAGAGCATACAGACTGGCTAATCAATATGGTTGTTTTAAAGAAACAGACATATTTATATCCCGTTGGGGGTTGGGATTGGACCTCACACACAGTATTAGACATGCAACGGATATCGGGTTGCTATCCGGTATCTGGCTTGTCCGGCCATTATTTTACTATCCGGCCGAATACCGGATAGTGATTCTGTTTAGTTATTAACTTTGAAAATGGTTAGTATACAAGAAAACAACAATAAATTATTAATATACACCAATATACACATTAAACACAAAAGAAAACTTATCTATTCAGCAAAATAGGCGGGCACACGTGTACTGCATACAAAATAGTTCCGCACAATTACTTAATAAAACTCGTTTCTTTGCTAGAAAACTCCGCTCAAACCTACAATACGTACAGAACAGGTTGAAACCTGGAGGACGCGCTCGGCGACAAACTAAAATTTAGGTATCGTTTGGCCGGCCGAATATTTGGCGGCCGGACACCGGATATTCGGCCTGATCGCCGGCCGGATATCCGGTATCAGGCCAAACAACTATCCGTTGCATCTCTACAAAGTATCGGGCGTGCTGCTCTTCCTACTAAGCTAAACGCAAGTTATCGAAGGTTACTAAATTGTTCTGTTAAGTCAATATTAATGACTAAATTATTAATGACGGAAATTATTTAATACTTTTACAAAGACATACATGATCATCATCATCAATCATGAAACCATACTAATGTTATAAATGCCAAAGTAACTCTGTCTGTCTGTCCGGCTTTAACGCCTAAACCACTGAATCGATTTTGATGAATTTGGTATAGGTATACGTTATGAACAGACATAGGGTACTTTCCGTTTTGAAAATAAGGGGTAATACCGCCCTTGAAAGTTTATATGGGAAAATGCTTATTTTTTAAGTTAGAGATTTGATATTTGACCACATGTAGCTCGAAACTTGAATATTAAAATATACACTACTTTTTGTTTCGAATATTAGGGGAGATTGGGGTAAAACCGACCATGAAGGTATGTTGTCCACGCGAACGAAGTCGCGGGCACAGCTAGTCTAGTTATAAATAATTTTCTAACGGTGAGAACCTCAGCTTCATGATAAAGTATCCTTTCATATTTTATACGACTGTATAGATTCAGTGCCATGTTTTACTATTTCATCCAAATACGAGCTCATATCATTTTACCGAATCTTTTTCGACCGTCGCAACACAACACCGAATATCGTTTCGCCGAATCATAGAACTTTGTATCGTTCAGCGAAACGATGTTCGGTGTAGCGTCGCGTCGGTCGAAAAAGATTCGGTAAAATGATATGGGCCCTTTAACTACGTACTTTTCGGGAACTTCATGTGTTGGAAAGTCCGTATCGGCGGCGGGACCTCTTCCCCCTCCACTAGAATGCGCAGCTGCCTCCTGACCGTTTCGTGCCTCTCCTCTGGAAGCTCCAGGATGCACCGAGGAGGTTTCCACGAGGTCTTGATCGGATCCTCGTATTGAATACCTGGATAGAGAATAATATTTTTTTTATATTACACTTCAAGATTGACCTCACCCCACCTGATGTGAAGTGGTAATGAAGTCCTAGCTTAAGGGCGACAAGTACAGCATAATAAATCTGTTACTAGACTTGTTGTCCTTACCGTGAAGGCTTGACCCTACTAATGCTACTAATGTAGCACCCCCCAAGAGCTCTGGAAACCTTACTCACAAGCAGAAACACAACAACACAGAAGTGATTGTTATTTGGCTGCGGTCTTCTGTAAGGCGGAGGTATTTCAATAGTCGGGCTGCTCCAGTTCAAGCTTTTATCATCAAACGATCTAAATCTCACGTAACAAGCTTCACCTAGTGTGAAAGCCACGATTTCGTTGTAATTGTAAACACATTTCATTTTTTATTTATATATTTTTAAATAAACATTTTCGCATATAAACTTTATAGGCAGTACTACCACCATCCTCCCTTATTTTCAAAACAAAAAGTAGCCTATATCTGTTCTAGAGGTTCAATTACCTGTACCAAATTTCATCAAAATCGGTTCCGCAGTTTAGGCGTGAAAGCCGGACAAATAAAAAGGCAGACAGAGATACTTTCGCATTTATAATTTAGTATTGATTAACTAACCTTTCGCAAGCTCAGCAACTCCCATCAGGGCCTTGCTCTGCGCAACACTCTCCAGGATATGCTCCTCTTCTCGTGCCTGTCTCTCGGCTGCGGACAGCGCCCGGGCCTCTGCGATACGCTTCAGCTCACTGTGCTGGTCCAGGAGTGATACGTTGTACCGTCTGCCCCATTCTTCTTGAGACGCTGTGAAGGATTTTCGGAAGGTAATTTTAAAATACAATGAATACTTAATACGTCGCTCAGCCCCGGTACTCTCGGGAATACAATACATAAAGGATTATCTAATGTTATTTGCTGGTCTTTTATATTGAGGAAGACCGGCCCACTGTCGTGTCTATGGCCAGGATCTCAAACTCAAACTCAAATATTTCTTTATTCAAGTAGGTTACATATAACACTTTTGAATCGTCATTGAATACAATGCAAAGTGATTCTACTTCCGGTTCGGAACCTATATCTACCGAGAAGACACCGGTAAGAAACTCAGCAGATCATTTACAGTATCAGTATCTAACTTATTGCTATGTGTAGCTCACTTTGGACCAAGTCATATAGTTTTGGTTTTGATGAGTGATGAAACAAATAAGTACTCAAGTAAGTTTTTACTTTCGAGAGGTAAGCTGGAGCAGACCAGTCCCCAAAGGTGGCACCTGTTCACGAGATGCTTCACGAGTATGATCATAGTACCTAGTTTACTATGATGTTGACTTGTGGATTTGTTTTCCATGTTTCCATTTGGCACCCCCTACATTTGTTTATATTTTCCAACTAGCGCCTAGACTTTGGTCCTGTTGAGAGGAAGCGCCGCAACAAACTCAACAGATATCCTCTTTTAAAATAAATTATATACATGATGACATATAAGCGGTCAAAAGCAGAATGTGATGAATACTAGCAGTTTACTATTTCTACTGTTGGAAATAATTTACTTAGCGATAAGACCACCTAAATTGTACTATTTAAACCCATTTCTGAAGTTTTTGTGCAATAAAGTATATTGTCTATATATATATATATCAAATTTGTTCAGGTTCTTTATACTTCCTAGAAGGTTCCCGCAAGAATTTCGGTAGCAATATGACACACATTGCGTAAACAACTCATAGAAGCATAAAATGTAAGCCTTAACCGTATTTTTCGTGAAAATTATGGAAATAAATTGTGAAAATATCTCTTACTCACTCTCGTCATCTGGGTCGTTGTCGCTAGAGCTCTTGGGGTCAGTGGAGGCTTCTGCGGCAAGCTGTCCTAGCCTGCCAAGCTTCTGAAGTTTTTGTTTCTTTCGTTCTTTAACCGGGATGTATGGCTCGTATGAATCGATGTCTTCCTCGGATTCAGAGGATTTCTCCTCCCGTCTGTACCGCTTAATCGGTGGAGGAGGTTCACTTTTCACTTCTGACATAGTTGGTGATTGCATATACCTATATAAACAAAACAATTATGACCACGATCTCAAGCTTGCTGCACTAGTTTCTGAGTTTGTAAGGGATACCTAGTGAAAATTAGCACCTGTCTCGTGAACATAGGGTATATATTACAATGGTCAAAATACAAATTAATTTTTTGATTTACACGTTTAAATGACGTTTCGTGTCAATAAAGTTTCATTTATCAAAATAACCAAAATGCAAAAAAAGATATTTTTTCAGGAAAGAAATTAACTGAATATTGAAAGTCTATACTTTTAGACAAATCTAAAAATATATAATTTTGTTACTGTTAATCAAAAGTTACTAATAATAACATCGCAAATAATAAGGAGACGAATTCCAAAATTACATAAATAAAACGTGAAATTGCGTGTAACGAATCGAAATAATTTTCAGATGTTCCTGTTTATGAAGATAGTTATAATTCAATTGATTGTCTGTGAATAATTCTTTGAAAATGATATTATGTTTTGAACAATAGTCAAATTGCTTAACTAAAACTAAATGGGTAAATGTTTTACTGTTTGAATTAACGCCTTGGCACTATATAACAATTAAAAGAAGGTTGATTGTAATTTTTAAAAGAAATTACTTCTATTTTTCTGTCAGGGTCGGAAAACGTCAATCTGCCACACCTGTCACACGAAAAAAATTGTCAAAATATGCGAGTGACACGTAACTTCATATAATTAAATTTAATTTTTGTGACCTCCAAATGTGTATATTCGCGAAAATCTGTATTTCCGCCGGCTAATTGTTTCTCAACAAGATGTCTGATAAAAGTTTTGGTGACCAAACGAACAGGAATATAGTGACAAATCCTCTTCTTTCAACCGCTGTGACTGGACTGTCTCTTGAGGATTTGACACATAATGCTGTTTTGCTGCCCGTAACTCACAGCCAGGAGCTGATCACAAGACGAGGTGAGTTTCGATCTTTATTTTTATCACATATCTACGCGCAAAAAGATTCTACGACGGCCTTGAAGCCTAAAACATGCCAAAATTCTTAGTGATCTTTTACGCCAGTTCACCGTCACAATTTGCAGACATAACTGCGAATCCGCGAGATTTCTTACCTGTCTCTCGGCAGATACATTGTTAAGCGACCGTCGTCAACTCGCCTTTTGTTTATAAGTGATAAAACACGCGTGTTATTGTGTGAAAATCGGGAGTGTACCTACACCATGTCATTTCTGTACAAATCTTACAGAAAAGCACCGTTCGAGAGTGGTTTTTTACCCGAAATTTGCTTCACCAACAATCTTAAACGTAAAAAGGTTGAGGAGTTTCTCGATTTGATTACTTTTGTAAGTTTTGTTTATGCACTGCAAGTGCACACAACCGTAGGCAGACTTGCTATTTGTTTTAATCTACATTTATTAGGTCTTTAGGCTAACCTTAGTGACAATTGAACCTAAGTACATTATTATTTTTAGTTTATTTGTGTTCTTATATACATTGTATATAAATAGCTAGTGGTCAACTAAATGTTGCAAAATTTTTAAAACCATTAAAACAATACTTGTTTACTAAGTATTTGCCATAAATTTTTGGTCCAAATTCTGGCACTAGAGGTAACGCAATTGTTACTAACAAGGGTTTAATACCATTAGTAATGGGTCAGCCAAAATAAAATAAATTAGTAGTTTGCTCCATCTTTGAACAGGTACAAAGGTTTTTACACTTTGAGTTAAGTTTTTTGGGTATGTGTAAGGATTTTTGTAGGATAGAATCAGTTAAACTGAATAAAACATTTTAGCTACAATAGAATTTTAAATATTACTCATGCAGAAATACTAATCTTTCTTTTTCTTAAAATTAGTCGAATTAGTGCCACTAGGTAAGATGTATTCTTATTATTTAATGAGACATGTTCCTGTATAACATTTTAATAAATAGGAAGAGTATTTCAGCTCAAAGGAAGAGTGGTTCTTGATACCACATTATTTTTTACGTTTGATTTGAGATTTATTTAAATGAATAATCAGGGGGCTTCCATAAATTGTAGTTGTGAGATTTTATTCAACTCAATACACCATGCCCCAATCTCACATGAGATTTTTCAACATGTGGGTTTCTAACGTAAACATTGGATTGTTATTATATTAAAATCAACAATCTTATTGTATTATTTATATATAAAAATCAAGATACTTAATGAAATAAATATTTGTTAATATATTCTTCATTCTGATACTCATGAAGTGTCATATAAAGCACCATCCCAGGCAGTGTTCTATCTGGGTTAAATAGTCCAAAATAGATTATTTTTGGTTCTTGAAAAAATAGTGCGACCCCCCCCTTCTCAAACGTAAGATTAGATGTTAAGTGTGTGTGAAGATTTACCTCCCCTCCCACTGTTAAACATCTCACGTAATTTATGGACGTCCCGTAATCTTTGAACTGTTTTTCGTCCCAATTTTTGGGGCTCCTCCAATTTAACCTCTGCATGTTTTAACAGAGTCTTTGTCTACTTTATTTAGTGTTATATTATTCTTTCATACTCTTTTTGTCTACGGTTTGTTTATATAACGTTTTGTTTTTTCTTAAAATTTGTTTCACTATTTCTCTTATGTACTTCATAAGAGACATGTTTATACTATTTTTATTCATTTTCTTGTTTATTTTTATCTCCACATCCTGTCTGAGTGCACCATAGATTGGACACTCAGTCAGGATGTGGCAGACATCTTCCACTTTCGATGGGTCACATAGACATGATGGATCCTCCTTACACCTGAAACGGCTCAGGTATTCAGAGAACCCCCCCTGTCTGGTCATAGCTTGAACCAGAACAGAGTGATCGTGGAACTCTTATAAAATAGATAGACAAAAAGAAATCTAATTACTTTAGAACAGTGCAAATGAAATCAACTGCAGGGATCATATTTTGAGCCGACCATACCTATTCATACCTATTCATATCTCTAGCTCAGCACTATGTAGTATAAAACAAAGTCGTTTTTTTTAATAGATAGAGTGATTCAAGAGGAAGGTTTTTATTTGCGATAATGCACGTACGAAGCCGGGGCGGGTCGCTAGTATATAATAAAAATATGCTAATACTCTTAATTTTTGTTGAATTATTTCCGTGTTTTATCTGTAAAACATGCTTATTACACAAATAACAACACTAAATGATAAAATAAAGCTAAAAAAAGCAAAATACACTGTAAAATATTTTTAACCACCTAAATGCCTAAAATCGACTTATGTGCGGCGATACAGACGCTCGTAATAAATACGGTCAGTAAAGCTATCTATTCACAAAACATCTTATGTTTTATCTCTTCCTTAACAAACGATTGGAACAAAAATTTGACTTTCCCATTCAGAATCGTTTCTGTCGTTTGTGAAATAAAAAAAGAAGAAGAAGAAGAAAGAAAGAAAACATTTATTGACTCAACTTACAAACAAAACAAAAAACATAATCTGTTCTAAACATAAATGGATTGTTTATGAGACAAAAGGAAAAAAGCTCAGCTAATGCTGTCTCGAGAATGGATCCCGGGCAGCGCTGATTTTCAGCTTATCTCTACCCTCGTGAGATGTTATTCGAGAGGATGTTGTGGCTGTTATACCCCTAGTTTTTTTCATATTGCACTTTAAGATTGACCTCATCATACCTGATGTTAAGTGGTAATGGTAAAAAGACGACCCACTACTACCCACCTTAATAAAACATTAGGTTCACTGTGAGGTTTATCTAAAAGAATCAGTTTACACCTTGGTTAGTGATAAGTCGAATTCATACATTTCCATCGAGATTTTCGGGGAAAGAAAGGCACTGCCCTCCCTTGCCTCTCCCTGGGAATGTCCATGGCTGATACTAATGCACTGCTGTACTGATATTTACTTTCAAATGTAACAAAACCTCTTTTGTGGGGGGCTTAAAATATACTTTCATTACTGAAATAAATATGTAATACAATAAATAAAACTGCAAATTCAAAGTAAAATAAAAATATATTAAAATATATTTTGCGAAATCTTTATTAACAAAAGATATGGCGTATATTGTGACTTAATATGAAATTAAATAGAAAACAAAATTAATTAAAATATACTACCCGTATGAGCAAGACAGTAATAATCAGTTAATTAGAATTTTATTTTAGACTTCAGCTGTTAACTAAATTTGGTAAAACAATTAGTGTTATGGTAATTACTTATTAAGAAACTCACATCTAAAACTTGCAATGCACATACATTTAATGTTGACTTAAGAATGTTTATAAATAGGTAATTTATTTCTTTAACTTTTGGTAGCAGAGAGCAGTGATCATTTTACATGAATAACCTTTCATTTGAAAAAAATGTAAAAAAGAGTTGTATAAGCATTTAATTTCAGATAATTTTGAATTTAATTCATGAAATTATCCATTACATAGTGAATAACTGAAATATATTTGACCACATACTTTCGAACAACTGCACTAAATATAGGATAATTATATATATATATAATATGACAACCATGATATTAAGAAATAGGTCATAAATAAAATGCGTAAGTCCTTGAAACCGGAATTGATACATATTCTTTTACAGAAATAGAAAATAGGATACAATTGGCTACTTGACAGTGTTAACAATAAAATATGAAAAGTGTTAGATATGTTAGCTTATTAGTTAAGTAATCATTTTGCATTTTTACTTTTTAAATAAAAGCATAGTTAGTATTTTATTTTTGCAAAATAAATTTTTGTTTTTTATCTGTGGAACAAAAGAACCGAAACGGAAACCACCATTGCAATTCGGAAATGACAGCTGTCGGCGAAAATTATTTATTTTAATGTGGCGAAACAATGATTATTTTACCGATTAAATTGAATTATTGTGTCTCTAATCGTATAAAGAATTTATTTAAACATTTTCCGTGTATCTTAATTAAGTCGTTCCTATGCGTATCGGTTCGTTGTATATGACGTTGACGTCATAATTGCTACAATGACGCGACTAGGCGTTTTCGCGCGCTTTTTAAATGTGTTACACAAAATCTTATTTTTCTCTGGTTATTTACATTTTTTCCAGATAAATCGAATTGCTTGGGATATAAAATGAACGGGCGCATATTTTACAATACTTTTTCAAAAACTGTCAAGTAGCCAATTGAGTGGTTGAGTTTATTTTAAACATTGAATATTAAATATCCAATAAAATATAAAAAACCTGGTTGTGTGTGGGCAAGTAAACTTAAAAATGTTCCTTG
This sequence comes from Glyphodes pyloalis, assembly GCA_037074685.1. Lineage (NCBI taxonomy): Eukaryota > Metazoa > Arthropoda > Insecta > Lepidoptera > Crambidae > Glyphodes > Glyphodes pyloalis. The sequence continues at coordinate 2,774,511 of JAYKKO010000034.1, read as the reverse complement.
TGCCATAAAAAACATATGAAAACTCTCATTATTTTCTCGTTATATCTGATTTGTTAATGAATATAACTATGTCAGAATCACCAACATTTATTGTTTAAATAATCAATATTTCACACTTTTCCATGTATTGCCTTTTAATCTGGAATGTAGGTAGCTCTGTGGTAATAATAATTACATGGTTTAATCTTACTTAAAGTTAATTTAACTTAAAGGTAACAAAAATGTTTTCAATGAAACTTACAAGGCCATGCCATATTTGTTTAAGTTTTATATCTTCACTTACCCTCTGACCGACCGGCTCGAAGGACCATAGTTAACTTAGCTAGTTTTTTAATCACTGAATAATCCAATTTAATGTTTAGTGAGAACTCGTTTAAAATGATTGTTAAACTCACGAACTTATTCGCTTAAACATAGTGTTTCAGGAAAAATATGTTTAATACATTTTAAAAATAGCTTTGTGCCTCTTTTCATCAACAATTAAAGCAGCGACATCTAGTGAAATGTGCTTAAAACAGACACTTAGACAGTTAACAATTTGCATTATGAATTCGAATTCTCTTACAATTTGGTGCTATGACTAAATACAGATGGCGCTATGAATACGAGAGCTTAGTTGTAAAAATTGTTGTGTTAACAGCTGTGTATAATTATTTGGTTTTACTAAGAGTGTGTTAAGTAGCCCAAATGAGAAGTAGCCTTAATCAGAAGTAGCCCTAATGAGAAGGAGCTAAAATGAGAAGTAGTCCATTAGCGAGTCGGTTGCCATAATGAGAATTAGCCCTAATGCGCCGAAACCCTGTGTGTTACCCGTGTTGATTTGAGGCATGCCATTTCGAAAATGATCATTGGTTTTCGCCGGTAAGTCAAGGTCATAAGTTATGACCATCGCTATGCTCTCTAATGCACGAGTCCAATATTTGAAAAACGATCCGTTCTAGATACGGATAGTAATAAATTTTTGACTGATTACGAATCGTAAAATATTGGAACCGGGCATAAATCTTGTTTTTATACTTGTTTATACAAAAATTGTTTATCCGAAACATGTCATAGTGTTAGCACTAATATTTCCTTAGCCTTGAAAGTTTAAAAATAATTTCCACTTTTATTTTATTTCCATTTTGGAATAAGTTATTGTCAATGGGACGTATGCAGTTGAAATTTTAATTCGGACGTTATAAAGCTCAATTTGGCACTTAAGATTGTCGCTGTACTCTCTTAATCCTGAGTTAATTTCGCCATTTTGGAATAAGTTCTTGTTCATGGGACTTATGCAGTTGAAATTTTAATTCGGACGTTATAAAGCTCAATTTGGCACTTAAGATTGTCGCTGTACTCTCTTAATCCTGAGTTAATTTCGCCATTTTGGAATAAGTTCTTGTTCATGGGACTTATGCAGTTGAAATTTTAATTCGGACGTTATAAAGCTCAATTTGGCACTTAAGATTGTCGCTGTACTCTCTTAATCCTGAGTTAATTTCACCATTTTGGAATAAGTTCTTGTTCATGGGACTTATGCAGTTGAAATTTTAATTCGGACGTTATAAAGCTCAATTTGGCACTTAAGATTGTCGCTGTACTCTCTTAATCCTGAGTTAATTTCGCCATTTTGGAATAAGTTCTTGTTCATGGGACTTATGCAGTTGAAATTTTAATTCGGACGTTATAAAGCTCAATTTGGCACTTAAGATTGTCGCTGTACTCTCTTAATCCTGAGTTAATTTCGCCATTTTGGAATAAGTTCTTGTTCATGGGACTTATGCAGTTGAAATTTTAATTCGGACGTTATAAAGCTCAATTTGGCACTTAAGATTGTCGCTGTACTCTCTTAATCCTGAGTTAATTTCGCCATTTTGGAATAAGTTCTTGTTCATGGGACTTATGCAGTTGAAATTTTAATTCGGACGTTATAAAGCTCAATTTGGCACTTAAGATTGTCGCTGTACTCTCTTAATCCTGAGTTAATTTCGCTATTTTGGAATAAGTTCTTGTTCATGGGACTTATGCAGTTGGAATCTTAACCTGAACGATATAAAGCTCAATTTTGCACTTAAAAGTATCGCTATACTCTCTAAATACTGGGTTCACTTCGATTTGGAATCAGTTATTCTAAACGGGGCTTATAAAGTTGAAATCTTAATTCGGACGATATAAAGCTCAATTTGGCACTCAAGATTATCGCTATGCTCTCTAATGCACGGGTCCAATATTTGAAAAACGATCCGTTGTAAATACGACAGTAATAAATTATACGTGGCGTATGCTAAAAATGACTGACAGACGACTGATGACAGCTGATATGGAAAGTAAATATAAAATTAGAATTAACGACTCGTAGTCGGTTGGAGAAAAACGGATAGCAATTTTTGACTGATTACGAATCGTAAAATATTGGAACCGGGCATAAATCTTGTTTTTATGCTTGTTTATACAAAAATTTGTTTATCCGAAACATGTCATAGTGTTAGCACTGATATTTCCTTAGCCTTGAAAGTTTAAAAATAATTTCCATTTTTATTATTGCAATAAAAATTCATATATTTTACATGTATGTAGTTATAATTTATTTACTTAGAACTAACTTAATAACATAAATACGTCATATTGTGCTTTTGACATTTGTGCAAATATCTGTTTATTGGGTTGTTTTGTTAATAACGAATATTTCCAATAAGTATGTTACCAGCTGTGTCTTTGACATATAGACTGACAGACGTAAAGTCACTCCCCTGTATATGTATGAATGAACAGTAAGGTAACTCCGTACGAACTTTGAATTTTGCAAGCCGTAGCCGAGAAGTGTGCAGTCCGATTATAGGCGTCTCGCTATATCTGTGGTCCCAGGTTCAATTCCCAGGTCAATCTGAAATCGTTTTGTACCGTCTTTAAGGCCTAGCATGCGCAATACGTCAAATTTCTCGCATGAGACGACAAAAGTTTTGATACAGTTGATTGGCTAATAGCACACCGCACTCGTATTTTCAGCCAATCAGCAGCTGACGCGCTGACTTCAATCGATTTTGAAGTTTGTTAAGAGCGCGATAAAATTAAGTCGCGTGGCGCATGCTAGGCCTGGTTGTATCTGTCGGTCGAGCAGTTCTTCATTTATCACATTTTTCGTTACAAATGCGTGCGAAGTCGCGAATGGTCCCTAGTATATATAAATATAAATATTTAGTCATATGTTAATTCGGGGAGTGCCCGTACTGTCCTATCAACTACACTGTGATGTTATATTTATTTTTCAATTAACATAATATCTTCAGCTCATGTTTCTTGATGACGTGTAAGCCGAAGGTAACTCCTTGGATTCCCTGCGTCTTCGTACACACCAGACTACCATTATTATGATGAATATGATGAGGGCAAGCGCCAATATGACTCCTAAAACTATAGCTGCTATGCCTGCACCTGTTATGTAATCTGAAACAAGAGATAATAGCATTTTTTTATATTACACTTCAAGATTGACCCCATCCCATCTGATGTTAAGTGGTAATAAGGCGACAAGCACAGCATAATAAAGCTGTTACTGGACTTGTCGCCCTTACCTTGAAGGTTTGACCCCTGCTACTAATGTAGCACCCACCACGAGCTCTAGAAACCTTACTCACACGCAGGAACACAACAACACAGAAGTGATTGTTATTTGGCTGCGGTCTTCTGTAAGGTGGAGGTGTTTCACCAGTCGGGCTGCTCCAGTTCGAGCGGTAAATCGCTATGCCATACCTCTCTTAAGTATGAAAGATATAGGTATTTATAAAAAAAATAATAACGTGCGCCTTCTCACGTTTACTATCCCCATTGTTTAGATATTTTCCAATGATTCTTTGCTATTATTGGTCGCAGCGTGATGTTATATAGCCTAAAGCTTTTCTCGATAAATGGACTATAACAACACAAAATAAATATTTCAATGCGAACCAGTAGTTACTGAGATTAACGCGGTCAAGCAAACAAACTATTCAGCTTTTTAATATTAGTATAGATATTGTCACGCGCCACGATCGATGGTGTTCTAGTAAACAGCGCCATCTAGTCTCGAATTGCGGAACTTCAGAGAGTCGAGACGTCGATGCCAGAACTTACTAGCACAATGGCCGTACGGTCGGTCAAGGCCAGACTGCGCGCGAATATTCTGGATGTTTCTGCGTTGAATGGTTCGGGAACAACCGTGGCAATATAAAAGGCCGGGATTCACCGCGACCGGGGACAGTATTGAATTAGCGATACAAGTGATTACTTCGAAAGCGATTTTGAAGTGCGACTTGGGAGCGATTGTGGTTTTAATTAGTGCGTTTTAAGGTTGTAATTAGTGGTGTTTAATTAAAGTGTGACTTTTGGTAATTTTTATCGGCAGTTTTCATTGTCACGAACCGAAGCTCGTAACAATATACTGACAAAAGATATACATTTATAATTAAGTTTTTTATCCTTTTTGTGAAATCGAATACCTTTTCAGCAAATCTCTTCTTTTTCTAGTTTTAGCCATTATCCACGTATTAACACAAGCTGTCCATTATTAGATAAAACATGCCTTTGAAATAAAGTTTAGAGCGCCATTTCCTGTTATACTAGAGATGAAAATAGAAAGCGTCATATACCACAAGCTAATGCAAGCTGGTTTAAGGACATGAATTCAAAGGCCTTTAAGTAATGAAAATCATATAAATATATGTAATAATATGTATTACTATCTACCCGCTGTTTTATCATACACACTCTACACAAATAGGCCCAGCTTGCGCAATACGTCAAATTTATCGCATGAGACGACAAAAGTTTCGCTACTGTTGATTGGCTAAGCACACCGCACTCGTATTTTAGCCAATCAGCAGCTGACGCGCTGACTTCAATCGATTTTGACGTTTGTTAAGAGCGCGATAAAATTTTGTCGCGTTGCGCATGCTAGGCCTGGAAGACGACACCCGCACCTTGCTACGCTGATGCCAGGTTCCAATATTTGAAAAGCTATTTGTTCTTTGTTACGGATTGTCTTAAATATACGAGGAGTAATCTAAAAACGACTCACGGACGACTGATATATATATCTTATATCTGAGATGTCGTCGACTCCCCTCAACCATCCAACATAGTTTGTAAGTTTAGTTATAAATGAGGTACTTTTAGTTATAGTTTTGAGCTTGTGTTATTTTTTTCTCTCTTCTCCATTGTATTTAGGTTTCACCGTTAAGTAACCTTTGTGTAAATCATGCTGTGTATGCTTTTTATGGATTACTGCCTAGTCTATTTAAGTTAAATAAATAAATAAATATTGGACAACATCACATACATTGCTCTGATTCTGTGGTAAGTAGCTAAAGCACTTGTGTTACAGAAATCAGAAACAACGACGGTACCACAACACCCAGACCCGAGACAATACAGAAAAGTTCGTTTCCCATATTGACCCGACCGGGGATCGAACCCGGAACCTCTGAGATGGCGCGACGCCAAAGTCCGGCACGCTCGCCTCTCGGCCACGGAGGTCGTCTGACTAACTATATGGATATGTATCTGACAGTAATCTGTCTGCGTACCTTGATATAAATAAATAAATAAATATGATGACAGCTGGTATGGAAAGTAAATTATTTAACGTTATTAACGACTCGTAGTCGGTTGGAGAAAAAAATTGATAGTAATTTTTGATACATTACGAATCGTAAAATATTGGAATCAGGCATTATGGAATGGTACCGGACGCGGAATCTACGTCATCATCGGATCACGCCCGTTTCTAGTCACGTGACAATTGCATTAAAAATCTCATTTCCGGAGACGGATTTTTGTTTGCTTAATGCAATAATATCAAGAAGTTACAAATCGGTCCAAAAAATAATATTAATACGGATTATATCACAAAAATGTATATTTTTATTGCAGTCAAATAGGCTATTAATAGAGCGTTCAAGTATTACGTAAATATGAAACTCCTAGGTTTCCTTACGGTTTCCGGGGTATGCCTCATTGTATTTCTGTGGTCGTCTTTTTCAGGAAAGGGCAAGTGGGTGTACAGTCAGCATCATTGGTTCACATTAAGTTAACCGACGCGATGACGCACAATTTGCTTACGAGCTTATGTGACAAGGTACTGAGGTGGATATAAACTAATGATGCTGACTGTACAGAAAAACGTTACGGTACGTTGCTTATCAGGCTGGGAGGAGCCAATATACTGCGCTACTATAAAAAAAAGGGGAGGGGTGGGTCGAAAATCTTCAAAAATTACGTTACGCAATACTTGAACGCTCCCTAAGGGTTGAGACAGCTCAATGCAGCAAGCGAAATGCATCGGTCTTAGTAATGCGATTCCATGCGTTCATGCATCTTTAATATAGGGACCTGGGTACTCCGTTGGTTTTGCAGTCAAAACGGTACCAGACCTGCAGTTCTCTCCCACGTGTCGCCTTCGGCCTTAGCAGTAGTTGACTGTCCTTGGTCTTCCGCTGAATTTGAAATGACATATCTTTGTTCATGTGCTGAAGATATTTATTTATTTATTTATTTGGACTGCCAGAGATAATAACATTATATGTATAAAAAATAAAATTAACTTTCTCAATAGATACGTACAAAATGTAAAAACCTTTTGAAGGTTCATCATGCCACACAAATTAAAACTAAATAAATACTATAACTATTTTTTTTATATTGCACTTCAAGAATGACCTCATCCCACCTGATGTTAAGTGGTAATGAGGTCCTACCTTAACGGCGACAAGTACACCATAATAAATCTGTTATTGGACTTGTCGCCCTTACCTTGAAGGCTTGACCCCTGCTACTAGTGTAGCATCCCCCAGGACCTTTAGATACCTTATTCACACGCAGGAACACAACAACACAGATGTGATTGTTATTTGGCTGCGGTCTTCTGTAAGGTGGAGCTATTTCACCAGTCGGGCTGTTCCAGTTCCTACCTCTCTTAAAATATATATAGAGCAGCACGCGCGTTACGTGAAGGACATGGGTTCGAGCCACGCACCGCAATGGGAGATGCATTTAGTCTGTTTCTTTAAAAATATTAACATTTTATATTTGAGAATTTTATGTGGGGTAAGACTACCCTCACCGCATCCTTTACGCCCCCCACTGGATATGTTTGTGCATTCGTATTACTGCCTCTTGTAAAAGTTGAGAATGCATTTGTGTGTCCACAATCCGCTTTGTCATCTATGATACTAATATAGGCCAGGATCTGGTATACTCACTGGAGTCGCCATGACAACGCCGTCCGCTATTCCGCCCCCACCGGCGGAGGCCTGCGCTGTGCCCTCCCTTAGAAGTAGGGTCCTTTTCACGTTACCAGCACGTGCAGTAGGTTACAAAGTCCCAGTAACAGCTCGAGAGGTTCGAGCCCCGCTAGAGGGCGCCCTCCGGTTGTTGCTTAAATTAAAGGGGTGTGAGCCATTTGCGCTCCCCCGCAAGCTCGGTGAAGATGATAAGGCTTCGCAGCCATCATCGATAGTCAAGTAGGAAAAAGAAACTCACTGGATATATCCACGACGTAGCTGTTGGTGTTGCCAAGAGCGTCTACCGCAGTTACCACGACCCTGGGGGCGCAGCAGGTGGCCCTGTAGGTACCGACGACCTGTTCCCTGGATCCGGATATAAAGTTGCTGTCGTACGCTATTCCTAAGGGGGATGAGGTCAGCCGTAGAAGACCTGGAAGAGAACGGTCTTTTAGCATTTGTTCTATTGTTGCTGTCGTACGCTATGCCTAAGGGGGATGAGGTCAGCCGTAGAAGACGTGGAAGAGAACGGTCTTTTAGCATCTTTTCTATTGCTGTCGTACGCTATGCCTAAGGGGGATGAGGTCAGGCGTAGAAGACCTGGAAGAGAACGGTCTTTTAGCATCTTTTCTATTGTTGCTGTCGTATGCTATGCCTAAGGGGGATGAGGTCAGGCGTAGAAGACCTGGAAGAGAACGGTCTTTTAGCATCTTTTCTATTGTTGCTGTCGTACGCTATGCCTAAGGGGCATGAGGTCAGGCGTAGAAGACCTGGAAGAGAACGGTCTTTTAGCATCTGTTCTATTGTCGTTATCCTTGAAGAAATGGGGTCATAAAATCTGTGAACTTCCGTATGAATACGCTTGGTACTCTTTAGCGCATACAGTGCTGAATGGATTGGCTGAAAGTCAGATGAGATACAAGATTAAAAAGTCCTAACAGCATGTCCTATTAATATATTAAAAGCGAAAGTTTGTTGGTATATCAATATTTGTTACTAATTCACGCTAAAACTACTAATAAAAATTGGATGTAGTCTTGTTCAATGATTGATGAGGTTCTAGGTTAACAAATGGGATTTTTTATATCGGAAAAACGCGAACAGGGTCGATGTAATCCATTGCTAATATGCACTTTAAGTATGTATTGTTTATCTACTACCTACTAGTGACCCGCCCCGGCTTCGCACGGATGTAATGTAAATATTTATATATAAAATATTGGCTTTTCTATTATTTATCTTCTTATATATAAAAATGAATCGCTGTTCGTTAGTCTCGCTAAAACTCGAGAACAGCTAGACCGATTTGGCTAATCTTGGTTCTGAAATAATTGTGGAGGTTCAGGGAAAGTTTAAAAGGTTAGAAACTAAAAAAATAGGCGTTACGAAGTTCGCCGGGACAGCTAGTTGCAAATAAAAATCTTCCTCATGAATCACTCTTTCTATTTAATAAACGGCATCAAAATTCGTTGCGTATTTTTAAAGATTTAAGCGTACATAGGGATATAGGGACAGAAAAAGCGACTTTGTTCTATACAATGTAGTGATAAAAAAAAATTTGGGTTTTCCTTCCTGACGCTAACTCCAGAACGCACGAACTGATTTCCACGGTTTTGCATTTTGGAAAGGTCTCGGGCTCCGTGATGTTTATAGCAAAGACAATTCAGGAAAAATTTCAACAGACAAGCGGGAAAATCCTCTAAGATATTATGAGCTCAATTAGGTAACTTTTGACTGGTAGATAATGCCACTAGGTAATTCGTGCTCTTCAAATTGCAATATAGAAGAAATAGATAAATAATCTTTATGACTACATAGTATAAAACAAAGTCGCTTTTTCTGTCTGTCCCTATGTACGTTTAGATCTTTAAAACTACGCAACGGATTTTGATGCCGTTTTGTTTATTATACAGTGTGATTCAAGAGGAAGGCCTTTTATTTGTTCCTAGCTTTCCGCCCGCGGCTTCGCCCGCGTGGAATTCGGTTATATTACGGTATAAAGCACAACTATAAGAAAACGTCTCATTTCCACGGAAAAATCAAAGAAGCGCGATGTAACGCTGGATACGATTAGTAGATGTAAAAAAACAGTTTAGACAATAAAACAAATTGTACGTCATCCCTCGGGAATTCCTCATTTTCGGGGATTCATTATCGTATCCTTTAGCTTCTAAATTTACATGTTTATATTAGTTTGCAATATTTTACCTTGTTTTAAACGACACACATCGCCATCTCAAATCCATCCCTCAAGCAAACTATAATTTTGTTCTCCCTCGGGAATATAATTTTTTTCCGGGATAAAAAGTACCCTATTATTTAATCCGGACTTCTAGCTTTACGTCTGCAAAATTTCAAAGCAACCGGTTCAGTAGTTACGGCGTGAAACCGGAACAAACAAACAAACTTACTTTCCGATTTATAATATTAGTAAGGATACATACTCAATATTTTATTGCATCTATAGTGTTGACGAGGTGTTCTCTTAAAATTAGATCGCCAAAGACCCTGTATGGGCCTATATCCATACTAATATTATAAATGCGAAAGTAACTCTGTCTGTCTATCCGTCTGTCCGTCTGTTACTCTTTCACGCCTAAACGACTGAACGGATTTTGATGAAATTTGGTATAGGTATACGTTAAATCTCAAGAACGGACATAGGCTACTTTTTATTAGAAAATAAGGGGGGGATGGGGGTAATACCACCTTTGAAAGTTTATATAGAAAAAAAAAAATTTTTGAAGTTAGAGATATGAAATTTGGCACAAATATAGCTCGTAACTTGGATTAAAATATAGACTACTTTTTGTTTCGAATATTAGGGGAGAAAGGCGTAAAACCGACCATGAAAGGATGTAGTCCACGCGAACGAAGTCGCGGGCACAGCTAGTTGTACTATAAATCAATCTGTAAAACCTATTTCTGTAAAGTTTTTGTGCAATAAAGTATATCTATCTATCTAAGAGCATTGCAATTAGCGTAACCCCACACTAGCGTTCTTTGAGCGTCGACGCCCACGCAACGCCGACGCGACGTCGACGCAACGCCGACGCGACGTCGACGCAACGCCGACGCGACGTCGACGCAACGTCGACGCGGCGCCGACGCAACGCTGGCGCAGCGGCGCGGTCGAAATGACGAACGCCAGGACTGCGCTCCACAGGCGCCGCGCCGGCCCGACGCCTGCCGCAGCGTTTATTTTGACAACAGTACAATGATCAACTGAATTGTTTCGGCCCGCCCGTGTTTTAGAATCAGTAGGTAGAAGACTTTTTAGCTGATAGCAAATATGGATGTAGCTTAAAATACTAACTCATATTGCCGAAGAAACCCATTTTCAATTAAGTACTTTTAGTTTTCGAGAAAATAAATGCTAAAGTTGCCTATTCGCGCCATGTGTCAAATAGGTAAAATATATTTTTTCCTTTACAAGTTGAAAGCATTACTTTATCACTGCAATATAAAACATTATATTGTGCGTTATTCAAATCTTACATTTCCATTTTCGAAACAACTGTACATGACGTCAGCGCGGCGCGACGCTCGAATGCGATGTGCAGAGGACGCCCAGCGCAAGCGCCGCTCAAACGCCGCGCCGACGCTGTGCGGGCGCCGCGTCGACGCAACGCCCAACCAACGCTATTGTCGGGAGGTCGCCGGCAAGACGCTGACGCTCGAAAGACGCTAGTGTGGGGTCCCTCTTAGAGAGAGGATAGAAAAGCCGACATTTCTTAGTACTTACATTACATCAAGGCCAGGTCGCTAGTACATAAATAAACTCACCCGAAACGCCATCCCTTGCAAAAATGCTAGCAGACCAGACGTGCTGAGCGCAGTCTTCTCCCATTCTACCGAAGCAGGAGCCCTGGAACTCGTGCCTCACTTCAGGGGCCCAGATGTCAGTAGTTGAGGCTCCGGTATTAGTGACGTAGACGTAAGCTGATATCGACACCTGTTCTTGCCCTGTAGGTGATGAAGTAAATTGTCGATTAGAAATATGGTGAGGATTTACGTTACTTGTATCCGCCCGATAATGTCGAACGCTAGCGTTGTGCTCGCGTTCGCAGCTCGTACAGTCAGCATCATTAGTTCGTATACACCTCAGTACCATGTCACACTAAACGTCCATGTAACTGAGTAAGTGAAATAGACAGTTAGATTAATGTGACAAAGTACTGAGTTGTATACAAACTAAAGACGCTGGCTGTACACATATTGAGAGCTAAATAACTATCACTCCGGTGTTGTTGTGTTCCTGCATGTGAGTAAGGTTTCCAGGGCTCTTGGAAAGTGGTACAATAGTAGCAGGGGTCAAGCCTTCAAGGTAGGGGCGACAAGTATGGTGACAGTTTTAATATGCTATACTTTTCGCCCTTAAGCTAGGAACTCATTACCACTCAACATCAGGTGGGATTAGGTCAATTTTGAAATGCGTTATAAAAAAAATAATGGCGCAATGGGAAATAGTTTAACTATTACGGCCGCAGCGCCATCGGCATATTGTATTTTGTCTGGGCCGTCGTGGTTTCTGATTCCTGTAACACAAGTGATTTGGCTACTTACAACAGGATGAAAGAAATGTGCGTGATGTACAGGACATACCGTATGCTGTGAATGTTATCAAATCCCTGGCCCCGGGCTGCGCTGAAGCTGTGATGCCGACGTTCACAATGACATTTACCGTCTGCCCTGATAGTATATTTTGTCTGAAAACAAGAATTTAATTTAAGTTTTAGAGAGAGTTAGGGCACAGTGATTTATCGCTCGAACTGGAGCAGCCTGACTGGTGAAACACCTTACAGAAGACCGCAGCCAAATAGCAATCACTTCTGTGTTGTTGTGTTCCTGCGTGTGAGTAAGGTTTCCAGAGCTCTTGGGGGTTGCTAAATTAGTAGCAGAGTAAGAGAAATTTATCCATTTATTTCGTCAACCTTGAATTAAGCATAAATAGCAATGAGACTGGTTGGGAATTATTTTGCAAAGTTTACACTGTAATCGGTCACACTCGGAAACGATGGGGGAACAAAGGTGTTATCAATTTAGATTTAGATTTAAATTCATCATTGGATTGGAAATCACACATCACACATCCAGATTCTTTGCAAAAAATTATCCTCATTTATATATGCACTTTATAATCTAAAAAAAGTGTCCGATTTTAAAACAGCCTTGGCAGCATATTATGCGTACGGCCATTCCAGACTCTCGTACGGTATAGTTCTCTGGGGAAACTCTACTGACATCCAAGATGTTTTTATTTTGCAAAAGAAATGCATTCGTATACTCACCAACATAAACCAAAGGGAATCATGTAGACCCTACTTTGTAAAACATTCTATTTTAACTTTGACATGCTTATACATATACGAATCTTGTAAATTTATTAGAAAACATCCTGACTTATACTCTCCAATAAAAGACTCGAACCTAAAAAGGAACAATCGGGGACAAAATACACTTAAGGTGCCCTTTTCCAAACTAAAATTATTTACCTTTGGTCCGCACTGTATGGCAATCAAAATATATAATAACATACCTAACTACATAAAAAACAAAAAACCAAACGATACTTTTTTAAAAGCACTTCGTAAATATTTAATTTCAAAGAGCTATTATGATATTAGGGAATTTTTTAATGACAAGGGGAAATAATTATGTTAATTGTGCAACATACCAGCATCTCTAGTCTCACTGTACTAATTGAGATGTAAATTGTTTAGTTGGAAGCATAGGCGCTTTTGAAAAACTTTTGAAAATTGCCACTTGGACACCTGAATAATTATGTTTTATTGTATTCTAAGATAACTGAGATCTGTTAAACAATTGCTACACCCTAACAGGGTACATGTATGCTACTTTACTACTTACCATCTTATGTAATACTGTATGTAATGCAAATAAATAAATAAATAAATAAATTTAGGATATGCCTTGTGCATTGAAATGCTGCAATCATTGAGATGATATAAGAATGGTTCAACTTACTGCAGAGGGCTGATTCCTCTTAAGAAGTTCAGTTCCCCAACAGCCCCGAAACGGAAGAACACCGTCTGCTCCCTAAAGTTGGTCACCTCAAAGTGGAGCTGAAAAAAAACCGTAGTTTTTAGGGCTTTTTTTTATACATCACCACATCCCACCTGATGTTAAGTGGAAATGAGGTCCTAGCTTCAGGGCGACAAGTAGAGCATAATAAAACGGTTACTGGACTTGTCGCCCTTACCTTGAAGGCTTTGTGCTCCGTACCCAAAGGGTCGAAAATGGGACCCTATATAAGTCTTAGTAGATTTCGCTGTCTGTCCCGTTTGTCACCAGGCTGTATCTCTAGAACCGTGATAGCTGAAGAGTTGAGAGTGGTGCCGCATATGTTCCTTCTTACCATTTAATCCTTCGAGACTGACGGACGGACGGACAGACAGCGAAGTCTTAGTAATAGGGTCCCGTTTTTGGGAACTACTGATAATGATCCCAATAAATATTTAAAATTTCAATAGTCAAACCGACCATAAAAAATATAGTTTATGATATTATTACCTGTAAGTTTTCCCCTGGAGCAGCATATAGTCTGGTACTCAATCCAATTTGAACTGCCGTCAGTAATGAACCACGCTGGTTGACAACCTGTAATCAAATTTTTACACAACTTGAATTACCAATACATAAAAGAAACAATGAAATTTCATCAATCTGCAGTGTGAGATTCGAACTTACTACCTTCACGTATCGCGCGTGCTGCTCTTCCAACTAAGCTTACCGCAAGTTTTCGTAGGCGATGAATTTTTCTGTCATATCTTATTTTGTTATTTGCCTTAGCCTTCGGTAAGTGCCTTCTGCCGTATTTTTTTTATAACAGAACAGTATATTGGCTCCTCCCAGATGACGGTAAACAAGAGAGGAACCCACATCGCGATGACAACTGATTTGATATCAAAATATCCTATCCGTTAGCATCGCCATACTGGCCCGCAAGATGTTTCTTCACGCTCTTGAAGGAATCCATGTCAAAGGAAGGAGGAAACACATGAGCCGGCAACGAGTTCCACTTCTTTATGGTCCGGCAAAGATAAGAGTTACCGAACTTTATTGTTCGTGATGGAATATTTTCCACGGTGAAGCGATTACATCGTTGGCCGGCTCTTGTGGTTCTGTGTTGGAAAGGAGAGGGTGGGATAAGGGAAAACAGTTCCTCGGAACACTCCCCATGATAAAGCCGAAAAAAGACACTTAATGAACCAATGTCTCTACGTAGTTGACGAGGTTCAAGGTTCCCAGTAATCTCTTCATCGTTAATTATGCGCATTGTGGTGCGGCAAAGATATGAGTTACCAAACTTCATGGTTCGCGATCCGTATAAGTTTAGATCTACATACTTATCGTTACTACATACATATATTTCTGTATCTTATATATAAAAATGAATCGCTGTTCGTTAGTCTCGCTAAAACTCGAGAACAGCTAGACCGATTTGGATAATCTTGGTTCTGAAATAATTGTGGATGTCCAGGGAAGGTTTAAAAGGTTAGAAACTAAAAAAAATAGGCGTTACTAAGTTCGCCGGGACAGCTAGTCTTTAATATATTTTAAGTTCGGTAGTGTGTGTGTCGCGTTAGGGGGTGTCTATAAAACGTTGGAGAGAGGAGCCTCGGCATACCTCATGCATTATCATATTTTGGTTCATTAAATCCAGATTAAAAATTGCCTATGTTTTAAAAAACGAAGTGTGGACGGTGCTTTATATTTGACACTTCATGAGTGTATCCGAACGAAGAAAAAAATAATATTCTTTTTTTATATTTTTATTGTAACACATTAACAATGCAACGCGTTTAAGTAAGAAATCCACATTTTGAAAAATCTCACGTTGATTGAGGGATGGGGGAGGGGGTCAAATGAAATCTCACGACATCCCACCAGTATGGGGGGAGAGAGGGATTGCGAGCACTAGAAAGAAATTAAAAAATCTACTCTTTCTCTTATAATGTGTCCTTTACTGTTTTGGATACCTACTTTCTCTTTTATCTAATATAATCGTCTTGAGTATTCAGGATAATTATTCTTTCTCTAATATAAATGTCTTGTCCATTCTGGATAACTTACCTGTGATATCGCCCTGTTAAATGGCAACACGTTGCTGTCATTGTACTCCAGTCTCGCGCTGTAGATCCTCGAGTTGACCTCCTCGGCCAGTTCGAGGTCGTTCCTGGCTTCAGGAAATGCAATGGACGCGGACCTGCCCATGCGGACTTCCGATAGGTGGATCAAGGGCCCTGCTAGCCGGACGAAGGGCTCGCCTGTAAGTGGGAGGAAAAATGGCCAAAATTAAAAAATATAAATAAAATTCAAGGTCTTTCAAGGCCTCTAGTAAATCTAAACTAATATGATAATCAAAACGAGTCCTAGACAAAGAGAGACAAGGACCGCATAATAATTGGTGTTACTGGACTTGCCGCCTTTACCTTGAAGGCTTGACCCCTGCTACTAATGTAGCACCCCCCAGGAGCTCTGGAAACCTTACTCACAGTAAAACAACAGCACAGAAGTGATTGTTGTTTGGCTGCGGTCGTCTGTAAGGTGGAGGTGTTTCACCAGTCGGGCTGCTCCAGTTCGAGCGATATATCGCTATGCCCTACTTCTCTTAAATCATCGGTGCAGAACTATCATCTTCCGCGTCTCTCCCCCATCTACAAGCGGGTTTAGATTTAAAATGGTATTAGTTAGGATTTAATATATACCTCTGACGTCTCTTCCGACAATTTTGGCGTAAACTCTGGACCCTTTGACGTCGGGAAGCTTCACGTCAGCTACTAGTTCAGTAACTGGGCTCTCTGCGTTTTCTTCGGGATCTCTCGTCATTGGTGGATAACTGGAATTAAAAAAGGAATCATGAGCTTGTTGCTTCGCAAACCCTCCTTCCTTCTTCTTTGTCCTTTGATGACCTATACAGCCGAGAGGCATGCAGACTTTGGCGTGGCGCCATCACTGAGGTTCTGGCTTTGAACCCCGGTCGGGTGAATATGGGAACGATCTTTTCTATATTGCCTCGGGTTGTGTTGTGTTACCGTCGTTGTTGTATCTGTAACACAAGTGCTTAAGCTACATGTCACTAGCTATCGCTCTGATTCTGTTGGGCTATGTGTCGTCCCAAGTCCAAGTGGATGCTTCGTTTGTGTCTCATCTTCAAAACACAGATGTTTTTACGCGTTTTTGCACGCGCACCGACGATAATATGTAGTTTGTTCAAATTGAAATTCGAATGAGAGCGAAACAACGAAGAACCTGTTTGGTTTTTGGCCTGTTGCCATTTTTTAAGGCGCAACTTGGGATCTATATTTTTTTTAAGGCAGTTACGTCAATATTAATAGTAAATTTAAGCCCATATTACTTGTAAGGTAGCTTCGCCAGCTCGACTCCGTTCTCGTCGATCAGCACAGATTCTCTCACGCTGGCTACTGGTCCAGTTATGCGAAACTTGAGCATATCTGAAAAGGCGCAAAGACGAAATTTGTATGAGGAGGAAAAATCACATATGAAACAGCTGTCTTCATTTAATAGTCAAATCTTTGAAATAGATTATATCAGTAAGACTTATGAATCCATACTAATATTATCCCTACTATCCCTAGAAATATTATAAATGCGAAAGTAACTCTGTCTGTTTGTCTGTCTGTCTGTCTGTCTGTCTGTCTGTTACGCTTTCCTGCTTAACCTCTCAACCGATTTTGATGAAATTTGGTATAGGTATACGTTGAATCTCATGAACGGACATAGGCTACTTTTTATTAGAAATTAAGGGGGGGATGGGGGTAATACCACCTTTGAAAGTTTATATGGAAAAATGTTTGTTTTTTAAGTTAGAGATATGAAATTTGGCACAAATATAGCTCGAAACTTAGATTAAAATATAGACTACTTTTTGTTTTGAATATTAGGGGAGAAAGGGGTAAAAACGACCATGAAAGGATGTAGTCCACGCGAACGAAGTCGCGGGCACAGCTAGTCACATATAAAACAGCAGTCTTCATTTAATAGTCAAATCTTTTGAAATAGATTACATCAGTAAGACTTATGAATCCATACTAATATTATAAATGTGAAAGTAACTCTGTCTGTCCGGCTTTCACGCCTAAACCGCTGAAACGATTTTGATTAAATTTGGTAGGTATACGTTGATCCTGTAGAACGGACATATAGGCTACTTTTTGTTTTGAAAATAAGGGGGGATGGAGGTAATACCCCCCTTGAAAGTTTATATAGGAAAATGTTATTTTTTTAAGTTAAGAAATATGAAATGTGGCACAAATAAATATAGCTTGAATATTAGAGGAGATAGGGGTAAAATCTACCTCGAAAGTATAATATTGTTACGAGCTTCGGGTTCGTGACAATAAAAACAGCCGATAAAAATTACCAAAAGTCACACTTTAATTGAACGCCACTAATTACAACCTTAAAACGCACTAATTAAAACAACAATCGCTCCCAAGTCGCACTTCAAAATCGCTTTCGAAGTAATCACTTGTATCGCTAATTCAATACTGTCCCGGTCGCGGTGAATCCCGGCCTTTTATATTGCCGCGGCCGTTCCCGAACCTTCCAACGCAGAAACATCCGGAACATTCGCGCGCAGTGCGGCCTTGAACGGCCGTACGCTCGGTCAAGGTCATTGTTCTAGTAAATTCTGGCGTACGCGTCTCGACTCTCTATAGTCCCGCCTTTCCACACTAGATGGCGCTGGTTACTAAGAACGTTAATCGTGGCGCGTAACACTGCCCCCTCCTAAGACATGCTCGTCCCGAGCATTTTCGGCTCCATAATAACGCGCCAATCGATCCACATGGACGATCTTAGGAGTACCCCTCGCACCTTTTTGTATCCGGTAGGTTACGTCATTGATCTTAGTCACAATTCGATACGGCCCTTCCCATTTCGCCTGAAGCTTAGGAGATTTCCCCTTGCTGCGGATTGGATTGTGCAACCACACTAGTGAACCTTCGTCAAACTCTTTACTGTTCATTTTGCGGTCATAGCGGGTTTTCATTCTTTCAGACATTTGCTGGCCCGATTGTCTCACGTACTCACAAATGTCATTCATCTTGTTCCGTAAGTTATTTGCATAATCTGTTATACTGCATGGGGAATCAGGTGGTATTCCGGTGATCATGTCTGCAGGCAGTCGTAGTTCTCTTCCAAAGTTTGCGAACGCTGGTGTTACCGATGTACTTTCGTGAACAGCGCTACGATATGACAGCAAAAATGGTTGTATGTGCTTGTCCCAATCTCGTTGCCGATTTCCACAACTTTTGCCAAGTACTTCTCTAGTGTCTGATTAAATCGTTCCACCATTCCATCTGACTGTGGGTGGTAAGAAGTTGTTCTTGTTTTATGAGTTCCCATAACTCGACAAGTTTCCTGGAATATTTGGGACTCAAAATTCCTTCCTTGATCACTGTGGATTTCCAAGGGAACTCCAAAACGACAGAAGACTTCATAAACTAACTTATCAGCAACTGTCGAGGCCTCTTGATTTGGAATGGCGAAGACTTCCGGCCACTTAGTGAAGTAATCCATCACAACCATGAAATATTTGTTACCACTTTCACTTTCCGGGAACGGCCCCGCAACGTCAAGGGCTATCCTCTCCCATGGTGCGCCCACATTGTACAGCTTCAATGCACCTCTACTACGAGTCTGAGGTCCCTTTACAGCCGCACAACTTGTACATTTGCGACACCAGTCCTCGACATCGTCCCGACAGTAGACCCAGTAGAACCGTTCTCGTATCTTTAGTAGTGTCCGTTTTACTCCCAGATGACCTCCTGAACAACCATTATGGTACAACTGTAGAACATCCGGTACTTGACCTTTGGGGACAACCATTTGCAGATGACAGCTGTCTCCACGAGCATTTTCCCATCTACGGCACAGAACTCCATCCTGAATCACCAAGCTGTCCCATTGGGCCCAATAGCTCTTTGTGATCGAACTCATCGCTGAGACGTCGCTCCACCTAGGCTTAGGAACTCCGGCCTTCATCCACTCTAGAATCGGCTTGATGTCCGCATCCTCCTGCTGTGCACGTTGTAGGTTTTCCTTCCACTCGTTGCTAAGGTCTGTCTTGAGCATCCTCACAGGAACAACTTCTTTACTTTCTTGCCTGGTACAATGCTTGCAGTCTTCAGGACAAGGTCTTCTTGACAATGCATCTGCGTTACCATGAGATTTTCCGCTGCGATGTTCCACCACAAAGTCGTATTCCTGCAGTAATTCAATCCATCTCGCAACTTGTCCTTCCGGATTCTTGAACTGTAAAAGCCATTTCAGTGCAGCATGGTCAGTTCGTATGTGGAATTTCCGCCCCAGAAGATATTTGCTAAAGTGCTGCAACGACTTTACCACAGCAAGCAGTTCTCGTCTCGTAACACAATAGTTCCTTTCAGGTTTCGACAAAGACTTGCTGAAGTAAGCTATCACAATTTCTTGATCGCCATTCCGCTGGGATAATACACCGCCAAGTCCTATGTCACTTGCGTCTGTGTCAACTATGAATTCCTTACTCACATCAGGGTATCCCAAAATAGGTGTTTTGCACAGACGGTCCTTTAGCTCCTGGAATGCGATGTCACAACTTCCATCCCAGCAGAAATGTCGCTTCTCCTCCGTTAGCTTATGCAGGGGTTTTGCTATATCTGCAAAGTTCTTAACAAAACGCCGATAGTAGGAACACAAACCAAGGAATGCTCTGACCTGCGTCTTGTCTTTTGGGATTGGCCAATCCTTTACAGCAGCGATTTTCTCTGGATCCGTGCTGATACCTTCTTCAGACACTACATATCCCAAAAAGCTAACTTGCCGTTTGAATAGTGAACACTTCTTCGGGCTTAACTTGAGGTTGGCACTCTGGATCTTCATGAGCACGCGTTCCAGATTTAGAAGATGTTCTTCAAACGTACGGCCTACGATGATTATGTCATCCAAGTAGACTAGACAGGCATCGCCAATCAGACCGGTAAGTACAAGTTCCATCAACCTTTCAAACGTTGCCGGAGCGTTGCACAATCCAAACGGCATGACTTTGAATTGCCACAGACCCTTTCCTGTCGAGAATGCAGTCTTCTCCTTGTCTTTAGGATCAATTTCAACTTGCCAGTAACCACTTTTTAAATCTAGCGTGCTAAACCACTTTACTCCAGTAAGCATGTCCAGCGTGTCATCAATTCTTGGCAAAGGATAGCTGTCTTTCTTCGTAACGTCGTTCAGACGACGATAGTCAACACAAAACCTCATGCTACCGTCTTTCTTTCTTACCAGCACTACAGGTGAACACCATGGACTAGATGAAGGTTCAATAACACCATCCTTCACCATTCCCTCAATCATGGTTTCCACGTCCTTTTCACGTGCTACGGGCAATCTCCTTGGCCGCTGACGGATAGGCAATTCTTCTCCTGTGTTAATTTTGTGTTGAACTAAGCCAGTCCTTCCGATGTCAGCATCGTTTGACGAGAAAACGTTGGCATACTTGAGCAACATTTGTTTCGCCTTGACCATTTCGTTTTGGGACAGAGCGCTGCGGCAGTCTTCTAAAAGTGTGGTCATTCTCGTTTGTGTATCTTTGCTGACGGTCCCGGTCGATTGATGTTGGCATCGACGCAACCAATCCACTTCCTCGCAAGTACCAACTAGTGTGCCTTTTTCTATAACCTGTTCCTGGTCACAAAGGTTCAGCACACGTACCCCTGAGATGTCGGTGGCTCTAACCAAAGTGCGTGCCACTTTCCATGGAAGGTCATTTTCTACCCTTTCCACCAGTACACAACGGAGAGTTTTCCCAGGATTTCGAGGAAGACTAACTGGCACAATTGTTTCTGATCTCGGCGGAAGAACAATCTTTTTAAGGCTGTATACATTCCCTGGTAACGCGCCTTCCACGAAAAGTTCCTCTTGTCCACATTTCAGAACACCTTGCTTGACGTCAATTTCGCAACTATTCTTCCTCATAAAGTCAAGGCCCAGGATGCAATCGTCCATTATATCCGCCACAATGACACTATGCAGGTAGATTCTGTTGCCTAGCTTCAGCCCCATCTTCTTCTCTCCATGGACGGGTATGCGCTGACCGGTGGCTGTTACCAAATTAATGTGTTCTCGGTTGTATGCAGAGTCCCCAAGGGACCGTCTCATAATTTGGGAACTGACAACCGTGCGAGAGGCTCCAGTGTCTATAGTCAGCTTACACGGCGTTCCGTTTACCTCGCCCTGGATGACTAGGCTGTTCCCGTCTTGGGTTTGTTTGATCGAAACCCTTGGGGCTCTTTGAACCTCAGCCAGCACCCGCCCCGCAGTCCTGGCTATTACTCGTTTCCCTGCTGCTGACGCTGAGCGGTGCTCTTAGCTGCACTGCCGTCTTCTCCTTCTGCAGTCCGCTTAGGGCAACTGGATCGAAGGTGGCCCCTTTCCCCGCAGCCGTAGCACCTAGGGCTGTAACTTTTATTGCGGTCGCGAACTGAAGCCGCTGCAACCTCCCTGACGCGATGGGAACGATGATCCTGCCGCACAGCTTCCACCTCCAGTGCATGGGCCAAGGCGTCCTTAAGCGTCCCATGGTGCCCGAGCCTCACAGCAGCTCTAACTTCAATATCGCGGATGCCGTCGATGAACGCCTGCACCAGGTTCCCATCAATAAGCGCTGGTACGGACTGGTAAGCTTTACGCACAAGCTTCTCCACTTCAAGGGCCCACTGCTGCAAGTTTTCGCTGCTGCGTTGCACGCGGTCCTTAAGCTGTGCGCGAAACACGTGTTCCAAGTGAGCGTCGCCATATCGAGCCTCCAATGCCTCAAGTAGCTGCTCGTAAGTCACTTCCTTACCGAGAGCTTCCAAGACAGATAAAGCCTGGTCACGAAGGCCTAGGGTGAGGGCAGTCATGGCCTGATTTTTATCCCAGCCGTTCGCTTTCATGACTACCTCAAACTGGATTTTGTAGGCCGACCAGGAAGAAGTTCCGTCAAACGGTGGCACTTTAAATCCACGTAGCGAAGGTGTTGTAGCTACGGGAGCTGCGATTGCTTCTCCAAGTTTAAGACAATCCAGCGTTTTCTTAACGTCTGCCATCACGGTCTTCTTCACATCAGCCACTACGTAGTCAACCCGATTATTGACTTGGTCGATCCGGATTTCAGCTTCCAGCAGGCGGTTGTCATGTTGAGCAACCTTATCCTTCACCTCCTTTATGTCTTTCCCGAAGGTAGCGTGAAGGTCCTTCAAAAGAAGCATCTGCTCTTCTTGGCGACGAGTCTGTTCCTCCTGGCGGCGAGCCTGTTCCTCCTTATCCCGCTGAAGCTGTTCTTCCAACCGACGAGCCTGTTCCTCCTGTCGGCGAGCCTGTTCCTCTTTGTCCCGCTTAAGCTGTTCTTCCAGCCGACGAGCCTGTTCCTCCTGTCGGCGAGCCTGCTCCTGTAGCATCATCATCAGGGCAGCAAGGTTTGGTGCTGCCGATGCTGCTGGTGTTGCTGTGGACGGGCCAGCCTCCGTGGTTAATAACTGGCTCTCCGACTCCTGCGGCAAAGCTCCACCAAAACGTCTCTGGTCCGTCTCCAGTTGGCGTTGACTCCGGGTACGGATACCCTCCGTGTCGTCTTTAGGTAAAATCGGCATAATTTAAATCCCACTTCTGACACCAATTGTTACGAGCTTCGGGTTCGTGACAATAAAAACAGCCGATAAAAATTACCAAAAGTCACACTTTAATTGAACGCCACTAATTACAACCTTAAAACGCACTAATTAAAACAACAATCGCTCCCAAGTCGCACTTCAAAATCGCTTTCGAAGTAATCACTTGTATCGCTAATTCAATACTGTCCCGGTCGCGGTGAATCCCGGCCTTTTATATTGCCGCGGCCGTTCCCGAACCTTCCAACGCAGAAACATCCGGAACATTCGCGCGCAGTGCGGCCTTGAACGGCCGTACGCTCGGTCAAGGTCATTGTTCTAGTAAATTCTGGCGTACGCGTCTCGACTCTCTATAGTCCCGCCTTTCCACACTAGATGGCGCTGGTTACTAAGAACGTTAATCGTGGCGCGTAACAATATGCCTCTCTTAAAGTGAACAAAGTCGCGTGCAGAACCTAGTATTCCTATACCTAGACATTCTGGGTATTCCTTGACGTAAATGGATAACATTGACGTATATTCATTGACATTTAGCATACATCATTCAGTTCTATATGATTGTTTTGTCTTTTATCTCTACAAGATAACCCCCGCCCGACCTCTTATATGTTTCCTATTTCCTATTTATTCATGCGAAGCTAGGGTTGGAGTTGGCTGTCGATAGTTTATCGATAGATCAAGTTATATTAAAATTATCGATCGATAACGATATATTAAAAGTATCGACAGTATTGATATTAGGGATATTTTTAAACATGCATAAAGTATATTGCTATCCGACAGTAGTATCGATACTATTGTCAGACGATATGTTTAGGAACATTATTATCTAGTTTGCTGAAAATACTGATTAGTATTGCCTTCCAATAATCAGTTACGTAGCGATTAAATATCTCATAAGCACTTTATTAAAAAACGTTTTAATCGTATACCGTATGTATCGTTTAGGCGTAGATTAGTTTAATACTATCTGCTATATACGCTTTACATTTTTCTTTTTTTTCCTGAGTTATATTTGTATTTCTGTGGCCATTCGCTTGCGTTGAGAAATAACAAAAGCCCCCGGCTTTAGTTATTTCTCCAAGCAGGTGGGTTCCACCAAAGTACCAGCGCTTCTGCGGTGTTAGAAATAGTGGTGTAGCAGTATATGCTGAGGTGTAGCCTAATTGGCCACATAATGTTCTGTCTGTGTATTATAAAAAAAAATATATATCGATAATGTACCTCTTTAATGTAGGTTTTCAAACTATCGATAATATTGATAGTTTTTATGATTCAATACAACAATATTATGGATGATGTGACCTTATAAATATCAAAACTAGCGGTATAATCGATATTATTATCATATAAGAAAATCGATACTATCGATTCAATTGCAACAGTGACTCTCATACTAAACCTAATAGCTGTGCCCGCGACTATACTATTCCTATCTCCCTTAATATTCGAAACTAAAAGTAGTCCATTTTTAATCCAAGTTTCGAGCCATGCTTGCGCCAAATTTCATATCACTAACCTAAAAAAAAATTACCTATATAAACTTTCAAGGGCAGTATTACCCCCATCCCCCCTTACTTCCAAAACAAAAAGTAGCCTATGTCCGTTCTTGAGGTTCAACGTATACCTATACCAAATTTCATTAAAATCGGTTGAGAGGATTAAGCGGGAAAGCGTAACAGACAGACAGAGTTACTTTCGCATTTATTATATTAGTAGGGATAACAGTATCGATTCTATCAATAGCATTGTCGATATTGAAACTACTGTGGAGCAACTCTAGCTAGGATATGTACTTATATGTTTATGATTTAAAATTAATTCCACATACATTAGTAGAATATATTCTAATATAAAAAGCGAGAAAACGAAACAATGAATATCTAACAATGTATATGTCGCAGTCATCTGGTTTAATCAGCTATTTGATTGGATCACTAGCGCGTTCATTGAATGACGACGTTTAATTGAATGACTAAAGGACAACTCGTCAAATTGTTTAATATAACGTTCAACTTCTTGACTGAACGTCATTTAGCATAGTCGTTGAATGGGATATAGCTGACAGACATGACATAACACACCTTAATAAGATTTTTTAATATGTTTTAACAATTTTAAGTCTTAAGACAATTAGGCTAAAAAAATATTTTTTTACGAATAAGTCACTTTATATCTCAATTTCACTCTAAAAATTATCAACACAGTGCTATTCGATTATATCTGTACCAGCTGTTTGACGCCATCTTTGTTTTGATGAGCACTAACGCCGCAGTGGAAAAAAAATGAACTAAATTACAATCACCTGACTGATTACGTCCGCTATGTTCAAAGGGCTATGTTACAATCCGCTAACTTGTTGGACGTTCAGTGAGTCTTATTCATTCAACGTTCGGCCTAGTCATTCAATTAAACGTCGTCATTTAATAAACACGCTAGTGATTCAATCAAATAGCTGTTTCAACCAGATGACTGCGACATATATATGTTCGTTACTGTCTCACGCAAAAACTACTGAACCAATTTGGATGGATTTTTTTTATATTGCACTTCAAGATTGACCTAATCCCACCTGATGTTAAGTGGTAATGAGGTCCTAGCTTAAGGGTGACAAGTACAGCATAATAAGAGCTGTTTCTGGTCTTGTCGCCCTTACCTTGAAGGCTTGACCCCTGCTACTAACGTAGGAGCCCCCCAGGAGCTCTGGAAACCTTACTCACAAGCAGGAACACAACAACACAGAAGTGATTGTTATTTGGCTGCGGTCTTCTGTAAGGTGGAGGTATTTCACCAGTCGGGCTGCTCCAGCTCTAGCGATAAATCGCTATGCCCTACCTCTCTTAAATTATTCCTTATTTGGTAAGAAGAGAGATGATATTAGATTAATAAATACATTGGTTACTTTTTGCCCAGGAATAACGCGGGCGATGTCGCGCTAAACAGCTAGTAAGTGAAAGTTTGGATGTAAAGATGTAGGATTTTGGCGTCGCGCCATCTATGACGGGTTCGTTTCCCGATCGGGTCAATATGGGAAAGAAACTTTTGTATATTATCTCGAGTCTGGGTGTTGAGGTGCCGTCGTTGTGTCTGATTTCTGTAACACAAGCACTTTAGCTACTTACCACAGAATCAGAGCAATATATGTGATAAATTCCGATATCTATTTATTTAAAAGTTAATATATTTTTTTAACAGTAGGTAGACGTTGTCCAGTTTTTCATCATTAAAGTTTGAAATTTCACAATGTCCTTTATAGAAACGACGTCACCCATCTCTTTTCTGACCGGCTCGAAGGTTGCTTGACTTTAGCGATAGAACAAACTGCTCTAATCTACAGAACGTAATTAAGTTCCGTGTTTGTATCAAACAAATAAATCTACATATTTATAATGCTTTTATCAATGTTAATCTGTTATTTATTAACACACATTGATTCTTATAACAGTAGTAAACATTTTTATTCGTTATAGCGGCTTCGTTCGCGTACTATCGTGTTGACGACCTCGGTAGCGCAGTGGCTAGGTAGGCGGCCAAAGCGCGAAAGGTCCCGCGTTTTATTCCCGGTCGGGTCAATTTGGAAAACGAACTTTTCTAAATTGACTTGAGTCTGGGTGTGCTGTGATGACGCCCCCAGTTAGTATCCGTCGTCTGGTGCTCACAGTACAAGGGGAAACCTTAGTTTGAGATCAGGTGATCTGGAAACATTACTGGCGGCCAAAGCGCGAAAGGTCCCGGGTTCGATTCCCGGTCGGGTCAATTTGGAAAACGAACTTTTCTAAATTGACTTGAGTCTGGGTGTGCTGGGTTGACGCCCTCAATTAGTATCCGTCGTCTGGTGCTGGTTATTTCCACATTTATCACTGACAGTCTAATAAACTAATATTGTCGTTATGCATAGCTTAGTCATATTATCGCTATCGCTCCCTCACTGGACTTTGACGTAGACCAAAACTGGCGTCCGATTTATCAATATGACATAGTTAAATCGGCTGAACACATACAGATATCGTCTAACCCAGTAGTTCCCAAACTTATTTTTCTCGTGGCCCACTTTCAAAATTTTATTGGTTTCGGTCGACACCCTGCTGCTACATTTCTACCACATTCGTCGCCAAAAAACAAAAATTTGGACAAGTAACAGTCGCTTGCCTTATTAAAATATTATCTGCTTAGTAAGGTACTTAAAACAATATAGGTAGGCCCTTATAAAAACTTTAAAATATTATCTGCTTAGTAAGGTACTTAAAATAATGTAGGTAGGCCCTTATAAAAACTATGCTTACATTTTTTCTCCTTACTATCAAAAGCAGATAAATTTTCGTGGACCCCCATTAACATCTTATGGACACCCATTTTTTATTCACGCCTGCGTAGACCTGCAAGTCTCCCTTGGACCCCTGGGGGTCCACCTGGACCACTTTGGGAATCACTGATCTAACCCCTAGTTCGACTCTACATTATAACAACTGTTATCGCATTAAATGAAATTAGTATTGAATGTCTTTAGACGCGTTTACACGCGTTCGTAAGAAAATAGATAAAGCGTTTGTGTTTTAAATCTGCGGTTTGAAACGTGACAGTATATTTTTTTTTACGTGCAATCTTTTTTTGTGTATTAGAAACTTTTATGTGCTCGTTGAAAAAAAAAGTGATTTGTGTTTTTTTTTGTTACGGATTTTAAAAAATCAGTTTTTTTTTATTTGTTAAGTTCCATTCCGTGCGTGCATTTTAGCGTTTTGTTTAACTTTGATTACTCGTCCAGCGAAATCGGCTCGTCTTTTAAAAATTATAAAGTCGTCTTTGAAATTCGTCATCACGTAATAGTTACTAATTAATAGTCACGTGTGTTGTTATGTTAATAAGCTGTCAATGATAAATACTTAGGCACACATTATTGTTGTTTGATGGTTGTCTGTCTGTCAAACTTATTTATTAATTTGTTATACACATGTGATAGGCAGGTATGGAGATTGATGAAAAAATGTTCTCAGGGTTACTATTTGGGCGAAAAAATGAGTTCTAGGCACGGTTGAAACTAAACAGGTATATTGTAGAAACAGGTAAACAGGTAACAAACGGTAAAACTAATAAAACAACAATTTCGGTACACTCGGTAAGTTCGCGCGTCGCGGTCACAGGCAGACTAGTGGGCAGAAGCGCACACATTTAAAACGCGAACGATCGCGCTCGGACGGTGTCGGCGGAAGTCATTGGCGCGAGAGTGAGTCCCGGTAGAATTTAAAACGACCAAACGCTTAGGTCCGAACGCTAGTGTAAGGTCGCGTTACAACCTCCCCCTCTGACCTAGACATAGCGGCCTCGCGTCTTGGTCAGTTGTCAAGAAATCGTTTAGGTCTACCACGCTTGCGTTTCTCGTTGACTGGTGGTGGTGGAGCATCACCTACGAACGGGGTCAGCTGGGAGACGTGATACTTACCCAGGACTTCCCCATTGCTCAGCCTCTCGAGCATATAAGTCGTCGAGCTCACGGCTTCCTTGATTCGGTATGGTCCGTCTCGGCGAGGTATAAATTTAGGCGTTTGGCCGGGAGTCGTATCGTTACTCCCCTGCGTTTTTAGGAGCACGAGGTCCCCGGTAGCGTAATCAGGCGCGGGGCGACGACCTTCGTCGGCATAGCGTTTCTGGTTGGCTTGAACCTTTTCGTGTATTTCCCTGGCTTCCAGCAGTACGGCTGACATCCGCTGAAGGTAAGGGGTAAGGCTAGTGATCACATTGTCATTCTCTACTATGGCGCGCATGTCCGCGAACGCATCAGCGGGAGCGCGCATCTCACGTCCAAACGTGAGAAAAGCTGGCGAACGTCCCGTGCTACTGGTGATTGCGGAGTTCATAGCAAAACGTACTGCAGGTAAATGTTTATCCCAGGTAGTATGGTCTTTTCCTACTAGTATGGCTAACTGCGGTTTAAGATCCCGATTTTTCCTTTCCACTGGGTTCGCTTGTGGATGGTATACGGGAGAGAGTGACTGTGTAATGCCAAAAGAATGACATACCTGTTGCATTATTTCACTAATGAACTGCACACCGTTGTCGCTAATGATTCGTCTTGGTACTCCATACCGCAAGAATACTTCTGAAATCAAAGTTTTAGCACAATCCGCGCTGGTAGCGTTTCGTAGAGGAAATAATTCTACCCAACGGGAACAAGTATCTTCCAGTATCAGGATCCATTTATGCCCGTCAGCAGTCTCTGGTAAGGGTCCGAAAAGATCTACCGCAACAACCTCGAAGCGGCGGTTTGTGGCCGGAGTCTGTAATAATCCTGCCGGTTTCCTATTATCAGCCTTATATCTTTGACAGTCTACGCACCTTTTGAGGTAACCGACTACGTATTGACGCATCCCAGGCCAAAAGTATTTAGACCTAAGTCGGTCTATTGTGCGTTCCACTCCTAAGTGGCCGGCTGTCGGCGCGTCATGGTATTCTGACAGAATTTTCTCGCGCTCGTGTTCCGGTACAACCAGACACGCAGTCTCCTCGTCGCACTCCTCTGGACCATATCTATATAAAACACCATCTGATATCATGTACCCTCTATCGGACCATCCTCTCCCCCTGAACGGATCGTCGCTGGATTCAAGGTCTTCTATGACCTTACGTAGTTCAGGATCCTTAAGTTGGTTCTCACGAACGTCTCCAGGACTTCTCGACGGGAAGTCCACTTCGGCGTACCTTAGTTCGCATGCTGATTCGTCGTCGCCTGGTGGACGCGACAAGGTGTCGGCAATGACGTTCGATCTGCCAGGCGTGTACTCAATACGTAGATTATATTCCTGCAGAGTGAGGGCCCACCTCGCTAAGCGACCACTAGGCGACTTAACGGTCATAAGCCATCGCAGAGGTTGGTGGTCACTCTTTATCACAACCTCTGATCCTTCAATATATCCACGGAACTTTGTTACGGCCCACACCACAGCTAAGGCTTCTCTCTCCGTAGTATTATAGTTTTTTTCTGCGTTATTCAACAAGCGACTCGCATACTCCACTGGTCTTTCTTCGGGTCCCTCCCCCTGCATTAGCACTGCTCCCAGACAGTATCCGCTGCTGTCAGTCCTGAGAGTAAACGGCTTCGTTTCGTCGGCTTGACGCAATATAGGAGCGGTAATGAGCAGTTGTTTAATATGATCAAAGGCGATTTGCTGCTCAGTGTCCCATATCCACTTACTGTCTTTCTTGAGGAGGTTCGTCAAAGGTCTGGCTATGTCAGCGTATTTAGGGATGAATCGCCGAAACCAGCTGGACGTCTGAAGAAAGGTCTTCACCTGTTTGATGTTTATCGGGGGTGACATGTTGGCAATCGCTTCTGTTTTACCGGGGTCTACTTTTACTCCACCCGGTACAATCACATGTCCTAAAAATTTCACTGACTCTCTTGCAAAACAACTTTTCTCGCGATTCACGCGTAAGTTGTACATGACCAGCCTATCGAATACGGCGTTTAGGTCTTTTAAGTGGCCGTCGAAAGTTTCTGACAGAATTATGAGATCATCGAGGTAACTTAGTATGCAGACGTTTGCTAGGTCCTTACCGGATCTGAATCGGTCCATAAGGCGTTGGAAAGTGGCTCCAGAGTTCCGTAGGCCCATTGGCATCCTCTTGAAGCGGAAACATCCGAGTGGGCTAACAAAGGCTGTCTTGTCTCGATCGTCGGGCTCCACAGACACTTGAAAGTAGCCGGATCTGAGATCGCATGTAGTCATGTAGCTGGTGGTCTTGGCTGCGTGGAGAACGTCTTCTATTCTCGGTAGTGGGTAGCGATCGGGTTCGGTCACGGCGTTCAACTTCCTGTAGTCGACACATAGCCGGACCCCTCCGTCTTTCTTCGTCACGAGAACTACGTTTGCCGCCCAGGGAGAGTCACATTCCTCTATCACATCAGCATCTAGCAGTTTCTGGATCTCCTTTTCTAATAATTCCTTCTTACCAGGGGACATGCGGTAAGGCGGCGAGGCGATGGGTTCTTGACGTGCATCTACTTTAAGATGATGGGTGATAAACTCTGTGGGGGCGCCTTTCTTCGCGAAGCGGTCAGCCCTTCGTACCAGGAATGCGTTTAACTGTACCCTCTGGTCTGCAGTTAGTTTAGTACCTTCGTCGTCCCGAAGAGATAGACTTGCCGTCTCTACGTCCATCATGTTAATTTTTCTAGTGGTGGGTAACTCGAAGCTGGTGACGAACGGATGCCACTGGTGGGGCTCGTCGTTGAAGCACCAGCTACTCTGCGGTAAGTCCAGCAGGATACTAGCTTGAGCAATAAATTCCCGCCCTAATAGCGTCCTCGTCTGCGCGTTCGGAAATACCATGAACGTGGTAGGTATCCTACGTCCATAGAAAACGACATCGATGTCGCACTCGAGCGTTCGACGTACTTGTTGTGATCCATCAGCAAGTCCTACGCTCCGAAATGACTCTCTGAACTCTATGCCTTCTTTGACGAGCAGATCATGCAACAGGGGGCCTGCGATGGAGTGCGTAGCCCCGGTGTCCAAGATAGCCACGCCACTTCGGTCCACGATCTGGATCTCTACCATCGGCCGCGGATCGTCAGTCTCGCTAACCTGGGCAGTACAAAAATCGGTTTTACTAACAATCGGACTTGGCTCACCTTTACAGTTGCTACATCTCGACCGTACGACACCCGGCTGACCACATCCGTAGCAACGAAATTGTGCAGAATTACTGCTCGATTCACGTGCTTTTTCTTCGGTTCTACTGGGTTTTTTCCGACAGTTATCAATAGAATGCCCAAAAAGTTTGCAATATGCACACTTTGGTCGCGCCCGCTTTGGCGCGCTATTTTCGCCACCATTCACATCTGAAACGCACGCACTGTGTGATTTAGGAGAGATCACTTCTCCTTTGACCAAACGCGCGGGAACACTAGCGCGGAAAGGGTTAACGCTCGGACCTAAGTTTCGAGCCTCCGCAGTCAAAGGGTTAACGGGGCTTATCTTATCAGTAGGGAAATGGGAACTCACCTCTGCCAACGACTCCTCTACCAACCTGACTTTGGAAATTAACTGGTCCAGCCCGTCTACAGCATCGCGCGGCACACGCTTCTTCACTCTGCGATCCAGTAAGCCGTAAATAATGTCCACTTGCATGACCTCGGGAACAACGTAAGGTAATTTCGATAACAACGCGCGCACTTTGCATACGAACACGTCGGCCCTATCGTTGCACTGTTCGTTCGCGAAAATGTCCCGGAAAATTTTGTACGCGGGTCGCGGCACGCCGAACATCCCACGTAGACGCTGCAGGGCTTCGGCCCAGGACGCGACGGATGACTTCGCGCCTTGCCACCAGACGGCGGCGTCGCCGACCAGCAGCATGGGCAGGCCGCGCAGCGCGTGCTCTTCGCTCACGTTGGTGCAATCGCGGAACACCTCGATGGCGTCGATGAAGGCCTCCAGCTCGTCGGCGTCCCTTGATTTGCCGTCGTACCGCGCCGTGCACTTGGCGAAGTTTCCCGCCTTTTGCCACTGACTCGGCGTATCGACTCTCGGTGATGCGTGTGAATGCGAAGTCTGGCTCAGGAGTTGCTCAATGAGCTTATTATTGGCTTCAGCCTGACTCCTGGTGATGTTGGAGACCAGCGTATGGAGCATCTGCTCAGACATACGGATGGTAGGTGATGTTGCCCTCTCTGTCTCGGCGTCAGAGTCGCACTCCAATCCGACATCTTTCACTGCTCCGGCGTTGCGTTTCGGCGGCATGATGATGATAGGTCAGCTCACTATCCTCGCTCGAACAACACGGTGTTGCAGGTATGCGGATGGTTGTAGTCACAAACTCGAAGACGACCGGAAAAAAAGTTTGTCACTCGGCGGCGCGCACGTGCGTAAAAATGGACTCGCCCAAAAATGTGCTCTTCAAATCGGTTTTCGAGTGTTCGCACGGCACTTTCTCGCGAAATATTGTTTCTATTGTATTTCCACAATGGTTTTCCACAATGTCGAACGTTGCACTGTTACTTTAAACGTCCACATTCACTGATTTTAACTTTTTAAACCGTGCCCCGCAAGTTGGGCGTCACTGTGATAGGCAGGTATGGAGATTGATGAAAAAATGTTCTCAGGGTTACTATTTGGGCGAAAAAATGAGTTCTAGGCACGGTTGAAACTAAACAGGTATATTGTAGAAACAGGTAAACAGGTAACAAACGGTAAAACTAATAAAACAACAATTTCGGTACACTCGGTAAGTTCGCGCGTCGCGGTCACAGGCAGACTAGTGGGCAGAAGCGCACACATTTAAAACGCGAATGATCGCGCTCGGACGGTGTCGGCGGAAGTCATTGGCGCGAGAGTGAGTCCCGGTAGAATTTAAAACGACCAAACGCTTAGGTCCGAACGCTAGTGTAAGGTCGCGTTACACACAGGTAATTATAATTAATATACAATATTAGGAGATCCAAGTTTAAATAATAACGAAACAATAAACAATTCGAATACAAAGTCATAAATTTACATTGAATGCCGTAAATTAATTATAATCGGGTAGACAGGAAATAAAAACATTTTAAGCTAAATAAATGTCATTAATTGATAGCTATTTACGAAAAGTAAGTAATTTGCAAGGATAATGAAGAATTATAGTTTATAAGGTCATAAAATCATTATTTTTAATGAGTCGAGGTGTATTTAATATAATTAGGACGTTATAATAAAGACACAGTTTTAGGGCACTTTATAAGCGTTTAAAAAAAGTGCTATAAAATTTTAGACCATCGCGTTCAATTTAATTTAATTTGTTTGACGACCTCCTTAGCCGAGAGACGACCTCCGTAGCCGAGAGGCGAGCGGGCCGGACTTTAGCGTTGCGCCATCTCTGAGGTTCCGGGTTCGATCCCCGGTCGGGTCAATATGGGAAACGAACTTTTCTATATTGTCTCAGGTCTGGGTGTTGTGGTACCGTTGTTGTTTCTGATTTCTGTAACACAAGTGCTTAAGCTACTTACCGCAGAATCAGAGCAATGTATGTGATGTTGTCCAATATTTATTTATTTATAAATAAATTTCATTTTAGAACACTTGTTTACGAATTACCATTAGTTTCGGTAATGTTGTACAGTCATCGATCAATCAAATGTAAACAATTGAGTCCTTATGTCGTTTTTTTAAGGCACATTTTAGATTAAGATCGTATTCATATTACACGTGATTTTACCAACAGATGTCACGACCTGACAAATATTTTGAGTCAGCTAAAGTGATTTAGTTACTTAACACAGAGTTAGAGCAATGTATGTGATGTTGTTGGGTGCTCATTTGTAGTCATGAAAGAGACTAAGGCTTGTAAGGCATTTACTAATAACTCTACTCCTTTTTGACACATAAAGACTATTTTTTTTATAGTACTTTACGCTGTATATTTAAAGTTAAAATATTAGAAACAGATTTTTTATCTCCTCTAAACATATTCGGCAGAAGGCACTTACCGGGGGCTAACGGTTGATACAGCAGAAAAATGTCATCGCCTACGATAACTTGCGGTTAGCTCAGTTGGAAGAGCAGCACGCGTGATACGTGAAGGGCGTGGGTTCGATTCCCGCACATACATATACATAAAGACTGGTTCAGTCTTTTAGTCTTCAACCTTTAGTTGTAAGTCTTTTAACGTAAAAAGCTCAGCTGTTACTTAAACAGTTCAAAGGAAGACTTGAAAGACTAATGACTCGTCCCGCGGAGTCTAAAGTCGTAAGGCGTGTGTTGAGAATAAAAGTACTGTGATAAAAAGTAAATCGCCCTTATCACCCGAGACAATATAACGATGTAGGTTTTTTTAAATGCGTCAATGTTTCTTTTGTCTTGGGTTAAATTAAATGGTAATTAAAAAAAACTTATTGCAACCCAAACGTTTAACTATGTAGAAAGCCGCGGCGCCCTTCTATAAAAGACTTGAGTGTGTTAAAAGACTCTAGTCTTTTTAGTCTTTTAAGACGTTTCAGTCTTATACGTCAACTGACTGCGTCTTATTATCATTTGAGACTTAACAGCTAACGTCGTTTATTTAAAGCAAAGCTGTGTAAAGAGATGCTAGTCTTATTTTAAACGACTTAAAAGACTGAGTCTTATCATTACTCACTTGACATTAACGACCGATCGCTCACTATCCGTCCAATGGGGACATAGCCTTTTTTTACTGCTGTCACGTGCTTCGGTCGGATTTGAAACGAGTTAAACGCGTGTCTTCCGTTTTCGCGTTTATACGCGCTGGTACCGATGACATTTAAATTGCGCCATTAAAGTCATAGTAACAGCAGTATTGTGTACGGTCAACGCCTAAAGTGTATGTTATGTCAGATTATTTGATTTTTTTTTGTATACAGTAGGTAAAAGCTATTTATACGCGGTGTTAAGTGCCACAAATATGCCGCGAATAACTCTTATCTTTGCTGGACCATAAAGAAGTGGAACTCGTTGCCGGCTCATGTGTTTCCTCCTTCCTTTGACATGGATTCCTTCAAAAGGAGCGTGAAGAAACATCTTGCGGGCCAGTGTGGCGATGCTAACGGATAGGATATTTCGATATCAAATCCGTCGTCATCGCGATGTGGGTTCCTCTCTTGCTTACCATCAGGCTGGGAGGAGCCAATATACTGCGCTACTATAAAGAATATGGAAACCGTGAATATGGAATGACTATTTGTATGGTATTGTAGGAGATACTTTCTATGCTTCCGTTTTTTATAATTTATTTCAATCAAAATCGTCAGTTTTCCATAGAAAAATAAGATAATAAAGAGAAAATTAGTCAATTTGCACAAAATAAAGTACTGCGCATCCATTTTCCAAGATGCATGCTACGAGAAAGCCATAAGCCTTCGCTAAGGTTTTCTATGATCATTGTTTCTATGCATTTTTTTTTATATTGCACTTCAAAACTGACCTCATCCCACCTGACGTTAAGTGGTAATGAGGTCCCAGCTTAAGAGCGACAAGTACAGCATAATAAAGCTGTTACTGGACTTGTCGCCCTTACCTTGAAGGCTTGGCCCCTGCTACTAATGTAGCACCCCCCAGGAGCTCTGTAAACCTTACTCACACGCAGGAACACAACAACACAGAAGTGATTGTTATTTGGCTGCGGTCTTCTGTAAGGTGGAGGTATTTCACCAGTTGGGCTGCTCCAATAGCGAGACTAACGAAAAGCGATGAATTTTTAGATAATGATGAAATTTAAAGGGTAAATAATAAACATTACGCGTGCGAGTGTACAAAGTAAAACATCAGACTATACATTTTAGTCTTAACCGTCTTTATGTCTAAAGCATAAGGCCCAAAATAGAATTGCTAGTTTTCACCTTGACGTAATGTCGACTGTACATCGGATGTTTTTATATCATTATTAAAAAAACGTTTTTAACCACGCGATCTTTTAATGTCACTCTTACAAAAGCGGTCCGGTCACGTAACGCATTAAAAAAAAAATAACCGGTTCTGATGTCATGTACCGGCGACCTGTGTGCGTTTAATGTCAAAAGCGATTTTGGTGCGAGTTCGTGTGGTGTTCCGTCCTTGGCCCGGATCGAGTGCGTCGCCATCTTGCTGCGGCTGTCAGCGTGACGTTTGGAGGGATTTGAGGTTAGGTGGTTTTTTTTTTGTTTTTTTTTTTTAGTTTTTAAGTTGTGTTCGGACTGAGGGCTTTTGAGTTGAGCTTTCAGATAAACAGATAGACACACTTTATTGCATAAAAACATTTACAGATATTGGTTTTACAGACATATTGGAGTACAATTTAGGCGGTCTTATTGCTAGATAGCAATCTCTTTCAGACAACCTTTAGGTAGAGGAAATATTTAGTAGACATCGAGAAACGGGTGCGGCCGTGTAAAATGTTAATTGAGAATATACTAACAGAAAACATAAATACTAAAACGTTATTAATGCAAAACAAAAGAAAATATGTACATAAAAATATATAAATAAATACAAACATGATAAATGAAAAAATATATAAATAAATATTAATTTCCATAATGTAGCTTTTGTTAGTCATAATAAGGGAGCGGATTATAAATTGGTTTTTTATTATCGTCTGTTAGATTACCCAAAAATAGTAAACACGTATTTTTGCATATTCTGCGTAATCAAATAAGGAGGGCATTACATTGAATTAAATTGTCGCGTGACGTCATTGGTGGGTACATTTTGTACATGGGTCGTTCTTCTTTTTTACCGACAATAAGTTGTCCCCATTAACACGAATGTATAATTATAAAAACAAATATATGAGTACTTCAAACTATTAAAATATTCCTAATGTATGATAGATTAGGAATTATGTTATCATGTCGTAGGTACTTCTCTTAATTATTTAACTTAAGAAAAAAGTTACATCGCGTGACGGAGGTGTAAGTGGTACTATTTTTGAAGACCGTGACGGAGTTGTACATTTTGATCGATATTGTTTGCTTATAAATTAATTTGACATCATAAGATAGACCATCTGAAAAATGATTCCTCACACAACAATTTAGGCAGTATTACCAATGATTACTAATATGATATGTACATATTAAATATTGATTTATCAGTCATGTCCATTGTCGGTAAAAAAGAAGAACGACCCACATAACAGCGACAACAAGCCACAAAAGTTTAATTTTTAACATAAAAGGCTCTGTAGATCATATGACAACCATAATTTTAACCTTACTTCCTACAATTAAGGTCCAAATCCAATGAACAATTTAAACATTCTCTGCCGTATAAGGGGTTAACCCCTTGAATAACGGTACATCAACTTGCGAGAGTAAAAGCAAAACAAAACAAATATATAATTAATTAAACATTAACTATTTCCCTTGTGCACTAATAAATGCGCACGAGTTGACGGAACAAGTTTTTTAAACATAACGTTTACTTTTGTTTTTTTTTTATGATTTTTTGTGCATGTTGTGTTGTTTTTACTCTGTGTCGACATGAGTGATTTGTTTTTTTCTTCAATTTCCTTTAGCCATTAGCTTTTTTTTCCAGCCAGTGTGTCATGTCGATGAAACTCGGGTGTTTGTCGGTTTTTTGTGTCGAGTTTTTGTGCAGATGTAATGCCATGTTCACACGTCTGTTTGAATACGGATGACAGGTTATTCGCGCATTTCAATTAATAAAACATTTAGAACAATTATTAAATGGAATATGATGTATGTGAACTTAATAATTTTATTACAGAATTGGTGTACTAAACAACGCTCCATACGTAATGCATGATTAGCCGATCAATAACATCGATCCTACATCGCGATATCGGAGTTATCGTCGCCCAGTGGCGGATTTCACTTTAGCCGCCAGTAGGCTATTCTAATTTTGCAAAACGAATACCTACATTTCTAATAAGATTTAGGTATTTATTTTTTTATATTTCAGTTCAGTTTCAAAAAAAAAATTTGTGCCCCCTAAAATCTGCCGCCCTAGGCTCCAGCCTACTCAGCCTTCTGGTAAATCCGCCACTGTCGTCGCCACTGGGCCTTGGTCCCCGAGCAGATACCTAGCACCTAGCTCGGCGGAAGTACTTCCACTTTTAGTAAAGGAACATACGTTCCTTACAATACAAATATTTCAATAAATGTGAAAGTAACTCTGTCTGTTTATCTGTCCGGATTTCACGCCTACTACTACTGAACCAATTTTGATGAGATTTGGTGTAGGTCCACATTGAACCTCTAGAACGGACATAAGCTAGTTTTTGTTTTGAAAATAAAGGGTTATATGGGAAAATTATTATTTTTTAAGCTAGAGATATGAAATTTGGCACAAACATAGCTCGCAACTTGAATTAAAATCCAATATTTGAAAAACCATCCGGTCTGGTTACCGATAGTAATAAATTATACGAGGCGTAAGTTAAAAACGACCGACAGACAACTAATGACAGCTGATATGGAAAGTAAATTATAGAACGGTATTAACGACTCTAGTCGGTTGGAGGAAAACGTAATTTTTGACACAATATTGGAATCGGGCAATACTGAACCGTTTTTTTTAGTATTCATTAAACCGTATCGTGTTGTAAGGGCTTAATCTTTTTGCTTCAACTTTTTGCGTTCAACGGCGTTTATATGAATGATTAGTCGATATTATTTAATCGACTTGTTGGGTATTCCATTACATTTTCTTGATTGTATAGGTTTTATTTTTATTTGTAGCCTTTGTAGATACGTGAATTGGGATTTTTGTTGTTTCATATGCGTTCTCTTATTTATTGTTTTCCTTCACGGTAAAATGTGGTAGGTGTTCCGAATTTAATTAATAACTTTTGTCTACCTTAGAAGTTTCGTAAAGGAATTCCTATGAATATTATAAACTTGAAAGCTTGTAAGAATGTATGGGATGTATGTTACATTACTCTTAGGTAAACATAAAATCTAATGAACGGAAATAGATTAAATGAGGAAGGTAGAAAGTTTAACATATAGGGCAACAATTTCATATAAATAATGTGAATATATCGATTTTTATAGTGCTTTGCGTCGCACTAGCGAACTTTAAATATTAAAAAAAGAAGAAGAAGAAGAGCATCAAGCGTGATACGTGAAGGTCGTGGGTTCGATTCCTGCACCGCTAGGGAGAACACATTTTTCTGTTTCATTAAAATATTTAATGTGAATAATGTCGCGGTAATAAGTAATAGCAGTAACTTAACAATCAGAACGTAAAGGAATCATTAGTAAGGCAATAAAATGATCTCATGATTACACCGACCTAGACCAGATATAATAAATGATAGTTAACAATTTATTATTTTCCTTGTATTTTACTTACTACATCAGTCTGACTAAATATATTATTTAACTACTGTAAGATCATACTAGTATAGTATACTAACATAGTTCTAAACATATTCGGCAGAGGGCACTTGCCGAAGGCTAACGGTTGATACAGCAGAAAAATTTCATCGCCTACGATAACTTGCGGTTAGCTCAGTTGGTAAGAGCAGCACGCGCGATACGTGAAGGTCGTGGGTTCAAGTCCCGCACCGCAAGCGGAGATTAACCTTTTCTGTTTCTTTAAAATATTTAAGAGTTTTTTTTTATATCACACTTCAAGATTGACCTCATCCCACCTGATGTTAAGTGGAAATGAGGTCCTAGCTTAAGGGCGACAAGTAGAACATAATAAAGCTGTTACTGGACTTGTCGCCCTTACCTTAAAGGCTTAACTCCTATTACTAATGTAGCACCCCCCAGGAGCTCTGTAAACCTTACTCACACGCAGGAACACAACAACACGTTATTTGGCTGCGGTCTTCTGTGAGGTGGAGGTATTTCACCATTCGGGCTGTTCCAGCTCGAGCGATCAATCGCTATGCCCCACCTCTCTTAAAGTTTGCTAGTTCGTATAAAAAATATAAAAATCGACTACTGGTTGAAATTGAAAACATATTTTGTCGGATAGTCCATTTATCGAGGAAGGCTTTAGGCTATATAACATCACGCGACCAATAGCAGCGAAGAATCAGTGGATAATGTGGAAAAGAACGTAGATGACCACTGGTTTAAGAAAAGACACACAGAAAGAAACATTTATGACTTAAAGACATCACAACACAGCCATATAAGTGTCAGTCATCACAGCACACAGCTAGAGAGGTAGGGCATAGCTATTGATCGCTCGAACTGGAGCAGCTCGACTGGTGAAACACCTCCACCTTACAGAAGACCGCAGCCAAATGACAATCACTTCTGTGTTGTTGTGTTCCTGCGTGTGAGTAAGGTTTCTAGAGCTCCTGGGGGGTGCTATTTTAGTAGCAGTGGTCAACCTAAGCCTTCAAGGTAACGGCGACAAGTCACGTAACAGATTTGTTATGCTATACTTGTCGCCTTATTACCACTAAACATCAGGTGGGATGAGGACAATCTTGAAGTGTAATATGTAAAAAAAAATAAACACACATAACATTGAAGACAGAAAACTAAGTAAAATAAAAACCTTCTGTTTAGTATTATTATTGTCAGTTGCCAAATACTCTCGTATGTTTAACAAGCCGTATCTAAGTACAATGTTATTGCTATGAAATATTTTTTGCCCATTCATAAATATGCATGAATGTGTCCATTGCTTCTGCCAAATCGGTTGTTGAACTATGCTTGCAATTAAGTTTTTGTTAATAGAGATGTGAGGGCAAAGATTTATCGCTCTATTATTAAATACTTGTTAGGCGTCTTGACTGCTCTCTGGCTCATTTAAATCTTCATTAACTGTTACGATTGGTTATGAAAAAACATCGACAATACAGCTTTCACGTTGCTCTTAGTTTAATTACGAAAGGAGTCGAATAATGCTGTTGTATGTATGTATTTGATACAAGTTTTTTAGTTGCCCTTATAACTATGATTTTCAACTAATGTTATTAATCTTATGACGATATCACTACATAGTATAAAACAAAGTCGCTTTTTCTCTCCCTATATCCCTTTGTACGCTTAAATCTTTTAAACTACGGAACGGATTTAGATGCGGTTTTTTTAAATAGATTTTAATGCTGTTTTTGATTTGCAATAAATAATAGAAAAGCCAATATTTCTGAAATCGGTGCGAAGCCGGAGCGGGTCGCTAGTAACTTATAAAGAATTGGAGCCAGGATAGCTCCCTTAGGAACTCCTTTTGTATAATAGAGGTCTCTTACTCATCTCAGCTCGTTATAACATTTGGTGCGGGGTATATTTCACTGTAATTCATTAAGAATTGAGTCTGTGGTTTTTATCAACAGATGGAATTTTTTCTAAAGCATAACAACTTTAATTTAGTTGTGTGGTCAATGTTTTAAGATTATGTTTTAGCGTTTTGTTTGTAAGTTGAGACAATAAATGTTTTCTTTCTTTCAAATAAACTATATCTATTCTATCGATCTATAAGCTTAGGTATGACTTACCTGGCTTCTCGTTTTCTTCGACGTCGAAACGCAGTAGAGCCCTGGCGCCTAC
This sequence comes from Glyphodes pyloalis, assembly GCA_037074685.1. Taxonomy (NCBI): domain Eukaryota; kingdom Metazoa; phylum Arthropoda; class Insecta; order Lepidoptera; family Crambidae; genus Glyphodes; species Glyphodes pyloalis. The sequence continues at coordinate 2,732,656 of JAYKKO010000034.1, read as the reverse complement.
GCATAGACGATAGTCGCAACCGTCACATCGGACACTCAGGTGCCAAACGCCCACCATTGCGGAGTCAGACTTTGGAGTGGTGGCTGGTATCACAGATAACCTGTAATGGACGTGATGATTAGATAATGTACTTCGACTTGCTAAGCGCATACTGATGAACAGTGTTTGAAATGATAAAGAGGAGGATGTGTCGAAAAATTTGTTTGGAGTAACAAAGAATATTGGAGAATATCACATACATTGCTCTGATTCTGTGTTTAGTAGCTTAAGCACTTGTGCTATAGAAATCAGAAACAACGGTACCACAACACCCAGACCCGAGACAATATAGAAAAGTTCGTTTCCCATATTGACCCGACTGTTTTTTTTAATAAGTGAGCCATTTGGGCTTGGCAACTTGTGGCTCAGTATTTCTGTCGCCCAAATTAATAACAAGGTGCCTGTAAAACTATTTCTCATCTTTATGTGTAAAAGGAAGTCGTGTTAGTTACACTATTTATAACTCAAGAATGGCTGGACCGATTTGGCTGAAAATTTATGGGGAGGTAGTTTAGAACTTATCTATTATTATTATTTTTGAAGTCTGCTCATTTATTGTCTCTGAGGCGAAACGAAGTTCGCCGGGACCGCTAGTTTAAAATAAGCAATTAAAGATACTTACATGTCATTCTCCATATTAACTCCAGGGAAGACCAGTAAGACATCTCTTGGTAAAAGTCCCTGGGTCCTGGATGATTTTGAGAACGAAGCCACTGATGATAAGTTGTATAGGTCTATTTGAGGTGCTGTGAAACAAAAAAGTGGTTGGGTATAATAAATTCCATTGCAGCAATCGATTGCAATAGGCGTAGTCAATAGTCAAATCATTTTATTCATAAAGATTAAACTTTAAGTCCTACAGCATTATTGAATAATCCTACAGTATTTTCAATTAATCTATACGAATATTATAAAGAGGAAAGATTTGTATGTTTGTTTGTAATGAATAGGCTCCGAAACTTCTGGACCGATTACAAAAATTCTTTCACCGTTGGAAAGCTACACTATCCTTGGGTGACATAGGCTAGGGATCCTTACTATCCCCCCCACTGGGTTCCGCATCTTGTCGCGATGGGGGGGCTCAGTAACCCTGTGGTCCGGGACGTTGAGGCTGGCCTTGTCACCCAGCCTCCAATACCGCACAGGGTGAAGCCAAGACGGATCCCGAGCTGGGCTGCGGAGAGAAGGTGGCTCTCTGCGGCAAGCCCGCAAGGGCAGAGGTGGATCGCGGAGGAAGAGGAGGACCTCGGTGTTTCGTTGCCGGCCTCCCTGTCCTCCGCGACCCGGCAGTGGCGCGCTGCCGCGCGAGGCGCGAATCGCGTCGTGGTGGGGTCGCGGAGGAAGAGGAGGATACGGTATTACGTTTGCCGGTCTCCCTATCCTCCGCGACCGGTGGGTCTCGGGACTTCATCTGGCTCTCGGAGGGAGAGCTGGATTGAGAGTCTCGGTGTCCACAGAGGCGGTAGGCAGCGGAGCCGCACAGCAGATCCGCTGCTGGGACCGGAGATGCCAGGCGTGGGGTAAGCCTGGCGTCCGTTACCTCGGTCCCGAGGGGGTGGGGCGTGTCAGGTGGCCTGACACGCTCCAGCTGCGTATTTGCGCGGCGAGATGGGCCGCTTGGCGGTAGGCGCTGTGGGGGAGCCTGTGTAGAATCGCAAGGAATCCCGACTCCCCCACAATTGCGCAGCGTTGGCCACCGAGGGGGTTTTAGTCGGTGCGAGCCCGACACACCACTCTCTGTTCCCCACTGAGAGTGACGGTGCGGTAGGCATTTCCCCCTCGACAAAAAAAAAAAAAAAAAAAAAAAAAAAAAAAAAAAAAAAAGGGATCCTTACTATCCGCCGGCGGTGTTGTGGAAGTCAAGGTTTATCCGATCTCCCACAGCATCGCCACTAAGGCGATGGAGGTCCAACCGGGGGGTTTTAGTGGGTAGTCCTGCCCTTTTCAGGGCAGGGAGTTCCACACACGCCGTCACCCTCCCTCGGGGTGACGGTACGGTGCATCAACGCATTTCCCCCCGAAAAAAAAAAAAAAAGTGATCCTTACTAAAACTCAAATAATGTAACCCAAGGTGACCTGAAAAATTCCTTACATCGCGTGCGCTGCGAAAACTATAGATGATAGAACAAAATCATGTACGACTTTGCAGAACTTGTCTAAATATTATAGTTATGTCACAGTAAGCGGTTTTTTAATCTAAACATTTAATTAATATGCCGCCGCTTGAAAAGGCTCTTTTCTGTACCTTGGTATTAATCCTTATCAAAATAAATTACTTTATATTTAAGACGGCTTCAATACCTTTATATAACTTTTTGAATTATTCAATTCGGACATTTCATTTGGAAGATATCATGAGTTTAAAAATGCAAGTATTAGAAAAAAGCCGCGTGGTTGCCGCTCACCGCACTCAGCTAGCCAGTATGCGATGTAGGCTCCATGTAAGCGTCATTTGGGGACGGGAGGAATAAAAAATATTGACTTTATATTTGTATGCACAAATAAATCACTTCATTTACCACAAAGTTTGAGAGGCACTTCAACCTAAATAACAATTATCTGATTAAAGTCCATACAATCATAACGCTTCGGTTTCCCCGCATAACCTTTGGTAGTAATAATAAGACTTCAACTCATACGCTAATGGTGATGCCTCGATTTAACTGTCATATTTAAAAATGGTTTTCCGCAATTCAAACGCGCGTTGATACAGTCAACAACACATCAAGATAAACTTAGAGTTCAAAATTAGTTCTTATGTGCACAAGATAAGGACCGTGTGAAGTCCGAAGTGTGTCTGATGTAGTTTGACGGTTAATTCGAGCAATCATCTTGTGACAAGCAAAAAATCAAAGTGTCAACGCATAGCGACGTGATTATTTTGTAGTTGCATTGTTGAGCGTTGTGGGAAACTCTTTCTTCATCTGTTGTAATTAGGGATGATGACTAGGGTAAAAACAATAATTATATTAAGCCTGTTCAGCTAGGTTTACAAAAGAGAGGTAGGGCATATCGATTTATCGCTCGAACTGGAGCAGCCCGACGGGTGATACACCTCCTAGATGCTACTAATGTAGTATCCAGGAGTTCTGGAAATCTTAGTCACACGCAGGAACACAACAACACAGAAGTGATTGTTATTTTTATATTAGACGACCTTCGTAGCCGAGAGGCGAGCGGGCCTGACTTTGGCGAGCGCCATCTCTGAGGTTCCGGGTTCGATCCCCGGTCGGGTCCCCGGTGTTGTGGTACCGTCGTTGTTTCTGATTTCCGTAACACAAGTGCTTAAGCTACTTACCACAGAATCAGAGCAATGTATGTGATGTTGTCCAATATTTATTATTATTATTTATTTATTTGGCTGCGGTCTTCTGCAAGGTGGGGGTATTTCACCTTAAATTAAAGTTAGTAAGTTATTAGGGTTCGTGAATACTTCTTCTCTCTCGCTAACAAGTAATGATAGTCATGAATTTGTCAATTGCTGAACCAATTTATTTTATTTATTTTCTAAATTTATAGTTATGTATATGTTTTTATATAAAAAATAACAATATTATGTAAATCTAAGTATACCTTCATATTTTACATATATATTCTATTTAATTTAAATAGTAGGTGTGTATATCATCATTGTATATTTATAAGATACCATAATGTTATTTTTAATGCTTAATTAATTGTTGTTTATAATGATTTCTTTTTTTTTTCTCCACTATTGCCGCACCCATATACAAACTATCTGCATAACCCAAGGGTTGACTGGTAGAGAATGCCCCTAGCATTAAGTCCACCTGTTGTAGATTTATGTGCAATGAAGTTTTTAAATAAATAAATAACAGATGAAGAAAGAGTTTCCCACAACACTCAATAATACAACTATAGTATAGTTGCATTATTGTGATTGTTATATGTATAGTAACTATATAGTTGTCTAATGATGTCCGAAAAAAAATCAGTTTTCAATGAATTACGATTTGTTACTAATTAATCACAAATCCACTTACCATCATTTGGGGGGTACAGTACAGCGTGATCCACTGCTCCCTCTATGTAGACCCTCAAAGCTGATACCCCGTTCTCGACCGGTACCCCCAAAGAGAGAGCCTCCGCTCCCCCCCTCCGCACCAGTAGAGTCTGGAAGTTAGAAACATTTAGGTGGTATTCATGGTATTATCCACGGCAAACAGCGGAACTTTTGATGTATCCCTGGGTATCCCATATTGACATCACATATTTTGATTTTTTTTTACATTACACTTCAAGATTGACCTCATCCCACCTGATGTTAAGTGGTAATGAGGTCCTAGCTTAAGGGCCACAAGTACATAATAAATCTGTTACTGTACTTGTCGCCTTCACCTTGAAGGCTTGACCCTTGCTACTAATGTAGCACCCCCCAGGAGCTCTGGAAACCTTACTCACGCGCAGGAATTCAACAACACCGAAGTGATTGTTATTTGGCTGCGGTCTTCTGTAAGGTGGAGATATTTCACCAGTGGGTCTGCTCCAGTTTGAGCGATAAATCGCTATGCCCTACCACTCTTATGTAAAAATACGTTGGGTACTAAAATCCCCTTAATCAGAAGGGGATTTAGGCCGAGGGAAGCGACGGTGTGTGTTAATCTCCCTGCCCTAGAGGCAAGAATACCCACTAAATCTTCCCAATAGACCTTTTAGCATTGCACAGCATGCCGTAAGGACAATCGGAGGAATGGCTCTAACTAAAAGGCCCCGTCATTTCCGTCCGGACTGCTTGAAGAATTAGTAAGTACGCAATTTGAAAAGTTTACTTCCAGAGGTCCCCTTTAGCCGAATAGACGTTAAGGCGACAACGGGAATAAATATAAAATAAATTTAATCACGTCCCGCTGTCCCCGTGACGAGGATACGGCATATGGGGACAGCGGGAATAAACGATGTTTGAGGCCCGTTTTCCACCAAAGCAGAGAGGAGAGGAGACGGGAGGAGATGTATTTGAATAAAATAACGAAATCTGATTGGTTTATTCAAATACACGGGAGGACCGTCTCGATGTACGACGATTGCCGTTCCACCTAATAGATGTGGGGTGCCTAAGGGATCACCCGATTGTTTTCGGATAAAGAGGATAGCTTACCCTAAAAGTTTGATAACCATTTGAACTGCATATAAACTCCTCAGAAAGACTTACTTCAAACTTCTCAGTCTCCATTTGTGAGTTGACTCTTCCTCGTCTCTTCTGCATCATGATTCCCATTGGATCCCACTCTTGCAGTTCAGCTTCTGAAGCCATGTTGCTGTCCATGTCCTGTAATTTTAACCCCTGATTTATTCGAATCTCGACCAGATCAAATAAGGATACGTACATTTTGTTAATTGGTGTGAGTCTGGGTGGGCTAGAGCGATGCTGCCTTTTTTTATAAGGTTCAGTTGATTGTCTGATGCATTTATCCTGCTACTATTAAAACGCGAAAGAATGAATGTGTTTTTGTTACTATTTCACGCAAAACTCACCATGACTTGTAAAGAGTACGGGAGCAAGTCTCCCTGTGTGTGCCTGGATACGTTCCTCAACTCCTGAAGGTCCATCTCTTGTTCCTCTGTCGGGTCGTTGGACTGAGTCCAGATTGTGTATACCTGTCAACAATTGTTTAGTTATATTTTATAAATGTTTAATTGTGCTACACGCCGCACACACACATTCAATATTTAATAAAAATAGAATAATTTAATCTCCTCTTGGGGCTTGAACTCACGACTAATCTTGGACAGCTGTCGCCGTCGCGTTGTTCGCCGGGACAGCTAGTAAGTATATAAAACACCGCAAGGGGTGATGAAAAAAGGACGTCATGTTCGATTCGTACGTTTCTCATTCGAAGTGTGACAAAATGTATTTGTGAAATGATGGGACATTCTGTCAATTTGTATGACTTGTGACATAATGTTACTTGAACAAGAAATTAATTGAATTGGATCGCCTTCACAAGATCGAACCGCCCTCCCGAATCAGTCAGCCAGCGAACTTTTGAATGTTTTAACGCTCATGTAGATTAACCTGATTTTCCTTACCTTGAGCCTTTTCTCGACTAGAGCCCTCAGGGCTAGTGGTAGCCTCTGAGGGTCGCCAGCTCCCTTGTCCGTGACCACGAAGAGTGCGCTGTCATAAGGTACCAGCTTGGCTGCTGACGCCAATGCTCTCATGGTGCCATCGTTGCCGGCGTCGGCATTTACGCCCTGTAAAAGTTATTAAGCCTTTTATGCAGTTCGTTGAATAGAGATGAAAGAAACTTTCAATGGTGGCATTACCCCCCCCCCCCTACTTTCTAACAAAAAGTAGCCTATGTCCGTTCTTGAGGTTCAACGTATACCTATGCCAAATTTCATCAAAATCGGTTGAGAGGTTTAAGCGGGAAAGCGTAACAGACAGACTGACAGACAGAATTACTTTCGCATTTATGATATTAGTAGGGACACTTTCCTTTTTATTACATTTGGACATAAGTTTAAGTTGAAGAATGATTTGAAATTGGCAATAAATTTATGCCAATGTTACACAGAGTGAATGTAGCTTTCCAATGGTGAAAGAATTCATGTAATAGCTTATGCCCCGTTCCAATATATGAAAAACAATCCGTTCCAGTTACGTATTGTAATGTTACGAGCTTCGGGTTCGTGACAATAAAAACAGCCGATAAAAATTACCAAAAGTCACACTTTAATTGAACGCCACTAATTACAACCTTAAAACGCACTGATTAAAACAACAATCGCTCCCAAGTCGCACTTCAAAATCGCTTTCGAAGTAATCACTTGTATCGCTAATTCAATACTGTCCCGGTCGCGGCCAATTCCGGCCTTTTATATTGCCGCGGCCGTTCCCGAACCTTCCAACGCAGAAACATCCGGAACATTCGCGCGCAGTCCGGCCTTGACCGAGCGTACGGCCATAGTTCTAGTAAGTTCTGGCGTACGCGTCTCGACTCTCTGAAGTCCCGCCTTTCCAAACTAGATGGCGCTGTTTACTAGGACACCATCGATCGTGGCGCGTAACAGTAATAAATTATACGAGACTAGCTTTTGCCCGCGACTTCGTCCGCGTGGCGTGTTATTGTGTCATTTCAGTATTTTTCTCGGTGTGTGTCGAATGTAAATAATAATGAATGTTGCATTCAAAAATTTTAAAAAGTTTTTTTTTTTTTTGAGAAAATACATTAAAAAACAACATAACAATTATTCTGAATCTGGCGTTAGTGCAGTATTTTTTCATGAAAAAGATGTTTCCCATTCCCATGAAGCTGTACATTTGCTAAGATACCCATATACTAAAAAATTTCAAGCCTCTAACTCGCGGTACAAAAGTTTTTCCCGCTATTCCCGTTCCCATGGGAATTTTGGAAAATCCAATCATGACTTAACTTTGCATTCACTAAGGTATATGCATGTCAAATTTCAATCATCTAACTTACGCGGTTTAGATTTTTTCATACAAAAGTTTTTTCCCGCTAACTCCCGTTCCCGTAGGAATTTCTCAAAATACAGCCATAACTAAACTTTATATTTACTAAGGTACCTGCATGCCAAATTTCAAGCGTCTAACTTAAGCGGTTTAGATTTTTCATACAAAAGGATTTTCCCGCTAATTCCCGTTCCCGTGGGAATTTCGGGAATTCCTTTCTTAGTGCACCCCTACGGTACCTAAGCTACGTCCCTTCCAAATTTCAAGTGCCTACGTTTAGCCGTTTGGGCTGTGCGTTGATATGTCAGTCAGTCAGTCAGTCAGTTTCTCCTTTTATATATATAGATGTAAGCTAATAACAACTGATAGACGACTGATGACAGCTGGTATGGAAAGAAAATTATGGAACGGTAATAACTAACGACTCAAAGTCGGTCGGAGAAAAACGGATAGTAACTTTTGACAAGTTACGTATCGTAAAATATTGGAAACGGGAAATAGTAGTTTTTTAGTTTATTCATTATAAATATACAAAAATACAAATATTTCCTCTTTGTAATATTAGTGTACATTGAGTGTAGAAATATCTAGGCTTAAAAAACTAACTCGATTTTTTATAGTAGGTACTTTACGCCGTACTAGCGAACTTTAAATATTAGAAACAGAAAAATTGTATCTCCCCTTGCGGTGCGGGAATCGAACCCACGACTTTCAAGCATCACGCGTGTTGCTCATATTAAAAAAAACAAACTGTTGCGAATGTGTCTCATTCAACATTTTTCAAGTTAATAAATGCTTTCTTCCTTATATCGTTGGCAAAAGAATCAAAATTGAACTTCAAGAGAGCTATTTGCTTGACCGTAGAGTAAGCTACGCATTACTAATCGCCCAATTATTCATGTTCTAGAGTCTGTTGTCAGTCTGTTTGTAAAATATTTATTTAAAAAAATCTCGACCGTGAAGTTTTGGGGAAAACCCGAATAGATGTTCCTGCTTCCGCAATAAATCGTTTTAAAAGATATGGATCTTTTGTTTATGGTGAAGGTTGGATTTGTGAAGAATTTACAGACCGCATGTATTACTTTAATGAACACTAGCTGTCCCGGCGAAATTCGTAACGCCTATTTTTTTAGTTTCTAACCTTTTAAACCTTCCCTGGACCTCCACAATTGGCTACTTGACAGTGTTAACAATAAAACATGAAAAGTGTTAGATATGTTAGCTTATTAGTAAAGTAATAATTTTACATTTTTATTTTTTAATTAAAAGCATAGTTAGTATTTTATTTTTTCAAATAATTTTTTCTTTTTTTATCTGTGGAACAAAAGAACCGAAACGGAAACCACCATTGCAATTCGAAAATGACAGCTGTCGGCGAAAATTATTTATTTTAATGTGGCGAAACAATGATTATTTTACCGATTAAATTGAATTATTGTCTCTCTAATCGTATCAAGAATTTATTGAAACATTTTCCGTTTATCTAAATTAAGTAGTTCCTATACGTATCGGTTCGTTGTCTAGGACGTTGACGACATAATTGCAACAGTGACGTGACTTGGCGTTTGCGCGCGCTTTTTAAATGTGTTACACAAAATCTTATTTTTCTCTGATTATTTACATTTTTTCCAGATAAATCGAATTGCTTGGGATATAAAATGAACGGGCGCACATTTTACAATACTTTTTCAAAAACTGTCAAGTAGCCAATTATTTCAGAACCAAGATTAGCCAAATCGGTCTAGCTGTTCTCGAGTTTTAGCGAGACTAACGAACAGCGATTCATTTTTATATAAGATTTACGATCTCTGATTTCCACGCGTACTTAATTGGGATCCCCCTAAGATTATCCCCGTGTCTAGCAACATTAAGGCTGAATTAAGAGAGGTAGGGCATAGCGATTTATCGCTCGAACTGGAGCAGTCCGACTGGTGAAATACCTCCACCTTACAGAAGACCGCCGCCAAATAACAATCACTTCTCGTGTTGTTGTGTTTCTACGTGTGAGTTAGGTTAGAGAGCTCCTGGGGGTGCTACGTTAGTAGCAGGGGTCAAGCCTTCAAGGTAAGGGTGACAAGTCCAGTAACAGATTTATTATGCTGTATTTAAACTAGGACCTCATTACCACTTAACATCAGGTGGGATGAGGTCAATCTTGAAGTGCAACATTAAAAAAAATACAATTCGATTTATGAAGACCCCACGAGTGCAGGTATTCCAGTGGAAGATATATTTAAATGCGGCTCTACCCTTTTTCTTCCCTAGATTCCCCACGTGACGTGCCTAAGATCCCTCGAGGGAGTAACATTTCCACTTGAGATCTGATGAGATCCGCCTCGACCCCTTTCCTTCTCTGAATACCCACATAATAAATTGACGCCCTCAAGATAAACTCTGTGTCTAGCAGCATAAAGGCTAAATTCGATTTATGAAGACCCCTCGAGAATATGCACCCTGGCGCAAGATATATTGAAATGCGATTCTACCCTTTGGGGAATCCCCACGCAATTAATTTACGTGCCCAAGTTCCCTGTGTCCAGCTTATACCTCGTGAGGAACACTACCGCTTGAGGTCTGATGAGATTTAGCTCAACCTCTTTTTTTCTCTGAATACTCCACTTAATAACTTGCCACCCTCAAGATATGCCCTGTGTCTAGCAGTATAAAGGCTGTATTCGTTTGAGCTCTTACCTGGTATTTGAGGAGTAGCTTCGACAATGCTTCGGATACGGCTCGGTCCCCGCTGCCGGTGCTGCTAGGTTGGAGGTTGTGACGGGATCTCCAGTTTATTCCTGGGGGATATATATATTAGACAACATCACATACATTGATCTGATTCTGTGGTGAGCAGCTTAAGCACTTGTGTTACGGAATTCAGAAACAACGACGGCACCACATCACCCAGACCCGAGACAATATAGAAAAGTTCGTTTCCTATATTGACCCGACCGGGGATCGAACCCGAGACCTCAGAGATAGCGCATATAAGATACTTTTTATTCCGAAACTAGCGGTCCCGGCGAACTTCGTTTCGCCTTAGAGGATTGTCCCGCTTTTCTGTTGAAATTTTTCCTGAATTTGCTTTGCTATAAACCTCACGGAGTCCGAGACCTTTCCAACAAATGCAAAACCATGGGAATCGGTTCGTGCGTTCTGGAGTTATAGCGTCAGGAAGGAAAACCCGACTTATTTTTATATAGTAGTTTATTTGAATGATGGTCTTCATTATAATAGCTTTAACAGAGTAATGTAAACGAATTTAATCTCGCGTGTTAGATAGATAGATAGATACACTTTATTGCACAGAAGATTCATAGAAATTGGTTTTACAGACATATTTAAGTACAATATAGGCGGTCTTATTGCTAGAGAGCAATCTCTTCCAGGCAGCCTTTAGGTAGAGGAAATAGACATCGAGAAACGGGTACAGCCGTGAAAAATGTTTGAGAAAAATACTAACAGAAAATTTCAATATAAATACCATAACAAGATAAAAATATAAAAAAAATACGTAAAGATTATGAAAACTATAATAAATAAATAAATACCCATATAATAAATAAATATTTAAATTTCCATAAAGTATTTATGATATAAACAAATAGAAATAATATATGAAGTTAAATTAATTACCAACAAAGCTTAGCATTATTTAAATACTTTGATAAAGGATACAAGTTCGGATTTAGTATGTGTTTGTGCACAAGGCAAGGTGATATTTTAAGTTTGCTTTTAAAACGAAACAGGAAAATTCCTTTGGATTTTCGTCTTATTAAAAAATAATATTCCAGCTACACGCTGTGTGTTTAATCATAAATTCGCAAAAACTGTACAAATAACAATCACTTCTGTGTTGTTGTGTTCCTGCGTGTGAGTAAGGTTTCCAGAGCTCCTGGGGGGTGCTACATTAGTAGCAGGGGTCAAGCCTTCAAGGTAAGGGCGACAAGTCTAGTAACAGATTTTTAAGGCTGTACTTATCGCCCTTAAGCTAGTACCTCACCACTTAACATGAGGTGGGATAAGGTCAATCTTGAAGTGAAATATTAAAAAAAAAAGAATAAGTGACGTTAAGCTAAATTTTAACGCAATGTATTTTAGTAAATTTTAGTTTACCTGGTAAAAGAAAAGGCGTCCTATACTTTCTGGACTAACTGTTGGACCAAGTGTACATTTATAGACATCTACCCTTATATGGGGTCTGGTTGATTATGATTACATTAGCACCAAACAATTTATACAATAAACATCGAGAGTGTCCAGAACATACATACATTGGACAAAAGCACTTGTGTTACACAAATCAGAAACAACGACGGTACCACAACACCCAGACCTGAGACAATATAGAAAAATTTGTTTCCCGTATTGACCCGACCGGGGATCGAACCCAGAACTTCAGAGATGTCGCGACGCCAAAGTCCGGCACGCTCGCCTCTCGGCTACGGAGGTCGTAAACATATCTGTACACAATAATTTAACTTTCTGTATCTACAAGTAGTATGTTATATAGAGCGTGACAGAATACGTTTTACATAACGAATTTACATTCACCAAGTATCAAGGTCGACACTATATCTGCACTATGACTTTTACAATTGGTTAGATTCGGGCGTGAAATTGACTGTTTATTGAATATACCTCAAGTTAAGGTGCGCATGCCGCGGTCCAGTGGTGGATGGGTGACCGTGCTGATCGAGATTGAGTCTAGCAGTGTTGTGCTTAAATCGCTTAGTTTAATCAGATACTGTTTGTGACCTACACTTGAGAAAACTAACTATCAACCAACGGGGTTGATTACTCCCTTGATGATTTTTGAAAATATCTATAATTTATACTAGCGGTCTCGGCGAACTTCGTTTCGCCTTAGAGGATTTTCCCGCGCAATTTTACCAAGGATCCCCAATTTGGTAGCCTATGTCAAATTGGAAGAATGTAGCATTCTATTGGTGAAAGAATTGTTTAAATCGGCCCAGTACTTTTTGAGCCTATTCATTACAAACATACAAAAATAGGTACAAATCTTTCCTCTTTATAATATGATATGTAATGGTATGATGTATTTCACGCTTTTCGATGAAACACTTGAATAGGTACTGAATTTTATTCGTACAACTATAAAATGGCAAAGTTGACGGGTCGCTGGTTACGATATAAAATGACAATTATTTTTTTTTTTACATTTTTTTTGTGAAGTGGTATCGTGGATGTATTTGCCCTGGGCCTCAAACGGTATAGTAACGCCACTCCTGTCATGGACCTCTAGGATTCCGCTGGCCACAGTTTTAGAAACATATCTTCTAATACCCGGTTGCAATATGTCACGTGTGTCAAAAATGACTTATCTGTTTTTCTCCAAAACTCAAACTCAAACTCAAATATTTCTTTATTCAAGTAGGTTACATGTAACACTTTTAAATAGTCATTGAATACAATGCAAAGTGATTCTTCCGGTTCGGAACCTATATCTACCGAGAAAACACCGGTAAAAAACTCAGCAGATAAGTTACAGTAGCAGTATCTAACTTATAGCTATGTGTAGAACAGTTTGGACCAAGTCATATAGTTTTATTTTGATGAGTGAAAAAAGCATGAAGTATTATTTTATTTTAAGAGGTAAGCTGGAGCAGACCAGTCCCCAAAGGTGGCGCCTGTTCACAAGCATGACGTATGTGCCAGCCATCGCTTCAACAACTCCAATCGACTACGAGTCGTTAACATTGTTCCATAATTTACTTTCCATATCAGCTGTCATCAGTCGTTTTTAGCTTACGCCTCGTATTATTTATAACTATCCGTTACTAGAACGTTTTTCATATTCATATTGGAACTGGGCATAAATGTCTCGTTGAAACGAAAACTTCACACAAATCTTGTCGCTCGTAACTCATCTTTTAAATCGTTGTCAACATAGCAGTTGCCATTTTGAATGACAATTAGCACTAATTTGATATGCTTATTTATTATTCAAAACGTTTTATTGTTAACTCTCGACAGCTGTTGACAACATGTCTGCTTGATTGTGGTTGTACTTGCGAGCAAATATATTGGCGTGTTGAATTTTTATAATCTACTATATAAAAATATGTCGGGTTTTCCTTTCTGACGCTATAACTCCAGAACGCACGAACCGATTACCACGGTTTTTTATTCGTTGGAAATGTCTCGGACTCCGTGAGGTTTATAACAAAGAAAATTCAGGAAAACTTTCAACAGAAAAGCGATAAAATCCTCTAAGGCTAAACGAAGTTCGCCGGGCCGCTAAAATTTGTTTTTTATTCCGTGTATTAGATTGTCCAAAATTATGGGACACGGATTCTTGCATTTTCCACTTAATCAAAAAATAACGACGATACATTAAATTGAAATGTCGCGTGACGTCATCAGTGGGTACATTCGCACCTTCGGTAGAACAAGAGCACAATTGTCAACTGTCTTAAAAACAAAATTAATAAAAAAAGTTCTTAATTCTTGTAAAGCAAATGTCTAAAAAGTATATAGTACTAGCTGTGCCCGCGACTTCGTTCGCGTGGACTACATCCTTTTATGGGCGGTTTTACCCCTTTCTCCCCTAATATTCGAAACAAAAAGTAGTATATATTTTAACCCAAGTTTCGACCTATATTTGTGCCAAATTTCATATCTCTAACTTCAAAACTAAACATTTTTCCATATAAACTTCCAAAGGTGGTATTACCCCCCTCCCCCCCTTATTTTCTAATAAAAAGTAGCCTATGTCCGTTCTTGAGATTCAACGTATACCTATACCAAATTTCATCAAAATCGGTTGAGAGGTTTAAGCAGGAAAGCGTAACAGACACACAGACAGACAGACAGACAGACAGAGTTACTTTCGCATTTATAATATTAGTTGGGATAATGGTTTATGTCTTGCAAAGGAGGACAACTTTAGAGTAATGATAACTAAAGCAAAAAATATCTTAAAATGGCTCTCCTGTTAAATTGTAAAAACTGCAATTGTGCCCGCGTTCTACCGAAGGTGAGATTAATTCCGGCTCCTTACCAGTGTCGGAACCATCCCTGGAAATTTGCATTTTTTAATCTATGTATATTTTTATTTATTTGGCAATTGAAAAAATAAACTATTAATATCTATTTAACGGACCTTTTATTTAGAACATTACGACATGTCATGGTCTGCACCGCCCGGTTGACGAGGAGATTGTGAGGAGATCTATTTCACGCTTTTTTTTGTATGTATATAATTATTATTATTTTTCTTTTTTTTTGTTGTTTTCTTGTTTGTCTCCTCTCTGTATATGTGTACTTATATATGTGACAATGTTGTGATGTTTTTAAGTAATAAATGTTTCTTTCTTTCTTTCTAATAACAATCTGGTATATTTGATCCAGTGCACTTCTCTATTATTTATAGTGGTCCACGCCAAACTAGCGAACTTTAAATATTAAAAAAAAACATTAAAATTTTCATCTCCCCTTCCGGTCCGGGCTCGAACCCACGACCTTCACGCATCGCGCGTGCTGCTCTTACGTTGGTGCGAATTTACATTGACTTCACATTAAAAATATATTTGAAAGTACTAAAACGTCCATATGTGATGACTTTAAGAGAGGTAGGTCATAGCGATCTATCGCTCGAACTGGAGCAGCCCGACTGGTGAAATACCTCCACCTTACAGAAGACCGCAGCCAAATAACAATCACTTCTGTGTTGTTGTGTTCCTGCGTGTAAGTAAGGTTTCCATAGTTCCTGGGGGGCGCTGCATTAGTAGCAGGGGTCAAGCCTTCAAGGTAAGGGCGACAAGTCCAGTAACAGATTACGAGAATATTTTCAATCCCTCGATTTTTTAAACTCCATCTCAAAAAGAGAAGTGGTAAAATTTTGCCGTGGACGTCTGTCTGCCTTTGTGGGTGTTTATTTGTTTGTGGCACCATTGCTTTTTAACGCGTGGATGGATTTCAATGCAGTTCAAGATTGACCTCATCCCACCTGATTTTAAGTGGTAATGAGGTCCTAGCTTAAGGGCGACAAGTACAGCATAATAATAGCTGGTACTGGACTTGTCGCCTTTACCTTGAACGCTTGACCCCAGCCACTAATGTAGCACCCCCCAGGAGCCTCTGTAAACCTTACTCACACGCAGGAACACAACAACACCGGGGTGATTGTTATATGGCTGCGGTTTTCTGTAATGTTTGGTTAATATCGGTGTTCGCCTGACATCAAAAATTATATATGGCGTTTATGGTGTGTGATTTCTCGATTGTTAGGGTTTGTCCCTCAAAATATAAGTATTCTCTTGCGTAGGAAGATTTTATTTAAAACATTTTTTTTTTCAAATTTTCTAATCTTTTAAATCTTCCCTGGACCTGCTCCATTTCAAAACCTACATTATCAAAATCGGTCAAGCCGTGGTCGAGTTTTAGCAAGACTAACAAACAGTGATTCATTTTTATATACAAGACTTCAATTATTTTACAAATTACCGTATGTAAAATATAGCTAATTATTTTTAAAACTGATATTTGCTAAATCGTGACGTAATAAGCTTTCTGAATACATCATTAAATCTTATTACGGATCAATTACGATGCATGAACAGCTGATTATGCAAATCGTCGAGTTTTTGATGGCAATAAACTTGATACAAACTAATTATATAGGCGTGTATTGTGTACCAATAGTTAGGTTAGTGATTGTAAACATTTTACTAGTCGAACCACGTTACATATTAAACTTAGAAAGAAAGAAAAACTAGTTATAAATACAGCTTTATTTGTAACTAGCAGATTTTTTTTCCTATATATATACTACTAGCTTTACGCCGGCGGCTTCGCCCGCGTGCAATTCGGTTATATTGCGGTATAAATCACAACTATTAGAAAACTTCTCATTTCCACGGAAAAATCTAAGAAGCGCGATGTTACGCTGGATACGATTAGTGGTTTATTTATTAGTAAGGAAGGATCATGGACAGTTTTACTTCTATACCCTCTTATATATGAAACAAAAAGTATTCTATATTTTAATCTAAAGTTTCGGGATGTATTTGTCCCAAATTTTGTATCTGTTACTTAAAATATAATAATTTTCCCATATAAACTTTAAAAGCCGGTATTACCCCCCACCCTTCCCCCTTATTTTCAACCCGGGTTCAACGTATACATATACAAAATTTCATCAAAATTGTGATGCTCTTCCAACTAAGCTAACCGCAAGTTATCGTATGATGTTTTCTGTTGTATTCATGTCTTAGCCTCTGGTAAGTGCCCTCTGCCGAATATGTTTAGATAGATGCAAGGGTAGATTAAATTGTTCTGTTTCCTTAAAATATTCAAAGTTTGCTAGTGCTCTGTGAAGCACTATGAAAATTCTAAAAATCTGTCAACCCTGTATTTGATATTTTATTTCACATGTGTTTTGTAAACGTTTTTTTTATTTAAACTGATTATTAGCAAAAAGGTTGGCCATTTCTCTTCGTATCTAGGCTACGGTTTGAATGACAGTTACAATTTTAGGGCACAAATTCAATATCGCAATTTTTTGGACAGTTTCAAAATTAATTGTGGTCCGATTTCTTTGCCCCCGAGTGTAAGGTTGCAATTTTGTCAGAGTGACATTGAACAGCATTACAAATGTATTATTTGATTTTATGTATAGATTTTACTAATTATATCATATTTTTCTTTGCAGGTAAGGCTGATTTTCTCAATTTTACTGGTGAGATGTTTTTATTAAAGAATTAGCTGCGCCCGCGACTTCGTTCCTATGGACTACATCCTTTTATGGTCGGTTTTACCCCTTTCTCCCCTAATATTCGAAACAAAAAGTAGTCTATATTTTAATCCAAATTTCGAGCTATATTTGTGCCAAATTCATATCTCTAACTTCAAAAATAAACATTTTTCCATATAAACTTCCAACGGTGGTATTACACCCCTCCCCCCCTTATTTTCTAATAAAAAGTAGCCTATGTCCGTTCATGAGATTCAACGTATACCTATACCAAATTTCATCAAAATCGGTTGAGAGGTTTAAGCAGGAAAGCGTAACAGACACACAGACAGACAGACATACAGAGTTACTTTCGCATTTATAATATTAGTAGGGAAGTAGGGATTAGCTGCGCCCGCGACTTCGTTCGCGTGGTTTTCGGAAACACTTTCGCGATTATATTTTGATTGCTCACGTTAGATTTTTTTTATAACTAAAAAAGGAATAATTCTTTCATACATATAAACTTTCGCGTTCCATTTTAAACATTTAGTTTTAGTTTATAAAATTGATTGCAGTTGTGGTAGTTCTTACATTGGACCAACTAAGCGGACAATAGCTGAACGAGTGAAAGAACATATCACGACGGTCAAAAATAGTCAGACTAATAAATCCGCGGTAGCAGAACATCTGTTAGAAATGGGAGTTAATCGTTGGATGGAGTTGCACGACCCTAAAAGCCTCTCGACCGATCGCCACTACCATACTAGGATAGTACGTGAAGCTATTGCAATCAAAAAGTACAAACATTTTAATAGAGAAGACGGATTTAAGTTATCATTAGGATATAATCCAGTGATTAGCAAATGTTTACCGCGGTTAGAACGATCAAAAAAAAATCCGGATACTGTCAGTGTAATGTGTCGAAGTGACTTCAATAACATTTTGTTATGTGAGAATGTGCGGGTGGATGAAGATTTGCAAGCTCCCCCGAACAGACGAAGGCGAGCGAGACCATGACTGGTCTCGCTGTCTGTCTGTGTCAGTCTGTGTGGTCGAGCTGACGCTCGTGACCACGGTTGGTGCAACCTAAATGACACGTCGTAGTAAGTAGTTCGTATTAACTACTAAATAAAAATGGTGTCGCGTTTTGGCACGTTCAATTATTTTTTTATCTTTCATACATATTTTTAAGTAACTTTAAACCGTTTATGCAGCGCATGCAATTAAAGTCCTCAGTATGTGAATGGTCTATACAACACAGGAACAATTAAATACTAGCTGTGCCCGCGACTTCGTTCGCGTGGACTACATTTTTTTTCGCAATAAATGGTTGGCTTCAGAGATTATCCCTACTAATATTATAAATGCGAAAGTAACTCTGTCTGTCTGTGTGTCTGTTACGCTTTCCTGCTTAAACCTCTCAACCGATTTTGATGAAATTTGGTATAAGTATACGTTGAATCTCAAGAACGAACATAGGCTACTTTTTATAAGAAAATAAGGGGGGAGGGGGGTAATACCACCTTCGAAAGCTTATATGGAAAAATGTTTATTTTTGAAGTTAAAGATATGAAATTTGGCACAAATTTAGCTCGAAACTTGGAATAAAATATAGACTACTTTTTGTTTCGAATATTAGGGGAGAAAGGGGTAAAACCGACCCTGAAAGGATGTAGTCCACGCAAACGAAGTCGCGGGCACAGCTAGTATCGCAATATAACCGAATTACACGCGGACGAAGCCGCGGGCGGAAAGCTAGTGTTTCATAAACATGAATCTCTGAAGCTAACTTTAAGTTTTCCACCCGGATCTTATGCAACGTCCAACTCAAATTTCCTGTTAGAAAATTATTCTAACGACTGAGAGGTAAACGCCTTCGCGGTTTTATGTTGATACAATAATGTGTATATGTAATTATTTATTTAAATTCGTTTTGTATGTGCATTCATTTACATAATATCTATCATCTATCGCTGCATTACAATTTATTACAAAAACAAAACAAATAAACATAAGATAACAATCTATCTAAAATCTATCGCTGCATTAAATAATGATCAATTCCAATATTTGAAGAACGATCCGTTCTTATTACGCGTTGTAACAAATTATAAAATATAAGAGAGGTGGGGCATAGCGATTTATCGCTCGAACTGGAGCAGCCCGACTGGTGAAATACCTCCACCTTACAGAAGACCGCAGCCAAATAACAATCACTTTTGTGCTGATGTGTTCCTGCGTGTGAGTAAGGTTTCAGAGCTCCTGGGGGGTGCTGCATTAGTAGCAGGGGTCAAGCCTTCAAGGTAAGGGCCACAAGTCCAGTAAGAGATTTATTATGCTGTACTGGTCACCCTTAAGCTAGGACCTCATTACCACTTAACATCAGGTAGGATGAGGTCAATCTTGAAGTGTACTATAAAAAAAAAATTAAAAGCGTAAGCTAAAAACGACCGACGGACTTCTTATGACAGCTGACATGGTAAGTGAATTAAGGAACGGTATTAACGAATCGTAGTCGGTTGAAGAAAAGCGGATAGTCATCTTTAACACTTACGAATCGTAAAATATTGGAATTAATTTTGACAGCCTCCATAGACGAGAGGCCAGCGGGCAGGATATTGGCGCCGCGCCATCGCATGTCTTGGGTTCGATCCCCGGTCGCGTCAATATGGGAAACATACTATTTTGTCTCGGTTCTGGGTGTTTTGTGTGATACCGTCGTTGTTATTATTATTTTTTTTTTATTGCACTTCAAGATTGACCTTATCCCACCTGATGTTAAGTGGTAATGAGGTCCTAGCTTAAGGGCGAAAAGTACAGCATAATACATTTACTGTACTTGTCGCCCTTACCTTGAAGGCTTGACCCCTGCTACTAATGTAGCACCCCCAGGAGCTCTGGAAACCTTACTCACACGCAAGAACACAACAACGCAGAAGTGATTGTTATTTGGCTGCGGTCTTCTGTAAGGTGGAGGTATTTCACCAGTCGGGCTGCTCCAGTTCGAGCAATAAATCGCTATGCCTTACCTCTCTTAAAACTTAATACCGCCCTTTAACGTTTATATGGGAAAATGTTTATTATTTATGATTAGAGGTATGAAATGCGGCACAAATATAGCTCGAAACTCGGATTAAAATATGGACTTATACTTTTGGTTTCGAAAAAAAGAGAAGATAGGGGTAAAACCGACCATGAAAGTATATAATGTACGCGAACGAAGCTAGTACAGGTACCTAGTATATTATGAACTTTCCTCTGGAATCGCGCTATAAATTTAAACAAAGTTCCATGTTTCCTTGGAATCCTAAGGTAAGGTGAAACACCTTCATTTAGCTGAGAGGTAGCTTCATTTGCTTTACATAGAGACTATTCATAAGTATTACTAATGTAATCTATGTGAATAAAAAATATTGACTTTGACTTAGCCGCGGCTAGTTTGTGGATGGGTGACCATCTACGCGTACTACTCAGTACATGGCCGCGAAACGATCATATGTATCAAAAGATTCTCCTTGAATCACGCTATTTATTTGAACAAAGTTATATGCTCCTTGTGGAATCCTAATATCTCCCATCTTAACCGCGGTTAGTTTTTGGATGGGTGACCGTCTACGCGTAGTTGCTAGTACGCGGACGCGAAGCGATTTTCTTCATCAAAAGATTTCTGATCGCGCTATCAATTGAAACAAGGTTACATATTTTCTGGGAAACCTAAATAAACTAAATAAAAAATAAATGCGCCAGACAATCACACCAATCACCTGGTCTCAAAATAAGGTTTCCCTTTTACTATGAGTACCAGACGACGGATACTAACTGAGGGCGTCATCCTAGCACACCCAGACTCAAGTGAATTTAGAAAAGTTCGTTTTCCAAATTGACCCGACCGGGAATCGAACCCGGAACCTATCGCGCTTTGGCCGCCTACCTAGTGCGCCACCGAGGTCGTCTCCCATGTTAGATCCGGTTAGTTTTTGGATGGGTGACCACCTACGCGTAGTAGTCAGTACATGAACTTGGATCCTCTGTATCACTTGATGACGTAATTGTAGCAAAGACAATAGATGCACGCGTATTAACTAACAATTGAATCGTTAGTAATTGTGATTGCTTTTTTTTCTCCCTCTTTACATCTTTACAACTACATTACATTCCCTTCAATATGGTTGAGTGAAGCGATGGCTGGCACATACGTCATGCTTGTGAACAGGTGCCACCTTTGGGGACTGGTCTGCTCCAGCTTACCTCTCGAAAGTAAAAACTTACTTGAGTACTTATTTGTTTCATCACTCATCAAAACAAAAACTATATGACTTGGTCCAAAGTGAGCTACACATAGCAATAAGTTAGATACTGATACTGTAAATGAACTGCTGAGTTTCTTACCGGTGTCTTCTCGGTAGATATAGGTTCCGAACCGGAAATAGAATCACTTTGCATTGTATTCAATGACGATTCAAAAGTGTTATATGTAACCTACTTGAATAAAGAAATATTTGAGTGAGTTTGAGTTTGAACTAGCTGTGCCGGAGACTTCGTTCGCGAGGACTACAGGGTTTTTCCAGTTTTTTCCCGCTAACTCCCGTTCCCGTTGGAATTTTGCAATATCCTGTTGCAACTGAGCTTTAATTTTACTAAGGTACCTGTATGCCAAATTTCAAGCGTCTAACTTAAGTGGTTGAGATTTTTCATACAAAAGGATTTTCCCGCTAATTCCCGTTCATCGGAATTTCGTGAATTCCTTTCTTAGTGCACCTCTACGGTAACTAAGCTACCGTCCCTTCACAATTTCAAGTGACAACGTTTAGCCGTTTAGGCTGTGCGCTGATATGTCAGTCAGTCAGTCAGTTTCTCCTTTTATATATTTAGAAGATAACCCTGGTTGTATAAACCACTTACCGTTGGAGTCGTATCCCACAATCACTATGTCGGAGACGTTTAAGCCGCCTCCAATCAGGTCGTTCCAGACAGCAAGGGCTCTGTTCAACGCCATCGGCCTCAGAGGCACCAGGATCCCGGCAGGTGGCCTCGTCCACGTGTCCTCGAGCCAGCTCTTGAGCAAGGAAGACTTGCTGATGATCGGTGGAGGATGAAGCGGCACCTCGAAGTTTCGCTTGTCTATAGGAGTTTTTGGTTCCGCTGGAAGAGATAATAGCGTGAGGCGGTTTAGAAAGACAGATGTGTAGAATTTAAGAGTTTTTCGCGTTCCATTTGAAGGATTCGGTGTTTCCCGTGTTTATTTATAAATAAATAAATATTGGACAACATCACATACATTGCTCTGATTCTGTGTTAAGTAGCTTAAGCACTTGTGTTACAGAAATCTGAAACAACGACGGTACCACAACACTCAGACCCGAGACAATATGGAAAAGATCGTTTCCCATATTGACCCGACCGGGGATCGAACCCGGGCCCTCAGAGATGGCGCTCGCCAAAATTAGGCTCACTCGCCTCTCGGCTACGGCTACGGAGGTCGTTAAAAAGAATAAAAGATTTAAGTTTGTGAAAATACGTGGCTGTATTTTAGGCGGTAAAATGAACAGTGCACAGAGAAAAATACAGTGGTGCCAACCTATTTGAATGCTACCAACTTTATACAAGAAAGTGTTGCGTTCACTATTTAACACTATTTCAATCAATAAATAAGAGAGTGAAATACCTCCACCTTACATAAGACCGCAGCCAAATAACAATCACTTCTGTGTTGTTGTGTTCCTGCGTGTGAGTAAGGTTTGCAGAGCTCCTGGGGGGTGCTACATTAGTAGCCCCTGCTACTAATGTAGCACCTCTAGTCAAGCCTTCAAGGTACAACAAGACCAGTAACAGATTTATTATCTTGTACTTGTCGCCCTTAAGCTAGGACCTCATTACCACTTAACATCAGGTGGGATGAGGTCAATATTGAAGTGTAATATAAAAAAAAAATACTTACAGTTCTCAGTCTTTGGACTTCTCAGTCCCGTGATCTCGAGGTCGTCTTCCAATTCAGCTATCCTTGGTACGAAGTCGGCCATATCGTCCATGGCTCGCGTAGTGCTCTGAGTTGTAGCTTCTGTCTGTAACAGAGGTTTTAACTTATTAGAAGCGGAATGTGCTACGCGTAAAAGATTGAACATTTACGGGGATCTATAAAATATACGCTCTGTGCCGACCTACGACATTACCTACAAGTCGACACAAATACATCGTCAGCAGAATTGGCTACTTGACAGTTTTTGAAAAAGTAATGTAAAATGTGCGCCCGTTCATTTTATATCCCAAGCAATTCGATTTATCTGGAAAAAATGTAAATAACCAGAGAAAAATAAGATTTTGTGTAACACATTTAAAAAGCGCGCGAAAATGCCAAGTATCGTCACTGTTGCAATTATGACGTCAACGTCCTAGATAACGAACCGATACGCATAGGAACGACTTACTTTAGATAAACGGAAAATGTTTCAATAAATTCTTAATACGATTAGAGACACAATAATTTAATTTAATCGGTAAAATAATCATTGTTTCGCTACATTAAAATAAATAATTTTCGCCGACAGCTGTCATTTCCGAATTGCAATGGTGGTTTCCGTTTCGGTTCTTCTGTTCCACAGATAAAAAAAGTAAAATTTATTTTGCAAAAATAAAATACTTACTATGCTTTTAATTAAAAAATAAAAATATAAAATTATTACTTAACTAATAAGCTAACGTATCTAACACTTTTCATATTTTATTGTTAGCCAATTGGCGTAGTAAACAACGCTCCATACGCAATGCACGACCACTAACCCCTCCGCTACGGTGGTCGTCGATTTTCATATATATTTTGCTTAATATCTAAAAATGTCATGACCACGATTAAAATTAATAAGTTGTAATATTTTTTTCTGGGTTACGATTATAAATCGTAGTCACTAATTGGCTACTTGACAGTGTTAACAATAAAATATGAAAAGTGTTAGATATGTTAGCTTATTAGTAAAGTAATAATTTTACATTTTTATTTTATAATTAAAAGCATAGTTAGTATTTTAATTTTGCAAAATAAATTTTACTTTTTTTATCTGTGGAACAAAAGAACCGAAACGGAAACCACCATTGCAATTCGGAAATCACAGCTGTCGGCGAAAATAATTTATTTTAATGTGGCGAAACAATGATTATTTTACCGATTAAATTGAATTATTGTGTCTTTAATCGTATTAAGAATTTATTGAAACATTTTCCGTTTATCTAAATGAAGTCGTTCCTATGCGTATCGGTTCGTTGTCTACAACGTTGACGTCATTATTTCAACAGTGACATGACTTGGCGTTTTTGCGCGCTTTTTAAATGTGTTACACAAAATCTTATTTTTCTCTGGTTATTTACATTTTTTCCAGATAAATCGAATTGCTTGGGATATAAAATGAACGGGCGCACATTTTGCAATACTTTTTCAAAAACTGTCAAGTAGCCAATTGTGAAAACGATTAAAAAAGTACATATAATTGAACGGGAACATGTTTAAATAAATATAACATCACCACAAGTGCTTTAGCTACTTACCACAGAATCAGAGCAATGTATTTGCTGTTATCCCTACTAATATTATAAATGCAAAAGTAACTCTGTCTGTCCGTTACGCTTTACCTCTCAACCGATTTTGATGAAATTTGGCGCAGACAATCTTTAGACCCTGAAAAAGGACATAGGCTACCTTTTATTGCGGAATAAAACCCTGTAGTCCACGCGAACGGATTCGCGGGCAAAGCTAGTGCTATATATTTATTTAATATCAAATTCGATTAATTTTGATATTAATTAAATAATTTTTTTTTTTTAATCTATGAGATTAGTTTTTGCCAACACTGCACACGACCGAATGTCGGTAATACCTCGTCCATATTTAAACGTCCCTGTACAAACGACGATGCACCCAATATTGCAACAGCTAATAGACAATGATGTTTACAAGACTAGACTTTAATGGATGCAGTTTACTATTATTGTTATTGTCTATTCAATTTGTTTTGGAACGGTGTAACTGAGCTGGTCGGTTTTAAATGGGGACGACCTCGGTGGCGCAGTGGCTAAGGTAGGCGGCCGAAGCGCGAAAGGTCCCGTGTTCGATAATTTGGAAAACGAACTTTTCTAAATTGACTTGAGTGTGGGTGTGCTGGGATGACGCCCCCAGTTAGTATCCGTCGTCTGGTGCTCATAGTACAAGGGGAATTAGTTTGAGACCAAGTGATTGGTGTGATGGTCTGGCGCATTTATTTATTTATTTATTAATATAGTTGCATCAGTGAATGAAAAAAACATGGAAGTATTCCCGCCATACTTACTTCATTCTAATATGGTCACCAAAACACACACAAATGTAAAGCACACAAGCAATAGATACGCATTATAGTAATGAAGTATCGACACTTGAAAACAAACTTTAAGGCTAATACGTTTAGGTCGACAAATAATCAGTTCGTTAGTTACGTCATTTAATAGAATGGGATGGAACACGCACTGTGATTAGTCCGCGCCCGTGACTCGCTGCGTCCTTGGTAACGGTATGTGTACCGTCGCTAGCTCACTTTTTTAAACCACGCCCACCGTGCCTTTCTTTTCTTGGTGTCATTTTCAAACGTAAGAAATGCTTCTATGTTTTTTTTCATTTACTGCCCTCTGCCGAAAATATTTATAAGGTGTCGTCGATTCCGTGGTTTCCAAACATTTCTGCAATTAATGTACCATGGATCGATAAGTGTGTAGTTCTAAATATTTTCGCCAGAAGGCTTTTACCGGAGGCTAACGGGTTGATACAGAAAAAAAAATCATCGCCTACGATAACTTGTGGTTAGCTCAGTTTGCAGAGCAGCACGCACAATACGTGAAGTTCGTGGGTTCGAGTCCCGCACCGCAAGGGGAGATGAAATGTTTCTTTTGCTTTGAAATACACCTAAATGGTTAACATTTTCGTTACTCACCTTTGGCCGTTCGCTGCTACGATTGTCACTGGTAAACACATCCTGTCTATTCTTCACAACGTCATTGTCTATTCCATCAATCTCCACTTGCTCTGTAGCTGCTACAACAGCGTCATCAACATTCCTGTCATCTTCATTTTTGACACTCTCCTCATCTTCTTTTTCTTCTTCAACGTCCAAATTCTCATTCCCATCATCAGGTGGTTCTGTAGTAGTGTACTCTTGAGCAGTTGTCACTCTGACATCGACGTTGTCACTGTCAGTCTCGTTCTCTGACAGTTTTTCAAATTCGTGTATACTTTTTTCCGGTTCTATTTCTTTGTATCTCACTTCGTCTACCGTGCTGCCTCTTAGGAGGTCGGCCGGTCGACTGTCCATTGTAATTTGTACCTGCTCACGCAGTAAATCTGCTCTAATATCGTCCATCGCGTCTTGGTTTACGTCTTCACTATCACAGTTCTTGGTAACTAAAACTAGCACTAGTACAAACAATTTTGTCCTTTTGACAGCCATTTTGGGATTTTTGTCAACACTTGTCACAGGGTTATGCGGTCATCTTTGGCGATACGGTTTGTTGAATCTGGAAAGAAAAAAATTTGTTGTTATATCGAATATGCATCAAGTTTAAGATTAGCACCAATAGAGTTCAGAATCGAGAGTAGAATCGGTTCGACTAATTTAAAAACCGGTCAAGTGCGAGTAGGACTCGCGTGGAGAGGGTTCCGTACGTTGGGCTCATAGGTCACAATAAACTAAACAATTATTTATCAAATGTAGGTAAATAAGTTACAGTTGTTGACGTCGATTTTTAAATTAATTAATTCTTCTTATTCTTTAGCTAATTTACTTTGCTTTGAAACGTGTTCATGGTAAAAGGTTATTAGATAATTAAATACTTCTGGAACCTGGTAAGGACTAAAATACTTAAAATCTATTTATTTCAAGATTATAAATGATACATATTTGCAATCCTTACAGCAAGATCTTTCATTTGATATGTCACACGATATGGTTAGCGAATTTTTTTAAATGTTGTTATTTACCCTCCAAAAGTGACCCCCAAATTAATAATTTATTTATTTACGTTACACATGCACCTTTGGGTCTTTAACTTACATATGTGTACCAAATTTCATCTCAATTGGTCCAGTTGTTTCAGAGTAATCGGCTGTGACAGACGGACGGACAGACAGACACGCGAGTGATCCTATAAGGGTTCCGTTTTTTCCTTTTGAGGTACGGAACCCTAAAAACGATCCGTTCTAGTAACCTGTAGTAATAGGTAAATTATACGAGGCGTAGGTAAGCTAAAAGCAACCATCGGACGACTGATGACAGCTGATGTGGAAAGTCAATTTAGAACGGTATTAACGACTCGTAGTCGGTTGGAGGAAAACTGACAGTCATTGTTGACACATTACGAATCGTAAAGTATTGGAAGCAAGCATAAGCCGCTAATCCCTACTATTATCCCTACTAATATTATAAATGCAAAAGTAACTCTGTCTGTCTGTCTGTTACGCTTTCCCGCTTAAACCTCTCAACCGATTTTGATGAAATTTGTCACAGGCATACGTTGAACCTCAAGAAAGGACATAGGCTACTTTTTGTTAGAAAGTAAGGGGGGGGGGGGTAATGCCACCTTTGAAAGTTTATATGGGAAAATGTTTATTTTTGAAATTAGAGATATGAAAGTTGGCACAAATATAGCTCTATTAAAATATAGACTACTTTTTTGTTTCGATTATTAGAGGAGATAGGAGTAAAACCGACCATGAAAGGATGTAGTCCACGCGAACGAAGTCGCGGGCACAGCTATAATATTATAAATGCGAAAGTAACTCTGTCTGTCTGTTACGCTTTCCCGCTTAAACCTCTCAACCGATTTTGATGAAATTTGGCACAGACAATCTTTAGACCCAGAGAAAGGACATGCTACCTTTTATTGCGAAAAAAAACCTGTAGTCCACGCGAGCGAAGACGCGGGCACAGCTAGTTTCATATAAACTAGATTCCCCGATGTCGTTGGTTTTTTTACCCACACTCAAAACGCTCAGGTACCCGTTCGAAGGAAAAAGAGCAAAAAGGGTTTAGGAATTTGGTCATGTCATCCGCGTGTGAAGCTCGGTCGACGCTTTGAATGAGGCGAGTACGTAATGAATATAAATAAATAATAAGGACTGGCGCTTTTGTGGTGGAGAGTCGAGGGGGGGGAGTTCTCGACCGTCAAACTTACAAGAATAGTAAATATGTTTATTCATATAGACATCAGTAACACATGTTACATCTACACTAATATTATAAAGAGGAAAGATTTGTACCTATTTTTGTATGTTTGTAATGAATAGGCTCAAAAAGTACTGGGCCGATTTAAAAAATTCTTTCACCAATAGAATGCTACATTCTTTTAATTTGATATAGGCTACAAAATAATGGGTCCTTGGTAAAATTTGAAAAATTTCAACAGAAAAGCGGGAAAAATTCTTTAAGGCGAAACGAGGTTCGCCGGGACCGCTAGTCCCTACTATAATATTATAAATGCAAAAGTAACTCTGTCTGTCTGTCTGTTACGGTTTCCTGCTTAAACCTCTCAACCGATTTTGATGAAATTTGGTATAGGTATACGT
Organism: Glyphodes pyloalis; assembly: GCA_037074685.1. NCBI lineage: Eukaryota > Metazoa > Arthropoda > Insecta > Lepidoptera > Crambidae > Glyphodes > Glyphodes pyloalis. Next base: position 2,703,907 of record JAYKKO010000034.1, on the reverse strand, counting down.
TGAATCTCAAGAACGGACATAGGTTACTTTTTATTTGAAAATAAGGGGGGGATGGGGGGTAATACCACCTTTGAAAGTATATATGGAATTTTTTTTATTTTTGAAGTTAGAGATATGAAAGTTGGCACAAATATAGCTCTATTTAAATATAGACTACTTTTTGTTTCGAATATTAGGGGAGAAAGGGGTAAAACCGACCATGAAAGGATGTAGTCCACGCGAACGAAGTCGCGGGCACAGCTAGTCTCTTGTTGCTACCTTCTGTTCGGAACCTATAAACTATAGATATCGGTATAAAACTTTAGCCGACGTACCAAAAGTTACGGATAGTAATAAATAATACGAGGCGTAAGCTAAAACCGATCGACAGACGACTGATGACAGCTGATATGGAAAGTAAGCTACGGGACGGTAGTCCATCCATCCATCCATCAGCCTCTTTTTGTCCACTGCTGGACATAGGCCTCCCCTACAGAACGCCACAACGGACGGTATTAACGACTCTTAATCCATTGGAGAAAAATGTATAGCCATTTTTTGACAAATTACGAATCGTAAAATATTGTAACCGGCCATTTAAATTATTCACTCACTCAATTTAAAACATGGCTTATCAAAAAGGCTTATTACACTGTACAAGATTTATTTAATGATAAAAATAAGTGGATTTTTTTAAAATGTCCATCTGCACCTTGATAATTTATATTATTAATTCAAATATTTTAATGCCCAATTGTGATGTTTGTAATTTATTTTAAAATAGGATATCTGTTGAGTTTGTTGCGGCGCTTCTTCTCAACAGAACCAACGTTGAGGCGCTAGTAGGAAAAAAATAATTGACGTGCAAAATAATTTATTGTAAAGTCCATTTGCAGAAATAAATCATTTCATTTCATTATTTTATTGCCGGGTTCTTCTCGGTAGGCTTAGGTTCCGAACCGGCTGTAGCTTCAATTTTGGTTTATATTCATTTCGGCGATGCATAAATGCTACTTGTAACCAACATGAATAAATGAATTGATTATGATTATGATTATTAAAGCTTGTCTTTTTGGGAATTCGACATTTTTAATCTTTAATCCATGCGAGTTGTCCTAATTAATATCATTGAATTCAATATTACAATGTTGTTCAAACGTTAAACTATTTCCTTTGCTGTGCAATAATGCCCTTTGGCGAAACGCCTTGAAATTGTTTGAATTCCATTTCAAAATGTACGATTGTTATTGACCATTCCTTTGGTTGTAAATATTTGCCGGTTAACGAATAACAGACAATAACATAATTAAATATAAGTAATATGTAAATTATAAGTTACTAGCTGTGCCCGCGACTTCGTTCGCGTGGACTACATCCTTTCATGGTCGGTTTTACCCCTATCTCCCCTAATATTCGAAACAAAAAGTAGTATATATTTTAATAGAGCTATATTTGTGCCAACTTTCATATCTCTAACTTAAAAAATAAACATTTTCCCATATAAACTTTCAAAGGTGGCATTACCCCCCCCCCCCCTTACTTTTTAACAAAAAGTAGCCTATGTCCGTTCTTGAGGTTCAACGTATACCTATACCAAATTTCATCAAAATCCGTTCAGCCGTTTAGGCGTGAAAGAGTAACAGACGGACAGACAAACAGACAGACAGACAGACAGAGTTACTTTCGCATTTATAATATTAGTATGGATTATTTTCAAGTTACTATACAAATACTTTTTCAAAAATCATCCCTTGAGGAGAGGGGTAAAGTGAATACAAACATTCTCTGATTTCAATAAAATGTTCAAATTCGACTTTATTCAGTCCAATAATTCATCTACAGATTGATTTGATTATTCCTTTGAATCAATTAATTATTTTTTACAATTTACACACCACACTGTATGTCTTAGTGCAAAACTAGTTATAAGTTCAGCTTTACTTGTAACTAGCGGTCCCGGCGAACTTCGTTTTGCCTTAGAGGATTTTCCCGCGAGATTCGACGAAATATATTTTAAGACTCATTTTTCTACACCTTCGGTTACTTTGTTTAAATTTTACCAAGGATCTCTAATTTTGTAGCCTATGTTAAATTGGAAGAATGTAGCATTCTATTGGTGAAAGAAGTTTTAAAATCGGCCCAGTACTTTTTGAGCCTATTCATTACAAACATACAAAAATAGGTACAAATCTTTCCTCTTTATAATATTAGTATGATATGAACGACACAGTTTCTTGCCGGGATCTTCTCTGTAAGTTATTAAAGGTTCCGAACCGGAGGTAGCGTCATTTGCATTATAGAGACGTTTCATAAATATTACTGGTATAATTTACATGAATAAAAGAATATTGAATTTGAATTAGATTATTTTTATCTGTTATATGTTGTCGCTAGTTAAATAGACATACTGGATTATTTTTAAAATATCAATAAAATTGCAAAAAATAAATTTTATTTTTAAAATAATTTATAAATTGTACAAAATAATTTGCGACTCACGTAAAAACTCATTGACTAGCTTAAATATTTTTAAGCTTAAAATCATATTAAGCCAGTTTATTAATACTATCTGTTCCCGCAACTCGTTCATATTATTTCGAGATAAAAAGTATCAAATATTTTAATTTAGTATTTCATAAATATTTCTACCAAAATTCAGCCAAATCCATTTACAAGTACAAGAGTAACATACTCGTACATATATACAGTCTTGGATACTTTCGCTATTATAAAATTTAATAAGTATAAAAAAATACTAACCTAACCTTAATAATATGTTGGCCACAAATTGAATAAGTGAGCCACTTGGGCGACTTGTGGCTCAGTCAGTATTTCTGTCGCCCAAATTAATAAAAATATGCCTGTAAAATTATTTCTCATATTATTAGGACGATAAAAATGTTTTCGTGTTATCCCTAAGAGATGGTATTTTTTTTATTGCACTTCAAGATTGACCTCATCCCACCTGATGTTAAGTGGTAATGAGGTCCTAGCTTAAGGGTGACAAGTACAGCATAATAAATATGTTACTGGACGTGTCGCCCTTACCTTGAAGGGGCTCTGGAAATCTTACTCACAACAACACAGAAGTGATTGTTACTTGGCTGCGGTCTTCTGTAAGGTGGAGGTATTTCACCAGTCGGGCTGCTCCAGTTCGAGCGATAAATCGCTATGCCCTACCTCTCTTAACTGACTGACTGACGGACTGTTACCAATTGGAGATTCAAACAACACATTCGAGGTCATTGCCCAAATTAATCACCCATTTTATTATCTCATAACACTCTTCCTCAAGCTCAGCCATACAAATATTACAACTGATTATAATAATTCGCATGTCTACGTTTTTTACGTTTGTAACTGTAAAAGCTACCGAGTGAAGCAAAAAGTGTATTCAAAAAAATATCTACCAAATTAATACTATTTGATAGATATGATGTGACTCATACAGTAATGATACAGTCACAAAGTGTAAGGCTTGATACTCATGAACGACGCAACGTATTTTGCCTCCTAGAAACTGCTCGAGAAATTAAGCGAAGTTAAGAGAGGTAGGGCACAGCGATTTATCGCTCGAACTGGAGCGGCCCGACTGGTGAAGAAACACCTGCACCTTACAAAAGACCGCAGCCAAATAACAATCACTTTGGTGATGTTGTGTTCCTGCGTGTGAGTAAGGTTTCCAGAGCTCCTGGGGGGTGCTACATTAGTAGCAGGGGTCAAGCCTTCAAGGTAAGGGCGACTAGTCCAGTAACAGCTTTATTATGCTGTACTTGTCTTTTACAGCCAGGAGCTTTAGTTCGTGAACAACTCTGTACCTTGTCCCATGAAGTCACTGTCTGACTTGCTTAGTTACGCGGAGATTTAGTACGACAAGGTCCTGAGGTGTTTCTGAAATTATGATGCTGGTTGTACTTGCCCTTAAGCTAGGACTTCATTACCTACAGTAAAGGCTTTTGTAAAAGTTTACACTAAAACAGACATTTTCTTTTCTATTCGATTAACGGGTCTTTTTATTTGTATTAGTTGAAGCTGGAACGTAATCTTTTTTCATCAGACCAGCTTAAACGTAACCGCGCGTAAGTGTGCCCCAGTCCTAATAACAGTCAGTTGATTTAAAAATACGCAATTACTGGGACGAAATTTTCAAAGCAATTTGTTCGGTCATTTCGGTACCCCGTGACGTGTGATTGTGTATCATTTGATACTGATTGAGTGGGGGGAGGGGAGGGGGGGGGTCCTTATTGCAGGAAGGGACCCGTTTGGTAGGTTCTTTGCAGATATAATGATGAGCGGTGGTATTAGTGGTCGTTTTATTTTGCGTTTCCGCCATTTTGTTTTTTGGCCACAGGCTATAACCAGAATGTCAATAACAAGAGCAGAGTAACAAGAAAAGATTGCTCTATAGCAATAAGATCGCTTAAATTGTACTACAATAAATCTGTAAAACTAGTTGTTGTTTTTTATCTGTGCAATAAAGTGTATATCTGAAAGTGTGTACATACATATGTGTTATAACAGTTGTGGCTATGTTTTTGTAGCCAGAATACCTCTCATAATATATAGCGGCCCTGCCACTCAACAGCATATTTGTTTAGTAAACCTCAGTTTTATTGTAGACATTATACTTGGCTTAGGCCCGTATATACCTGAACGACCGGTATTTTATAATACCGAGATTCTTCCATACTAATATTATAAATGCGAAAGTAACTCTGTCTGTCTGTCTGTCTGTTACTCTTTCACGCCTAAACGGCTGAACGGATTTTGATGAAATTTGGTATAGGTATACGTTGAATCTCAAGAACGGACATAGGCTTCTTTTTATTAGAAAATAAGGAAGGATGGGAGTAATACCACCTTTGAAAGTTTATATGGAAAAATGTTTATGTTTGAAGTTAGAGATATGACATTTGGCACAAATATAGCTCGAAACTTGGATTAAAATATAGACTACTTTTTGTTTCAAATATTAGGGGAGAAAGGGGTAAAACCGACCATGAAAGGATGTAGTCCACGCGAACGAAGTCGCGGGCACAGCTAGTAATGTATAAATAAATAATATTAATTGAATCAAGTAACTATTGTGCCTATTGTAGTGTCTACCACTGGAGTCATCACAAAACAACTCACACATAGCCTTAACATCTTAAAGTTACACGAATACACTTATGTTACCTTACAGAAAGCAGCCATCCTTAAAACATGCAGAATTGTTCGAAAAATTTTACAGTTAGAATTAGATTCAGATATATCTTAGTACCTAGCCCATTTGCCAACCCTTCTATCATTTTTGGTTGGCCAAAAGCCCGTAAAGATGAAAATAACCCCAAAATGGGAGAACAAAAACAGATAAAAAATAATAATAAGTATATTTATTATTATTTCCTTGAACAATATAAAATCCGTTCTAATAAGTATAAAATAAATTATACGAGGCGCAAGCTAAAAACGACTGATGACAGCTGGTATGGAAAGTAAATTATGGAACGGTATTAACGACTCGTAGTTGGTTAGAGAAAAACGGATAAAAATTTTTGGCACATTACGATTCGTACAATATTGGAACCGATCGTAAAACAACAACATATACAAATTCGGCTGTCGGCTTCATAAAACATGGCGCCATTTTCGGTGCTTGCGTAAGATCTATAAATTGGCCATATTCGGTCGATGTCATTTTGTGCAGGGATGTGACGTAATATCGTTGCACCTTCCACTTTCCCTTTAGGACCAGATATGTATGTTTGATGGGCGAATGATAATTTTTTCAACAAAAAAAATAGATTAAACTAAAATACACGCTTTTAGCACGCACTGGCATCCGCCATATTGGATTAAAGTGACGTGATTATTTTTTTCGTATTCGTGACAACAAACCCTTTCATTTGATACCCATATCATGGGGGTCGATTTCAAACAGCCAGTCCGCCATCTTGGGGAGGCCGCCATATTAAATAATAATAATAATAATAAAATAAATAAAAATAGTTTTTATTGCTCAATATAAAATCAGTTACACGTATTAAGTCACCCCGGTAAGTAATGCAATACTTGTGTTGGGGATGACTTGCTCCCATGACTTTATACTATATATTGAGAAGTTACTTCAAATAATAAGAAATTATAATTAAGTATCTTAGGTTATATTGGATGTGATGTTTCTTAGCTACTCATATATTGTCATCAGAACTCAGAGCGTGTGCAAAATTTCATCCTAAACGAAGACCGGAAAGTGGGTCAAATTGAAATTTCAAGATTTTGTTACATACATAGTTAGTTACAAGTGAAGCTAATAAAAGCGTGTTAAAAACAGGCCAAGTGCTAGTTGGACTTACGCACGAAAAGTTCCGTATTATTATCTTTTCAACATTAGACACAATTATTTATTTTTGAAGTAAATATACTACTAAATGTTTCGTGAATTTTTCAACAGTCTACCTGTAGCTGTTATTTAACATCAAGCAAAAATCACGTTTGTTGTATGATAGCACGTTTTAAATATTTATTTAAATTTAATTGTTTATTTTTTGAAGTGAATATAATAATTATTACAACTCTCTAGCTATCACAGTTCTTGAGATACAGCCTGGTGACAAACAAACGAACGGACGGACGGAAAGGCAGCGAAGTCCTAGTTATAGGATTCCTTTTTTACTTTTTGGGTACGGAACCCTAAAAACGGACACAGTATGCGAGCGAAATCACAGGACGCTAATATATACATATATTATTATATACACACATGTATATATCGTCATTATTGTCTAGAAGTCGGAAGTCGGGTTAACCGCCTAAATTGTTCTATATGGTCAACACTGATTTTGCCACACGAACTTTGATAGCTAATTTTGTTTTATCAATCTACCCTCATCATTAAATCACAGTTTTCATTTGTCTGTTAGCCTCATATTTGTTGTGATACGGTAATACTCATAACTAGTACTACGGCGGTAAATTAACAGAAACGCTCACAAGTAAATCGTCATAAAAGTATTTGTAGTTGAATTTGAATATTTTTTGTGATTTATTAATCCTGTGAACATGTCGAGGAAGTGTAAAAATAACCCTAACTCTTTTTGTTATATCTGCGGAGAACTTACATTAAAAAAACAACGACGAAATTTTACGAATCTTGTGTTGGAGTGTTATCACCAATGTTTTCGGTTTTCTGTCGCCCATCAAGACAAATCCTGGGCCCCTCATGTCTGTTACATAACATGTGCAAAAAATTTAACTGACTGGAAGAAAGGTGCACGACCTATGCCGTTTGCTGTACCCATGATATGAACTGAAAAGGGTGATCACGTTTCAGATTACTATTTTTGTGTCACTGACATGATACGTATAAAAAACAAGAAAAAAAACTCATTTAGGATGTAGCTGAAGATAAGTTAGGTATACCCTAAGTTATCTTCGACTATAAGACCAGTCTCTCATTGTTAAAAATAGCAAGAACTAGTAACTCATAAAATAACTTAAAAATTCCCTAAAATAAGTGATGCAAGGATAAAAGACAGTATTTCTGTTCGCCCTCAAATTAGGGAGTTAATAAAAGGTTAATGATATAAAGAAAAATTAAGCTATTTAGGAAAACCTGCATAGAAAGCTTTTAAAAATGTTGTAGCTAATTTTTTGGGTTACCACAAGAATGAGACCTACAGATAGTTGGTTAGCGAGCTCTTATTGTCATATCAAGCATTGGGTTGCAACATGTCACTCAAGATCCATTTTTTAGACTCGCACCTGGATTTTTTTCCTGACAATTTAGGGGCTGTCAGTGACGAGCACGGCGAGAGGTTCCACCAGGACATTTCTAGTATGGAAAAGCGGTACCAGGGAAAATGGAGCCCAAATATGTTAGCGGATTACTGCTGGACAATTAAAAGGGACCAACCAGAAGCTAAACATTCAAGAAAATCTTAAATTATTAAGTAATTTATATAAAAAAAAAGTTTGATTTACGAGATCTGTATGTTTTCTTAATATTTTTAATTACTCAATAGAATAAAATCCTTGGCTAGCAAATTTTTTTAACTGTTTATTTTTTCTTACAATCACCAACTAAAGTAAAAAATATCAAAAAAGTCCGTGTGGCACGAAAAAGTTTGAATTTTGTTGACCAGTAATTAATATGTAAAACATGTTTCTGTAAAGCTTTTGTGCAATAAAGTATATCTATCTATTTTAAAGAAATATATATTTTTTATCTCCTCTTGCGGTGCGGGAATCGAACTGACGACCTTCACGTATCGCGCGTGCTGCTCTTCCAACTGAGCTAACCGAAAGTTATCGTAAGGGATGAAAATTTTCTGCTGTATCAACCCGTTAGTCTACGGTAAGTGCTCTCTGCCGAATATGAATATAGGTGTTCTGGTACCGTCGTTGTTTCTGATTTCTGTAACACAAGTGCTTAAGCTACTTACCACAGAATCAGAGCAATGCATGTGATGTTGTCCAATATTTTGACGACCTCCGTAGCCGAGAGGCGAGCGAGCCTGACTTTGGTGAGCGCCATCTCTGAGGTTCCGGGTTCGATCCCCGGTCGGGTCAATATGGGAAATGAACTTTTCCATATTGTCTTGGGTCTGGGTGTTGTGGTACCGTCGTTGTTTCTGATTTCCGTAACACAAGTGCTTAAGCTACTTACCACAGAATCAGAGCAATGTATGTGATGTTGTCCAATATTTATTTATTTATTTATATTTATTTATTGTTGCCCAATATTTATGTTTAGAACTACATACTTATCTATAATATCATTTATCATTATTGTCATCATTATTATTATCATTATTGGCGAAATTTTGTTTTTTAGCTGTAGTTAACTGTTTGTCTTTCACAATGTGTACAGATTTAATTATATGTAGGTATGTTTAAGTACAAACCATTGTATTGAGGAAATAGTGAAAATTCTTGTTTCATAATGAAATGTACGTTTGACATTATTGACTAAACTCGTTTCGTCATTCATACGTTAAGTAATTGGGAATTTTTAATATTTGCGCTAAGCTTTTGAATATTTAATATTTGTGAATCGGTGGTATTCAAGAATACATCGCTCATTAAATGCAAAACAGAGGCAATCCCAAATAACTTTATTTAACAGGACGGCTAAAACAAACAAAAAAAAATGGATTGAGGTACTTTTTTTTTTAAAGTTATCTATTAGTGTTATACATCACTGAACTGGAACTATCAAAAAATAATAAAAAATACCTCAATTCGTTTTAATTCTTTTTTTGTTTGCACGTCCTGTAAAATAAAGGTAGGATTGCGTCTATTTTGCGATTAATGAGCGACATAGTATGGGAGATTACGTGTTGCTTCCGACATAGGCCGCATTCCGAGATGAAAGGTATCATTTATGTTTTAGAAACAGAAAATGTTTATCTCCCCTTGCAGTGCGGGAATTGAACCCACGACCTTCACGTATCGCGCGTGCTGCTCTTACCAACTGAGCTAACCGGTGTCTTCGATTCCGTGGTTTTCAAACATTTCTGCAACGAATGTACCACGGGCCGATAAGTATGTAGTTCTAAACATATTCGGCAGAGGGCACTTACCGGAGGCTAACGGTTGATACAGCAGAAAAATTTCATCGCCTACGATAACTTGCGGTTAGCTCAGTTGGTAAGAGCAGCACGCGCGATACGTGAAGGTCGTGGGTTCAATTCCCGCACCGCAAGGGGAGATAAAAATTTTCTGTTTCTAATATTTAAAGTTCGCTAGTACGGCGTATAGTACTATAAAAATAATAAAATCGATCATTTATGTTAGTCTGATATCTTATCATTCACACCGTTTATACCCATTCAGTAATTTTTTTTAGTAAGTTGTCTAAGTGTTGTGGTGCTGTCATTTTTTTATTATATCTATGACACACGTGCTTTAGATACTTACTACAGAATCAGAACTTCTTAGAAATAGAAATAGAAAACATATTTATTTCATGTAAGCTTTACAAAAGCACTTATAAATCGTCAGTACAAATTAAGTATTCTACCGCCGTGTTCGGAATGTTGATCATGTCGAGAAGAACCGGCAAGAACACTCGACACTTACTCGTTTCAAAATAACAATGATATCTTAAACTAGGTGTTTAAAGATTACATACAATGTTATATTCATATAAAAATTTAAATTAGATAGGTATTTTACATCCATAAATTTTTATCATTGAGGTAATCTAATTTGTAGTAGCCGTTTTTTAATAAACATTTTTTTATATGAGACTATATATTTATATTAATTATGTGATATTGTCAAATATTTATTTATATTAATAATTGATACCTTTCTGTTATTTTATAAAATAGTGACAGTCAAAAAACACCAATTTAAATTACAAGTGCATCCTAAACTCAGTTACAAAAATATTTACACCTAATTGGTTAGGGGCTGCATCAATAACTTTAAGTAATTTATTAGTAACAAGCTGTGCCCGCGTGGACTGCATACTTTCATGGTCGTTTTTACCCCTATCTCCCCTTATATTGGAAACAAAAAGTAGTCCATATTTTAATCCATGTTTCGAGCTAAATTTGTGCCAAATTTCAAATCGCTTACCGTAATAAAATAAACATTTTCCCACATAAGCTTTCGGGTGGTATTGCCCCCATCCCCCTCTTGACATTCAGATGTAATCTATGGACAGATATAAACGGTGTGATCTTTTACGTAATTTAGTCATAGACTAGTTGCGACTTGCATAATGATAATGCACTAGGGTCTAACTCTCCCATCCCACGAATGTGTAAATTAACCAATGAGTGTAGCAATTCATCTGATGTGTTTGCGAACTCACTTCCACAATACAAAAAACTGGTCAAGTTGCATCTTATGAATTAAACATGTGTTTTTTTTGTGTGTTTTGATATGTTTTATTTTTGTAAGTAGATATAATATTATACCTACTTTAGTATTTTACGTATTATATATTTATTAGTCACTTGTTTTACAATTATTACGTTGCATGTTGTGTTTGCTTTTAATTAGAATACTCATAAGACTTAGAACCATTGTTATGTTGTTGGCAAGAATGTATGAGTAAACTGTTAGCAAATCTTAATAAATAAAATAAAAAATAAAATGTGGCGTTGTTCTGAATCGCATCGATCTTGTCGGCTGCTCGTTCAAGGGCGCTTAGTAGACTTCCAGGATTAACAGACTTCGGTGTAGACTAGATCTGGACTTGCGATGTGGCCAAGTATGGGCTAATTCCCCATTTCGGGGATTTCAGTTTATTTTAAAGAGCCCGCTATTTCCCGCAATGAGTGACCGTGCAGTAGCAACGCGTCGCTTCCTTCAATGTCAAATATATAGTCTGTCTCATTCAGATGTAATCTATCGATACTTAGGAACACCAGTCGGCATCTGTCAGATATACACGGTGATTATTTACGTAATTTAGTCGTAGTGTTGTCGCGGCTTGCATACTAAGTCATTGTTTTGAATTGCAATCATCTCGTCGGCTGCTCATTCAAGGGCGCTTAGTCTCTTTCCGGGATCAACAGACTACGGTGTAGACTGACTTACGTCTGGTTCCAATATTAGTTGAAACGATCAGTTCTAGCAACAAATAGTAATATTTTACGAGGCGTAAGCTAAAAACGACTCATGAAAGCTGTATGGAACGGTATTATTAAACGACTCGTAGTCGGTTGGAGAAAAACGGATTGTCAGTTTTTGACAAATTGAGAACCGTAAAATATTGGAACGAGGCATAAGTCTATCTGGACTTGCAATCCGGGTGGCCGTTGTCAGTGTTGGAAATTCCCCGTCAAATATGGTCGAATTCCCGATTTTAGATTGTCTTTAAGAACTCTCTGTTTATTGACGGAGCGGTGGGCATATCTTATCGAAAATAATACACGGGTGTATATCGAGATACCTGATTTTTTTTTATAGAAGCACAGTATATAGCCTCCTCCCAGCCTGATGGTAGCAACATCGCGATGACAACGGATTTGATACCGTAACATCCTACCCGTTATCATCGCCATACTGGCCCGCAAGATGTTTCTTCACGCTGCTTTTAAAGCTCCATTTTTACAATTTTAATCTAAGTTTCGAGCTGTATTTGTGCTAAATTTCATATCTCTAACTTAAAAAATAAACATTTTTCCTATATAAACTTTCAAGGGCGGTATAACCCCCACCCCCCCTAAATAAGGGGGAGGGGGGTTAGTTTCAAAATAAAAAGCAGTATCTATGTCCATTCTAGAGGTTAAACCCATACCCCAACAAATATCATCAAAATCGGTTCAGTTGTTTAGGCGTGATAGCCGTACAGACAAACAGACAGAGACTGATATTTTTAACCGACGAAAAACGGAGGAGGTTCTCAAGTCAACACGTATATTTTTTTTTTTTATGTTTTATGTATGACCACGCATAACTTTTTACAGAGTAGTCCGATTTCGATAATTTTTTTTGTTTGAAAGGGTATACCTCAACTTGGGTCCTTTTGAAGTTGGAATACAAAAATATCACCCCTGAGGGTAGAAAAATAGGGGATGAATAATCGTTCGTCTACAGATTTTTAAATTGTGAACCGATTATTTTTAAATTTGGCACACATATGTAGTTCTTAAGATTCTTTAGTATGACGGAGACGCAAGGTTGATATGATGGTGACGACGAAAGACAGTCGAGGGAACTCCTCAACGGTTTACAGCAGCTATTTGGTGTATGGGCTTATTCATTTAGTGGCAGACGCCCAAGGCTTGGTTCACATGTTCACTAGTCCAAATATGCAGGTGTCAAATTGTCACTGCTAACTCTTCCTAGCCGGACGACGACGACGGGTCGCAATAACGGCAACATTCTGCGCTCTATGTCACCATAACATAACCCTTCGTACATTGAAAAGTTGCAACCACAAGCATTTTTTGTAGCCTTACCCATGTTTTATATAAATATGCCTACTATGTATTATAATTAATTATAAAGAACGAATAATTTAATGAGCCACAAAAAAAATTAAAATAAACCACTTTTTAACAAAAAATTGAACCGACGAAAAAGGAAAGGCACTGAAAAGCCAAAAATAAAATAATCTTTTTTTCTAAGGTTTGAGTCGGCGCCAAACAAACAAATAAGCAAATTATTAAGTAAGAAATGTTGACAAATAAACGATCAATGAGAAAATAATAATATTGGAAAAAGATAAAACAATATAATTACAACGTAATACTACCTATTAATGAAAATTATTATCATTAAGTAAGAAATTATGACAACACTCCCCGCGCATTTAGCTGCCATGCTTTATTTCACCGTACGTAATAATTAATTTGTTTGTTTGGCGCCGACTCAAACTTTAGAAAAAAAGATTATTTTATTTTTGGCTTTTCAGTGCCTTTCCTTTTTCACATTTATAATATACTTCGTTCGCGTGGACTACATCCTTTTATGGTCGGTTTTACCCCTTTCTCCCCTAATATTCGGAACAAAAAGTAGTCTATATTTTAATCCAAGTTTCGAGCTATATTTGTGCCAAATTTCATATCTCTAACTTCAAAAATAAACATTGTTCCATATAAACTTCCAAAGGTGGTATTACCCCCATCCCCCCCCTTATTTTCTAATAAAAAGTAGCCTATGCCCGTTCTTGAGATTCAACGTATACCTATACCCAATTTCATCAAAATCGGTTGAGAGGTTTAAGCAGGAAAGCGTAACAGACACACATACAGAGTTACTTTCGCATTTATAATATTAGTAGGGAAGTATGAATATTATTGTATTCAAAGCAATATTGGTGTGCGGATTTAAATAAATACATTTGCATATGAACTTGTAGCGATATCTGCACAATAAAGAATCTAGTATTTGTTCAAAACCGGATGTTTAACAATTTTAATGCTTTTTATAATAAAATGCATTTTATTGTTCCTGCAGTTACGAAATAGAACGGTCAAGGTTCTTGCAGTTCGAAAATAGTCTTTATATCAAAGACATTAGGTTGGTAAAAAGTCCGGAGTGCATAGTATGGTTATTTTGACATAGTTTATTTCAATTTTTATTCGCGTTGTGAAAATTCAATGTGAAAACGTGTGAATTGAAAAGAGTAAGTGTCGAGTGTTCTTGCCGGTTCTTCTCGGCATGATCAACATTCCGAACACGGCGGTAGAATACTTAATATGTGCTGACGATTCATAAGTGCTTTTGTAAAGCTTACAGGAATAAAGATGTTTTCTATTCTATTCTAACAAATTTGTACACTTTTGATTTGGACCACATTGGTCGAGTCTTGTCTTTAGTTATTATACCAAATTGTCATCTGTCAAATTTATTTTTAATACGAATAATTGTCAATTATTTATCTAACAATGTGTATGTGGTAAAAAGCCTTGGCCCGAATAGTGAATTACGTGTCGTTACAAAAATATTTGCTTTTGTATTGTTATTGAAAATTGTCCAATCACACCTTATAGTCTTGAATTCATATTAATATTATAAATGAGAAAGTAGCTCTGTCTGTCTGTTAATTCTTTTTTATATATATATCTCTTCAAGATTGACCTCATCCCACCTCATGTTATGTGGTAATGAGCTTTAGTACAACGTAATAAATCTGTTACTGGACTTGTCGTCCTTACCTTGAAGGCTTGACCCCTGCTACTCATGTAGCATTCCCCACGAGCTCTGTAAACCTTATTCACACGCAGGAACACAACAACACAGAAGTGATTGTTATTTGGCTGCGATCTTCTGTAAGGTGGAGATATTTCGCCGGTCGGGCTGCTCCAGTTCGAGCGATCGCTACCTCTCTTAAATATGTGGACTCTTTCAGTCAATAACTACGAAAGGGATTTTTATACAAATTGGTTGCAAAAGAGATATTATACTAGATTAATAAAGGAAACATTGTTACATTGAAAAAAGTAAGTGTCGAGTGTTCTCGTCGGTTCTTCTCGACATGATCAACATTCCGAACACGGCGGTAGAATACTTAATTTGTGCTGACGATTCATAAGTGCTTTTTTAAAGCTTACATGAATAAAGGTGTTTTCTATTCTATTCTAACATTTAGCATACTTTTTATGCCGAAATAAAGCGGACAAAGTCGCCGGCGCCTGCAAGTGTGATCATAACCAAAACCGGTTACGAGTGTCTCTGTGATGTACAAATTTTTTTGGAAGTCGAGCTTAAAACGGAAAAAAAAGAACTAGTTTATTTTGTAGTTGACATTATTATTCTGCTGCCAGAAATCGAGACGTGTAAAAAAAAATATAAACACAGCCACAGTCAATGATATTTAAAACCATAGATATGTTATACGTTCATAAAACGAACGAAAAATCTGTGCTGGTCGAGTGCGACTGCACACATGCGCAATTCTTATTAGCCACATTCTTAGATGATGTGAAAGGGATGGCTTAATTTAAACCATAAGAACAAAAGAGATAAGTAGTAACTCTCTGTTAGGCACATGAGTCAACTAAATGTCACTTGTTGATCAATCACTGCTCTGCACTGGACACTTGAACAAAGACTAATAAAAACAACGAAACAGAAGGTACAAACTTTACGTGTACTCTTTGTCTCTTATTTCGTGTCTTTTATTTCAAATATTTTAGGTAATTCAAAAATAATGTTACTTATTGATTGACATTACTAAAGAATTACATTAATTATTTATTCGGGATTCGGTTTAATGCGAACGTTCGGTTTTAAAAATAAAACAGAACTATAAAGAAAAAACAACTTTTATTACAAAAAAAATACACATTTGAGAAAATATATACAACTAGCGACCCGCCCCGGCTTCGCACGGGTACTATAGGTACTAAAATATGTATGTATTATACATATAATCTTTGCACTTATGTTATTACTTTCACTCCCCCCGTACCCCAATGACGCTTACATGGAGCCTACATCACATGCTGGCTAGCTGAGCGCGGTGAACGGCAACCACGCGACTTTTTTCTAATACTTCCATTTTTAAACTCGTGATACCTATCTTCCTAATGAAATGTCCGAATTGAATAATTCAAAAAGTTATATAAAGGTATTGAAGCCGTTTAGAATATAAAGTAATTTATTTTGATAAGAATTAATACCAACTTTTGAAATTATTAGTAATAAGCCTTTTCAAGCGGCGGCATATTAATTAATTTTTTAGAATTAAAAACCGCTTACTGTGACATAACTATAATATTTAGACATAATAATATTTGTCGCGACACTTTTTGTAGATAATAATGAGTTCTGCAAAGTCGTACCTAGTACATGATTTTGTTCTATCATTAATAGTATTCGCAGCGCACGCGATGTAAGGACTTTTTTTTTATTACTTTTTTTAATTAACTACCAGAAGTAACAAATTTGCATTCGGTACACAATAATAAATAAACAATACAAAAAGGCTGTGATAATAAAAATAAACACAAGCATGCTGTAGGTATTAAACCAGACATCGCTTCTGTGTTTTCTATTCGTGTAATCTATGACCGAACACATTTTGTCCTTTTCACACTTGTAAAAACAACAATGTACTTTCTCTTTTACCTTTGCGAAATTAATTTTAAGTAAAAATATTTAAAATTTAATGATTTATGCATAATTCTTGTTTACTTATATGTGATACGAGATCCCCTTAGCGTTATTTACTTTCTTATCATAGTTTGTACACTTTCGAAAGACACACGATGGCATTTTATCGGATTCACAGTCACTGACAGGGACGTCACATTTGTCGTATCGCTTTTCGCAGACTGGGGGTAAGACGTCCCAATTAGGACGTTTTAGCGTCTTCATATTTCGTGCATGGGTAACATATCTATTATTTTTTAAATATCATTGGCCACAGTGCAATTAACAACAGTGATCCCTACTAATATTATAAATGCGAAAGTAACTCTGTCTGTCTGTCTGTGTGTCTGTTACGCTTTCCTGCTTAAACCTCTCAACCGATTTTGATGAAATTTGGTACAGGTATACGTTGAATCTCAAGAACGGACATAGGTAACTTTTCATTAGAAAATAAGGGTGGGAGGGGGGTAATACCACCTTTGGAAGTTTATATGGAAAAATGTTTATTTTTGAAGTTAGAGATATGAAATTTGGCACAAATATAGCTCGAAACTTGGATTAAAATATAGACTACTTTTTGTTCCGAATATTAGGGGAGAAAGGGGTAAAACCGACCATAAAAGGATGTAGTCCACGCGAACGAAAAGAAGAAAAGAAAAGATGTATATATATATAATAATATCTTTAATTATCATAAAAAAATTGAAAAAGCTGCCTTAATGGCTAGTTGTTTTCAACTCCTCAACCCCACACAACACTCAACAGTCAACCCCACAGAGTTGAGTGAAAAATATATTTGTGCAGCATGAAATTAAAAATTAATTTGTAAAATAATTAAAATATTTAATTTCAATAACAGAGTTTAACTCAATTAGTAAGGGGATGGAGTCTCCATTTAAGCTGAAAAGCCTGTGTTTGGAGACCCCGCCCTTCCTTATACTATTAAGGGTTAAAATTAATTTTACATAGTCATTTAACAATTTACATAAGTAGGTAAGTAAGATATTTCATTATAACTGTTACGAGCTTCGGGTTCGTGACAATAAAAACAGCCGATAAAAATTACCAAAAGTCACACTTTAATTGAACGCCACTAATTACAACCTCAAAACGCACTAATTAAAACAACAATCGCTCCCAAGTCGCACTTCAAAATCGCTTTCGAAGTAATCACTTGTATCGCTAATTCAATACTGTCCCGGTCGCGGTGAATCCCGGCCTTTTATATTGCCGCGGCCGTTCCCGAACCTTCCAACGCAGAAACATCCGGAACATTCGCGCGCAGTCCGGCCTTGATCGGCCGTACGCTCGGTCAAGATCATAGTTCTAGTAAATTCTGGCGTACGCGTCTCGACTCTCTGTAGTCCCGCCTTTCCACACTAGATGGCGATGTTTACATCGATCGTGGCGCGTAACACTGCCCCCTCCTAAGACATGCTCGTCCCGAGCATTATCGGCTCCATAATAACGCGCCAATCTCTCCGCATGGACAATCTTAGGAGTGCCTCTTGCACCTTTCTGTTTCCGGTAGGTTACGTCATTGCCCCCAGTCCCAATCCGGTACGGTCCCTCCCATCTAGACTGAAGCCCAGGAGATCTCCCTCTGCTGTGGACTGGATTGCGCAACCTCGCCTTTGGACCTTCGTCGAGCACTCTACTGTTCACTTTGCGGTCACAAAGGGGTTTCATCTTTCCCGACATTTTCTGGCCCGATTGTTTGACGTGCTCACAAATGTCATTTATTTTGTACCGCCAGTTATTCGCATAATCGATTATACTGCCTGGAGCATCAGGTGGTATTCTGATGATCAGGTCTGCAGGTAGCCGTAGTTCTCTTTCTGCAGTTCGCTTAGGGCAACTGGATCGAAGGTGCCCCCTTTCCCCACAGCCGTAGCATCTAGGGCTGTATCTTTTATTGCAGTCCTGAACTGTAGCCGCTGCAACCTCCCTAACGCGATAGGATTGATGATCCTGCCGCACAGCTTCCACCTCCAGTGCATGGGCCAAGGCATCTTTAAGCGTCCCGTGGTGCCCGAGTCTGACAGCAGCTCTAACTTCAATGTCGCGGATGCCATCGATGAACGCCTGCACAAGGTTCCCATCATCAAGCGCTGGTACGGACTGGTAAGCTTTACGCACCAGCTTCTCCACTTCAAGGGCCCATTGCTGCAGGTTTTCGCTACTGCGTTGCACGCGGTCCCTGAGCTGTGCGCGAAACACGTGTTCCAGGTGAGCGTCACCATATCGAGCCTCCAAAGCCTCAAGGAGCTGCTCGTAAGTCACTTCCTTATTGAGAGCTTCCAAAACTGATAAGGCCTGGTCACGAAGGCCTAGGGTGAGGGCAGTCATGGCCTGATTTTTATTCCAGCCGTTTGCTTTCATGACTGCCTCAAACTGGATTTTGTAGGCCGACCATGAAGAAGTTCCGTCGAACGGTGGCACTTTGAATCCACGTAGCGAAGGTGTAGTAGCTACGGGAGCTGCGATTGCTTCTCCAAGTTTAAGACAATCCAGCGTTTTCTTAACGTCTGCCATCACGGTCTTCTTCACATCAGCCACTACGTTGTCAACCCGATTATTGACCTGGTCGATCCGGATTTCAGCATCCGACAGGCGGTTGTCATGTTGAGCAACCTTATCCTTCACCTCCTTTATGTCTTTCCCGAAGGTAGCGTGAAGGTCCTTCAGAAGAAGCATCTGCTCCTCTTGGCGACGAGCCTGTTCCTCCTGGCGGCGAGCCTGTTCCTCCTGGCGGCGAGCCTGCTCTTCCTTGTCCCGCTTAAGCTGTTCTTCCAACCGACGAGCCTGTTCCTCCTGTCGGCGAGCCTGTTCCTCCTGTCGGCGAGACTGCTCCTGCAGCATCATCATCAGGGCTGCAAGGTCTGGTGCTGCCGATGCTGCTGGTGTTGCTGTGGACGGGCCGGCCTCCGTGGTTAATAACTGGCTTTCCGATTCCTGCGGCAAAGCTCCACCAAAACGTCTCTGGTCCGTCTCCTGTTGGCGTTGACTCCGGGTACGGATACCCTCCGTGTCGTCTTTAGGTAAAATCGGCATAATTTAAATCCCACTTCTGACACCAATTGTTACGAGCTTCGGGTTCGTGACAATAAAAACAGCCGATAAAAATTACCAAAAGTCACACTTTAATTGAACGCCACTAATTACAACCTCAAAACGCACTAATTAAAACAACAATCGCTCCCAAGTCGCACTTCAAAATCGCTTTCGAAGTAATCACTTGTATCGCTAATTCAATACTGTCCCGGTCGCGGTGAATCCCGGCCTTTTATATTGCCGCGGCCGTTCCCGAACCTTCCAACGCAGAAACATCCGGAACATTCGCGCGCAGTCCGGCCTTGATCGGCCGTACGCTCGGTCAAGATCATAGTTCTAGTAAATTCTGGCGTACGCGTCTCGACTCTCTGTAGTCCCGCCTTTCCACACTAGATGGCGATGTTTACATCGATCGTGGCGCGTAACATAACTATACACTAGAGTTGACTAATAGTTAATAATAATAAACAACATCAAGCTAAACTTGCTGTTCAAAATTAGTACTTATGCCAAGGACAAAGGAGCGATGCAATGTCAGAAGTGTATTTAAACGTACATATAAATAAAGAATAATGTATAAAAAAAGATTATATAGTATAGTTTAAATTATGTGTTTAATAGAGTATGTGTAGGGAAATAAATTATATTTAACCGACTCGAATAAAGACGTATTTGTTTATTTGTACGACTTGCTTCACTGTCTCTTTATGTATTGGGACAGAAACAGACCTGTTTTTACTCGGTACGTCTAAAAATAAAATATTCGTATTAAAACGATGTGATAAAATTCATTTTCTGGCAAAACTGGTGCAAATTAGGATCAAGCAAAACCTCTCTTTGCTTGATACCTAGGGCATAGCGATTTATCGCTCAAACTGGAGCAGCCCGACTGGTCAAACAGAAGACCGCAGCCAAATAACAATCACTTTCTTCTGTGTTGTTGTGTTCCTGCGTGTGAGCAAGGTTTACAGAGCCCCTGGGGGGTGCTACGTTAGTAGCGGGTGTCAAGCCTTCAAGGTAAGGGCGACAAGTTCAGTAACAGCTTTATTATGCTGTACATGTCACCCTTAAGCTAGGACCTCATTATTACTTAACATCAGGTGGGATGAGGTCAATCTTGAAGTGCAATATAAAAAAGCTATACATATAGCTGTCCACATCAGAATTAGTGTCTTGGTAAATCCCGACGAAAAAATAGGGATGTTATAAATAAATAAATAATCCTGACGACCTTCGTAGCCGAGAGGCGAGCGGGCCGGACTTTGGCGTCGCGCTGAGGTCCCGGGTTGTTCCCCGGTCGGGTCAATATGGGAAAAGTTTGATCTAGACCAAATTAGAAAACAAATGATTAATTCAAAATTTTTAGTACAAGTTCCCCCGAATTATAAATATCGGGGAGAAGCTAAAAAAAATAATATGGGAAACGAACTTTACTATATCGTCTCGCGTCTGGGTGTTGTGGTAACATCGTTGTTTCTATTTCTGTAACACAAGTGCTTTATAGATTTATATTTTTTATAAATGTATTGTACATATAAACCGTCATGGTGAATCATGATTCAAATCAAATCCCTACTAATATTATAAATGCGAAAGTAACTCTGCCTGTCTGTCTGTCACGCTTTCCTGCTTAAACCTCTCAACCGATTTTGATGAAATTTGGTATAGGTATACGTTGAATCTCAAGAACGGACATAGGCTACTTTTTATTAGAAAATAAGGGGGGGAGGGGGTAATACCACCTTTGAAAGTTAATATGGATAAATGTTTATTTTTGAAGTTAGAGATATGAAATTTGGCACAAATATAGCTCAAAACTTGGATTAAAATATAGACTACTTTTTGTTTCGAATATTAGGGAAGAAAGGGGTAAAACGGACCATGAAAGGATGTAGTCCACGCGAACGAAGTCGCGGGCACAGCTAGTTATATATATATAAAAAGGGGATGGTAGTTTCCACGCATACAAAGCCAGGCGGCAGCTAGTATGTAAATATATTTAATTCGTGTATTAATAAACTCTTGCGCACTTCCTTCAAAGCCCTTTCATTAACATAATTAAACAATTAATCACTGTATATGTATTTACTGTCACATGTAGTCACGATTCGTGATTTTATGATAAGTAGAAGGTTACTAGTTTTTTAACCGACATCAATATAAAGGAGGTGTCACAATTCGACCGGATGTATTTTTTTTGTGTGTGAACTTGCTTTGAAGAGTTTAGGTTTGCCCACTAAACCCCGCAGTCAACCTCATCCCCTTGATGGTGTATTATGGGAACAGAAGACCCACTACAGTAACACCGGCGGAATGGCCGCTAACGAAGCAGCCCGTCATCTGCCCCATTTTTTTAAGAAGGAGAAAATGTGTTTGCTCACCCACCGCCTTGGGGACGGCAGCGGCGTGTGTGGGACTCCCCCGTTCAGGAGCGGGGGCTACCCGAACTATTGTTTTTTATTTACACTTCAAGATTGACCTCATCCCACCTGATGTTAAGTGGTAATGAGGTCCTAGCTTAAGGGTAACAAGTACAGCAATAAATCTGATGATAGAAGATCACACGCAGGAACACAACAACACAGAAGTGATTGTTATTTGGCTGCGGTCTTTTGCAAGGTGGAGGTATTTCACCAGTCGGGCTGCTGCAGCCAGTTCGAGGGATAAAAACTCCCCCCACGCTCCACACTCGCCTTTGGTTGGCGCCATGGGAAAACAGTATGAACTATAACATCGCGGCGCCAGGCGGGATGGTCTTAGACCCCAACTAGCTCCCCAGAATGGGGGGGGGTTAGAAGGCACTTCTGCTCTGAACCCACGACCTTCACGTATCGCGCGTGCTGCTCTTCCAACTGAGCTAATCGCAAGTTATCGTAGGCGATGAAATTTTTCTGCTGTATCAACCTTTAGCCTCCGGTAAGTGCCCTCTGCCGAATATGTTTAGAACTACATACCTACTTATCGGCCCGTGGTACATTCGTTGCAGAAATCTTAATCGATTTTTTTATGTTTATAATGCTTTACGCCGCATTAACGAACTTTAAATAAATAAATATTGGACAACATCACATACATTGCTCTGATTCTGTGGTAAGTAGCTAAAGCACTTGTGTTACAGAAATCAGAAACAACGACGGTACCACAACACCCAGACCCGAGACAATATGGAAAAGTTGTTTCCCATATTTAAATAATTTAAAGAAACATACAATTTCTGAATATACTTTCGTTACTGTTTCATGCTAAAACTACTAAACTGGTATGAAATTTGGTCAGGAAGAAAGATGATACTAGGTTTTTATCCCGAATCAATGAAGATTTTAAAACACGACTTGTTTTCTTAATAATTTTTTTGAATCACATTAATCAATATCGTAATCTGTATAAACGAAAGCTGATTGACGCAAATCAAATCAAATATCTACTTATAAAAATAATTCGGGTTTTCCTTCCTGACGCTATTACTCCAGAACCCACGAATCGATTTCCACGGTTTTGCATTTCTTGGAAAGGTCTCGGACTCCGTGAGGTTTACAGCAAAGAAAATCCAGGAAAACTTTCAACAGAAAAGCGGGAAAATCCTCTAAGGCGAAACGAAGTTCGCCGGGACCGCTAGTTTTTTTATAAAAGTTACATGTAACACTTTTGAATCGTCATTGAATACAATGCAAAGTGATTCTACTGCCGGTTCGGAACCTATATCTACCGAGAAGACACCGGTAAGAAACTCAGCAGATAAGTTACAGTAGCAGTATATAACTTATAGCTATGTGTAGACCACTTTGAACCAAGTCATAGTTTTGTTTTGACTGACTGACCTATCAACGCAGAGCCAAAAATATAAGTGTTGTGAACTTGAAATTTTGCACAGGGATTTATTTTATAGTGTAATTTATAAGGGGGTAAAACGGGGGTTCAAACATAGTATGGCACTTTTTTGTTGTTTAATATATTCGGATGAAATTCAGTATGAAAGTCTTGAGCGAAAGTAATGAGACTCATGCAAAATATTTATTCGTATTCATCCCCTAAGGGGGTAAAACGGGGGTTGAACGTTTTTTTTGTTTCAAAGCTATACTTAAATAAACCGTTTGTAGTGTCACGCTATTAATAGCTCATTAAGGTATTTATATACTTATGTGTAGTATTTATTCAAGAATTATTAAAATAATGTACTAATACACAATTACATGCGGACGAACGGGCCACAGCAATTCTTTATAAACATAACACGCCACTTACTTTAGAATTATGTAAAAGAACACTTTATACACAACCACTGGGCAAATGACAAAATGAACACACAAAAACTGATGTTATCCAATCGAATTGCGATATTTCGGCGGCGGCGACGGCGACGAGTGACGTGCGCGCGGTGCGAGATCAAGGCGTGGACTGAGGCCGGCGCACGCGCACCTGTCTTTTAGACGGATCAATGGTGGACGAGGTTATGCAGTAAGCGTTGAGTAAACAAAAAATATTCAATTTTCGAGTATCGCTCCTCGGGCTTTTGGCTAATATCAAAGTGTAGTATCTGTTCTTTTCAGCTCAATTCAACTTTTGTGAGAGGTAGGACATTTTGAAAGACATTTTTTAGGCCACATTCTAATGAATGGCGCCAGGACTGTTCTACAGGCGTAGGGGGATTTCGTTTAAGAGAGGTAGGGCATAGCGTTTTATTGCATAAACTGGAGCCTGACTGGTAAAATACCTCCACCTTACAGAAGACCGCAGCCAAATAACAATCACTTCGGTGTTGTTGTGTTCTTGCGTTTGTGTAAGATTTCCAGAGCTCCTGGGGGGTGCTGTATTAGTAGCAGGGGTCAAGCCTTCAAGGGAAGGGTGACAAGTCTAGTAGCAGCTTTATTGTGCTGTACTTGTCGCCCTTAAGCTAGGACCTCATTATCATTTAACATCAGATAGGATGATGTCAATCTTGAAGTGTGATATAAAAAAAAAGATACTAGATTTACACAACTTCAAATAATTATAGAAATACTGGCCCAAAATAGATATTTTTAGCTATGTCCGATTTTAGCAGGACAAAGTTAGTAAAAAAAGTTTAAAATTTTCAGGATTGCACGGGTGCGGTGTGTGGTCGGTCGCTAGTGATTTAATATATACGCCGCAGGCCTAGCTTTTAGCAGACACGTGCGAAGCGCGTGCTGCAAAAGCTAGTTTTATACATATATATTAAGTCATACACATTTTCATAAAATAGTTTTCAAATTTAATTAATAAAACTAATTTAAAAATTTTGATTTTTTATTGAAGATTTATTGAATAAAGACTTATACGAAATCAGATAAAAAAAGATAAAATATTACTCAAACAAGTTTTACTTAAGTTTTTCCTTTTGGCTATCAGGGTGAGTGTTATGCGTTATCGAGTCATTACGAATTTTCATGCAGCATTTTTTAGTCAAATTATTGGTCACACTGTAGGTGACATAGTGTTCTGGTATTTTAGCGGATGTCAACAAAGAGTAGGGCGTACGACTAGTATTTTTAAATTTTTATGAATACATTTTAAGAAATTGTTGATGTTTATAATTTTTGAAAATAAAAATGAAAATGTATTTATAACATCATATTAGTAGATTTATAGATATTTTTTATTAGGTTCCTGAATTTATGAGTTAACTGCATATTTTAATATTTATATTTTTAAAAGCAGTATTAAAACGTATATTTTGATGTGTTTTCCACCTTTTATACAACAGGCGATAAAATGTGAACACACAATTGTTTAATATTTGTTTTAAAAAATTTATTAACAAAGCCCGATTGATTTTTTTCAATATGGATTAATATATTGTTAAAAAAATGTGTTTTTTAATTCAATATATTTAGTTTAAATCTGAAATACATGACATTTCCATTATGATGTATGAGTAATCAATAATACGAGTGTTACAAGTCACACATGTGAACTATTAGTATTGTTTGATAACTATTATTATATCTACGGTCCAAAGCAAGTCAGGCTACATTTTTTGACTTTTCACAGCCCTTATGTCTTAGGTATAAATGCTAAAATCAAATAACAAGTGCGTTACTGTATGTTCTATTCACATAGTCTTTGATTTGCCGAACGGTGTCCTTTGATGTTTGCCGCGCGGCGCAATTTAGAAGAAAAATGCGATTTGTTCTACGTTTACGGTTGTATTTTATATGATAGATAGATGCACTTAATTTTATAGAATATTTACAGAAATTGGTTTTACATACGCATTGAAGTAAAATTTAAATGGTCTTAGTGTTAGGCACAGTTAAAGCAATCTCTTCCAGTCAACATTGAGGTAGGGACATCGTAAATATCGAGAAATGGATAAAATATAAATTAAGAAAATATTAACACAAAATAAAAATACTCTCACATGATGAAAACACTTAATTCATGAAAATTAAAATATGTAATTTAATGAAATACATACAAAAATATATAAAAACCCGCGATTTAAGAGGAATTGATATGATAATATATAATTATTTATAATAAGTTGCCTTATTTAAGACATAGTGAGCTGTTTTCTACATACTTCACTTTTATTCGCTTCTATCTGTCGCAGCGTGATGTTATATAGCCTAAAGCCTTCCTCGATAAATGGACTATCCGACAAAGAAATATATTTCAGTTCGAACCAGTAGTTTCTGATATTAGACATTAGTTTAACTTCACTAGAAGTAGAATCACTTTGCATTATATACAATGACGATTCGAAAGTGTTATTATATGTAACCTACTTGAATAAGCAAATATTGAATTTGAATTTGAATTAGTGCATTCAAACAAACTATATATAAGTATAGATGTGATTTTGGCCGCCTCATGTCATATATTGGACCGCATCTTAATCTTTTAATGTCGCTTCAACATATACCTTGTATCCGGCTGTGACAAAAATATTCTATGTAAAGCACTATGATAAGTCGCTGATAAGATGGGAGCTTCCTTTGTTTTTCTATGATTCATTATGGAATGTTTTGGTGAAATATTCACACTTATGGTGTTTTCTATATATATATATATATTACACTTCAAGATTGACCTCATCTCACTTGATGTTAAGTGGTAATGAGGTCCTAGCTTAAGTGCTACAAGTACAGCATTATAAAGCTGTTACTGGACTTGTCGTTACCTTGAAGGCTTGACCCCTGCTACTAATGTAGCACCCCCAGGAGCTCTGGAAACCTCACTCACACGCAGGAACACAATACAGAAGTGATTGTTATATGACTGCGGTCTTTTGTAAGGTAGAGGTGTTTCGCCAATCGGGCTGCTCCAGTTCGAGCAATAAATCGCTATGCCCTACCTCTCTTAAGACGTTCTGACTTGTTAACGTGTTCTGTCTTTCAAAGAAAAAGTCAAATATTTATTTTATTAAAGTATGTTATATATAACACTTTCGAATCGTCATTGAATACAATGCAAAGTGATTATACTGCTGGTTCAAAACGTAAGTCAGCAGAGAGCACGCCGGTATGAAACTCAGAAGATTTGTTACAGTGGCAGTCTCTAACTTATTGCTATATGTATATCATTTAATATGTTGAAATCAGTCTAGCCATTCAGGCTGCAGAAAGTTCCAAGGAAAAAAGTACCTGATTCCTTCTTCTTGTCGTGAAGTCGACTGTATATTCGGCAAACTTCAAAGTTCTAAACTCATTCGGCAGAGCCCACTTACCGAAGGCTAGGAGGTTAATACAACAGAAAAATTAATAGCCAACGATAACTTGCGGTTAGCTCAGTTGGAAGAGCAGCACGCGCGATACGTGAGGGTCGTCAGTTCGAAACCCACATCATAAAGCTAAAATAAAATGTTTCTTTAAAATATGGACAACTTGATATTTGTAATTCCAATTTTTGTTTAATGACCGGTTCTAATATTTGAAAAACGATCCGTTCTTGTTACGCTGTAAAAAAAATTACGAAGCGTATGCTAAAAACGACTGACTGAAGACTGTTGACAGTTGGTATAGAAAGTAAATTTGATATCCTACTACTATTATAAAGGCGAAAGTTTGTAAGTATGGATGTATGGATGTTTGTTACTCTTTCACGCAAAAACTACGGAACGGATTTGGATACAATTTGGTAGGAAGACAGATGACATACTAGATTAACATATAGGATACTTTTTATCCCGAAATAACGCGGGCGAAGTCGCGGGCAACAGCTAGTTAGAAATAAAGACTCGTAGAAAAACAGATTGTCATTTTTGACACATTACGAATCGTAAAATATTGAAACCGGGCGTTAGCCAAGGGACGGGCGTTTGACGGCAACTTCACTAGAACTCAAATTGCATCGTAATTATGCTTAAGACAATTTCGTAATTTACGCGTAACTGTTGTTGTTTAATTGTTAAGTAATATTCGTATGGGCACGTATTGAAATATTTTATCTTCGGACATGTTGAATAAGTTACACGATTATCAGAGTGGAGTATTCTCCATCACATTGCAAATTCTTCGTATTATGAAGATTCAATACATTTTTTTGATATATTTTTTTATATTTAACTAAAGTATGTATGTAACATTTTAGTCGATATCATGATGACTGAGTTTAAAGGCTTTTAATAAAAAAAACCGCTACAAGTAGTTTAGCAGTCCTCTCGTGATAAACATAGCACAAAAAAATGTTATTCATTTTTTTTTTATATAATACACTCCAAGATTGACCCCATCCCACCTGATGTTAAGTGGTAATGAGTTCCTAGCTTAAGGGCGAAAAGTATAACATAGTAAAACTGTTACTAGACTTGTCGCCCTTACCTTGAAGGCTTGACCCCTGCTACTAATGTAGCACCCCCCAGGAGCTCTGGAAACCTTACTCACACGCAGGAACACAACAACACAGAAGTGATTGTTATTTGGCTGCGGTCTTCTGTAAGGTGGAGGTATTTCACCAGTCAGGCTGCTCCAGTTCGAGCAATAAAACGCTTTGCCCTGCCTCTCTTAAAATGAATCTCTGAAATGTATGGCATGATAAAATGGGCATAAATACTGCACCAAATTGAATACTTACTAATTTGTTATGTTCTTAAATGTCAGGACAAGGTTTGTGAAAAGAGAAGTTGCAAATTTACCGGGAAAGCAAGCGTGCAAAACCGCGGCGCGCTGTTAGTAAGAAATGAATGTCAGTTAACATCACGTTAAATCTACGTAATACTAAAATAAGTAAATTAAGCACTTGTGTTTTAAACTTTGGCGTAGCGCCATCTCTGAGGTCCCGGGTTCGATCTCCGGTCGGGTCAATGTGGGAAACGAACTTTTCTATATTGTGTCTACTGTGGGTCTTGGTGATGTGGTACCGTCGTAATTTCTGTAACACAAGTGCTTAAGCTACTTACCACAGAATCAGAGCAATGTATGTGATGTTGTCCAATATTTATATTTAAACAAAGGAAATCTACGCAAATTATGAGGCCCAGAAAATATTGTAGCTACAATTCTTGGCTACATCCGGTTAGCTACCAACCAATGCGTACTATAAAATGCTAATATTTCTCCCGTCTCTTTCTAGCGCACACCTGTCCCTTTCTAATGTTTACCTCTCGTGTTACAATGTGTAAACAAAATATTTGAGCAACACGCGTTTAGTTAAATAGTGTTTTTTGCAATGTAGTCTGTTACGTTTACTATGTTGAAAGAATATACATATGATATTCACGATGATACTCGAAGTTGTCCGTGGCGCGGTAGCGGGAGCGGTTTTGAAACGATTATGGAAGTTAAGGTACGCTCACTGTGTTTGGGAATTGGATGGGTGATCGTTATTGTTATACGAAGGGTCCATTGCAATAATGATAAACATTAAGTCTTTCGCGTTCCATTTTGAATTTTTAGAATAATTTAACGGGTCAAAAAGCGACACCATTTTTATTTAGTAGTTAATACGAACTACTTAAACCCATAAACCATGAACCCATAAACGTACTATCTGCATGACCCAACGGTTGACTGGTAGAGAATGCTCCTAGCATTAAGTCCACCTTTTGTACTTTTTTTGTGCAATAAAGTTTCTAAATAAATAAATAAATAGTTACTGCCCGACGTTTCGGTTAGGTTGCACCAGCCGTGGTCACGAGCTGACTTATTTTGTTAGGGGAGATAGGGGTAAAACCATGAAAGTTTAATATTTAAACAATTTGACGACCTCCGTAGCAGAGAGGCGCGCGTGCCTGACTTTGTCGTCGCGCCATCTCTGATGTTTCGGGTTCGAACCCCAGTCGGGTCAATATGGGAAACGATATTTTCTCTATTGACTCGGGTCTGGGTGTTGTGGTACCGTCGTTGTTTCTGATTTTAGTAACACAAGTGCTTAAGCTACTTACCACAGAATCAGAGCAATGTATGTGATGTTGTCCAATATTTATTTATTTATCAATCACTAGCGGTCCTGGGGAACCTTTCGCCTTAGAGGATATTCCCGCTTTTCTGTTAAAATTTTTCCTGAACATTCTTTTCTATAAACCTCACGGAGCCCAAGACCTTTCCATCGAATGCAAAACCGTGGAAATCGGTTCGTGCGTTCTGGAGTTATAGCGACAGGAAGGAAAACCCGACTTATTTTTATATAGTAGATTTAAATATGGAAAAAATCTTTAGTCCACGCGAACGAATTCGCGGGCATAGCTAGTGCTAATACAAAAAAATACATTTATAAACACACACGGAATCTTAAATCGTAGTCTTCCATACAAATCTGTCATAAACATATGATCGATTTGACAATAACCTAGTTTTATGTATGAAATACGCAAGCAGGTTTTGGACTCCCTTTGGTTCTTATTTCGTTGGCATAAGGACGAATATCGAATGTTATACCGTAATGTTGATCGTATACTTACTTGATCTTAATACGGTCAGTGTCGTGACTAGGTACCTATGTAAAGCAATGAATACATGGTATTCTACGACATTTGTTACAGACTAACTTTTAGCCCGCGACTTTGAACGTGTAGACTTATTCCTGGTTCCAATATTTGTAAACGAATCGTTAAGTTACGATTAGTTATCTTCTTCAATATATGAAAGGAAAAACTTACTGACTGACATATCAACGCACAGCCTAAACGGCTTAACGTAGGCACTTGAAATTTGGAAGGGGCGTAGCTTAGGTACCGTAGAGGTGCACTTAGAAAGGAATTTTCCGGAATTACCACGGGAGCAGGAATTAGCGGGAAAATCCTTTTGTATGAAAAATCTAAACCGCTTAAGTTCGACGTGAAATTTTGCATGCAGGTACAATTAAACTTAAAGCTTAGTTGCAACAGGATATTGAAAAATTCCCACGGGTACGCGGGAAAAAACCTTTTGTATGAAAAAATCTAAACCGCTTAAGATAGATATTTTTAATCTAGCATGCATGCATACCTTAGTAAATATAAAATTTAGTTATAATATTTTGAAAAATTCCCACGGGACCGGGAGTTAGCGGGGAAAAACTGGAAAAACCCTGTGGTCTACACGAACGAAATCGTGGGTACAGCTAGTAAATTATACGAGGCGTTGGAAAAAAACGGATGGTCATCCGTAAAACATCGAACCCTGGCACTAATTGTTTTTTCAATGTTTTATAGAGCTTTACGCCATTTTTTTCCTTTCTTCCCTTTCAGTTAGTTTTTGCTTGAAAAAGTAACAAACACACGTCTGAACATCCAAACAGTCACACAATCAATGAATGAATAATCCCTACTAATATTATAAATGCGAAAGTAACTCTGTCTGTCTGTCTGTCTGTGTGTCTGTTACGCTTTCCTGCTTAAACCTCTCAACCGATTTAGATGAAATTTGGTATAGGTATACGTTGAATTTCAAGAACGGACATAGGCTACTTTTTATTAGAAAATAAGGGAGGGAGGGGGGTAATACCACCTTTGAAAGTTTATATGGAAAAATGTTTATTTTTGAAGTTAGAGATATGAAATTTGGCACAAATATAGCTCGAAACTTGGATTAAAATGTAGACTACTTTTTGTTTCGTATATTAGGGGAGAAAAGGGTAAAACCGACCATAAAAGGATGTAACCCACGCGAACGAAGTCGCGGGCACAGCTAGTTTTTATATAAGCAAATACGCCAGGCAACCACACCAATCACCTGGTCTCAAACTGAGGTTTACCCTTGTACTATGAGCACCAGACGACGGATACTAACTGGGGGTGTCATCACAGCACACCCAGACCCAAGTAAATTTAGAAAAGTCCGTTTTCCAAATGGACCTGATCGGGAATCGAACTCGGGACCTTACCCGCTTTGGCCTACCTTAGCCACTGCGCCACCGAGGTCTTCAAATTGGAGTGTAAACTCAACTTAAGCCAGTTAGGCGTTGAGTTTATTAATTTGTGTTAATAAATCTTGATAAATGGCGCTGGCCTTCTATCAATAGATGTGTGATGGTCACGGTCAAGACATTTTAATTTAGCACGTCGATTTGTGAAGCTTTAAGAGTTTTAACAAATCTATAAGATTTGTTAAAGCACGACCTTTAAGCACTATTCAAATTTGGAATAATCCATACTAATATTATAAATGCGAAAGTAACTCTGTCTGTCTGTCTGTCTGTTACGCTTTCCTGCTCAAACCTCTCAACCGATTTTGATGAAATTTGGTATAGGTATACGTTGAATCTCAAGAACGGACATAGGCTACTTTTTATTAGAAAATAAGGGGGGATGCGGGTAATACCACCTTTGAAAGTTTTTATGGAAAAATGTTTATTTTTGAAGTTAGAGATATGAAATTTGGCACAAATATAGCTCGAAACTTGGATTAAAATGTAGACTACTTTTTGTTTCGAATATTAGGGGAGAAAGGGGTAAAACCGACCATGAAAGTATGCAGTCCACGCGATAGAAGTCGGGCACAGCTAGTATTTCATAAACTTGTGAATACCTATAATGGTGTTTGCATTAACATAAAAGTAGGTTTAACATATTTCATCATCGCGATACTATTGCAGGGCTCACCCATCCGGCGTTAATCACCCAAGCTGTGAGCCACTAAGATAAGGTTCTGTTATATCCTCCACACCCAAGCCTGGGGCCCTCCCTATTGCAAAAGTAAGTCAATTGCCAAACTGTTTAGAAGGATCGGCTGTTGGGCAATTCCGATGATAAGTTTAGGCCAGAAAAAAAGAAAAACGAAGCTGCCGCGCCCTCCTGACATAAAACATGCTGGTGTACAGGTGCCTTTGGGGAACACTTTAATTCACCTAACCTCTAATAAATAAATACTCCTCTTTTGTATTACAGAAGAGTGCCATATATGGTTTTATTATACTTTTTTTTTTATATTACGTTTAAAGATTGACCTCATCCCACCAGATGTTAAGTGGTAATGAGGTCCTTTTTTTTTTTTGGGAGGGAAAATGCTTTTTCGCACCATATCGCTGTCGTGGGGACGACAACGACGTGTGTGGGACTCCCCCGCTCCAAAGGGCGGGGACTACCCGAACTAAAAAACCTCCCCACCTTCACATCGCCTATTGACGGCGCTATGGGATATCGGGCGACCCATAACCGCCACAGCGCCGTCGGCGAGATTGCTGCCCCTATAGGACGGCGTCTCCAAGTCCCCCCAGGATGGTCGGGGGACTGGCGGGAACGGCCGAAGGTGCTACGCCGTCCCCGTGCATCTGCGGAGGACCGTGCAAGGCCGGCCGGGGTGTCCCCACACCCGCGGCCGGCTGGTCCCCGCTAACAAGCGCGAGGGCGTCAAAACGACGCCTCGCGCGCAGCCTTCGCCGCCTACGAAGAGGTGGGGCGAGGGGGTCGTCCTCTCGCTCCCTCTCTGCTGTCTCCTTCTGCGAGATGGTTCTCTCACAGAAGGTAGCAACTGCCATCCAGATCTCCTCGCTCCCAAGCATGGCTGTAACCATACTTGGGAGTGAGAAATTTTCCCAGCAATGGCGGCCAACTCGGCCCGCTCCGTCGCCCAGGCTGGGCACACAGCTAAGGTGTGGTCAGCTGTGTCTGCCGCCGCGCCACAGGCATGGCACGACGGCGACTCTTCACGCCCGATTTGGTGCAGGTATTGACCAAAGCATCCATGCCCGGCCAACACCTGCACCAGTCTGAAGGACAAGTATCCGTGGTTTCGGCCCAACCACTGCCCCAAAACCGGACCAATAGCGTCCAAAACCCGCCCCCTAGGTCTCGCCTCTTCTAATTTCGCCCCCCACTGCAGAACCATCTCTTCCTGGGCCTCTCTTCGAAGCGCCGCAACCTCGGTCGGGGATGGACGCTCTCCCCGCGTCCTCCTATCTCTCAGGCGCCAGTAAACATGGGCCTGAACCTGAAGTTCGACAAGTACAACATAAATCTGTTACTGGACTTGTCGTCCTTACCTTAAAGGCGACCCCTGCTTCTAATGTAGCACCCCTCAGGAGCTCTGGAAACCTTACTCACACGCAGGAAAACAACAACATCGAAGTGATTGTAATTTGGCTGCGGTCTTCTGTAAGGTGGAGGTGTTTCACCAGGTGAAATACCTCCACCTCATTACAACTTAACATATACATAACATATAGGACTTCATTACTAATTAACATCAGGTGGGATGAGGTCAATCTTGAAGTGTAAAAAATAATTATCTGAATTACCCATAATGGGAAATTTTACCACACTTTTTGGGTGATTCTCTAATCTGGCAAACCCTGTATACAAGTCAGTCAGCAGCGTGGGCAGCCGGGGTGACGCCTAGCACGTCTCGCTGGACCACTTTCTAAAGTAGCTTGCAGCTACTTTATGTAGCGCGTTTTCCGTGGGGTAGCTACCGTCGATAGGATCCCAAGGTAAACACTTTCTTTTCAATATTAGATCTTATGCCCTGGACTAAAGGACTGTTGTTATTCCAAAGTTTGTTGTCTGTATATAGTTCCAGCTTTACTACAATTATTAGATTTTTCACTGCGGCCAATAGGAGCGATTAATCAGTGGATAATGTTGAAAAAACTGGCCAAGTTCCGGTTATTTACCATTATTTATCCAACATTAGACACAATATTTTAACCCTTTTTTTAGTTTCTTTAAAAAATCACGTTTGTATGGGATCCCACATTCAATATTTTTTTTTTGTTTTTAGTATTCATTGTTACCGTGGCAACAGAAATGCATAATCTGTGAAAATTTCAACTTCCTAGCTAACTCTGGTACTTGATCAGCCTGGTGACAGACAGAGGGACGGACTGACAGACAGCGAAGTCCTCTTGGAAACGGAACCCTGAAAACAGGCGTAGGCCCTTTGGAAAACGAACTTTTCTCAATTGACTTGAGTCTGGGTGTGCTGGCATGACGCCCCTAGTTAGTATCCGTCGTCTGGTACTCATAGTACAAGGGAAAACCTTAGTTTGAGACCAGGTGATTGGTGTGATTGTCTGGCGCATTTATTTATTTTTATTATTTTACGTTGACGGGGAATGCCACACCGCAAGACGAGTCATAATAACATATTAAATTCATATACTTTGAGCTTTAAATGTTCCGAACATTTTCCTCATACAAAACGTGCTTGGAGTACAAACGACATATATATTTTACGAACATTACATAGACAAAAAATGCAAAGCGTTTGTTTCAAGCAGTTTTTAAATTATTAAATAAAACTGAGTTTGTCGAAAATCATCAATCATTGTAATCTTCAAAAATTTGACACATATCCAAATTCAAAAAATGACAACAAAAACCAAAAACAATATTTAAATGGCAAAGAGTTCAGCACATTCTCCTCCTCCTCCTAGTATGAGCTGGTGGAAGCTGACTCTGATGACAGTAGCACCAACTTTGATACAGGACGTCGTAGTGTGCCACCGCGGGTCTGTACATCAACCATTCGGACTCGACCATCACGACCCGTTAAGACTGACACCACTCGACCTCTCGGCCAAATGTGCCTGGGAGCGCTGGAATCTGCAATCAGAACACAATGTCCTACTTCTATATTATTGGCCCTATCGGATGGCCATTTTCTTCTTTCTTGGAGTGTTGGCAGATATTCACGTATCCAACGAGCCCAGAAATTATCTGCAAGTCTTTGAGCAATTTTCCACTGCTTTCTGAGTGTCAAATCATCGTCAGAGAATATTCCTGGAGCTGGCATTCCATTAGACGAACCAAGTAAAAAATGGTTTGGTGTCAATGCTTCCTCATCATTGGGATCTAGGGAAACAGTAGTGAGAGGACGACTGTTAACAATGTTCTCAGCCTCCATCATCAGAGTTAAAAGAACTTCTTCTTTTGGCGAACGTGTGAATAATATTGCTGCAAGTGCTGTTTTGATCGATCGTACTAATCTTTCCCACACACCTCCCATATGTGGAGCTTCAGGTGGATTGAACGTCCAGTTTATGCCGAGATCTGTTATCTTATCCCTTAGTTCGGGGTTGCTAAGTAAATCCCGTATCGATTTATTCAATTCTTTATCGGCAGATTTGAAGTTAGTCCCATTATCAGAATGTATTTGTTTTGGCCATCCACGCCTTGCGGACATACGACGAATAGCCATTATAGTCGAATCCATTGATAATGATGAAGCAAGTTCAATGTGTATAGCTCTTATACTCAAACAAGTGAATATAACTCCCCATCTTTTCTCATGATGACGACCAACTGTCACCGTCATAGGACCAAATAAATCAATCCCACAGAAACTGAAGGGTCTACAGTGATGTTGCAATCGTATCTGGGGCAGTCCCGCCATCATCGGTTGTTCACAGCGACCTCTTCGAATCCTGCATGTGATGCACTATGCCAAGAGCGATCTGACTTGCATACGGAGACGTAAAATATAATAACGACGAAGCTCATTAATCAGAGTTGCAGTACCTTGATGTCCAAGTTCCCGATGTTTATATTCAATCAAAAGCTTTACAACGTGATGATTTGCGTCAAGTATTATAGGTATCTTCAAACCATGAGGCAAGTCCATATTCGATTCTAGTCTGCTCTTCACTCGTAATAAGCCTATTTCATCCAGGTAGGGGTTCAGCCGTTGCAGTTTGCTTTGTACCTTTATGGGCATCCCAGCTCTTAGAACAGTTATATCTTCGGAGAAGATATCAGCCTGAACTGGTTTTAATATTAGAATTTCAGCTAGGCTTTCATATTCAAGATTAAATAAAGTGGCTTTTCGATGACATTTATCTATAAAAAACCAAACGTAGGCAACGCAACGTTTCAGACGTCGCCAGTTCGAAAATCGGTTATACTCTACCCGAGATATATTTGCAGCTATGACCAAACCAGGTTCATGGTGGTACTCCTCCTCCTCGATATCTAGCTGCAAATCACGTCTTTTTTCCAACATATTAATAACCTGCTTTGTATAATCTGTTGCAAAACTCGGGTCAGCGTCCATCATTTTATCAATAACGTTTAGTCGATGTTCTGCGTTCCTTTTATTATTGGGTAACTTAACATCATCATTTCTCCATAGTAAAGCTGATTCCCAGTGATCATTAACTTTTTCCGATTTGTTATGGAGAATATGCAACGCTCTTTGTTCTTCTGGAGAATATCTAGGCAAATCAAAACTTTTGATACCTATGCTCTCAAGCTTGAAGTAGTTATCGACTAAACAGTGAAGTTCATCATCTTCTTCGGAATGACAGTGACAAGTATATTCGGCTATCGTCTTCATTGATATTGACGATATAAAACCATGCAAAACCCAACCAAGTCTTGTAAGTGAAGCGACGGGTTCATCTTTCTTCCCCTCCCTGATTTCTCGGCTCACGATCAAATGCCAATTATCTTGACCAATCAGGATGGTAGGGCGTCCTTCAAAGGCTTGTATTGGTACTATCCTAAGATGCGCATATTGAGAAATGGTATGCCGATCGATTGTGTATCTTGGAAGAGTCAAGTTATTTACAGTACGTACTCGTTCTAACTCAAATGACCCTGTATCTGTAACAACTGTTAGTGAAACTATCTGACTTTCCAAGTTTTTGTAGCTGCCTACAGCACCTTGAATTGATAGTTCAGTGTCTTTGCCTCTAGCTCCTACCTTCTTCGCTACGTCTTCCTCAATCAGCGAAACGGTAGATCCTTCATCAAGCAAGGCAAATGTATCATATTCGCCGTCAGGACCCCGGACTGTCAAAGGTAACACCTTCAAAAAGACACGTTTGGTGCTTGTTGACCAGATGTTTGCCGATGTTTCTGGACCTATCTGATCTTTTTTCTCGTTTCTTGTCCAATCATCTCTATGAAGCAGTTTATGGTGACTGCCACTGCAGATTGAGCACCTAGTCTTCGATTTGCATCTGTCTCGTCGATGTGTACTTTTAAGGCATCTAAAGCATAGTCGGCGCTTACAGATCCACTCCCAGCGTTGGTTGACATCTTCTCCTCTAAACTTGTTGCAGGCACTAATCTGATGGCCTCGTTCATCACAGAAGACGCACTTAGCTAATCTTGGAGCTCCCTTCATGTTATTTGTCAATACTACATCTTCGAGTAACTTATCATCCAAGTTACATGTCATAACCGCTCGCTTGGCAGTGGGCGGTTTAGAGATCTTCGATGGTGGTGGTTCTATCCCACCCCTCCTGCATACCCCATGAGCTTCGCTGATTAAGTACTTAGCCAAAACAGGTAATTGAGGTTCGTGACTAGTTAAATCTCGACTATAATCTAACCATCGATAGAAGATTGCTTCTGTGAATTTGCTGATAATCTCAGCTGCTAAGTCTGGACTGTATAAATATCCAATGTGGCCAGTGGATTGAATAGCTGCAACACAGTTGTCCACTTTAGTAGCTAGCACAATAACATCCGATCGTGTACCAGAAAGCTTAGGTAATCTCTTCATATCAGATATGAGCGTGGCCAGTATAAGGTCTGGTCTTCCAAATCTCATCTCAAGGGTTGTCATGATGTCCGTTGCAGATGTAGTTGCTAGTAGTCTTGCGGAAACTGCCTCCCAGGCTTCACCGTGAAGACATCGCTGAAGGCGTGAGACATTCTCTTCTTCTGTGTACTGACCAATACGCGTAGTTGTTTCGAATGCGTTTTTGAATCTCAGCCAGTCAATCGGATCACCAGAAAAAGACGGAAGGTCTCTTGCAGAAAGACGACCTAGCAATTTATCGGCGATGTTGGAAGAACTAGATGTACCTGCTGTCTTCAGAGCGGTTGTGATGGCGTGTGTCAGCTTGTCAAGCCCGATGACGTCTTGATGTTGTTCTGTGTTACGAGGGCGTTCTTCAATATTTTAATTTTGTTTTATCGGTTCCGGTAACTGCTCAGAATTGGTGAAAATAGTGTTTCTGACCCACTCCTTTGTCCGGGCTGACTTGGCAGAACTGACATCGCTACACTCCAATAAAGTCAGTTCCTCCTGTAAACGTGCTTCAATTAGAGATTTCTCAATTTCTAGCTGACGTTTTTCTATTTCTGCCTTTTTTATCTGTGCTTGTGCTTCTAGTAATTTCCTCTGAGAAGCGATACTACTTCTACTACGGCATGAATGTGCAGAAACTGATTGTATGCTACTATTTTTATTTTGACTCATCGTGGTTTCATCGGTTACCGTTTTCAAGGTGGTGGTTGTCTCCGTGGTGGTAATCGCCTCCCCGGTTCTCGTCAGGTCCATCACTTCGATCGGTTTACTCGCTTCCGAATTCACTTTTGTAGCTAATCGTTCGCTACGTCGCATTATTTATTCAATTTATTAATCGCCGGCCTCAAGGACCACTATGTTTCAAGCAGTTTTTAAATTATTAAATAAAACTGAGTTTGTCGAAAATCATCAATCATTGTAATCTTCAAAAATTTGACACATATCCAAATTCAAAAAATGACAACAAAAACCAAAAACAATATTTAAATGGTAAAGAGTTCAGCACAGCGTTCTTATTCACAAAACGCCGGTATCGGGTATTTTTTATATTACACTTCAAGATTGACCTCATCCCACCTGATGTTAAGTAGTAATGAGGTCCTAGCTTAAGGGCGACAAGTACAGCATAATAAAGCTGTTACTGGACTTGTCGCCCTTACCTTGAAGGCTTAACCCCTGCTACTAATGTAGCACCCCCCAGCTCTGTAAACCATACTCACACGCAGGAACACAACAACACCAAAGTGATTGTTTTGTTTTGATTTGGCTGCGGTCTTCTGTAAGGTGGAGGGCTGCTCCAGTTCAAGCAATAAATCGCTATGCCCTTCCTCTTAAAATCTAAAACGGTAACTATATTATTGTTACGCGCCACGATCGATAGTGTTCTAGTAAACAGCGCCATCTAGTTTGGAATGGCGGAACTGCCGACCGAGCAGAGATTATGTCTCTTTCTTAACATAACGATTGGAAAAAGAGAAAACATAGATCCTAATCGCGATACATACTGACGTTTCTAACCAGCCACGTCTGCTGTACATGCATTTTGTTTCCGGGATAAAAAGTACCCTATTATTTTAACCGGACTTCTAACTTTACGTCTGCAAAATTTCAAAGCAATCGGTTCAGTAGTTACGGCGTGAAAGCGGAACAAACAAAAAAAGTCACTTTCCGATTTATAATATTAGTAAGGATGGACTAGTAAGGATAACGATAAAAAAAATACAGCCACTGCCACGGAGCGATGTCTAGCAAACTTCGGCTATGCAAATAATAGTTTTAAGGGTAATGTATATTTACTATCTTATCACATTGGCACAGTTCGGACTAGCAACTAGACCCTCCTTAATTAACATACTTAAAGGAGCGGCTGTTGAGACATACCGGCCTAGCATGCGCCACGCGACTAAATTTTATCGCGCTCTTAACAAACATCAAAGTTTATTGAAGTCAGTGCGTCAGCTGCTGATTGGCTTAAAATACGAGAGTGGTGTGCTAATAGCCAATCAACGGTATCGAAACTTTTGTCGTCTCATGCGATAAATTTGACGTATTGCGCATGTTAGGCCTAATAGTGGATATTCCATTATCAACGTTGAATACGATAACTGGAGTTTTCTAGTCCTAGCATCCGCAATACGTCAAATTTCTCGCAAGAGACGACAAAAGTTTCGATACTGTTGATTGGCTAATAGCACACCACACTCGTATTTCAAGCCAATCAGCAGCTAACGCACTGACTTCAATCGATATTGTCGTTTTTTTTTTTTATAATGCAAGATATAACTCCAAGATTGATCTCATCCCACCTGATGTTAAGTGGTAATGAGTTCCTAGCTTAAGGGCGAAAAGTATAGCATAGTACAACTGTTACTAGACTTGTCGCCCGTACCTTGAAGGCTTGACCCCTGCTACTAATGTAGCACCCCCCAAGAGCTCTGGAAACCTTACTCACACGCAGGAACACAACAACACCGGAGTGATTGTTATTTAGCTGCGGTCTTCTGAAGGGTGGAGGTATTTCACCAGTCGGGCTGCTCCAGTTCGAGCGATAAATCCCTTTGCCCTGCCTCTCTTAAAATTTGTTAAGAGCGCGATAAAATTTAGTCGCGTGGCGCAAGCTAGGCCTGTTCGACGAAGTTTTTTTCTTAGGGGCAATCCATAATGCCATAAAGTACGTCACACGAATATCATGATAAGCCCCAACGTACAGTGGTACGGAACCCTTCGTGCGTGAGTCCGACTCGCACTTGCAGATCTAGCATGCGCCACGCGACTAAATTTTATCGCGCTCTTAACAAACGTCAAAATCGATTGAAGTCAGTGCGTCAGCTGCTGATTGGCTGAAAATACGAGTACGGTGTGCTATTAGCCAATCAACAGTGTCGAAACTTTTGTCGTCTCTTGCGAGAAATTTGACGTATTGCTCATGCTAGTCGTCTTGGCCGGTTTTTTCCAGAACGTCTACAACAGCCGTAGTTAACTTTGATAACATACATTATTATTTCAAATGTAACCAGTTATTAAGATTAAAGGACATTGATTTTAATTGCAAATAATGAAACGCAAAAGTTCAAAGTAAATGTGTTTATAAATACATACGTGAATACGTTTGAAGTGTTAATTAATATTTATGACTTTGTAAATACTTTTTATTGAAACAGACTATTAAGTGAAAGGATTTTTAAAATAATGTCTTATTACTTCAATGTTGCTTATAATCGATAATGTAGTTCGTTTTCCAAATTTACTCGATCGGGATTCGAACACGGGACCTCGCGCGGAGGTAGTGTTATAAAGGAAAAAATGTATGTATACAAACCGGTCAAAAGATTCAAATTGCATAAAAATAATTCTGATTTAACAATGCTGGTCTCTCCCCCCCTCCAAGGTGTTCAAAGGGGGGGGGGGCAATATAATTCGACCATCCTCAGTGGAGACCGGTGCAATGCCGGCTTAGGTGCCCTCAAACCATATCAGCCGGCCGGTCTCCGCATCTTTTTCCTCTATCAAAAGATTGTCTGAAAGAAATCGCATTCTAGCAATAGAACAGCTTTAATTATGCTTAAGTTTTGTTCTTTAATGTATATCTATTTAAATATATTTTCCCTTGTTACAGATCAACAGATCGACCCCCAAAACGTCGCAACGCAACCCACCACGGGCCAGGACGCGAACTCGAACCCCTCCCTCCCCCCGCTCACCCCCACAAACCAAAATGTCGCACCACCCCACCCAAAGCAGCAGAAGGCAGAAGATGACTTTGACGTCAATGAATACTTCGCTCGCCTCCAAGGCACGAGATACGTCAGCGCTCCTCTGAACAGCTCAATAAAGGAAGAATCGTTACAGAGAGAGGAGAACCTTGAAGAGATTAACCTGAATGAACCAGAGGTGGCTCCTGAAAGACTACAGCAGAGCCTGACTGCAGATATAGCTCAGAACTTCTCGCAGCTGCCGACGGTTCTTCCTCAGGTCGCGAGCGCGGTCTTCAGTTCTTTCTCCAACATGCTGAGTTATAAGAGCAGGGAGGTGACTCCGGATGAGAGGTGTCAGGAAGTGCAGGGGGCACAAATCCAGGGCGCCCAGATGCAGGGGTGCGGGATTGACGTGCCTCTGATAGGTGTGGATGAGATGGTGACCAGGGAAGTGGCGCCGCCTCCGCGGGAGCCTCCAATTGGTGGTGAGTTGGTTTTTTTTTTAGTCGCGCTTTAGTGGCGTAGCTTTGGGAGATCGTTTAAGCCTTGACTTATTACATTGAAGGTATGACCTCTGCTACTAATGTAGCACCCCCAGGAGCTCTGTAAACCTTACTCGCACGCAGGAACACAACAACACCGAAGTGATTGTTATTCGGCTGCGGTCTTCTGTAAGGTGGAGGTGTTTCACCAGTCGGGCTGCTCCGGTTTGAGCGATAAAACGCTATGCCCTACCTCTCTTAACTCTTCTATTCAGAATTCGACTTCGTAAATGTTTACATCGCAGCCATTAAACAAAGCAAACGTATAATTTGTGCTATTACGATTCACTTGTGAGATGATAATTCGCGTTATTGCGGTTCGCCTTTCCGCTTTTTGGAATAAGGTTGAAAATGCTACGTGCTCTTGACTGGTCGCGCCCTTCTCACGACGCCCTGACCTATGCACCATGAACTTTGAAGGGCATTTATACGTTTTGTGTTGTAAAGGCTTCCGTAACGTGAAACGTGTATGAACTTTAAATATTTTAAAGAAACAGAAACATTTCATCTCTGCCGAATGTGTGTAGAATAACATACTAATACGTATTCGGCAGAGGGCACTTACCGTAGGCTAACGGGTTGATACAGCAGAAGAATTTCATCGCCTACGATAACTTGCGGTTAGCTCAGTTGGAAGAGCAGCACGCGCGATACGTGAAGGTCGTGGGTTCGATTCCCGCACCGAACGGGAGCTGTAAATTTTCTGTTTCTTTAAAATGTATGGAATAAGTATTATTTGTTTTCATTTCTTTCTATTACTAATGCGGTGAGTTTTTCACCACCAGTGTTTTATAGTTTTTTTTTAACTATTAATTATAGTGTAAGGAACGTATGTTCTTTACTAAAAGTGGAAGTACTTCCGCCGAGCTAGGTGTTATCTGCTCGGGGACCAAGGCCCAACTACCATTCTTGGTTTGTTGTATATATACTTAGTGGCGACGAAAACTCTGATATCGCGATGTAGGATATCGATGTCACGCATTACGTATGGAGCGTTGTTTACTACGCCAATTCTGCTGACGCTGT
Organism: Glyphodes pyloalis; assembly: GCA_037074685.1. Classification (NCBI taxonomy): domain Eukaryota; kingdom Metazoa; phylum Arthropoda; class Insecta; order Lepidoptera; family Crambidae; genus Glyphodes; species Glyphodes pyloalis. The sequence goes on along the minus strand of JAYKKO010000034.1, from coordinate 2,660,212 downwards.
ATTTGTGTCGACTTCTAGGTCATGTCGTAGGTCGGCACAATAGTAAGGATCACTGCAAGCCAAACGCTCATTAAAATAATTAACAAATTTGTAAAAGCTTATTAATGTCCCAAGCTCGTTTCTAGGTCTTCAGTACAAGGCTGGCTAGTCTTAGGTTCGTGCACGTACTAAATTACGAATCACACCAAAACAGGTGTGGGCCGGTGTCATAGTACAATATAGCGAAAAAGGCCAGTTCCACGCGATCGTTCCTGACGCATATATTGTAATAAAATTTAGTCAAAGTCAAAGTCAATATTTTTTATTCACATAGATTACATTAGTAATACTTATGAATAGTCTCTATATAAAGCAAATGAAGCTACCTCCGGTTCGGAACCTATAAATAAAGAGAAGATACCGGCAAGAAACTCAGTAGTTTTTTTTTTACAAATGGAAGCTAAACTTATTACTAATTTTGCACTAAGACACACAGTTACTTTGTGAATTGTAAAATAAAAATTAAAAATCAATTATTGAAAAAAAAAATAAAACAAAAGTATCTATTTGTAAAATCAATGAAATTAACTGTAGGACTTACATGCGTCATCGTGGCCCAATACTGACATTGATTGAGAAAATGTGTCATATTATATTTTTAAAATAATATAAAACATGCAAGTACAGGCGAGCAGACTAGGTAGTGATCCACACGTCCTTATCATTCAAATAATCTTCTACTTTGTAGTAGCCTTTTTTCAAAAGACAACGTTTGACAAATGACTTAAATTTGTATAAAGGTAACTCAACAATAACTTGAGGGAGTTTATTAAACATTTTTATGCTTAAAGCAACAAATGAATTACCTATTTTATGTAGTCTACGCTTAGGAACAGCAAGCTTGTTTTTATTTCTGGTGTTAATGCTATGATTGTCTAATTTTTTAGGAAAAGTATGCAAGTTTTTGTATACATGCATTAAAGTTGTAACAGTAACAAGTTATTTTACGTATATAAAAAAAATCTAAAAAATATATTCATGAGATATCTTTGACCAAAAGCAGACGATAGTGTTAGTTCCTATAATTCCTCACATTTGCAAGCCGTGGCAGCCTGTAAATGAATCTGCAATTAGACTTTATTTCGAGTTTGTATGAAATGTTATTTTTTTTAGTGTAAGATTTGTTTGTTGTCCAATAAAATAAATAAACAACGAAATATTTTAAAAATCATTTTAAAGTTTTGTAAACAGTTGTTAATCACTGGATTCCATGCTAATGATAACTTGCGTTCTCTATTGATATTTTTGAATATTTTTATTTCAAAAGTTTCCCCTACAGACAAAAGCTCGTTACCACTCATAAAATTGTTAAAACATTTAAGCCTACAAAGTATTTACTTGTATGGAACCCTAGAGCATTGGTTTTTATTAGAAACTAGGTGTGCCCGCGACTTCGTTCGCGTGGACTACATCCTTTCATGGTCGGTTTTACCCCTATCGCCCCTAATATTCGAAATAAAAAGTAGTCTTTATTTTAATAGAGCTATATTTGTGCCAACTTTCATATCTCTAACTTAAAAAAAAAACATTTTCCCATATAAACTTTCAAAGGTGGCATTAAACCTCTCAACCGATTTTAATGAAATTTGGCATAGGTATACGTTGAACCTCAAGAACGGACATAGGCTACTTTTTGTTACAAAGTAAGTGGGGGGGGGGGGAGGGAATGCCACCTTTGAAAGTTTATATGGGAAAATGTTTATTTTTTAAGTTAGAGGTATGAAAGTTGGCACAAATATAGCTCTATTAAAATATAGACTACTTTTTGTTTCGAATATTAGGGGAGATAGGGCTAAAACCGACCATGAAAGGATGTAGTCCACGCGAACGAAGTCGCGGGCACAGCTAGTTATTTATAAACGGTAACACTTTACTTATCCTTCCTTCACTATGGTAGCACATAACATGTGCGGTTTATGCCAGTTAGCTTGCCAAAGGTCTGAACCTGCTTACCATAACTGCATCCGCATATGGAATCTATGATGAAGTCATACGCACTGATCAGTGTGATGATATGAAGTGGACAATTTGCAGTTTGTTGACTAGTTTCTGTCTGCGGCTTCGCTCGTTTGTAAAAATAGTTTTGATAAAATATATACTTGTGTAAGTATAACAAAGGATGGTATGGCCGCGCCGCTTTTTATTTATCACCAACAGCATAATATATAAAACATTCATACAAATTGGGTATGGTAGTTAAATTCTTATATATATGCCTATTACAGGCGTACACAACATTAAATAAAACAAATACACATACTAAAAACTAGAACTAGACATTAAACTACTAAAAAAAATGGGTATTTTAAGTTTTTGCATAATTTAGCTGATTCCTTGGTTAACGTCAAGGAGTCAGCCAAATTATGTCTTTTTCTTTTTACTTTTTTGTTCGACTTGGCGGGTGCACTGCCGTGTCTCCTTAACTATGATTTACTTCTACACCCCCATCCACAAGGCTTTATCCCCGTTTTTTTTCACGTTTCCCACTGATTCGCAGCGTAATGTTTTACAGCCTTCCTCGATAAGTTAGGGAATTTCTTTTTTTTTATAACGCACTTCAAGATTGACCTCATCCCACCTGATGTTAAATGATAATGAGGTCCTAGCTTAAGGGCGAAAAGTATAGCATAGTGAAACTGTTACTGAACTTGTCGCCCTTACCTTGAAGGCTTGACCCCTGCTACTAATGTAGCACCCCCCAGGAGCTCTGGAAACCTTACTCACACGCAGGACCACAACAACACAGAAGTGATTGTTTTTGGCGGCGGTCTTCTGTAAGGTGGAGGTATTTCACCAGTCGGGCTGCTCCAGTTCGAGCGATAGATCGCTATGCCCTACCTCTCTTACAATATTTTTGGAATTCAAACCTGTAGCGATACATTGAATTTAATTGTCGTATGACGTCATTGGTGGGTACTCTTTTTACCTACCAGTGAAGTAACCAGCTTCCACATCGCAATTTATCCCCTTGCGGTGCGAGAACCGAACCCACGACCTTCACGTATCGCGCGTGCTGCTTTTCCAACTGAGCTAACCGCAAGTTATCGTAGGCGATGAAATTTCCTGCTGTATCAACCCATTAGCCTACCTCCGGTAAGTGCCCTCTGCCGAATATGTTTAGAACTACATACTTATCGGCCCGTTGTATGTTCGTTGGAACGAATGTACCTACCACGCGCGATACGTGAAGGTCGTGGGTTCGATTCCTGCACCGCAAGGGGAGATAAAATCTTTCTTTTTCTTTAAAAATATTTATTTATATTAATATATATTTTTTTATTATTTTTATTAATGTTTATTGTTATTTATTTATTTATATTAATATTTATTTTATTTATTTTGCAAATGTGAAATATGTGTTTAATATTTTTTTTTATAGATATTTAACGAACTAAAAATAATATAGATCCCGCCCGCTCCCCTATTATATGTAAATGGTGTCAAAACACCAACTTGTAGTGTTATTCGCTAATGAGCCCGGCAATCATAGCGATATAGCGGTAGGTGTGTCATACACTATGTTGATATGTTTAGTACTAGGCATTGTGCGTGTCCAATGACAGTCGAGACGATAATAGGGATTTTTTTATTTTATTTTGCTTTATTAAGGCAACCAACAAGAAAAATGCTGACAATACAAATTTAGGAACAAACATAAACTTAAAGCTTAGAGTTATCTTAATTAGTGGTTGCCACGGCATACAATGTGGACATACGTTTTTTTTTTATACTACACTTCAAGATTGACCGCATCCCATCTGATGTTAAGTGGTAATGAAGTCCAAGAGAAGAGTACAAAATCACGTCTAATTAGGTTTAAAAATAACTGAACCTGCTTGTAAAAATAACCGAACGAAATAACGTAAGCGATTTTTATTTACTTTCAACAAAATAAATTTGTAGTTCTAAACATATTCGGCAGAGGGCACTTACCGTAGGCGAACGGGTTGATACAGCAGAAGAATTTCACCGCCCACGATAACTTGCGGTTAGCTCAGTTGGAAGAGCAGCACGCGTGACACGTGAAGGTCGTGGGTTCGATTCCCGCACCGTAAGGGGAGATATTTTTTTTATGTTTCTTTAAAAATATTCTAACACAATTAGAATTATGATGTTTATTTAATTTTATAAAGACGTGACATAATGGAAACTAAATTCCAACCGGCTCCATAGCATTGACAACTGGTCCAGTGTAATTACCGATTTATAGACTGTTGGAAACTTGATCACAGACAGACACACCTGTAGTATACGTGTATATATGTACAGGAAGACTTTTGATAATATCTAACTGCAGTATAATAAATCACTTCTGTGTTGTTGTGTTCCTGCGTGTGAGTAAGGTTTACAGAGCTCCTGGGGGGTGCTATTTTAGTAGCAGGGTCAAGCCCTCAAGGTAAGGGCGACAAGTCCAGTAACAGATTTATTATGCTGTACTTGTCACCCTTAAGCTAGGACCTCATTACCACTTAACATCAGGTGGGATGAGGTCAATCTTGAAGTGTAATAAAAAAAATAATATATATATATATATATATATATATATATATATATATATATATATATATATTATGAACTAGCTGACCCGACAGACGTTGTCCTGTCTTAACGACGAATATTTAATTATATACATATTTTTAATTTCTTGTTTTATAAGAACCTTCTCCTGACAATAACAAACACAAAGAGAAAGTTAAATTGGTCGCCGTTCAAGCGTGATGGCGTGACCAAGGTAAATAGGGTTTAAAATATAAATTTTAATAATCTATAATCTTTCGCGTTCCATTTTAAACATTTAAAATAATTTAACGAGTCAAAACGCGACACCATTCATCGAGACAGTCAGCTCGTGAGCACGGTTGGTGCAACCTACCGAAACGTCGGGCAGTAAGTAGTTCGTATTAACTACTAAATAAAAATGGTGTCGCTTTTTGACACGTTAAATTATTTTAAGGGTTTAAAATAGTTTTACTTAAAAGTTTTTGTGCAATAAATTATATATATCTATCTATCTACTAGCTGTGCCCGCGACTTCGTTCGCGTGGAGTACATATTTTCATGGTCGGTTTTACACCTATCTCCTCTAATGTTCGAAACAAAAAGTAGTCTTTATTTTCTCCGCTTTATGAGAAAAATATCAACTGTCACGAATAAAGATTTATTTTTCATTTGTTACAGGTACCACAAACTACAGAATAACAACAAAGAAGAAAGCGTACGCCCAAATACCGGGACTTAGTTCACAATTGCCCCCCCAAAACGTGGGACAGGCAGCACAAAGTTACCACCAACCCCCCACTTTCGCACCACCGACATATTTCACACCTGATAGCTCTACGAATATCCCACAGCCTCCTATAGACGTAAAACATGACAGCACAGAAGTGATTCCACGAATACAGCCTGCTCCTGTAGATTATAATATATTTAATCCAACAGAAACTATCAAACAAGAAAATACTCAGGCTGTTACCAGTCAAGAATCGACATTTTATACCGTCCCAGCCAGTGATGCTGAGAAGAAACCTGAACCAATGCAAACACACACATTCCAACAAGTACCAGCTAACTCTGTTCAAGGAAGCACTGGGATTATTCCACCACCGCCCATGTTCTCGAATATACCTAAGAAGGATAGTCAAACAGCTGTAGGGAAGACTGTTCTCCCGCCATCTGTGGCCAGACGTATCGGTGCCAACCATCCGTTCATCAAACCCAACACAGTTCTCAATCCTGCTTACCCTGCGGACAATATATTCATACCAGCTCCTATCTCTGATACACCACAAGATTTAGTAGGTACAGACGCGAAAACAGACGTCCCAATGGAGACTGCAAAGTCTGAGCCGTCTGTAGCACAAGATCCTCCGCCAGTTCCAAATCTACCTTCAGCGTTTGTCCAGTTCAAATCGACTTACTCAACGATTTCTTCAATGAACAATCCGTATAATGTGATGCAAGTTAGCGACGCACATCCCAGGGCGTACTCCCACAGGCCACTGCCCATGGTCCCGCCGTGCGCTGGAAGATTGAATTCACCACCATCTGCGTCAGTTAGACTACCATCACCGAACCAAATGCCATGTGCACCACCTCCGTCATTCTTCAATCCAGGAGATCTGTCTTCATCTCTATCAGCTGTGAACGCGACGCGCCGCAAAAGTGTCGAATCGTTAATAGCGTCAAATACAGCAAACCTTTCCAAAATTTCCACTGCACCGCGACACACTTGTCCCGGTAATATGCCACGATTGGGACCGAGTCCGAGCGAAGCTACTCCTCAGAGCGGAATCAATACGACCAATTTGTTACCAGAAACACAAGAAAGTAATATATCTCCATCTACATTCTATAATCCGAATCTAATTCAGTCGAGTTCTGTAAACACTGACGTCATTAAGGTAGACCCTGTTGCTCCGCAACAAATTATGACAGGACATTACTTTGACCAAGCACCTACTGCAGAATCAACCAAGCCGGTGCCTGAACCACCTAAGCTCACTGGAGGTCTCAATTACAGGATGACGAAAAAACGACCTCAATATTATTCGGGGCCTATTGAAGGGATCGGAGCCATCAGTAACAATGTGAAGCCTGTTATACCTGACTTAGATACAAGAGCTTTTCAAGGTGCCTTATTTACTCCTGGCCATACGCCCGCAAAGCAACAGGCGTTACCTGATCAGTTTTCAACACCATTCGATATCAGCACACCTGCTGAAATGACGTCCTCGTATACGCCATTCGCAATTAACTCTCAGATTAATAACCAAGCACAGAAATATGTGCAGCCAGATTACAATACAGCATTTGATTTGAGCAGACCAACTACGGAAAACTACGACAGTGCGAATTACGAAACACCAAGAGAAGAATCAAAAGGATTCGGTATTATTGGATCATTGAAATCTAAACTCAGTTCTTTAGATATCAATAAGATTCAAAACAGCGTGACTACATTCTTTGATCCGGCTTATAACACGAAAATTGAACAAACTGACAATCAAGGAAGTGTGCCTCACCACCAAAGCAACGTAGGCTACGGTTATTCTAACCAAGATAGTAATTTGGAAATATTTGTGCCTAATGTGGAACAGAATCGTGGTTTCAATCAAAGCTTCAATACTCAAGATCAATATCAAAATGTTTACAGCTCATCTAAAGGTGTTCCCCAGGGTGCAAGCGATGTTCATTATTACCAAGGTCATCATTTTCAGAACTCAGGAAAACCTTACTACCCGACTGCATTCCCTGAGGTTCAACCACCATGGGCAAACAACGTTAGCCAGTATGTGCCACTAACACAACCACCAACTGCAATTAAACCAGAATTTCCATCAGAAATACCATCTGCTAGACAAGCATTTGAAGAAGTTAAATCACAATTCGCAAAAGATACAATTCCTAAAAGTAATCAAGACGTTGCTTTGGAACAAATGGAGAAAACAACAGTGCATGTGGATAAGACTGCGCCTTTTAATGGCCAGAACTATATTGCCTACAATTTATTCGGGAATACCGCAACAATAACTCCAACTGATATCGAAATTGATGAGTTGGCCAATTCTGGAAGTTTAGAATCGACTTCAACGTTAAGTTTCTTTGATAATCAACAATACAAGGCGTCACATGCTAGAAAAGCTGATAATTTATTAAATCCAATCGAAAATTTGCAAACATCTAATGAAAACGTGAAATTAATTCAAGATAATAATGAAATTGTTGTAACTAAAAATATTGGGGAGCCTATTGATCTTTCCGTTGAAATTTTACAACCGAATCTACTCGGTGGCATAAAAAGTTGTAGTGATCTGTTTGGCGCTTCGACATTCGAAAGTAAAAGCATAGATTTCGTTCAAAATCCTTATGGTTGTGCCTTTATCAAAAATGAAAACGATGACGAAATCTCAAAAGAGCTGGAAAAGGTGGTTGACGAAACTGTAAGTTTAGTCCTAAACGAAGACACTGGTCCTATATTTGGGGTGTCTGAAGTGAAAAACGCTAAACTAATTGAAGACCTTTCAAATAAAATTAAAAATGTTATTGTGCAAGAAGAAACAAATGGTTCTAAAACAAGATTTAGCAGTGGCGCTAGTGTCAGTTTCCTTGACACTCTTAATACTACTGCTCAACCTCTAACTGACGAAGAGAATGAAGGTGCATCAGAATTGAATATATGTGAGACTTGTCGTGAAATTGACAAACCTGAAGACGATGATGTTGATGATTTGACTGTAAAACTAATTGAAAATATAACATCACCCATACAACTCTCTAATCCCGTTGCGGCTGCATTGACTGAAACTAATACGCCTGTTGAGGAGAAAACAGATTTCGAATCTAAACAATGTGCTGAAATTTCCCATATCACTGAAGAAACAATCGAAACTATTCAAGTACAATCTGCAACTGAATTATTAGATGCTGAAGAAGTCCCGATCGCAAATACCATTAATTATGGATGGAATACTCAGGATCAGCCGTTCATAAGTTCAGAAACCCTTTTAGATCCCAAGTACGAATTCCAAGTCGATAAAAATGCTATTGGATTTTTCGGCAACAACCCTATGTTCTTCGATGACATCCCTAACAATGCTAGTGATGAAATCAAAGCTGAATTCAAAAATACCCAAGACGACGTGCCTGCTGTTTTACCAAGACAAATGAGTATACCCTCTGCGCCTCCGGCTGAAGAAGATGATACTAAATCTGATGAAACCGGTGGATTAGACGTACTGTCCATAGAACAGGACGCGAAAAAAGATTTTCCTCTCTACGAAGAATTTGTAATAGAACCATCTGAGACGGACGACGACAAAATTGAGTATAGAGAGAGAGAGAAAAGTACAGATGATCCAATTCAAGAAGCAGACTCGTTTACTAACAGAGTGGACAGGTTCAATAATATGGAAGTGACAGTAGAGAAACATGACAATGTGTTTGATGTTAAGGAACCGGAATTTGAAGTAACGTCTGCGACAAGTCCTGCTATAACTATCGCTTCATACTTTGACACCGGAAATTACGCAGTAGAAGCCCATTATAGGAATTCACTGTCGTCTCCATCGTCTATTCCGTATCCTGTATCGTCACCGGAAGTTCCAATGAGAATACCTCCAGGGTTCGAAGACGAATACAGGAGGAGGCTCAGTGGATTTGTAGGGCAAGATGCATCTGTTATTGACAAAGATACAGATATTCATTTGCCTCCAACTATTCCTGATACATCGACACAAACACGTCCCATTTCGACAACCACGTATAGCAGCGTTGCTACTTTAAGCTCGCCCGTGACAGCTACCTCAATATTAGAGGTTAAGCCCGAAGACAAACCAACTGAAATGAAACTACCAGAAATATGTTCGATCTTTGGGCGAAATCAGGAAGCAGGAGATGCACTAGCTTCATCTTTATTCAACACCATTTCAGACAAAAAGGAGATAACAGAGTCATTGTTCAGTTCACCTATTGTTGCGAAGACTGAAGCTCAAGTTCCTTTACCCGATCCTATTAGCTTCTTCTCGGCTGGACAAGAATCGACCACTACCGAAAATGCGGATGGCGGTTTCAATAGATTAGCTAGTTACTTCCAAACGCCAGCAAAAACAGACCACGGCAAATCTTTTTTTGAGTTGAGCCAAAGTCAAAACCATTATAGACACTCATTAGACTCAAACGCAAACTCGAACCAAATCGCTCAAAATTCCTTAGATGTCAAACACTTCTTCGATCTCAACGATAATAATCAGAACGTTGATCCGATTCAAAACATTCCGCGCGACGTTTACGTAGCTAATTTGCAATTAATGAAAGATTTGACGTCCGTGCAAAACATTGCGTACGAAAAAGACCAAATAGTGAGAACGGTTAACTACTTCACGGTAGAATATGACAATGATGAGATTAGGCCCAATTTGAGAGCTGACGTCAAAACTGAAATTCCAAATAAAGCTAATTCTAATAACAAAGACGACGCCGATGACGATGAATTAGTAATTAAAGTAATTAAAAAATGCGTTTACTGTTGTAGCGTTGATACGCGTAACGTGGTCACGCTTAACAAGGTTGAACTAGATAGTGTTGATTTCAAATTTAAGAAAGCAATGGATAATGATAATTCGGAGTCTAGCAAGGACAGTGGAGGGGGAGTTTTGGAGGACAAAACTGACGACAGAAGGAGGGAAGTGGCCCTCACTTTTGGTCCGTTAGACGAGGAAAGCGAAGGAGTAGCGTTAGCTACTGAGGTACTTATAAATTTCTTTATAATTGATAGTAGAATATTTGTAGATATGTCTTAGGATGAATTTTATATCTCAATAATAATTAGTAATTCTGCTACGATAAGACGACATAACTAAGGTATACAATAACTTTAACCAATTATTATTGACTTGTCGAGAAGTTTAAGTTTCTATGTTACAAAAGTAATTAAATTTGCAAAAAAACCTTATCTATTTGTATTAAGATTGAGAAATGCCACCATCATGATAACTCCACGGATTTGAAATAATCCTAGAAACCTTTAATTCGTTAATACAATTTTCCAATCCTCGTTTTACCTTCTTAGGGCCGGAGTTTTGTAAAATCCGTTCCCTGGGGATGTCTACATCTTCAAAGCACTTCACCTACCTCAAATTTTAAGTTTTTTGGTGTTACCGTTTACGAGATTAATGCCCGGTTCCAATATTTAAAAAATGATCCGTTCTAGCTACAAATAGTAATTAATTATACAAGGCGTAACCTAAAAACGACCGATAGAAGACCGACGACAGCTGGTATGGAAAGTAAATTTAAAATTGGAATTAACGACTCGTAGAAAAACGGATAGTAATTTTTATTTATTTTATTTAAAAACTTTATTGCACAAAATAAAAAGTACAAAAGGCGGACTTAATGCTAGGAGCATTCTCTACCAGTCAACCGTTAATATTGGAAGCGGGCATTAGAGATTAAACAGTCGGTCAGTGAGTGGTATTTCACCAAGTATTTCAATACCTCCTGTTGCGGTTGATAAGGGATCAGTGAAGGAAAAATGAACGCAGACAAGCTAAAAACCATTTTCTAGTGTGCTTCTGTATCTTTTATTTTGTCGTACCTATCGATGGCTTCGAAGCCTTATCATCTTCACCGAGTTTGGGGGAGTGCAGATAGCTTTCACCCCTTTTTTTAAGGACTAGAGAAAATGCTTTAACGCACCGTACCGTCACCCGAGCGAGGTGATGGCGTGTGTGGGACTCCTACCCTTAAAAGGCAATAGTGGGCAGGACTACCCACTAAAACCCCCCGGTTGGACCTCATCGCCTGAGTGGTGGTTAGTGTTGCCGGATAATCGATTATCGATTAATCGATAATACTCCCCTCAAATAATCTAATAATCGATATGAGAATCGATAGTATCGATACTATCGATATAATCGATTATACCGATACCTATTTTTATTAGATATAATCTATTATAATCGATTATAATTGCAGTCAAATACAATATAATCGATTATATCGATATAATCGATTAATTTGCAATGAATTTTCTGCTATTTATGATTATTAATTTTGTTGTTATCCATACTCACATTTTTACTGTTACCGCACCCATAAACGTACTATCTGCATGACCCAACGGTTGACTGGTAGAGAATGCTCCTAGCATTAAATCCACCTTTTGTACTTTTTTGTGCAATAAAGTTTTTTAAATTAAATAAAACTAAATAAAATATAATCGATTATAATCGATTGTATCTAATAAAAATAGGTATCGATATAATCGATTATATTGATAGTATCGATACTATCGATTCTCATATCGATTATTAGATTATTTAGGCCTCTTTTGGAATAATCGATTATAATCGATATACAATCGAATCGACGGCAACACTAGGTGGTGATGTGGGAAATCAAATCAAACTGACCAACCACAACACCACCAGAGAGTGGCCGCTTATGCGGGTCCAACTTCTCCCCCCACGGTAGTTGGGGGAGAGTGGGGATTGGCGATCCAACTCGACTTTATGGCTCTCACCCCTATGTATTGAACCAACAACCGGAGGGCGCCCCCTAACGGGGCCCGAACCTCGGCTGCTGCTCGAACTTTGTTACCTAACCGATTTTTACATTTTTTGCGACGCATTATCAAACTTTTAATATGTTAAACAAACAGAAAAATTTCATCTCCCATTCAGGAGGAACACGACTACCGGAGGTTAGGGGTTGATCCAGCAGAAAATTCATCGCGTAAGATAACTTACGGTTAGCTCAGTTGGAAGAGCAGCACGCGCGATAGGGTACTACAAACATGATGAATATATCAATGATAAACATATATGGACATGATTGTCTGCTCGCTCGCACACCATATTTTTAAGTTCTCTAGTTCCAAATATTGTAAAGATTAGGATAACTACTGAGTTTCTTGCCGGATTCTTCTCGGTAGGATTAGGTTTCGAACCGGATGTAGCTTCAATTTTGGTTTGTATTCATTTTGACGATGCATAAGTGTTACTTGTAACCAACATGAATTTATAAATGAATTGATTATGATTATGATTATTATGATACGTGAAGGTCGTGGGTTAGAGCGCCACTAGAGGAGATGAAATTTTTCTGTTTCTTTAAAATATTTGTAACCTAACGTAGCTTCCATATTATATTTTAAAATACATATTTGTGGCTTCGTCAGAATCGCACCACTGCAGAGTATTCCCCGGTAAAGCACCATTGGTTTTATCGTGTGGATTTCGAGGGTAAATCCATATGGAGGGGATTCTCTGCCCAGGACAACAAGGCTTTGGAAGACGCCTTTCATAGTTGTGAGTATAATATGTTGTATGCTGTGCCTACAAAACCGCTGTTCTGTTCGTAAATACCGCGTATCGGCTTTTGTACAATTGGCTACATGACAGTGTTAACAATAAAATATGAAAAGTGTTAGATATGTTAGCTTATTAGTTAAGTAATCATTTTACATTTATACTTTTTAATTAAAAGCATAGTTAGTATTTTATTTTTGCAAAATAAATATTAGTTTTTTTATCTGTGGAACAAAAGAACCAAAACGGAAACCACCATTGCAATTCGGAAATGACAGCTGTCGGCGAAAATTATTTATTTTAATGTGGCGAAACAATGATTATTTTACCGATTAAATTGAATTATTGTGTCTCTAATCGTATTAAGAATTTATTGAAACATTTTCCGTTTATCTAAATTAAGTCGTTTCTATGCGTATCGGTTCGTTGTCTAGGACGTTGACGTCATAATTGCAACAGTGACGTGACTTGGCGTTTTCGCGCGCTTTTTAAATGTGTTACACAAAATCTTATTTTTCTCTGGTTATTTAGATTATTTCCAGATAAATCGATTGCTTGGGATATAAAATGAACGGGCGCACATTTTACAATACTTTTTCAAAAACTGTCAAGTAGCCAATTCCGATTAGGAAGTGAAAGAAACTGAATATTTTTGTCATTTGATTTTATTTTACGGCCGTTATTGTTTAGCTTTTTTGTGACTTTTTTGTGATTTATAAGAATGTAACGTAAATTGATACGTAACTCGTTTAGAGGGCGCGACATTTCAAAACCGAACGTAAAAAACATTCTGACTTATTCTTTTATATAAAAAAAATGTTTTAAAGACGAGAAGTAATAATAAATAAAGGATTTTTAAAGAAAAAATTGCATGATACGTGCCTATTTTTGTTTTCAAATAGTTCTTACTATATGTAAATCAGAGTGTTCTATACTTTTTTTTAATTAAGTTTGAAAAAACCGGGCAAAAGCGTGTCGGGCCACAATCAGTGTAGGGTTCCGTAGTTTTCAGTGCATCACAATACTTAAGTATCATATGTAAAGTAAGAAAAAAAAATGCTAGCATATACGCTTAAATTACAACTTTAGTTAAAAAAATATTCTTTCAAAAATTTCAAAAACGATTAAACCCATCAGGTTCAAAATAATTTTCCTAGAAAGCCTTTATGCAGTTCTATATTCTAGATTTTTATCATACTTTTTAAACTTATGGTTCAAAAGTTAGAGGGGGGGGGACACAATTTTATTTTCTTTTGGAGCGATTATTTCCCAAAATATTAAAATTATCAATAAATGATCTTAGTAAACTCCTGTTCATTTTTAAATACCTATCCAACGATATATCACATGTTGGGATTGAAATAAAAAAAAATCACTCCCCAATAAATTGGGGACCTTAAAAAAAACAGTTTTATTTTTGCTCTTGACGTGATTACAGACAGACAGACAGACATGGCGAAACTATATGGGTTCCTAGTTGACTACGGAACCGGAAAAAAAACAATATTTTTTTAAAAACATGTTATCAACCCCACTTTTGTTGCTCGATTAATACCCGGTTCAAATATTTGAATAACGATCCGTTCTAGTTACGATTAGTTATAAATTATACGAGGCGTAAGCAAAAAAACGATTGACAACATACTGACGACGGCTGATATGGAAAGTAAATTTGAAATTACAATTGGCTACTTGACAGTTTTTGAAAAAGTATTGTAAAATGTGCGCCCGTTCATTTTATATCCCAAGCAATTCGATTTATCTGGAAAAAATGTAAATAACCAGAGAAAAATAAGATTTTGTGTAACACATTTAAAAAGCGCGCGAAAACGCCAAGTCTCGTCACTGTTGCAATTATGACGTCAACGTCCTAGACAACGAACCGATACGCATAGGAACGACTTAATTTAGATAAACGGAAAATGTTTCAATAAATTCTTAATACGATTAGAGACACAATAATTCAATTTAATCGGTAAAATAATCATTGTTTCGCCACATTAAAATAAATAATTTTCGCCGACAGCTGTCATTTCCGAATTGCAATGGTGGTTTCCGTTTCGGTTCTTTTGTTCCACAGATAAAAAAAGTAAAATTTATTTTGCAAAAATAAAATACTAACTGTGCTTTTAATTAAAAAGTAAAAATGTAAAATGATTACTTAACTAATAAGCTAACGTATCTAACACTTTTCATATTTTATTGTTAACACTGTCAAGTAGCCAATAGATAGTAATTTTTGACACATAACGAATCGTTAAATATTGGAGCCGGGTATTTAACAAGTGAATGCATGTAATTTCTGTCCCCAGCTGAGCTCACCGAAGACACTCTAGTGGCGACGGATGGGGGGAGGTTCGATGTGAACGTGGTCAGCAGGCTGAGGATAGCCGTCTACTGGACTGACAAGCCCACCAATGTCAGGAGGTAAGCCCTAAACGATCCTAATATCGCACCTCTAGATGAAAACTTCAGGAACTCATAATATTGCCCTCGGTATTTTCAATTTTTTATCTTAATTTGATATTTTTTTATTCTTAATTTGACGACCTCCGTAGCCGAAAGGCGAGCGGGCCTGACTTTGGCGAACGCCATCTCTGAGGTTCCGGGTTCGATCCCCGGACAATATGGAAAAGTTCCTTTCCCATATTGTCTCGGGTCTGGGTGCTGTGGTACCGTCGTTGTTTCTGATTGCTGTAACACAAGTGTTTTAGCCACTTACCACAGAATCAGAGCAATATATGTGATGTTGTCCAATATTTATATTTTTTTTTATATAGCGGATATTTGATTTAAAAATACATAGCACTGATATTAAAAGTCTAAGCTTTTCTAGAGGGTTACGTGTTCTTAAGCTTGTTGAATATTTTTTTTTTCACTTTTTAAGTTCAGGAATAACTAGTCTTACATGACTTACTTAAACTATGTGTATTAACTAGTACAGATTTTTTTTTATATTGCACTTCAAGATTGACCTCATCCCACCTGATGTTAAGTGGTAATGAGGTCCTAAGGTAGCTTAAGGGTAATAAATCTGTTACTGAACTTGTCGCCCTTACCTTGAAGGCTTGACCCCTGCTACTAATGTAGCACCCCCCAGGAGCTCTTGAAACCTTACTCACACGCAGGAACACAACAACACAGAAGAGATTGTTATTTGGCTGCGGTCTCCTGTAAGGTGGAGGTATTTCACCAGTCGGGCTGCTCCAGTTCGAGCGATAAATCGCTATGCCCTACCTCTCTCAAAAATAAAAATAAAAGATTAGGCCGAAACTGTTAAACTGTTACAAATTTTTAACTCTAATGAAGGTGTTGATATACGAGACAGGAATTCGTAAATGCCACTAACTCGAAATGCATACTTTTTGAGTTCCACGAGTTTTCATCTACAGGTGCGACCGTATATTTTAGTAATTAATGTTTATTCAAATATATATGTTGTATATTGTATGCTCGCAGATGTAGCTGGTTCTACAAAGGTGCCACTGACGCTAGATATGTACCGTACACTGAGCCTGTCGCAGAGAAATTAGAGGTATATCCATACTAATATTATAAAGAGGAAAGATTTGTACCTATTTTTGTATGTTTGTAATGAATAGGCTCAAAAAGTACTGGGCCAATTTAAAAAATCCTTAACCAATAGAATGCTTCATTCTTCCAATTTGACATAGGCTACAAAATTAGGGATCCTTGGTAAAATTTGAAAAATGTCAACAGAAAAGCGGGAAAAATTCTCTAAGGCGAAACGAAGTTCGCCGGGACCGCTATTATTTATATATCACTAGCTGTGCCCGCGACTTCGTTCGCGTGGACTACATCCTTTCATGGTCGGTTTTACCCCTTTCTCCCCTCATATTTAAAACAAAAACTAGTCTATATTTTAATCCAAGTTTCGAGCTATATTTGTGCCAAATTTAATATCTCTAACTTCAAAAATAATCATTTTTCATATAAACTTTCAAAGGTGGTATTACCCCCACCCCCCATTGTTTTCTAATAAAAAGTAGCCTATGTCCGTTCTTGAGATTCAACGTATACCTATACCAAATTTCATCAAAATCCGTTCAGCCGTTTAGGCGTGAACAGACAGACAGACAGACAGAGTTACTTTCGCATTTATAATATTAAAGTATGGACTAGGTGTTGTGCCAGCCATCGCTTCACTTAACCATATTGAATGGGTGTGCTTCAAGGAGGAGTACCGTCACGGCATCACCACGGGCGAGTGGCACAGGCGTCTGGTGCTGCCTAACAACGAGTCTGTCGTGATGCACGGACCCTCGGTGATGGTGCACTTCCCCCAGTCGGCATCAGACGCATTCGGCTCCACACCGGTAAGAAAGAAACAAAGATATTGCGCTGTTGCGGTGTTAGAAATAATGCCGTTGCAGCATTTGCTGAGGTGGAACCTAATTGATCACATTATGTGTGCTTCTGTCTTTTTCAATCGTGTTGTGTGTTAATAAACATATTTCTATTCTATTCTATTCTATATATACGACTAGCTGTGCCCGCAACTTCGTTCGCGTGGACTACAGTGTTTTTCCAGTTTTTTCCCGTTAACTCCCGTTCCCGTGGGAATTTTGCAATATCCTGTTGCAACTAAGCTTTAAGTTTACTAAGGTACCTGCATGCCAAATTTCGAGCGTCTTACTTGAGCGGTCTAGGATTTTCGCGCTAATTTCGGTTCCCGTGGGAATTTCGGGAATTCCTTTTCGCAAGTCATCGTAGGCGATGAATGTTTTCTGTTAGCCTCCTGTAAGTGCTCTCTGCCGAATATGTTTAGAACCACATACTTATGAGCCCGTGGTACATTCGTTGCAGAAATGTTTGAAAACAACTAACGAAAAACATTCATACCCTACGATAACTTGTGGTTAGCTCAGTTGGAAGAGCAGCACGCGCGATACGTGAAGGTCGTGGGTTCGAGCCCCGCACCGCAAGGGATGATACATTTTTCTGTTCCTATTGCAATTTTAAACCAGCCGCAAGCGCTCCGATGTAAAACAGGCGCTCTGTTAAGTTCACACCGCGATTACCTTACACCATCCTGACCTCCCCTCCCTCTAATCCCCCACCCTCCCCCACTCCAGCTGTTTGCGTTCGGCAAGCGTGTATATCGGAATCCGCCGAAGATAAGGGTCTCCTGTGACCAGTCATCGAAGGTGGACCACCTGGTGCTGTTGGTGCACGGTGCTGGTGAATACCGGAACCAGAAGGAGAAGGAGAAGTTCGTTAGTCATCTCTCTCTTTTCCGCAGTAGAGTGTATTCATTCTTAGTAGAGATTAGCTCAGATAGTATCGATGTGTAGTGGGGACTGGTCTGCTCCAGCTTACCTCTCGAAAGTAAATACTTACTTGAGTACTTAATTGTTTCATCACTCATCAAAACAAAACTATATGACTTGATCCAAAGTGAGCTACACATAGCAATAAGTTAGATACTGATACTGTAACTGATCTGCTGAGTTTCTTACCGGTGTCTTCTCGGTAGATATAGGCTCTGAACCGTAAGTAAAACCACTTTGCATTGTATTCAATGACGATTCAAAAGTGTTATATGTAACCTACTTGAATAAAGAAATATTTGAGTTTGAGTTTGAACTAATATAAATGTTAAGGCATTCACGAGTGTTAATGCGAATATTTACTTTTAAATATGGCGCCACGAATATTGGGTATAGATAGTTAATTAAAAAATGCCAAAAAAGAAAGACAGGGAGCATTCAGTAGAATTTAAACATCTTCTCAGATTAGTGTTGTAAAAAATGAGCGCTGACCGTCGAGCGTTAAGCGCTGAGTCGACGCTTTGGAGCGTTTTAGACTCGAGCGTTAAACGTTTGAGCGTTTAAGGTTTGCGAGCGTTGAGAGCTCAGACTTTAATGCTCGAGTTATGCGCTCAAGCGTTTAAGCGTTGCAATTTTTAAATGCGGGTAGATGAAAAATATGTGATAAATAAAAATATTAGTTGTGGTGGGCGGTCCACCACGCTGAGTCCGGTGCTTGGAAAATGCTTTTTCGCTATAACGCTCAAGCCACTGCTCGAGTATCGAGCGCTTCAGTCAAGTCCCGACTTGAGCGTCGACTCAAGCATTTAAGCGCCGACTCGAGCTTTTTTACAACACAATATGTATTAAATCAAAGTTTAAACAGATGTCGCTTCAAGAGTTGTTTATTAAAGGAAATAGTGGGATAATAAATCTGTGAAGTCTTTGGCAGTTGATAAATCAATAGGTGAGATGATTGCGTTGGAAGACCTTTAGTTTCGTTGAAAGTGATTACAATTAATTTAATTAACATTAATAATTATATTTGCAAGTCCATTAGAAGGCTTAAGATTTTGTGATAATATTATAAGAATTTTTATTCCCTTTTAATTTACCTTTTTGTTATTGACATCTTATCTATTTTTTTGGATGTAGGTACATATTCACAAAATATTTGCATATTGTTTGTGAATGCATATACGAATGTCAAGAAGTATGCGAATATTCGTTACATTAATTATGTGGCGTTCAATTAGGAGAGGTAGGGCATAGTGATTTATCGCTCGAACTGGAGCAGCCCGACTGGTGAAATACCTCCACCTTACAGAAGACCGCAGACAAATAACAACCACTTCTGTGTTGTTGTGTTCCTGCGTGTGAGTAAGGTTTCCAGAGCTCCTGGGGGGTGCTACGTTAGTAGCAGGGGTCAAGCCTTCAAGGTAAGGGCGACAAGTCCAGTAATAGATTTATTATGCTTTACTTGTCACCCTTCACCAGGACCTCATTACCACGTAACATCAGGTGGGATGAGGTCAATCTTGAAGTGCATAAAAAAATAATTTTAGAGCAATTTTGAGTGTTGTTACTATTGTATTAGTCGAATAGTCAAATCATTTTATTCATATAGTTTAGCAATACATCAAATTAAGCTACCATCAAATAAACTAGATATTGATAATATTTTTTTTTATTTATTTAAAAGAAACACCAACAGTGCACATACTGAAATTACATCTTCAATTAAATATATAAAAAAACTGGTATGCACACCAATTATATAGGAGTTTTTATGTATTTCATGATGAATAATTTGAATGACCATCGTATTTTACGAAAATATTCCCCGTAGCAACTGTAAGCTCGTGCTTCTGAAGTCGTCCACTGTAACGAAACAGAAATATAATAATTATAGCCTGGAAACAGCGCCCGGCGCTAGCTCACTTATTCAAGCCACGCCAACCGTGCCTTACTTTTCGTAATTAGCTGTAACATTAGCATTAAGATTCATGTCAATAATTTAGTAAGAGCTGTGGAATTTGTTTTCTTAAAAATAATAAAATAATAATAATAATCAAACAGAATCTCATCAAAATCCGTTGCGTAGTTTTAAAGATCTAAGCGTACAAAGGGACATAAGGAAAAAGCGACTTTGTTTTATACTATGTAGTGATTATAGACGGGAAAGATTGTATGAAAGTATGAATGGCTGGATAAATAAATATAAATATTGGACAACATCACAGACATTGCTCTGATTCTGTGGTAAGTAGCTTAAGCACTTGTGTTACAGAAATCAGAAACAACGACGGTACCACAACATCCAGACCCGAGACAATATGGAAAAGTTCGTTTCCCATATTGACCCGACCGGGGATCGAACTTGGAACCTCAGAGATGGCGCTCGCTAAAGTCAGGCCCGCTCGCCTC
This sequence comes from Glyphodes pyloalis, assembly GCA_037074685.1. NCBI lineage: Eukaryota > Metazoa > Arthropoda > Insecta > Lepidoptera > Crambidae > Glyphodes > Glyphodes pyloalis. Next base: position 2,639,667 of record JAYKKO010000034.1, on the reverse strand, counting down.
TCGGCTACGGAGGTCGTCAATGACACAGAACACTATTTATTTCCGAAATAACGCTACAACGTCATGCTTAGATCATTAAAACTACGCAACGAATTTACATAAAATTTGCCACGACGATAGATACGCAACAACCGCCATCTCTTTCCAGCAATCGACAATGCGCCCGCGCGTTGTACGCCGCGGCTGCGACGAGACAGAGATAGAAGATCCGGAGCCATCGAGCATAGACCACCTGTTGCTGCTTTGCCACGGAGTGGGGTCCGCCTGCGACATGCGATTCAGATCCGTCGAGGAAGTCGGTGAGTATGGAGTAGATTACCCCACTGTCTATTGTAGAGGCACCTAACGACGGTAAGGAGCCTCTACAATAGCCAGTGGGTAATTTAGTTTAGTTCAGTGGGTAGCCAGTTCACCATAAGGGCACCCGGACCAGCAGCATTCTAATATCATAAATGATATATAAATAAATAAAAATATGCCCAAAGGCTCTAAATTATTTTATGCCCAAAGGCTCTAAATTATTTTGTGCCCAAAGGCTCTAAATTATTTTATGCCCAAAGGCTCTAAATTATTTTGTGCCCAAAGGCTCTAAATTATTTTGTGCCCAAAGGCTCTAAATTATTTTGTGCCCAAAGGCTCCAAATTATTTTGTGCCCAAAGGCTCCAAATTATTTTGTGCCCAAAGGCTCTAAATTATTTTATGCCCAAAGGCTCTAAATTATTTTATGCCCAAAGGCTCTAAATTATTTTGTGCCCAAAGGCTCTAAATTATTTTGTGCCTAAAGGCTCTAAATTATTTTATGCCCAAAGGCTCTAAATTATTTTGTGCCCAAAGGCTCTAAATTATTTTGTGTCCAAAGGCTCTAAATTATTTTGTGCCCAAAGGCTCTAAATTATTTTATGCCCAAAGGCTCTAAATTATTTTGTGCCCAAAGGCTCTAAATTATTTTATGCCCAAAGGCTCTAAATTATTTTGTGCCCAAAGGCTCTAAATTATTTTGTGCCCAAAGGCTCTAAATTATTTTATGCCCAAAGGCTCTAAATTATTTTGTGCCCAAAGGCTCTAAATTATTTTGTGCCCAAAGGCTCTAAATTATTTTGTGCCCAAAGGCTCCAAATTATTTTGTGCCCAAAGGCTCCAAATTATTTTGTGCCCAAAGGCTCTAAATTATTTTATGCCCAAAGGCTCTAAATTATTTTATGCCCAAAGGCTCTAAATTATTTTGTGCCCAAAGGCTCTAAATTATTTTGTGCCTAAAGGCTCTAAATTATTTTATGCCCAAAGGCTCTAAATTATTTTGTGCCCAAAGGCTCTAAATTATTTTGTGTCCAAAGGCTCTAAATTATTTTGTGCCCAAAGGCTCTAAATTATTTTATGCCCAAAGGCTCTAAATTATTTTGTGCCCAAAGGCTCTAAATTATTTTATGCCCAAAGGCTCTAAATTATTTTGTGCCCAAAGGCTCTAAATTATTTTGTGCCCAAAGGCTCTAAATTATTTTATGCCCAAAGGCTCTAAATTATTTTGTGCCCAAAGGCTCTAAATTATTTTGTGCCCAAAGGCTCTAAATTATTTTGTGCCCAAAGGCTCTAAATTATTTTGTGCCCAAAGGCTCTAAATTATTTTATGCCCAAAGGCTCTAAATTATTTTGTGCCCAAAGGCTCTAAATTATTTTATGCCCAAAGGCTCTAAATTATTTTGTGCCCAAAGGCTCTAAATTATTTTGTGCCCAAAGGCTCTAAATTATTTTGTGCCCAAAGGCTCTAAATTATTTTATGCCCAAAGGCTCTAAATTATTTTGTGCCCAAAGGCTCTAAATTATTTTGTGCCCAAAGGCTCTAAATTATTTTATGCCCAAAGGCTCTAAATTATTTTGTGCCCAAAGGCTCTAAATTATTTTGTGCCCAAAGGCTCTAAATTATTTTGTGCCCAAAGGCTCTAAATTATTTTATGCCCAAAGGCTCTAAATTATTTTGTGCCCAAAGGCTCTAAATTATTTTGTGCCCAAAGGCTCTAAATTATTTTATGCCCAAAGGCTCTAAATTATTTTGTGCCCAAAGGCTCTAAATTATTTTATGCCCAAAGGCTCTAAATTATTTTGTGCCCAAAGGCTCTAAATTATTTTGTGTCCAAAGGCTCTAAATTATTTTGTGCCCAAAGGCTCTACATTAGTTTTTGCCCAACGGCTCCAAATTATTATGTGCCCAAAGGCTCTAAATTATTTTGTGTCCAAAGGCTCTAAATTATTTTGTGCCCAAAGGCTCTAAATTATTTTGTGCCCAAAGGCTCTAAATTATTTTATGCCCAAAGGCTCTAAATTATTTTGTGCCCAAAGGCTCTAAATTATTTTGTGCCCAAAGGCTCTAAATTATTTTGTGCCCAAAGGCTCTAAATTATTTTATGCCCAAAGGCTCTAAATTATTTTGTGCCCAAAGGCTCTAAATTATTTTATGCCCAAAGGCTCTAAATTATTTTGTGCCCAAAGGCTCTAAATTATTTTATGCCCAAAGGCTCTAAATTATTTTGTGCCCAAAGGCTCTAAATTATTTTGTGCCCAAAGGCTCTAAATTATTTTGTGCCCAAAGGCTCTAAATTATTTTATGCCCAAAGGCTCTAAATTATTTTGTGCCCAAAGGCTCTAAATTATTTTGTGCCCAAAGGCTCTAAATTATTTTATGCCCAAAGGCTCTAAATTATTTTGTGCCCAAAGGCTCTAAATTATTTTATGCCCAAAGGCTCTAAATTATTTTGTGCCCAAAGGCTCTAAATTATTTTGTGCCCAAAGGCTCTAAATTATTTTGTGCCCAAAGGCTCTAAATTATTTTATGCCCAAAGGCTCTAAATTATTTTGTGCCCAAAGGCTCTAAATTATTTTGTGCCCAAAGGCTCTAAATTATTTTATGCCCAAAGGCTCTAAATTATTTTGTGCCCAAAGGCTCTAAATTATTTTATGCCCAAAGGCTCTAAATTATTTTGTGCCCAAAGGCTCTAAATTATTTTGTGTCCAAAGGCTCTAAATTATTTTGTGCCCAAAGGCTCTACATTAGTTTTTGCCCAACGGCTCCAAATTATTATGTGCCCAAAGGCATTGTATAAGCAGTCAAACTAATAAACGAAGAAATCATAGAAGCATTTCTAACGCTTGAAAATACCACCTCGAAAAGTAAGCAACGGTGGGCGTGGCTTACAAAAGTAAGCAACGGTGGGCGGGACTTACAAAAGTAAGCAACGGTTGGGCGTGACTTACAAAAGTAAGCAACGGTGGGCGGGACTTACAAAAGTAAGCAACGGTGGGCGTGACTTACAAAAGTAAGCAACGGTGGGCGGGACTTACAAAAGTAAGCAACGGTGGGCGTGACTTACAATAGTGAGCTAGCGCCGGGCGCCGTTGCCACGGGCGCCGCGAGTCACAGGCGCGGACCAGACCACAATGATTATATTTCTGTTTTGTTACAGTGGACGACTTCAGAAGCACGAGCTTACAGTTGCTACAATCGCATTACAGAAATTCTTACGACAAAGGCGTTGTCAACAGAGTTGAAGTAAGTGTTAAGGTTTTGTAAACAATTAATTAGTTGGTATTTTGATTGTAAAAACAAAATAAAATATATATTTGAGGGAGCTCCCGTACAAGAAACGTCATTTCCTTATATTTTTTTGCTCGATATCAATAATGCAACGAGTAGGCACGTGAAATATTAACAAAATACTTAATTTTATGTTTTATTTAATAACTAGGTGACCCGGCGAACTTTGTTCCGCCTTAGAGGCAATAAATGACTTTAAAAAAAGCAAAAAGAAATTAATCAAAAAGTATCCTATGTCCTTCTCCTGGTTCTAAACTACCTCCCCACCAATTTTCAGCCAAATCTGTTCACCTGTTCTTAAGTTATAAATAGTGTAACTAACACGACTTTCTTTTATATATATAGATAACTATACATTTGTAGATATATATGAATTGATCTACGAATTTTTGGAATATAAAATGAACGGGCGCACATCTACTATATAAAAATAAGTCGGGTTTTCCTTCCTGACGCTATAACTCCAGAACGCACGAACCGATTGCCACGGTTTTGCATTCGTTGGAAAGGTCTCGGGCTCCGTAAGGTTTATAGCAAAGAAAATTCAGGATTTTATTTTTTTCAAAAATTCTTAAGTAGTTAATTGTGGCGCGTAACAAAACAATATACAGTTATTTAAAAACATGGTACGGAACACCTCGTGCGCCCGACTCCCACTTGACCGGGTTTTAACCATCCCTATTGCTCACAGGTGCTCCCCATATCGTGGCATGCCACCCTCCACAGCGGGGAGACGGGGGTGGACAAGCGTCTAGCAGCCATCACACTTGACAGTATACCTAAGCTGAGGAACTTCACCAACGATACTGTATTGGATGTACTGTTTTATACGAGCCCAGTCTTCTGCCAGGTACGTTACAGTATTAGTATTACAGACGACCTCCGTAGCCGAGTGGCGGGCGTGCCGGACTTTGGCGTCGCGCCATCTCTGAGGTTCCGGGTTCGATACCCGGTCGGGTCAATATGGGGAACGAACGTTTTTATATTGTCTCGGGTCTGGGTGTTGTGGTGCCGTCGTTGTTTATGATTTCTGTAGCATAAGTGCTTTAGCTACTTACCGCAGAATCAGAGCAATGTATGTGATGTTGTCCAATATTTATTTATTTACCTACTTACATTAGAAGTTATTACATAGCTGTCACTTCAGTACATCTAATTAAAAATCAGTGTAGGTACATATAAATTAATTGTGTATATATATTTTTTTGCGTCCACACTAATATTATAAATGCGAAAGTAACTATGTCTTGTCTATTTGTCTGTCCAGCTTTCACGCCTAAAACACTGAACCAATTTTGATGAAATTCGGTACAGGTATACGTTACCTTTAGAACGGTCATAGGCTACTTTTTGTTTTGAAAATAAGGGGGGATGGGGGTAATGCTACCGTTGAAAGTATATATGGGACAGCCTCATGACAGATAAACGTACAGACAGACAGCGAAGTCTTAGTAATAGAGTCCAGTTTTTACTGTTTGTGTAATCCTAAAAAATTGTAAAAATCTATTGATTTGTATTTATTTATTTAAAAACTTTATTGCACAAATAAGTACAACAGGTGGACTTAATGCAAGGGGCATTCTCTACCAGTCAACCCTTGGGCCATGCAGATAGTTTGTATATGGGTGCGGTAATAGTGAAGTAGTGCTTAAATTACTAGTACTATGTACTAGTATTAAAAAAAAAGAAATCATCATTAAATACATGACCGTACCTATTAAATATACTATTATGCATACACATACATAATTAAATTAAATAAAATATATATTTATAATATGAAGGTATATGACGTCCTGGCGCAGTGGCTAAGGTGGGCGGCCAAAGCGCGAAAGGTCCCGGGTTCGATTCCCGGTCAGGTCAATTTGGAAAATGAACTTTTCTAAATTGACTTGTGTCTGGGTGTGCTGTGATGACGGCCCCTGTTAGTATCCGTCGTCTGGTACTCATAGTACAAGGGAAAACCTTAGTTTGAGACCAGTTGATTGGTGTGATTGTCTGGCGCATTTATTTATTTATTTCTTTATTCCAGACGATTATAGACACGGTCTGCGCCGAGCTGAATCGTATACATCGTCTCTTCACTCAACGGAACCCTCACTTCAGAGGGCAGGTGTCCCTCGGAGGGCACTCCCTCGGCAGCGTCATACTTTACGACCTGTTGTGCCACCAGGCGTCGCCCGCCCAGGTACATACAGAAGCACACACTACACACTCAGTTACATAAATAGATTGTGCCATATTATTAATCTTTTAACAATTGGCTACTTGACAGTTTTTGAAAAAGTATTGTAAAATGTGCGCCCGTTCATTTTATATCCCAAGCAATTCGATTTATCTGGAAAAAATGTAAATAACCAGAGAAAAATAAGATTTTGTGTAACACATTTAAAAATCGCGCGAAAACGCCAAGTCACGTCACTGTTGCAATTATGACGTCAACGTTCTAGACATCAAACCCACTGTTAACTTCTTGACAATTGGATACTTGACTGTGTTAACAATAAAATATGAAAATATGTTAGCTTATTAGTTAACTTGCCGTTTTCACGCGCTTTTTAAATGTGTTACACAAAAACTAATTTTTCTCTAATTATTTACATTTTTTCCAGATAAATCGAATTGCTTGGGATATAAAACGAACGGGCGCACATTTTACGATAGTTTTTCAAAAACTGACAAGTAGCCATTTTTTTTATATTGCACTTCAAGATTAACCTCACCCCACCTGTTGTTAAGTGGTTATTTATGAGGTCCTAGCTAGGGCGACAATTACAGCATAATAAAGCTGTTACTGGACTTGTCGCCCTCACCTTGAAGGCTTGACTCCTGCTACTAATGTAGCACCCCCCAGGAGCTCTGGAAACCCTACTCACACGCAGCAACACAACAACACAGAAGTGATTGTTATTTGGCTGCGGTCTTCTGTAAGGCGGAGGTATTTCACCAGTCGGGCTGCTCCAGTTCGAGCGATAAATCGCTATGCCCTACCTTAATACTTAATAAGGATTCTACTGTGTATCTGTACATTTTCTATTGTGTTGTATTGTTCCCAGGTCCCCCAGGGGTCGCTGGACAAGAGCTTCGTGACGGGGTCGGCGGGGTCGGGGCAGGGGTCGGTGGTGTACCCCCCGCTCGAGTTCCGACCGGCCGCGCTATACGCTCTGGGCAGTCCTATAGGTAAGCCACACATCCATACTAATATTATAATATTACTTTATGATATATTATATTATATGTTCAGAGGCTCCCAAACTTTTTCGCTACGCGGCGCACTTCTGGGTTTAGCATTTCAGCGCGACGCTCCCTTGCATTAAAGTTTGGGGGCCTAAAAACCATCACTATGAAGTCTAGTAGTTGTGATAGATCCAAATGTGTGCCATCTTAGAAAAATGGATCACAATTTTATAATATTAGGTGGAGGGGGGAGGGGGCCCATTTAGGGTACGCCTGGCGGCGCCCCAGTCTTCCCTTCACGACGCACCAGGGCGTCGCGGCGCACCCCCGACACTAAAACTAATGACATATTATATTAACTGTTAATCTAATATGTCATAAGTTTTAGTGGGTAATCCCAAAGTCGCGGGGGTGAGCGGGAAAGTCTCACACGTCATCATGTTTGAAAGAGTGTATTGCCGGCAATGTATCTTAATAAATGTTTGCTTATATGATAATAAATGCATGTCGCATATTTTTTGGTAATTTATCTGTTTTATTTTTTATTATGTTAAAAACTTATTTTCACAAAAGAAGAATAAAAGGTTGACTTAATGCTAGGAGTATTATCTACCAGTCAACCGTTGGGTCAAGCAGATAGTTCGTTTATGGGTGCGGTAACAGTAAAAATGTCAGTTTGTATTACAACAAAATGAATAATTATAAATAGCAGAAAATTAAACACGAGAAAAGAATATTCATGCATAGGTTCATAATAAATAAATATAATAAAAAAAACAAAATAATTATATACATATATATATATATTTAGCAAACAAGTGAATAAATAAAGCAAATTAATTAAGCAAACGAAATTCTATGTAGAGGGGGAAGAAGAGAAGAATTCACGAACTTTTAATTTAATAATTCTCTTAGTAACGGATTGTCGAGTTATTCATTAACCTAACGTATTATTTATTTATTTATTTCTTGCATTACATTGTAACAAAATCATAAAACATACAAGTTTTAAGACTACAGATACAAGATCCCTGTAAGGGTATAGCAAGATACATTGTTACATCATGCATGGCTATTAAATAATGAACATTTTCACAATCAATGTCAGTATTGGGCCACGTTGATGCATGTAAGTCCTACACAGTTAATTTAATTTAATTTACAAATACTTTTGTTTTATTTTTATTTTATTTTTTTCAATAATTGATTTTTAATTTTTATTTTAAATTGACAAACTAACTGTGTGTCTTAGTGCAAAATTAGTAATAAGTGTAGCTTTCATTTGTAAAAAAAAACTACTGAGTTTCTTGCCGGTATCTTCTCTTTAGTTATAGGTTCCGAACCGGAGGTAGCTTCATTTGCTTTATATAGAGACTATTCATAAGTATTACTAATGTAATCTATGTGAATAAAAAAGATTGACTTTGACTTTGACTTTGAACAATAGGTACTATTTATTTACATAAAGTATATACTAATAACCATTCTAAAATTATATGTATTATTTTGTTTATTTCAGCCATGTTCGAGTGTATACGCGGAGTCAAATCTCTCGGAGCTGATTTCTCTTTGCCGACATGCAAAAACTTCTTCAACATATTCCACCCTTATGATCCCATCGCGTATAGGTAAGTTAATATATTAAGGTTTTACAGATATAATGATGAATGCCTAAAATAATTGTTATCCTTACTATATATCCATACTATCCATACTAATATTATAAATGCGAAAGTAACTCGGTCTGTCTGTCTGTCTGTTACTCTTTCACGGCTAAACGGCTGAACGGATTTTGATGAAATTTGGTATAGGTATACGTTGAATCTCAAGAACGGACGTAGGCTACTTTTTATTAGAAAATAAGGGGGGATGGGGGTAATACCACCTTTGAAAGTTTATATGGGAAAATGTTTATTTTTTAAGTTGGAGATATGAAAGTTGGCACAAATATATCTCTATTAAAATATAGACTACTTTTTGTTTCGTATATTAGGGGAGATAGGGGTAAAACCGACCATGAAAGGATGTAGTCCACGCGAACGAAGTCGCGGGCACAGCTAGTATTAAATGACTCTTATTTATTTAATATAACAATTATTTATCAGTTAACCAAAAAAACATAGAAGCATTTCTAATGCTTGAAAATGGTCTGAAAAGTAAGTCACGGTGGGCGTGGCTTTAAAAAGTGAGCTAGTGATGGTACACATACCTTTTTCATTTGCGCGGACCAATCACAGCGCTTGTTCCATCCCATTCTATGTAATGACGTAACTAACGAACTCTGTCTATTTGTTGACCTAAACTTAAAATTTAGCATTAGACTTAAAACTGTTTTCAAGTGTCGATACTTTATTACTATATTGCGTATCTGTTTTGGTGCCGATGTTCGTGTAAGTAAACAATAAAACATGAAAAATGTTAGATATGCTAGTTTATTAAATAAATTAAAAACGAAATTACAGAAGACCGCAGCCAAATAACAATCACTTCTGTGTTGTTGTGTTCCTGCGTGTGAGTGAGGTTTACAGAGCTCCTGGGGATGCTACATTAGTAGCAGGGGTCAAGCCTTCAAGGTGAGGGCGACAAGTCCAGTAACATATTTATTATGCTGTACTTGTCACCCTCAAGCTAGGACCTCATTACCACTTAACATCAGGTGGGATGAGGTCAATCTTGAAGTGCAATATAAAAAAAAAAAGTTTGTATTTTATTATTGCAAAATATAATTTACTTTTTGTATCTGTGGAATAAGAGAAACGAAACGGAAGCCACCATTGCAATTCACTAATGACAGCTGCCGGCGAAAATAATTTATTTTAATGTGGCGAAACGATGATTATTTTACCGACTAAATTGAATTATTGTTTTCATGTTCATTTGTTTAAAAATTCGATATTTTCACAAAATGAAGTCGTTCCGACCCGTATTGGTTTGATGTACCTATAGAACGTTGACGTCACAAATTCAACAGTCTTATTCTTCTTTAGTAATTTACATTTTTTCGAGATTAATCGAATTGTTTAGGATATACAATGAACGCACATTTTATGATACTTTTTTAAAAACTGTAAAGTAGCCAATTGTTTTATGTTTTTTCGTACTAATCATAATTAATTCTGACCTCTGATTGTTTTTTTTGTTCAGGATCGAGCCGTTAATAAACTCGGTGCTGGGTGACGTCAAACCGTCCCTCATCCCTCACCACAAAGGGCGGAAACGGATGCACTTAGGTATGGTTTTTAAAGAAACATAGAATACGTTAAGTATGTAGTTCTAAACATATTCGGCCGAGGGCACTTACCGGAAGGCTAACGGTTGATACAGCAGAAAACTTAATCGCCTACGATAACTTGCGGTTAGCTCAGTTGGTAAGAGCAGCACGCGCGATACGTGAGGGTCGTGGGTTCGAGTCCCGCACCGCAAGGGGAGATAAAATGTTTCTGTTTATTTGGGAATATGTTTTCTTTAATTTGGCATTAATATAGCTCGAAATTCGCATTAAAATACGGACTACGTTTTGTTTCGAATATTATGGAAGATTGGGGTAAAATTGACCATGAAAGTACGTAGTCCACGCGAACGAAGTCGCGGGCACAGCTAGTATAAATAAATAAAATAAATAAATTTTGGACAAAATCACATACATTGCTCTGATTCTGTGGTAAGTAGCTTAAGAACTTGTGTTACAGAAATCAGTAACAACGACAGTACCACAACACCCAGACCCGAGACAATATGGAAAAGTTCGTTTCCCATATTAGGTAACCCGATCGGATCAAACCCGGGACCTCAGAGATGACCCGACGCCTAAGTCCGGCACGCTTGCCTCTCGGCTACGGAGGTCGTCATATAATTAAATAGTTTCGTTAAGGCAGGTTAATATCTGTCAGGTCAGCAAGTATTTTTGTAGGTTTCATGATGTTTTTTTAGTATATACAATTGATTGTACGGTCAAAATATATGTATTTATTATTATTTCAATTACATTTTTAAATGGTTGTCAAATTTAAATTATACAGATACGGAGAATCTAATGAAATAACAAATTAAATTTAAGAGAGATAGATTGCAGAACATTTAAAGGATTACTCACACACACACACACACACACACACACACACACATGCACACTTTTAAAACACGACTACTCATACACACCTGAACTCAACACACACATGCACAGTATCACACTAGTTTCTACATTTTAGTCGTACATTAGAGACTGCTTTATTATTATTATTTTATGTAAAGCGCATATTCTAAACCTAGCTATGATTATCTAGAGGGTGAGAGGCCTGGTGTTCTAAGATACAGGCAGGCCAACTGCCTACTTTAGACACCAGTCTCACACAAACATTGTTTAAGTTTTGGAAATATCCTGTATTAAATACTAGAGTAAGATTAAATTCCATGTAGTGTTGAGAAAAAAATAAAAAAAATATTATTATTATTTCGTTCAGAGCTGAAGGATACAATGGCGCGTGTTGGGGCGGACCTCAAACAGAAGCTGCTGGAGTCGCTGAAAGCCACGTGGACCAGTATGTGGAAAACGCAACCGCCGCCCAACGACGGCCAGCTCGAGAAGGTGAGACACACAGGCAAACAAACAAACAAACCGTCAATCAATTGATCAATCTATAGATCAAAAAATTTAAAATAACTGAACGTGTCAAAACGCGACACCATTTTTATTTAGTAGTTAATACAAACTACTTACTGCCTGACGTTTCGGTAGGTTGCACCAACCGTGGTCACGAGCTGACAGTCAGTCAGATTTATTTTAAAATGGAACGCGAAAAGCTTAATTTTGATATCTCAAGTCACTAAATAAACATTTCTTTCTTTCAACCAAGCGATAGGTCTAAAACCCGGTTTCAATATTTGTTCCGAGTTACGCATAGTAATAAATAATACGAGGCGCAAGCTAAAAACGACCGACGGACGACTGATGTCAGCTGGTATGGAAAGTAAACTACGGATCGGTATTAACGACTCGTAGTCGGTTGGAAAAAAACGGATAGTCATTTTTGACACATTACGAATCGTAAAATATTGTTACGAGCTTCGGGTTCGTGACAATAAAAACAGCCGATAAAAATTACCAAAAGTCACACTTTAATTGAACGCCACTAATTACAACCTTAAAACGCACTAATTAAAACAACAATCGCTCCCAAGTCGCACTTCAAAATCGCTTTCGAAGTAATCACTTGTATCGCTAATGCAATACTGTCCCCGTCGCGGTGAATCCCGGCCTTTTATATTGCCGCGGCCGTTCCCGAACCTTCCAACGCAGAAACATCCGGAACATTCGCGCGCAGTCCGGCCTTGAGCGAGCGTACGGCCATTGTGCTAGTAAGTTCTGGCGTACGCGTCTCGACTCTCTGAAGTCCCGCCTTTACAAACTAGATGGCGCTGTTTACTAGAACACCATCGATCGTGTGATGAAATGTGTTTGGACGTAATATTGTTTTTTTAATTGCAGGTAGTCGAAGAAGAGATGGAGAAAGAACAGTTGTGTGATGAGAGTAAAGAGGACGAGGCTAATAACGATTTGGTAAGCTGTTGAAGTGTTTTTTAAGCCCCGACTCAAAAACGACGCGGTGTTATAAGTTTGACGTGTCTGTGTGTATCTGTCTATGGCATCGCAGCTCAGGAACAAGTGAACCGATTATGATTGTTTTGTTTAAAAGATGATTACGTCGGGAGTGTTCTTAGCTATGTTTGATAAAAATCGATCCAAGATGGCCGCCGTCACAAAATTATGGATTGCGTGTTTTAACACCACACCGACAATGTTGGTATCATATAAAAGGGCTTGACTAGCAGAATATATTCATAATGACAAATTTCGAATCCAAGATGGCCGCCGCCAGATAATGACGGATTTCTTAATTTTTTTTGTCACATCTCCCTCAATATACGTATCAAATAAAAGGTAAAATTTTTAATTATATTTTTCTGTTTCTAATATTTAATATTCTCTAGTACGGCGTAAAGTACTATAAAAATAATAAAATCAATTAAGGTGCTAAGGTGTCTTCGTTTTCAAACATTTCTACAACGAATGAACCACGGGCCGATAAGCATGTATTTTTAAACATATTCGGCAGAGGGCACTTACCGGAGGCTAACGGTTGATACAGCAGAAAAATTTCATCACTTACGATAACTTGCGGTTAGCTCAGTTGGTAAGAGCAGCACGCGCGATACGTGAAGGTCGTGGGTTCAATTCCCGCACCGCAAGGGGAGATAAAAAAAATATGTTTCTAATATCTAATAAAAGAGCTTGAGTAGCAGAATGCTACACACTACGACAAATTTCAAATCGAATATGGCCGCCATTATTGTTGATTTTCACACGTTTTTGTGTCACTTCACATTTTTTTAAACAAAATCCATACTAATATTATAAAGGCGATAGTGACTCTGTCTGTCTGTCTGTTTGCCTGTCCGGCTTTCACGCCTAAACAAGATTTGATTATTTGCTATTGTGTTTTATCTCAACCGACGACCTCCGTAGCCGAGAGGCAAGCAGACCGGCCTTTGGCGTCGCGCCATCTCAGGTCCCGTTTTCGATCCCCGGTCGGGATAATATGGGAAACGAACTTATTGTCCACCATATTGTCTCGGGTCTGGGTGTTGTGGTACCGTCGTTGTTTCTGATTTCTGTAACACAAGTGCTTAAGCTACTTACCACAGAATCAGAATAATGTATGTGATGTTGTCCAATATTTATTTATTTATATATCTCAGAACACCCAGGTCCAAGTGTCTGCGGGGAGGCTGAATGGCGGTAGACGTGTCGATTACGTCCTTCAAGAAGCTCCCTTCGAGATGATAAACGAATATCTATTCGCTATGAGCAGCCATGTTTGTTATTGGTAAGTGACGTCACACGTATTTAAACATCCCTACTAATATTATAAATGCGAAAGTAACTCTGTCTGTCTGTCTGTGTGTCTGTTACGCTTACCTGCTTAAACCTCTCAACCGATTTTGATGAAATTTGGTATAGGTATACGTTGAACCTCAAGAACGGACATTGGCTACTTTTTATTAGAAAATAAGGGGAGGAGGGGGGTAATACCACCTTTGGAAGTTTATATGGAAAAATGTTTATTTTTGAAGTTAGAGATATGAAATTTGGCACAAATATAGCTCGAAACTTAGATTCAAATATAGACTACTTTTTGTTTCGAATATTTGGGGAGAAAGGGGTAAAACCGACCATGAAAGGATATAGTCCACGCGAACGAAGTCGCGGGCACAGCTAGTTTAAAATAATTTAACGGATCAAAACTAGAGATGCAAAGGATAAGGACCGGTTGCTATCCGGTATCTGGCCTATCCGGCCATTATTTTACTATCCGGCCGGATACAGGATAGTGATTCTGTTTGGTAATTACTTTTGAAAAATGGTTAGTATACAAGAAAAAAACAACAAATTGTCTATACACATTATACATAAACATTTTCAAAGCCAGGGTTAAATCGTACTTCCTCTCACTTGATTAATGTTAATTTTGTCCTCTATTCATAATTTTAGCTGGGCATGTTGGTTGTTAGTAAGTTTCATACACTTATCCATGTTAACTTATTATTATTATTATTTATTTTTTTTGAGTCAAAATACTTTACTTAATTTTATATTTGATAAGTATATATATATATATATTATGTTATATATCTATGAGTTTATGTATGTTTATCATGCTTTACTATGAATATAATTCAAGAAATAAAACTTTATTAATGTTACACGGCCGTACCCATTTCTCGCCATCTACTATTTCCTCTACCTTAAGGTTGTCTGGAAGAGATCGCTTTCTAGCGATAAGACCGCCTGAATTGTACTATAATCAATCTGTAAAACCTATTTCTGTAAAGTTTTGTGCAATAAAGTATATCTATCTATCTATAAACTTATCTATTCAGCAAGATAGACTTGCGCACGCATACTGCATACGAAATAGTTCCGCACAGTGACTTAAATAAAACACGTTCTTTGGCTAGAAAACGGTCCGCGCGAACCTACAATACGTAACAGGTTGAAACTTGAAGACGCTTCCGCCGACAAACTGAAATTGATGTATTGTTTGGCCTGCCGAATATACGGTATCCGGCCGAACAATTATCTGTTTCATCTCTAGTCAAAACGCTAGCTCAGAGTCAGCTCGTGAGCACGGTTGGTGCAACCTAACCGAAACGTCGGGCAGTAAGTAGTTCGTATTAACTACTAAATAAAAATGGTGTCGCGTTTTGACACGTTCAATTATTTTAAATGTTTAAAATGGAACGCGAAAGTCTTAAAGTTGTTGTCACACGTATAAATAGAGTAGGATATAGTGTACGAAAATGGCACCACGCAAAGTAAGGCACGGTGGGCGTGGCTTGAAAAAGTGAGCTAGCGACGGTACGTATACCGTTTCCACGTTTTAATTACGGATAGTGATAAATTATATCAGGTGTAAAGTAAAAACGACCGACCGATTTCTGATGACAACTGATATGGAAAGTAAATTAAAGAATGGTATTAACGACTCGTAGTCGGTTGAAGAAAAACGGATAGTAATTTTCGACATATTACGAATCGTAAAATATTCTACTTCACGTACCATTTTCCTCTATATTAATTACCGGTTCCAATATTTTACTGATTCGTAATATGTCGAAAATAACTATGTTTTTCTTATACTTATTGATTTAATTTAATATAATTCAATTTACAAATACTTTTGTTTTATTTTTACAATAATTGATTTTTAATTTTTATTTTACAATTGACAAACTAACTGTGTGTCTTAGTGCAAAATTAGTAATAAGTGTAGCTTTCATTTGTAAAAAAAAACTACTGAGTTTCTTGCCGGTATCTTCTCTTTAGTTATAGGTTCCGAACCGGAGGTAGCTTCATTTGCTTTATACAGAGACTATTCATAAGTATTACTAATGTAATCTATGTGAATAAAAAAGATTGACTTTGACTTTGATTGTTTACACAATCAACTAGTTGCCGTGGCAACTGTTCTATTTAATAGTTAACACATCCCTTTAATGAAGGTTTTCGCGTTTGTAAAATCCACCAGATGGCGATACGTAGGCGTGGGGTCCACCTGTTAATTGATTGGTGGTTCAAATGTCATGGTGACATGTCTGTCAATGTCATGTAAACCATAACCAATCACGTAGCAGTTGGACCCCGCGCCTACGTATCGCCATCTGGTGGATTTTTCAAACGCGAAAACCCTCATTGTAAAGAGTTTATTTATACTACAGTACGGAACCGTTGGGCCCGGTTTCCACCAAAGCAGATAGGGGAGGAGACGGCCAGCGGCGTGGCAGAGCGGAGAAGTGTCTAGTCGGGCGGCGTACGACATGACGTCGTCCTTTCGTAGACAGAGCTCGACTGGTTTCGGTCTCTCACAGCTCACATCCCTGCTACACAAAGCTCACATCTCCTCTCCGCGTTGGTTGAAATACCCTGCCAGCTTTGCAGCACATCTCCCGTCTCCTCTCCTCTCTGCTTTGGTGGAAACCGGGCCATAATGCGTCGTCGCGAGATATTAAATTAATTTTATTTGTAATTGTTCCGGCAGGGAGTCTGAAGACACGATGCTGCTGATGCTCCGCGAGATATACGACGCGCTCGGCGTCGCGCCCGACGGCAGCGTGCCGCAGCACACGCTCACCGTGCAGCGCGCGCGCCCGCCCAGGACGGTCAGTCGATGCTCACACGTCTAACTCTGATCTGGATACGAAAATTAAACCCCCCCCCCCTCCCCCACATATCCCTACTCCCACGTCCTCCCCCTCCCCCCTCTATTGCTGTCGTTCATGTTATAATACAGGTCCAGTTTTTGTGTGTGTCGGGTCATATGCAGCAAATACACCTTTCACTCCCCCTCCAACCTCTTGCTATAGTTCATATTCGTAACACAGGCAAAGATTTATTTTTTGTGTGAGTTCCAAATACACTTTCTACTCCCTCTTGAATTCCCCTCCCCCGCCCCCCTCTTGATATCGTTCGTATTTAAACTGTTTCATATAAACACTTTTTATGTTCACTTGCAAATTTGTTCACAATTTGGCGCCTGGGGCATGGGGTCCACACCCCCCCCCCCCCCCTAAGGGAGGGGCCCTTACTGCAAGTTTATTTATTTAAGCATACTATACTAAATTGACAGCAGTTGTTGGTTTTTTTCGTTGCCATTTTACATATTTTGAACATACGGCATATATTTTTTTTAATTTGTGTTTTAATAATGGTGTAGACCTAGATATTCATCATTCATATTTAAGATTATTTAAAATTAAGTTAAATTAGTCATCGTATGGAAATACAGATAAATTAACACTTATGTTTTTGGTTTGTTTTATTTTTCAGGAGGAGAGTGAAACTATCGTAATGAATGCTACAGGTAATTTTTATTAAAATTCACAACACAGTGAATATTATTTTTTATTTTATAGGACATTGCATACTTGTTTTTCCCTTTACATACATTACGTACATTTGCAAAATCTTATTTTAACCTTCCAAAACTATGACTAATTTTTTTTTTCGTTTTTTTTTTCTATTTTTCAGAACACCCATCCACAAGCCGCGGTGGTACTTGAGACAGATGGACAATCAATTTTCTAGCTTAAATAAACAAAATTATACGTACATAAAGCAGAAAAACATTAGTTAAATTATAATTTTTTTAAAAATAAATGTTGATCGGAATTATTATTATTTTTCTTTTAATTTAGCGCATTGGTGATTATGATTAGGTAAAAAAAGAATTGATTAGGATATTTGATTTAACCTAATAATATTTTTTACGTGTTTCTCTAATATTTTTTAAGTTTTGATGTTTAAATGTTTAAATTTGATCATGATTTCTGGGCCGTTGTTTTTACAGTAGTAAGTCAAATATCCTAATAAGTGCAGATAACGAATCTCGGTCGCCATTCACAGAACTGATCCTATATAACATGCTTGGGCTAAGATTAAAGCAATAATTATGATTTTATACCAGCCGCAAGCTCTTCTGGGCGGAATTTAATAAAAAAAATTAGTAAAGAAATACGCCAGACAGCCACACTAAACAGTTTTCCCTGGCTCTGTGAGTACCAGTTGATGACACTCCCTGGAAGCACACCCAAACTCAAGTCAATTTGGAAAAGTTCGTTACCAATGAGTCTGTGGGATTTGAACGGTTAAAATTAGCTGATAGTTTTCTGAAGAAACGCAAACAAAGTTTCCATAATGTTGTTAACAATATAGGACATATCGTATAATATATGACGAAATATTTGAAATGTCATTGATTTACATCGATATGTTGACTATGGTTGCGTCTAATTCTTTAAACACTCTGTGTGTCGCTCACTGTATGCACGTGGGCGAGTAGAATAATTGCGCTATAGTCAAGAATTATCGAATTGACATATGTCAAATCGGTAATCGGGAATGTCAAAGTAACTATATTTCGTAAAAGATAGCTTAATCTCTGCGACATAAGTCAAACTGACATTCCTAGGTTGGTCATGATATAAAAATAGTCGATAGATATTATCGACATTTCTTACTATTATCGATGCTAAAGTAACATTTAATTGGGTTTAATTTAATTACAAACGTCACTAAATTCAACGTATATTTGAATATAAATTAAATTTATTCTTGTAAAGGAGTGAACCCCAAATCCATAGCTGAATCGCTAGAACAATCTTGTAAATTTATTATAAACTCTTGTTCGCATATATTATCATTATGTAAATAATGTTATGATATTAAAATTAAGATATACAATAACATTAAAAAAAATTAAATAAAGTTTTATTTAAAATACCGATAGTTTATAGTCAGTGGTCACGTTGATTCATCGCCCGTCATTATGTAGGTCGGCATGCCCATAAAGTATGACATTTACAGGTATAGTCTGTACTACTATGAAATTCAGAACTTCTTAGGCGTGATTTAACTGACAGCTGTCGCAGAGATCAAGCTATCTTTTACACAGTATAGGTTACGCCGCTGAGTTATTACCGTTTTGACATATGTCAATAATCGAAATTCGAAATGTCAATATTTACAAACAGCACTTCGCAGGTGCATCCAGTTCAAAACGACCGTTATTCGTCATCCGTACAATAGCTTTGGTAAATTAATAATGAAATGGTGGCTAATATCTGTGATTGTAGGGAAATGCGCTATGATAATTCCGGTTGTCAAATTACATTTTTATATCCATGGGCTTACAAATATTTTAAAGAAACAGAAAAACTTCACCTCTCAATGCCTGTTTCTTTGAACTATTTAATGTTCGCTAGTAAAGCATGGTCCACTGTAAAAATTGTAAAAATATCTTCTAAATCCCATTACACAATTAAATTTTGCAAAAATACATTTAATATCACTAATATTGAGAAATGACATCTATTTTATCTAATGAAGGAGTTTGCGCATGAAAAATCCAATAGATGGCGATACGTAGGCGCGGGGACCAACAGCTATGTAATTGGTCATTTAAATGTCATGTTGACATGCCTGTCAAGGTCATGTAAACCATAACCAATCACGTAGCAGTTGGACCTCACGCCTACGCTTCGCCATCTAGTGGATTTTTTATTTGCGAACACCCCTCATAACGCGTGTATTTACAAAATTACTAGTAATTTTGTGTAAAATCTAATTGTCACACCCTCCTTCGACATATATAACTAAATTTGATAGATTTCGATATGATCCACTCTGAATTACGGCAACCATACACCATATTGTAACCCTGGATGAAAACTCCAGAAACTTAAAAAAAATCATTATTTTTTTCCAAATAACAACAAAATTTTGAAAAAAAAATCTGCAGATATCAAGTCTTCTAACAAGACCCTTTTAAATATAACACTTATTAAATGAACTTATTTGTGGGTCAAAAAAGTTATTTTTTTTAAATGATAAATTATTTTGTTAGATACCACAAATATCTAAATATATAAAAAGTTTCCTTTAGCTGGTTGAATAACTTTATTTGTGTGATTACGATTAGGAAAACATCACAAATTCGAAATAGTACTTGTTGAGTAGCTTACGAGTTTTCATCTAGGGGAGTGATATATTTTGTACGCCCATCCATATAAGATCGTTAATAGCTAATTTATATCACAGTGGGGCCTGTTCTGTTGGCAAAAACTCAAGTAAAATAAAATTATGGCTGTCATGTTGTTTTTTCTATGAATTATTAATACAGAACATTAGATCAATAATAATATATATAATGCAACTGTTTATATGTGACTAAACTTAAGTTACCACAACTCCTCCCCCCCCCCCCCCCCCCCGGTGATACGTGGTGAGGCTAGCTACAAAGAGATAAGAATAGATATAATCTGTGTTAGGTCTCACTTGATAAATTACCGGCCCCCTTATTTCTGTTAGGAATAGAAAACTAATTATTTCGTGCCAACAGAATGTGCTCTTCTGTCTGTACAGTCAATTTAGAGAGATAAGCAAATTCTACTGAAATATTTAGTTCGTCAAGTTTTCTTAATAATTTTAATTGTTTGAAATTTTGGTGTGCTTTTCAATGCGGTGTTGGTTTTGTTTAATATCATAAGTCGGTGATAGTACAGAGAACGATTTTAGGAACATTGGAGACGAATTCGATCATTCAAAAAATTGTTTGTCTGTAAATGGACTGAATGATGGAATAATTATGGACGATAGTTTGACGTGATAACACTGAGTCGAGGATGCCTCTCTCTGATCGAAATTCGAAACTAATATTCCAAATGCCGCCGGGACCGCTAGTACTTTAGATATTTAAATTATGTTTGTATCTATCTTTTATTATCTACATTACTTAGTATTTATTGTTAAACTACTAGTTTAATGATATTTTTTTGTACTGACGGCTCTATGGCCAAAGCTCAAATAAATTAAAAAAAAATCTCTCTCGTTCTACAATAAGCGTAACGGAACAATGACGTCATCTTTTTCGTGCATGAAGCCTGTAGTATCTAGTTAATAGACGTTGTCATGTCAAAACGTCAGGTTTCGATTAGAATTGGACGGAAAGTCTAAATTAGCGGTGTAGCGCAAGGGGGGTAGGGGTGGGACTTGGCCTAGGACAAAACATAACAGGGGGAGGGGCTAACCGATTATTATTTAAATATTAGAAACAGAAAAAAAAAATATCTCCCCTTGCGGTGCGGGAACTGAACCCACGACCTTCACGTATCGCGCGTGCTGCTCCGATAAGTATGTAGTTCTAAACATATTCGGCAGAGCGCACTTACCGAAGGCTAACGGTTGATACAGCCGAAAAATTTCATCGCCTACGATAACTTGCGGTTAGCTCAGTTGGTAAGAGCAGCACGCGCGATACGTGAAGGTCGTGGGTTCAATTCCCGCACCGCAAGGGGAGATACAATTTTTCTGTTTCTAATATTTAAAGTTCGCTAGTACGGCGTATAGTACTATAAAAATAATAAAATCGATTATTATTTACTTAGTTTTGAGTGAGTTTCAAATTATATGCAGAGTATAATTCTAATTTTAATCGACTTTTAAAGTTTTTGTTAAAATATCGCATTGGTTCGCACACTAAAAAATGTCAATGCAAATTACTATAAAGATAAACAATATAAATTTGTACAGTCACGGGCGATGAAATGTAAACTCACTCGAGTTCTTATGACGCTACAATAAGATTCATTTTAGAACGGGGTTTTATACATATTAATGCCCGCGACTGTGCTACCTTAAATTCACTAGAGCAAAGGGGCACATCAATAAATTCAAAATCCAGCGTTTTTCGCATAATCTGTCTGAAGACCTTTTTATTGTTTCTTGTTCAAATATTAAGCCGTGAATACACGATCATTACTTAGCCGATGAAGTCGTGTGTAGCGTACTTTAGTGGCTGTGTGTCCGCGGCTTTATGTGTAAAATACCCCTAGTGAATACAAGGTGAAATCAAACTCGCTGTATGTAAGCTATTAGCTAAGAAATTTGGAGGTAATCTTAATTTATTATTTTCTGTAAAGTAAAAATACAACATATTTTTAGGAAAGAACTTTTGCAAAAAAAAAATTGAAAAATTGTTAAAAAAATGCGACATTATTTCTCGTGAAACCTATTCGAAGATCTTCTACAACTTTCATCTCTGTACGAGTGTATATCCTTTGGTTAACGATAAAATGTATTGGAAAATAAATAATAAATCATAAGCTATGACCATTTTTATTTAATTGGTGACATGTTTTTCTGTGTTTATATCACAAATATAATTAGGTATTTATTTCTACACCTATTACTTTCCATTATTATTTACTATTAGGGAAGTGGGATGGGTCCAAAAACCAGTCGGTTTTCACTCCCTTAAATAGTTATTAAAAAATACCTACAGGCGTAGCATACGCAATATGTCAAATTTATCGCATGGTACGACAAAAGTTTCATTACTGTTGATTGGCTAATAGCATACCGCACTCGTATTTTCAGCCAATCACCAGCTGACGCACTGACTTCAATCGATTTTGACGTTTGTTAAGAGCGAGATAAAATTTATTCGCGTTGCGTATGCTAGGCCTGCTAGACACGTATTATTTCATTTGCCAAATCTGTAAATACATACTTAGATAAAGCGATGGCAAGTTTGAGTTGGAGCTAGTTACGTCACTGTGATAAAAAATATACCCACTAATGACGTCACGTGGCATTTTAATTGAATGTATCGTCGTTATTATTTGATTATGTGGAAAATGTAAAAATACGTGTCCCTTATTTTTGGTTTTTGTAACAGACAAACTAAAAATTAGTTTTTATTCATCTTCTCTATTAAAATTTTAGAATTATTGATATCATATTTGAAACTTATTGCTTCTTTATTCATTTTTAGGATACAGTTTTTAGTTTTTAGGTCAAACGGTATTTTATGTGTAAAATTTCTGAAATTTTGACGGAAAACAAATATATCTTATTTGGAAACAATAAAAATTTTATGTTTCTAATATTTAAAGTTCGCTAGTACGGCGTAAAGTACTATAAAAATAACAAAACAAATAAGATTTTTTTTTAATCAAAACTACGATAAAATGTCATTTTCTGTTATTTAAAATAAATTCTGCAAATTTATTTACTAAAACGATAACGTAATTTGTTGCAAAAAAAAAAGTTCCATTAAATTGTTTATTTTTATAATTGTTAAGTTTTTGACGATATTTATACTTTTTATTATTATGTAAACTAACATTGGTAAAAGTAAAGTTTATATTTTACTACAAGTTTTGTTTTTATTATTTTCCTTTTGCAATTCCCTACAAAATTATTATAGGTAATCGTGAATGTCATCCGCATACATTGTGCGACCATTAGGAAAGACAAAAGCACGACTATTCACTTGGAACTTTTTATCGCCCTTATTTCGTGGGAACAAGGACTAATATCGAGTCCGTGCCATATCGAGAGTTGAACGCGAAAGCGATATTTTTTTGAGAAAATTGATCAAATCAATCAAAAACAATTCCGGTTACTGTCAGTGTAGTGTGTCGAAGTGACTTCAATAACATTTTGTTATGTGACAATGTGCGGGTGGATAAAGATTTGTAAGCTCGCCCGAACAGACCAGTCAGCTCGTGACCACGGTTGGTGCAACCTAACCGAAACGTCGGGCAGTAAGTAGTTCGTATTAACTACTAAATAAAAATGGTGTCGCGTTTTGACCCGTTAAATTATTTTAAATGCTTAAAACGTCAAAATCGATTGAAGTCAGTGCGTTAGCTTCTGATTGGTTGAAAATACGAGTGCGGTGTGCTATTAGCCAATCAATATTATCGAAACTTTTGTCGTGTCATGCGATAAATGTGACATTGTGCATCCTCACCTTGTCCGGGTAATAGATGAGAGAGCCATTGCCGATTTTAAGTAAAACACGTTTATTTCGTCTGGCAACACTGGTTTCCCGCTTTTGATATTCATTTACCCGCCAATTTCCTACAACAAACCGAATTACCCCCACCAGAGTGGGGGCAGCCAAGCATTTTGGCGGCGTTACTTTCCTCATTGCGTTGCTGAATTTCGCAGTGATAACACGTTAAGAAGTTACTCCTTCGGATTTACACTCCAGTATAGAGAACTCTCAGTCTTACGACACTGGTGATAGGCGTGGGCGGGAACGAGAGCGACGCCGAAGGCGCAGGTCTTCTAGCTGTTCATCTACGTCCACAAGCATCGACAGTTCCGAAGAACGAGCCAACTGGAGACATAAAGATAAGTCCCGTTACCATTTTTCAGAAAATTTATCAGTTTTAAACCAATTGTGTAACCAAGTTCAAACTTTTAACTAATTTCATGAATATTTTTTTACAAAATTCTGAACAAGCCCCTGTAGTTCCTCAGACGGAGGTTTTGTCGGAAAGTTCGAACTCAAAAGAACCTTTAGCAAACGAAATCGGTGAAGATTTTTCATTTAAATCTTTGCATACGACCTTGAAAGATACGGGCTTTGGCAAAACTGATCAGGATCGTTTTAAAATTATTAACTCCTTACAATTCGACGACCTCGACCTCGACCTCGGTGGCGCAGTGGCTAAGGTAGGCGACCAAAGCGTGAAAGGTCCCGGGTTCGATTCCCGGTCGGTCAATTTGGAAAACGAACTTTTCTAAATTGACTTGGGTCTGGCTGTGATGGGATGACGCCCCCAGTTAGTATCCGTCGTCTGGTACTCATAGTACAAGGGAAAACCTTAGTTTGAGACCAGGTGATTGGTGTGGTTGCCTGGCGCATTTATTTATTTATTAATTATTTGGGTCACCTGATTGGTCGAATTTAAATTTTATTGAAACTCAAAAAACCTATTCATCCAAGCCCGGTTTTGTCGAATTGGAAACAAACGATGACCTAAAACCGTTTGACAAAAATAAATTTCTACCCTCCGTTGAACGCACACTAGCAGCACTATCAAAGTCATCTTTTTTATTCACATAGACTACATTAGTAATACTTATGAATATCCCATGTAGTTATCATCCAAAGAGATGTGCTGCAAACGAATGTTTCGGAGTTAATGCTTTGGTTTAGGAGTCTAGAAACTGTGTCTTTTGAAGAGCTGAGTGTTAAAATCAACGAATTGTTTTTTGAGGAAAAAAAGTTTAACGAAGTTTCAAATAACATTATGCAAATCATTTGTGGCAAACGAGCTTCAAAACACCTTTACAGCGGATAAATTTAAAAAGATACCCCCATCTGCTGAATATTTATTCGAGTCTAATGAATTCCATAAATTATTGGAAAGGGAAGGAGGCCCTAGCAAAGTTTTTCAGAAAGCACACACTCCTAAGAGAAATCCGGGTATTTTAAAAGGTCAATCCGAATATACCCTCAAAAATAAATTCTTGCAACCGTTTCGAGGAGATGCCAGTGTACCGGGAGTACCTGGCCCCTCGGGAAGTTCACAACGTGAAGTATCATTCCGTGGAAAACGAAAATTTGCGGAGCCTCGAAAATCTAGTGGAGGTCGTCACAGCGGTAGCTCAAAGAGGCGACGCTATGATTGACTCTCAATTTCAAGCGGGGCGCTTGAAATTTTTCCTCGAAAATTGGAAAGCTATTGCAACACCCCAGGTAATACTACAAACTATTTCGAATTTCAGAATTTCTTTTGCAAGAAAGCCCCCCTCTTATTTTACCAAAACTAGATGCTCACGAGACTTCAGAAACACAGCAAATGACGTTAGAAATTCAAAATATGTTAAAGACCAATGTACTCGAAATAGCGGAGAAGACTCCCAGTTTTGTTTCTCCAATGTTTTTGATTGCAAAGCCAGATCAATCGTTTCGACCAATTTTCCAATTTAAAAAGTCTAAACGAATTTGTATACATAAGAAAGTTGTACCTAATTTCTCATTTCGAAGTGCCGACATTTCTCCAACCCGGAGATTGGTTGACAAAAATAGACATTTCTCAAGCGTACTTTCACGTAAATGTGTCTCACAGTCACCGATGTTTTCTAAGGTTGAATTACAGGCAAGTTCTATCAAATGACTTGCTCCTCCCTTTCGGAATAGCATGTGCACCTAAAGTTTTCGTCATGATAACAATTTTTTTAGCACAGAAGGTTCGAGAAACCGGCATCAGAATAATTGTGTATTTAGACGATTTTCTGCTGGCTCATCAGGATCGAAGTGCGTTACAGCGACAAACTTCGTTGACCTTACGATTCCTGCAAGCTCTTGGATGGATCCTCAATTTCCAAAAATCTATTCTTTGCCCAACGCAAAGTCTGGATTTTCTGGGTATACAATGGGATACTGTGAACAACAGAAAGTATCTTCCTCAGCAGAAGGTATTCCAACTTCGTCAGGTGTTTCAGCGACTCCTTTCGAAGAAAACGTGTTCAAAGGAGGCTAAATTTTGCGAATTACGTAATACTACAGGGACGCTTACATTGTCGCCTTTTTCAGAATCACCTACGGCTGCTTCGCAAGGAACCTCCAAGACGCCAATACACGTTACCGGAAGCAGTAATAAAAGATCTTCAATGGTGGCAACGGTCGGTAAGCGATTTTTCACTCATTCACTTACCTCAGATTACACATCACCTAGTTACCGATGCATCCAACCAAGGATGGGGAGCCCTGTTAAACGACAGTTACCTGTATAGCCAATGGGAGCCAGACCAAATGCGTTGGCACAGCAACTTAAAGGTGTTGGTAGCCATTCGAAAAGCAATAGAATCTCGGGCGAGAGATCTACAAGGGGCCAATCGCTTGATACAATCTGATTGCCTTGGCCAAATCAACTCTGCTTATGAAGCAGACTCGCGAAATTTTGGAATTAGTTCACAGCCTGAACATTGTGGTGAGCTTCCAACACCTACCAGGATACTTCAACGGTATTGTGGACCGCTTGTCTCGAGGAAAACCTATCCCAGAGTGGCATCTTCTGCCAGAAGCCACTTCAAAACTTTTTCAGGCATGGGGGGTGCCACAGATAGATCTCTTTGCATCTGCCCGTGCGCCTGTAGTTCAGCATTACGTGTCTCTGGACCCTTGGGACAGGGAGGCAGTATTTCACAACGCCTTCAGCAGGCTGTGGAAATATCGCCTTGCGTGGATCTTCCCACCCCCGTCACTAATACCAAGGGTATTAATACATCTAAACCAGGGGTGCCCAACTTGATTAAATCTAAGATCTACTGTTTACTAACGAATCCCTGTGCGATCTACCAAGAACATACTTCTTGGAATCTTAAATAAAACAGAATAGTTAAGTACACAATCATGTGTTTCTTATTTACCAGTCTTAGTAGTGTTTTATACCGTGTCGAAAAAGCGATTGAACAATGATACAAGATGATGCTGCAGTGGTTGATAATTACGCTGTGAAGTCTAGTCTAATTTATATTTTTTGCCTGGCCACGATCGACTGGATTAACAGTTGCGATCGACCGGTCGATCGCGATCGACTGGTTGGCCACCACTGATCTAAACAGATGCAGGGGTATGTTTGTAATAGTGGCACCCCAGTGGCTGAAGTCGTTTTGGAGACCGGATCTTCAAAACAGAGCCCTCAGTGGGCCAATTCAGATAAAAAATCTGAACAGAACCCTGGTGGATGTCACAACAGGTCTCACTCTCCCAGGAGTGGAGAGTCTGATATTGGAAGCTTGGCTAATTGGAGCTGGGACCACCTTCTCCACGGCTGGGCTCCAGAGGAAAGAACAGTTCTTTTGAATGGCTGGCGAAAATCCACTAGGTTATCCTATAAATCAGCTTGGAGCCGTTGGATAAAATGGTGTGCTCAAAGTAACTGTACCTCTTTATCTCACAGGGTAAAGATTTGGCAAGATTCTTAACTCGCCTCGACAATTCATTTACACAAATCTGTTGTATCAACAATTTGTGAACCTCATATAAACAAAAAATTAAATGAAGATATCTTTGTCAAACATGTTTTAAAATCTGTGTCTCAAACTAGACCAAAAATAAATAAAGTTCCCATTTGGGATCCCCAGTTAGTTGTCGAATGGATACAGAATAATGTTCCAGACTCCTTAACACTATTCGAAGCAAACAGATGTTGTGCCACCATTCTATTACTTTCCTCTGGAAGACGAATACATGACTTAACACTATTGTTTACTTCTCCAACACATTTAGAGGATGACGGGACCAATATAATAATGTGGCCAATATTTGGTTCTAAAACGGACACCGCTCGACATCAACAATCTGGATGGTAGTTGCTGCCTCACGAAAATTGTACGCTGAGTCCACCTTATTGGATTCGTAAGGTGGTGGAACTGTCTGCTGCCCGAAGACGCTCACTTCAGCAACTCTTTATTACTACTCAAGGTGAACCGAAACCTGCTTCCAGAACCGTAATTGCGAACTGTGTAAGAACAATACTAAAATCCGCAGGTATCGATGCTAGTCCCGGCAGCAGCAGGTCAGCTGTCGCCTCATACAATTGGTTATGTAATGTTGAAATTGATACAATCCTTAGAAAAGGTAACTGGCAGCAGGCTTAGACTTTTCACAAACATTACTGCAAAGAAGTTAAGAAAAAATGTTATAATGATAATCACAGTTCAAATATCTACTCTCAGAATATGTCCAATTTATTTGATACAATCTAAATTACTGTGTACATAAATACCATTAAAAGGTTTATATAATATAAAAGATAATTTAAAATTGTTAATAAAGAATGGTTAATTTAATTTATTTCTTATTTCTAAAGACTTCATGTTTCATGAACATTTTAATATTATTATTTTAGATTCCAAAAAATAGTCATGAAATAGTCTAAACCAATTCGATAGACTCTACGGTTTGCTTGCGCCAGAGGTGTGCTTGACGTTCAAGCTATAATCCTCACTAACCTTTAGCTATAACGCCGAAACTAAAATGCGACAATTTTTTTACTTGTACGACCATTTATGACTATTTCAGGAATATTTTTAGCATTGTCTAAATTAGTTTTCATTAAGATTTTAAATATGAGGATTCCAGCTTGAAGCACACCTCTAATAACGGTGAACGGGTGTACTGATTACAGAGATCCAGGGCGTCTACTCTTGAAAACGAAACGAACAAACGAAAGGTTTCGTTTTTGAAGATTGATCAAAAGTTAGGGAATTAAAACGTGATTTTTGATTTGTATAAATAATATTTTGTTTTTTGATAACGCTTTATTCGTATTCGAAGTGTGTTAGTTGCGATAATGAGCAATAAAAAATACTAAACGTCATCGGATCCGACATATTTCGTTTTCAAGAGTAGACGCCCAGACACTGGTGCACACATCTCTACAGCCTTAGCTGACCACGCCGGTGTTGCCAACTTGCCGCCCATAGTGGTGGCTGTTTTAAAAGGGTCTATCTAGGCTAGTCACCGTCTGCCTACTGTCCTATTTGTGGTAGATTGAAATGGCAGGTGTCCGTTATCTCACCCCAATAGTCCAATGTATACTGCCAACAAGTGCCTAGTGAATAACTTCAGTTTTTTTTCCCATCTTACGCAAGCGCTGATCTGCCGGGTATTATAATACTGAGTGTACCATATTGATGCACTTAAAAGTAAGATCCGGGTGATGTATCCCATCTCACATTCATATTAAAAGTCTCAAGGGGCCTCTAGGTCCGGAAAGCCTTAGTTCCCAACCAGTCACACTGTAACACTGTAGTAGGTCGGTCTAACAATTAACAGTGTGACTGGTTGGGAATTATTTTACAAAATTCAGTTACAGGTTACAGTGTGACTCGTTGGAAACAAAGGCCGGAAAGGTGAAACTTCCCGTGCAATCCAAAAGAGAGAATAATAATGTTCTTTCAAAGGCAGAAACTTTCTTGCTATAACATTTATTACAGGCGTTTCAGTCAAAATTTCGTCTTTGTACTATATTTTTATGGAACAAAAATCACTTCTTTGTAGCCATTGCCAAAAAGGAGACTAAATCGAAAAAAATCGCGTTACTGGTTTTTTATTTTAGGTAAAGTTATTTCAACCTTATTACCGGCCTGCGAAGCTTGATAAATTAAATTAGGAACGGAAGTAAACCGCTTGTTGAAACATATTCTGAAATAGCAACGACGTTAAAATATGACGTTAGACGTGTACCTGTCGCAGGCATTTTGAATAAATCCGCCGTTTACATACGGCGTTGTCAGTTTAAAAACGCTCGCCGATATGTAATACGCCGAATGCAAAATCAGGCAAAATGACAACAGTTTGTTGTAGTTTTGGGGTGACCATGAAAAAAACACTGTTTGGACAAATTAGACCCACTTCATTAAAATATTCAAGTAACAAAAAGGACTTTTATTGAATATCAATTACTTAACCTAAAGTTAATTGAAGTAATTAACGATTCCATTGGTTAGGTTAGTGAATAAAGTGAAGCGCAAGCCGAGCGAGCGTAGCGAGCGTGCCGCGGCAGCAGCCGGCGAAGCGCCATGTCTAGCTCATTTGTAATAATATTATAATCATAAAAAAATTAAACAGTAGGAAAATCATTAACAAGGGATTTCATATATTTGAAACACTACATATTTTTAACACTATTAAATTTACAGTTCTTTAGTTTTATAAATTTCAATAATACTGTCCTTTGCAAACCAAATTGTATGGTCACCCTAGCTTTGTCAAGCTATACTTCAATTTGCCACGGCATTATACATAATGACATTTAGTTCTCGGCATCTTACAAACCAGCATTCGTTTTTAAACTGACGGCGCCGTATGTAAACGGCGGATTTATTCAAAATGCCTGCGACATATATAATATTACAAACTACTGACCGGTACCAATGTAAGAAAATATTTGAAATTACGGATAGTAATAAATTATACAATGCGTAAGCTCAAAACCGTTCCAGACCAGTAATCAAATAAAGAACAACGGATTGACATTTTTTACACATTACAAATCGTAAAATATCGGGACCGGGTATAAGGGCTAATACTAAAATAAATACACGGCATATCCTTATAAAGTTTATTTAGTCAATCACTTCTTGGGCGCCGGCTTGGCGGCCGGCTTGGCGTCCTTGGCCGCCTTCTTCTTGGGCGCGGGCGGCGCCGTCTTCTTGGCCGCCGGCTTCTTGGGCTTCTTGGCTAACGAAGCCTTGATCGACTGACTCCTCTTTAACCTCAGTTTCTCAGCCTTCACCGCGGAGTCGCTTTCCGGCAATTTGATCTGAAATATACAGGCGTTTAGCGGATGTCTTTGGATGAGGGTAGGTCGTTTAATCGATGGCGGAATCAGTATGTGTCAACGTGATATGGGTAATCATTGTTTATCATAACCCAATGCTCTGATAAAGAGTATCATCATTTAATACATTTGGAAGCAATTATATCGAGTCATAATTCGATTTTGAGAACTAAATGATTAAGATGAATTATTTTAAAAATATTACAAACTTTAAATAAACACAATCCTAATTTTAATGAGAAACAACTTTACAGACACCTTTTTATTAATTGGGGCCGACTGAGCCACAAGTCATCCAAGTAGCTCACTTATTAAATTTGTGGTAAACTTGTTTAGGTTAGAATACTATTTTTTTTGATGCTCGATTAAAAACAACTCAATTTTATAAAAATTAAGACTTTCGCGTTCCATTTTAAACATTTAAAATAATTTAACGAGTCAAAACGCGACACTGTCAGCTCGTGACCACGGTTGGTGCAACCTAACCGAAACGTCGGGCAGTAAGTAGTTCGTATTAACTACTAAATAAAAATGGTGTCGCGTTTTGACACGTTAAATTATTTTAAATGTTTAAATAATCCAAAGTTTAATTGTCATCTCATCGCGGCATGTGTTCACAACCAGAGGCCGAACTTTTTTTGATAATTGTGCACCTACCCTCACATATTTCTATTTTTATTAAATGTTCCCTCTCTCGTCTCGTCACATTGTTCGAATATCGTACAATTTATTGTGCTTTTGTAACATTTCTCATTTAAGTGAATATTGTAATTATTGTGAGAAATAAATGTCTTAAACCAGAACTAGGGAAGTAGAAGTTCGCAGCTACTAGTGCAGCTAGCGCAGTACTCACTCCCCGCTTCTCTGCGAGCGCCAGCGACCTGAGGCTGTTCTTCCTGGCCTGGTCCAGCACGGCCTTCCTCCTCAGCACGGCCGAGTACGGGTTGAGGCGCAGCATGGCGGGCGTGTTGCTCAGCGGGTTCAGCTTGCGCGTCGCGCGGACCACGCGCTTGCTGCAACGAGATAAGGTTCAAGTTAGCTCGGCGCGACGGGAGGGGCGTGCGAGGCGGCCGGTGCGTCGATCAGGTTGTGTCAACGTGTATTGAGTAATCATTGTGCTCATAACCCAATGCTCTGAGAGTACGTCATCATGTCGTGAGTTGTGACGTCAGTGTTCTATCTTCTCTTATATATAAAAATTAATCGCTATTCGTTGGTCTCGCTAAAACTCGACAACGGCTAGACCGATTTGGCTAATGTTGGTCTTGAAATAATTGTGGAGGTCCAGGGAAGGTTTAAAAGGTTAAAAAATAAAATAGGCGTTACGAATCGATTTTATTATTTTTACAGTACTATACGCCGTACTAGCGAACTTTAAATATTAGAAACAGAATTTTTTTATCTCCCCTTGCGGTGCGGGAATCGAACCCATGACCTTCACGTATCGCGCGTGCTGCTCTTCTAAAAGTCTTTGTATAAAATCTATGAAGCAATCTTGTTCAAACAGGCGTTTAAAAATATCTCAATTGACTGGCCGGTCAGCACATAATATATTATTAGTGAATGTTGTCAATCTCTGAATCTGCACTAATATTATAAAAACACGCTTAACTCAGGAGCTAGTGTAGTTTTTTTTTTTTGGATGGTCCATTTATCGAGGAAGGCTTAGGCTATATAACACCAGCTACAGCCAATAGAAGCGTAAAAAGGTAAATCAATGTAAAAAGGTGGAATAAAAGGGAATAGTACGCCTAAGCCACGTCAGGCAGTTTAAATATTTACTAGCGCTCATTTCTAGCAATAAATCGCACTTGACATGTACTGTCATGACTCAAAATTAGATATTTCGTGTAAAAGCAATTTAATAGTTCAAAAACTCGTAGAACAAAAACTGTTTTCATTATTTTAATAATAAAAGCATTACCTTAACTTTTATTTCTTTTCAATGAAGGTGTTTGCAGATGAAAAATCTACTAGATGGCGATAAATAGGCGTGAGGTACAACTGTTATGTGATTGGTCATTCAAATGTCATGATGACATGTCCACCAATGTCGCGTAAACCAACCAATCACGTAGCAGTTGGACCTCACGCCTACGTAATGCCACCTAGCGGATTTTTCATGCGATAACACCCTCAGTATTTACGTGACCTCAGTAGTTTTGGTGCTACGATTATTTGAACTTTCAAATCACTTTTACTCTGAATATCAAATTTTGAGTTATGACTGTAAATGAAGGGTCCTGCATCAATGATGAATGTCCTTTCTTTTTTGTTTTGAGATATTTGTGTGTGAAGTTTATAAACGTTGTCCAAAATACAGCCTTATCGCCGTGAACACCTGACACTGAGCATTCTAGACGTGTAGTCAAATATCAGAAACGGTTTCATCTCAGTACTGGGAGCGATATTGCCTAGTTAGTAAACGAAATCACTGCATGCATGCATGAAGTGACCGAATGACGTTGATCACATACATTTTAATATTTTGGACATTCATCATTATTACCGTGGACCTTTCATATGTTGTCAGGCGCGAAATATAGCCTTTGTTACTCTAGGTGGATTTCGCTTTCCAATGATGAAATAATTATTGTAATGGGCACGGTATTTTTTTGGTATATTCGTTACAAACATACAAAAATACAAATCTCTCCTCTTTATAACATTAGTGTAAATGTGTACGTACTTGGGTGCGCGGAGGACCTTGCGGATCTCTTCAGATTTGAGCAGGCGGCTGAGGTCGGTGTTGGCCATCTTGGGCTGGGGCAGGTTGAAGTTCTTCTTCTCCTTAGACGGTGTCTTCCATGAACCGAACAGGGCATCTGAACAGACATACAGATGAAATCACTGTATACAGCTATTTTTAAAACCTCAACAACCTTGCATGATTGTATTACTTACATCATTAACACTTTTGTATCGATTTAATAGAACCCTTTAATATAGCCCTGCTTTTTATATCGCGCAACTTTCACACAAAAACCTACTTAATGAATTTAAATTAAATTTAGTAGCTAGATAAATCTTCAATATTATGAAATGTCCTCCTCATATCGACACACCAGTCGGCTCGGAGCCTGAACTGATGCTTCCTACGGGAGGGATGCTATACCCTGCATTTGTAACTCATTACATATTGTACGTAAAGAGTAAAGATTATGAGGGATAAAAAATATCAACTAAACTTAACAAGGATCGAAATATTAGATTAGTAAAATAATCTATCAATGCTTATGCACTAGGGATGACCACTGTATAAAAAAGAATGATCTTTGAACCCCTTTTTAACCCCTTAGGGGGTGAATATACAAAAATCCTTTATTAGTGCTCCCATACGCTATAAAAAGAACCTCTGTGCAAAGTTTCATGTGTCCAACCCTTATGGTTTAAGTCCCGCATTGATCATTGAGTCAGTAGAATCACATTGCATTGTTTTTGTATGACAACCTCCGTAGCCGAAAGGTGAGCGTGCCGGACATTGGCGTCGCACCATCTTAGAGTACCCGGGTTCGATCCCTGGTCGGGTCAATATGGAAAACGAACTTTTCTTAAATTGACTTGAGTCTGGGTCTCCTGGGATGACGCCCCCAGTTAGTAACCGTCATCTGGTACTCATAGTAAAAGGGAAAACCTTAGTTTAAGACCAGGTGATTGGTGTGGTTCTCTGGCGCATTTATTTATTTATACCACTTTGTATACAATTTGTATGTAACATAAATATATGACATACGAATCTTTCTTGGCTGTTTCCCTTGTTTTTTTCATTAGGTCACTATAATTCTGTAGGTGCAATTTGTATCTTCTCACCTAGCCTGTCGAAGGCGGACTGGGTCCAGATGATGAAGCGGCCGACGTGTCCGCCGGGGGCGAGCTTCAGCAGGTTCAGCTTGTCCACGTTCAGCATCTCCACGCCGGGGATGTTGCGGAACGCGCGGGTCAGACCCTGCACGACACATTCATGTTATACATAAATATCCTTATCCGTGGATGTCCTAGGCAGAAGGAAGATCCGTAACCGCGGATATACGAGGCAGAAGAAAGATCCGTATCCGCGGATATACGTGGAAGAGAAAAGAGTAATATCCGCGGATATCAGAAAAAAGACCTGGCCCTTCCGCAGCTTTGCACGCGTGTTGACTATTTATTTATATTAATCTACACTTTTATACTGGACTGACGACATCGTCAGATGTGCAGGGAGCCGCTGGATGCAGATAGCGCAGGACCGCGCGTTGTGGCGTTCTGTAGGGGAGGCCTATGTCCAGCAGTGGACAAAAAGAGGCTGATGGATGGATGGATGGACACTTTTAAAGAAAAAGGACCAATTTATGTGGACCGAAGTGGATTTTAGCGATTATCAACCCCTTATTAACATGATAATTTATTTTGCACTCCACAAATAGATATGTATGAAATTTGGTAGCAAGGCATTTCAGATACTAGAATATAACATTTAAGGATACTTTTTATCCCAAAATAACTGCTAGCTTGATAATAAAATGTCCTCCTCATATCGACACACCAGTCGGCTCGGAGCCTGAACTGATGCTTCCTACGGGAGGGATGCTATACCCTGCATTTGTAACTCATTACATATAGTACGTAAAGAGTAAAGATTATGTGGGATAAGTAGCTATATGTGACTGCGTCTACAAAAAAAATGTAACTCCAGTTACTCACGAAATAGTTTTTAAATGTTAATATTTACGATGCGTTACTGGGGCGAAAGGGGGTCTTTCTTACAACAGGTTTCGTAACATTTATTCTTTTATTAATAAAAAAAAAGAAATGAAAATTTCAATCTGGCAACCTCTTTCGTTTCCCTATAGTTTGTGGGGAATCCCTGTATTGTATTTAGTATCCGTCGTCTGGTGCTCATAGTACAAGGGGAGACCTTAGTTTAAGACCAGGTGATTGGAGTGGTTGTCAGGCGCATTTATTTGTTTAATTCTAACCTACACGCCTAGCATACGCAATATATCAAATTTATCGCATGATACGACAAAAGTTTCGATACTGTTCATTGGCTAATAGCACACCGCACTCGTATTTGCAGCCAATCAGCAGCTGGCGCACTGACTTCAATCGATTTTGACGTTTATTAAGAGCGCGATAAAATTTAGTCGCGTTGCGTATGCTAGGCCTGCTAGAGACGTTTGGTTTAAAATAATTGCCTGCTTTAAAATTATTTATTTATTCTATTGTACCTGGTCCTTGTGGTAGACGATCAGAGGTCCCTTGCGCTGGACGCGGCGACGGTTGCGCATCTTGCCTTTGCCGGCGCGGAGACGCTGCGACTTGTATACCTGAACAAACACAACACAATCAGCTCAATACATAGCTTCATACATACTATATTTTATTACACTTCGAGATTGACCTCATCCCACCACACAGACATGATGTTAAGTGGTAATGAGGTCCTAGCTTAAGGGCGACAAGTACAGCATAATAAAGCTGTTACTGGACTTGTCGCCCTTACCTTGAAGGCTTGACTTCTGCTACTAATGTAGCACCCCCCAGCAGCTCTGAAAACCTTACTTACACGCAAGAACACAACGACACAGAAGTAATTGTTATTTGATTCTACGCGTATTGTAAGCATGCGAAGCCGGGTCGATCAGCTAGCTCGGTGAAAATTATTTAATTTAATGTGGCGAAACAATTGTTATTTTACCGATTAAATTGAATTATTGTGTCTCTAACCATAAGAATTTAACATTTTCCATTTATCTAAATTAAGTCGTTCCTATGCGTATCGGTTCGATGTCTAGAACGTTGACGTCATAATTGCAACAGTGACGTGACTTGGAGTATTCGCGCGATTTTTAAATGTGTTACACAAAATCTTATTTTTCTCTGGTTATTTAAATTTTATTGCTTGGGATAAATCGAATTGCTTGGGATATAAAATGCACATTTTACAACACTTTTTTTGTTGTGTTCCTGTGTGTAAGTAAGGTTTCCAGAGCTCCTGGGGGGTGCTACATAAGTAGCAGGGGTCAAGCCTTCAAGGTAAGGGCGACAAGTCCAGTAACAGCTTTATTATGCTGTACTTGTCGCCCTTAAGCTAGGACCTCATTACCACTTACCATCAGGTGGGATGTGGTCAATCTTGAAGTGCAATGTAAAAAAAAAAACTTTTTCAAAAACTGTCAAGTAGCCTATTCAGTAAAATGTATTCCAAAGTCTATATGAATCAGGTCTGAACCTAATCCATTGTTGTCCAAGGAATTTACTATTGTCCCGATTAGAAACTGCATAGCTTTTCACTGCTACGAGTATAGAATATGGGACATGATTTAAAATAAAATTAAGAAACAGACATTCGATTATTTCCTATACAATATTATATCATCACTACATAGTATAAAACAAAGTCACTTTCTCTGTCCCTATATCCCTATGTGCACTAAAATCTTTAAAACTGAGCAACAGATTTTTATGCAGTTTTTTTAAATAAATAGAGTGACTCAAGAGGAAGGTTTTTATTTGCAATAAAGAATAGAAAACATTACATCCCGTGCGAAGCCGGGGCGGGTCGTTATTATACTATATATTAACAATACACAACCCTATTATTAAACAACATAAAAAAAGGATGAGGTTCCATATCCAAAACTATGTATGTTTTTCCTTTAATATATATTCAGTGATTAATGTGTCAATTGCAAACGAATTTTATTACTCTTCTAAAACGGAAAAATCAGGTTCGAATTCAAAACAGTTAAAATACAAAATCATATAGGTATCACAAATACTCAAGTAATTACGACAGGGTCTCTTTTTTGCCCCTTGGGTATGGAAACCTAAAATGTATATTAAAATCAAAAAGTGCAAAGGTTTGTAATAATGTTGAACGGGCTTACCTTAAGGACATCGGACCAGGCCTTGATGCGTCTGAGGAAGATAACGGCCTGCTTTGTCTTGTTGATTTCCTGGACCTTGTCGGACACCACCAGGGGAAGCTCTGGCACTTTGTCGATCACGTGACCTGTTACAACAATCAGTATTAATTATTCACTCTGGAATAGGGAGATTGTAAGTCAGTTGCATAATCCTACTATATTTACGACCTTCGTAGCCAAGAGGCGAGCGTGCCACCTTCGAGGTTCCGGGTTCGATCCCCGGTCGGGTCAATATGGGAAACTAACTTTTCTGTATTGTGTCGGATCTGGGTTTGTGGTACCGTCGTTGTTTCTGATTTCGGTATAGTATATTCCGTACCTATTAATTAAACAAGGATACATTATAAGGGAAAGAGAAGACGTTTGTAGTAGAAGCCTTGCACCTGTAATAATAACTACGAGTAAGCTAACTCCTCACCAATTTTCAGGGAAATTGTTTGTCATTTAACTTGTTTCTTTAAAAGATCATAATTATCATGTAAACTTGTAGTAGAAGCCTTGCACCCGTACTGGCCACGAGGCGAGCCCGGAACGCCAGTCTCTACGTCACTGTTGCACTAATCCGCAGTAACACACAGCGGCACAATATAACCTCTGCATGTGGACATTTAGTGCATAACATATGTAATTATTTATTTATGTAAATAAAACTTATTGGAATAGTATAATCACACCACTGGTATGCTGACTAGCTAAACTTTTGTATTATCTTGTTGATTATATTCTGTATAATATTATTCTGCAAACAGCAAATTACATAAAACAGTACAAAAGTTTAAAAAACGTCGAAAAGTGTCAATGTGTGTCTTTCTATAAACTCTATCTCTGCTCTACTTCTAAAATATATATATTTCAAGTTTTCACAAGTCTTTTCATATAATTAAATAAATAAAACAAATAAATGCGCCAGGCAACCACACCAATCACCTGGTCTCAAACTAAGGTTTTCCCTTGTACTATGAGCCGGATAGTAACTGGAGGCGTCAACCCAGCACACCCAGACCCAAGACAATTTAGAAAAGTTCGTTTTCCAAATTTACCTGACCGGGAATCGAACCCGGGACCTTACGCACTTTGGCCGCCTACCTTAGCCACTGCGCCACCGAGGTAAATTGATAAGCATATGGCCTACAGATTGTTTGTTAAATTCCTTTAAATAACATATTTTTAATTAACCACATTCTATGTCTTGGGTTTTGGTGCAAAATTAGTTACAAATTCAGCTTTCTTGTAATTAATTAAAACTACAGAGTTTTTTGCCACTGAACTGGAGGTAGCCTCATTTGTTTTATTGAGAGTGCGACGTAAAGCACTACTATAAATAATTGTAAAAGTGAATATTTAGTTGGAAGCGTGTGTGTGTAGTGTGCATGCAGTAAGCGTACGTACCCCTGGCCTGCACGAGCGCGGGCACGCCGGCGGCGGCGAGGGCGGCGGCGACGGCGGCGCGTCTCTGGCGCAGGTTGACGCGCCGGTGCCAGCGACGCCACGGCTTGGTCGGCGCGAACATGCGCCCGCCGCGGCACATGTTGCCGAACGCGCCCTGGCCAGACCTGCACCGCAACACACACACATTCAGATTTACAGAACTGGACCAGCCCGACTGGAAGACCGCAGTCAAATAACAATCACTTGGTGTTGTTGTATTTCTGCGTGTGAGTAAGGTTTCTAGAGCTCCTGGGGGGTGCTACATTAGTAGCAGGGGTCAAACCTTCAAGGTAACGGCGCCAAGTCTTAGTAACAGTTTTACTATGCTATACTTTACGCCCTTAAGCTAGGAACTCATTACCACTTTACATCAAGTGGGATGAGGTCAATCTTGAAGTGAGTTATAAAAAAAATTTATATTTATATCGTACATGACAACATGTACAGTCACAACTCAAAATTAGATATTACGAGTAAAAGAGATTTAATAGTTCATAAAATTGAAAATTTTAAAAACCTGACACAAAAAAGTGTGAAAATAACCAATAATGGCGAGCATATTAGATTTGAAATCAGTTGTAGTGTGCAGCATTCTGCTACTCAAGCCCTTTTATTTGATACCTAAAAAAACTTTAGGAAATCTGTCATTTTCTGGCATTGGCCATCTTGGATTTTCACTTGTCATTATCAATATAATAATAGGAGTTGTGGTTAATCTTAATCGAAGCAAATGTATTCCTTTTACTAAAGCATCGACCGATAAACACAGGCAATGTTTCTATTGAAGAAATTGCTGTACCCTGCCGTAGTGGACCCACTAAGCTGATAGCTATAGCGAGAAAGGTAACAGGGATAAAAAAAACAATGCCAAATACAACAAAATTCTAATTGTCTAATAATAAGTCTACAAATACAAGATCACTTTTCAATTAACAAAATAAGATCTGTACTGCACTATTGAGTCTTAATCAAATACAATGCAAGTGTCTCTACTACCGGTTCAGATCATATATCTACCGAGAAGACACTGGTAAGATTCTCAACAGATTCGTTTTCTATTACAGTAGCAGTATCTAACTTATTGCTGTGTGTAAATCACATTAGACAAAGCCATAATATAGTTTTGTTTTGATGAGTGATGAAGCAATTCATTTCTTAATGTTTATTTTTGAGAGGTAAGCTGGAGCAGACCAGACCTCAAAAGTGGCACCTGTGAAGTATGACGTATGTGCCAGCCATTACTTCACTCAACCATATTGAAGAGAATGCAACAACCCATAGCATACCATATTTAAATCCAAAATTACATTTCTTTTACAAAGTCATACTTTTATTCGTTTTTATTGAAGGGAATGTAACGACAACAACACCAAATACAAATATCGTCGACGCGCATGCAATACCGCGTATCTACCGTTTGCCATAAAGATTAATTTTGTCTGGTTTTTCATACAATTTCAATCCAAATTAGAACTTACGGTAAAATCTCCTTACGCGGTATTGCAATCGCGTCGACGATATGACATTTTCCTGAACATTTTAAATGAATAAGGACACTTTACCTGTGAGTACCACCTCCACGGACACGGGGAATACGTGCTACAGCACGACCGGTACCCCAGGACTCGGCACTGGTTTGGTGACCTGATGACAAGAAAATTCATGTTATAGACTGCATTATGATCCGTCTCATATTCATAGCCGTTACATAAATACACTTTATTGCACAGAAAATTTACAGAAATTGGTTTTGCAGACGTATTCAAGTACAATTGAGGCGGTCTTATTGCTAGAGAACAATCTCTTCCAGACAACCTTTAGATAGAGGAAAAAGTAGATACTGGTTATTACTATTTGTAAAAAAAACTACTGAGTTTCTTGCCGGTATCTTTTCGGTAGTTATAGGTTCCGACCGGAGGTAGCTTCATTTGCATTGTATAGAGACGATTCAAAAGTATTACTAATGTAATCTACATGAATAAAAAACATTTGACTTTCACTTTACTATTATTATTATATCAAGTAGTTAGCTGGCTGTATAAATATTTTTTTTGTTACCAATTATTGATTTCTAACATAATAATCTTGAAATTTTCAAGCATTTACCTCGTAAGATCGAATGTCCTTTTAAAAGCCAAACACAATTGATTTTCTATTGTGTCTACTTGTCTGGGTCTTATGACTCAACTCAACTCAAAAAATTGTTGAGTTGACATGTACGTTTAATTATTTCAAGTCAGATGCGTTTTCGTTACACAGTTTGAAGTGACTTGTGTTATCTTTGATGTTTTATGTCATGTTATACAGAAAAAAGAAAAACTACGAATAAAATATGGGTAAGCTAGCTCCTCATTAATGCTCCTCCTCATTAAAGCTAATTTTAATGTTTATGTGAAATATTATTTAGTAAAAACGAATTACTTTGTACACTGACGGCTAAAATACTGCGGAATATTGTTTGCAAAACTGTACGTGTAGAATTAACTGTGTATTCAATGAATAAAATCGTGCTTGCCGGCCGGCTGTCAAAGTGTCATCATCTTTAAAACACAACGGATTTATCGGGGGAGTATACTTATTTCTATAATTTAAGTTCCCTAATTGCAATCTTAAACCTAGAACACTACATTTTTAAAGTAAATACAGTAAAATCAAGTGAAATATTACTCTGCTTGAAGGTTATCTATAGTTTGTTTACATTCTTTTATGCATACAGCTACATACATTTACTCTGTCATCATATGAATTTAACGATTCTTACATCTAAGATTTGTCTAAATTCTAACACATGACGCCTCAGTTGTGTCTCACTTTGCTTGTGCAGTAAAGTAAAAGTTGATGATAAACAACCACTGGCCACAACCACACACAATACAAAGGTACTACATTAACACTCCCCAGCTACACAGGACTAGAGTATCCTTTAGCTTATCTTATTTTGTTTTAATTTGGTATGGTTTATTTAATTTAGAATTCTTGAATAACTAATGCACATTTACATCAGTAGTGATAACACATATCTACCCTCTAAGTTAAATTAAAAAATATATTCTAATTGTCATTTTATCTACTTATTTCTTTAAAAGATCATAATTATCATGTAAACTTGTAGTAGAAGCCTTGCACCCGTACTGGCCACGAGGCGAGCCCGGAACGCCAGTCTCTACGTCACTGTTGCACTAATCCGCAGTAACACACAGCGGCACA
Organism: Glyphodes pyloalis; assembly: GCA_037074685.1. Taxonomy (NCBI): domain Eukaryota; kingdom Metazoa; phylum Arthropoda; class Insecta; order Lepidoptera; family Crambidae; genus Glyphodes; species Glyphodes pyloalis. The sequence continues at coordinate 2,597,150 of JAYKKO010000034.1, read as the reverse complement.
ATATAGCCTCTGCATGTGGACATTTAGTGCAGGATAATCATAAGAGTGACAATTCAAAACCGTTTTTACCCAGGTCTATTCAGTAGTTTTAGTAAAAGCTGTTGAAGTTTCAACCTCTGACTACGTACAAATAGTAGTTTCCTGTTAATCGTCATCTAGCTAAGCTAGAACAACTTTTGGTAAATTAAACATAACAACCATAGTATGAATTTAACGTTGATTATTTTCTTAACGACACAAAGACAAAATATTATGTAGGGTTGTACCACCTCATTTTTCTCCCTAATATAATATGGTTAAAAGATTATTAAAAGAACTCAAGCCAAAATCAAATCCAAAATATGAAAATCTTGGTAGAATTCAAGATGTGTGTTCCATTTTAAACATTTTAACAGTCAAAACACACATTTTTTTTAGAAGTTAATACAAACTTCTTACGTTTCGGTTAGCATGCACCAACCATGTTCACAAGCTGACTAGAGCTGACTGGCTAACTCATTTTAAACTAGCTGTGCCCGCGAATTCGTTCGCGTGGACTACTGAGTTTTTTTTTCGCAATAAAAGGTAGCCTATGTCCTTTCTCAGGGTCTAAAGATTGTCTGTGCCAAATTTCATCAAAATCTGTTAAGAGGTTTAAGCGGGAAAGCGTAAAATACAGTTACTTTCGCATTTATAATAATAATATAAGTAAATAATAATATTAGCAGGGAAGTAGGGATTAAAATCTTATATTACTTAAATACAAATTTCACACTAAATGCTTAACTGACCTGCCTCCTTGCTGACGCAGTAAGGCTGACGTGCATTCTTAGACAAGGAAACGTGCACATCGTTGACGAGGTCTGGGCGGATGGGCGCCTTGAATACGAACGGGAGGGGCAGGGCAGCCCCGTCCACCACCTCACTCTTCTCCGAGTAGACCGACACGAGCGGTCTCGCTACTGATAGACTCTGGAATAGAAATGACACTGATTAGAATTCAATCAATTTCGCCCAGTAGGCCTAGCATGAGCAATACGTCAAATTTATAGCATGAGACGACAAAAGTTTTGATACTGTTGATTGGCTAATAGCACACCGCCCTCTTATGTGCAGCAAACCAGCAGCTGACGCTGGCTTATAGCAGTTGGACCCCACGCCTACCTGTCGCCATCTAGTGGCTTTTTCGTATGCAAACACCCTCATTGCATTGAGACCAACCAATTGTAGGACTTTGTCAATAATGTCACAACACACAAGTGCATACTGCTCTTCATTAACCCTGAATCAGGCCTGGAGTATCGGAATCCTTGGTTTTTATCAGTAAGTCAAGGTCTTAAGTTAACCACACCTGTCACCTGTTTAAGGGTTAACCCCTAATAATCAGATAGGACGGCAGAATGAAACGAGATCAAGCATAGGGCTGACAATTTAATTGCACTTTTGATAGTGGCTATTTTTTTACGTATTGCATACCAATCTGGAAACATAAGATGTTGCCCCCATGGCATTTGAACTCACTCCCTCTGGATCACAAACCTACACTTGTTGACCAGAGGCAGTTTAGTATTAATTAACATAACAAAAAAATTCAGATGACAAACTAGGCTCGAGAAGTTTAATTAAAAAGAATATTAACTGATAAGACTTGACTTTAAACTTATATCAAATTTCAACTGTAATTTTTCATTAACAGTGTATTTTTTTGTAAAATTTTCCTCCCTAACAGTTACTTTGTACTGTAACTTCACAATCTAATATTATAACCTCAATACTTCAGATTTCAATAATTACTGCATAAAATGTACTACAAAACAATTAGCGTACAGTTGAGAGTTTAAAACTCATCACTCAAATCATCATACAAAGAATTAGAGGTTATAAAAAAAAATTCACACCCACAACAGTAGACATTCAGTCTATATTGTCTGGTATTGATCAAAACAGTATATTTTTCATTTAAAAAGGTTACATTTACAGGGGGCTTTACGGTTAGGGTGGCAACTGTGACATTAATAAAAACCCCATGACTACATTCAAAAATAATGTTATCAAATGACAAAGAATGAAATCCTCTAACTGCACATGTAGATGTTACTGTTTGTAAATATGTATTCCACAAGTCGACACACTACCAGACAGGGGTCTCGGTAATGTTTCCTACGGGAATAAATTAATCTACCCCTATATGTACCTGTGAAAGCTATGAAGCAAACCAGGAAGAGTTTGGGGTGAATCAATTATGCGCAAATCTACCACTTAATTCTCGATTCTCCTATTTGAAGTCTAATCTAATAGGACACTAGACAGCAAACGAAAAATATTACTATACAAGAAGAAAGAAAATAACTTAGCATCTGACACATTTCACAAAAATAAACCAATAAATCCTAACCTCAAAATGTTTGGATGGATTGGTAAGAGATCACTCCGGATATCAAATTAAAACGATAACAATCCGCAGGAAAGACTTCTTTTGCTAGATGTAGTAAGATATACGGAGGAATGAGGGAATAAACAACTATTTCAAGGCTTCTAGAATTCAAGCATGTCACGATCATGAAATGGTTATAGCCTTTCACCGGCGTGATAAACCACGACATGTTCTTATCCAACATATGCAAAATATCATAAATAATAGCTAAATTGGAAAAAACTCACGATAACTCATCTTATTGCACATATTTCAAGAAATTATAACCAAACACGTGGGGCGGTCACACTGTAATTTTGTACTTGAAGTAAACACTTGCACTTACTTCGTTTTCGCCACTTTATAACATTTATGATAAACCAACACGTTTGTAAATTGTACACTTACCATTTCGCTTTAATAGCGAAGAAATATCTCCTAAAAAACACTATAGGCGGTGGTAAAGACCATCCGCCATGCCACGGAGATGTGAAAAGAACGGAAATGGAATTGATAAATTTGACAGCAGTTACGGGCAGTTGCAAGCCTTAAAAATATAGAATTCATTAAAAACTTAAAGTAACCGATAAAATTGATAACAAAAGACAAAAAATGAGAGTTCCTTTTTAGTTAAATAAACAAAATCAAAATTAGCCATAAAGGACCTCTAAAAGTAATAAAAACATAAAAAAATCATTGCAAAATTCATGCATTGGAGCTTTACAAATTTCCATAGAGGAACTGTTTTCTTTAAAGGCTACGAAAATTAGTTCAAAGAATATTTCTCATACAGCCTTGTCAGTGTCATCTATGTTTTGTTACTGTTTGTTACACTGATATTGTTTACATTTTTGATATTGAATATAAAATGTTATCAAAATATATTCTTGATCAAAAAAGTGGATCTACATAAAATATTCTTAAAGAGTTCATGCAATCTTGAACATTCGTAAACAGAATTAAAATTTATCATTTGCAATCAGTTATGGAAAGCGAAAACATAGACCAAACCACGAGTGCTATTTGTGTTCCAGAGCCTTTAGAATCAACACAAACTCAAGAAAATGAAGCTGAATCAATTACTTCAAGAGAAATCTGTAATAACACCACGGATACAAACAATACCAACATGGAAATCATGTCGACTTGTCCCGAAAGTCCAATAACTTTCGATTTGGGATCTCAACTGTCGTATTACAACTCGGAAAATTTAGTGAACACAGCTGTTAATACTTCAAGAACTTCAGTTCCACTCATTTTTATTAATGGAGCTCCGGTTATTGTCCAACAGCCTTTGAGATCTCCGCGCTTTAATTCGGAACTACCTTCTCCCGCTTCAGTAGTCACTGGGCAACCACAAACGCTTTTCGTTCAAGCTTTGGCCAAGTTAAACGAAAGTTCACTCAGTATGGCTGTAACGAACCACTTTCGAATGTCTCAACTCGCCACATCAAACACTTCAGCATTTACGACAGTAAGAAAAAATGAACTCTCAACACCGGATTCGTTGACTAGTGCTCCACCGTCGTATTCTTTTGTTTTAAGGCAAATGGCTGTGAGGAGACGACCACGAATTGTTGGGACGTTTATACCGTCTCCCTCGTTTATTCAACACACGCCTCCGCCAAATTATGCCGCGGCTTTTGATATTTATGTGGATAATCCTATCCCACCGGCATCTACCAGAGTTTATAGCTACGGTTTCACATCTATGCCTGTAGTTTGTCCTGGTTGTGGGTACGCCGGTATGAGCTTAGTACACAGTAAGATAACTTTATGCACACATCTTTGCGCTGTTATCTTATGTGTCCTGTGCTGTTGGGTTTGTGCCCCTTTGCCATACATTTTAAGGTCTTGTAAAGACGTTTACCATTATTGTAGGAATTGTAGGCACTTTTTGGGCATGTACTGCCCTACAAACCCAGAGAATGCATTTAACTAATGTATTTGAATAGGTTACAATGTAATTTACTAGATGCAAAAATACATTACAGACAAATCATAGGTGAAATATATATTTGCTTTTTAAAAATTTTAGAACACATTTTGCATTTTAATTAAGTATCTTTTCCAAATAAAGTTGTTTTAAAAAATATATTTATTGAAGAAATTCTTAATTCGACAAATACATTACAAGTATGTATTTTTACGGTAAACGAAACGTGAATTTTAGTCAAAAATTTATCATAGACAAATTCAAAAAATATTGTTAATTAATAAAAACTGATTTTTTATGAATAAACATAACATTAAAAATTACTTTCAATTTTATTTTGCATCATTACAATTTGCGTGGTAATAATAATTTTTGATATCGTATTTTGGCAAACATTTTGACAAAGGAGTGCGAAATGTGATTTCCATTATAACTGCGTTCTAAAACTGTTTTCATTTGAAAAACACATGTAAATGCTAAATTATTGACTTTCATGCAATTTATTTAGTTCATTCAAAAGAATGTATCATTAAATACTTTATTTTTTACTTTTGAAGCCTGCAAAGCGTGTATTTAAATAACAATTTCCATTAATAAAAAATATTTTGCGTGATCGTGCCCGTTATGTTTGAAGTTTCAGCGCCATCTGGTGACAAAATGTCCGCCGTGTAAAATTAGAAGTCACAGCCTTCCGCAAGTTCCGTGTGTGTTGCGGAAAAATCCCTTTTTGGGCGTCCGACCACATGTGAGAATAGTGAACAAAATATGGTTCTTTAGTGATTTTCTGTACCGAAAAGCCTATTTGAAAGTGATTTGTACGGGATATCGATAGATTCAGTGCGCAGGGATCGTTCAGTGTCACCAAAAAGTTGGAATTGGACGACGGAAGTGAATTTTTTCGATGTAAATACGGTCCATCCAGGGTCAGTCCGGTGTGCCTAAGAAGTCCGCGCATATTTTTCGGCTGTCGTGTGTTACGTCGCGACCGTTCGTCCCGCTCGTCGTTTTCCCAACGTTCGACCTTCGCTCTGCGCGGTCGGGTCGCGTGTGTGGTTGATTCTCGATTGATTGGTTAGATAGTCAGCATGCTGTCCTGTTAAGGAGTATGGCGGCGCGCTCGTGATCCTCTGTCGGCGCGGAGCGCGCGCCCCGGTTTGAATAACGCAGGCAGAGCGGTGTGATGGCCGCTCGAGTGTCGGCGGAGGGCGCAGGACCCTCGTACGCATCAGTGCTGAACTTTAAAGGTGGTGATAGTAACAAAGAGAACATAGAGGCGACACCGGGTGAGGTGCCGGACGCGGTACCGCGGCCGGACGATGAGGAGGAGGAGGGCTTCGTGCCGGTCATCGCCCATGGGCGAAGGCCTGGCAAGGGCCGCAGGGACCGCGAGCGCAGGGCTCCACCTCGGCCGCACAAGACGCCCCAGGCCCACGCTGATCCTCAACCTTCAGCAGAGCAGGCGGCACAGTCATCAGAAGCCCAGCCCAAGAAGTTTGTGGAGGCTCCAATTCCGAAGGTCAACCCTTGGCAGGTCAGTTCACTTTGTAAACAAACAACTGTCAAATTGAAACTTGTTTTGATGGCCTATTCCTGTTCTAATGTGCATTCAGGTCTCATTTGAGTCTTGTTTGCCTAAAACAATGGTTTTTAATGATTTTCCAATAGGGAGTGTGTTTGCCTCAACATCACCTACTGAGACTTTATGAGCAGCGATACATTGAAAATGAAATTCTGATATCATTTACTAGATCCCAACTATAGTCAAGAACAAGGATTATGAATTCTTCTGTTCGTAAACAGTAAATTTAATTTAGTGTCCAGTGTTTCTCTTATTTAGTGTCCAGCAGCGTTTCTTTTAGCACATCTCAAATAATCAGAGAGTTATTGCATTAATAATATGTATACCTTAAAATAGAACTTCCAATTGCAAATTAATCTATAAAAATTATGTATTATACCTAAAATATTGTCAATAAAGAAGACGGTGGCACAAATTCGTCCCGAGTCTTCATTCCGATGCTCTTAGGAGTACCTACATATAGGTATGTAAACATAATGAGGTAATTAAGCTTATCAAATTATTAATTAGGACCAACCCAAACTTTATATAGTTTTCTAGCATGATTATATCAATCGCTTGACCTTCTGTTTGTTGATCCAAGGGTTTAATCCCTAATCATGACAAACATTCATGTTTTGAACATTTATGTTTGTGAAGACAGAGAAATGTTTATTCATGTAAATTACGATTCCCGCACCACAAGGGGAGATAAAAATGTTCTGTTTCTAATATTTTAAGTTTGCTAGTACGGCGTAAAGTACGCCAAAAATAATGAAATCGATTACATTTTAGTATTTATGAATTTTTTATAAACCAAATGAAACTACCTCTGGCTCAGAACTTATAACTACAGAGAAGATACCGGGAAAACTGCAATTTTCATTCTAAAAAATGCTGATCTTATGAATGTAGTGTAATATCTATTTAAGTATTTCAAAAATTCCATGTGAGCCATGATGCATCCAAAACTAGTTCCAATTATTTAGTTCATTATAGTCCATTTTGGATTGCACAATTATGATTACATTTAACCTTAAGAATTATAACTATAATTATAAATTAATCTAACCGAGCGAAAGAAAAGAATTGTTCAAAATTGTTGCAAGGTAAAATAGGGCCCTGCTCCTTCCTTTTGTATAAAATCTGAATTAAATATAATTCTTTGTTTGGATGAGGTTTAGATGAGGGTACTCCAAACCACATTTTTTTTACCCAAATTATTTCCTTTCCCCTATGACATACTTCCATGACCTATCTTTCAGATGTGTATACTGTTATAAATATATAAGTCTATATGAAATCTCGAAATATAAAACTAATCCCTATTTCCCTTGGTCATACCATCACACATGAACAGCTAGGCTAAAATATCTTTTTTTTTTTGTTTTTGTTATTGTCAATTAAATAGTTGTCATTAAGCCAGGACAGTGTCTGTCGGGTTGACAAATAAATAATAATTTCCTAGTTTGGTGGTGCCATTTGATTCCTTACACCTAATTAAGACATAATTTTAAAAATGAAATTGCTTTCTGTACCATGCTTTTTCCATTATAACATATCTCTCTAAACACTTGACATTGGCGGAAATATCACATTAACTTGAAGTCAGCACATTAAAGGAAAAAAAATGGTAAAATGTTTTTTCAAAGTAACAGTCACATTTTTATCAATGCATAGTTGTAAAGTATTAGTTATTTAATGATTCGCAGTAATGCTAATCATTGAAGGCCTCTATTATTGAAATAAAGATATGGTTACAATAACGGGCATTGGTTCTTTATCTATTATCTAAATGCGGGTTTCTAGTCAGAACTTGGTAAAGCCAAAACTGTTTAAAATAGTAGCTCTAAAAATCAAAGCCATACATTATAATCACAATCGTGCTAATAAATTTTACTTTTTTTATCTGTGAAACAAAAGAACCGAAACGGAAACCACCATCGCAATTCAGAAATGACAGCTGTAAGCGAAAATTATTCATTTTAATGTGGCGAAACAATGACTATTTTACCGATAAATTGAATTATTGTGTCTCTATCCGTACTAAGAATTTATTGAAACATTTGCCATTTACATATCTAAATTAAGTCGTTCCTATGCGTATCGGTTCGATGTCTAGAACGTTGACGTCATAATTGCAAAAGTGACGTGACTTGGCGTTTTCGCGCGTTTATTAAATGTGTTACAAAAAATTTCTTTGGTTATTTACATTTTTTCCAGATAAATTCAATTGCCTGGGATATAAAATGAATGGGCGCACATTTTACAATACTTTTTCAAAATCTGTCAAGTAGCCAATTCTTTAGTCTTTGATTCCTCAATAACATGTACTACGAAACTATCAGAATACATATTTAATTGATAAAAATTGTCTTCCAGCTTGACTTGAAATATTCGTTTTTAATCTTTATATAATCCATGCATTGCTCCGTAATGCAATTTCTAAAACAGGAGTATTGACCCAATTCTCGTTGAAATTATTCATTGCAATGTGTTCCAATTGTGCGGCATTGCAAATAAAATTCAGCCAACCGTGACTAAATACTGTTCTGTTTGACTGTTTGAAGATTCGATTGGAAATTATCGTAAAGATTTCACATTATAGGCATTAATGTATTGACTTTATTGCCAAAGCTGGTCAATGATGAACTCCGTTTAATTTGGCAAATAAGTTTTGTTGGCGAAAAGCATTACTGAGCAGTTGCATACTAAAGTTCAGAGACAAGGGGCGGAAAAACTAAAAATCCAGGTCTGGAGGTTCAAACAAAAATAAGGTCGCTTGTTTGTCATGGGTAGTTTATAAGTTGACCTTTTTGTAGGTCTACGTCAGATCCTATGAGCCAAATACCAACCAATAATATATGCATGAACCTCTCTTGAAGGCCTCTTCCACCATTGCTACCAACCAGTAAAAAATGCAAGCCCTCAAGAACCTCTCATGAAGGCCTCTTTCACCATTGCTACCAACCAATAAAAAAACAAGGTCCCAAGAACCTCTCATGAAGGCCACTTTCACCATTGCTACCAACCAATATAAATGCAAGCCCTCAAGAACCACCCCTGAAGGGTCTTTCACCATTTATTCTAACTAATAAAAATACAAACCCTCAGGAACCACTCTTGAAGGGCTCTTCCACCACAGGTACCAACCAATAAAAATACAAGCCCTCAAAAACCTCCCCTGAAGGGCTCTTTTATCATAATTTAATCACTTTGTATTACCCACCATTCAGGTATATGATGATTTTGATCCTTATTTTTAAAGATATTGCTAAGCTTTTATCTTCCAATACCAACATGACTTATTGGTTACCAAATAGAAGAAGTTGTGCCATAGATTATAGTAAACTAGCTGTGCCCGCGACTTCGTTCGCGTGGACTACATCCTTTTATGGTCGATTTTACCCCTTTCTCCCCTAATATACGAAACCAAAAGTAGTCTATATTTTAATCCAAGTTTCGAGCTATATTTGTGCCAAATTTCATATATCTAACTTCAAAAATGAACATTTTTCCATATAAACTTCCAAAGGTGGTATTACCCCCCTCCCCCCCTTATTTTCTAATAAAAAGTAGCCTTTGTCCGTTCTTGAGATTCAACATATACCTATACCAAATTTCATCAAAATCGGTTGAGAGGTTTAAGCAGGAAAGCGCAACAGACACACAGACAGACAGAGTTACTTTCGCATTTATAATATTAGTAGGGAGTAGGGATTCTACAAAAAATATAATAACAATGTACTAAATTATATGCAAAAATTGTATGCAAGATCAATGGTATTGACTTAATAAAACCAAAAAATTTGTAAAATAAAATGATACTCTGTAGTTTTGCACAAATATTAATATTAGGTATACTACAAAATATACCCCAGACTATTACATAAAGAATCTTATGATGTTAAAGGCTATTTCCCACCTCACTTACCTAAGTTTAATATTATGTTGCAAAAGTGTTGAAACAGTGGATTAACTTCATTTTTGCTTCCTGTGCCATATTTATCAAATTTATGGAGGTTAATTTACTCATAAGTAGGTATATTCAACATACCTATATAATAATAAACAATTCAATATTTAGTGTGTGCAATTTCCTTATAATTCAAACATTTAAAAAAGGTATTTTTTTTTATATTTCCTGATATCCTCTATGAGCAAAAGTATCAATTATTGAAAATTTACTGTAATACTGATTACAACAGTTTAAACCATTGAATAGATTGTGCTGAAATTTGGCACATAGATTTCACATAGGCAATGGCTTTCAAAAAATTATAATAATTTGGTTAGGTAAACTAATTGCATACATCAATTACACCCTACAATTTCTATTAATGTTGATAACACCAGCAATTTTTATGTATTACTTTAAATTATTTTTATTCAACTTTACAAGTCTAAAAGAAATCAGGGTGTTGATACAATTCAGAAAAACATTTTATGTTAAATTGGCCATATTTATTATTTGCAAAATATCTTATAATGTTCAGAATTTAAAAGACAGTGTGCAACCTTCATATAAAATCTTTTAAGGATTTGTGTTTTGACTGGTAATAAAAAGTATCTCAGATGACCAACCACTCATAATCTAAATGTATTAGTCAATCTACATTGTAGCATCATAGATTTTTTACAATTTTATATTATAGTGCTTCACACCATTTTCGCATTAGCGATCTTTAATGTTTTGAAAAAAACAGAAAAAATTTTCAACGCTCACTCTACAATAATTTTTGGTTAGGTCAGTTGGAAGAGTAGCACGCAAGATATGTGAAGGTCATGAGTTCGAACCCCACATCGCTTAGGGAGATGTCATTTTTCAGTGACTTTAAAATATTGTAGCATCATGTTTTGCTCAGCCAGTAATGTCATTATGACTTGAATCTCACCATAATCTGTAAATAGATTTTCATAATTTAATTTCCTATTGGACAATACTATTTTGTTGTTTCTAGAGACAACATTTTCTCTCCTTATCTCCAATATGTTGTTATTTCTTTAATAAATAAATGTTTTTACAGATATCCTGTTTGACGGTAAATGCTCTAGTATACTCTAGTAGTATGAATGTAAATAGGCTGCGTCTATGTTTCATTCAGTGTGCATCAATTGTTATACAGTTGCATTGTAATATTGTAGCTCAATTTAAGTTTGTAACTGCATAACTTTTGTGTGTATTTGCAATGGATGAACTCAAAAACTACTGTGCCGATTTAAAAAAATCTTTCAGCATTGGAAAGATTTATTCATTCGGAGTAACATAGGCTATATTAATTGCTAGAAAATAATTGGGATCTTACTAAAACGTAACATCACCCAAGGTGTAAAAAGTTTGGACATATTTAAAAGTACAAAAGGCGGGATTTATGCCTAGTTAAAATCTTTACCAGCCAAATATACATATTTGAGCCAATAAAATATATATACCAACCGTCTTGTCAAAATGTTCCCAAGTTAAATGTCCCTCTGAATAACATCAAGGTATCAACCGAGAACAGCTTAACATATACACGGAAATGTTCGTGATAAATGTCACTAAATTCCTTCAGAACGGTCACCCATCCGATACTTGACCACAACGTGCGTAGCTTAACTTTCGTTATCGTTTTCGAACCGTTGTTGCTATTGCGCCGCTATCGCCCCAGCTGACAATATCGATGTTAAAACGTTTGATGACCTAGTTATAATTACGGAATGACCTGTATTAGAGACCTTGTTACCCGGTCAAGGGTGATAAGTTTCTGACGTCACAATATGGAAATAGTTTAAAAAAAGCAACTTCAGGCCACTTAGTGGGGGTGTCCCGATTTGCGCGGGACGTCCCGAATTTAAGTCTGGGGACGCTTACAGTCCCGATTAAACAAAACATTAACAAAATTATTGATAATGAAATGTATATTTACGCTAGGTACGTAATTTTTACTAATTACATCACTATGTCCAATTAAACATGGCACACATCAGCGTCACATTACATCACTAGCGCATCCCAAAGTAATTAATAAAATACTATGCTTGCACTAATAGTTTAAAACGTAATAAATTAAACCCAAGCTTAAAATTAAAAACCCCTTGATTTTTCTTTACTATCCCGAATTATTTGGCACCGATTTAAATTCGCCCCTGACAACACTATTCTTGAGTGTTCCCACAACATTACCATTAAGGTTATGAAGCCCCTGGGGGGTTTTAGTGGGTAGGCCTGCCCTTTTGTAAGGCAAGAGAGTCCCACACACACCGTCACTTCCCTCGGGTAACGGTACGGTGAGTCACGCATTTCCCCCAGCCAAAAAGAAAGGCCACTCAGCATGAGCGATATGTCGAATTTATCGCGTGAAACGACAAAAACGTTTAAACTGTCGATTGGCTGATAATATACCAACCTAAATTTTCGGCCAATTAACAGTTGGCAAAACGGATTTAATTAGGACATAGGCTACTATTTTCTCATTCTAACACCCCCCCCCCCCCCCCCCCCCCCTCACATTTCCTTAAGTGAGGGGTAGAAGTTTGTATGAAGCATTCCGCTATTTTCTAGGTAGAAAACTAAAAATTGGTATGTGGACTATTTGTGGCTAATAAAAACAACATGCACAATTAAAAAAGAGGGCTGATATTTTATATGGGACTTTTCGCAGTTATTAAGGTGGGGAAATAAAAAATCGGTACCTATACAGACATTTTATTACCAACGAAATTGCAATCTTCCAGTCCCTAAAATGTAGAAAGGGGAAACCCCGAATTTAGCGTTAACGAAGCCGCAGGCAAAAGCTAGTCAATAATACAGTAGTACAAACAAGAAAACTTCGTACTACACGCTTTGCATCGCCCTTATGTCGGTCGTATAAGAACCAATATCGAACAGCCAGATTGTTAAGGTAATCTGACTAGCGATAAATAAATAAATAAGTAAATGTTGGACAACATCACATACATTGCTCTGATTCTGTGGTAAGTAGCTAAAGCACTTGTGTTAAGCGATGAAAGAGACTTAGTCTTTTTAGGCCTATTAAAACGACTAGCCTCCATCGTACAGGACTCGACTCTAAGATGAAGACTAAAGGTTCGAATTATCTATATACAGGGTCTTTCTAAATTAGTTGCGTTCCTTTTAATGGAGGCATCTATACGTTGTAACAAATACGTCCACAAAATTTGAGTAGGTGTTTTATTATGATTTTTCAAAGTTATGTTTTCTAACAAAAGTAAAAATTCATTTAACCTTAAAATAGACATCATGCTGTATCTTTTACTAACACATCATAACTGCAGGGTATTCATTGTGTACATGCATACAACTCACACTACTACTGTACGTACACAATAGGCTGTTTGGTAGTTTACGGCTTACGCACACACGGAACGACTATCAGCTGATGCCCTACTGTGACTAATGATAGCTGAAAATTCGGATATTATCCGGCTCTCTCACACATCTAGGGTCCGAGAAAGAGTGAAAGAGATGAATAAAGCGGAAAATGCTCATACCTACTAGGTTGTAAATAAGAATGAAAGAGTTAAGACAAGGTACAATAATATCTACAAATCAACAACACACGCAGTTTGCTCCTCTTAGGTCTTTAGTCAATGAAAAATCAACCTACAAAAAATATGTTTGCGGCGCGTAAAGCATCTTTATTTGTTTTTAATTGTTTTTTACTTGTAAAGCTTTAGAGTCTGACAGCTAGCTAGGCAAAAAAATTACAATAACAACTATCAATATTGGCCAACGTCAGAAAAGGAAATTTCTGTTAACATAACTTTCTCAGTTAATGTATTTTTTTAATGCCATTTAAGAGTAAATAGGTAGGTACTTACATGTCTATGAAGAAAAAACAACATTTCAGTTTCATAACATTTATTTTATTTAATGATTATTCTTCACAATTTTAAAGCCTTTGGGCAACTTTTACAAATACTGCTGAAATTATCTACTCTGGATGTTAATACGGAGTTTCCACTTTCACAAGAGTGTCTGTTTTACTGAGCATGATATTAAAGACGTTCACTATGCGCTCCTTCAACTGAGTTACATTTGCAATTGAGTGTCCACTTTCACTGTAAACTAAGTCTTCAGCTCGGCCCCACACGTAAAAGTCGAGCTCGAGAGGCATCAGTCCGGGGAGGGGCTCAGTAACGGCACAGGTCCTCCAAGACCGATTCACCGACAGCCATACGTCTCTGACAGGTTGCACACCGCACCTTCAAACTGAACTGGAGCACCATCCTGAAGTACTAATCCTTTAAGTACAGGCTGCGAGGCGTATGAAGTGTGACCTTCGCAATCAATTCTCCCAGAGTTTTTTGAAGGAATCTTAAGCACCGGCAAAACTGGTCATCTGGGGAAAACTCCTGTAGCTTTCAACTCCTGAACAAGCGTGAAGTGGTACGGACGTTGATCATCACACCGTAAGATAGGTACGCCACACACTTTTCGCCGCCACAACGAACGCATCTCCTGCATCGACTGTTGGGTGCCGACAGAAAAAGTCCAGTATGCGGTTTCCTCGTTACACTCGCAGTTGGGGTTTTCCACTATCTTCTACAGGCACGAACATACCCCAGTCCCAAAATCGTTTGAGAGTTTACAGCATCTCCGTAAATGCTCGTGTACGCGTAGCCTCCGCACAGTTATCATTAGAATCTGCATAATACAGTACCATGTGTAGTTAATCCACATTAGTGTATGCGTATGGAATTAGTCGATTTAATTTACCACAAAGCGCACCTTCGCGAAAGAATTCAAATCAACAACTGATGATCCTCCGCGGCAAAATCAAAGGGCGCACGCGGTCTTTTGTGTTCCAAAGTGCGGCGCATACGCCGAAAGGAGCGTGCCGAAAAGCCACGAATCGTTCACTCGGCGCGAGCTGCTTGTTTGCAGTGTTGCCAACAGTTCGACTAGCTTTCCACCAGATTCAACTCTTAAAACCACTAAAAACCACTAAAAAATTTTTTTTCACACTCAAATATTTCCCAATAGTGTTGCCAAACTATCGATAGTATTGAAGATCAATATCAAAATAACTATTGATATTATCGATAGTATCGGCCATGACAATTTTAATAATAATTGATACTATCGATAGTATTGCGCTATCGATAAGTAGGCCATTATTCAATAGTATCGCGTATGAATATTGGTTGAGGTGGCTAGTAAACATTTTAAAGCTGCTATCTTGTATTTGGTTTGACTTGAACAGTATAATTTAAATACTGCAATAGTATTTAAGGTGGATTCCTTCTGCAATGAGAAAAGAAATCAACCATGAAAAATGAAGAATTAAGGAAAATTAATAAGAACGTAAGTGTAAGTGTAGTAAAAGTAAATGGCTAAGTGTGTGAGAGATCGCACTTTTAGTAATTGAAATTAAATTTCAATTATCCACTAAAAATCCACCAGCCACTAAAAGCAATATTTCGCCACTGAATGGGTGGCTAAAACCACCAGGTTTAGTGGAAAATCCACTAAGTTGGCAACACTGCTCGTTTGTCGCTCTTTTGTAATCGACTGCTGACATTAGGGGTGCCAACTCCAGAATACTTTTTCATGTTATCAATAACTTTAATAAGATTCGTTGTAATTCATGCTGTTAATACTTATTATGTTTTTTAATTATGAAATATTGTTAAAATTTCGAATTGGCTACTTGACAGTGTTAAAAATAAAATATGAAAAGTGTTAGATATGTTAGCTTATTAGTAAAGTAATAATTTTACATTTTTATTTTTTAATTAAAAGCATAGTTAGTATTTTATTTTTTTTATCTGTAGAACAAAATATGTCTGTAAAGCCAATTTCTGTAATTTTTTCTGTGCAATAAAGTGTATCTATCTATCTATCTATCTACAAAATAACTGAAACGGAAATCACCATTGAAATTCGGAAATGACAGCTGTCGGCGAAAATTATTTATTTTAATGTGGCGAAATAATGATTATTTTACCGATTAAATTGAATTATTGTGTCTCTAATCGTATTAAAAATTTATTGAAACATTTTCCGTTTATCTAAATTAAGTCGTTCCTATGCGTATCGGTTCGTTGTCTAGAATGTTGACGTCATAATTGCAACAGTGACGTGACTTGGCGTTTTCGCGCGCTTTTTAAATGTGTTACACAAAATCTTATTTTTCTCTGGTTATTTACATTTTTTCCAGATAAATCGAATTGCTTGGGATATAAAATGAACGGGCGCACATTTTACAATACTTTTTAAAAACTGTCAAGTAGCCAATTGGCTGAAGTCTTGGTACACTGAGACACGTCCTAGCAAAAATGTTATCGTCTCTCGATAATTCTATTGCGCGAAAACATTTGGTAACTTATTGCCAATAATAATAATAGTATTTTTTTGCTAAGAAAGCACCCTTATACTACACTATTGAAGAGTTGAGAAATTTGTATTTCTTCACGTAGAGCGCGAAAAAGTGAATTGAACATTTTTCTTTCTTTATACTTCAAATAGTACACTTTAGGGCACTACACTAAATCACTAAAGTGCACAATTACTTTTTGTGAAGAGCCCAAAATAATTTATTTTTAAGATAATCCTAAATACTTAGTGGTAGCCCTGTTAAAATTATTTGATAATAATTTTTACCTAGCCGCATAGCTGCCCCGTTTCATAGTATGCATCGTAAACGTATTGTTTAATAGTGTGCGTTTGTCGACGATGTAGTAGTAGAATCAGCTGACATAGGGCGTTGTATTATGTTGACAAGAAGTATTGTTGTTTCCTTGATTATCTCCAAAACTAGCCTGAATTTTTGGCTCATTTTTTTTGGACGTATTCAGTATGACGTATAGAAACCCCCATTAAAAGGAATGTAACTAATTTAGAAAGACCCTATATATAAAAGAAAGTCGTGTTAGTTACACTATTTATAACTCAAGAGCGGCTCAACAGATTTGGCTGGAAATTGGTGAGGAGGTAGTTTAGAACCAGGAGAATGAAATAGGATACTTTTTATTATTATTTTTTTTGCGGTTTTTGTTAAGTCTGCTCTTTTCTTGCCTCTAAGGCGGAACAAAGTTCGCCGGGTCAGCTAGCTATTAATAAGACTTAGTCGTTGTATTAAAAGACTTCGCAACTAAAACGACTACAGTTGTTTTCAAGAAACTAAAAGCCTAAAACGACTGAAGTTGTTTTTAAAAGGACTCGCACCTGAGTATTATACATGAACATGACTCATAAACTACGTTGAATGTGTCTTTTTTGAAAAAAAAAACGTATAGGTATGTTGTTAAATAAATTTTAAATTCGCGTTCCATTTTAAACATTTAAAATAATTTAACGTGTCAAAACGCGACACCATTTTTATTTAGTAGTTAATACGAACAACTTACTGCCCGACGTTTCGGTAGGTTGCACCAACCGTGCTCACGAGCTGACTGTCAGCGTTTTGACCCGTTAAATTATTTTAAAGGTATGTTGTTTCTCGATTTTATTTTACTCATGAATTATCAAAACGTTCGATTTCCTATATGACACGCCAGCTCAAGGCGTATTTAGTCCTTTTAGTCTTTTTAGTCTATTAAGCCTTTTACGTTATACGGTTAAAGACTTAAACTAAAATTAGTCGTCAGTTTGCAGTCTTGACTAAAGACTAAAGGGTTACAATACTAATTTAGTCGCAAGGCTTTTAAAACTAGTCTAGTTTTTTAAATACGTCTTAAAGGACTAAGTCTCTTTTTTCACTCATTCTGACGTGTAGTCAGCATCTTTAGTTACTGATCAACTCGGTACCTTGTCAAATTAAGCTAACTGTCAATTTGACTTACTCAGACACGCGGACGTTTAATGTGACAAGGTATTGAGGTGTACGCGAACTAATGATGTTGACTTTTTTTTATATTACACTTCAAGATTGACCTCATCCCACCTGATGTTAAGTGGTAATGAGGTCCTAGCTTAAAGACGACTAGTACATACAGCATAATAAATCTGTTACTGGACTTGTCGCCCTTACCTTGAAGGCTTGACCCCTGCTGCTAATGTAGCACCCCCCAGGAGCTCTGTAAACCTTGCTCACACGCAGGAACACAACAACACAGAAGTGATTGTTGTTTGGCTGCGGTCTTCTGTAAGGTGGAGGTATTTCACTAGTCGGGCTGCTCCAGTTCGAGCGATAAATCGCTATGACCTACCTCTCTTAACTTTTTTGACCGTACAACCGAAAGTAAATATCGATTGTTTTTTGACAACTCGAGTCCAACGTGTAAGCGTGTTATCAGCTGACGTTGTGTCGTTCCGATTACGAATATAACCTCAAAATTGGAGCCGCGTGGTTTAGTTATGTCACACACACGTCTTAGCGTGTGTGCGTTTGTTGCTAGGCCCCAAACGTGCGTATTCCTGTAGTGCCGTAACTGGGCGATGTGAGGTGCAGGGGGTGTTAGTGGGGGGCTTACTCCCAAACATAACATATGTCGGATCAGACTACGGCAATTTGTCAATTCTCATAACCGTAACCAACTGACTCCGAATGCGACTAATACCCGGTTCCATTATTTTACCATTCGTAATTTGTCAAAAATGACAATTTGTTTTCCTCCAACTGACTACGAGTCTGAAACGTTTTTAGCTTACGCGTCGTTTAATTTATTACTTTTGACGACCTCCGTAGCCGAGAGGCGAGCGGGCCTGACTTTGGCGAGCGCCATCTCTGAGGTTCCGGGTTCGATCCCCGGTCGGGTCAATATGGGAAACGAACTTTTCCATATTGTCTCGGGTCTGGGTGTTGTGGTACCGTCGTCGTTTCTGATTTCTGTAACACAAGTGCTCAAGCTACTTACCACAGAATCAGAGCAATGTATGTGATGTTGTCTAATATTTATTTATTATTATTACTATACGTAACTAACTGAAACGTTTTTCAAATAATGTTTGGTACACATAGTTTTTCAATTCTTACCAGTTGTTCCTGAGATTAATGCGTTCAAAGAAACAATCTTTTGAGCATTATTTTAATACTAGCTGTTGCCCGCGACTTCGCCCGCGTTATTTCGGTATAAAAAGTATCCTATATGTTAATCTAGTATGTCATCTGTCTTCCTACCAAATTGTATCCAAATCCGTTCTGTAGTTTTTGCGTGAAAGAGTAACAAACATCCATACATCCATACTTACAAACTTTCGCCTTTATAATAGTAGTAGGATAGGAGGGACCCGCCCCCTCTTCGCTCGGGTGTAATGCTGATACTAAATATACTACAGTATAACTGTGAACGTTGTTTATAAATCTTGTATGGTTCAGCCTGCATTTGCAATGTATAAGCGGAAAAAATTAAGTTTACGACATCACATTAAAAACCTCAAAAATAACAGTATTTCTCCACTATTTAATTGTAGTTATCTATACTAATATTATAAAGCTGAAGAGTTTGTTTGTTTGAACGCGCTAATCTCAGGAACGACTGGTTCGAATTGAAAAATTATTTTTATGTTGAATAGACCATTTATCGAGGAAGGCTTTAGGCTATATAACATCACGCTGCAACTATTAGGAGGGAAGAAATAATGGAAAATGTGAAAAAAAACGGGGAAAATTATTCATAATTGAGGGCTTCCGTTCCGGCTTGAGGCTACTTTTTAATGCAAAAAAGGTTGTTAGGGGTTGAAAAGGAGGGTGAAAGTTTATATGGAAACCGAAATCCACGCGGACGAAGTCGCGGGCGGCCGCTAGTCTACTATATAAAAATAAGTCAGGTTTTCCTTCCTGACGCTATAACTCCGGAACGCACGAACCGATTTCCACGGTTTTGCATTCGTTGGAAAGGTCTCGGGCTCCGTGAGGTTCATAGCAAAGAAAATTCAGGAAACATTTCAACAGAAAAGCGGGAACATCCTCTAAGGCGAAACGAAGTTCGCCGGGACCGCTAGTTATACATATAAACCAGGGTTGCCAACTCTACGTCTTTTTACGTAGACCTACGTACTTTAAGCCTTTCTTGCAAACCTACGAACTTTAGTTACTTTCGCGAAAAAAAATTAATAAACGTACCGTTACACTAACATAACACACACCCCTCGCCTCGCCACTCAACACGTGCGTCGCGCCATTCATTTGAAACGGAGGAGCCATAAATTAAAAAAAATAGTGTAGTAAACCGTCAAA
This sequence comes from Glyphodes pyloalis, assembly GCA_037074685.1. Classification (NCBI taxonomy): domain Eukaryota; kingdom Metazoa; phylum Arthropoda; class Insecta; order Lepidoptera; family Crambidae; genus Glyphodes; species Glyphodes pyloalis. Next base: position 2,577,138 of record JAYKKO010000034.1, on the reverse strand, counting down.
GTGAATCTTCATAACCTAAAAAAATATTTCGAACTAAGATTTCGAAGGTGTTGTTTTATTTCGATATTTTTCAACTTCCTGCTCAGTTTAATTGGGTTCAATTATGGAAATAAGCAGTGACAGTGAGGAAGAGCAGAATGTTACTCCTACTAAAAAAAGAAAGCTGCATTATGAACAAAAATACTTACAATTGTGGGAAAAAGACAAAAATTATTCCAGTTGGATTAAAAAAAGCAACAAAGGAGATTACTATTGTTATTGTAATGTCTGTAAGTGTGACTTGAAATGTGGTGGAGGTAAAAGAGTTTTGACAAAGCATGCGGAATCTATTAAACATAAGAATAATATTAAAGGTTGGTGTGGTCTAAGTCTACTTACTTTACTGGTGTGGTATTTTTTTTTGTTTTAAATTATTTACTTGCTTTTCTAATTAAGTGTAAGAAAGAATTAGGTAATGTAAATATTCTGAATGTAAGTTTATTTAATCATGAGATGTGAAGGGTTATGGTTTCAGTTTCAGATTATTATTTTACAGCCAGCATTTACACATGATGAATGTGAAGTCCTGTTGATGCTTTTGTTTTTACTTTCATTCAGGTGCAGTACTTCAACCTACTATTACTTCAATGGTGCCTGGGTCTGCATCAAAGTCATTCACAGATAAAATTAAGTCTGGAGAAATAAAGATGGCATGTTTCCTAGCAGAGCACAATCTATCATTTAGCTTAGCAGATGATCTAAAGGATCTTATACAATCAGTTGCCCAAGATTCAAAGCTTGCATCGGAATTAACTTTTGGAAGAACAAAGGCACATGCTATTGTTACAAATGTTACAGGAAAAGTAGCAGAAAACCAATTAATTGAAATATTACAAAAAAATAAGTTTTCACTAATAGTTGATGAGAGCACAGACAGATCATCAATTAAACATTTGGCACTTATTGTAAGAACTGCAGTTGATTTTCATGTTGAAGATAGTTTTCTATGTCTAATACCAGTTGTTGATGGTACAGCTACAGCTTTACATAATGCTTGTACAAAACATTTTGAAGAGAAGAATATTCCATACAAGGAAAATATGGTTGGATTTGCAGCTGACGGAACCAATTCCATGTTTGGACAACATCATTCCTTGTCAAAATTGTTTGCAAAAGATATTCCGAATCTGTTTCTAATAAAATGTATATGTCACTCTTTTCATCTTTGTGCCTCATATGCTTGCAAAAAATTACCACGAGGTGTAGAGGACTTTGCTCGTGATGTTTACAACTATATACAGAATAGTCCAAAACGTATTGGAGACTACAAAGAGTTTCAATGTTTTGTAAATATTAAACCACATAAACTATTACACCCTGCCCAAACAAGGTGGCTGTCTTTGTTACAAGTTGTGAAAAGGCTTCTTGAACAACTACCAGCATTGAAACTATATTTTCAAAATGCTGTGTTATCTGACAGATTACTTGCAGCTCAATCAATCCTTGATAAATGTCTGGAACCAACCACAGAATTATATTTAGAGTTTTTAAGTTTTATGTTGCCATACTTCAATGATTTGAACAGAGAAATGCAATCTGAAAGTCCAAAACTCTACTTGCTATATGAAAAAATTTTTATAACCTACAAGACTATATTGGAATGTTTTTTAAAGCCAGAATATTTGGAATTAACTGAACAGGAAAAAACAAGCATGCAAGTCCATGACAAAGTTGCAGCATTGGAATTATTGGAATTAAAAATATTGAATATTGATTTTGAAAAAATTGAAAACCATTTACCCCTGGAAGACATTTACTTAGGAGGCAATGTTGCTGCTTTAATTATAAGGAACAGAAACAGTATTCATCCAGATCAAATAAGTCAGTTAAGAAAAAAATGTCTTGAATTTTACATTGAAAGTCTTAATCAAATAAAAAATCGCTTTCCCTTTGAAGATGAGCACCGACAAAGATTGAAAAATTTAAGGTTTTTAAACCCCGACACATTGCTGGACTCAAATTTAAAACGTTCTGTACCGTCTATAGCTCATTTAGGGCAAATGTTTCCAGGTAATATGTTTATCATTAACTTCAAATATTTCATTTATGAATTGAGTCTGCATCTTAGTTAAAATAGATTAATTAATTATTTAAAATACCTTATTTCAATTAATTTATTTGTTTATAAATAAATTAATTAATATATTATTTTCAGGATTATGTCCAACAAATTTAACAGAATTAGACCGGGAATGGAGAGCTCTAAGAAACACTAATCTTCCATTTCAAGAGGATCAGCTAATCAAAGCAGATGAGTTTTGGCGTCACATTTCAAAAATAAGAAAAGGCGATTTCTCTCAGATGTTTCCTTTATTGGCTCAATTTGCACAAAATTTATTAACATTGCCACATAGTAGTGCAAATGTCGAGCGACTGTTTTCTGCGATAAATTTGATGAAAACTAAGATAAGAAACAGGCTTCACACTGACACGCTCACAGGATTACTTTATACGAAAAGTGGCTTGAAAAAAAACCGCGAGCCTTCGCAGGAACACTTAAAGCATTTTAATAAAAATATGTATAAATTTAATTTGCCTGTAAATGATATTATATAATAAAAAAATTATAATATAAATAGTGATGATACTAAAAGTAAACTTGTTTATTAACTACAGGTGGAATAGGTTTACCAGAATCTCATGGCAAATAAGCCAAACTTTATACATAAATATATTAGAATCCATTCATTATTTAACCTTATTTATTTCATACTCTATGTGCAAATATATAAATATCTATTTAAACAGATCATTACATTTGCCATGAGATTCTGGTAGACCTATAATTCATAGATTTTTTGTTTGCTCACAGTAATTTATTTTTAAATTTATTGTTTGGTCTGCTGTGTACTACTTTTAGGGTAATATAATTTGTCGTTTTATTTACTTTTACCTACCCTACTCTCTTAATTGGCTACTTGACAGTGTTAACAATAAAATATGAAAAGTGTTAGATATGTTAGCTTATTAGTTAAGTAATCATTTTACATTTTTACTTTTTAATTAAAAGCATAGTTAGTATTTTATATTTGCAAAATAAATTTTAGTTTTTTTATCTGTGGAACAAAAGAACCGAAACGGAAACCACCATTGCAATTCGGAAATGACAGCTGTCGGCGAAAATTATTTATTTTAATGTGGCGAAACAATGATTATTTTACCAATTAAATTGAATTATTGTGTCTCTAATCGTATAAAGAATTTATTGAAACATTTTCCGTTTATCTTAATTAAGTCGTTCCTATGCGTATCGGTTCGTTGTCTAGGACGTTGACGTCATAATTGCAACAGTGACGCGACTAGGCGTTTTCGCGCACTTTTTAAATGTGTTACACAAAATCTTATTTTTCTCTGGTTATTTAGATTATTTCCAGACAAATCGAATTGCTTGGGATATAAAATGAACGGGCGCACATTTTACAATACTTTTTCAAAAACTGTCAAGTAGCCAATTTCACTCAGGAAAAAAGTACGTAGATCTACGTATTTTCTATATGGCAATTTCACATTTCTACATAATTTTCTTTATCTGACCTACGCCTTTTTTAAAATCCGAGTTGGCAACACTGATATAAACCTTCCTCTTGAATCACTCTATCTATTAAAAAAACCGCATCAGAATCCGTTGCGTAGTTTTAAAGATTTAAGCGTACATAGGGATATAGATACAGAAAAAGCGACTTTGTTTTATACTATGTAGTGATAAATGAATAGTTTCTTAATATGATAACCAACCAAAATACTTATATGAAAAAAAATCGTTTTCCAAATTGACCTGACCATGATTCGACGCGGCACCCTTCGCGCTTAGAGCGACTTCGTTCACCACTACACTATCGTGGTCTTTCATAAAAATGTGAACGAGTGAAAGAGTCCTAATTATATAATATCTTGGAGCAATAAATGTACTACTGCGAGGATTAACCGACAGATAGGTTATCTAACTGACAGTAAATCACGTGTCTACTTTTTATTAACCCCCGATGCAAAAACGACGGGGTGTTATAAGTTTGACGTGTCGGTGTGTATCTGTCTATGGCATCGCAGCTCACGAACAAGTGAAGCGATTTTGGTTTTTTTTCTTTCAAAGATGAACAAGAATACACTTTGAAATAAGGAAAGAATAAGAGCACTCCCGGTGTTCTTATTCCTATTAGCTATGTTTGATGAAAATCGATCCAAGATGGCCGCCGTCACAAAATTATGGATTGCATGTTTTAACACAACTCCCACATTATGGGTATTTTATGAAAGGGCTTAACTCGCAGAATACATTCTTATTAACAAATTTCAAATCCAAGATGGCCGCCGCCAGAAAATGACGGATTTCCTAAATTTTTTGTCACCACTCTCTCACTATATGTATCAAATAAAAGGGCTTTTCTTCACTTTATTCAACTTTAGAAGTGTAAAAGAAATCAGGGCGTTCAACAATTCAGAAAAACATTTTATGTTAAATTGGCCATATTTATTATTTGCAAAATATCTTATAATGTTCAGAATTTAAAAGACAGTGTGCAACCTTCGTATAAAATCTTTTAAGGATTTGTGTTTTGACTGGTAATAAAAAATATCTCAGAATCTAAATGTATTAGTCTACCTACATTGTAGCATCATAGATTTTTTACAATTTTATATTATAGTGCTTCACACCATTTTCGCATTAGCGATCTTTAATGTTTTGAAAAAAACAGAAAAAATTTTCAACGCTCACTCTACAATAATTTTTGGTTAGGTCAGTTGGAAGAGTAGCACGCAAGATATGTGAAGGTCATGGGTTCGAACCCCACATCGCAAAGGGAGATGTCATTGTTCAGTTACTACAAAATATTGTAGCATCAAAATATGTGTAAATAGATTTTTATAATTTAATTTCCTATTGGACAATACTATTTTGTTGTTTCTAGAGACAACATTTTCTCTCCTTATCTCCAATATGTTGTTATTTCTTTAATAAATAAATGTTTTTACAGATATCCTGTTTGACGATAAATGCTCTAGTATACTCTAGTAGTATGAATGTAAATAGGCTGCGTCTATGTTTCATTCAGTGTGCATCAATTGTTATACAGTTGCATTGTAATATTGTAGCTCAATTTAAGTTTGTAACTGCATAACTTTTGTGTGTATTTGCAATGGATGAACTCAAAAACTACTGTGCCGATTTAAAAAAATCTTTCAGCATTGGAAAGATTTATTCATTCGGAGTAACATAGGCTATATTAATTGCTAGAAAATAATTGGGATCTTACTAAAACGTAACATCACCCAAGGTGTAAAAAGTTTGGACATATTTAAAAGTACAAAAGGCGGGATTTATGCCTAGTTAAAATCTTTACCAGCCAAATATACGGGTGTTTCTCTGCTATTTGGAAACTCATTATTACAAGACTGTCCTAACCAAAATTTATCAAATGTTGAGAATGTTTGTCAATACAAAGCAAGGTAATGGTATATCAAACATATATATTCAAGAAACACACACATTTTTTTCTTTGTTTTTAAGTTATGAGCGGTTTTGTGCAAAATCGTGACAGGGTAATGTTGTGACTAACCAGGGGAATGTTTTTATGAACAAAAACTAATATTTTTGTATGTTTAAATAATCAAATCTTTATTTTTATTAGCACTTACAATGTGTAATTATTACTTAAATAATCAACGAGATCAAAACTAAATTCGCTTACAAAATAGAGACATTTTAATAACATTTGTTGTAAACTGAACAAAATCAACTTCTTACTTTAACAGTCTTTCTAAAATACTCATTGTTTGACATAAGTCAGTTCTTAGAATGTTAATTAAAATAAAAACAAAAATATTACCTCTGTTATCCAACTATCACAATAAACTTTTTGGCTTACAACTAAAAAACATTAATACGTTTCAGGTAACTTAAAAAAAATATCATTACTTATTGGCACAGTATATCACTAAAAATCAATTTTATCTTTCAGGGAAACATCTCTTATTTCTCAAAGACTTGTACTGATTTTGGAAAACTATAAAATAATCTACTTCCTTTAACAGTCACGTTTGGATCAGGCAACTTTTCCAATATTTGGTCAAAACCGACATCAGACATATCATTCTCATCTATTCTAAACTTGTAGCCTTTGTTATCACAAATTTTCAGAAAAGTCACTGTTAGCTCGCCGTCCTCATCATCTACTTTATTAACAACAGCAGCATAACGATATTCCCTTTTCCCGACAATAAACTTAACTAAAACGTAATCACCACTGTTATAATAAGTTTGCTGAAGGCCGCTTGTACTAGGCTCCGCAGTATTCTCAAGATCAGTCTTAGTATTTTCAATCGGTCTTAAAAGGACAGTCTGTGTAATGCAGTCATTATTCCGTGGGATTTGAGCTAGTGGGATTTCGTCTTCGGAATCGGAGTCTGTGTAGAAATCCTCGACGCGTAGTTTTGCCACTTCGTAGTTCATAACACCTAGGTTAAAATGCTGGCATTCTTCTTCACAAGGGCAGCTTAAGCTCTTCATTATAAGTTTGGCAGTGCCTTGTGGCAATCCCAAAGGACTGCGTGATATCTTCCCCTTAATCTGATGTATTTTAAGGGTGCCATAAAAGCTTTTAAATTTTTTGGCGTCTTTCAGAATATCTATAGTATTTTTTTTAATTGCATCATCGTCAACTGTAAATAATGTGATTGAAGGACACCTTTGACGTACAGAGTCTATAAAAGATTCTAAACTATCGATATCTCCTCCTGCAGCAACGACAGCATCAGCAGATCTTTTGCACGTGGCGCTTTCATTTCTTCTAGTTTTTGAGGTCATTTTTAAGTCTTTGATATCTCAATCGTTCAGCTATTTGTTTTTGTTCTAATATTTCTTCTCTTGTTTTGGGTGGCATTTTGAGCTATAACCTACAAAAAGAACGATAATTATATTATTAACGCTGAGGAAGATTGATGCGCTATCTAGCAATGAAGTCTTTACAAAACTTAAAAACATTCCCCTGAGTTAAGAAACACTCCCCTGTGCAAATAAATGACAGGGGGATGTTTACCAGGGGAATGTTTTTTTAACTTGAAAACCAAATAACACAAAAACATTAAAACATATCACATTTATAACACAGATGTGCAGACATGATTGCTAGTAAACTAATGTAAACAAATTATCTTATTTAAAACTCTTAAAATATGAAAACAAATACTCACCAGAGGAGTGTTCGTACTAACGGCCGCGACGCGTGGTTCACATCCAAACACAGCGGCACTACTCACAAAATAGCGGCTGTCTATTTACATTGACAACCGAACGAACTTCACACCGTTTGCGTTCCGTTTCACCGTTGAAATGTTTTAGACTAATAACCTTAGTGATTTTCGCGCCGTTTTCAAATGTTACCAGGGTAATGTTTTTAAAATTTGAGGACAAACTTCGTAATTTTTTTTTTTAATATTTTTTTATTATAGGTATGTAATTTGTAATTTAAAATATGCTACAGTCTTCTACAATTACATATTATTATCACTTAGTAACGAATTGACAAGTATTAAATATATATAGGTATCAATACTTCTTATTCTGGAAAAGGGACATGCCAGGGGAGTGTTTTTTGAGATGTATAACATTTTTTTTTTCGAAAATTATTATATTAAATTACATAATGAGCGACGGTGAACCAAGAATACCACATTTATGTTCATATTAATCCTAAAAAAAATTAAATTATAGAACTTATTCTAATAAAATTTGCTTGGGACAGTGATTTTCCATTTAGCAGAGAAATGCCCATACATATTTGAGCCAATAAAATATATATACCAACCGTCTTGTCAAAATGTTCCCAAGTTAAATGTCCCTCTGAATAACATCAAGGTATCAACCGAGAACAGCTTAACATATACACGGAAATGTTCGTGATAAATGTCACTAAATTCCTTCAGAACGGTCACCCATCCGATACTTGACCACAACGTGCGTAGCTTAACTTTCGTTATCGTTTTCGAACCGTTGTTGCTATTGCGCCGCTATCGCCCCAGCTGACAATATCGATGTTAAAACGTTTGATGACCTAGTTATAATTACGGAATGACCTGTATTAGAGACCTTGTTACCCGGTCAAGGGTGATAAGTTTCTGACGTCACAATATGGAAATAGTTTAAAAAAAGCAACTCCAGGCCACTTAGTGGGGGTGTCCCGATTTGCGCGGGACGTCCCGAATTTAAGTCTGGGGACGCTTACAGTCCCGATCAAACAAAACATTAACAAAATTATTGATAATGAAATGTATATTTACGCTAGGTACGTAATTTTTACTAATTACATCACTATGTCCAATTAAACAATGCACACATCAGCGTCACATCACATCACTAGCGCATCCCAAAGTAATTAATAAAATACTATACTTGCACTAGTAGTTTAAAACGTAATAAATTAAACCCAAGCTTAAAATAAAAAACCCCTTGATATTTCTTTACTATCCCGAATTATTTGGCACCGATTTAAAAGAAATCGCCCCTGACAATACTATTCTCGAGTGTTCCCACAACATTACCATTAAGGCTATGAAGCCCCTGGGGGGTTTTAGTGGGTAGGCCTGCCCTTTTGTAAGGCAAGAGAGTCCCACACACACCGTCACTTCCCTCGGGTAACGGTACGGTGAGTCACGCATTTCCCCCAGCCAAAAAGAAAGGCCACTCAGCATGAGCGATATGTACGAATTTATCGCGTGAAACGACAAAAACGTTTAAACTGTCGATTGGCTGATAATATACCAACCTCAATTTTCGGCCAATTAACAGTTGACAAAACGGATTTAATTAGGACATAGGCTACTATTTTCTCATTCTAACCCCCCCCCCCCCCCCCCTCACATTTCCTTAAGTGAGGGGTAGAAGTTTGTATGAAGCATTCCGCTATTTTCTAGGTAGAAAACTAAAAATTGGTATGTGGACTATTTGTGGATAATAAAAACAACATGCACAATTAAAAAAGAGGGCTGATATTTTATATGGGACTTTTCGCAGTTATTAAGGTGGGGAAATAAAAAATCGGTACCTATACAGACATTTTATTACCAACGAAATTGCAATCTTCCAGTCCCTAAAATGTAGAAAGGGGAAACCCCGAATTTAGCGTTAACGAAGCCGCAGGCAAAAGCTAGTCAATAATACAGTAGTACAAACAAGAAAACTTCGTACTACACGCTTTGCATCGCCCTTATGTCGGTCGTATAAGAACCAATATCGAACAGCCAGATTGTTAAGGTAATCTGACTAGCGATAAATAAATAAATAAATGTTGGACAACATCACATACATTGCTCTGATTCTGTGGTAAGTAGCTAAAGCACTTGTGTTAAGCGATGAAAGAGACTTAGTCTTTTTAGGCCTATTAAAACGACTAGCCTCCATCGTACAGGACTCGACTCTAAGATGAAGACTAAAGGTTCGAATTATCTATATATATAAAAGAAAGTCGTGTTAGTTACACTATTTATAACTCAAGAGCGGCTCAACAGATTTGGCTGGAAATTGGTGAGGAGGTAGTTTAGAACCAGGAGAATGAAATAGGATACTTTTTATTATTTTTTTTTTTGCGGTTTTTGTTAAGTCTGCTCTTTTCTTGCCTCTAAGGCGGAACAAAGTTCGCCGGGTCAGCTAGCTATTAATAAGACTTAGTCGTTGTATTAAAAGACTTCGCAACTAAAACGACTACAGTTGTTTTCAAGAAACTAAAAGCCTAAAACGACTGAAGTTGTTTTTAAAAGGACTCGCACCTGAGTATTATACATGAACATGACTCATAAACTACGTTGAATGTGTCTTTTTTGAAAAAAAAAAACGTATAGGTATGTTGTTAAATAAATTTTAAATTCGCGTTCCATTTTAAACATTTAAAATAATTTAACGGGTCAAAACGCGACACCATTTTTATTTAGTAGTTAATACGAACTACTTACTGCCCGACGTTTCGGTAGGTTGCACCAACCGTGCTCACGAGCTGACTGTCAGCGTTTTGACCCGTTAAATTATTTTAAAGGTATGTTGTTTCTCGATTTTATTTTACTCATGAATTATCAAAACGTTCGATTTCCTATATGACACGCCAGCTCAAGGCGTATTTAGTCCTTTTAGTCTTTTTAGTCTATTAAGCCTTTTACGTTATACGGTTAAAGACTTAAACTAAAATTAGTCGTCAGTTTGCAGTCTTGACTAAAGACTAAAGGGTTACAATACTAATTTAGTCGCAAGGCTTTTAAAACTAGTCTAGTTTTTTAAATACGTCTTAAAGGACTAAGTCTCTTTTTTCACTCATTCTGACGTGTAGTCAGCATCTTTAGTTACTGATCAACTCGGTACCTTGTCAAATTAAGCTAACTGTTAATTTGACTTACTCGAGACACGCGGACGTTTAATGTGACAAGGTATTGAGGTGTACGCGAACTAATGATGTTGACTTTTTTTTTATATTACACTTCAAGATTGACCTCATCCCACCTGATGTAATGAGGTCCTAGCTTAAGGGCGAAAAGTGCATACAGCATAATCAATCTGTTACTGGACTTGTCGGCCTTACCTTGAAGGCTTGACCTCTGCTACTAACGTAGCACCCCCCAGGAGCTCAGTAAACCTTACTCACACGCAGGAACACAACAGAAGAAGTGATTGTTGTTTGGCTGCGGTCTTCTGTAAGGTGGAGGTATTTCACCAGTCGGGCTGCTCCAGTTCGAGCGATAAATCGCTATGACCTACCTCTCTTAACTTTTTTGACCGTACAACCGAAAGTAAATATCGATTGTTTTTTGACAACTCGAGTTCAACGTGTAAGAGTGTTATCAGCTGACGTTGTCGTTGCGATTACGAATATAACCTCAAAATTGGAGCCGCGTGGTTCAGTTATGTCACACACACGTCTTAGCGTGTGTGCGTTTGTTGCTAGGCCCCAAACGTGCGTATTCCTGTAGTGCAGTAACTGGGCGATGTGAGGTGCAGCGGGTGTTAGTGGGGGGCTTACTCCCAAACATGACATACGTCGGATCAGACTACGGCAATTTGTCAATTCTGTTAATCGTAACCAACTGACTCCGAATGCGACTAATACCCGGTTCCAATATTTTACGATTCGTAATTTGTTTAAAATTACTATCCGTTTTCCTCGAACTGACTACGAGTCTGAAACGTTTTAAGCTTACGCGTCGTTTAATTTATTACTTTTGACGACCTCCGTAGCCGAGAGGCGAGCGGGCCTGACTTTGGCGAGCGCCATCTCTGAGGTTCCGGGTTCGATCCCCGGTCGGGTCAATATGGGAAACGAACTTTTCCATATTGTCTCGGGTCTGGGTGTTGTGGTACCGTCGTCGTTTCTGATTTCTGTAACACAAGTGCTCAAGCTACTTACCACAGAATCAGAGCAATGTATGTGATGTTGTCTAATATTTATTTATTATTATTACTATACGTAACTAACTGAAACGTTTTTCAAATAATGTTTGGTACACATAGTTTTTCAATTCTTACCAGTTGTTCCTGAGATTAATGCGTTCAAAGAAACAATCTCTTGAGCATTATTTTAATACTAGCTGTTGCCCGCGACTTCGCCCGCGTTATTTCGGTATAAAAAGTATCCTATATGTTAATCTAGTATGTCATCTGTCTTCCTACCAAATTGTATCCAAATCCGTTCTGTAGTTTTTGCGTGAAAGAGTAACATACATCCATACATCCATACTTACAAACTTTCGCCTTTATAATAGTAGTAGGATACGAGGGACCCGCCCCCTCTTCACTCAGGTGTAATGCTGATACTAAATATACTACAGTAAAACTGTAACGTTGTTTATAAATCTTGTATGGTTCAGCCTGCATTTGCAATGTATAAGCGGAAAAAAATTACATAAGTTTACGACATCACATTAAAAACCTCAAAAATAACAGTATTTCTCCACTATTTAATTGTAGTTATCTACTATATAAAAATAAGTCGGGTTTTCCTTCCTGACGCTATAACTCCAGAACGCACGAACCGATTTCCACGGTTTTGCATTCGTTTGAAAGGTCTCGGGCTCCGTGAGGTTTATAGCAAAGAAAATTCAGGAAATTTTTCAACAGAAAAGCGGGAACATCCTCTAAGGCGAAACGAAGTTCGCCGGGATCACTAGTTATACATAAAACCCTTCCTCTTGAATCACTCTATCTATTAAAAAAACAACATCAAAATCCGTTGCGTAGTTTTAAAGATTTAAGCGTACATAGGGATTGATATAGGGACAGAAAAAGCGACTTTGTTTTATACTACGTAGTGATAAATGAATAGTTTCTCAATATGATACTTACCAACCAAAATACTTATATGAAAAAAAAATCGTTTTCCAAATTGACCTGACCATGATTCGACGCGGCACCTTTCGCGCTTAGAGCGACTTCGTTTCCCGCTACACTATCGTGGTATTTCTTAAAAGTTGTGAACGAGAAAGAGTCCTAATTATATAATATCTTGGAGCAATAAATGTACTAATGCGAGGATTAACTGACAGATAAGTTATCTAACTGATAGTAAGTAAATCACGTGTCTACTTTTTATTAACCCCCGATGCAAAAACGACGGCGTGTTATAAGTTTGACGTGTCTGTGTGTATCTGTCTATGGCATCGCAGCTCACGAACAAGTGAAGCGATTTTGGTTTTTTTTCTTTCAAAGATGAACAAGAACACACTTTGAAATAAGGAAAGAATAAGAACACTCCCGGTGTTCTTATTCCTATATTTGATGAAATCTACGATAGCTTTGTTTGATGAAAATCGATCCAAGATGGCCGCCGTCACAAAATTATGGATTGCATGCTTTAACACAACTCCCACATTATGGGTCATTTATGAAAGGGCGTAACTCGCAGAATACATTCATAATAACAAATTTCAAATCCAAGATGGCCGCTGCCAGTAAATGACGGATTTCCTAAATTTTTTGTCACAACTCTCTCACTATAGGTAGATATCAAATAAAAGGGTTTTTTCACACTTTTTATGTCGTGTTTTTTTATTTTTTATTTATGAAAACACTAACTGTTGTCCGCGTTTTCGCCTGCGTTATTTCGGGTTATAAGTATCGCTATATGTTAATCTAGTACCTATGTCATCCTGTTCCAATACTTGAAAAACGGTCCTGTCCGGTTACGGCTAGTAATAATTTATGCGAATCGTAAGCTAAAAACGACTGACGGACGACTAATGACAGCCGGTGTGGAAAGTAAATTATGGACTATATTAACGACTCGTAGATGGTTGGACAAAAACGGATAGTCATTTTTAACACGTATAATAATAAAATCTACTTAATTTACGTGTTTAAAAAACAAATAGTCAAAGTCAATATTTTTTTTATTCATGTAGATTTCATTTCTAATACTTATGAATCGTCTTTATACAATGCAAATGAAGCTACCTCCGGTTCGGAACCAATAACTACCGAGAAGATACCGGCAAGAAACTCAGTAGTTTTTTTTACAAATAAAAAGCTAAACTTTTTACTAATTGTGCACCAAGACATACAGTTAGTTTGTCAGTTGGTACAAAATGGTATGGACAATAAAATAAAAACATTTAAATTAAAATAACTGTAGGGCTTCATGTGTGATATTTTTATACATTTTGACCTACATGCTTCTGTGTGGTCTTAATCTGACATTGATTGAGAAAACTTATTAAAATAATATACAACGCGTAAGTACAGGCGAGCAGACTAGTTAGTGATCCACGCGTTCTTATCATTAATATACTCTTCTACTTTGTAATAGCCTTTTTTCAAGAGACAACTTTTAACATATGTCCTTAATTTATACAAAGGTAACTCAATAATTACTTCAGGAAGTTTATTGAACATTTTTATATATAATAAATAAAAGTGTAACAACTATAACTCTCATATAAAATACTTCTTTAAAAATAAACCTTTGTATGATTTTTGTTCTGGAACCTCTTATATTTGGAAATATTAAAAAATACTTTTTGCACATAATAGCAGTTTTTGGTTTGACAACGACGATATACTTTGCTTGACCGCAGTTATGCAAGTATTCTGTTCTTATTATGTCAATGCAAGTATGTACAGACAGACGCATGTCGGACTGCACACATTGGACTTTGCACCGTTTTTGTGTAATGCGCATAAGGTCTAAAATCGAAGTGAAAGTTTTTATCTTGACGTGTTGACTGTACAAACACTTTCACTGTAGACTGGACTGCGTTGCGTTTTTAGGGTTCCGTACCCAAAGGGTTAAAAGGACCCTATTACTAAGACTTCGCTGTCTGTCTGTCTGTCACCAGACTGTATCTCAAGGACCGTGATGGCTAGAGAGTTGAAATTTTCACTGATTGTGTATTTCTGTTAACACTATTACAAAGACTTCACTGTCTGTCCGTCCCTCTATATGTCATCAGGCTGTATCTCAAGAATCGTGATAGCTAGAGAGTTGACAACAAATACTAAAAACAAAATAGAATTATTATTTAACAACGAACTCCTATACATCAGACGTGATTTTTTTTGCTGTTTTTTGGTCGATACGAATAACGGTGACAGATAGACGCTGTAGCTTAGTTTTATGTTACGGAAACAGTCTTGTGCGAGTCCGACTCGCGCTTGGCCGGTTTTTGATTAATGCATTGTGTAATTAATGAAAGGTTGAGTTGCAAGTTTTGGCAGCTTGACTGCAATGTCGAATCCCTACTTATGTAATATTATAAATGCGAAAGTAACTCTGTCTGTCTGTCTGTCTGTTACGCTTTCCCGCTTAAACCTCCCGACCGATTTTGATGAAATTTGGCATTGGTATACGTTGAACCTCAAGAACGGACATAGGCTACTTTTTGTTAGAGAGTAAGGGGGGAGGGGGGGGGGGTAATGCCACCTTTGAAAGTTTATAGGGGAAAATGTTAGAAAGCTATTAAAATATAGACTACTTACTTCGAATATTAGGGGAGATAGGGGTAAAACCGACCATGAAAGGGTGTAGTCTACGCGAACGAAGTCGCGGGCACAGTTAGTGTTATAATAAGGGGAGCAGACTGGGTCAAAAATATAAGATTATTTTGAGACCGTTGAATAGTAATCCATATTAATATTATAAATGCGAAAGTAACTTTTGTCAGTTTGTATGTTTGTCTGTCTGGCTTTCACGCCTCGATTTTGATGAAATTTGGTATAGGTATACGTTAAACCTCTAGAACGTCCATATTCTACTGTATATATATATATGTTTTGAAAATAAGGGAAGGTGGGGCTAATCCGCCGAGGTAAGAAACTCAGCAGATCAGTTACAGTAGCAGTATCTAACTTATAGCTATGTGTAGAACACTTTGGACCAAGTCATATAGTTTTGTTTAGATGAGTGAATAAAACATTTTGAAAGGTAAGCTGGAGCAGACCAGTCCCCTGGCGCCTGTTCACAAGCATGACGTATGTGCCAGCCATCGCTTCACCTAACCATATTGTAGGGAATGTAACGACCCGCCACATAGCGCTACCACCCCAGTGACATTTTAGTGAGCAATAGCCGTTTGAAGTTTGAAGTTAATTGGGGTTTCATCCTAAAATCCAGTCTGGCCTAGTAAAAGCCGAATCTAGCGAGACCTAGACATCCCATTTCGGGAATTGAACCCGTGTCCCTGAGCTAAATGGGTCGTTATTAGGGACACGAAAAAAAATATCGATACTTTTTTGTATCGAGTACTTTACCTTTCGATACCGATATTTTTATACGACGACCTCCGTAGCCGAGAGGCGAGGGTGCTG
Source organism: Glyphodes pyloalis (assembly GCA_037074685.1). Lineage (NCBI taxonomy): Eukaryota > Metazoa > Arthropoda > Insecta > Lepidoptera > Crambidae > Glyphodes > Glyphodes pyloalis. Next base: position 2,561,327 of record JAYKKO010000034.1, on the reverse strand, counting down.
GACTTTGGCGTCGCGTCTCTGAGATCCCGGGTTCAATCCCCGGTCGGGTCAATATGGGAAACGAACTTTTCTGTATTGTCTCGGCTCTGGGTGTTGTGGTACCGTCGTAGTTTCTGATTTCTGTAACACAAGTGCTTTAGCTACTTACCACAGAATCAGAGCAATGTATGTGATATTTATTTATTTTATACTCGATACTTTATAGTCGATACTGTTACTTAATGAGTACTTTTCAACAGGTATCGAATAAATCTCAGCAGTTACTCATTTAAATCTTGAGACCTTATGCTTGTTCGACAATTTCAAACGCTATAATCTAACACATTTTCAAATTGGGAATTTTACAATTTTAGTTTCTTTTATGGTTCAGTTCTTTCTTATCATTACCATCGGAACTGGTATTCGTCTGATGCCTCCTCTGCCCGTAGATAAATTCGTCTGCAGATGGAATGGCGGACGCGTCCGCCGACGTTTAGAAGGGCTTATAGACTTGATTGGCGATGCCATCTGTAGACGAATCTGCTTACGTGTAGAGGAGGCATGAAAAAGACAGCCCTATAGATAATATCGACAATTGTCGATATAATAAACTTGTCAAAAATAAAAACCAATCGATACTATCGATAGGCTACCGATACTAAAGATATGACTTCAACTGTCAATAGTCGTGATTAATCTCTAAGGGGGCGTCGATAAATTACGTGAGACGTTTAAGAGCGGGAGGGGGTCAAGTCAAATCTCATATAGTCTTACGTTGGAGAGGGGGTCTCGGCAAGTATCACGAATTTTTTTCCAATTGTAATTAAAATGATCATACTATTTTGGTCCATTTCATGATTGTAATCGAACGAAGAAAATTTAAGAAAAAAAAAAATATTTGAAGTTTAATTTTGTTTTTAATTTGCAATACAATCAAACAATCCAATGCGTTTACGTAAAAAACACACATTTTGGAAAATCTCTGGTGAGATTGAGGGATGAGGGAGGGGGTTGAAGAAAATCTCGCGAAATCTCGAAAATCGAAAGAGAGGCAGGGCAAAGCGATTTATCGCTCGAACTGGAGCAGCCCGACTGGTGAAATACCTCCACCTTGCAGAAGACCGCTGCCAAATAACAATCACTCCGGTGTTGTGTTCCTGCGTGTGAGTAAGGTTTCCAGAGCTCTTGGGGGGTGCTACATTAGTAGCATGGGTCAAGCCTTCAATTTAAGGGCGACAAGTCTAGTAACAGTTTTACTATGCTATACTTTTCGCCCTTAATCTAGGAACTCATTACCACTTAACATCAGGTGGGATAAGGTCAATCTTGGAGTGCACTATACAAAAAAAATCTCACCGCAAGGTAATTAATTAACCTCACGTAATTTATTTTATGGACGCCCCCTAATTGATATGTCGATAGTTTGAAGTATCGATACTTTTCTTTCGATACCGTGTCCCTAGTCGTTATGCGTGTCAGCCGTTTTTACGTCCAATCCGAATCTTTTGTTATATGTGACACAGTAAGAGGCTTCCTAAGTTATATCTTCGTACTAGTAAACGCTAGTAAAGTATATTTGGTGATTCTCTCTGAACATGTAGCTTAAGTTCGTGAACAACTCTGTACCTTGTCACATTAAGTCGCTGTCTATCTGACTTGCTTAGTGACGCGAAGATTTGGTAAGACAAGGTACTGAGGTGTATACGAACTAATGATGCTGGCTGTACTCAGCTGTGCCCGCGATTACGTACGCGTACACTATAGGATTTGTTTTTTTTTAATTAAATTATTTTTCGATAATAAAAGTAGCCTAAGTTACTCCTCATTACATCAGCTACTTACCAGTAAAAGTCCCGTCATAATCGGTCGAGCCGTTTCAGAGATTAGCCGGAACAAACAGATTGATAAAAATTGTAAAAAAATATTTTGGTATACCGTAAATATATTCATGTGAACGTAGTAAAAAGCGTTTTTTTTTATTGCACTTAAAGATTGACCTCATCCCACCTGATGTTAAGTGGTAAGTAATGAGGTCCTAGCTTGAGGGCGACAAGTACAGCATAATAAATCTGTTACTGGACTTGTCGCCCCTACCTTCAAGGCTTGACCCCTGCTACTAATGTAGCACCCCCCAGGAGCTCTGGAAACCTTACTCACACGCAGGAACACAACAACACCGGAGTGATTGTTATTTGGCTGCGGTCTTCTGTAAGGTGGAGGTGTTTCACCAGTCGGGCTGCTCCAGTTCAAGCGATAAATTGCTATGCCCTACCTCTCTTAAATTATTGCGGTCATTGTAATGTATATGTAAGTATTACATTTATATGCATAGATTAGCTATTGCCGCGACTTCGTTTGCTTTAATTTTTGACACGTTACGAATCGTAAAATATTGGAACCCGGCGTAAGTCATCAACATTGCCACTACATTCACACCGGACTGACCGCAGCCATATAACCTATATGAAAACTGGCTAAATGTGTGGAGAACAAAATCTTTAAAAAACCCCCGATGACGTAACGATGATTCCGCAATTCACAGTCACACAAGTTTGTACTCTCGTTATATTTTGGTTTATTAGCGAAGAAACAAACAGAAATTAAATATGGCGGCGTCATGTGACGTTTGGAGCCGTTGACATTGCGTGACGCGCTTTTGGAGGAGGGCCAATAAGATTTGTTATTTGGGGCTGGTGATAACAAAAAAAGTTACGTTACAAAATTAAAAAAAATACATATAAGAATGGTTCGCTGGTAGAGAATGCTCCTAGCGCTAAGTCCGCCTTTTTTACTTCCTTTTGTGCTATAAAGTTTTTGAAGAAATAATAAATAAATACATTAGGTGAATGACATTCTGATTTCAGTAGTAGTTTCCAAAAAAAAATGTAATTTGTTGAACAGTTTTTTTGGGGAATCCATAACAGAGGTATGAGCAACCCTGCTTGCTAATAACTTATTAATAGAAAGATAACTTGTTTTTATCATCCGCTATGACTGGCCAAGTGCAAGTCGGACTTACGCCTCGGAAATTCCGTACAAACTTATTTTATGTAAGTATAAGCAATGTTTTCAATTTTGATAGCTACATCTGTGAGGAAAGGGTAAAATTAAAAAAATATACATATTTAAACTAAAAGATGTTACAAATCGAAAATTTTATAGACCCAGTGGAAAATACAAATTATTGTCACTCTCGTAATGGCTTTTGTATATTAACACATTATCTCGGAAAATAACGCGCATTTATTTTCTGATTGGAACAAAAGAAAAAAAAATATTTTGGTCCATCTAGATTGCCTAGGTCTTAAAAAACGAAGTGTGGATGGCGCCTTATAATTGACACTTTATTAGTGTATTCGAAACTTTTTTTTAAGTTTAACTTCATTTTTATTTGTAATACAATAATAACCCAACGCGTTTACCTAAGAAACCTACATTTTTAAATATCTTACATGAGTTTGGGGATGGGGGAGGTTGTTGAATAAAATAAAATAAATTAAGAGAGGTAGGGCATAGCGATTTATCGCTCGAATTGGAGCAGCCCGACTGGTGAAATACCTCCACCTTACAGAAGACCGCAGCCAAATAACAATCACTTCTGTGTTGTTGTGTTCCTGCGTGTGAGTAAGGTTTCCAGAGCTCCTGGGGGTGCTACATTAGTAGCAGGGGTCAAAACTTCAGACCAGTAACAGCTTTATTATGCTGTATGAATAAAAAATATCACCTCACGTAATTTATGGAAGCCTTGTACATTTTAATTCCCTTTGTTTATTAGAATTAGTTCTAGTAATATCTTTCGATTACATTGGCTCAGGAGTTTGTTTTTATCACAGCTCCAAGCGACTGTAGACTGGAGAAGAATTTCAGTTTGGTACATCCACGCGTTCCAGAATAAAAGGTCTCGACAGACAGACGGACAGCAAAATAAACCGATAAGGGTTCCGTTTCTTCCTTTCGAGGTACGGAACCCTAAAAATAAAAAGACACAAGTTAAAACTGAAAATACTCTCATAATTTACAGTTTTGTAACACCGTGTAGGTTATAAACAGAATCTTTTGGCTCGCTTCCAGGGTAATCAAGCAGTAATGTTGCCTAATTTATTAAAAAAGAAACTACTGTTGTATGTAGTTTTACTTTTCTTGGCCTTGAATACTTTGTATAAGATTTTAGTATCTTTTATGCCCGTCCGCAATTCGTACACGTTGGTTTGGGGTAAAAAATATTTAAATATGTTATTCTAACATCTAATCTGAGGGTAGATGACTTTAAATGAATGGACCAAACATACATTGAAAAAAGAAAGAAAAAAATATGAGACGTATTTTTTCTTCAATAATGTTAACATAAATTTACTTATATACTTAAAATTTAGCGTGACGTCAGTTCTGACAGTTTTTTACGAATTAGTGACGTAAACAAACCCCTCACACTGAACTTTAAAGCGCTGTATCAACGTATTTTTTTTATTTATTTGTTAAAGCAAAAGATACGTTTCTTTAAAATCCCAATCTATACTAATATTATAAATTCGAAAGTAACTCTGTCTGTCTGTCTGTTTGGCTGTCCGGCTTTCACGCCTAAGCCCCTGGACATATTTAGATGAAATTTGGTATAGGTAAACGTTGAACCCCTAGAACGGACAAGGCTACTTTTTTTTTAAAACAAGGGGGTTAATACCGCCCTTGAAAATTAGAGATATGCAATTTGGCACAGATATAGCTCGAACCTTGGGTTCCATTATGGGCTATTTTTGTTTCAAAAAGCACGAAACTTGGATTAAAATATGGACTACTTTTCCTTTCGAATATAAGGGGAGATAGGGGTAAAACCGACCTTGAAAATATGTAGTCCACGCAAATGAAATCGCGAGCACAGCTAGTGCCTATTATAATGTTACTTTAGTAGAATGACACCCTCCTTTGCGTCGCGTAGTCGGTTAAGAAACACTAGTGTTTTTTTTTATTTTTTTATATTGCACTCCAAGATTGACCTCATCCCACCTGATGTTAAGTGGTAATGAGTTCCAAGCCCAAGGGCGAAAAGTATAGCATAGTAAAACTGTTACTAGACTTGTCGCCCCTACCTTGAAGGCTTGACCCCTGCTACTAATGTAGCACCCCCCAGGAGCTCTGGAAACCTTACTCACACGCAGGAACACAACAACACCGGAGTGATTGTTATTTGGCTGCGGTCTTCTGCAAGGTGGAGGTATTTCACCAGTCGGGCTGCTCCAGTTCGAGCGATAAATCGCTTTGCCCTGCCTCTCTTAAAATGTATGTGTGTGTATGTATTATCCCTATATCTCAAATAGTATGCAATGGCATGAAAACAAGCAATAATTCTAAATATAGGGCGTCGTACTCTGGCCGTGAAGGCGTAACGTACTGTCGAATTTGTTGGCATAACGGCCAAGAGTAAGGTCTCACTGGCTACGGGACCACTCGTTGAGATTAATGCTCTAATAATAATGGATGTTTAGCACACCGCATTTCAAAGCTCCTGGGGGGTGCTACATTAGTAGCAGGGGCCAAGCCTTCAAGGTAAAGGCGGCGAGTCCGGTAACAGATTCACTATGCTGTACTTGTTGCCGTTAAGCTAGGACCTCATTACCAGGATTGGCCGTCCCCAATCTCCCCCCGAACACCAGGGGGGGAGCAGACGGGGCCGCGTAAGCGGCCATTCCGCCGGCGGTGTTGTGGTGGGTAAGGCTTAGCCGATTTCCCGCGGCACCGCCACTAGGGCGATGGAGGTCCAACCGGGGGGTTTTAGTGGGTAGTCCTGCCCTTTTCAGGGCAGGAAGTCCCACACACGCCGTTATCCTCCCTCGGGTGACGGTACGGTGCATCAACGCATTTCCCCCCGTCAACAAAAAAAAAAAAAAAGGACCTCATTACCACTTAACATCAGGTGGGATGAGGTCAATCTTGAAGAGCAAAATAAAAAAAAAGGTTTGTTTTATATTGCATTTCAAGATTGACCTCATCCCATCTGATGTTAAGCGGTAATGAGGTATAAAGGGCGACAGGAGCAGCATAAAGCTGTTACTGTACTTGTCGCCCTTACCTTGAATTGATGCTACTAATGTAGCACCACCCAGGAGCTCTGTAAACCTTACTCACACGCAGGAACATAACAACACCGAAGTGATTTTTATTTGGCTGCGGTCTTCTGTTCTTTCGTTCTTAATTTCATTTGAATAACTTAAAAAACGGAAAAGTTTCACACTAACTTTAAACCCCCGTTTATCCCCTTAGAGGGTAAATTTACGAAAATCCTTTTTTAGCGCTATAAAAGGAATCCCAGTGCAAAATTTCAAGCTTCTAACCCTTATAGTTAGGCCCTGCGTTGATAAATCAATCAGCTTTCGTTTGAATGGATATACTTTCTCTCCTCTGAAATATTCATTAAACCCCTCCCATTCCGTCCGACATAACATTGTCATGTGGTCATTACAATTTAAATAGCGAAAGTGACCTTGACACCGCGTATGGTGCGTCATTATTGCGTAATAACACTCGTCTAAAATTATCACGGATTATTTGGCGTTCGTAATATCTATTTTACCTGCTTAGCAGTTGTTTAACCGACTTCAAAGAGGAGGGGTTTTTTATTTGTCGACTTTATTTTTAATGCATGTTACCCTATTACACGGGAGATGCTTGAACTGATTTGTATTTTTGTTTGTTTGTTTGTTTAAATGTGTTCTCTTCAGTTTGACTACTGCCCTGTTTCAAAATTATACGATTCGTAATGTGTCATAAATGATCGTATAGTAACGTTAATTCTAATTTCAAATTTACTTTCCAAACCAGCTTTTGAGAGGTAGGGCATAAAGACTTATCGCTCGAACTGGAGCAGCCCGACTGGTGAAACACCTCCACCTTACAGAAGACCGCAGCCAAATAACAATCACTTCTGTGTTGTTGTGTTCCTGCGTGTGAGTAAGGTTTACAGAGCTCCTGGGCGGTGCTACATTAGTAGCAGGGGTCAAGCCTTCAAGGTAAGGGCGACAAGTCCAATAAATTAAAGGACCTCATTATCACTTAACATCAGGTGGGGTGAAGTCAGTCTTGACTTAAAAAACAGCATTTAACAGATTTATTATGATGCACTTGTCACCCTTCACCTAGGACCTCATTACCACTTAACATCAGGTGGGATGAGGTCAATCTTGAAGTGTAATGTAGAAAAAAAAAACTCAGATTAAATTTAGATGAATAAATTGTTACTACATAATGACGACGACCTCGGTGGCGCAGTGGCTAAGGTAGGCGGCCAAAGCGCGAAAGGTCCCGGGTTCGATTCCCGGTCGGGTCAATTTGGAAAACGAACTTTTCTAAATTGACTTGGGTCTGGGTGTGCTGGGATGACGCCCCCAGTTAGTATCAGTCGTCTGGTACTCGTAGTACAAGGGAAAACCTTAGTTTGAGACCAAGTGATTGGTGTGATTGTCTGGCGCATTTATTATTTATTATTATTAATGTTTGGAACGAAATTTCGCTACTAAAACAGTAATCCAATTCTATGACGTATCACTTGGTATGACGAACGAACAGGTGACCTTGACATTAAGAGTGAGGTCGTCAGTCGGTCCGTTGCATAACCCTATGCATAAACTTATTGATAATCATATTGGCGCAAGCTCTTACATACTAATTACTATACTATCAAGCATATAGGAACATCTCTGAACGATTTTTTATTTTTATAACACTTTACGTCGTACAAGCGAACTTTAAATATTAAAAATAGAAATGAGGTCCTAGCTTAAGGGCGACGGGTAAGGTTTCCAGAGCTCCGGGTGGTGCTACTTTGGTAGCAGGGGTCAAGCCTTCATGGTAAGGGCGACAAGTCCAGTAACAGCTTTATTATGCTGTAGGTACTTGTCGCCCGTATGTTAGGACCTCATTACCACTTAACATCAGGTGGGATGAGGTCAATCTTGAAGTGTGATATATATAAAAAACCCTTAGTTGTCACTTACTATTTGACGCTAAATTCCAAAAAAAAACAAGTATGTAATTCTATTAGGAGAAAAAGAGATGTATGTTGATCTATTTCTAAATTCGCATTGCGTGTGTCCGTTCCAAATTTAGAAGGGACGGTCATATTATTATGTGTACTGAATCTTCGTGTCATGGCCACTCTCGCTCATAATGATAACAACATATACCTTTATAGTAGAGACACACTTTGGCTACGCACATGAGGTCTCACCATATTGACGGCCGGGTCAATATGGGAAACGAACCTTTTTGTACTGTCTCGGATCTGCGTGTTGTGGTACCGACGTTGTTTCTGATTTCTGTAACACAAGTGCTTTAGCTTTTTACCACAGAATCAGAGCAATGTATGTGACGCTGTCTTATATTTATTATTTAGTTTTAATTTTGTAGTAAAAAACACCCAGCGCCATCTACCGCGTACCTCAAGAACTAAATAGCGTAAGCTATTATTCCACTTCTTACGTATTTTAAAAAGCACATCGTTACCATTATCTAGCGCCATCTATCGCATACCTCATCTCCAATCCATCCATCAAGCAAACTATATTTTTGTTTTCCCTCGGGAAACTTTACGTCTGCAAAATTTCAAAACAATCGGTTCAGTAGTTACAGCGTGAAAGCGGAACAAACAAACTAACAAACAAACAAACTTTCCGATTTATAATATTAGTAAGGATTCATAGAAGATTTTGCTGCAAGTCTGCAAACGTTCAGTCCAATTGCTTGCGCCGTGTGCGGGAGATAATTTACCGATATCCGCCGCTCGGGCCGGCCCCGACCCTGAATGTCAGGGGTCGTCTCGTCCGACCTTCGAACGGTAACTGGTGCGTTTTTGACGGGACCAAAGGAATTATGTCGATATTTGGTCGCATATTAATGTGGGATTATGAATATTTCTGAACGAGTAACGAGTGAGAGAGAACGAGTGAGATAGATGAAGTATGACAGGGATTTGAATCTGTTAGGAATGGCATTAGTTTAGACGATGTATTGAACGACGACGGTTTACATTTAAAATAATAAACGAGATTATTATTGGGAAACCTGTTTGATTTTCGACCTCGAACTCACAAATTTGGGGGCTCGTCCGGGATCGAGGTGGAGCAATCGTTCAGGTTTTCACACGACGGGGAAATTACGGAGAAAGTGAATTGTGAAAATAAAAAAAGACGATCATGACGAAATGATTTTTTTTCAACGACGATTACGAAGAATACCTAAACTAAGACGACGATGAGGGCCAATAGAAGAGAAGATTACGACGAAGATTACAATTCTGCGTACGCACGAGGAGGAAGTGGTATGCTGCACCTGGAGGAGGAATTGATCCAAAGGTTCAGTGGAGATGGTGCGTACACTGTTACTGAGTGGATACAAGATATTGACGAGACGGGTAATACGTTCCGATGGACACCACTAGAGCGACTACTTGTGGCAAGACGATCGTTAGTCGGAGCTGCTAAATTGTGGCTACGAGTGGAAAGACCGACTCCGAAAACTTGGAGTGAGATGAAAATAGCCATTGCAAAAGAGTTTCCAGACGAATTAGACTCAAAAGCTATTCACGAGCTATTGAGCTCTAGACGGAAAGGGATAAATGAGTCCTGTATAGAGTATATGCACGAGATGAGAGCGCTGGGTAAAAAAGGTCGATTACCAGATTGTGTGACGATCAAGTATATTGTGGAAGGAATTGAGGACGCAGTAGCTAACAAAATCATGCTGTACGGGGTGAAAACGTATTCGGAACTTAAAGAAAAATTAAATGTGTACGAGACGGTTGCTTCTAAAAGGTCACTAGAAAGCAAACAAGCGAAGTGGGTGAGCAACAATCACCAGTTCAGAGCAGCACCTAAACCATCACCAATCAGGTGCAATATTTGTGGTATAAATGATCACGAGTCTTCACAGTGTCCTCACAAAGCCCTTGGAGTGAAGTGTTTTTACTGCAACGATTTTGGGCACGTATCAGCCGAATGTCATACCGAGTTTGCGAATCATAACATTCGTGAAGTTTGTCCCAAGATGGAGTTACGAGAACCAACGAGCAGCAGCGGAAAAGAACGACAGCATCATTCGCACGAACTTCAAGCAAAAAAAGTTTGCTATAATTCATTACGCAGTGGCGCTAGTTTGGTTGATGAATGTCACGAAATTTTACCGACGGTGTCACACGCGATAAACAATGACGTTGACACTGATGTCAATAAAAAAGATGTCATCCGGAATTCAAATAACCAGCGAAACAGAAGTGAAAATGATGAAAAATTGTTTACAAAAATAAAATATGTGGCAGTAGTTAAATCCAAGTTGTATGAAGTTATACAGAGCGCTCAAGAGACAGAAAGTTTACCAATTATTGAGGAAATTAAAAGACGAACAGAAACTTGTGACGACTGTTCGCAACAAGATTTCATATGGCAGAGATATGAACAGAAACGAGTGGTTCCCGGAATGATGAAAATAAATGTGAATACTGCTTTAAGGAGAACAAATGCTAGTCATCACATTAACATGGGAATACTAAAGGCTAATGACGTACGAGTAAATAAATTAAATGGGAAGAGACAAAGTTTTTGGCAAATTAAAGAAGAGCTTAGAAATTTTGAAAAACGCCGAATGTATAAATTCAGGAAGAAAAAATGAGTAATGCAACTGCATATGTATATATTTATTTAGTGTTAGAAGACGGATGAATAAGATTTTATTTTATGTTGTTGTATTAACGGTAAGATGTTTTTTTTGGTTCAGATAGTTATTTTTAAATCAAAGGTGTTATGATTTTTAAGTTTAAGATTTTCAAGATGTGTTCTTTTTTAAAGTTATTGTGTACAGTGTTAGGTTTAATTTAACTTTGTTTTAATTATGATTTATGATGATGTACTTTATGATAAATGACGATAATGGTGGTGATGTATGAAGGTGATGAGTGATGTCTGAGGGCAGACATAGAGCAGGATGGCCGAGTGTGGGATTATGAATATTTCTGAACGAGTAACGAGTGAGAGAGAACGAGTGAGATAGATGAAGTATGACAGGGATTTGAATCTGTTAGGAATGGCATTAGTTTAGACGATGTATTGAACGACGACGGTTTACATTTAAAATAATAAACGAGATTATTATTGGGAAACCTGTTTGATTTTCGACCTCGAACTCACATTAATTTATCTTATTTTAACAAAGGGAAGTGCCTAGCCTTTTTAGCACTGTAATGTTACGTAATAATTGTACGTGAATATGTAATCCGAACTGAATAAGAATACGCAATCGCTAGAATCGGTATATAGGTGAGGTCTGGTCACATGATAATTCCATAAATTGACGATTCTTTTGCCGTATTAGATGAAAAATACCTTAGCGTTCCATTCGTAGCATCGTAGCAGTAGTGCAACATTTTATTTAACTAATTTACTATAGTGTGTGTAAATAGGGGTGTTGGGACACCTGAAACAATTTTAAGGCTAATGAGTTTAAGTCGATAAATAGACAGGGTTAGTTAGTTACGTCATTTCATAGAATGGGATGGAACAAGCGCTGTGATTGGTCCGCGCCTGTGACTCGCGGCGTCCGTGGAAACAGTACCCGGCGCTAGCTTACTTCATTTAGCCACGCCTACCGTGCCTTACTTTTCGTGGTCCCATTTTCAAGCGTTATAAATGCTCCGGTTGTTACATCAGAAACCGCGGTGCTTGTGATAGTAAAGTCTCCTTAGTTGGCATCGGGCCAGTATAGCTTCAGGCTAGGCCGCCGCTGATTGTGTATTTGTATTTACTTCTGTCTGTGTATCAAATTGGCCTGTGTTTGAACGTGGAATTTTATTGACATTCTACAATCTTGACCTTTCTACAAGGGCTTTCGTTTCTTCAAAATGTGTGCTTTGTAATATACTAGCTGTGCCCGCGACTTCGTTCGCGTGGACTACATCCTATCATGGTCGGTTTTACCCCTATCTCCCCTAATATTCGAACAAAAACTAGTCTATTTTATTTATTGTAACAAAGTTTTGAGCTATATTTGTGCCAAATTTCATGTCTCTAACTTAAAAAATAAACATTTTCCTATATAAACTTTCAAATGTGGTACTACCCCCATCCCCCTTCTTATTTTCTAACTAATAGTAGCCTATGTCCGTTCTTGAGGTTCAACGTATACCTATACCAAATTTCATCAAAATTGGTTGAGAGGTTTATGCGAGAGAGCTTTACAGACTGACAGAGTTACTTTCGCATTTATTTTTATGTATTTTTTTTTATATTGCACTTCAAGATTGACCTCATCCCACCTCATGTTAAGTGGTAATGAGGTCCTAGCTTAAGCATATTAAATCTATTACTGGACTTGTCGCCCTTACCTTGAAGGCCTAACCCCTGCTACTAACGTAGCACTCTGGAAACCTTGCTCACACGCAGGAACACAACAACACAGAAGTGATTGTTATTTGGCTGCGGTCTTCTGTAAGGTGGAGGTGTTTCACCAGTCGGGCTGCTCCAGTTCGAGCGATAAATCGCTATGCCCTACCTCTCTTAAATATAATAATATTAGTAGGGATACCAGCGAATCTACTGCGTGCATGCGTACATACTATCCCCGCTTTTTACGACATTCTCCACTGATTCGTCGCTCCTATCGGCCGCAGCGTAATGTAAAATAGCCTATAGTCTTCCTTGATAAACGAACTGACCAATACAAACATTTTTTTTTAATTCGTACCAGTAGTTCTGGAGATAAGCGCGTTCAATCAAACAATAAAAAAACTCTTCAGCTTTATAATATCAATATAGATTGTAGTCCTGTAAGTTTTTTTACTAAAGGCCTCTCCATTTGGTCTATACGGGGCTTCTCGCATCCAGTCCCTGGCAGCCATCTTGCGACTGATGAAATGAAAGTAAAGATTGAAGCTACTACGCTTAAATTGGTTTTGGATAAATTCAACCCATGTGGTTAAAATAAGTGATGATGGAAGGTGTACATGTGTTCGTTTGAACCTATCAGTATGACCAGCCCACTGTCGCTTTTGCTAAGCCGTAAAGAAATAAATAAATAAATATTGGACAACATCACATACATTGCTCTGATTCTGTGTTAAGTGGCTTAAGCACTTGTGTTATTGAAATCAGAAACAACGACGGCACCACGACACCCAGACCCGACACTTATATAGTTAAGTTTGTTTCCCATATTGACCAGACCGGGGATCAAACCCGGTACCTCAGAGGCGATCGCCAAAGTCAGACCCGCTCGCCTCTCGGCTACGGAGTTCGTCCAAAATTTTGGTTCTTTCCCTGATCACCACGTTTCGGGTTCGTATCCGAAGTAAAACCGAGCATTTGAGCCGTTAATTGTACCTATATTGCAAAAATGTATGTCGATTTATATTCAACCGTACGAAGAAGATAAATAATAATTTAAAACGTCGTGTGCTATACAACCTTGGTATATAACGTGCGTTATGTACACATTGCTTCTTATATTTTTCACGATACGGGCTGTGACGTAGTTCCGTGTTTCAGTAGTATTGTTTGAGCAAGTGCTAATTGCGTTGACGAGGTTGTAGCGTTTCGTAGTACGGGAGGCGAAGATGAAATAGAAACGGGTTTTGGATAAGGCGGTTTTTCTACGGTCACATCACCTGTAACGAAGGAGTAAGGCAAAATAAATGTGAGGCTAAGAGAAAAAAATAAACGCCTACGATACGTGAAGGTCGTCGGTTCGAGTCCCACACTGTAAGGGGAAATGTAATTTTTCTGTTTCTTTAAAATATTTATTTCGCTAGTGAGTGCGAAGCAATATAAAAAATGGTTAAAAGGAATCTATGACACACCAGAAGAGAAGAGCTATTTATTATGGCATCGTATCAGGAGATAACTTATAGCTTGCCATAATAAGACCAAGACCATTCTTGCAAGGACAACTAAGAAGATTAGTTAGTTTTAAAGGTATTTCTACTTTTTAATAAGATTAATAACGTGTATTCCGATTGTGCGTTAATTACGGTTCCCTAAGTCCGTTACGAGTTTGATATCGATTTGACGAGAATGGTTTTGACATTGGACCGATCGCCCTCTGACCTCCACAAGCCTTACCAGAGGAACCTAACCTTTCAGGATCAAAATTAAGAGTAACTGCTTTATGTGCGTTCCAAAGCACGGAATTACCAGCACTCTCATCCTTCATCAGGTGATTAAATCATGCAATGCCCTAATCAAGCTCAAAAGATCACAAATTGTTCCTTGCGGGATTTTAACCCACAGACTCCTAGTTTTTGGATATTTAATTTCATATCTCTAAATTAGAAACAAAAAGTAGCCTATGTCCATTTTAGAGGTTCAACGTGTACTTATATCAAATTTCATCAAAATCGTATTTAGTGGTTTAGGCGTGAAAGCTGGATAGACAATGAGACAGCAAGAGTTAATTTCGCATTTATAATATTAGTATGGATAGAAAAGAAATATATGACTGAAAGTTAATTCTGACTCAACAAAATTGGTCGTTACCTCCCGCACTACAACGTATCACATGCAATTGAATATTTTTGATAGTGAAATTGTTTTTCAAATTACGATAAGTTGTGAGGATAATTGATTCATTTGAAACTGCAAATTTGCATGTAATAACTTAAATATTTACCTTCTCAGTATTTGGAAGACTTGTGTGGCCCAAAACATAGAGGCCCCTTGAGACAGGGCAAAGCGATTTATCGCTCGAACTGGAGCAGCCCGACTGGTGAATAACCTACCTGTAAGGTGGAACAGAAGGACCGCAGCCAAATAACAATTACTTCTGTGTTGTTGTGTTCCTGCGTGTGAGTAAGGTTTCCAGAGCTCTTGGGGGATGCTACATTAGTAGCAAGGGTCAAGCCTTCAAGGTAAGGGCGACAAGTCTAGTAACAATTTTACTATGCTATACTTTTCGTCCGTAAGCTAGGAACTCATTACCACTTAATATCAGGTGGGATGAGGTCAATCTTGAAGTGCGTTATAAAAAAAAAGACATTACTATTATTGTGTGGCACTGATCGGATCTTCCTTCTAAATGCATCAATAGGGTGCATTCAGTACTAATGACTGAGAACTTAAGCACTATTAAGTAAAATGGTAATTAAAATCTCGTTTTAAATGATGTTATTGTGCGCTGGATAAATCTGTTTGTATGGGTGGGGTAACGGACGCTTAAAATTTTTAACCGACTTCAAAAAAAAAAGGAGGAGGTGAAGAAAAGATGCCCTTGACTTACCGGCGAAAACGAATGAAAGATTTCGATACTCCAGGCTTGGTTGAGCGTCGGATCTTAATTGTAAGTGCATCAATATGGTGCACTCAGTGGTTATATCGTAATAACCGTAATAAAATAATTAAAACGCGTATCTTCAAAACGCTTAGAAATCTTCATAAACCATTCTTCGTTGACTACCACGGTGGCGCAGTGGTTAAGGTAGGCGGCCAAAGCGCGAGTGGTCCCGGGTTCGATTCCCGGTCGGGTCAATTTGGAAAACGAACTTTTCTAAAATTGACTTGGGTCTGGGTGTGCTGGGATGACGCCCCCAGTTAGTATCCGTCGTCTGGTGCTCATAGTACAAGGGGAAACTTTAGTTTGAGACCGGGTGATTGGTGTGATTGTCTGGCGCATTTATTTATTTATTTATTGACTGTCCACGTGCTGTGTCGATGGTTGGACAGTCAGTACGTCAAGGTAAACGATTGTAGATCTATATTAGATCTTATGCACACGAGATAAAAACGGTGCAAGTACAAAAAAACAGCTAAAAGAAAAATACGTTTATTGTATGGGGGACCCCCCCCCCCCCCCCACACCTTGAATAATTATTTTATTTTTAGTATTTGTTGGTATATAGGCAACAGAAATACATAATTGACGACCTCCGTAGCCGAGAGGCGAGCGTGCTGGACTTTGGCGTCGTGTCATCTCTGAGGTTCCGGGTTCGATCCCCGGTCGGGTCAATATGGGAAACGAACTTTTCTGTATTGTCTCGGGTCTGGGTGTTGTGATACCGTCGTTGTTTCTGATTTCTGTATCACAAGTGCTTTAGCTACTTACCACAGAATCAGAGCAATGTATGTGATGTTGTCCAATATTAATATTTAATATATTTAATATTAATATATTAATATTAATAATCTGTGAAAATTTCAATTCTCTAGCTATCACGGTTCTTGAGATACAGCCTGGTGAGACGGACGGATGAAGTCTTAGTAATAGTGGCCAGTTTTTTACCCTTTAGGTACGGAACCCTAAAACCATTGACTGTCCACGTGCTGTGTACACTGGCCTGTGCAGCTGCAGAATTGCTTGCACAGGTCGGTATCCCAATCGCGTTACAATCAAAATAATACCAGTCCGGCAAGGTGCACTCATTAATTAATTACTGAAGACCGCAACGCAACAACAATTACTTCGGTGTTGTTGTGTTCCTGCGTGTGAGTAAGGTTTACAGAGCTCCTGGGGGGTGCTCCATCAGTAGCAGGGGTCAAGCCTTCAAGGTGAGGGCGACAAGTACAGTAACAGCTATTATTGTGCTGTAGTCGTCGCCCTTAAGCTAGGACCATTGAACATCGGGTGAGATGAGGTCAATCTTAAAGTGAAAAAACAACGTAAAACAATTTTTACTACTTTCATAATCGTCTATTAAATATTTATTACGTAAGAATGTTGTTCCTCGTAATGCGATAGCTACACCAATTGGCTACTTGACAGTTTTTGAAAAAGTATTGTAAAATGTGCGCCCGTTCATTTTATATCCCAAGCAATTCGATTTATCTGGAAAAAATGTAAATAACCAGAGAAAAATAAGATTTTGTGTAACACATTTTCACGCAAACCGCGCCAAAACGCCAAGTCACGTCACTGTTGCAATTATGACGTCAACGTTCTAGACAACGAACCGATACGCATAGGAACGACTTAATTTAGATAAACGGAAAATGTTTCAATAAATTCTTAATACGATTAGAGACCCAAAATTTCAATTTAATCGGTAAAATAATAATTGTTTCGCCACATCAAAATAAATAATTTTCGCCGACAGCTGTCATTTCCGAATTGCAATGGTGGTTTCCGTTTCGGTTCTTTTGTTCCACAGATAAAAAAAGTAAAATTTATTTTGCAAAAAAAAAATACTTAATATGCTTTTAATTAAAAAATAAACAGGTTAAATTATTACTTAACTAATAAGCTAACGTATCTAACACTTTTCATATTTTATTGTTAACACTGTCAAGTAGCCAATTGGGAAACAATACTGGACGTTGAGCTGTACACGCTGTTATCCGGTATGAGTGACCATGCCGACCGAATTGTGTGACGTTTTTACAGGCTTCTCCTTAAATTAGAGCCATTCCGTTTATCCTATTCAAGATAACACACATAGAAAACATATTGTGGTCAATTGGGTTCCACCTCAGCAAATTCTGCTACGGCATTATTTCTAACACCGCAACGGCGCTGGTATTCTGATGGAAACCACCATACTGTTGGGAGTGTGTCTTATTTCGATCTTTATTCTCTACGTCCTGACTGGATTAATTTGGACTGTTAGTTGCGCACGCGCAGGTGTTCAGGGCGCGCCGTGCCTTAAACTAATTGAGTGCTTCTACCGGCCGTTACATGGGTCGACGTCAGAGTTAAAATTTATGAATACGTTTAACCTCTTTTATATTTATGGTATACTAGTGGTACGGTGCGGCTGCGAACGCGAGTATATAATAAAATAGAAAATGTCTTTATTCATGTAAACTTTAACAAAATCATTTATGAATCGTCAGATTACACTATTCCGAACACGGTGGGTGTTCGGAATGTTGATTATATCGAGAAGAACCGGCAAGAAACTCTTTAGTTAATATATTCAAAACTTACAAATATGGTAACATGCAAAAGAAAAATACATTATTATATTTTTGACGACCTCCGTAGCCGAGAGGCGAGCGGGCCGGACTTTGGCCATCCCTGAGGTCGCGAGTTCGATCCCCGGTCGGGTATGGGAAACGAATATTCTGTATTTTTATGGGTCTGGGTGTTGTGGTGATATTGGCTATCGATTGACTATCGATTAACAATTGATAAATCGACTGATCGGTAACATTTTCTGTCCTCATTATTTTATTTTTGCGTAGAAGTTTTAATGCGGTAGCATATTCCTTAATTTCATTCAACCTTATCAACAGATATGCGACTGTTCTTATTTACAGGTATACGTGTAGGTACATATAGAGTGAAGTGCAACGTCCTTATGACGTCATACAATGGGCATTATTAATTGGAAGAGGCTTATAAATGTTGTCTTAAGCGGCCTTTACATAGTACGATAGTGAATAGGACTAAAATTAGTTTTCAGTACATCTTTTAGATTATCTAAAAATGTGGCACACGTTTTTTTTTATATTTCACTTCAAAATAGACCACATCCCACCTGATGTTAAGTGGGAATGAGGTCCTAGCTTAAGGGCGACAAGTACAACATAATAAACCAATTAACATTAGGTGGGATGAGGTCAATCTTGAAGTGCAATATAAAAAAAAAACAACTCCAGTATCATAAACAGTATGACGACCTCCGTAGCCGAGAGGCGAGCGGGCCTGGCTTTGGCGAGCGCCATCTCTGAGGTTCCGGGTTCGGTCCCCGGTCGGGTCAATATGGGAAACGAACTTTTCCATATTGTCTCGGGTCTGGGTGTTGTAGTACCGTCGTTGTTTCTGATTTCTGTAACACAAGTGCCTAAGCTACTTACCACTGAATCAGAGCAATGTATGTGATGTTGTCCAATATTTATTTATTTATAAACATTCAGATCCAAGGAAATATAGTTATAATTTGTTTTTCATATTGTCCCGGAACACGGGACCTCAGAGAATATTCGAAACAAAATGTAGTCTATATTTTAATAGAGCTATATTTGTGCCTACTTTCATATCTCTAACTTAAAAAATAAACATTTTCCCATATAAACTTTCAAAGGTGGCAATACACCTTAATTTCTAACAAAAAGTAGCCTATGTCCGTTCTTGAGGTTCAACGTATACCTATGCCAAATTTCATCAAAATCGGTTGAGAGGTTTAAGCGGGAAAGCGTAACAGACAGAGTTACTTTCGCATTCATACTATTAGTAGGTATAATATTTTACGGTTCGTAATGTGTTAAAAAAGTCTATCCGTTTTACAACGAGTCGTAAATTCTAATTTCAATTTTACTTTCCATATCAGCTGTCATCAGTCGTCTGTCGGTCGTTTTTAGCTTACGCCTCGTATAATTGATTACTATCCGTAACTAGATAGAAAGGATAGTTTTTCAAATATTGGAACCGAACATTAATATGCCGTAACGTACCGTGTAACGGCCGGACTGATTAGAGTAGCCTCGAGCGTTATCAGTGATAAGACAATATCGATTACGTGTTTACGAATAATATTTGCTCGACTTCTTGAGTAAGACATTCCTCAGGGCAGCAAACGAATAAGTGTTACCGGGGCCTTATACTCTTGCAGGTCTAGATTTAAGTCTGTTGGTAATATAAGTTTTAAGACTTTCGCGTTCCATTTTAAACATTTAAAATAATTTAACAGAGCTGAGTCAGCTCGTGAGCACGGTTGGTGCAACCTAACCGAAACTTCGGGCAGTAAGTAGTTCGTATTAACTACTAAATAAAAATGGTGTCGCGTTTTGACCCGTTAAATTATTTTAAATGTTTAAGTCTGTTGGCTTCGATGAAAGATTTTGTAGATAAACAGTTGCGACTTGGAATCCCTACATAGTATAAAACAAAGTCGCTTTTTCTGTCCCTATATCCCTATGTACGCTTAAATCTTTATAAATAAATAAATATTGGACAACATCACATACATCTCTGATTCTGTGGTAAGTAGCTAAAGCACTTGTGTTACAGAAATCAGAAACAACGACGGTACCACAACACCCAGACCCGAGACAATACAGAAAAGTTCGTTTCCCATATTGACCCGACCGGGGATCGAACCCAGAACCTCTGATATGGCGTGACGCCAAAGTCCGGCATGCTCGCCTCTTGGCCACGGAGGTCGTCAAACTACTTACTTTAAAACTACGCAACTGATTTTGATGCGGTTTTTTTTAATAGATAGAGAAAATAGAGAAAAATAATAACATCCATAAAATAGTGGAGAAATAATGTTATTTTTGACGTTTCTAATGAAATCAAAAGTAGGTATGGAATCGATTTTTGTATATTTTTTTAGTACCCGTACGAAGCCGGGGCGGGTCGTAGTAAATCATAAAACAGTATTAAGTCGTCTTTAAATCTCAAATATTGACTGGTCTGCTCCAGCTTTAAAATAATACTTAATGCTTTTTGTAACTCATCAAAATAAAACTATATGACTTGGTCCAAAGTGTACACATAGCTATAAGTTAGATACTGCCACTGCACTGTAACTAATCTGCTGAGTTTCTTACCGGTGTCTTCTCGGTAGATATAGGTTCCGAACCGGTAGTAGAATCACTTTGCATTATATACAATGTCGATTCGAAAGTGTCACTATATGTACCTAACCTACTTGAATAAACAAACATTAAATTTGAATGCCATGGCGAACCAAAAAGGTTGGTAACTTATATCTTTGCCGCACCATTAAGAAGTGGATCTCTTTGCAGGCTCATGTGTTTCCTCCTTTTGACATGGATTCCTTCAAAAGGAGTCTGAAGAAACATCTTGTGGGCCAGTATCCATCGCTTCACTGAATTCCATATTGAGGGGAATGTAACGACCCGTAACATAGCGCCATCGCCACTGACGTTTCAATAAAAATTGGTTGCGAAAATACTTGTATTAGATATTAATCTTTGCGATGTCGAATTGTGTAAATGCAGCCTATTAAAGCCACGGCCTTGGACGATATCGGTAGCTGATAACAGCGGCTCTGGGCCATCGATCACTGCTTGCCTTCCTTGTGCCTAGATAACGCTGAGTTTGCCAGTTATTCGTGTTTTTATTGGATGTGGTAATAGCAAAAGTGTTGCCAGAAATCAACTGCACCGCGTGGGCTTTCGACCCCTCCCCCTATAATTTACTTCTCTCATTCAATAGATCCTAATCCTAATGAAAGTCACCAAATACCACTGCTTTGACTTCAACTTACGTATATATCAATACTAGCTTGGGCATAGCGATTAATCGCTCGAACTGGAGCAACCTGGCTGGAATACCTCCACCTTACAAAAGACCGCAGCCAAATAACAATCACTTCGGTGTTGTTGTGTTCCTGCGTGTGAGTAAGGTTTACAGAGCTCCTGGGTGGTGCTACATTAGAAGCAGGGGTCAAGCCTTCAAGGTAAGGGTGACAAGTCCAGTAACAGCTTTATTATGCTGTACTTGTCTCCCTTAAATTAGGACCTCATTACCACTTAACATCAGGTGGGATGAGGTCAATCATGAAGTGCAATGTAAAAAACACTCCTGTTGTTCGCGATTTCGCCAGCGTCCTTACAGTATACAATGTATCTTGTATGCTAATTCAGTATGTCGTCTCTATTTCTGCCAAATTTCATCCGAATTCGTTTTGTAGCTTTTGAAAGAAAGAAGAAAGAAAGAGAAGTTTATTTAGTGACATGAAACAATATATAAATAACAACAAATTAAAATAAAATGATGTCACTAAAAAGGAAAATACTCAGCATTTGTTGCGTGAAAGAGTTACATCTACTACTTCTGATCTCGGGCCCCAGCCGTGCGTGAGGGGTAAGCGGGAGGCGCAGAGAGTTCTTGCCAAATCTCAGTTACCCCGTGACGTATGCACTCACTATTTAATAGGTGACTTATTGGATGAGCAAGGCGCTTCTTGTGGATTGAACCATTTTCTTTTATTTTGAATATAGATGATGGCTGCAGATGACCTTTTTATCTTCACTGGGCTTGCGGGGGAGCGGAGGGCTCACATCCCTAAAAATTTAAATAACTGTCGGAGGGCGCCTCATAGCGGGGCTCGGACCTCGGCTAGTGCTGTTGTTGGGGGAGAGTAAAGACGTATGTTTCAGGAGAAAGTCACCCCCAATGGTAAGCTCCTTTTTAAGATACCGTAAAAAGGAGCTTACCAATGGGGATCGTTGCGCTTGGTTTGATTGGTCGTTGTCGCAAGCTGTTTAGCTTCAGCCTTCGCAATCGTTATGGCGTCTTCGATATCTAAGAGGGATTGTACCATCAATAAGACCTCACCCCTTTTAAGGTTGCTACCAACAACCGGCACCAGTGGCGTTCGTCTGCGATGACCTAACCACTGCACCCTTCGGGCCTCTTCCACCAGTCTTTATTAATCGACGCTCTAGTTGGCGCGTGTTTATTTATCAAAGCACAGTCTAATCCAGTGTCAACGACCACTCGCGCAATATTCGGCTGCAAAAACGCGTCGGCCATTTTGAATTTTTATCGATAGACTCAAAAGTCTGATGGCGGTGCTCGTCGTTTGGCTACGAGATTCGCGAAGTTGGTTTCCTAGCGGTTCTTCGTCACGTGGTTTTCTGATAAGCAAGTGCATAATGTGCTTTTTTTAGGGTTCCGTAGCTAAATGGCGAAAAACCGCAATTCGTCCTGTCTGCCCGTCTGTCCGTCCGTTTTTCACAGCAACTTTTTTCCGAAACTATTTAAGACCTACGCTGTGGAAACTTGGTATGTTTTCTGTGCACCACATTAAGATTTTTCACAAAAATAGAATAATAATAATAATACATTTTAGAGGTAGCCATACTTAAAATTGAAACTCAATTTCGTTTTTCTTCAAACCAATATTTTTTTTCTAAATTGTATTTTAAATAATAAAAATAAATAAATGCGCCAGACAACCACACCAATCACCTGGTCTCAAACTAAGGTTTTCCCTTGTACTATGAGTATCAGACGACGGATACTAACTGGGGGCGTCATCCCAGTAATTGTTTTTCTGTAAGGTGGAGGTATTTCACCAGTCGGGCTGCTCCAGTACGAGCGATAAATCTTTATGCTCTACCTCTCTTAAATTCAGAAAAGCTTAGTGAAAACGTATTCCGTTTCCGCTGTTTTAATGGCCACAATCAGTGGGCAAAAACTGAACGCTCATCGCGTTTTTGTGAAACTCCGTTTTGGTGTGCCGTGAAAAAAATAGTTGTTCTTTATTCAGACTGGTGTCGTCTCGCTCGCACTCTGGCTCACGTCGTTCGGTTGTAGAGTGCAGTTGAAATGTAGGTACGGGGAAGATGTTTTCGGCGACTGGGACCACTCATAAATGATATCTGAAATTAGATAAATTTACTAGTAACGTCAACCCCCTTCTACCCCTTTAGGGGATTAGGATGTTTTATTGAAACTGTACTAATAAAGATATATTGAAATGCACTTAAAAGGAATAGCGCTTAAACTTTTGAAAACTAACACTTGGGACATCTTATCTTGTTCAGATATTATTGGTTAGTTGTGAGTATAGAAATTATTGACTAGCATCTGCTCAGATATTATTGAAGTAATGAATGTCCAGATATTAATGGTAACTTGTGGTGTATGGAACTTTTTGACATTTTAACTGTTCAGAAGTATTTGGTCACTTTGTCTGCTCAGATATATCCGACGGCTACTGTACATACATGAATGCAAATAAATAAATAAATAAATGAAATATGTTCACATACATTTTTCATGTTACCTTTATCGGTTCAGTCCGCCCACCCATCCAAAATGACTGGGTATTTATAAATAAATATAAATATTACATCACAAGCATTGCTCTGGTTCTGAGGTAAGAAACTTATGCACTTGTGTTACAGAAATCAGAAACAACGACGGTACCACAACACCCAGACCCGAGACAAAATAGAAAAGTTCGATTCCCATATTAACCCGACCGGTTATCGAACCCTGGACTTCAGCGACGCCAAAGTCCGGCCCGCCTCTCTGTACGGAGGTCGTCAAAATATACAGCGTTAGAAATGAATGTAAACCTACTGGGAACTATTTGAGGACACCTCCACAAAATGACATCACCGAGTCATTAAACGTAATGTAGCAAAAAAAATATAGAAGTCATGTTACGATGTGGAAATTTTAATTAAGCGAGAACTTATCATTGGTACATTACTACAGGTAGCATAAGATAGGTATATTTGATAACACATCGCGGGGCGCGAATCGCGTCGCGGTGGGGCCGCAGAGGAAGAGGAGGATGCGGTATTGAGTTTGCCGTCCTCCCTATCCTCCGCGGCCGGTGGGTCTCGGGACTCCATATAATAATAATAATAAATAATAATAATAAAATATTTTATTTTTCTCCAAAAATCTTACATACTAACAATTACACTGTACAGAATACACCAATGGAATTAAATATAAGATAGTGAGAGACTGGTGCCTGAGCTAAGCAAAGATTGCTTGTATTTCAGTGCGCCAGCACTCTCCCCTCACGATGCGTGCAGGTTGTGCATATATTTATAAATCAAATTTAGGTAAAACAAAAATTTAAACAAAAGTAATATCTAAGCACGTGCGTGCGTGCGTGCGTGTGTGTGTGTGTGTGTGTGTGTGTGTGTGTGTGTGTGTGTGCGTGTTAAACACTCGCACTCACACGTATGGCTCTCGGAGGGAAAGCTGGAGTGATCAGATCCGCTGCTGGGACCGGTGACGCCATCGTGGGGTCAGCTTGGCGTCCGTTACCTCGGTCCCGAGGGGGTGGGGCGTGTCAGGTGACCTGACATGCTCCAGCTGCGCTTTGGACGGTGTGGTGGGCCGCTTGGCGGTAGGCGCTGTGG
The DNA here is from genome assembly GCA_037074685.1 of Glyphodes pyloalis. Classification (NCBI taxonomy): domain Eukaryota; kingdom Metazoa; phylum Arthropoda; class Insecta; order Lepidoptera; family Crambidae; genus Glyphodes; species Glyphodes pyloalis. The sequence continues at coordinate 2,536,581 of JAYKKO010000034.1, read as the reverse complement.
GGGAGCCTGTGTAGAATCCGCAAGGAATCCCGACTCCCCCACAACTGTGCAGCGTTGGCCACCGAGCTGGTTTTAGTTGGTGCGACCACGATACACCACTGAAGAAAGATGACATACTAAATTAACATATATAATACTTTTTATCTCGAAATAACGCGGGCTAAGTTGCCCACGTTTCTACCAAGTTTTATCGATATCCGTTCAGTAGTTTTTGCGTGAAAGTGCAAAGAACATACTAACATCTATACTCACTTATCCATACCAAATTTTATTATATTTGTAGGATTTGTACATTATACCTCCGTCCTCTTTCATCTTCATGAGTCCTCTAAAATGCCTCTCACGTAAATAACTTAACTTTGACGTCACATTTCTGTCAATCATGTTGTCAAGACAAATTTAGGTAAATAAAATAAAGCCATCTTTATTGAATATTTATGAGGGGTAAATGTTTATATTATATATTAAACAGTAACAGTGAATGACGTTCAAATATGGCTGTGGATTTTTTTTTTATATTGCACTTCAAGATTGACCTCATCCCACCTGATGTTAAGTGGTAATGAGGTCCTAGCTTAAGGGTGACAAGTACAGCATAATAAATCTGTTACTAGACTTGTCGCCCTTACCTTGAAGGCTTTACCCCTGCTACTAATGTAGCACCCCCCAGGAGCTCTGTAAACCTAACTCGCACGCAGGAACACAACAACACAGAAGTGATTGTTATTTGGCTGCGGTCTTCTTATTAATTATTTTAAATACTAACCCCAGGTCGCGATAGTGAGATAAAAAACGAATTTTGTGTTTGAAAATCATAATGTATAGTTATTCAAGCACTTTTGTTTGATACTAAAAAAAAATTTTCTGCCCGGATTTTCTCGTCTAAACCACTTAACCGATTTTGATGAGTAACTTATAACTTGGTATACGTTGAACGTCTAGAACGGATGTAGGCTACTGTTTGATTAGAGAGTAAGGGGGGAAGGGGGCAATACTGCCCTTGAAAGTTTATATGGGATTTTTTTTAAGTTAAAGATATGAAATTTGGCACAATTGTAGCTCGAAACTTGGATTAAGATATGGACTACTTTTTTAAATAATAATATTGGACAACATCACATACATTGCTTTGATTCTGTGGTAAGTAGCTAAAGCACTTGGGTTACACAAATCAGAAACGGCCACGACATCACAACACCCAGACCCGAGACAATACAGTAAAGTTCGTTTCCCATATTGACCCGACCGGGGATCGAACCCGGGACCTAAGAAATGGCGCGACGCCAAAGTCCAGCACGCTCGCCTAGCGGCTACGGAGATTTTTGTTTCGAATATTAGGTGAAATAGGGGTAAAACCGACCTTGAAAGTATGTTGTCCACGCGAACGAAGTCGCCGGCACAGCTATAATCCTTATAATTAAGAGAGGCAGGGCAAAGCGATTTATCGCTCGAACTGGAGCAGCCCGACTGGTGAAATACCTCCACCTTACAGAAGACCGCAGCCAAGTAACAATCACTCTGGTGTTGTTGTGTTCCTGCGTGTGAGTAAGGTTTCCAGGGTGCTACATTAGTAGCAGGGGTCAAGCCTTCAAGGTAAGGGCGACAAGTCTAGTAACAGTTTTACTATGCTATACTTGTCGCCCTTAAGCTAGGAACTCATTACCACTTAACATCAGGTGGGATGAGGTCAATCTTGGAGTGCATTATAAAAAAAAAAAACTTTTGTTTTTATGTATGGAATGGTTATACCCACAACGTTTATGAAGAAAGTCTCCCTGTTACCATTCAAATTGACAGATAGCCGTTTTGAAATGCAGTATGACATTTTGCCGAAGGCGAATGCATAAAACCTGTTCTAGTTTACAAAAGTTACAGTTTATATCATCGTAATGTGGACTTTACAGTGTTTTAAATAAGGTATACATTATGATGTGGTCTTGCACTATGTACGTAATAACGCGCAAATTGATACATCGCTTGCAATTGGTGTGTGGTACAAGTTATGGGTGTGTGCGGTTTTATTTGTTGAAGTTGATACAAAAGTTATACAGCTACAATAAACTTTATACTACACATTTTATTGTTTTTATAGTACTAAACGCCGATACGTGAAGGTCGTGGGTTCGATTCCCGCATCGCAAGGGGAGATAAATTTTTCTGTTTCTAATATTTATACTACACATAAATAAATTAATTTTAGACAACATCACATACCTATATAGATATCTGTTTATGTAGTAAGTAGCTTTGCACATGTTTTATATCAGGATCAACGACGATGATATCGAACATGAGAAAATATAGAAGTTCGTTCTATTTGCCGGATCGGGAATCGAACCCGGGACCTCAGAGATGCTGCAACATCAAAGTCTGGTATAATACCTACAAAACCAATAAATCGGATGGATTATTTTCAGTATCCTCCATGCAACCGTGTAATAAAGTTTCAGGTGGTTCTGTTTAATCGAGCTTTCACAAAATACTTACCAAAGGTAACCTACAATATATCGCGTTCTTAATTCATTTCAATACAATAAAATTAAGCGCATTATCTGCTGATTGGCTGTAAATGAAAGTGCGGTGTGCTAACATTTAATAAGGTCCCACCAGAATACCAGCGCTGCTGCCGCATTGATTCCATTGTCGCAGCAGCTCATGCTGAGCCTGGGACCTTATTGGCTGCACTGACCCTGTTCAATGTTTCTCATGTGTTTGTAATTGTGCTTTAATGTGTGTGCCAATAAATGTTTTTCTTTCTTTTCTTTTTAATCAACACTGTTTAAACTTTTGTCGTCTCATGCGAGAAATTTGACATACTGCGCATTATTCTAGTAGGATATAATAAGGAGACGGTGGTGTTGTGGTTGGTAAGGTTGGCCCGATTTCCTATAACTAACACACACACACACACACACACACACACACACACACACACACACACACACACACACACACACACACAATCGGAGTGTTTTTTTCTTCCGCCTCGACCAATCCGGGGGGAAGAGACGTTGGCTATTCCTCCGGTGGTGCTGTGGTGGTTATGGCTTAACCGAGTTTCCTATAGCATCACCTTAATGGCGATGAGGTCCCATTGGGGGGTTTTTTTTTGTAGTCCTGGCCTTAAAAGGGCAGGGAGTCCCACACACACCGTCACATCGCTCGGGTGACAGTACTGTGTGTCAAAGCATATCCCCCCGTCACCAAAAAAGGGTATATTGAAGAAATTAAATGGTCTCTTATGACTTGACCCGTTGCCCAATTTTTTGATACATCAAACTGGTTTTGCTACCAAACTTGACGCGTCTGAGAATTCGAAATGTAATTGTTCATACTCGATCGAGTTTTCTTTCCGTTCCTGTAATGGTAAGCCAGGTCTGAGTCACGTTTCACGTGGTTAAAGTTCGTTTTAAGGCACAATTAGTGTTAGCTTTTACCAAGGAGTCCTTTATCTACATTAATATTATAAAGAGTACATACAGATTTGTATATTTGTAATTAATAAACTCAAAAACTACTTGGCGATTTGGTATTATTTTGTAATTTTTAATTAAATATTAAATAAATACCTAAATATTGGACAACATCACATACATTGGTCTGATTCTGTGGTAAGTAGCTTAAGCGCTTGTGTTACAGAAATCAGAAACAACGACGGTACCACAACACCCAAACCCGAGACAATACATATAGAAAAGTTAAGTCTCATATTGACCTCTGGGACCTCAGAAATGGCGTGACGCTTAAGTTCAGCCAGCTCGCCTCTAGGCCACGGAGGTCATCAATTATACATTATCTTTTTTCGTTAAATGAACAAATAATAAGTAAGAATCGATAATAACACCGAGATAATTCATTAACATCGTACGGAATTACCCGATCGTAGTTAGTACAAAATCAGTTGGGTTTGTTTCCTCAAAGCATTTTCCTGATAAGTTACGATAGATAGAAGTTAGGTAAATTACCCTATTAATCTACTATTTAAAAATAAGTAGGGTTTTCCTTTCTGACGCTATAACTCCAGAACGCACGAACCTATTTCCCCAGGTTTGCATTCGATGGAAAGGTCTCGGGCTCCGTGAGGTTTATAGCAAAGAAAATTCAGGAAAATTTCAACAGAAAAGCGGGAAAATCCTATAAGGCGAAACGAAGTTCGCCGGGACCACTAGTATTATATGTTATTTTGTTGGCCGATGTGACTCATCGTTTCAGGACAGATAGATGAGGACTCCTATATATTAATAAATATATATCTGTATTTCACTAGAGAGGTAGGGCATAGCGATTTATCGCTCAAACTGGAGTAGCCCGACTGGTGAAATACCTCCACCTTACAAAAGTCCGCAGCCAATTACTACGGTGTTGTTGTGTTCCTGCGTGAAAGTAAGGTTTACAGAGGTTCTGGGGTGGTGCTACATTAATTAGTAGCAAGATTGACCTCATCCCACCTGATGTTAAGTGGTAATGTGGTCTTAGCTTAAAGGGGACAAGTACAACACAACAAAGCTGTTACTGGTCTTGTCGCTCTTACCTTGAAGGCTTGACCCCTGCTACTGATGAATGCCTTTTGTACCTTTTGATTCGTTCAATAAAGTTTTAAATAAATTAACAAGCTTTTGTCGTTTGTCACCAGGTCCGAGGTGGGAGCACTGGCGTTCCGCCCCCGGCGGCTCCGGCGCTAGAAGAGAAGCGGTCACCACTCCAGCCGCAGCAGCAGGGCAGGGCGCAGCCCCCGCCCATATCAGGTACGTGATGTATCAGCTGATTGGTGTCCTACTGCAGGGCAATGACCTCTGTAGTGATGACTATCGCACAAACCACACAAAGCAACGTTTCTCTGACTCACCACTACACCCGGTAAAGAGCGCAAGCGCACGTCCGATCGTCACCGCGTCTAGTACCAGACTGGCGAATACTGCCGATCGAAGCGCCCCCTCTACCGGATGGACATGAGAAAAGAGGCGGCTGATCTCTCGCTTTAATACATTATGGCTAGCTGTGTTGAATGACATATGGCGCCGAATACAAACCGTCGGTTTTTTATAGAGCCGCATTCAATCCGGCTAATGCTTGAACCGCCGCATTTTAAAACGGTCCAGTTTTAGATAACAGCTAGCCGTAATGTAATACGGCGGATTATACAATCCGACTGCGACATATATATATATGTCTATTGTATAAATACAAACACTACAACCTCTGTTGTTGAAATCAGGTCATCGTTACTATGATGAGTGTGCCGACCTACGACATTACCTACAGTCGACACAGATACAGCGTCAGCAGAATAAACAACGCTCCATACGTAATGCACGATTAGCCGATTAATACATCGATCCTACATCGCTTGGTCAAGAGTTATCGCCGCCATTAACTATACATACAACAAACCAAGATTGGTAGTTGGATCTTGGTCCCCGAGCAGATAATACCTAGCTCGGCAGAAGTACTTCCACTTTCAGTTAAAGAACTTCCACTTTTTTTTTCGAGGGGGAAACGCCTACCGCATCGTCACTCTGTGCGGGGAATAGAGAGTGGTGTGTCGGGCACGATTAACCAATCAATACATCGATCCTGCATCGCGATATCAGAGTTATCGTCGCCACTAACTATATATACAACAAACCAAGATTGGTAGTTGGACCTTGGTCCCCGAGCAGACAACACCTAGCTCGGCGGAAGTACTTTTTTTAAGAGAGGTAGGGCATAGCGATTTATCGCTCGAACTGGAGCAGCCCGACTAATGAAATACCTCCAACTTACAGAAGACCGCAGCCAAATAACAATCACTTCGGTGTTGTTGTGTTTCTGCGTGTGAGTTAGGTTTCCAGAGCTCCTGGGGGGTGCTACATTAGTAGCAGGGGTCAAGCCTTCAAGGTAAGGGCGACAAGTCCAGTAACAGATTTATTATGCTGTACTTGTCACCCTTAAGCTAGGACCTTATTACCACTTAACATCAGGTGGGATGAGGTCAATCTTGAAGTGTAATATAAAAAAAAAAACTTCCACTTTTTTTTCGAGGAGGCTTACCGCACCGTCACTCTCTGCAGGGAACAGAGAGTGGTGTGTCGGGCTCGCACTTACTGAAACTTTTGCATTTAAACTCAAACTCAAATATTTCTTTATTCAAGTAGGTTACATATAACACTTTTGAATCGTCATTGAATACAATGCAAAGTGATTCTACTTCCGGTTCGGAACCTATATCTACCGAGAAGACACCGGTAAGAAACTCAGCAGATCATTTACAGTATCAGTATCTAACTTATTGCTATGTGTAGCTCACTTTGGACCAAGTCATATAGTTTTGGTTTTGATGAGTGATGAAACAAATAAGTACTCAAGTAAGTTTTTACTTTCGAGAGGTAAGCTGGAGCAGACCAGTCCCCAAAGGTGGCACCTGTTCACAAGCATGACGTATGTGCCAGCCATCGCTTCACTCAACCATATTGAAGGGAATGTAACGACGAATTCAATGCATCCATCCTCAGATATAGATATAAAAGCATGATTCTGGTTTTGATATTCGTATTTTTGTCTTCAGAACCCGTGCCTCCTCCACCAGCGCCGAAACCGACTGTCGTGAAGGCGAAAGCACCCAAAGTCAACCAGAAGGTAAGATTGTATGCTAGAGTTCATACCGGCACGGTACACTATACCGCACGGTAACAGTAGGGCTGGAGCACGGCCTCGCCTTGTATTTAGGCTACGGCTAGCCGTCAGGGCGCTAGTTACTATTGTTGCCGGATAATCGATTGTGTCCACTTCAAATAATCTAAAATTCGATTGGACTATCGATACTATCGATATTATCGATTAGATCGACAGTATTGTCTATTCTAAATAATTGGCTACTTGACAGTGTTAACAATAAAATATGAAAAGTGTTAGATATGTTAGCTTATTAGTAAAGTAATAATTTTACATTTTTATTTTTTAATTAAAAGCATAGTTAGTATTTTATTTTTGCAAAATAAATTTTACTTTTTTTATCTGTGGAACAAAAGAACCGAAACGGAAACCACCATTGCAATTCGGAAATGACAGCTGTCGGCGAAAATAATTTATTTGAATGTGGCGAAACAATGTTGATTTTACCGATTAAATTGAATTATTGTGTCTTTAATCGTATTAAGAATTTATTGAAACATTTTCCGTTTATCTAAATTAAGTCGTTCCTATGCGTATCGGTTCGTTGTCTAGGACGTTGACGTCATTATTGCAACAGTGACGTGACTTGGCGTTTTCGCGCGCTTTTTAAATGTGTTACACAAAATCTTATTTTCTCTGGTTATTTACATTTTTTCCAGATAAATCGAAGTGCTTGGGATATAAAATGAACGGGCGCACATTTTACAATACTTTTTCAAAAACTGTCAAGTAGCCAATTATAATCTTCCAGACAACCTTAAGGTAGAGGAAATAGTAGATGGCGAGTAATGGGTACGTACGACCGTGCAACATAAATTACTCGGTAAGAAAAACACTGACTCGATGTATTCCGTCAACTGATGTTGATACAGCGCATCAAAGTTAAGTGGAGGGGTGTGTTTACGTCACTATATCTTAAAAACTGTGCGAAGTAGTGACATCTAAATTTTATCGCTCTTGGTAATATTTTGTTTACCCAGTTTCAAAGGTCTTAAAAGCCTGTATGTATAGGCCTCGTGTACATAACTTTATCTGTGCATTATAATCATTTTATAGTTAAGTGGTAATCTGAATTCCGTTATGTAAACTATGTTATGTGTTAATAAGATAATGTGTTATCTAAGCTTTGATTTATTACCCCTTGTAGTATACTAGGGTCGAGTACTTGTGTAACAAAATGTATGTACACTCATATCCATCCCTACTAATATTATAAATGCGAAAGTAACTCTGTCTGTCTGTCTGTCTGTCTGTCTGTCTGTCTGTGTGTCTGTTACGCTTTCCTGCTTAAACCTCTCAACCGATTTTGATGAAATTTGGCATAGGTATACGTTGAATCTCAAAAACGGACATAGGCTACTTTTTATTAGAAAATAAGGGGGGAGGGGGGTAATACCACCTTTGGAAGTTTATATGGAAAAATGTTTATTTTTGAAGTTAGAGATATGAAATTTGGCACAAATATAGCTCGAAACATGGATTAAAATATAGACTACTTTTTGTTTCGAATATTAGGGAAGAAAAGGGTAAAACCGACCATGAAGGGATGTAGTCCACGCGAACGAAGTCGCGGGCACAGCTAGTACATTATAAATTCGAAAGTAACTCTGTCTGTCTGTTACGCTTTCCCGCTTAAACCTCTCGACCGATTTTAATGAAATTTGGTATAGGTATACGTTGAACCTCTAGAAGACATATGCTACTTTTTGTTTTGAAAACATGCAGTCCACGCGAACGAAGTAGCGGGCACAGCTAGTATATTTCTAAATGGAATTGTGTGATTTTGAATAAGATTTTTTTTTGTTAAATAACGAGGGTTGCCGTTGTACAATTGGACGTGTCCAACGTAGTCATGTACAGTCGCGAAAAATAAAATTAGTGACCGATCGAAACATGTTATTCTCGAAACTTAACCTTTAATTTAAAAAAAAGTCCTTAAAAAGTCAAAAAATGTTAGTAAGCCCGTTTTTTTCTAAAATTAATATCTCGCCGACGTAATTACAGGCTTCTACTTTCAAAGATTTATGACAATGAAATTTCAGCACATTTACATAGGTTCTGTTTGAAAATTTAACTACCCTATAAATAAAGTGAAAAAAAAAATACATTATTTGTAACTTTCGGCGCGGCCGGTTGGTTCAGCCGTTTTTGGCCGAAACCGAAACTCGAGCCGAAACTTGATTTTTTGGCCGAAACTGGCCGAAACCGAAATTTCGGTTGGACACTTAATAAAATGTTACCGCTTCAGCTATTATGGTATTGCATCCCAAGATGAAAACTCCAGGTACACAAAACGTATGCACTTCCGAGTTAGTCTCGATTTCTAATTCTTCATTCGAATACCTTCAGAATTATAGTGACCTAAAGCAAAAAAACTAAATTTTAGGGTAACAGCCAGGAAATGTCACAACATTTTGTACAAAATTGATGTTACCTAGAAATTATATACAAAGATGTATGTTTTGAGAGTTCCCTGCTCACACGGAAATATGCCTACCTTTTAATGAATGTTTGTTTAAAGCATTTCTATGACTAAAAGTCAAAATCCAAAATTATTGGATTAGGTCTCTATAATTCTGAAGGTGCGACGTATTAGCGACTGTACATGTCTGACTTTGGGATTTTAATGTCAAAATAACATACGTCATTAAAGAAATACCTTTCGTTGGCAGCTTGACAAGGTTGTCCTTCAAATGTAAGATGTTTAAAATAATAAATACCGTGCATTGAATTTGGTGTTGGGTAGTGGTAGAAAAGCAGGGTTGATTTAGTGGCTTAGGGTTCCTTTACACAAAGGGTAGAAACGGGACCGTATTTCTAATATTTCGCTGTCCGTCCGTCCATCCGTCTGTCTGTTGAAATTTTCACAATTTATGTATTCCTTTTGGCGCTAAACAACAAATACTAAAAACAAAAAAAGAGGAAAGATTTGTACCTTTTTTTGTATGTTTGTAATGAATAGGCTCAAAAAGTACTGGGCCGATTTAAAAAATTCTTTCACCAATAGAATGCTACATTCTTCCAATTTGACATAGGGTACAAAATTAGGGATCCTTGGTAAAATTTGAACAATGTAACCGAAGTGTATAAAAATGAGTCTTAAAATGTCTTTCGTCGAATGCGCGCGAAAATCCTCTAAGGCGAAACGAAGTTCGCCGGGACCGCTAGTAATAAATAAAGGGGCTTACAACAAATTGGATAGATATCAATAATGGCAACAGGAAGATACTAGAAAAAAATATTTTTTATGTACTTTAAAATAAGTAATCAAGTTTTAAAAATAAATGCGAGGGTTGTTGCTGTCGCCCGAGGACCACCATTGCTAATCTTAATAAAAGGGGAGCATATCTTTATGTAAACTCATTTATCTATATAAACTCATTTAGATGTAAACTCATCTTATATATATAATAGAAAGTCGTGTTAGTTACACCATTTATAACTCAAGAATGGCTGAACCGATTTGGCTGAAAATTAGTGGGGAGGTAGTTTAGAACTAGGAGAAGGACATAGGATACTTTATTATTATAATTTTCTTTTTTTTTTTAAGTCTGCTAATTTATTGCCTCTAAGGAGAAACGAAGTTCGCCGGGACCGCTTGTTTATTTATATAAACTTGTTTTTTACGTAACCTCTTTTAGCCCTACAGTCTCGTTAGCTGCACAATACCTGTTACGTTAACACAAAAAGTGTCGGTTGTATAAAAAGCCCTTTGATTCACTTTCCCTTTTGTTAAGGTATAGGTTTTTAGAGACCACAGTGAAGGAAGTGGCAGTAAGGCGGGCGCGGACTTTCGATTAAACTAATTTTTAACCCGAGACACCAAAACGAATGGTTGTTATAAGTTTGGCGAGTCAGTCCGACTGTGACGTCGTAGCTCCCAAACTGATGAACCGATTTTAATTTTGTTTTTACAAACATACAATTTATTTTTTTGTAATGTTTAGTCGGGACTGTCGGGAGTATTCTTGGCTATGTTTGATGGAAGTCAATCAAAAATGGTGACCATCACTAAATGTAGGATTACATGCTTGGACACCGCTCTTTCAATAATAGGGTCCCGTTTTTACGCTTTGGGTACGGAACCCTAAAAATGAATCGCTGTTCGTTAGTCTTGCTAAAACTCGATAACAGCTAGATCGATTTGGCTAATGTTGGTTTTGAAATAATTGTGGAGGTCCAAGGAAGGTATAAAATGTTAAAAAATTTGCGAGGTTCGCCGGGACATCTAGTTTTGGGATAAAAATATCCTGTTTATCTATCTACATATCTAGTATTTTAGGGCCACGCCGCGAGTACATCTAACGCGCTACCTAAGTAATTACTTAGTTCACTGTTATCTTGCAGACTGTGACTAGAAAGTGTACTAAATAAAAATGCGGGAAAAACATTACGGATTAGATAGTGGGAATTGTATTTAGATTCCGCGGCCATTCCTGATGGACTTTGTAGTTGCATTCATTATTTCATATATAAATAAATAAATGCGCCAGACAACCACACCAATCACCTGGTCTCAAACTAAGGTTTTCCCTTGTACTATAAGTACCAGACGACGGATACTAACTGGGGGCGGTATCCCAGCACACCCAGACCCAAGTCAATTTAGAAAACTTCGTTTTCCAAATGTGTCTCATTTAGCTACCTGTGTAGATGAGTGTTCAGATATTATTGGTAAGTTGTGTGTATAGAAATTATTGACTAGCATCTGCTCAGATATTACTGAAGTAATGAATGTTCAGATATTAATGGTAACTTGTGGTGTATGGAACTTTTTGACATTTTAACTGATCAGAAGTATTTGGTCACTTTGTCTGCTCCGATATATCTGTGACGGCGGCTGTACATATTTATTTAAGAGTAGTTTTTCCAGTTAGTTATCGAAGGTAACTTGAGACTTTGAGTATCGAAGCGAGATTTTATTATGTCTGGTAAACGGTGTGTAAAGTAATTTTTCTGCGTTTATAATGGTCTGGAATCTATTCGCCTTGATTAGGCCATTCAAAAAACGTACATTGCAAAGGTAATCATGAAAATGTACAAAATACCTTCTTTAATTAAAAATTGTCTACCAAGTTTACATTTATTATTTAATTCATTTTATTGATTCATCTTCGAAAGAAACCTTTAGTTTGTTTGTCCATCTATTTAGATTGTTGTTGGCTCACGTTATAGTCTCATCAATAGGACCTATACTACTAGATATAACCACAACAGGCATTATTACTAGTTGCTAGGTACACAAGTGTAATAACTGATTAATAAAATCAATAGTTTCATTACTAATCATGTTTTGTTTGAACTTGGTAAGTAATTATTATAGTCGATACCAGATTGTTGGAGAATTCGCATTCTCGATTCGTCGCGGGCCTGTCGCGATGCAACGCACATCACTAACCGGCCAGTGTTCCTCCAATCCGCGTAGCGGGCGGTCGCGCCATCGCGCCATTTCAAACTTCGAATCCGTGTAACATTTTTAAATTCCCGTTCTATTTTCGAAAATAGAGCCGGCCAGTGTTCCTTTCGGTGTTAATTTGCGTTCTGTTACGCGGATCGTTTTAGTGAATTCGAAAAAGGTTTTCCCTTTTGTTGTGTCTTTATTTGATATTTTTGTACACGTAAACAAGTAGGTACGTACCGTGTATTATGGTTATCGGAATGCGCAGTTTTTATTACTAAGATTGGTTCTGGTGACACGGTTTGCTGTGCGGGGTGTATATTGTTTTTTTTTTCTTTTTATTTTTTTTTTTAATGCGTTGTATCTGTGGTGATTATCGACACTTTTGCCGGAAGTGTTTTGGGATTGACATGAGTTTATGAGACGCCGTGTATGAATGGTAGGATTCATGATTTTATGTCTTTTGTTTTTGTTTTTACGATCAAGGAGAAGTTTATGGGAAAACACTTAGATTTCAAGTTCAAATTACTATTTTGACCTTCAATGTTACATTTAATCGTTAACCCAATAGTAAATTGTTTTTAAAGGTTCTCTAGTCTTGATTTATGTTAGTTTCAATTAAAATATCTTAAGAATTATGCAATTTTACTGTTTTATGCGTACGGTACATATGCCTGTAATTACAATCTAGTTAAAAACAATAATTTATTTTATTTATTTAAAAACTTTATTGCACAAAAAAATTCAAAAGGTGGACTTAATGCTAGAAGCATTCTCTACCAGTCAACAGTTGGGTCATGCAGATAGCTCGTTTATGAGTAGATATGAATAATATGGGGAAATAATTTCTCTTGTACTATTTTATTACTGACTGAGCCACAAGTCGCCCTAGCCCAAGTGGCTCACTTATTCAATTTGTGGCCTCTGTGTCAGTAAAAAATGAAGTAAATAAAATATAAATAAAAAAAGAGAAATTCAAAATAAACTAAGTAATATCTATACTAATAATTTAATTCATAAATTATCGTTAATTTTAAGTTACAGAGCATGTATTCCCCAAGCATATTATTTAAAATGCCTCTAAAAAAAACATTTATGTATAGCCTCCTAAATTAAGGGAGAGCAGGGGTGTGTGTGTGTAGTGGCTTAGATTGGTAATTTTAATTTTCCAATTGTAACCAGTAGTTCCTTAACAACAAACAAACATTTAAACTTTATAATATTAGTATAGACCAATAAGATCCCGAAATACCGTTAACGAAGTAGGGAGACAAACTAAATGTGCTGACTGTACATCAATTGATACTGTATGTTCGTCTGTATGTGCGTCCAATAACACTAATGGATAGCGGCCGCCTGTGGACAAGGTCGCGGGGCTCGACGCCCGGTCGTGTTGATTATTGTTTGTCACGTCATAACTGCGGGCTCGGCGGGACTGGGCGTTGCTAGTGTTTTTTGGGTTCCGTGCCAGACTGGTACTTAATACAAAATTCTATTATTGTCTAATTTTTTGATATTTTCGACGGGGGGGGGGTTAACTCAGAATCCCCCCCCCCCCCTTGGATTTTTTACTTTTTCGTGATGAAATCCAAACATACTAAGAGGAAGACAACATTACAACCCTCAGGTGATCATTGATGGACGTTCCTCCCGGAAGTACGCTTACAACAATCGAGACTATTAAGACTACTTTTTAAGGGCATAGTGATTTGTCGCTCGAACTGGAGCAGCCCGACTGGTGAAATACCTCCACCTTACAGAAGACCGCAGACAAACAATATGTGTTGTTGTGTTCCTGCGTGCGAGCAAGGTTTCCACAGCTCTTGAGGGGTGCTACATTAGTAGCAGGGGTCAAGTCTTCAAGGTAAGGGCGACAAGTCCAGTAACAGCCTTATTATGCTGTACTTGTCGCTCTTAAGCTGGGTCCTCATTACCACTTAACATCAGGTGGGATGAGGTCGATCTTAAAGTATAATATAAAAAAACGGTCTAGTGCCATTTGCTTGCATTTGCTGCTTTTTAAACGCTTATTGGGAGACTCTCCCCCCTCACCCCCCTCACCCGTCTTACACTTTATATACACCGTTATTTTTTATTTACCATAAAAAATTTAATCACGTATGTAGACAAAGGTCTTAATTGTAAAAGTGCAAACCGATTTTTTTTTCGATTAAAAATGACTGAGTTATTACGCTTTGTTTTTTACTGAAATTGACAAAAAATGTGTGGACATCCGTCTTTTTACTCAATGAAACTATTGGCACGCAACATGTCAATGAAATACGCACATCTTGTTTCACTATCGCAGGTTACTTCCTACTACCTTACTACCTTTCTCAAAGAAAAACAAATTAACATGAAATCGGAATAAGGTTGAGAGTGCACTGACAACGCCCACTCAGCTGAGTTCCCCAAAAGGCGCTTCCGCGCGTAAGCGTAATAATAATCAAATTAGTCAAAACACTTTCATTTTGTAATCTAACTAGGTATCCCTTAATACTTTTTCTTGCTTAGGAAAGACGCAACACGTTACGTTACGTTTTAGTTATTAGGTATCTACTTATTTGTCGAAAATATCACGTTTTCAAAAAGAGGTAGCTCCTAACCTACAATTTAAACGAATCTTGGCGTATTTAAAGAGCTATTTATTGTGTGCATTACTTTTGTATTGTCCTAAAATCTACACAACATCTACCTACACGGATTTTAATAATTGTTCAAAATGTTTACCTTCATTATCAATGCACAGGCGCGCCCTTTTATGTCAGTTTCCTTTTACAGAAATAAGGACATTTTGTTGTCGTCGCACTTGGTTAAAAGCGTCTAAAATTCACTGCTTTAACACTTCAACTGTGTTTGGTTCACTAACATAAACACTTCACTTAATCTCAATAAAAAAATTGACTCCAATCCGCGTAAACAGGCATTCATTCGAAAACGATACATTGGCGTTAGGATTGTTTAACAATCAATAAAATTACACAAAGCTATCCTTGGCGCTCGGTCCACGGACGTCAGCTGTTGTACTTTTTGGTAATAGTATGGATGCAAGCCGTCCGAATGAATTATTTTCCAGGCGGAGTACTGAGCATATGCCAAACTGACGAGCGGCATCATTAGTGCTTCCTCGCGGGTCTTCTTCGAAGTACACAACCACGTCGTCGTACAAGTGTTGTGAGAGCGCCGGTCTTCCTCGTCCTTGAGCATGTCTGCTCACGTAAAACGAACCGTGTGGCCTGGGCCACAAGAAATAATTCTCAGTCCAGTGAATAATTTCGCGCGCGCGTGTCATGTGACGTTAAGTAGGTCACGGTCAACGGTCAAGACGAAACTAGTAGGTTGCGCGGGCGCAGGTGTTGAGGGGTTGCGCCCCCGCCCGCTGCGTCTCCCCCGCCACACACCCGCGTTATGAGTGTGTGTGCGTAAACAGGGAAACGATGCGATTATTCAATGAAAACGTAGTATTGATGCGCGCTAGCGTAGTAAAATGATAGATTGCCTGCTATTTAATTGTTTTAAAGAGATAAATTACTAGGTCCGTTTTTTTATTTATAAATACATAAATGTAATAAGTAACTGATACTGATACTGTGGTTAAAAATTTTCTGGTAATTAAAAAATATTCCTGTATTTGCGGTTAGCTCAGTTACAAGAGCAGCACGCGCGATAGAATCAGCAAATGGCGTCGGTTTTCACTATAAACATATTTTGTAAATCAAATAAAACTATCAAGATACTAGCTGCGCCCGCGACTTCGTTCGCGTGGACTACATCCTTTCATGGTCGGTTTTACATTTTAATCCAAGTTTCGAGCTATATTTGTGCCAAATTTCATATCTCTAACTTCAAAAATAAACATTTTTCCATATAAACTTTCAAGGTGGTATTACCCCATCCCCTCCTTATTTTCTAATAAAAAGTAGCCTATGTCCGTTCTTGAGATTCAACGTATACCTATACCAAATTTCATCAAAATCGGTTGAGAGGTTTAAGCAGGAAAGCGTAACAGACACACAGACAGACAGACAGACAGAGTTACTTTCACATTTATAATATTAGTAGGGATATTAGTAGGGATTTATCAAAGGTTTTCACATCAAATCTCATAATAGTTTTCGCGGTTTTGTAACTCTGATCGGTAAGTAGGTCCATCGGATACATCGTTTGTGTTGCGTGATCGTTGAGACGCTAATTACCTTCGAAGAATTTACCATTTGTAAACAGTGGTTAATTAAACAATCATACACTCGTTTGTTTGTGTTTATCCTTCAAGTGTTTAAGCAGGAGTATATCACGCTTACAATTTGTTACAATCGTGGTTTAAGTAGGAAAACAATGCGTTTTATATTAAAACTCAAACTCAAATGCATCTTTATTGTAAGTGGGTTACATATACCACTTTTGAATTGTCGTTGAATACAATGTAAAGTGATTCTACTGCCGGTTCGGAACCTATATCAACCCTTAGACACCGGTTGGAAACTCAGCACGTTAGTTACAGTAAAATCCTAACTACGTCAACTATACCTATTACATAATTTCGCCATTTTGAGTTAGCGGCCATCTTGGATTTATAATTCTAGATAGTGTATGTACTAATAACAAGCCGAGCAAGGTCGTTAGTAAAATTATATTTTGCAAAATTAGTAAAAAGTGGTCGCTATGATTGCTAAGATGGTGGGCGCCCCAGCCGCCATCTTGGAAAACGTAGCGAAGAACACTCTCGACTAATTAATTTTTCAGTAATCAAAGCGGTTCATCCGTTTGTGTGCTACGATGCCACAGACAAACAGGCAGACAGACATTTCTTTTTGCGGCGGTTGAGAGGGGGGGGGGGGGGAATTGATAAATAGGTTATTATTAGAATCAGTGCTATAGCGTTATTCTCCCATAACCCTGGCATCCGTCGACAAACTATACACAATAGAACGTAAAGCTATATTTAATACTGGCAAAGGACCAAACTGTCTACGTTATTGCAATATTTCGTTAAATTCAATAACGAGTGAACGTAAACAGTTATACGAATACTATCTACCTACGTTTGTAGACGTCGCATGATTCGGACATGTTTCTAGGGTTCCGCACCCGAAGGGTTAACGGGACCTGAGACTTGGTGGTCCGTCTGTCTGTCACCAGGCTGTGTCTCAAGAACGGTGATAGCTAGAGAATTGACGTTTTTCACAGATTATGTTTTTCTGTTGCCGCTATAACAACAAAGGGAGCGTTCAAGTATTACGTAACGCAATTGAGGGGGTGGGGTGTGATTTGTAAAAAAAATTAGAAATGAAACTCCCAAATTGGTTTACCTACGGTTTCCGGGGAATTAAAAAAAAGGAGGGAGCGGGAGTACTGAAAAACGTTACGACGGTACGTTAAAAATATTCGAAGGGGGGTTTTTTTTATCGATTATTGGTCTGAGGTCCTGGTTTCGATTCCCGGTCGGGTCAAAATGGAAAATGAACTAAAACCCCCTCTCCCCCCCCCCCCCTCCCCCCCTCTCAAAACGTTACATTTGGGAGTTTTAATTCCCTATTTTTTGTAATAAAAATAAGTAAAAATGTTACGTAACCTGTTAAGTAAGAAAGATCGTAACGTTTACACATCACCGTACGAGGGAACCTCCCCCCCGCCCCCCACCCCCCAAATTGCGTTACGTAATACTTGAACGCTTCCATAGCTTTCCTCGAATGGACTATCCTCAACAAAAATAATTGTTCAACTCGAACCAGTAGATGCAGAGATTATCGCGTTTAAACAAACAATCTCATTTATAATATTTGTATAGATACAGTCTTTATTATGTGGCGTGCACTTTGCTATGTGTTTATCTTAGCTGATATGTACATAACTGACTTCTGACCAATGTTTAACCCCCGACGCAAAAACGACGGGTTGTTATAAGTTTGACGTGTTTGTGTGTGTGTATCTGTCTATGGCATCGCAGCTCCCGAACAAATGAATCGATTTTTATTATGTTTGACAGATGAATAAGTCGGGAGTGTCCTTAGCCTTAGAATAAGGAAAGTATAGAAGCCGCATCATGACAGCAACAATGTGACCGTCCACCACAAAATATTTTTTTCAACATCGTTTTGACGTTTAACTATTTAAAAATGAGTATTAATATCTATTTTTTCCTTGGTAATGTGGCAAATATCGATTTTAATATCGATAAAATGTAAGTGATAACAAAATGGATGGTGAAGAAATGGGGCTCTTTTTCTTATGTCGATATAAAAATAATGAATCCATAAATAAATATTAGGCTATATCACATTGACCTGAGTCCAAAGTAAACAATTTAAGCACTTGTATTATGGAAACCAAAACCAACGATGGAACTAGCCCTGCTTTTCTTCATAATTGCCACCAGAGATACATTTTGGTGTTCATAGCATACAGTCGTACAAAGTACAGAAGAAACGTTTGTACGACTGTATGCTATGAATACCAAAATGTATCAGCATATCGACCATCCAGTACATACTTACTTGATTTCGTTTATGATGTTTGCATAAGTATACGAAAAAATAAAATGACAGTGCTACCAACATTTATTATAAAAAGTATATATAATTTTTTAAGCACTCTATGACAGCAAAATTAACGATTTGTGTAAAATTAAAACTTTTTGCAAACAAATGACATGTAGTTTAGTCCAACCATAGATCAGAGGATCTCAATCTCATATTACTTTGCAGTTTACTTTATTGATTTTCGCCCTGCAATGGGATTCTGTTTTCACATTTCCTGTAACAAAATACAAATTAAATAAATTAAATTTAGACATGTTTATATTTATTTATATCTCGTGAATCATACAATTTGTTGTTCAATTTATGTCAAACTAAATCAAAAATTTCATACGATGCAATAGGTACATTATGCCATTGCCGCTATTTTAAGAGTCAAGACACCATTTTTTACCAGTCTTGATCAATTCTTATTTTTGTGGTATCATAAAATAATTGAAAATATTTTTGAACAGATATAAAAGTGTGTGCTAACAGCGATCTTAAAGTGAATGTGTTCGAAAATTTTATCGACAAGTACGATAAATGTTTTTCATTGGCACATCACTACAACAACAAATATGCATTATTTAGATTTGAAAATTTGGTTATAAATGCGCCTTTATTTTGGGGAAAATAAAAATCTTAAAGGTTAACAAGTCTTTGGCCCATTTTTACAACATAATACGCAAATGTTTTTGCAAAACTTACCGATGAAGACGATATTGAATAACTCTCGTTATTTTTTAAATCACAAACATAGAAACCACCATGGTCTTTGATATACAGTTATCCTCGTCCGCAATTATAATAATTATTTGTTTTTATTGAGTTTTCATACATAATTTTGCTACATAATAAGAAAATCTTGTTTTAGTGAAATTCAGTTTGACAATTCAATGTCAGTCTATTAAAATACGAGATAGGGATACCATAGATCCTGTCACAAGTATGCACTAGTATTTGAGAATACTAATATACATAAATGTGACTATTAGTCAGCCGGATTCCCATTTAAAATATAAGAGTACCTACATAAGCTAAAAACCAAAAACGGTTTTCGTTTATACTTTATAATTTTGTTTAATGGTGGTACGGTAGGTATTTTGAAATAGACAAAGTGGTGTCTTAAACATTTAATATTAAATATTTAATTTATTAGGTGTGTGGAAATATTGTTGACTTGCGTAATGGATGCGCAGATGCAAAATATATATCAAACCATGTTAAAACATGGTTTATGATAAAGTTGGTATCGATTAGTAGCACAATTTTGGAAAATATGCAATACTAATAAATTAATAACATATATACATAGGAATAAAATAAGCGTTTAGTAAATAGTTACGAATATAACAAATACTGTTAAATACTAGAAAGTGATTTTTCAATAATGGCTCATCACTGATTAAAATAAGGCCATTAAAATTAGTCGTATTTGAAATTGAATGTATTTTCAATTTGGTAACGTTCTATTGGCAGTCTATGGTTGGACTCCAACTCCGGAGTCCAGTCCATAGATTTTCTATCTGCAGATGCGGACTCCAATACAAGCTTTGAGTGGTTTTTGTTTCAGTCACTCTAGGTGGCGCTGCATGGCTAGATGTGAATAAGACAGCTACGTCCCAATTGCGGTTTTTAGCGTTACATCTAGGAATATAATATATCTATGGTCCTTAGCTATGTATGATAAAAGTCGATCCAAGATGGCCGCCGTCACGAAATTGCATTGCATATTTTAATATAACTCCCACAATATGGGTATCGTATAAAAGGGCTTAACTCGCAGTATATATTCATAATAACAATTTTCAAATCCAAGATGGCCGCCGCCAGAAAACGATTTTTTAAATTTTTTGTCACAACTCCCTCATTATAGGTATCAAATAAAAGGGTTTTTTTCACACTCTTTTATGTCAGGGATTTTTATACAAACAAGCAACTTATGACAAAAAACCCAATTAAGGAAAAAAATGCCATAGTGAATGGTTTTTCCGTTGTAATAGTGAATTTGAGCGTCACTATTCTTGTATAATTTTTACCCTACAGCGTCAGAAGGAAGGTTATGTTTATAAGTGTATGTGCATGTAAGTTTATCTATACTAATATTATAAAGAGGAAAGATTTGTACCTATTTTTGTATGTTTGTAATGAATAGGCTCAAAAAGTACTGGACCGATTCAAAAAAATATTTCACCAATAGAATGCACATTCTTCCAATTTCACATAGCCTACAAAATTAAGGATCCTTGGTAGAATTTGAAAAATTCCAACTGAAAAGCGGGAAAAATTCTCTAAGGCGAAACAAAGTTCGCCGCGACCGCTAGTTCTTTAATAAAACAGAAATTATTTCACCGATACCATTTCATTAATTTGGGCGACAGAAATACTAAACCCGAAGTGGAAAGAAAGAAAGAATATGATTGTTTTTACAACTAGTGGCCGCCCGCGACTTTGTACGCGTGTACTTATTATTTTACAGAAGACCGCAGCCAAATAACAATCACTTCTGTGTTGTTGTGTTCCTGCGTGTGAGTAAGGTTTCCAGAGCTCCTGGGGGGTGCTACATTAGTAGCAGGGGTCAAGCCTTCAAAGTAAGGGCGACAAGTCCAGTAACAGATTTATTATGCTGTACTTGTCGCCCTTAAGCTAGGATCTCATTACCACTTAACATTAGGTGGGATGAGGTCAATCTTGAAGTGCAATATATAATATATAGGTTCATCAAAGTTAATCAAATTCCATAATTTAATTAAACTTTCGCGTTATATTTGTACCAAATTTCATATCTCTAACTTAAATACAAACATTTTTCCCATGTAACCTTTCAAGGGCCGTATTACCCTCATCCCCCCTTATTTTCAAAACAAAAAGTAACCTCGTTCTAGAGGCTCAACGTATACTCAATTTCAATTAAATCGGTTTATTAGTTTAGGAGTGAAAGCCGGATAGATAAGTATGTAGTATGTAGTTCTAAACATATTCAGCAGATGGCATTTACCGGAGGCTAAGAGGTTGATACAACAGAAAAAAATAATCGCCTACGATAACTTGCGGTTAGCTCAGTTGAAAGAGCAGCACGCGCGATACGTGAAAGTCGTGGGTTCGACTCCCGCACCGCACAAGTGGAGATCAAAATTCTTTTTCTTTTAAATATATAAAGTTCGCTAGTGCAGCGTAAAGCACTATAAAAAATATAGAATAGAATAGAAAACATCTTTATTCATGTAAGCTTTACAAAAGCACTTATGAATCGTCGGTACAAATTAAGTATTCTACCGCCGTGTTCGGAATGTTGAGAAGAACCGACGAGAAACTCGACACTTACTCTTTTCAATATAACAATGTGTCCTTAAACTAGGTATTTAAATAAGGTATACAAAGCTAGATTTCAAAGAATTAAGTTATTTTAGACCCATACATTTTTGTCATTTAAATAATCATCAATTTTGTAGTAGCCCTTTTTTATTAAACAATTTTTAACATGAGACTTAAATCTATTCATAGGCAAGTGGATAACATTTTCAGGCAATTTGTTAAATATTTTAACGCTTAAACCCACAAAGGAATTACTTAACTTATGTAGTCTTAGATATGGAACAGCAAGCTTTTGTTTATTTCTAGTGTTAAAGTTGTGGCAGTCAGATTTTTTTTTAAAGTAGAATATAATTGATGCGTACGTGCATAATAAAATCAAAAATGTATAAAAATCAAATATAGATATATCGTTTAATTACAAACTTCGAGACTGTATTTGTACATATTGTGGGGCCGCTGACGAAATGTCGCAATTTTCACATAATTATATGATACTAGCTGTTGAACAACATTCTGCAGAGGTCAACGGAATGTTATACAAGATTTGGTCCAATTTTGTATTTGATTCATAATGTTAGGGCTCCGTTGTTAAGTAAGACACCAGTAAACGTTTAAAATAAGTTAACGTGTCAAAACGCGACACCATTTTTTTTTGTAGTTAATACGAACTACTTACGACGTTTCGGTTATGTTTATTTATTTATTTATTTATTTGGAATGCCAGAGAAAATCACATTAAAAAACTTAAAAATTAACTTTCACAATATACGTACAAAATGCAATAATCTATTGAAGGCAGTCACATCATGCTTAAACAAAAACGAATTAAATACAACCAACCGTGCTCACGAGCTGACTAGAATCGCTGAAACATAGCTTTTTTTATATTGCATTTTAAGATTGACGCATCCCACCTGATGTTAACTGGTAATGAGGTCCTAGCTTAAGGGTGATTAGTACAGCATAATAAATCTGTTACTGGACTTGTCGCCCTTACCTTGAAGGCTTGACCCCTGCTACTAATGTAGGACCCTCCAGGAGCTCTGGAAACCTTACTCTCACGCAGGAACACATCAACACAGAAGTGATTGTCATTTAGCTGCGGTCTTCTGTAAGGTGGAGGTATTTCACCAGTCAAGTTAAAAACACTCCCGAATTCACCTTTAAAACAAAAATAACTCTTCTTTTGGATGTACTAATGTCAAATTCGTCGCATGATATAACAAAATTTACGAAACTGGTGATTGGGTGATAACGCACCGTACTGCTGTTTTGAACCAATCAGCAGCTGACGCACAGAATTTTATCGATTTTGACATTTGTTAATAGCGTAATAAAATTTATTCGCATCGTGACCGGCATACAGGCCTAGCATGCGCCACGCGAGTAAATTTTATCGCGTGCTTAAGAAATGTCAAAATCAATGCGTCAACTGCTGATTGGCTGAAAATACGAGTAGAGTGTACTATTACCCAATCAACGGTATAGAAACTTTTGTCGTTTCATGCGAGATATTTGACGTATTGAGCATGCTAGGGCGAATAGACTGACAGACATGTCATGTCAATAATTAACGAACCGCAAAACATGCTAAAATGATTTTTTATGTAAATTCTCTTGTTATCCTGATCAGATCAAACCTTGATATTTGTTGAATGACTCCGAAACAATTTTCTTAGTTTCCATTGAAATGTCAACCAAGTTTTTCTAGGTCAACTGGTCCATATGTTAATTTAAGCTGAGTTGAGCCCGTGACTTTGCTTGGACTCGATATATTGGTATTAATAAATAATAATAAATAATAATTATTGGACAACATCACATACATTGCTCTGATTCTGTGGTAAGTAGCTCAAGCACTTGTGTTACAGAAATCAGAAACAAAGACGGTACCACAACACCCAGACCCGAGACAATATGGAAAAGTTTTGACCCGACCGGGGATCGAACCTGGAACCTCAGAGATGGCGCTCGCCAAAGTCAGGCCCGCTCGCCTCTCGGCTACGGAGGTCGTCGGTATTAGCATGATAAATACAAAGAAAACTCTTCAGCTTTATTATATTGACGACCTCTGTAGCCGAGAGTACTTACAGCGATAAAGAGACGAAAGCTTGAATATCTCGGCCATATTATGCGTAATCCCAAGTACGAAATACTACAGTTGATCATCCAGGGGAAAATCCAAGGCAAGAGAAGTGTGGGAAGAAGAAGAATATCGTGGCTAAAAAATCTACGCCAATGGTTCAAAGTCAGCACTCGGTCGCTATTCAGATCTGCTGTATCTAAAGTGCAAATCGCCAATATGATTGCCAAACTGCGGGAGCAGATGGCACCTTAAGAAGAAGTAGCCGAGAGGCGAGCGGGCCGGACTTTGAGGTCAAGCCATCTCTGAGGTCCCGGGCTCGATCCCCTGTCAGGTCAATATGGGATACGAACTTTTCTATATTGTCTCTGGTCTGGGTGTTGTGGTACCGTCGTTGTTTCTGATTTCAGTAACACAAGTGTTTAAGCTTCCTAACTACTACCGCAGAATCAGAGCAATGTTTGTGATTATGTCCAATATATATTTTTTATTTTATTTATTTATTTTATCAGTAAAGATATTAAAATGTTTTAGTCATCATCGCTCTCAATTAGGGATGAAACGATACCATTGAGGAATCGATACTTTTACTCGATACTGTATCGGTCGTCAAGTATCGATACTTACTCGGTATCAATTTAAAAGTATCGATACTTACTCGTATCGAATAGTTTTTGGAAAAAAATAATATAAAACCAAAAAGGCGATTTCTGGACATAGTAATGGTTGCGCCAGCCTTACAAAAGAGCCTTTCGCAAGGTACTGAGGTACCTACTATATTTAAATAAATACGTGCTTATCTATATAATGCTGGGAAGACGGGCTTTAAATCTTCCCACTCCTCCAATGGGTTAGATTTTAAAGCGCAGACCGGGTTAGCTATATAAATAGATACTTCATCAGCTTTCGAAAATTTTCATAATCATAATCAATGCTAAAATGAAATATTGACTTTGGCATATGCAGATACTGATATGAGTAATGAGTACTTTTAACCGATACCTACTCGATGCCTAATATCAAAGTATCGATACTTAAAATACTTGGTATCGGAAAAAAATATCGAGTATGTACTTGTATTTACTTGTATCGTTTTATCCCTACTCTCAATATGTTTCTGTTAAAAGTTGCTGAAGAACTTGTGTTAAGAAATTAGAAACAACCACGGTACCACAACACCCAGGTCCGAGACAATATGAACAAGTTCGTTTTTCACATTGTCCCAATCGGGAATCGAACCCGGGACTTCTGATGATTTGTCGGTGTGGCCGTACTAGAATAACACGAAGAGCAAGAGCTAGTTAAACCAATAAAAAAGAAAGGTTAGATTTTTTTATATTTAACTTCAAGAATAACCTTATCCCACCTGATGTTAAAAGGTAATAAGGCTTATGGGCGACAAGTACAGCATAACAAAGCTGTTACTGGACTTGTCGCCCTCACCTTGAAGGCTTGGCCACTGCTACTAATGTAGCACCCTCCAGGAGCTCTGTAAACCTTACTCACACGCAGGAACACAACAACACAGAAGTGATTGTTATTTGACTGCGGTCTTCTGTAAGGTGATAATATTTCACCAGTCGGGCTGCTCCAGTTTGAGCGATAAATCGCTATGCTCTACCTCTCTTAGGTATTAGATTATTTATATGACGCGCAATCGTTCGGGCACTAAAACTTCTCCTTGCGTAACACCGCACCGATTGAAGAAACGTCATCGTATTTACTCGTTCATTATCGTAGTCAGTCGCGTGACCAGACCCAATGCGAAACAACTGACAGATATAATCATCCCGCTTCTAAATTGTAAACGCAAATTTTTTAAGCAAATGTAAGGATGTCTGGTTGTTACTCTTTCACACATAAAAGAAATAAGGTACTAGATGAACGTATATAATACTCTATTAGTAAAAAGAAAAGAAATAGATAATTTCGCTTATTAAATGCAAAACAGACGCAATACCAAATGCCTTTTTTAAAAGGACGGCAAAATAAAAAGAAATAAATAAAGCAAATTGAGAAGGAGTTTTTTTTTTTATATCGCACTTCAAGGTTGACCTCATCCCACCTGATGTTAAGTGGTAATGAGGTCCTAGCTTAAGGGCGAAAAGTACATCATAATAAATCTGTTACTAGACTTGTCGCTCTTACCTTGAAGACTTGACCCCTGCTCCTAATGTAGCACCCCCCAGGGGCTCTGGAGACCTTACTCACACGCAGGAACACAACAACACCTGTTATTTAGCTGCGGTCTTCTGTAAGGTGGTTATTATTTTTATATATTTTTTGAAGGTTATCTATTTGTGTTACATCATTCACATCATTACCTCAATTCGTTTTATTTATTTTTTTGGTTTTCACGTCCTGTCAAATAAAGGTATTTGGGATTGCTTTTTGCTTGTAATGAGCGATTTGTATGATGCGCAAATGTAACGGCATTAAAACCGAAGTTCCGCATCGTCCTAATGTCTCACTCAGCTGCGATAATACTATAAAAAAGAAGGTAGAGAGCATTTATATGAAGCGCAAAAGTTCGGGCACTAAAACTCCTCCTTGCGTAACTCAGCACCGATTGAAGAAACGTCATCGTATCCTATGCGATTTACTAGTCCATTGTCGTCGTCAGTCGCGCGGCGTACACAATGCGACGTGTTGACATAGCGGATGCTTCGAAGTGCACAATGCGTTCGGGGGTTAGGTTCAACAAACTTATCCGATGCTGTAGCGATTCACGAATAGTTTTGAGGTATTAAGAGAACGGGGCATTTTGCACTGGCCTTATTGATTTTTTTAAAATTCTCTTCGAAATGCTCCGAAACCGTTTATTAGCCCGGTTCCAAAATTTTACGATTCGTAATGTGTCAAAAATGACAATCCGTTTTTCTACGAGTCGTTAATTTTAATTTCAAATTTACTTTCCATATCAGCTGTCATCAGTTGTCCGTCAGTCGTTTTTAGCTTACGCCTCGTATAATTGATTACTGACCGTAACTAGAATCGTTTTTCAAATATTGGAACCGGGGATTGGTAGTCGGTGAGTTGATGCGTGTATTTGTGACGTCACAGTTTGCTATCTTCATAGACAATTTATGAAGGACTAGCTGTGCCCGCGACTTCGTTCGCGTGGACTACATTTTTTCATGGTCGGTTTTACCCCTTTCTCCCCTAATATTCGAAACAAAAAGTAGTCTATATTTTAAACCAAGTTTCGAGCTATATTTGTGCCAAATTTTATATCTCTAACTTCAAAAATAAACATTTTTCCATATAAACTTTCAAAGGTGGTATTACCCCCCTCCCCCCCTTATTTTCTAATAAAAAGTAGCCTATGTCCGTTCTTGTGATTCAACGTATACCTATACCAAATTTAATCAAAATCGGTTGGGAGGTTTAAGCAGGAAAGCGTAACAGACAGACAGACAGACAGACAGACAGGCAGACAGAGAGACAGACAGACAGACAGAGTTACTTTCGCATTTATAATATTAGTAGGGATGCGGGTTTTTTACCCAGTTAACATCCTTATTGGTCAGGCCTGGCTCACTACGTCGTAATATTTTTAATGTGACTTGGTATCTATAGCTAAATCTATCATTACCTATTTCGCATCAAAATTTATATTTAATCATGTTGAACTACCTCCACCTTACAGATGAGTTCCATTTGTCGCCATTTGGCTACGGAACCCTAAAAAAAGTCTTCAGGCTTTAGAAGGTTAGTAACGTACACTTATAAAATCGAAAAAATATGAGTATGTACCTACCTACATACATGCATTCGTTGATTGGTGCGATAACAACGTTTAGGAAACGGTAACAAAGTTAAGTTACGCATGACATGGTCCGGTATTTGATTGGCGACCGTTCCAACATTTCCAACCGAGATAAACAACATTTAATACACTGAGAGCGAGAATTTTTAAAATTGCATAAACCCTGGCTGCAAGATCTGAACGAAATGAATTTTAAATTGACTATTAAAACCCTAGCCTAGAATCTAAATGTATGATAATTGTTGCTTATCGATTTTGAACCGTATTACTTTTGGGATAAGATCAGAGTTTTGTATCGACCGGCTGAATAGTAAATAGTATGATGGCTTGGTGTTTGCAGTAGATTTAACTTACGTGCTGTGTTTTAACCTGTTATAAACTGTGCTAAGTATTTTTTAGCAGATTGGGACCACGTACTACAAAGTGTAGTGTAGGACGGACGGACAGACGATCTTGTTGTATTAGTAGATGATCTGTTATGAGTTTAAAGCAAAACTGTGCTTATCCAAATAGGCGACTATTAAATATTTTCGTTCTACGGTGGGACCACGTGCAGCAAAACGTAGTGTAGGACGGACCCCAGCAAGACGGACAAGCGATCTTGTTACGTTAGAAGGTGGTCGGTGGTATTTTAAGCAAAACTGTGCTTATCAAATATTTGCAGATTAAATATTTCCTCGCGGATCAGACCAGTAGGTATTCGTTATCGCAAATGTCGGATATCTCCTAAAATAGCTAGCAGTAGAGGTGAAGGTCGCTTCTTAGTGTGTTAACGTGCTAGTGTGATAGTGGGCACATAGCTTATTAGCATACTGAACTGACAACACGAATTACTATTTAAATTATTTTTTTTTCATAACGCACTTCAAGATTGACCTCATCCCACCTGATGTTAAGTGGTAATGAGGTCCTAGCTTAAGGACGAAAATTAAAGCATAGTAAAACTGTTACTGGACTTGTCGCCCTTACCTTGAAGGCTTGACCCCTGCTACTAATGTAGCACCCCCCAGGAGCTCTGCAAACCGTACTCGCGCAGGAACACAACAACACAGAATAATTAAAGAGAAAAAAAAAATTAAATAGTCCGAGTCAGACTCGCGCACGAAGGGTTCGGTACCATTGATGAGGTACACAAAATTCATTGAACATTTCAAGTTAAGCCTAACTGTTCTATTTAGTGATATCGAGCTAAAATAGGCCAAAATCGCGTATACAGAGCCCCCGTTTATGTTGTTATTATTACAACGGAAATACATAATCTGTAAACATTTCAACTCTCTATCTAATATGGTTTTTATGATACAGCCTGGTGACAGGCAGACAGCGAAGTCTTTGGTGATGGGGTCCCGTTTTTACCCTTTGGGTACGGTGTGCCTAAAAAGTGTCTAGAGCTAAAATCCTTCATCTGTTATTCAATCAGTTCTATTCTAAAATCGTCATTTCTCACCCATTTTTATTTCCCCTCATGCATTTTGTTGGAAATACATTGAACCTGAGGGAATTGCATCGCCCGTTGGAGCAGAGCCAAATTTTCCGAACGACGAAGCAACGAAAAAATGTAAAGAAAAAATTAAACGTACTGTAGTAGCTTTAGTTTCTAAATGGTTCTGCTGTTTGAGCAATAAACATGTCTGTCACAGTACTGTGATGAGCAGTGTAGCAAGTCTGCTGTAAACTTTAGTCTGCGTGACTTGAGCGTAATCATTTGAAGGGTCCACTGCAATAATGATAAACGTCCTTTGTTTTTTGTTTCGTGATATTTGGGTGTTAAGTTTATAAACGTTGTCCAAAATTCAGCCTTATTGCCGTGAACACCTGGGGCACTGAGCGTTCTAGACGTGTAGTCAAATATCAGAAACGGTTTCATCTCAGTACTGGGAGCGATATTGCCTAGTTAGTAATGACCGAATGACGTTGATTTTAATATTTTAATATTTTGGTTATTCATTATTTTTGCAGTGGACTTTTCATTTGTGATGACGGGCTCGGGAGTTAGAAAGAAAGAAAGAGTTGAGCTTGGTTGAGTTTATTATGACCAACAGTATTTTATTAAAGAGTAAGCGGCCACCTGCTATGTGCATATATCGTACGCGTGAACTTAAGTATTTTCTAGCAATATATGTAGCCTATGTTATTCTAAGCGAATGGAGCTTTCCAATGGTGAAAGAATTTTTTAAATCTGCACACCAGTTTTTGTGTTTGCATTACAAACGTACACACAATAATACAAAGCTTACCTGTTCCCAATATTAGTTAAGATTGACACGGTTTATATATTACCAGCGGCCCGTAGCGTATAAATAAATAAAAACTTCGTGTATTCTGCACCCATCGAAACAAATCTATGTGACTTGGTCCAAAGTGGTCTTCCACCCAGCAATAAGTTACTGCCATGCAACTAATGTCCTGAGTTTTTTTTTTCCGGTGTATTCTCAGTAGACATACAATTACGATTCAAATATAAAACCTACTCGAATAAAGAAATATTTGACTTGACTTGAAATGTCGGAGGATTTATCTTTTATATGAATCGCCGTTCGTTAGTCTCACTAAAACTCGAAAACGGCTTGACCGATTTGGCTAATCTCAGTCTTGAAATAATTGTGGAGGTCCAGGGAAGGTTTGAACGGTTAGAAATTAAAAATAAATAGGCGTTTCGAAGTTTGCCGGGACAGCTAGTTAAATTATAATAATATCCTTTTTTTCATGAGATTGTTTTGCTCTGACAGTAAATATCTTTCGTTTCGCTGGCTATTTTACTGTTCCCGTTGCCATACACTGTGTCGCAGTCTCAGCTATTGTCTTTAAGATACTGTTGTACAGTATATAAATAAATAAATAAATGCGCCAGACAATCACACCAATCACCTGGTCTCAAACTAAGGTTTTCCCTTGTACTATGAGCACCAGATGACGGCTACTAGCTGGGGGCGTCATCCCAGCACACCCAGACCCAAGACAATTTAGAAAAGTTCGTTTTCCAAATTGATTGATTGAAATTGATATGAACGAAGATAGTCGGTCTCTCATAACAACTAATGAATCGTTCTACATTTCGCGGCGAGTTAGAGCGACTATGTAAATTGATTGCGTAATTCTTTGGCCTTGGACGAATGTCCGCCACTGATAACGTAGATAGAGGTAGAAATATCTTATAATGAGTCGTGTGGAGGTGTTTTGAAGAGAATAGCGTTTTATTGTCGATTGGTTTTGCTCGACTGCCTTAGGAGGAATACTAATATTATAAGTGCGTGACGTAAAGTAACTCTGTCTGTTTATCTGTTCGGCTTTCACGCCTAAAGCTCTAACCGAAAACTAACTAACTTTAGTTTAAAAAATAAGAGGGGATGGGAATATCGCCCTTGTTTATATGGGATTTTTTAGTTTTTTTTAGTTAGAGATATGAAAGAAATTTGGCATAGACATATATTAAAACATGGACTAATTTTTGTTTCGAATATTAGGGGAGATAAGGGTAAAACTGACCATGAAAGTATGTAGTCCACGCGAACGAAGACTAATAAGACTAAATTTATATTCAGGGAAAGTTGACTGTTGACTATTAGTGTTGGAAGCTAGAAATTTTGCAGAAGTTCCTGTTATAGCGTAAGGTGTTCCCCGGTGTGGGCCCAAATTTTCTACACGTATCGCGCGTGCCGCTCTTCCAACTGAAAACTAGAAGAACAGCACGATGAATCTGTTAAGATGCCAAGGTGTTCTCAATTCCGTAGTTTTTCAATATTTCTGCAACGAATGTACCTTGAGCCGATGAGTATGTAGTTCTAAACATTTTCGGCAGAGGGCACTTACCGGAGGCTGAGAGGTCAATACAACAGAAAACATAGCCTAAGATAACTTGCGGTTAGCTCAGTTGGAAGAGCAGCACGCGCGGTGCGTGAAGGTCGTGGGTTCGAGTCCTACACCGCAAAGGGAGATGATTTTTTTCTTTTTTCTATTTTTTTTTTATTTATTTAGATGACACACTAGGTTAACATTTATGATACTTTTTATCCCGAATTATGGCAAATTAAGTCACAGGTAACAGCTATTAAAGAAATTTAAAAATGTTCCGATACAAAAAAGTGTAAAAAATCCCTTTTATGTTTTTCAAAAAACATTAGAAAATCTATCTAATAGCTAGGAACATTTCCGACTTGTTTATCTTTCAAACAAAAAAATCATAATCGGTTCATTTGTTCGGGAACTGCGATGCAATAGGCAGATACACACACCGCGTCAAGCTTTTATCACCCCGTCGTTTTTGCGTCGGGGGTTAAAAAAAATAAAACAGCTTAAAATATCGCAAGCAAGTTTGCCAAGTCATTAATATTACAGTCATAATTAGAAGAAGAGCTAGAAGATTTTAATGCTTGTTCCATCGTGTTATCTTAATTAAAACATGCTTTTTTCTTTTTTGCGTGTAATCGATTTTTCTGCACTGATCATCGTAGCGACTCGATTTATCGCTGGAAACTAATTTATGATTAGTTTTAATAAATCCTAGTCGTGTCGACTTGAATTACCAGAGTTAGTTATATCGACTCGTTATCACTAGATTTGCGCTGTTCCGTATTTACTGATAAAAATAAGTTGAATTTCATTATATATATTTTTATTCGAAAATGATAATGTGATATTAAATAACGTATATCAGTGTTCAATTCAAATATGGTTGGATGAATTACGGTATTGGTTAAGGGTTGACTGGTAGAGTATGCTCCGAGCATTACGTCTACCCTTTGTACTTTTTTGTCTTTTCAAAAAGAGTGAGTAAGTTTTAAAGATGACTTTTCATAAACACTCCAAGCTAGTTGCACATAATCACGTTTAAAATTACCATTAATAACTTCTTTAACGATATCTTAAGTAAATGTGCTTAAAACATTAACGTCATTACAGTCGAAATGTATCCATTACAAACTTCATAATTGCGATAAGTGTTATAAAAATATTAATCTTGTATCGAATACGAGAAAACAAGATTCCATATTGAAACTGAACGGGTGACCTTGGTTTGGTGAGCGGGAAGTATAGAGGTGGAAAGAGACGGCGATATTGTGTTAGGGCTGTCTGTTAAGTGATAGGGTTAATGATTTAACAATTATGTTACGTTAACAGTTAAGTTTACCAGTACTAAGTAACATATGTAAAGTAAGTAAGTTCGATGGCTCAGCGACCCAAAGCGTGTGTGCCTCCGAAACTCAAACTCAAATATTTCTTTATTCAAGTAGGTTACATATAACACTTTTGAATCGTCATTGAATACAGTGCAAAGTGATTCTACTTCCGGTTCGAAACCTATATTTACCGAGAAGACCAGGTGTCTTCTAAGAAACTCAGCAGATCAGTTACAGTAGCACTATCTAACTTATTGCTATGTGTAGCTCAAGGACCAAGTCATATAGTTTTGTTTTGATGAGTGATGAAACAATTAAGTACATTAATTTTGAGAAATAAGCTGGAGCCGACCAGTCCCCAAAGGTGGCACCTGTTAATACGAAAATATAAAATAGGGATATTTTCATTTATATTGTAAACCTAAAAATATTAAGATACATTGCGTTAAAAATAACCGCGTCGTCTCTTCTTCGTATCGTTTTTTTTTTCGATATATTGAAATATTAAATATTAGAATACCTTGTATTCCTAATCACAAACATTTCTCTAGAATTACTCGTGTCTATAGGTGAAAACAGCATTAAAATCCGTTATCAAGTAAATAATACTCTTCCGACACCCCTGAGTCGAACGGCGAACGTGCGAGCGAGACGGGTATACCGGCGCGTGAGCAACGTGGTCACCACGCGGGTGCCACTTGTCACATTTTGAGGTTAGGTGCGCATGCGCAGTGCTCGCGCGATTGCGCCATCTTGATATTACTTAGTCCGCGAATGTTACAAAACTTTTTGAGAATTGAATGGACAATGTCTTGTGTATGAATGATATTTGAGTTTTCGGATTATGTTGCGTGTGTGATAGTTTTTATGTTTAATTGTTTGATTTAACAAAGAGGTGCACTGGTTGTGTATGTTTGTTTTGCGATTTGTTGAGACAATTGTTTTATATCTATTGTGTTTATCGTTAACTAGGATTTGTGTGTGTGTGTGATAATTAAGTGGAAAAAGTTGGAGGTGTTAAGACGTTAATTGCAGAAAATTTTCTTCTTGTTTTTTTTACATGACTCTCAGATTTTAATTTAGGAAATTGTGTTATTGGGAAATCAGTAACTTTGCGATATTTTGTTTCTCTTTTAAAATGATCTTATCTTGCCATTACCAGTGTTGATAGATATTAAGTAGAAAAAGATGGAGATGTTAACACGTTAATTGCAGAGAATTTGCATCTTGTTTTTTTACATGACTCTGAAATTTTAATTGTTGAAATTATTGTGTTATTGGTAAATCAGTAACTGAGCGTTATTTTATTTCTCTTTTAGAATTTTCTTGCTGCCACCAGTTTTATTGGTTTGGTTGATGTTAATTAATGATTGATTAAAAGGAATTCCTTATTTGACACTAATCCCGTTTGCAATTAAAAAATGAATATGTCGCAATTGTCTGTCTGTACCTAAAATTTTTTGAACGTGTAGTTAAATGGATACCAAAATCAAATGCCTTTTAAATTGATAAAATGTTGAATACAATGAGGTATACCATTTTAAATTTAATTTCCTCATCGTCTGCAAACGTCGTTTTGCGTCACGGTCTGCTAAATACTTAATTTTGGTCCCACTTTGTAAAAAAGAGGAGATTACCTACCTTTAATGTATTCAAATAAATACTTTGCAGTCGGTCTAAGTTTCAATTCGTTGCTAAGCAATTTGTAATTTAATTAGCACACGAATTAGGTTTGTTTTGTTGCGATTGAACTATCTACTAAGAAACTTTTATTGTTAAAATGTTTAAATCGAAGCCAAATATTGACGTCACAGATAATGACGAAACAAAATTAAAATTGTGTGAGGAATACAGTCGCACGTAACTTTTGTTGTTATTTTGTTTAATTTTTTGTTTCGTTTTGAAATTAATTCTTATCTTATTTACTCACTCTTAAGAACAAATACATCAATCACATGGCAATTTATTTTGCATGGTTTCGCCTGGCAATGAATTTGTTAAATTATTTTATTACTAACACGTGTAATGAACATAATTTGTAAATGTTATTAATATTATAAACGGGAAAACTTTTGTAAGAATATTTAAGAGAGGTAGGGCATAGCGGTTTATAGCTCGAACTGGAGCATCCCGACTGGTGAAATACCTCCACCTTACAGAAGACCGCAGCCAAATAACAATCACTTCTGTGTTGTTGGGTTCCTGCGTGTGAGTAAGGTTTCCAGAGCTTCTGGGGGGTGCTACATTAGTAGCAGGGGTCAAGCCTTCAAGGTAACGGCGACAAGTCCAGTAACAGCTTTATTATGCTGTACTTGTCGCCCTTAAGCTCGGATCTCATTACCACTTAACATCAGGTGGGATGAGGTCAATCTTGAAGTGCAATATAAAGAAAAAAAAAATAGATGTATGTTTGTTACACCTGATTTGGACGAATTTTAGTAGAACGATAGAAAAAATGCTAGATTAACGTATAGGATACCAGCTGTTGCCAGCGAGTTTGTTCGCTTTATTTCGGGATAAAAAGTATCATATATAAGCGAGTATATAAGATAATATAGTTATTGTTTGAAGCATTTATTTAACATTAAAAAAAAAAACAAAAAATACTATATTTTAATAAATTAACCAATATTCAAATATAATTAAAATACAAATTGAATTAATGTGATACAAATATATTTAACATTACCTGTTGAACGTCATAATTTATGATTACTATTACATTAGATAACAAACTTAAAAATATTTTATAAAGTGCAGGCCAAATATATTTTATTTTATTTGAATGAATACACTCACGCCGGAGCCATTGCGACCAATAGATAAATAAATAAATAAATAAATAAATATTGGACAACATCACATACATTGCTCTGATTCTGTGGTAAGTAGCTTAAGCACTTGTGTTACAGAAATCAGAAACAACGACGGTACCACAACACCCAGACCCGAGACAATATGGAAAAGTTCGTTTCCCATATTGACCCGACCGGGGATCGAACCCGGAACTAGATAGGATAAGGCTACTGGCCATTCGATACGTAATGGGTTACACCTAGCATGGAACCGCTTAAGAATTTCATTGTAAGCCTATCCACTATAATGTTTTGTTGAGTTAGTCTCGAAGTTTATGTACTATACAGTAGTTCTTAAGCCTACTAATTGGTTTCTCTTTTAAATTATTGTATTGAAAAAACTTAAATATTAACTAACATACGCCGCGGCGCCGCTCCGGCACCAACGATACTAACAAATATTCTTGTATTTCTCAAACAAATGAATTGTAAATTCTTTTGAGTAAATAAATATCTTAAACCGTAATTTCAAATCGAAACTAAGAAATAACAATACATTTAACAAAAGTCACGTGCGATTGTAATCCTCACACAATTTTAATTTTATTTTGTTATTATCTGTGACGTCAACATTTAGCTTAGATAAACATTTTAACAATTTAAATTGATTTTAACAATGACATTTGTAAAAGACTCTGAATCTATTCATGTTTTTAAAAAGAGATTGATGGTGTACATAGAATCTGTTGTGTAACTATGATAGATTGAACCCATATTTGTACATATGTAATAATAAAAATTGTTAAGTTTCTCATATTTAGTGAACTATGTAAAATGTTCTTTTTGAGAAATAAAATTCTTCTTTAAACCGAACAATTAATGCTTTTTTAAATAGTTAGGTGTTAAATCGCAACAAAACAAACCTAATTTATGTGGTAATTAAATTACAAATTGCTTAGCGACGTATACAAACTTACAAAGACTGCAAAGTATTTATTTGTCATCTATCAAGTATTTCATCAATCATTCTACCAAATTTTAACCAAATCCATTTAGTAGTTTTAAAGTCAAGAAGTAACTAACATACTGACTCACAAACTTTTGCTTTTATATTAAACTAGCTGTGCCCGCGGCTTTGTTCGCTTGGACTACAGTTTTATATACTTTCATGGTTGGTTTTACCCCTATCCCCCCTAATATTCGAAATTGTAGTCCATATTTTAATGCAATTTTCGAGCTATATTTGCGCCATATTTTATATATCTAACTTAAAAAATAAACATTTTCCCATATAAACTTCAAGTGCGGTATTACCCCCATTCACCCTTATTTTCAAAACAAAAAGTAGCCTATGTCCGTTCTAGAGGTTTATACCAAATTTCATAATAAACGGTTCAGTGGTTTAGGCGTGAATGCCGGACAGACAGACAGACAGAGTTACTTTCGCATTTGTAATATTAGTATGGATTAGTGTAGTAGTGTTGATTTTTATCCGCTAATACGTTAAAAAACTCTTATTACTTATATTTTTCGTGAAAGTTAGCAGGCAACGCGTTCCACAATCAAGAATAACGTCAATCTGAAGTTTTTTGTGTTTTAATTAATTAAAATAATACAATGAACAGGTTTTCGTAATTATTTCCTAGTCTCGCGAAATGTCACTGTTGTGATTTAATTCGGTTCTCAAGGAGACATTTTTACGTTTCGTGAACTTAGTAATTGTATGGCGACTTTTAGTCGGTATTGAGACCTGGAACGTTCGAGTGGTTAGTTTGTTTTACGATTTTGTATCGACATGGTAACATATTTGTAGTACTTGATTTTTTAATTTTTGTAATATATTTTAAAGAAACAGATTTTTTTTTGTATCCCCTTGCGGTACGGGACGACCTTCACGTATCGCGCGTGCTGCTCTTCCAACTGAGCTAACTAATGTATGTTCAGATATTAATGGTAACTTGTAGTGTATGGAACTTATTGACGTTTTAAACTGTTCAGAAGTATTTGGTCAATTTGTCTGCTCCGATATATCTGACGGCGACTGTACATACCTAATACACGCGAATGAAAAGATTTCTAAATATGATTCTGCTCTCAATTTAAATATTTTCACAATTCAAATTATAGGGACTGCGTATTTTAAGACGGTGAAAAATAAAACAAAAACTTGATTTTACAAGGAAAATTAATATTACCATTATTCAGTATTACATGGATCTCAATATGAAGGACAATTGTTGCTAGCCAGTCAGAATCTAATAAGTGAGTTAGAGATTCATAACACAGTGAAGTGTAGTATTTTCAAAGTGAAAGCGCCACGAGAATTGTTCAACGAAGTGCAGTGGAAACATGTCAATTTAATTTGGCAGTATAACACTCTGAACAAACTGACTAACCCACTCGGATTTGTGCCTTGTAACGTTGAGTGAAGAGTTGTAATCCCCTCAAATCAGAAACAGCTATAAGTGAAGTGACTATCGCAGCTGATCGATCTGTCAGCTGTCAGACTAGTGTAGTGCAACTGTCAAAGTGAAGGATGTCAGTGTGACGGCTGAGCACGCTTCAGGAATGACAGCGGGCGTCACCGCCAGACGGAAGGCCAAGGCGAGGAGGAGCTGGGCCAGGATAGACCAGGAAGGACAGGTATACTTGGGCGAGAGGTGATTTCATTGGTTCTATTGGTATCGTCTGTGTAACGTTGAGCGTATAAGACAGGTAGGGCATAGCGATTTATCGCTTGAACTGGATCAGCCCGACTGGTGAAATACCTCCACCTTACAGAAGACCGCAGCCAAATAACAATCATGTTGTGCTCCTACGTGTGAGTAATGTTTCCAGAGCTCCTGGGGGGTGCTAAATTAGTAGCAGGGGCCTAGCCTTCACGGTGAGGGCGACAATTCCAGTAACAGCTGTTATTATGCTGTACTTATCGGCCTTAAACTACGACCGCATCACCACTTACATCAGGTGGGATGAAGTCAATCTATAAGTGAAATGGCTTTTTGGAACAGAATTTTGTACTAATCATAAACTGCCACTTGCCAAAATACAATTGGGCGTGATAGGTGTGGGTGGCATTTGTGGGTATCTCCGGCTCTAACAAGGGCAGGCTTACCCACCAAAACCACTACCAAATAGTGATGCTGTGGGAAACTTTAAAACCACCTGAGCACCAGGAAGCAGGTCGGCTGCCACGCTTTTGTAGCGATTCTGCGTTCTTTTTGTTGACGGGCGTTGATATCTTTGAAGCATTGTCTGATGATGCAGGGACAGGCATGTAGTGATTATGAATGGCTAGTAAATTGAGTGTCTTTTTATACCTGTCAAAAAACGATTTCTTCACTACATAGTATAAAACAAAGTCGCTTTTTCTGTCCCTATATCCCTTTGTACGCTTAAATCATTAAAACTACGCAACGGATTTTGATGCGGTTTTTTTTGATAGATAGAGTGATTCCAGAGGAAGGTTTTTATGTGTAATAAAGAATAGGAAAGCCAATATTTCTAAGTATTTACATTACATCCGTGCGAAGCCGGGGCGGGTCGCTATTGCACTAGATATTATTGTATTCAAATACGACACGATGACGTCATTAATTTTACTTTTCAGCACACTCACTATTAAGTAGTTTTTTGTTTTAAGTTTTTAAGCATAAACAAATCAATAAGTTACCTACACGTTTCGCAATCAGTTCCTCTTTACAGCATTGATACCTTAGAATAATATGTAAATGATCGTATTGGGATTTCCGTAGTTTTTTGGGGACAGGTTAATGAATATCAGAATATCTTCGAAAATCTATCAAGGAATTTGTCGATCTTCATGAAAAATATATACCTACTAACTAAAACTAAATTATTGTCACATGTATCGTGTATCGTGTATGTCAGTGTTCCCGACTCTCTAAAATGATCTTCTTAAATCCTAATCAAAAAACCCATAGTTAAGATCCCCACATTTAACTAAGAAATACCCTTTAATATTGTACTTGACATAATTTAATAATTTTAATAAAAAAAAAAAACATTTTTACTCAACAAATTTATAACAAATTAAAAACACCTAATGTATAATAAAAAGTAATAATTGTAAATTTAAAAAATAACTATTCACAATTTCAAGTAACTATAAATAAAGTCCGTTTTGTTATAAAAATCCCTAAAAACCCATCCGATTTTTCCCCCCCTTGCATTTGGGGGAAAACCTATAACCCTGCGGTATACAGCTACTCAAGCATTGTAAAAAAGGTCTAAAGCGTCATGTAGTCTAGTCCAATTTAAACCTTATGGGATTAAAATAAGTATAATAATAAAAAAAATATTTTTGACGTCATGTCACTCGCGCAGCTGTGAAAGAAAGCTTAATGCTGTTTGAATCCGGTGCCATCTTGATCACAGTTGAAAACATATTCTATAGCACGTAACTAACGCTCTATTTCCATTGTCCGCAGGCGTCAGACTTCACCGACATCGGCGATTGGCCGACGCTGAGCGCGGCAGTTGCCGGAGCGAGATGCCACTCCACACCCCCCCCTCAGGACGGTGACTCGTCTCATCACAACGGCAATGCGGTCAGTATTTTCAGCCAATCAGGAGCTGACGCACTGACTTTAATCGATTTGACGTTTGTTAAGAGCGCGATAAAATTTAGTCGCGTGGCGTATGCAAGGCCTGTCCGTCTGTCCGGCTTTCACGCCTAGACACGTAGAAAGCTGGTCTACCAGCGCGGGTTCGAGTCCCGCACAGCAAGGGAGGGGGGATTTTTCTGTTTCTTTAAAATATCTAAAGTTCTGCGGCGTAAAGCACTATAAAAATTACAAAAATCGATTGAGATGCCAGGTGTCTTCGATTCCGTGGTTTTCAAACATTTCTGCAACGAATGTACCACGGGCCGATAAGTATGTAGTTCTAAACATATTCGGCAGAGGGCACTTACCGTAGGCTAACGGGTTGATACAGCAGAAAAATTCGTCGCCTACGATAACTTGCAGATAGCTCAGTTAGTCCATAAATTACGTGAGACGGTTAAGAGGGGGAGGGGGTCGAGTCAAATCTTATCTACTCTTACGTTGGAGAGAGGGGGGGGTCTCTGCAAATATCACGCATTTTTTTTCCGATTGTAACAAAAAATTATACTATTTTGGTCCATTTTATCATTGTAATCGAACGAAGAAAATTTAAGAAGGACATTTTTGAAGCTTTATTTTAATTTGTAATACAATCAAACAATTCAATGCGTTTACGTAAGAAACCCACATTTTGGAAAATCACGTGAGATTGAGGAATGAGGGAGGGGGTTGAAGAAAATCTCACGAAATCTCACCACGGGCGTTGGGGACAGAAAATTACAAAAACACCTCACGTAATTTATGGGCGCCCCCTTAGAAGAGCAGCAAGCGTGAGACGTGAAGGTCGAAGGTTCTAGTCCCGCACCGCATAGGGAGATGAAATTCTTCTGTTTCTTCAAAAGAAATAACTTTTAGTAACAAAACAATATATTCTACTTCCAGGACCAGGATAGGAAGCCCCTCGAGGAGCATCAGCACCAGCAGGTCCAGCCGCCGCCGCAGCCCGTCAAGGAGAAGCTGGAGCCGCTCCTGAACCACCAGCTTCAGGATAAGCACCACGACAAGCATGGAGACAAGTCAAAGAGTTCAGGTGATTTCATATGTGTGCGCCGTCTTTGGTTTTCAGGGGAAATTCCGTTGGGGCTACCATTTGGTTGGGCGTTTTTTCCCTAACGAGCTATCGATGATAACGAGGCCTTATCATCTTCACCGAACTTTCGGGGAGCTAAAAAGACTCTACTCTCCTTATATAATTTAAATCGGTCCCGCAGACACAAGTGATCTCACTAGAATTCGGTCTGATTTGCATTTAGTTCGATTCGAATTAGGTCCTGTTCGCATTTGGCCGCATTTTGATTGGACCCTTTCGTTTTGGTCCTCTTGCATTTCGTCCCATTTCTATTGGACCCTTTAATTTGGTTCCATTCGCATTTGGTCCCATTTCAATTGAACTCTTTCGTCTGGGTTCCATTCCCATTTGACCCCATTTCAATTAGACCCATTTGCTTTCTTTTTGTTTCCATTCGCATTTGTGCAAATATCACACTCAAGTATAATTTAGCCTTTATATTTGTTATTTATAAGGACAGGAATATAAAAACATGCAGCCTTATTATTTTATCATTTCATATTTAAAAAAAATCGTTGTGTATAATATAATTTTGCCGCTGTCCAATCGTTTATGTTAGGCTAGGCCTTACTTAGTTATACCCAGTGGCGTGCGTTCCATAAAGACAGAAAGACACTGCCTACCCTAGGTCTGATATAATAGATCCAATATTATTTTATCAATAAACAAAATAACATAAAAACTTAAATCATAAATTAGCTCCACCTATCGACTGCCGGTGGTATCATTAAGATAAGATCGGCATGTAATTTGATAATTTAGCATCAATCGGCGCTGCACTAGCGCCGCCTCGCCCTTGCGTGCCCTTTTGCCACGGCAAAGACACAAACTACGAATCTCTAAAATTTTGTAGGTGCGCTCTCGTGGTATGTCGCGGTCATGCGGATTTAATGTGTGTTCGTTCCTGTAGCTACGTGGGCTTTGCTGACACACAATGACAAAAATCACGCACACAACTGCATGAGAAGCCAGTGTCTTTTTGTGGTAACACG
Organism: Glyphodes pyloalis; assembly: GCA_037074685.1. Classification (NCBI taxonomy): domain Eukaryota; kingdom Metazoa; phylum Arthropoda; class Insecta; order Lepidoptera; family Crambidae; genus Glyphodes; species Glyphodes pyloalis. Next base: position 2,494,246 of record JAYKKO010000034.1, on the reverse strand, counting down.
AAAAATTACGACTCGTACCGAACATTTCCGAAAGAAAGTTTGTTAAGCAATGCAAATATTTTAGGAAGTAACATTGTTTCATTGAATTTTATACATTTTGATGGCCATAATTTTTTTGTCGTATTATATTTCTCTTTTTTTACTACTAAGTAATTTCAATAGTCATATTGTTTGATGCGTGTTGTGTTTATGACTACGCTATCAGATATTTATGATTTGGCGTTGTTAATAGAGTGAAAAATTGATAATATTGTCTGTAAAGGTGGTTAGATGGTGTGTGTATTGAGAAAATAAAAAATGATAACCATACCACCATCTTTTAACTGCTTTCATTGAAATTTTGCAAATCACACAATCATTACAAAACATCAAACAAACGCACCGAAAGGCCACTTCGAATATCCCTAAATTGATATGTCTATAAAATCAGTCAATCTATGGATATTGAGCTAGCATTTGGCAATTACCTACATTATCAATCAACAAGACGACGAACCAAAACCAAAGTGTTTTGTTTTTTTCTGCCTACCCTGTCTTAAACCTGTGTGCACGCCACTGGTTATACCTTAGGCGTTATTATATATTAATACAACAAATTATGTAAGAGGATTGAACCGAAAGTACTACTTACCGAAGTTACTAAGAGTTTCTTTGTTTCTCCCGTAATTTAGGCCTCTAATCTCTATTCAATAGAGATGCTGGGTTACGCAATACGGGTATATCATAGTCTTCATATGAATTGTAATCACAAATGTTTATCATAGTTTGTGGTAATATTTGTAAGAAGCACATTTAATTACGATATATTTACTAATACCGGTTTGTATGAGCTTCTGATATAAATAATTAACGCGAGATTAAAGTTAATTAACGTTTACTGTCCGGTAAATATTTACACTTGACAAATAGTAAACAGAACACACTAGCGCCACACGTTACATTTACTACGATCTACTGTAACTAATCTACTGAGCGTCTTACCGATGCCTTCTCGGTAGATATAGGTTCCGAACCGGCAGTAGAATCGCTTTGCATTGTATTCAATCACGACTCAAAAGTGTTATTGTAATCTGTTCGAGTTTGAGAGTGAGGTTAGGTTAGCCAAGTTCGAAATATCCGCAGCATACTTACTTTGCTCGACTCTGGATTCAGTGTTATATCTAACCTACTTGAATAAAAAAGTATTTGAGTTTGAGAGTGAGGTTAGGTTAGCCAAGTTCGAAATATAGTCAACCTACCTCAATCCGATCTTAACCCAATACTCTAACTGTCGACGACAGGTTGTATAGGTTTACAAACCTCTTTTCATTATTTTATAATTTTTTATGCAAATGTCATTTATGACATATTTCGATCGTCTGCTGTTATTTTTTCCGTCTGATCACGTAAGCTTGTGGTTTCGTTATTATTCGTATCAATGAAAATACAGTCCACGCTAACCACTATAGCTTCATTACACCAGGTCGTGGTGTAACATGTCCCGTTCATATCCACAGGAGCCGGCAAGGCCAGCAACAAGTCTGGCAAGCACAAATGGTTGCCATTGGACATCGACGTGAAGGCTGCCAGGCCTGGGAAGCACGCCCAGCAGCATGGGGCCAGGCCTGATCACGGTAAATAAATAAATAAATATTGGACAATATCGCTTACATTAAATATTAGAACCAGAAATTTTTTATCTCCCCTTGCGGTGCGGGAATCGAACCCACGTTCACGTATCACGCGTGATGTTCTGTTGACTGAGCTAACCGCAAGTTATCGTAGGCGATGAAATTTTTCTGGTGTATCAACCCGTTAGCCTTCGGTAAGTGCCCTCTGTTCGGTAAGGGGAGATATTTTTTTTCTGTTTCTAATATCAAAAGTTCGCTAGTACGGCGTAAAGTACTATAAAAAAAATATATATATCACATACATTGTTCTGATTCTGTGGGAAGTAGCTTGATCACTTGTGTTATAGAAATCAGAAACAACGACGGTACCACAACCTACATACTCGTGACAATATAGAAAAGTTCGCTATCCATGTTGACTCGACCGGGGAACGAACCTGGGACCACAGAGATGGCGGTTTGCCAAAGTCCGGCCCGCTCGCCTCTCGGCTACGGAGGTCGTTAAAAGTAATTAATTAGCTCATTGGGTTAAAAAATCTGGTATTTTTGACTCTGGCCGCTCCTCTGTTGTTTAAAACAATTCTTTATGATTATTGTCTCCCCTTGCGGTCTGAAATTCGAACCCACGACAATTCAAATTCGCGCGTGCTGCTCTTTTAATGGGGACTGTCGCGTATGAAAAATACGCTAGGTTATTTTTTTGGTTGTTTAAATGTTATAGTGACATGTGACTGTCAATGTCATACCAAAAATACCCAATGACGTAAGTTGGACTACGCTTACGTATTGCCACCTAGCGGATATTTCATACGCAATAGTCCTTATTGGAAAAGCAGCACGCGCGATACGTGACGTATGTGGGTTCGATTCCCTCTATTTCGCTTTAATCGATTGTTCTATCTGTTGTTGGAATGGACAAAAAAGGGGCTTTATGGGAAATTGACATTTCAGGAAAGGGACACTTTGGGAAAAGGGACATTTCGGGAAAGGGACCTTTAGAATCGAGGGACTTTATGGGAAGGGGAAATTATGAACCTAAACGCCCACGAATATATACTTATATGACAAAGTTATTTATACGTTTTGTATTTCTTTTGAAGTAATTCACAACCCGTTTTTTAGGCCTCATGTCTCTTCTCAATGGAGAAGCTGGGTTACGCAACACGGGTAGAGCAAGCTTCTTACAAATTGTCATCGTAATATTTAGTATTGTGATAATATTTGTTGGAAATACATTTGTTTTTGAAGAATTTGTCATACAATTGTCTTTGACTCTGGGAATAGGTTATTTTATACATGACTTTTTTTTATATTGCACTTCAAGTTTGACCTCATCACACCTGATGTTAAGTGGTAATGAGGTCCTAGCTTAAGGGTGACAAGTACAGCATAATAAATGTTACTGGGCTTGTCTGAACACAACAACACAGAAGTGATTGTTATTTGGCTGCGGTCTTCTGTAAGGTTGAGGTACTTCATCAGTCGGTTTATTTATTACTATACTGTGGGGTTCGCGCAAATTCGTTCGCGTTATTTCGAAACAAAATGGCCCCTGTATGTTATTCTAGATATCTATTCTGTCTAACTACGTATTTTATCTAAATCCATTTAGTAATTTTTACCCTAAAGCTAGGTCCTTTACCACTTAACATCAGGTGGAATGAGGTCAACCTTGAAGTGTAATAAAAAAAATGTTTCAAAATGTGCCTACTGCTTGAATAGTGAGGAACACGTTATCCCCCCAGACACAGTGTCCCTCAACGGCGAGGAGTCAGCCCGGCGCGGGGCAGCGGGCGGCGCGCGCGGGCGCGGCGGCGTGCGCGGGCGCGGGGCCCGGCGCGCGCGCCCCGCCTCCGCGCTGCCCGCGCCGCACGCGCCCCTCCACCACCACCACCACCACTTGCCCTTCCACGCGCAGGACTACCACCACCCGGACCTGCAGCAGGTGAGTTCAGACTCTGCTTATGGAGATTTAAATACGCCGTCTATTAGTGAGGGAGCGTTCATGTATTACACTATTGCATTACGCAAAGGGGGGGGGGGGGGATTTTGTAAACATTAAGATGCGTTACAATAAGATAATTATGAAATGAAACTCCCTTGGCAACCCTTTTGGTTTCCGGGGAATCCCTCGATTGTATAAGTGTGGTCGTCTTTTTTAAAAAAAGGGGAGGGGGGGAGTATTGAAAAACGTTCGTCCCCGCTCTTTTCAGAGTACAACACAAAGTACAACACTGTCTTTTCAAAGTATTACGGTTGTCCTCCCCAATAATGTAAATTGGTGAGGCGAGATTACATAAGCCAGCGTTTCCCATTTGCTGAGTCGCGATTAATGATGAACGATGCTCGACACTTCACGAGTATTTTTATATTGAGTGCTCGATTTAATACAAAGCTTCAAAAAAGACTTCTTTTGAGTCCTTTGATACATTACTTCGAAAAAGACTCCCTAGTGGAAGATTCCTTTTGTCTAGTGCTCGGTTTAATACAAAGCTCCGTAAAGACTCCCGACCCGAGTCTCCTTCCGAGGACTACAAAGTCTTTTTTTGGATTTCGAACCTTTTTGAGAGTACGGTCAAAAGCAGTTCAGACTACACACTGTGTACTTTATAAAGTGAATTCTTTTATTCCTCCCCCTCTACATAAAATTTCGTTTGCTAAATTGATTTGCTTTATTTATTCACTTGTTTGCATATATTTATATATATATTACTTTGTTTTATATATATATATAATATATATATATATATATATATATATATATATATATATATATATATATATATATATATATATATATATATATATATATATATATATATATATATATATTGTTTAATTATTATATTTATTTATCATGAACTTATGTATGAATATTCTTTTCTCGTGTGTAATTTTCTGCTATTTATGATTATTAATTTTGTTGTTATCCATACTCACATTTTTACTGTTACCGCACCCATAAACGTACTATCTGCATGACCCAACGGTTGACTGGTAGAGAATGCTCCTAGCATTAAGTCCACCTTTTGTACTTTTTTTGTGCAATAAAGTTTTTAAATAAATAAATAAAGCGCTTATGTCGGCGGTATAAGAATGAATATCGAATACCTTGACGTGCTGTTTGCCGTATATAATTTGTATTACATGTTATTGTTTACTATTTTTTTTTCAATTGGGCAAATACGTTAGCTGAGCGTTATTTTGTCCATGGTACACATTTCTTTCTTGTCTATGAAGGGTTTGTGCACCTAAATGTTGTCCCCTATTTTTCCTTTTTTTTTCGACTCATTTTACATACATTTTGGTACCATTTGCATGTGGCTGGTTTTATTTTTATATATTTCTTCTTTTTTTCAATATGCATGTTTTTACATACAATTTTTTATTTAACAAATTTTCTTTCCTCCTTCCTTTGACATGGATTCCTTCAAAAGGAGCGTGATGAAACATCTTGCGGGCCAGTATGACGATGCTAACGGATAGGATATTTCGATATCAAATCCGTTGTCATCGCGATGTGGGTTCCTCTCTTGCTTACCATCAGGCTGGGAGGAGCCAATATACTGCGCTACTATAAAAAAAAATTATAAGCTTTTTATATTAATTTGATTATTATATTATATTATTGATACGTAGTATGTATTTCGTTTTTAGTTTTAACCTCACATTATGACAACCTCAGATTTATCAATTAAAAAGTGTCATCACAAGATTGGGATATTTTAACTGTGGTGGGTGCGGTAACCTATAAACTAACTATCTCTTTGAGCATGACCCAAGGGTTGACTGGTCCTTGCTCCTTGCTTTAAGTCCACATTTGTAGTTCTTGTTATATTCCACATATGTCGCTCAAGCCCAAATGGCTCACTTACCAAATTTGTGGCCAACCTATTATTTAGCTTAGGTTAGTATTTTTTTGATGCTCGATTAAATTGAATCCTTTATTTTATTTATGTTTTTTTTTTGTAAAATAATATATTTATCTTGCTAAATAATAATTCAGGATTACATAGCACATCTACAAATTAATATCTACCCTCATTCTTACCTCTTTTGTATGTTTTATCTTCTTATTATATGGTACTCAAAATGTATTTGAATTTCATAACACGGGACTGAAGGTTTTTGTAATTATTGTCTAAATATAATGTATATATATTTTATGTATATTTCGTACCCTTCGGCAATAAAGTCGTATGTGACGTAACGTGTATACGCCGCTTACGACTTTACGCCGGGCTAATAAAGACGTAAGCGGCGTAAACGCGTTACGTCACATACGACTTTATTCGCCGAAGGGTACGATTTGTACAACCAAGAGCATGTCAGACTACACTTCACACATTGTGACGCGCTTATGTCCTGCTTATAAGGTCTAATTTCAACTACGAGTGTTTATCTTGACTTGCTGTTGATTGTATTGTATGTAGTATAAAGGTTCATTATACTAACGTGGGTTGTATTCATTTTCATCAAAATCATGTCTGAAAATGACCGAAATCCATTTGTTGTGTCTTTGGTTCGTTATTTAATAAGTGGTTTCGCCAAATTGTTTTATTAGCCTTTGATTCGTGTTAATGGGGGCTACAGCGCGTGAAAAATCCGCTAGATGACACTACGGGGGCGTGAGGTCCAACTGCTTCGTGATTGGTGATTAACATGTCATGCTGACACATCTGTCAATGTCATGTCAAAAGTAACCAATCGTGTAGCAGTTGGACCTCACACACACGTAGTGACATCTAGCGGACTTTTCACGCGCGGTAGTCCCAATTAGGCTTTGGGTGGGTGAAATGTTGATATCAATTTTTATATGATTCTCTGCACTAAAATATGTAATGTACCAGCATTGCCGGCGACTTTGTCCGTGTAATTTCGAGAGAAAAAGTATTCTGTATGTTATGTATGGTATGGTATTCAATCTATTTATCTACCTTATTTCATACGAATTCTTTTACAAGTCTTTGGGTGAGAGAGTAACAAACATACATCCAGGTAAAAAAAGGATTAAATTTGTTTGAATTCAATCATCATTCAAAGTATAGAAGAAATTAATTATCTTGATAATTTGGAACCCCTATTAAATTGCATAATAGATTATATCTTTATAGACCATATAATGTATTAATCTATAAGAATAAAATATCTCGGTTACTAATTCAGTCGACATAATATCAATTATTGAAGAAATTAATTATCTTGATTATTTCGAACACCGCTTTCAAGTGCTTAAGTTATGCTATCTTCATAGGAAATATATGCAGGAAATGTTTTTTGACAGTTATTTAAAAGTATTTCCGTTGACTAAATTCGTCAACATCTCAATAATCGAAAAAAAAATTTCATAATTTTTAACGCCGCCCTCAAGCGCATAATCGATATTGAATTTCACAATAAAATCTTGATAACATCATTCACCTGCCCAAAAAGTCTGTAACTGTAACAAAAACGGCGCCACTCTAAACCAAAACACGCTACCGAAGGCACACATCGACCCTCCCCTTCCCTTTCCCCACTCAGCTTCGCGTGGGTCAGGCTGCCGGCGTGGGCGGCGTGGGCGGCGTTGGTGTCGGCGTAGGCGCCGGCCTCGTCGTCCAGTACGGTCTCGGGGCTCCGCTGGCGCCCCCGCTGGCGCAGGCGTTCTACTACGGCGCCGCGGCGGCGACTGCAGCGCCCTACGGCATCGGGCTCGACCACGCCACGCTGAAGGACTTGATCAAGAAGCAGATGTGAGTGCATGATGAGTTTATTGGTGTTTCCTAATAAAAACACACACCCACACAATACATACACACAACCCCCACACCCACACACATGCACACACCCACACACGTTTTCTCACACAAAATCACACCGGATCTCTCCCACATACACGTACACACACTCACAAAGAGAGAGACACAATACACACAACAGTCACTCATAAACACACACACACAAGCATATATACGCGCACGCACGCTTACCCCTGAACAAACAAACCAACATTCAAATAAACACACACATCACACATACACACAAAACACACACACAGACACAATACACACATACCCACATACCCATACACACATTTACGTGCACGCGCACACATCGATGGAAACAAACCCACATTCAAATTAACACATACACACGAACACTATCACACAAACAGATAGAGAGAGAGACTTCGACATCTATGATCTAACTTATAACAAAAACTGTTTTGTGCGTGTAAATTATGCGAATACCTACAATAAAAACAAATGTTCACAGTTCAATGCCCGGTTTCAATATTTGTAAAACGATCCGTTCCAGTTAAGCATAGTAACAAATTTAACGAGGCGTAAGCTGAAAAAGACAGACATACGACTGATAACAGCTGATATGGAAAGTAAATTATGGAACGGTATTAACGCCCTATAGTCAGGTGGAAAAAAACGGGTTGTCATTTTTGACACATTACGAAGGAATCGTAAAATATTATATCTGGTACTTTTTCTTATAACCTTTTTTCCCACACAGCGAGTACTACTTCAGTCCTGACAACTTGGCGCGCGACTTCTTCCTCCGTCGCAAGATGGCCGCCGACGGGACGATCCCGGTGACGCTGATCGCTTCGTTCCACCGCGTGAGGGCGCTCACAGCGGACGTCCAGCTGGTACTGGACGCGATACGTGACTCTGATAAGCTTCAGCTGATATCCGGCTTCAAGGTACGTTGGTCACGGTCATAACCGTCTACATCATAAGGGCATCTTCATTATAAGGGCACACGGTGCCGGTGATGAAATAGTCCACAGTTCATCCGCCCCCGCATGCCGCAGACGACGGCGGCTGAGAGCGCTTTGTCACCGTCTGGGGACCGGCTGGCTGATGGTGTGAGGGCACCACAGGTCGTATTGCATTCACGTTAGCGATTAAAGAGACTTAGTCTTTTTAGGCCTATTAAGACGACTTGCCTCCATTGTACAGGACTCGACTCTAAGATGAAGACTAAGGTTCGAATTTATATTAATAAGACGTTAGTCGTTGTATGACGACCTCGGTGGCGCAGTGGATAAGGTAGGCGGCCAAAGCGCGTAAGGTCCCGGGTTCGATTCCCGGTCAGGTCAATTTGGAAAACGAACTTTTCTAAATTGACTTGGGTCTGCTTGTGCTGGGATGACGCCCCCAGTTAGTATCCGTCGTCTGGTACTCATAGTACAAGGGAAAACCTTAGTTTGAGACCAGGTGATTGGTGTGATTGTCTGGCGCATTTATTTATTTATTTTATTATTAAAAGACTAAGCAACTAAAACGACTACAGTTGTTTTCAAGAAACTAAAAGCCTAAAACGACTGAAGTTGTTTTTAAAAGGACTCACACCTGAGTATTATACATGAACATGACTCATACCCTGCATGGAATGTGTCTTTAATTTGAAAAAAAAAAAACATAAATGTTGCTGTTTCACGATTTTGTTTTTCTCATGAATTTTCAAAACGTTCGATTTCCTATGGGCCTAGGGTATGGGCCTCCGCCAACTTGCTCCATGTTTCCATTTTTCTGGCTTTATTTATCCAGTTTTTCCCTGCTGTCGCCATTATGTCGTCCGCCCATCTGCGCCTGGGACGGCCTCTCTTTCGTTTACCTATCGGTTTGACACTACATTATTTAACTTATATTCAACAGGTGCGGACGGCGTTCGAACCGACAAAATGGCCGATACTTGACATCACATCAGGGACCAATTCAGACGACGGCGAAAGGGCAGACAAGAAGTCGGAAGACCATCCGAAGGCAGAAGACGATAACGAAAAGTCAACGGAGTTTGATAAACCAACAGAGGTAGATAAGCCTACGGAGGCAGGTGAACGTACGGAGTTAGATAAAACTACGGAGGTTGAAAAGTTTACGGAGGTTGATAAGCCGAAGGATGTGTACGATGACGGTGCTGGAGATGAGAGTAGAAGTGAGATAGTAGAAGTTCTGGAGACGAGACAGCAGGTCGAGCAGAATGAAGCTCCTAGTATAGAACGGAGGGAGGAAGAAGAGAGGATACAAGAGGATGGGGAGGTCGCGAAGACTGAGAAGGTGGAGGTTGGTATTTAATACTTTATATATACATTTAAGAACCAATACTACGTAACTGCACTTTTTGACGTGACAACGTCTAATAACTCGATACTACGGCTGCATGCCCGAAAAAGATACGTCATTGTCGCGTTCCGCAAGCGGGAGCGCGGCACGAACGAGAGAGAGGCACGATGGGCTCAGCGTTGTCGCGTCGAACTATCATACGTAAACCGAAGATGATTTACGACCATATTTCTAAGGACGTACATATACTTTTTATGCACTTTAACGACGGTTCTAAAATGTCGCGATCGTTAGGGGTTAACATGTTGTAATTTTTCATCGGTTTTCGACCTTAATTTAACGAAGTAAGATTCAAGTTACGGTGGCTATATAATGTACAGAGCTTTATGAAAAAAGCATATTTTTTGACGTGAGGCCCGGCTCGATTTTGAAAACGAACTTTTCTATATTATCGTCGGTACCTATCGTCGTTAATTCCTACCGGATTTTGACAGCGCTATCTGTGAGGTCCCGGGTTCGATTCCCGTTCAAGAAGCAGAATCAGAGCCAAATATGTAATGCTTACCAAAAATGTAGTTCTATAAGGATTGAAAGGATAAAAACCAATAATTGTATTTACATAATTTTTTACGACCTAAATTTGGACGACCTCCGTAGCCGAGAGGCGAGAGGACTTTGGTGAGCGCCATCTCTGAGGTCCCGGGTTCGATCCCCGGTCGGGTCAATATGGGAAACGAACTTTTCTATATTGTCTCGGGTCTGGGTGTTGTGGTACCGTCGTTGTTTCCGATTTCTGTAACACAAGTGCTTTAGCTAATTACCACAGAATCTGAGCAATGTATGTCATGTTGTCCAATATTTATTTATTTATTTATAATTCGTTGATCGCCAGATAGATTTTATACAAAATAATGATAAAGTATGTTTTCCTTTAACAAATAGATTGATGACTATACCCGTATCAAATTTTAGTGAAGGGGTGTATTTACGTTACTAATTCGTTAAAACTGTGCGAAGAAGTGACGTCAATCTAAATTTATCGCAGAAGTAGGTATATTTAGTAAATTTGTCCTTATATTTTTTGGTAATGAAACTGTTGCCACCAACGGTTTTTTTTTGTCATTTACTCTATTCCTACCATCATTCTCTTCTAGAAAACTGAACCAGAGAAAGAAGTAGAAGAATCCACAGAAGGAGACCAAGATAAGAAGACGGAGTCTAACGAGGACCCGCCCCTCCAGTCGGAGACTACTGACGAGAAACCAGGCGAGAAACGGTAAGATGATAATGCTAGGACAATATTACATCATTTAGTAACCTTAAAGTTATTACTGTTAGGTGCCAAAACAAATTAAAAAAAATATGTATAATAGAATAGAAAATGCCTTTATTAATGTAAACTGTTACAAAAGATTATATAAGAGATATTATAAGAGAGGTGGGGCATAGCGATTTATCGCTCGAACTGGAGCAGCCCGACTGGTGAAATACCTCCACCTTACAGAAGACCGCAGCCAAATAACAATCACTTCTGTGTTGTTGTGTTCCTGCGTGTGAGTGAGGTTTACAGAGCTCCTGGGGGGTGCTACATTAGTAGTAGGGGTTAAGCCTTCAAGGTGAGGGTGACAAGTCCAGTAACAGCTTTATTATGCTGTACTTGTCACTCTTAAGCTAGGACCTCATTACCACTTAACATCAGGTGGGATGTGGTCAATCTTGAAGTGTAATATAAAAAAAAACTGTTACAAAAGCATTTATGAATCGTCAGATTAAGTTATACTAGCGCCGTGTTCGGAATGTTGAAACGGAAGAAACTCGATACACTACAAATATATTACCTCGTTGTATTTTATTGCCGTTGTAGTATATTTCACGACGGTAACATCATTCAAGGTTAAATTAACGCGCCTGAACCGAACTGTACGCGTTAGTACGCGACGCCGATCATAGATGGCGCTACAAGTAGTTTCATATTATACTATTACTTTAATAAAACTTTTTTGAGATATCCCTACTAATATTATAAATGCGAAAGTAACTCTGTCTGTCTGTTACGCTTTCCTGCTTAAACCTCTCAACCGATTTTGATGAAATTTGGTATAGGTATACGTTGAATCTCAAGAACGGACATAAGCTACTTTTTATTAGAAAATAAGGGGGGGAGGGGGGTAATACCACCTTTGGAAGTTTATACGGAAAAATGTTGATGGATTTGGCACAAATATAGCTCGAAACTTGGATTAAAATAAAGGCTACTTTTTGTTTCGAATATTTGGGGAGAAAGGGGTAAAACCGACCTAGAAAGGATGTAGTCCACGCGAACGAAGTCGCGGGCACAGCTAGTTGGAAATAATGAAGTAATATACCAAATATTGCTCAAGTATTTCCAATATATTATTAGTCAGCCATATTAAGAAGACCAGAATCGTTTTGTTGTTTAAACTAATTGCCTAATTGTTTTCGATATCAAATCAAAGGTTGTGTTGTCCGCCTAATTTAGTAACGATATATAAAAATGGTATGTTTGGTTAACTTAGTAATGCGGTATTGCTGTTGTCTCAAGTCTGTCTGATTGTCCACAAGCCGCAGAAAGCAGATTGTAGACATATTATGCTAATACCATACTTTTCGTAAATGTACCAAATTAATATTACTCAAATATTTCCAAAATATCATTAGTCCGCTATATTTATTCGACCAGAATCGTTTTGTTGTTTAAACTAATTACCTAATTGTTTTTGTATCAAATCAAAGATCATTTTTTACTAAACGATAGATAAAAGTGGTATGCTTGACATTGTAATGCCTTATCGTTGTTGTCTCAATTCTGTCCGTTTGTCACAGTCGCAAGAAACAGATGGTGGGCATATTCCCCCTGGCGACAATGGGGGGTCCCCTGGTCGCGCCAGTGTCGAGCTTGCTTCGCGCCGTGCCTCCTCCGCCGCTGCCCAGGTGAGATATTAGAAATGCTAAGTGGAGATAGATTAATCGGTTGGTAGCCATTCTGTCCAATTCGCAAAAGGTCCAGTGCGCTCAAAATGTCCAATTGTCACAATGTCCAAATTTTAAATTGTTCAATTAGCAATTGCTTCAGTTCTCAAACTGTCCAATTAGCAAATGGTACAATTCTCAAACTGTCCAATTCAAATAACAGTTGTTTAAATGTTTGTTATAAATGTTTTATTACAAGTAACAATAAAATAGATATATAACTATGTATGTATTTACAAAGTTCCTGTAACAGCAGTTTGAGCTCCGTAAGGGGTTAGCCTACGATTATTGCTTAAAATACATAAGGGGTGAGAGCTTTTTAGATTTAAGAATGCTAAGACCGGATGCTAAGAGGTTAATACGACAAAAAATTCATCGCCTACGATAACTTGCGGTTAGCTCAGTTGTAAGAGCAGCACGCGCGATACGTGAAGGTCGTGGATTCGATTCCCGCAAGGGGAGATGAGACTTTTCTGTTTCTTTAGAATATAAAATAAATATTTTTTTTTTCATATTTTAATCATGTTGAAAGCAAATTTTGGATTTAAAAAGGCTCCGTTGCGGCATTTCTACCTCTTTGTTCGCGCCATTGTAGTCTCATACTCTATGGTGCTTAAGTCGAGGTTATAGCAACGCTTCAGAACCGAACTGAGCGCGTCCATACGCGTTATGGATCATAAATGGGGCTACAGACATATTTTTCACATATTTGATTGTATTATATAAAAATTAAGAAAAAAACCCGACACAAAAAAGTGTGAAAAAAAACTACAGCGTCAATCGAACCCACGACCTTCTCGTATCGCGCGTGCCGCTCTTCCAACTGAGCTAACCGCAAGTTATCGTGGGCGATGAAATTTTTCTGCTGTATCAACCGTTAGCCTTCGGTAAGTGTCCTCTGCTTATCGGCAGAGAACTACATTGTTTGTGCTAGAACTACACACTTATCGGCCCGTGGTACATTCGTTGCAGAAATGTTTGTAAACCACGGAATCGAAGACACCTTGGCATCTTAATCGATTTTTTATTTTTATAGTGCTTTACGCCGTACTAGCGGACTAAAAAAAAACAGATAAAATTTATTTCCCCTTGCGGTGCGGGAATCGAACCTGGTGCGGCGCGAAGCACTGTAAAATAAAAAAATCTATTATCTATAATGTCTCGGGTCTGGGTGTTGTAGTGCCGTCGTTGTTACTTAAGCTAATTTTTGACGACCTCCGTAGCCGAGAGGCGAGTGGGCCTGACTTTGGCGACCGCCATCTCTGAGGTTCCGGGTTCGATCCCCGGTCGGGTCAATATGGGAAACGAACTTTTCCATATTGTCTCGGGTCTGGGTGTTGTGGTACCGTCGTTGTTGCTGATTTCTGTAACACAAGTGCTTAAGCTACTTACCACAGAATCAGAGCAATTCAAACTCAAACTCAAACTCAAATATTTCTTTATTCAAGTAGGTTACATATAACACTTTTGAATCGTCATTGAATACAATGCAAAGTGATTCTACTTCCGGTTCGGAACCTATATCTACCGAGAAGACACCGGTAAGAAACTCAGCAGATCATTTACAGTATCAGTATCTAACTTATTGCTATGTGTAGCTCACTTTGGACCAAGTCATATAGTTTTGGTTTTGATGAGTGATGGAACAAATAAGTACTCAAGTAAGTTTTTACTTTCGAGAGGTAAGCTGGAGCAGACCAGTCCCCAAAGGTGGCACCTGTTCACAAGCATGACGTATGTGCCAGCCATCGCTTCACTCAACCATATTGTAGGGAATGTAACGACCCGCCACATAGCGCCACAACAATTGGACAACATCACACAATGTATGTGATGTTGTCCAATTTTTATATATTTATTTTATTTATAATTACCACAGAATCTGAGCAATATTATGTGATGTGGTCCAATATTAATATTTAATCGAAAGTATCGTACAGTGTTATTGTTGTTTGTTCCAGGATGTTCCGTACCGGGCGCCTCGCTGCGACCCCACAGGACCATCTCAATCCTGATGTACCAGAGTTCGTGCCGCTGTCTGTCCGTCGGCAAGGTATTTATTTATTTATTGAAAAACTTTATTGCACAAATAGGAACAACAGGTGGACTTAATGCTAGGGGCATTCTCTACGACTGGTAGACTAACCCTTTGGTTATGCAAGGTAACTGAACACTACGACATAAATACAACGGAATGTAGACAGTCCAAAAGGACGGTAACAGAGATATACCGCAGAATTACAAACCGACTATACGGCTCATTAAAATTAGAGATGAAACGGATAGTTGTTTTGCCGAATATCCGGCCGCCGAATATCCGGCCGAACTTAGTCGCGTGGCGACTCGTTTCGTTACACGAGTGAATCAGTAACTAAGCGATCGGGTGGACTCGGCTGACTTCGGGCCCTTTCGTTTATGAGTGACATTAGTTGAATGAATGATTTTTTGTTGTTAGAAGACCAGCGAAACCGTCTGATGCTTCTTAACGCAGAGAAATTGGTATTTATTCATCATAATTTGCCCTTAGTGCAGTTTGAGTATTAATAATTTGTTTAATTATTAAAAGTTCATGATTATTTACGTTAAATAAAGTTCCTTCAGTCTTTATGTCTGAACTGTATACTGAACTACTAGCCGGTATCCGGCCTATTTTCATTATCCGGATATCCGTTTCATCTCTAATTAAAATACAATAGGACAGGGGTTCCCAAACTCCCCCTGCAAAAAATATTATATTTTGTTTTCTCCTGGCAATAACAAATACAAAAAAAAAGTGTGATTGGTCCAGCAGTTCACGCGTGATGGCGTGACCAATGGAAATAGGGATTAATTGTTAAATTTAGAGATGTATGAAATAATCCCTACTAATATTATAAATGCGAAAGTAACTCTGTCTGCCTGTCTGTGTGTCTGTTACGCTTTCCTGCTTAAACCTCTCAACCGATTTTGATGAAATTTGGTATAGGTATACGTTGAATCTCAAGAACGGACATGGGCTACTTTTTATTAGAAAATAAGGGGGGGAGGGGGGTAATACCACCTTTGGAAGTTTATATGGAAAAATGATTATTTTTGAAGTTAGAGATATGAAATTTGGCACAAATATAGCTCGAAACTTGGATTAAAGTATAGACTACTTTTTGTTTCGAATATTAGGGGAGAAAGGGGTAAAACCGACCATAAAAGGATGTAGCCCACGCGAAAGAAGTCGCGGGCACAGCTAGTTTATATATAATAATAATAATAATTTATTTCAATCAAGATTACAGAGATCCATTTGTGTTAGTGTGACTTAAAATACGGTTAGTAAAAACAAAATAGGACAGAACAAAGCCACTTCGCGCCATTTTCCCAGCCGTTTGCTGCTTACGTTGGTAAATGCACCAATCTAAGCAGCAGGCTCCAGTAAATGCACGAAATGCTTCATAATATAAGAATCATTTCTCTCCGCAATGACAACATAAAAGCCTTTAAAATAATTTAACGGGTCAAAACGCGACACCATTTTTATTTAGTAGTTAATACGAACTACTGACTGCCCGACTGATGAGTCAGCTCGTGACCACGGTTGGTGCAACCTACCGAAACGTCGGGCAGTAAGTAGTTCGTATTAACTACTAAATGAAAATGGTGTCGCGTTTTGACCCGTTAAATTATTTTAAATGTTTAAAATGGAACGCGAAAGTCTTAAAATTTATAACATAAAAGCCTTCAGTATGCGTCTGAGCAAACATCTCCGACGCACTGCAGAAGCGAGGCAGCGCCAACAATGCCCTGAATCCGTTCAAAGTCAAAGTCAAAAGGTACTTCACTTGGACACATACTTTTGGATATATATATTTTATAGCGCCACTCGATTGCGTGGGGAACTAGCAAGAGCCGCGGCATTTGCTAATTTCCCAAGCAAGGGGTTCCACCAGAATACCAGCGCTGCTGCGGCGTTAAAATGTCGTAGCGGCATTTGCTGAGGTGGAACCCAAATCGGCCTCACAAGATATTTTATAATGATATTTATCTGTTGAATTGTCTTGTGTTGTGTTTGTATGTATATTTTGTGATGTCAATAAATTTATTTTCTTTCATTCATTCTTTCTTTCTTTCTATATAGTTTAAACATGTTTTTGTCAACAGAAGAGCCGGGAGACAAGTCTGAACAAGATGGCAGGAACAGCGTCGGCTCGGAGAGGAGTGCCACTGATGTCTGGACGGAGGTGAGGGAATACTTATTGGAGTAACATATACTCCGCTTTTTTATTATTATAAACACTTGACGACCTCGGTGGCGCAGTGGCTAAGGTAGGCGGCCAAAGCACGAAAGGACTCGGGTTCGATTCCCGGTCGGGTCAATTTGGAAAACGGACTTTTCTAAATTGACTTGAGTCTGGGTGTGCTGGGATGACGCCCCCAGTTAGTATCAGTCGTCTGGTACACATAGTACAAGGGAAAACCTTAGTTTGAGACCAGAAGATTAGTGCGATTGTCTGGCGCATTTATTATTTATTATTATTATTATTTAGGTATTTTTATATACACATGTTGGTTTGCAGCAAGCAAACATATTTACATAAAATTCCATAGTACTTCATTTATGTCTCTTAATTCTAAATATTTTCCTCTTAACCCTTAAACCGGCAAAGGGGAAAATAGTTACCACCTCAATTTTTTATTTTTTTTTTATTTAATAAGGTTTATCAACAGTTGATACAATATTTCATGAGTAAGAGATGCAAGTAGGAAGTAAAACTAAATCTAAGAGTACAACCTTACAGATAAACACAGCATGCGTAAAATATTTGTGCCTTTATATTGTTAGAATCAAATTTTATGCCAATCTTATGTTAGCGTAGCGTAACATTTGAAATTAAAAAAAGGAAAAAGAACTCAAAAGGGTAAAAATAACAAAACATAAAAACAGTACAACACATTATGACAGTCGTAAATTACGGAGCATTTTATAAAGTTGAACCTAATGACCTTGGCTTACCAACGAAAACCAATGAAAAATTTGATACTCTCGGCCAGGTTATGGGCTAATTCTAAATGTTTTCATTACCATTGAGGCGAAAATTCAATTGGCTACTTGACAGTTTTTGAAAAAGTATTGTAAAATGTGCGCCCGTTCATTTTATATCCCAAGCTATTCGATTTATCTGGAAATAATGTAAATAACCAAATAAAAATAAGATTTTGTGTAACACATTTAAAAAGCGCGCGAAAACGCCAAGTCTCGTCACTGTTGCAATTATGACGTCAACGTTCTAGACAACGAACCGATACGCATAGGAACGACTTCATTTAGATAAACGGAAAATGTTTCAATAAATTCTTAATACGATTAGAGACACAATAATTCAATTTAATCGGTAAAATAATCATTGTTTCGCCACATTAAAGTAAATAATTTTCGCAGACAGCTGTCATTTCCGAATTGCAATGGTGGTTTCCGTTTCGGTTCTTTTGTTCCACAGATAAAAAAAGTAAAATTTATTTTGCAAAAATAAAATACTAACTATGCTTTTAATTAAAAAATAAAAATGTAAAATGATTACTTAACTAATAAGCTAACATATCTAACACTTTTCATATTTTATTGTTAACACTGTCAAGTAGCCAATTGTATTTTTAATGTTAAAATGCTATTACTTCATTTTCTGCAATAAAAAAAGTACTATAGTCAAGCCGTCGACACTTGACATTATTAAGTCATATTGGTAATAACTCAATGTTTGACTTTAAATAGCAGAAGTTGTAAACTTGAAACAGTTCGTTTGTTAATTTAACATATTGATTGACATTTAATATCACTTCAATTTATCTCATCGTTTATTTTCATTTTTCTAAATAGGAACCACAATGAATTGTTATAGATAGATAGATATACTTTATTTACAGAATGATTATAGTACAATTTAGGCGGCCTTATCGCTAGAATGCGATCTCTTCCAGACAACCTTAAGGTAGAGGAAATAGTAGATGGCGAGAAATGGGTACGGCCGTGCAACATAAATACAGTTTTTATTTTAGAATTATATTCGTAGTATAACATGATAAACATACATAAACTCATAAATATATAACATTATATACAAATAAACATATTTAACATATACAAATTCAAGTAAAGAGTTTTGACTCAAAAAAGAACAATAATAATGTTAATAAGTAGGATAAGTGTATGAAAATTACTGACAACCAACATGCCCAGCTGGAATTATAGATAGAGGACATAAATTGACATTCATTAAGTGAGAGGAAGTACGATTTAACCCTTAGTTTAAAAATGGGAAGGGTCTCAGATAATCTGATAGTTGTTTTAATTCTGCGTACATTATTTTCAATTAAAAAGATGAATTTTGATAATTGTAAAAACGCACCATGTTTGCTGCACGTTTTAGGTCAAGCGGCGCACGAAGGCAGGCTCCCGCGAGAGGGCGCCTCCTCCGCCTCCGGAGGACGAGACGCGAGAGGAACTGCACTTCCAGCTCGACGAGGAGTTGGACTTGCCCCCTCCGAGGCATAACACCTTCACTGACGCCTGGTGAGATGCCTTTCTTTCTATACTAATGTTATAAAGCTGAAAAGTAAAGAGAGGTAGGGCATAAGGATTGATCGCTTGAACTGGAGCAGTCCGACTGGTGAAACACCTCCACCTTACAGAAGACCGCAGCCAAATAACAATCACTTTTGTGTTGTTGTGTTCCTGCGTGTGAGTAAGGTTTCCAGAGCTTCTGGGGGGTGCTGCATTAGTAGCAGGGGTCGAGCCTTCAAGGTAAGGGCGACAAGTCCAGTAACAGATTTATACTTGTCGCCCTTAAGCTAGGACCTCATTACCACTTAACATCAGGTGGGATGAGGTCAACCTTGAAGTAATCCGTTGATGTTAATAATAATGTATTTCGTGTTTATAGGTCCGACGAGGAGTCCGACCTGGAGTTCACGGACCGCGACGTCGGGCGGCTGCTGATCGTGACGCAGACAGGCGCGCGCGCGGCCAAGCACGACGGGCACGACCGGCAGGGGGACTGGGCCACGCGCACCAAGATCACGCAGGACCTCGAGCAGGTGAGCGGGAGATCGCCGGTGATGCTGTGGTAGGTCTTCTGTTCCCATGGCATCACCATAAAGGCGATGAGGTCCACCGGGGGGTTTTAGTGGGTATTCTTGCCCGAATAGGGGCAGGGAGTCCCACACACGCCGTCACCTCCCTCAGGTGACGGTACGGTGCGTCAATGCATTTCCCCCCGCTCAAAAAAAAAAAAAGGTGAACGGGAGATGAAGTGAGAGAGAGAGAGAGAGAGAGAGGAGGAGATGTAGTGACTGAGAGAGAGATATGAAGTGACTGGGAGGGAGAGAGAGCGGGAGATTAATGGATTAAAAGAGAAAGTGAGATGAAAAGATTGAAAGAGAGTTATTTTAGGAGTCAGAAAGAGTAGAAGTGATTGAGAGAGGAAGGTATAAGAGAGGAAATAACACAGGAAAAAAACTTGGAGCAAATAAATAGAGAGAGAGGAAGTAATTGAGAGAGTGGTTGTAAGAGTTGAGCAGAAGTGGTGGAGAGAGAGAAAATAACACAGGACTTCGAGTAAGTAAAGAGTGAGAGTGGGAAATGTTGCGTGTGTGTGAGAGAGTTATTGAGGAAGTGATTGTGACAAAGAGATAGAATCTCTTTCTTTCTGCATCACTTAATTTTTTTTTAATGCATTAAACAATTCCTACTAATATTATAACTGCGAAAGTAACTCTGTCTGTCTGTCTGTCTGTCTGTGTGTCTGTTACGCTTTCCTGCTTAAACCTCTCAACCGATTTTGATGAAATTTGGTATAGGCATACGTTGAATCTCAAGAACGGACATAGGCTACTTTTAATTAGAAAATAAGGGGGAGGGGGGTAATACCACCTTTGGAAGTTTATATGGAAAAATGTTTATTTTTGAAGTTAGAGATATGAAATTTGGCACAAATATAGCTTGAAACTTGGATTAAAGTATAGACTACTTTTTGTTTCGAATTTTAGGGGAGAAAGGGGTAAAACCGTCCATAAAAGGATGTAGTCCACGCGAACGAAGTCGCGGGCACAGCTAGTTTTATATAAATATAATTTTTTGGATTTTTTTACGGCAGTGCTTTAGCAAGAAGCTTCTTGAGTTAGAGCAATGTATGTGATGTTGTCCAATATTAATTTACATATTCTCCACAGGTCATTACTGACGGTCTGAGACGGTACGAAGAGGACTTGTGGAACGAAGATGGATACCCATCGGTGAGTAGTACTTATTTTAATCTTGGATCCAACATTTGTAGATGCCCACTCGCAACATATTTAATGTCAATGATAAAACAAGGTATAAAACGATCTTACGTTTTGTTTAGTAGATATTCGGGTTTTGAATTATTTTGGATAAATTAGACTTTTCATATTTCGATTCTGATTTAATAATTTTAGTTACTTAATAACAATTTAATTACAAAATATTCGTGTTCGTTGCAGTCGTACGGCAGCCAGAACCAGTACCGCACGGTGTCGCTGATCAGCCGCGAGCAGTTCGAGGCGAGCGTGCCCAGCGAGCGCCACGCCAACCCCGCCGAGCCGCCGCCGCCGCCGCCAAGACCGCACAAGGTGAGGCTCACATTTCATTACACTACACTTACTAACAGGTGGAAAGAACCATTCTTTAATTACAGTCCACTTTCAAAATGGATAATTACAGCACCTATTTAATTACAGTCTACTTACAAAGAGGCGAAATACAGCAGCTTTTTAATTACAGTTCACTTATGAAGAGGCTAATTACAGACGCTATTTAATTACTGTTCATTTACAAAAAGTAAGAGACGAAATGCATGACCTTTTCAATTACAGTCTACTTAAAAAAACGAAATTTTCACTTAATTAATTCCGCTCCCTTACAAAGGGGTGAAATACAGCCCCTATCTTATTACTGTCTAACAATGAGACCGAATACAGCAACTATTTAATTACAGTCTACTTACAAAGAGGCGATATGCAGCACCGATTTAATTACAGTCTATATACAAATAAGAGAATTAAAGTACCTATTTACTTACAGTCTATTACAAAGAGCCTAAATACAGCACCTATTTAATTACAGACCATATACAAAGAGGCGAAATCAGTACCTATTTAATTACAGTCCACCTACCAAAACTTAGAAGCGATACAGCACCTATTTAATTATACTTCACTAACAAAAAGTAAGAGTTGAAATGCATCACCTATTTAATTACAATCCTCTTACAAAGAGGCGAAATACAGCGCCTATTTTATTACAGTTCATTTACAATTTTGATTGTTATGCTGGTGACTTAAGGCCGGGTTAAAGTCTCATAGTATGTACTCTGACGTGCTTTGGCATAAAATTTTTATTTTTATTTATTTTATTTAAAAACTTTATTGCACAAATAGGTACAACAGGTGGACTTAATGCTAGGGGCATTCTCTACCAGTCAACCCTTGGGTCATGCAGATAGTTTGTATATGGGTGCGGTAACATGGGAGAAAAAAAAAAGAAATCATTTTAAACAACAATAAATTAAGCATTAAAAATAACATTACGGTATCTTTTAAATATACGATAATAATACACATACTTTATAAATTAATTAGAATATAATATATAAAATATGAAGGTATACTTAGATTTACATAATATTAATAATTTATAGATAAAAACAAATATCTACATAACTATAAATTCAGAAGATAAATAAATTGGTTCAGCAATTGACAAATTCATGACTATCATTACCTACTTGTTAGCGAGAGAGAAGAAGTATTCACGAACTTTATTTTTAAAAATTCCCTTAGTCAGGGATTGTCGGATATCAGCGGGCAGAGCGTTCCAAAGCCGAGCGGCTTGCACAGTGAAAGACTTAGAGAAGAAGTCACTTTGATGTCGATTTTTATACTTTGTTGCGTTTTTAGCAGGTGGAGTCGGCGGAGGTCGGCAAAGCGAAGCGACCAAGGCGTACGGCTCGGTTCTACGCCGCGAATAAAGATCCCCACGCAACAGATGTCATGTAAGTACTTAATTATTTAAACTAAATTATGGGGAGATGGAGTAGTCATGCTCACTAAAATGTCACCGGGGTGGTGGCGCTATGTGGCGGGTCGTTACATTCCCTACAACATGGTTGAGTGAAGCGATGGCTGGCACGTACGTCATGCTTGTGAACAGGCGCCAGGGGACTGGTCTGCTCCAGCTTACCTCTCGAAAGTAAAAACTTACTTGAGTACTTAATTGTTTTATCATTCATTAAAACAAAACTATATGACTTGGTCCAAAGTGAGCTACACATAGCAATAACTTAGATACTGATACTGTAACTGATTTGCTGAGTTTCTTACCGGTGTCTTCTCGGTAGATATAGGTTCCGAACCGGAAGTAGAATCACTTTGCATTGTATTCAATGACGATTCAAAAGTGTTATATTTAACCTACTTGAATAAAGAAATATTTGAGTTTGAGTTCGAGATAATTAAATAGAAATAATGTATGACGGAAATGTTCTCCTTAAAATTATATAAAAACTTGTGCCAGAGACTTCGTTAGCGTGACAATTGTACGTTACGGCCACGACATATAGATAATGTTTTTGTGTGCGTTGTTCCAGCACCTCCCGCAAGCACAAGACGCGGCACAGCCTCAACCCGCCCGTGGAGCACCACGTCGGCTGGATCATGGACGTGCGCGAGCACCGGCCGCGCACGCTCAGCACCGGGTGAGTGACGCGGCGGGACACTGCCGAGGGCCCCGTCTTAAACACCCAGACGACCTGAATCAACTGTGAACGAAATAAGATAGAAGCATTTCTAACGCTTGAAAGTGGCATCACGTAAAGTGAGGCACGGTGGGCGTGGCTTGAAAAAGTGAGCTAG
Source organism: Glyphodes pyloalis (assembly GCA_037074685.1). Lineage (NCBI taxonomy): Eukaryota > Metazoa > Arthropoda > Insecta > Lepidoptera > Crambidae > Glyphodes > Glyphodes pyloalis. The sequence goes on along the minus strand of JAYKKO010000034.1, from coordinate 2,470,689 downwards.
CGGCGATACGAATACCGGCGCGTACCAATCACAGCGCGTGTTCCATCCTATTCTATGACGTAACAAACGACCCCTTCAACTTCATAACGAACGTCTTTTGGTCGACCTTAATGCATCAGCCTTAAAGATTACTTTCAAGTGCCGATACTATATTGCGTATCTGTTGCTTGTGTGTTCTACTGTGTCTGGTCTTCTTAAAATGGAATTCGGCTTACGAGGTTAAGGGGCCGCCAGTTATTTGTCAAGGCGGACAATCTTAGGGGCTGCCTGTTAAATCGCGTGACTTCCAATGGGGGGGGGGGGGGCTGAAAATAACAGAAGGGGAAGAAGGGGATTCTGGAATCACCAAATATGAAAAGGGGGGAGGAATTGAGTAGATCTTCAGATCAGATCAGGTCAATTTGGAGAACGACCTTTTCCAAATTTGCTTGAGTCCGGGTGAGCTGTGATGACGCCCCCCAGTTAGTATCCGTCGTCTGGTGGTCATCGTACAAGGGGTAACCATAGTTTGAGACCAGATGATTGGTGCGGTTGTCTGGCGCATTTATTTATATATTTATTTGTTCTTCTGATCCCCAGGTCTTCATTGGGCACTTCCCCAACGCTGGGATCCTCTTGCGGCTCAATGCCGCAGTCGTTGCCCACTTTCCACCACCCGAGCCACGGTCTGCTCAGGGAGAACCATTTCACGCAGCAAGCTTACCACAAATACTACTCGAGGTGCCTTAAAGGTGAGAATAGATACTAGTAAATGTAAGGGACGTATGTTCTTTACTAAAAGTGGAAGTACTTCCGCCGAGCTAGGTGTTATCTGCTCGGGGACCAAGGCCCAACTACCAATCTTGGTTTGTTGTATATATACTTAGTGGCGACGAAAACTCTGATATCGCGATGTAGGATCGATGTCACGCATTACGTATGGAGCGTTGCTTACTACGCCAATTCTGCTGACGCTGTATTTGTGTCGACTTGTAGGTCATGTCGTAGGTCGGCACACTAGTAAACGACTTATTTCGTTATTTAACTCTGAACTTTATTAAATTAAACGATTTGATTAATTGGCTACATGTAAAATGTGCGCCCGTTCATTTTACATCCCAAGCAAATCGATTTATCTGGAAAAAATGTAAATAACCAGAGAAAAATAAGATTTTGTGTAACACATTTAAAAAGAGCGCGAAAACGCCAAGTCTCGTCACTGTTGCAATTATGACGTCAACGTCCTAGACAACGAACCGATACGCATAGGAACGACTTAATTTAGATAAACGGAAAATGTTGAAAATATTTATTTATTTATATATTTCCGAATTGCAATGGTGGTTTCCGTTTCGGTTCTTTTGTTCCACAGATAAAAAAAGTAAAATTTATTTTGCAAAAATAAAATACTAACTATGCTTTTAATTAAAAAGTAAAAATGTAAAATGATTACTTAACTAATAAGCTAACGTATCTAACACTTTTCATATTTTATTGTTAACACTGTCAAGTAGCCAATTGAAAACGTTGTAAATAAAATCTTTTTTAAATTGATATCTTAGTTAACATTGTTTAATTTGTTAAAGAACAAGCGACTCTGTTGTTTTTTGTTACCTTTGTTAAAGTTATTGCCATTCTCAAAGTTGTTAATGTTGTTTGTTTTGTTGAATTGAGTAAATAGTAAGTACTATAATAAAATACCAAAATGTGATTGGCAAATTTAAAAAAAAACATGAACATCAGTTTTTATGTAATTTCCTGGCACATTAAAAATAATTAAAACGAATAAATCCGCGTAAGGGTTTAAAGTTATTTGGAACCTTAATTGCTATATTATTTAATGTCTATTTCCTTTTTCCAGAGCGCAAGAAACTCGGCATCGGTCAGTCACAAGAGATGAACACGCTCTTCAGATTCTGGTCATTCTTCCTGAGGGATCACTTCAACAGGACTATGTACAACGAGTTTAGGTAAGAAGATTTACGTTAAAGGCTATGATATATGAAGTGTCCACGGCAATAATGATGAATGTCCAAAACATTAAAATCTATGTGATCAACGTCATTCGGCCACTTCATGCATGCATGCAGTGATTTCGTTTACTAACTAGGCAATATCGCTCCCAGTCAATACTCAATATATAAAAATATCAATATATAAAACCGTTTCTGATATTTGACTACACGTCTAGAACGCTCAGTGTCCCGGATATTCACGGCAATAAGGCTGACTTTATTTTTTTATATTGCACTTCAAGATTGACCTCATTCCACCTGATGTTAAGTGGTAATGAGGTCCTAGCTTAAGGGCGACAAGTACAGCATAATAAAGCTGTTTGTGGACTTGTCGCCCTTACCTTGAAGGCTTGACCCCTGCTACTTATATAGCACCCCCCAGGAGCTCTGGAAACCTTACTCACACAACAACACATCGTTATTTGGCTGCGGTCTTCTGTAAGGTGGAGGTATTTCACCAGTCGGGCTGCCCCAGTTCGAGCGATAAATCGCTATGCCCTACCTCTCTTATGATAATCATAATCAATTCATTTATTCATGATGGTTACAAGCAATGGTTACAACACTTATGCATCGTCGAAATGAATATAAACCAAAATTGAAGCTACAGCCGGTTCGAAACCTAATCAGACTACAGAGAATAACCCGGCAAGAAACTCAGTAGTTATCCTAATCTTTACAATATTCGGGGCTAGAGAATTTTAAAATATGGTGTGCTACAATCATGTCCATATATGTTTGTCATTGAAATATTCATCAAGTTTGTAGTACCCTTTTTTCATTAAACATGATTTAACATAGACCTTGAATCTATGTATGGGTAAGTCTATTATATCTTGCGGTAACTTGTTGAATATTTTTATACTTAATCCAACGAATGTTTTACTGGTTTTGCGGAGCCTATGGTTTGAAATAGCGAGCTTATGTTTATTTCTTGTGTTAAAACTAAGTCGATCAGATTTATATATTAAGATTTTTATGAATATACATTTTATATATAATAAGCAATTAGATAGTGAACCTTAGATCCACTGTCTGTTAAATATTAGAAACTTTTTATCTCCCCTTGCGGTCCGGGAATCGAAACCACGACCTTCACGTATCGCGCGTGCTGCTTTTCCAACTGAGCTAACCGCAAGTTATCGTAGGCGATTAAATTTTTCTGCTGTATCGACCCGTTAGCCACTGTCCGTTGTTTCGCCGTGCTTATAGACCCCCTCTCTCTGTCCCAGGACGCTAGCCAACGAGGACGCACTAGCCGGCTTCCGTTACGGTCTGGAGTGCCTCTTCCGCTTCTACTCGTACGGGCTCGAGCGCAAGTGGAGGCCGGAGCTGTACCAGCACTTCCAGCTGGAGACCATGGCCGACTATGAGAAGGGTGAGTCTAGTGTTGGTTTTATATCGATGGTGGTATCGATTAGATTTGCGTCGATATTTTTGATCGATGGTATATCTGTAGATTTGATATCGATTTGGATATCGATTTGGATGTAGATAGTTTTACCATCAATAGTTATGATATTGATAGTTTTGTTATCGATACCTTTGATATTGATAGTTATGATTAAATAGCACTAATTTGCACAAATAAAAAGCTGGTTTTTTGGTAAAAACAAGCAAACTGTATTGTCAATCAAATATCAGTCAAAATAGAAAAAGTAACACATAACGTGCAAAATAGAGTATAAAAATGTAAAAGGTGCAATGTTGTACAATGATATTGATAGTTATGATATCAATCGTTATGAATACGCATAAGCGCTAATATCGAACGTCAAGGTTTTTTTGACGTGACAACGTCTTATAAATTGGTTTGCCGGGTGACACTTCAAGAACCTGCGTTACGCTCCGCTCACGTTATGCGCTCACAATGAGAGCGAGTTAGAGGCACGCGTCCCTTCCACTCGGGCATGGTTAGCCCGCCTAAGAGCGAGAGAGACAGAGCGAGAGAGACAGAGCGAGAGAGACAGAGCGAGAGAGACAGAGCGAGAGAGACAGAGCGAGAGAGAGAGAGTGAGAGAGATAGGCAAATAAAATTTTGTTAATATGAAATTCAGTGCGAGATTCTCTGTATAAATTAATGTTTTAAATATAATTCTTTGCATAAATAAATGTTTTAAATTGTTACTATTATTTCATCCTTCTTCCTACTATACGAATGAATATTCACATTAAAATGATTTTACCACTCAAAGTCGTTGTCACGTAAAACTTTCGCCCGTATACCGACTTTACAGGCAACCAATTTATTTTTATTTTATTTAAATACACTGTGCTGTTCCAGGTCAGCTGTACGGACTGGAGAAGTTCTGGGCGTTCCTGAAGTACTACAAGCATTCTTCGGCTCTCCAGGTGGAGCCGAAGCTGAAGGGCTACCTGTCCAAGTTCCAGAGCATCGAGGACTTTAGGGTTCTGGAGGTGAGTGCCATTGAAATTAGTTGCATATACATGCAGCTGCCCCTCCCCCCTGGAAATCGCGCAGAAAATGTAGGAACTCGATTAATCACTAACCATAGTGGAAACGGACCCTAACGGAGTGCTAACTTTTGAAAAAACCACTCAGTGAACCTAATATATTTTAATACAAATTTAGAGCTATGTTTGCGCCAAATTTCATATCTCTAAAACAAAACAAAAAACAAAAACAAAAACAAAACAAATCATTTATTTGCACGAAGCATGGTAAACATAAGTACAGATGGTTTTATAAACAATAGAACAATCATGCTTCATGCCTGCATGGCAAGCATGCCTGGTCGGTATACAAATATTACTAATTATATGAAGCTATACATGTCAATTATTAATTTATACAATTTTATTTAACATAAATAATTAACATTTCCTATGTAAACTTTCAATGGCGGTATTACCCACATCCTCCCTTATTTTAAAAACAAAAAGTTGCCTATGTCCGTTCTAGAGCTTCAACTATACCAAATTTAATCAAAATCGGTTCAGTGGTTTAGGCGTGATAGACCGACAGACAGAGTTATTTTTTGTCTGTTTTCACATCTGTTAGCTACCTTATCTTTCTGACCGCATCAGCAGCCGAACTCAGTCTTCCAGCCAGATTAGATATGTGGGGAGACCACTGTAATTTTGAGTCTAAAGTTATGCCAAGAAATACTGTCGAGTTAATAACTTCGATATGTTTATCATACATTTTTATTATAGTATTGACCTGCTTTACGTTAGGCATTGAAAACTTTATACATTTTGTTTTCTTGGCATTAAGTAAAAGATTATTGGATGTAAACCAATGAATCTATTCTTTATTTTTATAGTACTTTACGCCGTGCGTAACAAAATAAGTAAACCAATGAAGTATTTGATTAGGAGAATCATTAATGGTATCAACATTGTCACTGTTTAAGACCTCTTCAGTAAGAAAATAGAAAACCAAAAAATGTCAGACGTCGGTTCGAAAATAAAAGCAAAATTAAAGTTTCATTAAATTAGATCGAAATAATATGTATTTGATTTATTGGTTCAACCCACAAAAAACTACACCACACTAAGAAGCTACAATGCTACATACTCAGATGTAACAGTCACTCTATTAGTTTTAAAAATAAGTGATGTTTTATCAGAAAATAATACATTCTCACATAAGTTTTGTATAAAAGGGCAGGTCATTGATATAAATTTAAAATAGTAATGGTCCCAATATCGAGCCCTGGGGTACTCCCATGAACAGAGGAGCGCCAGAAGAGCTTGATCCGTTTACGCTAACTTTTTGAGTTAGGTCAGACAGATAGGATTGAATAAGACTAAGTGGTTTGTTTAAAACACCATAATGCCGCAGCTTTCTATTTTAATATTTGATGATCTACACAATCAAACGCTTTTAGTAAATCACAAAAAATACCTACGACGTCCTGCTACTATCGCGTTATCGAGAGCTACTCCCGCATCAGTTGTGGATTTTCTCTTAGTAAATCCATCAAAAGTGACCATCCGTTTTTCTACGAGTCGTTAATTTGAAATTTGAAATTTATTTTCCGTATCAGTCGTCCGTCAGTCGTTTTTAGTTTACGTTTCGTATAATTTATTACTATCCGTAACAAGAACGGATCGCTTTTCAAATATTGGAACCGGGTATTAGTCGGTTGGAGAAAAACGGAGTAATTTATGACACATTACGAATCGTAAATTATTGGAACTGGGCATAAGTGAATAAATTTGTAATTCTCGTGAGAATAAAGGTCTTGAACTAGATTATACACATATACACTTTGATTAATCGTATTTAAATCCCTTATTTTAAATCTAAGCATACAAATGGAAATACAGTTTAAGAGAGGTAGGGCATAGCGATTTATTGCTCGAACTGGAGCATCCCGACTGGTGAAATACCTCCACCTTACAGAAAACCGCAGCCAAATAACAATTACTTATGTGTTGTTATGTTCCTGCGTGTGAGTAAGGTTTCCAGAGCTCCTGGGGGCTGCTACATTAGTAGCAGGGGTCGAGCCTTCAAGGTAAGGGCGACAAGTCCTGTAACAGTTTTATTATGCTGTACTTGTCACCCTTAAGCTATGATCTCATTACCACTTAACATCAGGTGGGATGAAGTCAATCTTGAAGTGCAGTATAAAGAAAAATACAGTAAAAGTGTCTTTGTTTCATACTACGTAGTGATGTTGTTATTAATTCCTTAGCCGCAGCTGAACGAGTTGCTAGCGTCGGCCGGGCCGCGGGCCCCGGGGCGAGGGCCGCACGCGCGCCCGTACGAGCGGCACCGCTCCGTGTCAGAGAGCGACCGGGCCGCCGCCGCGCACGACCATCACGCCTACAAGCATTACCACAAGTGAGTACTGTACCACAAGTGAGTACTGTACGAGCGGCACCGCTCCGTGTCAGAGAGCGACCGGGCCGCCGCCGCGCACGACCATCACGCCTACAAGCATTACCACAAGTGAGTACTGTACCACAAGTGAGTACTGTACCACAAGTGAGTACTGTACGAGCGGCACCGCTCCGTGTCTGAGAGCGACCGGGCCGCCGCCGCGCACGACCATCACGCCTACAAGCATTACCACAAGTGAGTACTGTACCACAAGTGAGTACTGTACCACAAGTGAGTACTGTACGAGCGGCACCGCTCCGTGTCAGAGAGCGACCGGGCCGCCGCCGCGCACGACCATCACGCCTACAAGCATTACCACAAGTGAGTACTGTACCACAAGTGAGTACTGTACCACAAGTGAGTACTGTACGAGCGGCACCGCTCCGTGTCTGAGAGCGACCGGGCCGCCGCCGCGCACGACCATCACGCCTACAAGCATTACCACAAGTGAGTACTGTACCACAAGTGAGTACTGTACCACAAGTGAGTACTGTACGAGCGGCACCGCTCCGTGTCAGAGAGCGACCGGGCCGCCGCCGCGCACGACCATCACGCCTACAAGCATTACCACAAGTGAGTACTGTACCACAAGTGAGTACTGTACGAGCGGCACCGCTCCGTGTCAGAGAGCGACCGGGCCGCCGCCGCGCACGACCATCACGCCTACAAGCATTACCACAAGTGAGTACTGTACCACAAGTGAGTACTGTACGAGCGGCACCGCTCCGTGTCAGAGAGCGACCGGGCCGCCGCCGCGCACGACCATCACGCCTACAAGCATTACCACAAGTGAGTACTGTACCACAAGTGAGTACTGTACGAGCGGCACCGCTCCGTGTCAGAGAGCGACCGGGCCGCCGCCGCGCACGACCATCACGCCTACAAGCATTACCACAAGTGAGTACTGTACCACAAGTGAGTACTGTACGAGCGGCACCGCTCCGTGTCAGAGAGCGACCGGGCCGCCGCCGCGCACGACCATCACGCCTACAAGCATTACCACAAGTGAGTACTGTACCACAAGTGAGTACTGTACGAGCGGCACCGCTCCGTGTCAGAGAGCGACCGGGCCGCCGCCGCGCACGACCATCACGCCTACAAGCATTACCACAAGTGAGTACTGTACCACAAGTGAGTACTGTACCACAAGTGAGTACTGTACGAGCGGCACCGCTCCGTGTCAGAGAGCGACCGGGCCGCCGCCGCGCACGACCATCACGCCTACAAGCATTACCACAAGTGAGTACTGTACCACAAGTGAGTACTGTACGAGCGGCACCGCTCCGTGTCAGAGAGCGACCGGGCCGCCGCCGCGCACGACCATCACGCCTACAAGCATTACCACAAGTGAGTACTGTACCACAAGTGAGTACTGTACGAGCGGCACCGCTCCGTGTCAGAGAGCGACCGGGCCGCCGCCGCGCACGACCATCACGCCTACAAGCATTACCACAAGTGAGTACTGTACCACAAGTGAGTACTGTACGAGCGGCACCGCTCCGTGTCAGAGAGCGACCGGGCCGCCGCCGCGCACGACCATCACGCCTACAAGCATTACCACAAGTGAGTACTGTACCACAAGTGAGTACTGTACGAGCGGCACCGCTCCGTGTCAGAGAGCGACCGGGCCGCCGCCGCGCACGACCATCACGCCTACAAGCATTACCACAAGTGAGTACTGTACCACAAGTGAGTACTGTACCACAAGTGAGTACTGTACGAGCGGCACCGCTCCGTGTCAGAGAGCGACCGGGCCGCCGCCGCGCACGACCATCACGCCTACAAGCATTACCACAAGTGAGTACTGTACCACAAGTGAGTACTGTACGAGCGGCACCGCTCCGTGTCAGAGAGCGACCGGGCCGCCGCCGCGCACGACCATCACGCCTACAAGCATTACCACAAGTGAGTACTGTACCACAAGTGAGTACTGTACGAGCGGCACCGCTCCGTGTCAGAGAGCGACCGGGCCGCCGCCGCGCACGACCATCACGCCTACAAGCATTACCACAAGTGAGTACTGTACCACAAGTGAGTACTGTACGAGCGGCACCGCTCCGTGTCAGAGAGCGACCGGGCCGCCGCCGCGCACGACCATCACGCCTACAAGCATTACCACAAGTGAGTACTGTACCACAAGTGAGTACTGTACGAGCGGCACCGCTCCGTGTCAGAGAGCGACCGGGCCGCCGCCGCGCACGACCATCACGCCTACAAGCATTACCACAAGTGAGTACTGTACCACAAGTGAGTACTGTACCACAAGTGAGTACTGTACGAGCGGCACCGCTCCGTGTCAGAGAGCGACCGGGCCGCCGCCGCGCACGACCATCACGCCTACAAGCATTACCACAAGTGAGTACTGTACCACAAGTGAGTACTGTACGAGCGGCACCGCTCCGTGTCAGAGAGCGACCGGGCCGCCGCCGCGCACGACCATCACGCCTACAAGCATTACCACAAGTGAGTACTGTACCACAAGTGAGTACTGTACCACAAGTGAGTACTGTACGAGCGGCACCGCTCCGTGTCTGAGAGCGACCGGGCCGCCGCCGCGCACGACCATCACGCCTACAAGCATTACCACAAGTGAGTACTGTACCACAAGTGAGTACTGTACGAGCGGCACCGCTCCGTGTCTGAGAGCGACCGGGCCGCCGCCGCGCACGACCATCACGCCTACAAGCATTACCACAAGTGAGTACTGTACCACAAGTGAGTACTGTACCACAAGTGAGTACTGTACGAGCGGCACCGCTCCGTGTCTGAGAGCGACCGGGCCGCCGCCGCGCACGACCATCACGCCTACAAGCATTACCACAAGTGAGTACTGTACCACAAGTGAGTACTGTACCACAAGTGAGTACTGTACGAGCGGCACCGCTCCGTGTCTGAGAGCGACCGGGCCGCCGCCGCGCACGACCATCACGCCTACAAGCATTACCACAAGTGAGTACTGTACCACAAGTGAGTACTGTACGAGCGGCACCGCTCCGTGTCAGAGAGCGACCGGGCCGCCGCCGCGCACGACCATCACGCCTACAAGCATTACCACAAGTGAGTACTGTACCACAAGTGAGTACTGTACGAGCGGCACCGCTCCGTGTCAGAGAGCGACCGGGCCGCCGCCGCGCACGACCATCACGCCTACAAGCATTACCACAAGTGAGTACTGTACCACAAGTGAGTACTGTACCACAAGTGAGTACTGTACGAGCGGCACCGCTCCATGTCTGAGAGCGACCGGGCCGCCGCCGCGCACGACCATCACGCCTACAAGCATTACCACAAGTGAGTACTGTACCACAATTGAGTACTGTACCACAAGTGAGTACTGTACCACAAGTGAGTACTGTACCACAAGTGAGTACTGTACCACAAGTGAGTACTGTACCACAAGTGAGTACTGTACCACAAGTGAGTACTGTACCACAAGTGAGTACTGTACCACAAGTGAGTACTGTACCACAAGTGAGTACTGTACCACAAGTGAGTACTGTACGAGCGGCACCGCTCCGTGTCTGAGAGCGACCGGGCCGCCGCCGCGCACGACCATCACGCCTACAAGCATTACCACAAGTGAGTACTGTACCACAAGTGAGTACTGTACGAGCGGCACCGCTCCGTGTCAGAGAGCGACCGGGCCGCCGCCGCGCACGACCATCACGCCTACAAGCATTACCACAAGTGAGTACTGTACCACAAGTGAGTACTGTACCACAAGTGAGTACTGTACGAGCGGCACCGCTCCGTGTCTGAGAGCGACCGGGCCGCCGCCGCGCACGACCATCACGCCTACAAGCATTACCACAAGTGAGTACTGTACCACAAGTGAGTACTGTACCACAAGTGAGTACTGTACCACAAGTGAGTACTGTACCACAAGTGAGTACTGTACCACAAGTGAGTACTGTACCACAAGTGAGTACTGTACCACAAGTGAGTACTGTACGAGCGGCACCGCTCCGTGTCTGAGAGCGACCGGGCCGCCGCCGCGCACGACCATCACGCCTACAAGCATTACCACAAGTGAGTACTGTACCACAAGTGAGTACTGTACCACAAGTGAGTACTGTACCACAAGTGAGTACTGTACCACAAGTGAGTACTGTACCACAAGTGAGTACTGTACCACAAGTGAGTACTGTACCACAAGTGAGTACTGTACCACAAGTGAGTACTGTACCACAAGTGAGTACTGTACCACAAGTGAGTACTGTACCACAAGTGAGTACTGTACCACAAGTGAGTACTGTACCACAAGTGAGTACTGTACCACAAGTGAGTACTGTACCACAAGTGAGTACTGTACGAGCGGCACCGCTCCGTGTCTGAGAGCGACCGGGCCGCCGCCGCGCACGACCATCACGCCTACAAGCATTACCACAAGTGAGTACTGTACCACAAGTGAGTACTGTACCACAAGTGAGTACTGTACGAGCGGCACCGCTCCGTGTCTGAGAGCGACCGGGCCGCCGCCGCGCACGACCATCACGCCTACAAGCATTACCACAAGTGAGTACTGTACCACAAGTGAGTACTGTACGAGCGGCACCGCTCCGTGTCAGAGAGCGACCGGGCCGCCGCCGCGCACGACCATCACGCCTACAAGCATTACCACAAGTGAGTACTGTACCACAAGTGAGTACTGTACGAGCGGCACCGCTCCGTGTCAGAGAGCGACCGGGCCGCCGCCGCGCACGACCATCACGCCTACAAGCATTACCACAAGTGAGTGTATTGAGGATGTTAGGAATGGATTTTCTGAAGGACATTAAATGTGTCGAATTGCCACCGCACGCCAGGCGTCTCCGGGTCCAGCAGTGGATCTGCTCTGCGGCTCCGCTACCTACCGCTACTGCGGACAGCCGAGACTCTCAATCCAGATCTCCCACCGAAAGCCGGATTGAGTCCAGGACACACATTAAATCTCAAAAAAAATATAGGTAACAATAATGTTGTTATGTTTACAGACGATCGTCAGGAGGAGGCGGAGGCGGCGGCGGTGGCGGAGGCGGAGGCGGCAAGGACAACCGCGGCCGCGCTGGCTCGTGCGGAGCACAGAGCGTCGTTGCCAACGCGCGCCCGCGACGTGAGTACCACGCACTTATACTATAGTACATTACACTTATACTATACACTTCACATATAGTAAGGTACACTACACTTATAGTACAGTATAATACACTATGCTTATAGTGCAGTACACTACGCTTATAGCGCAGTACACTACGCTTATATTTGAGAACGAAACAGACAGACGGATAAGAGAGGGTACCAGAAGAAAGGACTTCCAGAGTAAACTGATACCGAAGCTCAATGTGGTCAAACATTCATCATATTATCAGTCCATCAGACTATTTAATAAACTCCCAATAGAGTTGAAGGATATCTTTTATAAGAATGAATTTAAGAGCAAATTAAGAGCCTTCTTGCTGAAAGAGTGCATCTATAGTGTTGATGAATTTTGACATCTACATCATCTTTGATTAAAATGTATTTGCTTGGCATGTGAATTAGTAATTAATATAAAATTGATAGTGGAATCTAATGAATAATGTTTTGCTAGTTGATATAAATATTGTATGTAATAAATGTTTAGATAATTTTAGTTGATATGATATAATTTTTATTAAATTGTAAATGTAAATTTCAAACACAATTGTAATATTGTTTATGAATGAATAAATGAAATGAAATGAAAGCACACCACACTTATAGTATAGTACACTGCACTTATAGTATTGTACACTGCACTCATAGTTTAGTACTATAGTAAACTACATGATCTTGGACCTACCTCATTTTCTGAAAGACTAGTTTTTTCTCGTTTCGCGTCGTGCTTTGGCCTAATTTGAAATGTACTGTTAAATGTAACACATGCATGCATGTAACGCATGTTCCCATTTCTATAAGCAAAATTGTTCAGACTAGTCGCTGCCCGCAGTTTCGTTTGTGCTATTTCGGGATAAAAATCAGTTAATCTAGTATTTCACCTATCTTTGCCTCTAATTCCATTGCGCATCTGTACATTTTCACATACTTTCGCGTTTAAAATATTCCGTTCGTTTATCTATTAATATGAACTTTATTAAATAGCAGTAAAGTTCAATTTGACTCTACATTTTAGTTAAAAAAGCGTTTGAATTGGAAAAAGAAGAGGGCTGTTTTAAGGGGTTTCCCGGTAATTATTCGAATCGTTCTTCGCTGTGAAAACCATCCTTAGCCTTTAACTAACATAAAAAATAAATTTTAAGACTTTCGCGTTCCATTTTAAACATTTAAAATAATTTAACGGGTTAAAACCTTTGGTTGGTGCCACCTAACCGAAACGTCGGGCAGTAAGTAGTTCGTATTAACTAGTAAATAAAAATGGTGTCGCGTTTTGACCCGTTAAATTATTTTAAATGTTTAACATAAAAAATATATATGTCACCGTAAGATTGTAAAAATCGTTAGATTACAATCTACCTCGCGAGATTGTAAACTGTCGACAGATTGTGAACCGTAACTGGGGATTGCAATTTAACGGATTATTTTTCGCTTTATTGTAATCTATCGAAGTGAAACCGTTAAATTACAATCTGTTAGGCGTCAAACTGTCAACTGTCCGAAAGCTCTTCCTGTTTGGTCGGTTTATTGTATGAGCGACCAATCACGACCAGCCTTTGTATGTCCGCGTAAAGTTAGGAATGAAATTCAATTCAAATCATTTCTTTTATTTAAAGAAATAGAGATGTCGTATAAATAAAATAAATGCACTTCAAAAAATCTTCAAGTAAATATTTATTTACTATTTACTGGGTAATCAATAATCCTGACATACCTACGTTGAGAAATAATTGTACCGAAATATTTATTCTTCAAACACTCAATATTATAATTGAAAATTACAATAAAATGAAACAATTATTTTGTCTTTTAACACTAGTTAAAATTGGAAAATTTTAAGAATTTTTATAAACAAATATTTAGTCCTTTAAACATACCATAAATGAATAGTATAAAGACAACAAACAAATATGGCGAATGACGGGGCGGCGGGGGGCACATAACTCTCAACCAATCAGCACGCGAGATGCATTTCGTTCTACGTCAGTTCACAATTTGACCGATTCCCATCGATAGATTACAATATAGCGAAAAATAATCCGTTAAATTGCAATCCCCAGTTACGGTTCACAATCTGTCGACAGTTTACAATCTCGCGAGGTAGATTGTAATCTAACGATTTTTACAATCTTACGGTGACATATATATTGAATTGGTCCATGCGTTATAAATTGAACTCTAAAAATAATCTCATGTTATTATTTTGTTTCCAGCAACGCCAAAATCGAAGGCAGACCCCGGCCCCCCGGTCGAACTGAAGCCGGCCACCAAAACGCAGTGACCACGCGTGCATACGATACAAGAACAGGACCTAGCGATCCGAGTGTTACTTAAAAAAAACAAACCCCTAGTGTTATCGACTACAAAACTTATATAATAACATGCATTTTTTTATAAATAAAGTTGAAAAAAAAATTTAAATAAATATTGCAAAAAAATGTGTAATTGTAAAGACTTAACAGTGCGCGGTTCGGCCGGCATCCGGATTTGCAGGCTACGTTATAAGTGGAGCCTAGGTATGTAAAAAATCTAAATATATAAAAGGAGAAACTGACTGACTGACTGACATATCAACGCACAGCCTAAACGGCTAAACGTAGGCACTTGAAATTTGGAAGAGACGTAGCTTAGGTACCGTAGAGGTGCACTAAGAAAGGAATTTATGAAATTCCCACGAGAACGGGAATTAGCGGGAAAATCCTTTTGTATGAAAAATCTAAACCGCTTAAGTTAGACGCTTGAAATTTGGCATGCAGGTACATTAGTAAACTTAAAGCTTAGTTGCAACAGGATATTGCAAAATTCCCACGGGAACAGGAGTTAGCGGGGAAAAACCGGAAAAACCCTGTAGTCCACGCGAACGTAATCGCGGGCACAGCTGTTATATGTATTATTTTTTATTAGAGTTCGCCTGCCTATTTGGCCATGAAGAGTATTCCATGGCTACTAACATTTTTATGATGTGACAACGTCTTATAACTCGATACTACGGGCTGCATGCTCGTAAAAGATGATGTCATTGTCCCGTCACGCTCAGTGATGCGTTTCGCAAGCGAGAGCGCGGCACGAACGAGAGAGAGGCATGATCGGCTCAGCGTTGTCACGTTAAACGTCTGTAAACCGTCATTACCGACAACCAATTATAAAAGCACGTAATGTTGGCTCCTCCCAGCCTGATGGTAAGCAAGAGAGGAACCCACATCGCGATGACAACGGATTTTTAAATGATAAAGGAGATGTAATCTATATTATATAAAGCTAAATTATCTATATTATATATCTTATATATAAAAAGGAATCGCTGTTCGTTAGTCTTGCTAAAAGTCGAGAACGGCTAGACCGATTTGGCTAATGTTGGTTTTGAAACAATAGTGGAGGTCCAGGGAAGGTTTAAAAGGTTAGAACATTTGGAAAATAGTAGGCGGAACGACGTTCGCCGGGACAGCTAGTATAAACTAAAATTAAACTAAGATATTATTGTAGTGAGCTATCTTAGAATAAAACAAAAAATTGACGGTAAAACTAAATAATTTCTAAACAAAAATATATTTGTCGCGGAATAAAAGGGACCGGGCGTGAAATAGATAGATATAGGTACTTTATAGCACAAAAACTTTACTTTAAGCGGTCTTATCGCTAGGAAGCGATCTCTACCAGACCACCTTTAGGTAGAGGAAATAGTGATGACGAGAAATAATTTAATGTAATAGGTGATGGTATTAAATATATATTTTTCTTTGTTCCAGCTTGTACGCATCGACAATAAGCGCTGCGCAATAGTCACCATGGATAATTATAACATAACATATATTATATGACTTATAACTGCTAGTGTAAGTATACCTAACTACCTATATATATTTATATATTTTTGACATTGTATCATATATATGTGCTACTCTATGTCCAGTCATGATAAGTTTTTGTCATATAATATATAACTGAATTTATAATTTTAAGTTCCTTTATAAAATTATAAGCCGACAGTTGGCGGTAGATGCGCGGAATAATATGGTAAATATTATATTCTTAATTCAGTTCAGTATGAAGTAACTTTGACAGATTTGACCAGAATGGTCAGGTCAGATTTTGACTGAAGTGTGTTCAAATCGTTACTAATGACGTTTGTGATGCGTTATTTTTAATTCAGTATATATTTTCATCAAGTTATTTCGCTCATCTGCTGCTAATCTAAGACGCGTCTCGTCTGGTGCTTAAAGATTATGTTTCCTCTGTCAATTGTTATACGTTTCACATTTACGATCTCCTCGTTTTGGCCGGAGGCACATTGAGCGCGATGCGATAAAAAAAAATGCGTTGTATTTAGGTGATACATTCCTTGCGCACATAGTGCAAAAGGGATCGAGGCTCGGTAAATTTTATTAGCGAAATGTAGGGAAATTCAATTTTTAGATAGCAATTTTTGCACTGTACTTCAATGCTTCATTGTAAATATTTAACGGATTAGTTGTATGCTTCGCTCGCTCAATGTGGGCCGGTTTTTTTGTGTTGAAGAGGCGCTGTGTCGTACATTGCTCGCGTCGTTCATGCGATCCAATTTATGTTCGTTCGCAGCGCGCAAATGACACGTCATAATGTACTTTAAGAAACGGATACGAAGTGTACAGTTGTTGATATTTTTTCTGGTAGTCGATTTGATATTAGTGAGGACTTCATAGTTCAAAAATGTATAAAAAGTCAAAAAGACTGTTTGCATGTTTAAATATTGAAAAAAAAAAATATGTAAAGATTAAAATGCGTTTGGTGTAAAGTTATATTACATGTGGTTTTGGACGCTGTATGAACTGGTTTTTTCTTTTATCCACAGACCTCTAAGGACTAAGAACCAAAATGATGATGACTTATGATTTCTAGTATTAGTAAGACTAAATTTATATGTACTGAAGTAACTAATATAGGTTTATGTTCTTCGGTACATGTTTATAGATAAATTATGTGTCCTACTTCAAGAGATTAATTTATCGACGTAACTTGTTGACTTGTGTACTGTAAAGTTCATTTTCTTCGGGGTCTGTTCTCAAATACTGCCACATAAATGTTTTGACACAATTGAGCACACATTTTTAATAATTACTCGCCTTAAATGCTTAGAATGCTTTACGGTTGCGGAGAAAATTTTATTGTTAAAAATAATTTATGGTGTGGGTTGACTTACCTCGAAGGTTTTATCATACAGAAATGACAATTTTTAAACTTGATGAGTGTAGTGAACAGTGTCATTTCTACAGTTTTATCGTTAAGTGGCTTATCTTATGAAACTGTGTATCGTATACAGCTAGAATATAACGATTTGATATATTACATAAACTTTTTGCAATCGTCTATCTAGATGATGATATACTGATTTCGATACGTGTGTTTGAAACATCATCATAAAAGTAAATTTGTTTAAATAACGACATGAGACGCGTCGCTAAAGTCCCAATCTCTGCAATTGTGAAACATTCAAGCATCAGGTCGATTGCATCAACATCAACTGAGTTAAAAAAGAAATTAACGACTTAAGTTTGAGATTGATGAAATTGACTCACGTGTATAAAGTACTAACTTGCTCAATGTTATCGATTTTTTTTAGTACGGGAGTGTATTCGATGTGACGTGGTTTGTAAATTATCCAAATCAAATCTCTAGGTACGAAGGTGACGGTATGTAATGACCAGTTTAAAACTGATTAATATGATTGCTTTTTGTAGGATAAGGTATATTTCTGATCCGCTTGGGTAAGAGTGATTCTGACACGTAAACGCATAGGTTTCATTTGAAAATATATTTTGATAGACATTAGTTTTGGTAACAAATTCAATAACATTGCTTTATGAATAGTTTAAACTAAAGCGGTGCACCAAACAGATAGGATTTGGATAATATACCCTCATTATTTTATTTAAAACTGTATATTACACTAAATGTTAATTGATAATGAAATAAACTATTTAAGGTGTGTGTCAATATGATACTTTGATTTATAGTGTGTAAGCGTGCTTTTTATTTTTATGATGGTGTGTGCGTGGCTTTATGCTAATAGTTCATATACAGTACAGGGTCTATTAAGAATTATACGCGATTCTGGAAATTTTAAAATGGTATACCAATTGCAGACTAGTATGAATTAGACTTGGGCTCAGGCCTTTTTAAGAGAAGTGCTTGGATTTAAATGTATGTTATTCCTTTTCAATTACACCTTACATAGCTAATATCTATTATGAGATGAAAAATCCACCGCTTTACCCTAATGCGGCTTAATGGATTGGTATGTAAGGTGAAAATGTCTAAATTTAAGATTATTTCCAGAATAATATGTATATTTTAATTAATCAATACTTTTCAGTGTTTTAAAACCGTGCATAAAAAAGTGTTAAAATTCAAAAATGGTAAAGTAACATAAAATTGTCAACGGTCGCGCACACACATTATTCTATAATTACTAGATTAATGTTCAAAATAAATATGTCTAAAAATTGCTTAGATCGCTTCAATATAAAATAGTTCCTATACGTTGTAATTTAAATATTTAGCATGTTTTATTTAAATTCTCTTGGCACAGAAATCGATTAGATGTCATTTTTCATAATTTCAATATTATCTACGGCTAATCTTAGTAAGTTAGGTAATTTTTCTCGAAAGTTCAGATATATTTTCATTAACGTTAAAATAATTCGATTGCCACTAAAAATTCAACTGTAATTGTTCAAGAAAAGTATGTCAGTTGATTTCTTTATATTCAGATAATAGTCAAAGTAATTGTCAAATTAAAACAATAAGTAACTTAAAAACATGCTAAGAAAGTGAAATTTTTGTTATTCTAATTTGTATAGAAGACTTAAGAGACGTTTTTATAATGAAAATGACTCGTTAAAAACGTACTTTTCTTAAATCATTACAATTCTAAGCATCTTTCATTTAGTATTTAAAAATGCACATAGGTGTCGCTAAAACAATATTAGTTAAGTGATACGAGAATAATTTTCTTACATACATTTAAATATTGAAGCGTATATAACAGTACCATAAATGTTATAAATAATAGAGTATAACAGAACAGTAATTTGGTGTTAGGTGTTAAATATATATATCGAGCTTAAATATTTCTCATTTGAGGGCCTAGTGCCAAAAACGAAATATATTTGATTACGGATAGCAATTTTTAATCCGCATAATCTTAAACAACCTTCAATGCATTCAATGCAAATTGACTTGGGTCTGGGTGTGCTTGGATGACGCCCCCAGTTAGTGTCCGTCGTCTGGTACTCATAGTACAAGGGAAAACCTTAGTTTGAGACCAGGTGATTGGTGTGATTGTCTGGCGCATTTATTTATTTATTTATTTAATGCGAATAAAAAGTTTTGAAAAAAAAGAAAAGATATTTTAAGAAAGTAAAACTTCGTTTTAACTTCTTATTTTCGATTAAATGTAAAAAATGAAAGCTTTCGTCTGTTTATTTCGTTTTTGGTAGAAAGCTCACTGGTATGGCAAAATTGTGTCTTCATGATTAGATATTTAGTACAGTCGATCTCAAAAGTGTAAATCGATAAATTTTGACAAGTTTTTGACAAGTAAATTTTTAGAGTGACTGCTAACTTGAATTTTTTCTATGTTTAACATTGAAAAATAAAAAAGTTAAGTTTTAATTTAAAATAACATGATTATTAAATTATAACGACGTATTCTAATGCAGAAAAAAAAGTATTCGCTAAAGTTTTCAAGAATTAAAGTGTCAGAATATGGCTGCCTTTGATTATTGATAGATGGTTCAACTACGGTGTTTAATCATGAAGATGTATTCGTTGCCTCTCAATACTAATATTAAAGATAGCGGCTACAATATTTACGATTTCTGTGTCGCAATAACCAACGTCCTTTAATGGGTCGGTCGATTCAAGTATTTACACTCGATTATGTTACTCACGTATTGAGCCCCTATAAGATTATAAATAATTGCATTTTAACTATAAAAAGTGCCATCTCTTGTCTCGACACAAGTCAAATAGGACGCCCAGTTGTGTAGTTAAAATATGGATACTTTTCTTCATTTTATGGGGTTTATTTGTAAGCATTAAAATTATTTGATTCAAGGGAATGTATTTTTGTAAACTTTCACATGATGAATTAGTGTTCAGTGATGATTTTTTTTGTATTAAATGAGAGACCAAGATGATATTTTTGAATAAATTGTCAGTTTTTACTGTTGTTTTCCATTTTCTGAAAATTTTCATTGTAAATTACTTTAAATCTTTGTATATTTGGTCTTTAAGTTCCATTTAAGAAATCGTGTGTTCGGTTGTTGTGGTTAAAACGTTTGCATCTACTTTTATCTTTTCATTTTAATTCTTTTAAATTTCTAGATTTCATGGAAATGGAAACATACAGTGTGTTTTTTTTTCGTGTGACAGTTGATTTCAACCGTCCCGTATATATTAGTTGCATTTCTTAAAGTTAACCATAGATACATTAGTTTGGTTCGAAGCGATCGGGAGCTATTGCGGGCTCGCATTTTTGAACAAGTCTCTTGTCTCTGGTACTGAATGACTATTGTTGCATGCAACTTTGTGACTTTTAAAAGCCTAATTTATTATCTCTCTGTTTAGAAATATGACTATTTATGACCTATCATAAATGATGTGTAGATTAAATTGTACTATTTTCTTGAAATAAATAAAAAAAGGGTTTAATTTTTCTTAGCAGCTACTGTTCTTGTCAGAAAATGCGCGCCCGATAGGACTGCGTTATATATTTGTTAAGTTTTCTTTTTTTTTAAGTTACTACGTCATTAATTGTTGCAATTTTTTTTTCTATCGTAAGTACGCCAAAGGAGAAGACATTGTGCTGATGTGAACACAAAAAAAATAACTAGGGTATTGTATAAATGAAAAATATACAAAAAAAAAAGTCTTGCTAGTAATCGTAAGGTATGTAAAGATAAGTTTTAGTGAAACGAATCGGCTAATTTTTTTCCAGTGAATTAACGTTTGTTATTTTTGTTTCATTTTATAATTTTTGAAATTGAGTAAAGAAAAAAAAATAAAACAAAAAATTGGTTGTTGTAATATAGAAATGAGTAGAATGTTTCATACCGGTAGTTTTAAGGTAGATACGCCCTCGATGATAATTAAGATGTTTTTTAAGAACGCTTGTCTGTGTGCCGCGACAGTCGCCCAGTGTAATATGGTGTAAGTTTCGTTTACGATATTCACGGTCAGATTACGATGAATTGTGTCTAAAGCATTTTCTTCACTGTCGCTGCGCGCGCACTTATGGCTGTAAGTTATACATTATATACATATTATTATATTGATAAATAAATTAATAATAAAAGCATATGTGGTATTTTTATTTCTCTTCCCAGAATTTGGTACCTTGATTATGGCTAGTCTTTGTGGTTACATCAAATTAAAATGTTAAAACACCTTCAAATATAAGCTTTTGCAAATGAATGAAAATAAGTACAATTAAGGCATTGCACGCGGCTTCATTTCGATGGATCATTTATGTTGGTTACAAGTAACACTTATGCATCGTTAAAATAAATATAAATTAAAATTGACGCCGCTACAGCCTGTTCGGAACCTAATCCTACCGAGAATAACCCGGCAAGAAACTCTGCAGTTATCCTAATCTTTAAAATATTTGGGGCTAGAGAACTTAAAAATATGATGTGCGAGCGAGCAGACAATCATTACCATATATGATTATCATTGAAATATTCATCAAGTTTGTAGTACCCTTTTTTCATTAAACATGATTTAACATAGACCTTAAATCTATGTATGGGTAAGTCTATTTTACCATATTCAAATAGTTTGTTCAGTCTGCCCTGTAGTTTTTGAAATGATTCGTTTTAAACAAATAAAATTACAAATATACTAATTTTTCTAATTTATTTAAGTTCTATACAATATACCGCGCACTTTGTCTACATTGGAAGAATTGAGCGACAAGAGATTGGAGTCAATAAACAAAATAGGTTTGCTAAGTTTGTAACTAGATGTCGCTAATTATTTCAAAACAATAGTTACTTTTGTACTTGAATGTACAGCGTTTAGATCAATCGAACATAATTTTAAAAGAGCAACCCATGTTGTACTCCTTTATATAACATGTTATGTTTGTACTTCTTAAGTGGGAAGATGAGGGTCTGATTAACCCTCCAGGCGCACTTAATAAAGTTGCTAACTATCACACCAATCAATATGTATGAAGTCGATGCCACTTTTCGTTGTAATATCCAAACCAAATGTTTAGGCTTTGTTCGGGCTATTTAGTAGATAGTTTAGTTTGCACAAAATCGGTGGTGAGGTTCTTCATTTATCACACTTTTTGTAACAAATGAATATGCGTACGCAGACGCTAGTCGACTATAGAAAGTATTATATAGAAAGAAATATAAATATCAGATAACATTACATTAAGGGTCCACTGCAATAATGGCGAATTTCCTTTGTTTTTGAGCAAATATCTCAGTTTTTAGTTTTTAAACAAAACTGGGCCTTATTGATGCGAATATCTGGGACACTGAGCGTTCTAGACGGGTAATTAAATTTTGGTATTTATCTCAAGACTGGAAGTGATTTTGCCTAGTTTGTAAACGAGATTACTAAGCTACATATATTTGTATAACCCAATGACTTTACTGACTTAGATGTAAATATATTGGGACATTCATCATCATTGCAGTGGACCCTTAATACAGATTGCTATGATTCTGTGGTAAGTAGGTATCTAAATCTTCTGATTTAGATTGATTTATTTCTATAACCGCGGTACCACAATATGGGTTCGATCCCCGGTCGGGTCAATATGGGAAACGAACTTTTCTACATTGTCTCGGGTCTGGGTGTTATGGTACCGTCGTTGTTTCTGATTTCTGCAACACAAGAGCTAAAGCTACTTACCATAGAATCAGAGCAATGTATGTGATGTCCAATATTTATTTATATTAAACTTTTTGAAATAATATATCATATCTATGATTAGAATGCTGAGGGTTCTTTAGTTAGAGAAATGTCTGTCCTTGCGCCTCACCAGATAATGGGGGCCCTACGGGGGAAGACTGAACCTACTGAGTAGAAGACCCTATTATTTAATCGAACAGAAAGACAATTAAGATTTTATATCGTTTATTGATTATGATTGCAGCATATTGAAGCATTGTAGGGCAGAAAACGCTACCAAACTGTATCCCTCCATGCAAGATACCACCAATTTATTCAAAACCTCATTACATTTCAACAGTACACATTTCTTCGGAGAACATTCTTCAATTCCGACGTCTTCCCTGTATTTCGGATTCCACTTTCTTCTCCAAATGTCTGCTATCGAACTCTTTTTTAATTCGCCCTGTGAAATCTCTTGGCTTACTAAATTATTTTCTTTGGAATATCTTTGCAAAATTTGTTCCAAGACATGAAATATGTATGATACGTTTTCTGTTTCGTTTGTATTTGTCATTTCGTATGCGTCTTCTGTATTTGTGAGGTGAATATGTAAGTCTTCAAGAATGCCGACAATTTTCTCTAAAGTGAACTTTTGTATGTGAAATGACTTGTTGAGTAAGAACAGGCGTTGTGTTATTTCGTCTTTTTGTAAAAGCTGCAATAAGTTTTAATTAAATAAAATGAACAATTAAAGCTATTAATAGGAGTTTAATAAAATTATAATAAACTAGCTGTGCCCGCGACTTCGTTCGCGTGGACTACATCCTTTCATGGTCGGTTTTACCCCTTTCTCCCTAATATTCGAAACAAAGAGTAGTCTATATTTTAATCCAAGTTTCGAGCTATATTTGTGCCAAATTTCATATCTCTAATTTCAAAAATAAACATTTTTCCATATAAACTTTCAAAGGTGGTATTACCCCCCTCCCCCCTAATTTTCTAATAAAAAGTAGCCTATGTCCGTTCTTGAGATTCAACGTATAGGTATACGTTGAATCTCAAGTTTCATCAAACCAAAACCAAATTTCATCAAAATCGGTTGAGAGGTTTAAGCAGGAAAGCGTAACAGACGGACAGACAGACAGACAGACAGAGTTACTTTCGCATTTATAATAGACCTCGGTGGCACAGTGGCTAAGGTGGGCGGCCAAAGCGCGAAAGGTCCCGGGTTTGATCCCCGGTCGGGTCAATTTGGAAAACGAACTTTTCTAAATTGACTTGAGTCTGGGTGTGCTGGGATGACGCCCCCAGTTATTATCCGTCGTCTGGTGCTCATAGTATAAGGGAAAACCTTAGTTTGAGACCAGGTGATTGGTGTGATTGTCTGGCGCATTTATTATTATTTTATAATATTAGTAGGGAGTAGGGATAGTAGGAACTAGCAGCTCCATCTTAATGTTCCAATATTTTACGATTCGTAGTGTGTCAAAAATTACTATCGGTTTTTCTCCAACCGACTACGAGTCGTTAATACCGTTCCATTATTTACTTTCCATACCAGCTGTCATCAGTCGTCTGTCAGTCGTTTTTAGCTTACGCCTCAGATAATGAATGACTTTCTGTAACTGGGCGTCTACTCTTGAAAACGAAACGAACAAACGAAAGGTTTCGTTTTTGAAGATTGATCAAAAGTTAGGGAATTAAAACGTGATCTTTGATTTGTATAAATAATATTTTGTTTTTTGATAACGCTTTATTCGTATTCGAAGTGTGTTAGTTGCGATAATGAGCAATAAAAAATACTAAACGTCATCGGATCAGACATATTTCGTTTTCAAGAGTAGACGCCCTGGAACGGATCGAAATATTGGAACTGACCATAAATAATCCGAACAAAGCTTAAACATTTAGATAGGTGCCCGTTCAAGAGTTATATAATTACAATGAAAAGTGATATTGATGTTAACATCACATACATTGCTCTGATTCTGTGGTAAGTAGCTAGAGCACTTGTGTTACGGAAATCAGAAACAACGACGGCACCACAACACCCAGACCCGAGACAACATAGAAAAGTTCGTTTTCCATATTGGCACGACCGGGAATCGAACCCCGAACTTCAGTGATGACGCGATGCCAAAGCCCGGTCAGAAAGTGTACCAACAACACAACACCCAGACTCTAGATTAATATGGAAAAGTAACGTTACGTTTTCCATATTGGTTCGATCGGGAATCGAACTTGTGACCTTAGAGATGGCGCGACAACAAAGTCCGGTCAAAAAAAATGGCGGTACCACAACACCCAGACCCGAGACTAATATGGAATCGAACCCCGAACCTCGGAGACGGCACATCGCCAAAGTCCGATTAATAACACTGATGGTATCACAGCACCGCTATAATATAGAAAAGTTCGTTTTCCATATTGACCCGACTGGGAATCGAATCCTGAACCGCAGAAATGGCGCAACGTCGATATTAGTTTATTTATTATGCTTCACGCCACTTAAAATATTTTAAAGACACAGAAACATTAATCGCCTACGATAACTTGCGGTTAGCTTAATCGGAAGAGCAGCACGCGCGATACGTGAAGGTCGTGGGTTCGATTCCCGCACCGCAAGGGGTGAGCTTTTGTTAAAAGTAAAAACAGTAATTATTTACCACATCTTCCCCGCTACGTCCGTGAAGCAATTCTTGTAGTAGGTGTTCAACGTATTCAAGTAATTCTTCCAAAAAAGATGGATATTTCTCTTCTTCATGCAATTTATCTATAAGTTGCCCTAACACCTGGAAAATTTAAGAGTTAAGACAAATTTCAATTACTTGAAATAAGAAAATTATTATTATAGAAATAAGAAAATTGTATGGAAAAAGGGTAGACAACAATTTTTTTTTGTTTTTCACTTAAAAGTAAGGCAGGTTTCTTAATTTACCCATCCCTACTAATATTATAAATGCGAAAGTAACTCTGTCTGTCTGTCTGCCTGTTACGCTTTCCTGCTTAAACCTCTCAACCGATTTTGATGAAATTTGGTATAGGTATACGTTGAATCTCAAGAACGGACATAGGCTACATTTTATTAGAAAATAAGGGGGGGAGAGGGGTAATACCACCTTTGAAAGTTTATATGGAAAAATGTTTATTTTTGAAGTTAGAGATATGAAATTTGGCACAAATATAGCTCGAAACTTGGATTAAAATATAGACTACTTTTTGTTTCGAATATTAGGGGAGAAAGGAGTAAAACCGACCATGAAAGGATGTAGTCCACGCGAACGAAGTCGCGGGCACAGCTAGTGTTATATATATTTGTAGGAAATAGTTTGTTTACTGCTTTATTTGTGCGATTATATGTCTAACGAACGTTTTGTTATTATGAATACTGTGTTCTATATTTGTTAATGGCCGTCATTTATTATTGTGTACATTTAATTATTATTTAGCTGTAAGATTCCCAAAAAGTGTAAAATAAAATAAAATAAAATATCAACACTAGCGCCACCAAGTGGATATTATGAACAACGGGACGCCAGCGCCATCTACAAAGCGTTGACAGAGTCTAGGTGGTAGCGGCGAGCGGAGCATCGCTCAGTATACTTACGATCGCCGAGCTGTGAACACGTCGGCAGAAACTGTCGCCGACTATTATACACCTCGGTGGTTCAACGACCTCGGGCGCAGTGGCTAAGGTAGGCGGCCAAACCTCGAAAGGTCAGGTTCGATTCCCGATCAAGTCAATTTGGAAAACGAACTTTTCTAAATTGACTTGAGTCTGGGTGTGCTGGGATCACGCTCCCAGTATCCGTCGCCTGGTGCTCATGGTACTAGGGGAAACCTTAGTTTGAGACCAGGTGATACCTACCTACCTACTCATAGATTGTCATTTGTGTATCGTGCAGTAAATCCTTATATGTAGATTACATAACCGGCATAATTCGTTAATACGGTCATAAGGCTAGGAAAATGAACGTCTATAGCCTAAAAATAGCCTTAATTATATTTTTTACGTTTTATATGTGTTTTTCAGAATTAATTTTTTTCCAGAATTATCAACCAAGGTTCAGCCAATTTACTACACAACCATACACACGCACTAACGTATTCACACCCATACTTACACACATCAGAAAGAGGCTGAGAAACATTTTATTTCATTAACAGTGGCAAGTTATTTAAATTATTTTTTACATTCCCTCTGTACCCGTTGATGGGGACAGCGGGAATACATGATTCGACCTTATCTAATCTAAGCACGAACCTTTGCTATTTCGCCGACTATCTCCTGCGTGGCCGGTAGTAGGGGACACTGCGTTATGTACTCATACAAGCTGTGCGCTGATTGGTTCAGCCAGTTGCCAGATAGCTGGAGCGCTGGAAAATACGTCACTACCTGTTATCCGGCTCGAAGGACCATCCGCGGTTGCTTGTTAAAGAACAATTTAATTATTTAAAGTCGAAAATTCATTGCACATATATTTATATATAGGCGACCTCCGTTAGCCGCGAAGCGAACGGGCTGCATCGCGTTATCTCTGAGGTCCCAGGTTCGATCCCCGGTCAATATAGGAAGCGAACTTTTCTATATTGTCTCGGGTCTGGGTGTTGTGGTACCGTCGTTGTCTGATTTTTTAACACAAGTGCTTAAAGCTACTTACCGCAGAATCAGAGCAATGTATCGTACTATAGTATGTTTGTAAATCCTATTTCTCTGTATATTCTGTGCAATAAAGCGTATCTATTCACTCGCGTAGTGAATATTAAGGTTACAGAACAATATAATAATATTTAACTAAGTAGTGTAGTTAATATCAGAATATTAAACTGTTTTTAAAGGACTTAAAAAGCGGCCAAGCGCGAGTCGGACTCTGGCACAAAGGGACCCTACCATCCCTACTAATATTATAAATGCGAAAGTAACTCTGTCTGTCTGTGTGTCTGTTACGCTTTCCTGCTTAAACCTCTCAACCGATTTTGATGAAATTTGGTATAGGTATACGTTAAATCTCAAGAACGGACATAGGCTACTTTTTATTAGAAAATAAGGGGGGGAGGGGGGTAATACCACCTTTGGAAGTTTATATGGAAAAATGTTTATTTTTGAAGTTAGAGATATGAAATTTGGCACAAATATAGCTTGAAACTTGGATTAAAATAAAGACTACTTTTTGTTTCGTATATTAGGGGAGAAAGGTGTAAAACCGACCATAAAAAGATGTAGTCCACGCGAACGAAGTCGCGGGCACAGCTAGTTGATTATGTAAACGATGGTAGGTATACTAATTTAATTGAAATAAAATCTTATTTGTTTTATGGGAGCCCTTCAGACAAACTAAATTTCGTTCCGGTATCAATTGGAGTAGAGATTTGGATTCCGAAATCAAAAAAGGGTTGAGAGCCACTCTGATGGAATAACCCAGTGAACGAAAAAACATGGAAGTATTACCGTCATACTTACTTCATTCTAATATCGTCACCAAAACACACACAAATGTAAAGCACACAAGCAATAGATACGCAGTATAGTAATGAAGTATCGACATTTGAAAAAAAACTTTAAGGCTAATGCGTTTAGGTCGACAAAAAGACGTTCGTTAAAAGGGTCGTTAGTTACGTCATCTCATAGAATGGGATGGAGAAGGAGAACACGCACTGTGATTAGAAACGGTATTAGTACTGTCGCTAGCTCACTTTTACAAGCCACGCCCACCGTGCCTTACTTTTCGTGGTGCCATTTTAGCGTTAGAAATGCTTCTTTGTTTTTTTCGTTCACTGGAATAGCCCAACTCGTGCTTGACCATTTTATCTACTCACAATTTCTATAGCTACTCTTCTGACTGTCACTTTTATAACCGGAGTCCAATGACGACCCATCATTGCTTATTCTTCGTCTAGATTTAGTTATATAATTCTTAATTTTATTAAGTTCTTCAATAACTTTGAAAGATACTATTTCCGTCTCATTGTTATATATTTCATCATCTTCATTCATTTCTATGTCTTCGTTGTTTTCATGTGCAATACTTTCAATGGGTGCATTTTTACTTATCGAAGTATCTTCGTATTGATTTTCATTAAATTCTTGCAAGTTTTGTGAAAAATTACCGTATGTATCCATTGAATTTTGATTAACTAACTCAGACGGTAATGCTTGACTGTACTGATTTAGATTAATCGCAAGCTTTTCAACACCTTCAACAGGGAGATTACTTAGGATATTTAATTCTTCATTAATTTCTCTCAAACGTTCATCAACTATCAAATCATCGATTATCTTTATCTTTTTAGATGTATTAACTGTTTCCGGTTCAATTTCAATTCTGATTTCAGTTCTAGCATTGATTTTATTGTTTTTGCTTTTAATAAATTTGTCGTTCATCGTTAAACTTTCGTAGTTTTGACTCTGGCTTACGTGGGTGTAGTTCTGAGTAAATCCATGTACACTGTACATTTCAGTTGCTTGTGAATCGTAAAATGTGTCAATATCAGCAGTAGTGTTGTTTACAACACAAACTTCATTAACTGGGTCGATATGTAGTTCATTTGCTGTCACTTCATTTACAATATAAATCGGTTCTTCTATAACATTCCCTATTGAGTTTTTATTACTGACTGTGTCGTTTTGAAATACTATTTCCGTATTACAATTCGTAGAATTGTCATCAAATTTAGATTTAGTACTTTGGGTGGATTTTTGTGAAGTTTCTTTGATATGTGTGGCGTAATCATGCTGAAATAAATATAGTTAAACGTTAATTATTTGAAGGAATTATTGCTTAATAATATAAGTTAAATTTTAACATTTCTTAGGTCCACAAGATAATGGCAGTAAACAATTCAAAGTTAACAGTGTGATTTACTTAAAGCTGTATTTAAAACACAATAATATTAAATCTAATAAATATAAATTGGTTAACAGTCAATGAGTACCTCTTTCGTGGCAGCTAAAGTATCATTATTTACAACTTCTAAATTCTTCTCAATAACCCGTATTTCATTAAATATTAAGTTTGTATTTATATCTTTTAGTATATTGACACTATCTTGACTACAACTTGCAGTTACCATGTCATTATTTTCATTAAGAAATGTATCGGTTACTGTAACAACTCCATCGTTATAAATATCTTTACTTCTGTCTATCCCATTATCGTTACCAACATCGTTTGAAAGTCTATCGTTATCGTTAAAGTTTCCATCAATAACATTGTAATCATTAAAAACTCTATTATCTTTGAAATTGCATGTTTCATCAACAGTTTCACCGTCTTCCAGGTCGAAATCGTCACTACGTATAGTGAGGTCCAAATCATCCGTTGAATCACATTGTATATTTGTTTGCAATTCTTTCAAGTATTCTTCTACAGTAAGATGTTCTGGTTTTTCTTTCAATACAGCTAAAGCTACCGCAAGCCTATATTTGTGTGTCAAATTGCGTACTGAAAACAGAAAAGAGATTGAATTTTCGAAATTCTTTAGGTATTATACAATTGTCCCACCTAGGAGCGAGGGAGGAACAAACTATCAGCAATTTTATCGCTCGAGAAACGTACAGCCGCTGTCAGATATATCGGAGCAGACAGAGTAACCATATACTTCTGACCAGTTAAAATGTCAATAAGTTCCATACACTGCAAGTAACCATTAATATCAAAGTCAAAGTCAATGTTGTTTATTGACATAGATTACATTAGTAATACTTATGAATAGTCTCTATATAAAGCAAATGAAGCTACCTCCGGTTCGGAACCTATAACTAAAGAGAAGATACCGGCAAGAAACTCAGTAGTTTTTTTTTACAAATGAATGCTACACTTATAACTAATTTTGCACTAAGACACACAGTTAGTTTGAATCTGAACATTCATTACTTCAGTAATATCTGAGCAGGTGAGCTACCTGTGTAGATGAGTGTTCAGATATTATTGGTTAGTTGTGTGTATAGACATTATTGATTAGCATCTGCTCAGATATTACTGAAGTAATGAATGTTCAGATATTTCAGAAGTATTTGGTCACTTTCAGGCCAAGCATACGCAATAAATGTCAAATTTATCGCATGAGACGACAAAAGTTTCGATACTGTTGATTGGATTATAGCACTCTGCACTCGTATTTTCAGCCAATCAGCAGCTGACGCACTGACTTCAATCGATTTTGACGTTTGTTAAGAGCGCGATAAAATTTAGTCGCGTTGCGTATGCTAGGCCTGTCTGCTCCAATATATCTGTCGGCGACTGTACAGTAAACAGCATATAAAGTAAACGCTTAGATTTCGATTTTAGTTCTTATGTCTGCAGTATAAAGTTCAAAGTGAGTGGTCAGACGTGCTTTTTACCGTAAAATAGTGTAAACAAAAGAGATAGATATATTTATAGTTAAACGCTGACTGTTCACACTGTTGGCGAAGAGTTGCTCCAATAATATAATAAATAAATGAATTTTGTTTTACATGTAAGAAAATCTTTCATTTAAATCGCTTCGATAATTTTGGCGTGATAGCCAGGGGCAGAGTTACTTTCGCATTTCTGATGTTTGTAAGGATTTTTTATTCAATTTAGACTACATTTTTATTTTTCAATTAAGAAACTAAACTGTATGCCTTGGTGCTAAATACATTTTTAACTGCTTCTAACTATTCGAGTTTCATGCCTTAGAAATTTGTTTTAGTCACACTTCGAAGTAAGAGAGCGGTTACAAGAATACGCTTATTAAAACAATGATGAATTTATTTGACACCACTAATAGGCAAACGAACTTTTTGTTCAAAAACAATGAATTGACATCTTAATTATCTAATTATCTATTAATGCATTGGCCAATTGTTCAAAACATTGCTGTGAGCAGAATCGACATAGGTAGTCACAAAATTAAAAATGTTGTTGAAAACTATTCAAATGATTGATTGGTAATATAAAATGAGTAAATATGATCTTTGAAACGGTAAAAGTAAACAACCGATTTATCTATTTGTGATATGAAATAAAAACCGAACCAGTATGTATCTAAATACATCAAATTATGTAGAACTTTAAACAATGCAAAAAACAATTACATTTCCAACAACCAAATCTTGAAATACGAGAAAATACTTACTGTAACTTTTTTCGAAACTCATTTCGAATTATAATTAAATTTAACTTTATAAAATTACAAACATAATATTGATACATTAAAAACAATACGATTACGATCTTACGTTTCGCCTATGCGTTTCGCGCCTCGAAACTTTTAAAAGAAAAAGTGAGAATAAAAAAAAAGTTTTTATGACAGGCAAAGACAACTAATAATTTTCAGCCTGAACTTTCTTTCGATTTTAAAAATTAGTTAGGTATGTATATTTTTTAAAACAAATCATGAGTAATGTTATTTGATATTTATTACAAAACTATATTTTAACACGTGTTGTAAAAGTTACGTGACATGTCCTTTAACTTTTTAATATTATCTTTTCGAAAAGAAAATATTTTTTTCAATGTCGCTTATTTGTCAAATTGTTGACTAAAGATGTCATTTTATTTATTGCGGAAATAGCAGAAAATAGCTTTATTTATCGAGCAAAATGCCTTTTACCACGCCAAAATCACTCATAAATGGCTCTGTACACGATATTATTTGGTCTAAGTATATTTATGATAGCGTTAGTAATGGCTATAATCAAGAAAATGTTTTTCCATTGGAAAGAAGAACATAAAATCGAGAGAACTATAGTAACTACGGTGGATAGACCGGGTTGGTACAGATAATTTATTTTATTAGGCTTACAATTTCACGCGAAGCGGACAACGGAAAAAAAGTGAGGTTCTGAAATTCGTTCATATTTGGTATACTTATAGTTCTAGGGGATAGAGACATGTTCACGAAATATTTTTTTTTTTTAGGTTTTGTTCTTAAGATATGGGGCTCTATAGAATTCACCTGATGGGCGGAAGGGTTTCTTTAAAGCCTTGTTTTCATGTTGAACATGATTTTTATTAAATAACCAATGGTTCAGCTTTTGTAAATAATTGACCGTTCTTTTTGATTCTCCGACCAGATTCTAAATTTAAATTTTTTTTAGCGGTGTTCAACCGGAAGTAACTTTTCAAATATATTTTTTTTCAACTTCGACCAATTTTTTTTTTTTGCTTTCTTAAGATGAAATAAAGCTTGACGTTCATAAATTATGTCATAAAAATTGTAGGATGGGATCTCAAGTAGTTTGAGAAATAAATATATTAGATTACACACATGTCATTCTGGGCGCTTGGTAAAGTTAGCTGGTTTGTTAAAAAAATATATACCTACATAGTAAGTTTGATGAGAGGTGACGTATAGGCATGCACAGTTGTAGTTTTTACATTCATAACTTTATAATTAATTATAACTAAATGAAACAATACATTAAATATTTTATTTATAATTTTTACAATTTTGTTATTGCAATCAACACTGGTTCGTTTTATAGCAATTCCTTCAGAAGTTGGAACAAAACAATGATATGTTTTTGTCCCTGGAATAGTAATTGATGATTGAAACCGTGGTTTAAGAAAAATTATTTGGCGGTTGATGCGAGCATTACAGTTGCCTCCAAACAGAGCAATTGCTACGCCAAAGCGATTATATGAATGGGCGAATTCAAATTTAACTCATACGGCCATTTATTACTGCGCCAAAGATGACATCGACCGCCAAAGATTTTTTCTTAAACCACGGTTTCAATCATCAATTACTATTCCAGGGACAAAAGCATACCATTGTTTTGTTCCAACTTCTGAAGGAATTGTTATAAAACGAACCAGTGTTGATTGCAATAACAAAATTGTAAAAAAATAAAACAAAAAATATAATATTTAATTTATTGTTTCATTTAGTTATAATTTATTATAAGGTTATTAATGTAAAAACTACAACTGTGCATGCCTATACGTCACCTCTCATCGAACTTACTATGTAGGTATATATTTTTTTAACAAACCAGCTAACTTTACCAAGCGCCCAGAATGACATGTGTGTAATCTAATATATTTATTTCTCAAACTACTTGAGATCCCATCCTACAATTTTTATGACATATTGTATGAACGTCAAACTTTATTTCATCCTAAGAAAGCCAAAAAAAAAAATTGGTCGAAGTTGAAAAAATATATATTTGAAAAGTTACTTCCGGTTGAACACCGCTAAAAAAAATTTAAATTTAGAATCTGGTCGGAGAATCAAAAAGAACGGTCAATTATTTACAAAAGCTGAACCATTGGTTATTTAATAAAAATCATGTTCAACATGAAAACAAGGCTTTAAAGAAACCCTTCCGCCCATCAGGTGAATTCTATAGAGCCCCATACCTTAACAACAAAACCTAAAAAAAAAAATATTTCGTGAACTTGTTTCTATCCCCTAGAACTATAAGTATACCAAATATGAACGAATTTCAGAACCTCACTTTTTTTTCGCTGTCCGCTTCGCGTGAAATGCCCCAATAGTAGGTTGCTTAGAGGTATTTTGAAAACACCAAAAAGTGGCTCAAACATTCCTATTAAAAAAAAAGACAAAGTGAAAAAAAAATGGCACTGTCAAAGGTAGGAACTCCAGTAGGCCTAGCATGCGGAATACGTTAAATTTCTCGCATGAGACGGCAAATTTTTTATACCGTTGATTGGGTAATAGTACACGGTACTCGTATTTCCAGCCAATCAGTAGTTGACGCATTGATTTTGATATTTCTTAAGAGCGCGATAAAATTTACTCGAGTGGCGTATGCAAGGCCTGCAGAAGCAATCTTTAAAAAAAAAACTTTTCAAAATTTGGCTTACTTATGACTTACGGAAAAGAATAATTCAATTTGTTATTCCATTCTATATTATTTAACTAAATATATCTGTTTCTTTCTGGGCAGCAGTGTGCGTGATGATATCGAGAGACAAGTGCGTGGTGCGCGCGCGCAGGTACGCGGACTCCGTCAGCGTTTATGACGTCATCAGTAAGAGTGATCTCGACGTAGAGCAGGACAATAAAATATGAGACTGCCTTCTCTGTGGTTTTATTTATTTGGACCTGTTTAAATATCATTTGCTACTACAGGTACGTCAATATATGAGATGACAATAGTTTTGTTACTGTTTATTGGTTAATAGCACACGACACACGTATTTTCAGCCAATCGCCAGTTGACGCATTGATTTTGACATTTGTTAGGAGCGCGCTAAAATTTTATCGCGTGGCGAATACTAGGCGTGTAGGATGCGCCGTGCGAGTAAGTTTTATAACGCTATTAACAAAGGTCAAAATCTGTAAAATTCAGTGTGACACATGCTGATTGGCTGAAAATACGAATACGGTGTATACAACCAATTAATATTAGTGAAACTTTTTTCGTCTGAAATGATACATTTGACGTATTACGCTTGGCGTCTAAGAGAGTACCTATTTTTTTTTCTTTACAAATACATTGATGCACCGTCACCCAAAGGGACACCTCCCTTGTGTCCACGGCGTGTGTAGGACTCCCAGAAGCTCTAAGACGGGCATGACTACCCATTAAAACCCTTGGGCCCCATGCCTTTAGTGTGATGCTGTGGAAAACTCGACACCGCCGTATGCTTTTGGTGGCTATCCATCACAAGGGCATAAAGTACTTGGTTGCAGTCAACGATTAGAAAGTGAAAGAAAGCGCCATTATTAAAAAGTGTACTTCTCTTTATTTTTGAATTGAACCGAAGTTTTTTTTGCGTATTCTTTTTCTATCCGTGTCACGGGAGGTGAGAATTATAATAAACTAGCTGTGCCCGCGACTTCGTACGCGTGGACTACATCCTTTCATGGTCGGTTTTACCCCTTTCTCCCCTAATATTCGAAACAAAAAGTAGTCTATTTTAATCCAAGTTTCGAGCTATATTTGTGTCAAATTTCATATCTCTAACTTCAAAAATAAACATTTTTCCATATAAACTTTCAATGGTGGTATTACCCCCATCCCCCCCCCCCCTTATTTTCTAATAAAAAGTAGCCTATGTCCGTTCTTGAGATTCAACGTATACCTTTACCAAATTTCATCAAAATCCGTTCAGCCGTTTAGGCGTGAAAGAGTAACAGACAGACAGACAGACAGACAGAGTTACTTTCGCATTTATAATATTAGTATGGATTTCCAGGATAGTTTCCTGGTTAGTATACCAGTTT
Source organism: Glyphodes pyloalis (assembly GCA_037074685.1). Lineage (NCBI taxonomy): Eukaryota > Metazoa > Arthropoda > Insecta > Lepidoptera > Crambidae > Glyphodes > Glyphodes pyloalis. Next base: position 2,434,677 of record JAYKKO010000034.1, on the reverse strand, counting down.
TTTTCCTTGTACTCTTCATATATTCTATGGTATTGATGTAAAGTATGACGATGATGATTAATAAATAACATCAGTATTCAGTATAAAGCTTTATTGCCTCTTCTCTCGGTGCCTCTGTCTCTTCTGGAAGCATTTGGTGCCGTATACGCTGTTGATCTTGACGAGGTCCAGCTCAGACAGCAGGGCCTCATTCTGGCCCAGGGATTTCATCAGGTCGCCTGTCGGGTCCTGGAGATGACCAGACTTGTTAAAGGGCTACTAAAAATGGATGTGAGGAGCTTAAAGAATTTTCTACTTCTATTTCTATTAGGGGTGGGATCCTACTGTAGTAGGATTGTGATTCGGTAATGAAGCAATGATTTTATAAAGACCATCAGTTAAATTTTTGAAATACAATGAAAAGGAACTCGTGATGATAAATCGTATCAATGATTAGTGAAAACTGAAATTCGGAAGACATCTACTAGATCCCGGGTTCGATTCTAATTCGAATCTTAACGCATCTTCATAATCGCATTATAATAAATCGAATGAAATTTTTACAAGGTGCCGCCGGCGCCATTTTTATAGTTCGCAACTGCGTACCTACCAAAATTTAGCACGAAGCATCTTCCCTGTTGAAATTTCACATAAATAGTAGGTATCTTCTCTTGCTTTGGGGATGGATACTTAGCCTGGGTATAGTATCCCTTAAACGAGCGAATAGACAACCGAGGCTTACAGTATAGACTGTACTGTGGACTGTGAGCCGAGATTTTGAGAGAGGTAGGGCATAGCGATTTATCGCTCGAAATGGAGCAGCCCGACTGGTGAAATACCTTCACCTTACAAAAGACCGCAGCCAAATAACAATCACTTCTGTGTTGTTGTGTTCCTGCGTGTGAGTAAGGTTTCTAGAGCTCCTGGGGGGTGCTACATTAGTAGCAGGGGTCATGCCTTCAAGGTAAGGGCGAAAAGTTCAGTAACAGATTTATTATGCTGTACTTGTCACCCTTAAGCTAGGACCTCATTACTACTTAACATCAGGTGGAATGAGGTCAATCTTGAAGTGCAATATAAAAAAAAAAACAGAATCCCACAGCACCATCACTAATACAGGGTCCAAATATTTTAAAAACGATTCGTTTTAGTTACGCATTGTAATAAAATAAACGAGGTATAAGCTAAAAACGATATGGAAAGTAAATTTGAAATTAGAATTGACGACTGGCAGGTCGGTCGGAGAAAAGCGGAAAGTCATTTTTGACCCGTTACGAATCGTAAAATATTGGGACCGCGCATAAGTCAGAACCACCACAACGGATTGTTACGCGCCACGATCGATAGTGTTCTAGTAAACAGCGCCATCTAGTTTGGAAAGGCGGAACTGCAGAGAGTCGACACGTCGATGCCAGAAAGTACTAGAACTATGGCCGTACGCTCGGTCAAGGCCGGACTGCGCGCGAATGTTCCGGTTGATTCTGCGTTGGAAGGTTCGGGAACGGCCGCGGCAATATAAAAGGCCGGGATTCACCGCGACTGGGACAGTATTGAATTAGCGATACAAGTGATTACTTCGAAAGCGATTTTGAAGTGCGACTTGGGAGCGATTGTTGTTTTAATTAGTGCGTTTTAAGGTTGTAATTAGTGGCGTTCAATTAAAGTGTGACTTTTGGTAATTTTTATCGGCTGTTTTTATTGTCACGAACCCGAAGCTCGTAATAGGATGTTTCTTACCCTGGACTTGTACGTAGCCACGGTAGAGATGCCAGTCTTGCCGATTTTGCGCCAGAACTGCCAAGCGGGCTGCGTGGCGCTTGCAAAGTCGTATGTGAGCGGGAAGGTTGCGTCAGACCGGATTTTCTCGAAGTGATGAAGTTTATCTGAAAGACGGGTAGATTGCACTTTCTGGCCGTGCCCAAAAGGTAAAAGGAGGTCCTATTACTGAAACTCCAAGCCTTTAATTATGAGCACACTGCATCTGATAAACTGTGATAGTTAGATAGATAGATAGACAGACGTAATTAAACAGATGGTGAATATATGTTGCCGCTCACAATAAAAGTACAATTTATAAAAAAAAAAATTGAAAACCCCCAATAGTTATTATATTGGCGCATCATGGATTTCAAATTTAATAAAATTGGTATACGTATACCTAGTAATACACAAGATCATTTATTTGATAGCTTGACATTTATTATGAAGGTTATGTCGAAATATAGCAATCCGACATTTTGTGATGGCAGCCATCTTATATGTCAAATTAAAATCCATGATGGCTTTAATTAAGCATTAAAAATAACATTGCGGTATCATTATTGATGTTTAAAATGATTTCTTTTTTTTCTCCCCTATTACCGCACCCCTATACAAACTATCTGCATGACCCAAGGGTTGACTGGTAGAGAATGCCCCTAGCATTAAGTCCACCTATTGTACTTATTTGTGCAATAAAGTTTTTGAATAAATATAAGACATCTCCTCTCCTCTCCGCTTGATCCATTTCCATCGAAGCTAAGCGGAGAAGAGATGTGAAAATAACGAAATCTGATTGGTTTATTCAAATACATCTCCTCCTGTCTCCTCTCCTCTCTGCTTAGGTGGAAATCGGCCCTTACCTGGTCGTACGTGTCTCAGGTGTACGCGAACGAACTTGTCGCGGTCGTGGCGCGAGAGCTCGAAGTAGAAGCCCAGCATTGCCATGACGACCATTGCAGCGTGCTGCCGATGCTGCCCACCACGGAATAGCTCCAGGCAGCCGAAGTGCTTTATCAAATCAATTTAGTTAATGGATTATCAGGTGACAGTCAGGCCTGACATACGCCACGCGACTAAATTTTGTCGCGCTCTTAACAAACGTCAATATTGATTGACGTCAGTGCGTCAGCTGTTGATTGGCTGAAAATACGAGTGCGGTGTGCTATTAGCCAATCAACAGTACCGAAACTTTTTTCGTCTCATGCGATACATTTTACGTATTGCAAATGCTTGGTCAATGTGGCGCCTTAGTGGGGAAAGTTGGAACGTAAAATTCATAGGGGAATTGCCTAGAACCAGGCTTACATTGCATTCAGACAACGAAGAAACATTGAAGCATTTCTAACCCTTGAAAATGGCAACACGGCAAGTAAGGCCGCCGGTACGGATACCGCTCCCACTGAACGCCGCGGCTAACAGGCGCGGACCAATCACAGTGCGTGTTCCATCCCATTCTACGAGATGACGTCACTAACGACCGCTTTAATGAATGTCTTTTTGTCGACCTAAACGCATAAGCCTTAAAGGTCTTTTTCAAGTGTCGATCCTTTATCACTGTATCGCGTATCTATTGCTTGTGTGCTTTACATGTGTGTGTGTGTGTGCTTTGGTCCCGATATTGCATTATACTATGGATGGAACATACTTATTTTTTTTTTATATTTAAAATTTAAGTTTTTAACTCCCAGTATTAAATCGAGCAGTTAGGGAGCTTCCTCTGAGTCTTGAAATAAAACAACAGCCATATCAAATAGTTTATTGTCTAAAATCACGAAGTTACAATACAACATAGCTACATACTATATTCAGCACTTTTAAGTAAAGGACTGAGATTTTGCTTTTTCACATTATTTATTTGATATTCATATTGGGATATAAAGGTAGTAGGTATCTTTAAAGTTAAAAAAACATAAAACATCAAAATCTCAAGCCTAGCGACATTGACATTCAACAAAGGACCCGTTTATAACGTAATTAGTAAATTGTATATAATATGTAAATTAAATATTGGACAACATCACATACATTGCTCTGATCCTGTGGTAAGTAGCTAAAGCACTTGTGTTACAGAAATCAGAAACAACGACGGTACCACAACACCCAGACCCGAGACAATACAGAAAAGTTCGTTCCCCATATTGACCCGACCGGGGATCGAACCCGGAACCTCTGAGATGGCGCGACGCCAAAGACCGGCACGCTCGCCTCTCGGCCACGGAGGTCGTCAAAAATAAAGCTTGAAAGATCTTTCTAATGTCTTTTTCTTAAATAAACACCTTTACGATGCTAATGGCACAACTGCTGTGCCATTTTTTTTTAACATAACACGAGAAGCATGCCGTTTTAAAAACAGATTTAATCCCCTCTGTTTAGAATTAAAATGGGTTTACACATTAAAAAACTATCTTATCTAAAAAAGATGTGATTTTACAATAATGGCTGATGACGCAATAAGTGTGCCATCAACTCTTATGTGGTTTGATTGACTCGCCAATAGTGTCACAGAAATATACGCAATGTAACTTAAAATACGGACAGCAATACAGAGAAAAGGCGTTTTCTTTTTTCCTATCAATTACTTTAAAAAAAAATAAAATAAAAAAAAAACTAAGTACGTAATACTTTAGAAAACGCATCAAAAGGAAAAAATAATTTTAATAGATGTACTAATCTTGATATTTTCACATGACATCATAATGTATGTTACATACGACTTTTGTTTTGCGTTTTTTCGGGATAAAAAACATCCTTTAAGTTATTTTAATATCTAATATGTCTGGACGCTAAAAAGCATCACATAAAACCAACCAGTGTCTACTCTGTTATACTTATCTTTAAATGTCGTTTACCTTATTAATTATACGATTAATTAATGATTCGAGCAATTAAAACATAGTGCACAGCCCAAATACAAGTAGAGTGACAAATAAAGCATACAGGATATCCCTATAAGTGATAATATTATGTTATCATTGTTGTAAAAAAATAAACTATTTACTACCACATATCTACTACATAGATATCAATATATTGATGTCATATCGAGTATCGATAGGTAAAAAAACCGTCGTAGATAGTATTGTTTGTCAAGAATCATAAACTATTACACTACAAACTTTAGTTTTTTTAATATTAGTAGGATATTTTATCTACATATTACATTAGTTTTATGTCACGACTGACTGGCGACTTTAAACCTTAGTTTTTTGAATGCAATAATTGAAATGATTTAAAACCTTTAGACGCACTGGTTACTGTATTATCAAACTTATTAGATTAAAAAGCTTAAAGAAGTGTCGGGAGACCAGAAGGCTGGCTTTTTGTTTGGCCAGAAAATTAGTCTGGCCATACAAAGAGGGAACGCAGCCAGCCTTCTTGGTACCATGCCCCATGGCAGTAACCTGGGACAAATTTTTTATTTGTAGGTTTTTATGATTTTTGTTTATAATTTTTTTTTGAAGTGTGTATACAAAATAAATAAATAATTGTTAGAGTAAAAATACTAAATAATAAATGCGCCAGACAATCACACCAATACCTGGTCTCAAACTAAGGTTGCCCCTTGTACTATGAGCACCAGACGACGGATACTAACTGGGGGCGTCATCACAGCACACCCAGACCCAAGTCAGTTACGAATCGACCCCGGGACCTTTCGCACTTTGGCCGCCTACCTTAGCCACTGCGCCACCGAGGTCAGCAAAATAGTGTTTTTAATTCGGCTTTGATAAAAAAAATGGAACATAAATGTAAGTATTAGTTTATGCAAAAAAAATAAAAATAAATAAATAAATAAATATTGGACAACATCACATACATTGCTCTGATTCTGTGGTAAGTAGCTAAAGCACTTGTGTTATAGAAATCAGAAACAACGACGGTACCACAACACCCAGACCCGAGACAATATAGAAAAGTTCGTTTCCCATATTGACCCGACCGGGGATCGAACCCGGAACCTCAGAGATGGCGCGACGCCAAAGTACGGCACGCTCGCCTCTCGGCTACGGAGGTCGTCAAATCAATTTACTTTATTTGTCACACTACCAAATTAATCTTAGCATAATCAAAAGCACTTGACACGATTAACTTTGGACCTTATGTCGTCGGCATAAGTGTTTATCGAGATGTGCTTTAGACTATGCTTCTAAATAATATCTTAAAAGTATTATTATGTAAACAAATCAGAGATTCTATTAATCACGAATTAAATCTAAAAAATGTTCTAATCTTCGATCAAACATATATGATCATAGCATCTAAATTAATAAAAAATGTAATGTTTCTTCAATCAAATATTTAGTAGATACACAGCTGTTCCAACTTAAAAATGGCACCTTTAAAACAAGGCATCAAGCCTTCTTACACTTTGGGGATACGCACTTGACTTTCCCTACGTCAAAATGACATTTATTTACAGTCTTACAAGGTTAAAATTAAATTGACCTATATGTCACTTTAGGCCTTTTTGCAATGCTTATGTTGATATACAGACTGTGTGGATTTTGCATGGAACTGTGGAGCTACAAAACATTTGATCGAAGTAAAATTGACTTAAAAAACATAACATCAAAGAAGATTTTTGAGCAACACGTCATCTTCTAACTCTTCTATGGTCGTAGCCACCCCATCTTCTCCCAATGCCTCTTGAAAACTGTCAACCCTCTGCTTTTTCGCCTTATGTTTCCAGCTGTTATCGTAAAACTTCCTCATGATGGGCGACCATTTCCTCATCAGCTCCGTCATCTTCCTCTCATACTCTTCCCTTAAACAGCTGCTATTAACCTCCAGCCACGCTATAGCAGTCTCACATTCATTCAACATGGTATCCTTCTCAGTCTCGTTCAATATTTCCCCTTTCTCCACCACAGTCTGCTTAATATTGTAAACGTAGCTCTCAAGCTGATTCCTAACTTCTAAGCACCTTCTTTTCTCCTTGTCTTCTTCTCTAAACGTCTCTGCATCTGCTATCATCTTCCCAATTTCTCGCTGATTCAGCCTGTGGTCGTTTCTTATCACTATACCTTCAGATTTGCCAGTGCTCCTATCCTGGGCGGTTACTTTCAGAATACCGTTGGCGTCAACATCGAAAGTAACGTCCACCTTTGCTACACCTCTCGGAGCAGGTGGTATACCGTTCAGATCAAAAACACCAAGCAAATTGTTGTCTTTAGTCAAACTCCTTTCCCCTTCGAATACCTCTATGGTCATACTTCTTTGGTAATCGTCTTGGGTGGTCAAATCTTTGGTGTTGGAGCAAGGTATAGCGGTGTTCCTTTGTATGACTCTGTACATGAGACCCCTAGCCGTTTCAACTCCTAAAGATAAGGGCACCACGTCGACTAGAAGCAAGTCCTTGATCTTGTCATGGTGTTCACCACTTAAAACAGCAGCTTGAATTGCTGCACCAAGTGCCACAGCCTCATCAGGGTTTATAGATGCCGTCAAACTCCGTCCACCGAAGAATTCGCTCAGCATCTTCCGGATTTTCGGCACTCTAGTACTACCACCGATGAGGATGACGTCATGAATATCGCTTTTGCTCATTCGGGCGTCCTCCAAAGCCTGTTCCACTGGCTTTAGCGTGTCTTTGAACAAATCCGAGCACAGTTCTTCAAACAGCGCTCGTGTTATCTTGCCATTGTAGTCTATACCGTCACATAGAGACTGCACTTCAATTCTAGCTTCAGTAGCTGATGTCAGAAGCGTCTTAGCCTTTTCTGAAGCAGTCTTCAACCGTCTTAGAGCCTTAGCGTTAGACATAACGTCAGTGTGATACTTTTTTCTGAAGTCCTCAGCGAAATAAGCAACAAGGCGGTTGTCAAAATCCTCGCCACCCAGTCTGGTGTTACCGGCAGTCGCTTTGACTTCGTAGACAGAACCTTTGCCAATAGTTAGAACGGACACATCAAACGTTCCGCCTCCCAAATCGTAGATCAGAACATTCCTGTCTCCTTGCAAGTTCCTATCTAACCCATACGCCAAAGCTGCAGCAGTGGGCTCGTTGGTGATCCTCAAGACTTCCAAACCAGCTATCGTTCCTGCTGTCCTGGTAGCTTGACGCTGAGAATCGTTAAAGTAAGCCGGCACTGTAATCACGGCCTTATCCACCTTACCTCCTAAATAGGCCTCGGCAATTTGCTTCATCTTACAAAGAATCATACCGCTAATCTCTTCTGGTGCAAACTTCTTTTTCTCACCTTTGTACTCAACTAAAATCTTTGGCTTACCGTTTTCGTTGACAACGTGGTAGGGCCAATGGCGTAGATCCATTTGGACGCCTACGTCATCGTAACGGCGACCAATGAGCCTCTTCGCGCCGAAAATCGTGTTCCAAGGGTTGAAGGGCGCTTGATTTTTCGCCGCCTCTCCAATAAGACGGTCGGTGGGTGTAAAGGCGACATACGATGGCGTCGTGCGGTTCCCCTGCTCGTTAGATATGACTTCCACGGATCCCTGCCGCCATACTGCCACACAGGAGTACGTAGTACCCAAATCAATTCCTATAGCTACCATAATTAACAAAAATCACGTAAAATCTACCAAAAGTATCAAAGCTAACATTTTTACGCTGTCCTTCGAAGTTGTAAACTACCCGGTTTCGCCGGTTCGCCGGTATTTATACTCTCGGCCAATGGGATGAGAGAAACTTCGAGAGCGCGAAGTATCTAGCCAATCACATCGAGACTTCTGGCGAAGGTTCTAGAAGTGGGTTGACAGGTGAGGAAGTTTATTTTCCCACGGCCGATAACTTGATCTGTTTTGTTTATTATTGAGTAATTTAAGTATATTGTTTATAGTTTATAAAATAAAAAGCGCATTAAGATGTATTTTAAAGTAACTATATGTTTGTTATTACTCATGGGTTAAGATAATTGAAAACATGCGTCGTCATATTTTTATTAAAGCTTCTAGAATGCATCTTAAAATTATATGAATTATTAAAAGTACATTATGAAACAATTAAAACTGAATAAACATAAAATTTTGATAGATTGAGGTAGGTTAATATGTTTTCGTCGATGTACGGTCGACAATATTACGCTTAACATTTCCTATTTGATTTTCGTTCTTATTTTAACGAAATAGGGCCGGTAAAAAGTTCAAAATGTTGGATAGTCTAACGTGTATTTGACTGTAACATGCGAGTTGAAAATTTGAAATGTACAAAATTTATTAAACGAAAGAAATGATGATAACAATAAATGTAATAAAAATAAATCCAACAACAATGTATAAATTGTCTTCATCACATTGTATTTATTTCTTACACCTAGTAAAGTGAAACTTTGATATACATATTTTAAAAGAGTACGTAAGTGTCAAGTGTTCTTAACATTTCTTCTCGACATAATCCTGATTCCGACCACCGCAGTACAATACCGAACTTGTTCTGACGAGCGTTTTACAAATCTTACATGAATATTTAAAATAATTTAACGGATCAAAACGCGACACCATTTTTATTTAGTAGTTAATACGAACTACTTACATGAATAAATATATTTTGCTCTTCTATTCAATTGAATCATGTTAAAACTATTTCGATTTACCTAACTCTTGTCTTATTTTTTTTAGCTGACCACCCAGTTCATTCATCTCAACGTGAAACGTCAATGAGCACGTGTTTCCTCTATCCCTTACGCACTAAGGGCCAACACACCTTTTGTTTTCGTGCCCTCTCCGTCCCACATGACGCCATTTACCAGGACTAACTGTCTCTTGCGCGCAAACTGTTAATGCAGGGACTAAAGTAGTTCTGTCCTCGTCGCACGCCCTTAGGTTTGACAAGAGTTCATTGATTGGGTTATTTTAAGCGGTTTATTTGCGAGAGATGTTTGTGATTTCGTAATAAACTTTTTATTACCGTAATTTAAAGCAATAAAACAAAAGAATGGTCTGGTTTCTTCTGGACATGTGTAAAGGACTTGAGGTTTTGCGTTTTAAATTTTAAAAAGATTATTGTTTAATTGTGATTTTCGTCCAAGTTTTTACAAATATAACCTATGGTATTTTGAATGTTTAAACTTATGTTGTAATTCTCGTATAATGTTGCTATTTTTTTGTACTTATTGTCTGAAAGAAGCAATAAGTTAGATATTGCTACAGTTACTAATTTACTGAGTTTCTTACTGTTTCTTACTTATGTTCTGAACCGCCAGTCGGATCACTTTACATTGTAGGTATTTAATGACGATTTAAAAGCTTATTAAGTAACCTGCTTGTATAATAAGTTTTGAGTTTGAGAATTTAGTTCGTTTGTTACAATTTCAAAATACAATTAAACAACATCTTTAAAATAATTAATAGTAGGTAAATATCACCGAAAGATTTTGTATGAAAATATTGGTAAAATATTTCTGTATTAGACTAACAATTGTACCTATGCTTTATTTTTAACATCTTTTTTACGATCGAATGCAGTCAGACTTTTTTTTGTTTTTTTATATTGCACTTCAAGATTGACCTCATCTCACCTGATGTTAAGTGGCAATGAGGTCCTATCTTAAGGGTGACAAGTCATAATAAATCTGTTACTGGACTTGTCGCCCTTACCTTGAAGGCTTGACCCCTGCTACTAATGTAGCACCCCCCAGGAGCTCTGTAAACCTTACTCACACGCAGGAACACAACAACACAGAAGTGATTGTTATTTGGCTGCGGTCTTCTGTAAGGTGGACTATACAATTTGGCACTAATTTCGAGGGCATAGATATATGAACACTGTCAAATGTACGGCTATTTCCGCTCCGCTTTAGGGTGCGGAAGTAAATACTCCCAATCCTCCTCCCCCTTAGTAAACAAACTCCCTCACCTGTCGTCCCCCCACTCTCCCCGTCACGAAGTCAGCCCCAGTGTCCACCACGAGATAGTCCTGGTACTTCCTCGCCTGGGCCTCGGTGATCTCTTCGAGTTTCGCGCAAGTCTCCCTCATAAGGATATTGTTCACTTCAGCCAGCCTTCTGCGGACGTCCACCATATCATCTGGTGAAGAAAAGTGGAATGGAGACGAAGAAAATACGATTTAAAAAAAACGTAAAAAAAGTATCGATTTTTTTACGTCTCCGAAAAGGTTTTTTACATTATTTTAAAATTGCCATTTCAATATTAACTAATACCCGGTTTCAATATTTGTAAAACGATCTATTCTTGTTATGAATAGTAATCTACTATATAAAAATAAGTCGGGTTTTCCTCCCTGACGATATAACTCCAGAACGCACGAACCGATTTCCACGGTTTTGCATTCGTTGGAAAGGTCTCGGGCTCCGTGAGGTTTATAGCAAAGAAAATTCCGGAAAAAATTCAACAGAAAAGCGGGAAAATCCTCTAAGGCAAAACGAAGTTCGCCGGGACCGCTAGTAAATTATACAAAGCGTAAGCTAAAAACGATTGACAGACGATTGATAACAGCTGGTATGGAAAGTAAGGGGTGAGAGCCATCTGCGCTCCCCCGAAAGTAGGGGTGAGAGCCATCTGCGCTCCCCCGAAAGTAGGGGTGAGAGCCATCTGCGCTCCCCCGAAAGTAGGGGTGAGAGCCATCTGCGCTCCCCCGAAAGTAAGGGGTGAGAGCCATCTGCGCTTCCCCGACAGCTCGGTAAAGATAATAAGGCTTCGCAGCCATCATCGAAAGTCAGGTAGGAAAAAAAAAAGGTATGGAAAGTAAATTTGAAATTAGAATTATGGACTCAATAAAAACGGATAGTTATTTTTGACACATTACGAATCGTTAAATATTGGAACCGGGCGGAAATAACTATTAGTTGGTTTTGAAACTGAAAATTTTAGTAGGATAGTCGCGTTATACCGACGACGCTGTGGCAGTTATGCATCTCCTATTTTCCCATGGCGCCGTCACTAGGGGATCAGAAGGTGGGAGGAGTTTTTGGTTAGATTAATCCTCACTTCTAAGGAGCGGTAAGGTACGATGTACGAAAAGGTATTTTCCCCCTCAAAAAAAGGACCGATACACATACAATGTGAAGAAAATGTTAATATTCATCTTTTTTTTTTAAAATAAGTTAGTATTAAATTAATTGATTTTTCGATTCGATGTTATGATAAACGATATTTAAACATGGAACAAAATATAAAAAGATTGATACAATAATAGTTTTATTTTTATGAACTTTAGTCCCAAAAATAAATAAATGAATATTTATTCATCAAACACAAATTAAAATTATAAGAAACTCTTAAACTAACTTTTTAATAAAAATATAATAATCAAAAGAAAATGTACAGAATATTTACAAAGGGTTGTCCGCTCCGGTATCAAGGGTGCCCAGGATGCTGGCAACGTTACGTTAGTTTTATTTTTCCACATCCCAAATTCCCAAAATGGGACAATATAATTTGCTTGTATTTTGGCATGGAATTGTGGACCTACATAATCTTTGATTAAAGATTCTAAAAGACGATTAGTATATTATAATGTAGGTACTAGTTGTGCCCGCGAATTTATTTACATTTTTTTTAGTGCTGCACGCCGCATTAGCGATCTTTAAATACGACCTTCACGTATCGCGCGTGCTGCTCTTCCAACTGAACTAACCGCAAGTCATCGTAAGCGATGAATTTTTCCGCTGTAGTATCATTAAAGCCTTCGGTAAGTGCCCTCTGCCGAATATGTTTAGAACTACATACTTATCGGCCCGTGGTACATTCGTTGTAGAATGTTCGAAAACCACGAAATCGAATAGGCCTAGCGTACTGTTATACATAGGTAAAAGTGGGCAATATGCTTAGGTAAACTACGAAATGGTTTACTAAGCATTTGTTTCTCATAAGAGGGCCACAATAATTAAATCAGTCTGACTTCAACCTTCGGCTCGGGCACTTGTCCTTTTTACAATATCCTAATTCCAAAATATAAGTGTCCTCAAATCTACATTATTCTAATTCAAAATATAAGTGTCCTTAAATTCTAAAATAGTTTTTTTAAAACGTAATTCCCATTTGGCCGTACAACAAATGGTGGCAGCGGTGGGATTCGACAAATCCCTAACCCGAATACGTCTCTGAAACTGCGCAGTTCCGTGTGTGAAAATAGACTTTTTACATAAATCAAAGTGAATTCACAGTGTCAATAGAACTTACCTGTGTATTGTGGTGTCAAAAACTTTATTGTATCCTGTAAAACCACAACTCAGTGTATCCAGTGTATACTCACCGTTTACCGATATCCAGTGGTGCTACTTACCTGCTCCTGCTCTGCAATCCTGTATCCTATAAAGAAGAAAGAAGAAAGAAAAGAGGTACCTACCTTCCGAAAACCCTGCATCATGAAACTCACTGCCGTGATCCTCGTGTAAGTGCTGCAAATTTCCTGTTTTCCTCAGTGAACTTTCAAAGTGCATAATTAAGATACTTACTTTTATAATAATTCATTCATATGTAACTTATCCAGTCGGAAATCAGTGCAGAATTCATTAAGCTAAATTGTTGCAAGTCCCGCTCGCGATCTTACGCTTTATCAGTCACAGGTGCGCTTGCGCTCACTCGCGGCGATATCCTTATCTTTGTTTTGACTACGTCTCGTCCGGAGTAACATGCCTAAAGACGAGCCTTCCACAATGGGCGAAATTGACCTTAACATTTTAATTAAATTCATTAACAAGTTTGATGGTAATCGGGAAAAATTAAATGCATTTCTTAATAACTGTAGAAATGCTATGCACTTAACATCGCAAACCCAGCAGGGCATTTTATTAAAGTATATACTTAGTCAATTAGAAGGACGCGCCGAAAGCGCGTGCTCTATCAAAGAGTTCGAAAGCTGGCAACAGCTTGAAGAATTCTTAAAAGCACAGTATGGAGATAAGAAACACTATGCTGCACTGCTCTCCGACCTGCAGGAATGTCGTCAATCAAATAATGAGACGGTCAATCAATTTGCCCTAAGAATTGAAGCTTGTTTATCAAAACTTTTAACCGAAATAAATATCTCTATGCCATTGAAAAAGAAGGGTGAATTGGCCGGCCGTGTCGCAGCCATGCAAGACCTGGCACTGCATACCTTTGTTATCGGGTTAAATCCCCGTTTATCCACAGTGGTCAGGTGTCGCGATCCTGAAACTCTAAATGACGCCATTAATTTTGCCGTTTCTGAAGAAAAAATATTTCAAGTTTCTGCGCGACGAAATAATGCTTTCAATCAAAGTAATATTCCGAATCCAAGTAGATCTCGCCAATTCCAATTTCAAAATCGATCAGTTCCGCAACATCGTATGGGTGATGGTAATAATGTAACATCCACATTCAGACCGACAGGGTCACTAATATCAGTATGCCGGTATTGCAAAATACCCGGCCACACATTAGAAACATGCCGAAGACGCGAGTATAACAATCGACGTTTTGGCAATAATCAAACCGCCAATAACCGATCAATGCCTAACAATTCCTTCCAGGGTCGTAACCAAATGATACACAACGTAACTTTACCAGAAAGTAGTGCGGAAACCGAGAATAATAATTTAAACGAAGAGGTTTTCCCGCTCGACGTCGTGCGAGAAGACTAGAATTAAAAATCGATGTCAATAATCATACAAATAGGGTCACACAACAGGGTAACCAGCCCCAAAACGGAGACCGCAATCCAGCTTCCTTTTCCAGAGTTGTACAATACAACAATAAGGTCACACAACAGGGTAACCAGCCCCAAAACGGAGACCGCAATCCAGCTTCCTTTTCCAGAGTTGTACAATACAACAATAAGGTCACACAACAGGGTAACCAGCCCCAAAACGGAGACCGCAATCCAGCTTCCTTTTCCAAAATTGTACAATACAACAATAAGGTCACACAACAGGGTAACCAGCCCCAAAACGGAGACCGCAATCCAGCTTCCTTTTCCAGAGTTGTACAATACAACAATAAGGTCACACAGCAGGGTAACCAGTCCCAAAACGGAGGCCTTAACTCAAATTCCAATTCGAATACCACTAACAAACAGGGTAACCAGCCCCAAATTTATAGTGGTGATAAAGTAACTCCCAATGTCCTAAAGCGCAACAACAAGGTCACACAACAGGGTAACCAGCCCCAAGACGGAGGCCTTAACTCAATTTCCAATTCCAATACCACTAATAACCAGGGTAACCAGCTCCAATTTCATAGTGGTCTCGATATCATTTCCAGTGCTAAATCCAATACATCTACTAAATCCTGTTCTAATTTGATCGTCACATCTGCTACGCCTGATATTATCGCTCCTCCAGCTACTAAAACTCCAAACACCGCACCTGTAACAAAAAGAAAACAAAAACCAATTAAAATACATAATGTAACATCAAATATATCTAGGAAATACTTACCTTTCATTGAAATTCAAACATCCGTATCACCTGAGCCGTTGAAACTTCTTGTCGATAGTGGGGCATCCATAAGCCTCATTAAACAATCAGCTATAAAGCAGATGCCTAAATTAAAGGAAAATATTATTTCATTTTCCGGATTAGGAGCAACTGATACTCCAATGCAATCATTAGGCCATATTACCATTGATTTTAATTCCCTGAAATATGAATTTCACGTTATTACAAACATAGACTTTCCTTACGATGGTATTATCGGTAACGATTTCCTATCTGATACTTGTTCTAAACTTGATTTCGAAAAGGGTATACTTACAACTAACCAAACAGAAATTAATCTTAAATTTAATGAACCCGTTTATGTAATTGCTCCTCGTACAGAGACAATTATTGAGTGCTCTGTATTAAACCCTGAAATAAAAGAAGGCCTCGTTATAGGTCAGAATCCTTCTGACTCCATACTCATCGCTAATTCAATTGTTAAAGTTAAATCCAACTCTAGAGTAAACATATCTGTCGTAAACGTTTCAGAATCACCAATCACTTTAAACTCAGACTTAAAATTAAAATTATCAGATTTCGAGAGTAATAGTGAAAAAGTTTTCCATTCAACAAAACACAATAATAATTGCACTAATACATTAGATCGGACAAATGAAGTATTAAACCTTTTAAGAACCTCCCACCTTAACAATGAAGAGAAAAATTCGCTTTATGATCTATGTACAACATATTCAGACATCTTTCATTTACCAAACGATAAATTGACACATACAGATGCGTTACAACACGAAATACCAACAACCAGTTCAGTTCCTATTAACACGAAATCATACCGATTCCCTGAAGTACACAAAAACGAAGTACAAACTCAGATTAATAAAATGCTCGAAGAAGGAATTATAAAACCTTCATCATCTCCTTGGTCTTCTCCGATATGGATTGTCCCTAAAAAGTGCGATGCATCAGGACAACGTAAATGGCGCATAGTAATCGACTACCGCCGTCTAAATGATATAACCATTGGTGATTCTTATCCGATTCCTAATATATCAGAGATATTAGATCAATTAGGCAAAAGTTCCTATTTTACTACGCTTGATTTAGCCTCAGGTTTTCATCAAATTAAAGTATCTGACAAAGACGCTCCCAAAACAGCCTTTTCCATACCCCAAGGACATTTTGAATTTACTCGCATGCCATTCGGACTCAAAAACGCACCTTCCACATTTCAAAGACTAATGAATTTAGCTCTCTCAGGCCTACAAGGCATCCAATGCTTCGTGTATTTGGACGATATCGTTGTCTACTCTGACAGGCTAGAAAAACATATTAAAAACCTTTCCAACATCTTTGCCAGACTCCGAGATTATAATTTAAAGTTACAGCCCGATAAATGTGAGTTTCTCCGTAAAGAAGTAGCCTACCTTGGACATATAATTACTAATGATGGCGTAAAGCCAAATCCAGAGAAAACAAAAGCCGTCGAACATTTTCCTCAACCTAAATCTCCCAAGGACATAAAGTCTTTTCTCGGTCTTGTTTCCTATTACCGCCGTTTTATACCGAATATTTCCAAAATAGCCAAACCCCTCACTAACCTCCTTAAAAAGGATGTTCCATTTATTTGGCAAAGTGAGCAACAACTTGCATTTGAATCCCTGAAAAAGAAACTTGTCGAAGCTCCCATTCTTGCATATCCAGACTTTACGCAACAATTTAATTTAACCTGTGATGCCTCTAATTCAGCAATATCCGCTATTCTGTCTCAAGGTACCCCAGGTCAGGATAGACCAATAGCTTATGCATCCCGAACATTAAACAAGGCTGAAAATAATTATAGTGTAACAGAGAAAGAATGCCTAGCCATCGTCTTTGGTACTAAAACTTTCAGGCCGTACCTCTACGGCAATCGTTTCAAAATTTTGACAGACCACAAACCTTTACAGTGGTTATTTAATTGTAAAGATCCTGGTTCTCGCCTTGTCCGGTGGAGACTAAAATTAGAAGAATTCGACTATGAAATTCAATATAAAAAGGGTAAAATAAATTCTAATGCAGATGCACTATCTAGATACCCTGTCAATCCTATTCAAAAACACGATAATCCTGAAAACCACACCGAACCGGAAATTCCAACAGCTAATCCGATAGATCAAGATGAACTACCTCAATTCAGTCCTCTAACACTAGAAGACTTAGACATTCCATTACCCAGTAATGCCGGAAGCGACTCCAACAACTTACCCGATATAGATCTTCTGGTAAATGATGACCAAATGCTGACATCCCACAGCCCTGAAATAGCCAATGACTTACCTGTCAAAAATCCTCTTGATCCTCTTCCTGCACCGCCTGAAAATAAGACCAACTCACCTGCAAACTCACCTTCCACCTCTGGTGATACCAATGGTACTGCTCCAAGCTCCAATGATGACTATAAAGAATTCCTGAAAACATCCACAAATAAAAATGAAACATTTAATACCTTGATAATAGAGCATAATGAAAGCCTTCTCAAAACCCAATCTACAACTATCTTAATTCCAACGTCAATTGACCTGGATGACTCTAACCCTTATATTCAAGATCTCCTTTCCGATGCAGACGATTCATCTGCAATTTTGAATGAAGAACGAGAACTTCACTCATTTAAAAAGCTACAAATAAAAGGTAAAACTTATTATCTATTGTTTACAAAAGTCTACTATTTTGATGACTGTACATACCCAGAAATATTTAAAACTCTCAAATCGGTACGAGACGATATACTACTTAACGGTAATATAAATGAAATAGCAATTTCTGATTTTAAAAGTCTCTTTGAAAAACACTCATTCGTTAAAATATATTGTATGTTCATGTATCTATTTAACAACACTAATGTTATTATAAATATTCATCACAACACAATAATTTATCCTGTTCCAACTGAAATTGCAAAAGTATTGAAAGAAAATCATGATATCCCAATAGCAGGGCATCTAGGGTCAAGCCGGATGTATAGCCGGATTAAAGAAAGGTACTACTGGAAAAATATGAGAACAGACATAGAAAACTATGTAAAAAATTGTAAACTTTGTCAAACAAACAAGGCATTACGAAAAATTAATCAGTCACCTATGCAAATTACAACTACGTCTACACGTCCATTTGAAAGAATTAGCCTCGACATAGTTGGACCTCTACCCGAAGCTGGTATTAACAAACTGAAATTCATTCTTACCCTTCAGGACGACTTGACAAAATTTTCTATAGCTTACCCTATTTCTAACGCTACTTCTGAAGAGACTTGCGAATGTCTAGTTCACTTCATTTCCTTATTCGGAATTCCTAAATCTATATTAACTGATCAAGGGACCAATTTTACGGCCGACCTTTTTAAACGCACATGCGAATTTTTAAAAATAAAACAAATCTGGTCCTCTCCTTACCATCCACAGACTCAAGGTGCTCTCGAAAGGAGTCACTCTACCTTAAAGGAATATCTTAAATCCTATGTCAATGAAAACCAAACAGACTGGCACAAATTTGTTTATACCGCCATGTTGACATATAACAGCACCATCCATACTACTACGAAATTCACACCATATGAGCTTATATTTGGTCATAAACCATACATCCCAGATTCAGTATTTGACTCACGGCCAGATATTACTTATCCTGAATATGTCAAGATGTTACATCATCGCCTTAAAATTTCCCGCGAGAAAGCCTTACAAAACATAAGAAACTCCAAAGAAATATCAAAAACCTATTATGATAAACATACACGTTCGGTACAATATAAAGTTGGCGATTATGTCTATTTAAAAAACCACGTCAGATTACGCAAAGCCCTTTCCCCAATTTGGAAAGGCCCGTACAAAATAGTCAAAATCCATGGCTATAACACCCTATCACTTTTAATTAATCGTCGCCATGTTAAACATCACTTTGATGAGGTAAAACCAGCTCATGAAAACTAAACACTTACAATAAATAAATATACATACATTATAATTATAATTTTTATTTTATACACACTAATTTACATTTTTTTATTATACTCACTTGTGTTAGGATTAATAAATAACTGTTTTTACAATTTAAGTATATCATTTACAGAATCATTGCGGTCTTTTGTAATGACGCTCTGGCGGAGAGAAACAGTCAGTATGTTGAAGCCATCGTCGAAAGTCCTGGCATCTTCTTTGATCCTGTTGGTACATTAAAAATCATTAACGACCAATTTCATATTGTAATTCCATATGAAATAGCTCCTTTTCAAAACCATCTGGACAATATTCATGATGTGTTGAATATATCCGTTTTCAATGTCGCGAAACTGACGAAGTTGAATACTCGCAATGTGAGAACATGTTAAAACCTTTAGAATCACTACATAATGACGTATTACGAGATTTCAAATCAATATCTCATTTTATTTCTAATAAAATTTCTAAAAGATCTGCCTGGTTTTCCGGAATAGGTACTGTATTTAAGCATATATTTGGTACATTAGACGAAGATGATGCAGAGATGTATGATAATGCAATCCGAGCTCTTAACAATAATGACAAAATATTAGCAGAATCAATCACAAAAAGCATCATGGTTTCCCAATCTGCTATTTCTAATATAAACAAATCATTACACGAATTAAATACTAATCAAGGAAAATTGAATGACGTCATTGATCAGTTAAGTAATTCCTTTAAAAATGTATCAATTGTTATCAATACAATGAAATTTAAAATAAAGCTGAATCAAGTTCTCAATATTTTACAATCAAATTTACTTACAATTTCATTCAAGGTCGAAGACCTTCTGAATTCGATTTTATTTGTAAAAAGTAACATTTTACATCCATCTATTCTGACACCAAATCAAATGTACAATGATATTGTCAGTAATCTTAAGGTTATCCCTAAGTATAGTGATTTTCCTATAAGCCTAGATATAAGCAACATTCATATACTAAGCAACATAGCTGAATTATCATGCTATTATTTAGACAATAAGTTTATGTTTATAGTTAAGTTACCTTTAGTTAGTTTGTTAGAATATAATGTGTATAAAAATGTACCCTTACCGACTCCTCGCGCTGATAAGGAACTTACCTCATTCGCGTTGATTCTTCCTTCCGAACAGCTGTTAGCCCTGAGTAAAGATAAATCGTTATATACATACTTAAAAACTCTAGATAACTGTAAAAAGATACTTACCGAAACTTACCTTTGTGATGTACCCGATGTCTACACTGTTTTAAATAACCCATCCTGTGAAATAGAAATTATGACAAAAACCTTATCCTCTCTTCCTGGAAACTGTGCTGTTAAGTTCCTTTTCGGTGAAATTGATATTTGGCACAATCTGTACAATAATAAATGGATATTTGTTCAATCTCAGCCAACCAAGTTAACTATTGAATGTAGTAACCAAACTTCTGAGATGGTAATATCAGGTACAGGTGTACTTAATATTCAACCAGGCTGTACTGCATTTCATAAAAATCTAAAATTGGTTTCTAAAACCATTCCCAAAATGTATGTACCGAAGATATCCTCCGATTTTGACATTATAAACGACAGTTGTTGTAATTTAGATCGCTTTAAGAAAAGTAATTTAAATAACATTGTGTTACCTAAAATTAAATCTGTAAATCTAGATGACTTTAAAACTTTTAGTAGAACCTCAGATCAAGTGTTAAATGAATTACAAAAATTAGAATCTCCAAATTTAAGTCAATTTTCCAACCATGTCAGTTTTCCTATATTAACTTTGATATCCTTAAGTTTAATTTTAATTATAATTATTACTTTGTGTTTTAAAAAGGGCAAGTTCTCCGCGAAGTTATTTAGATTTAAAAATCCTGATTTTCCAAGTGAACCTAATAGTGGTAATATTGAACTACAACCAGTTGGGCCTCGTTTGAGGGTCAATTAATTCAATTTAATTAAAACTTTAAGTGGAAACTTACAATTATCCTGTAAATTTCCTCTTAAAGGGGGGGCTGTTATACATAGGTAAAAGTGGGCAATATGCTTAGGTAAACTACGAAATGGTTTACTAAGCATTTGTTTCTCATAAGAGGGCCACAATAATTAAATCAGTCTGACTTCAACCTTCGGCTCGGGCACTTGTCCTTTTTACAATATCCTAATTCCAAAATATAAGTGTCCTCAAATCTACATTATTCTAATTCAAAATATAAGTGTCCTTAAATTCTAAAATAGTTTTTTTAAAACGTAATTCCCATTTGGCCGTACAACAGTACGCAATTCGTCAAATTTATCAATATGGTTTAGTGAAGCGATGGCTGGCACATACGTCATGCTTGTGAACAGGTGCCACCTTTGGGGACAGGTCTGCTCCAGCTTACCTCTCGAAAGTAAAAGCTTACTTGAGTACTGATTTGTTTCATCTCTCATCAAAACCAAAACTATATGACTTGGTCCAAAGTGAGCTACACATAGCAATAAGTTAGATGCTGATACTGTAAATGATCTGCTGAGTTTCTTACCGGTGTCTTCTCGCTAGATATAGGTTCCAAACCGGCAGTAGAATCACTTTGCATTGTATTCAATTCAAAAGTGTTATATGTAACCTACTTGAATAAAGAAATATTTGAGTTTGAGTTTATCGCATGAAACGACAAAAGTTTCGATACTATTGATTGGCTAATAGCGCACCGCACTTTCAGCCAATAAATAGCTGCACTGACTTCAATCGATTTCGACGTTTGTTAAGAGCGCGATAAAATTTAGTCGCGTTGCGTAGGCTAGGACTGGAAGACACTTGGGCATCTTAATAGATTTATGTCGTGGGTTGGAGCTCCACACCGCAAAGGGGAGATGAAAGGTTTCTGTTTGTTTAATATATTATGTATAGATATATTTTGAGAGAGGTAGGGCATAGCGATTTATCGCTCGAACTGGAGCAGCCCTACTGGTGAAATACCTCCACCTTACAGAAAATCGCAGCCAAATAACAATCACTTCTGTGTTGTTGTGTTCCTGCGTATGAGTATGGTTTCCAGAGCTCCTGGGGGTGCTACATCAGTAGCAGGGGTCAAGCCTTCAAGGTAAGGGCGACAAGTCCAGTAACAGATTTATTATGCTGTACTTGTCACCCTTAAGCTAGGACCTCATTACCACTTAACATCAGGTGTGGGATGAGGTCAATCTTGAAGTGCAATATAAATATATATATATATATTTTACTCACATTCAGGGTGTTCCACCAACACGTACCGGATCACGCCATCAGGCCACTTCCTTTCAGCGTAAAACTCCTTATTAGCTTTAGAGAGTTCTACCGTGATGGGGGGCAAGGAATCCCCTCTTTCAGCAGACGAATCTGAATCTGGTTTGGGCAGCATCAATTTCTCTGTCTCTTCGGAATATTCCTTTTGTCTTAGTGGCCTGCTGTGAAAGAAATAATAATAAATATATCATTTATTTTCTCTTCACAAAGGTAATTTTAAAAATAAACACAAAACAATAACAACTCGTACAATAACCTTTGTGAGAGACTGGTGTCCATACTAGGGTAGGGTACCCTGTGTGACGGATCGCCAGGCCCTCACTTGAAAATGATATAAGCGTTGCAATCTCGAGACAATTTCGGATGAGCCATAGCCGTACCTAGCTTCTAGCCTAGAGAAATTAGATTTTTAGGTCAGCCACGGTGATTTTATCACATACACTACACAAACAGGCGTAGCATGCGCCACGTGACAATATTTTATCGCGCTCTTAACAAACGTCAAAAGATAAAGAAAAAAGTTGGTTGAAGCCAGTGCGTCAGCTGCTGATTGGCTGAAAATATGAGTGCGGTGTGCTATTAGCCAATTAAAAATTACGAAACTTTTATCGTCCCATAGGGAAAATTAGACGTATTGCGCGTGCTAGTCCTAAAAGACACCTACATTAAACAAAGGTTCACTGAGTGGTCTATTCAAAAGTTAGTACATAAGGCTTCGTTTACAATTTGTTTAGTGATTAGTTGAGTTCATACATTTTCTGCGAGATTTCCAAGGGTACGAGATAGAGTACGATATAAAAAAAACCGGCCAAAAGCGTGTTGGGCCACGCTCAGTGTAGGGTTCCGTAGTTTTCAGTGCATCACAATACTTGAGTATCCCCACTTAAAGTTACAAAAATGAGCTATATTATTTTTTTATTTGAAAGCAGATATATTGAGAATACAAATAATATGTAAAGTAAGAAAAAAAATGCTAGCATATACGCTTAAATTACAACTTTAGTTAAAAAAATATTTTTTCTAACAAAAAGTAGCCTATGTCCGTTCTTGAGGTTCAACGTATAACTATGCCAAATTTCATCAAAATCGGTTGAAAGGTTTAAGCGGGAAAGCGTAACAGACAGACAGACAGAGTTACGCGAAAGTAATTTATAATATTAGTAGGGATACCAATCGATAGAGCGCATAAAACTCTATAGAACTTCATCAAAAAGTCATTTTCGCCAAAATGTCCTTTAACCCCTTTGATATTATAACCATCGATATCTGGTAGGAAAAAAAATATTCTCACCTCTTTTTAGCCTTTTTTGTCGTCTTCAGCTGCTTATGTCTTGCACTCTTCTTTTTCGAGGTAACAGTTGTTTCTATCTCTGTCTCACTTTGATCTAAAGACTCTTTATTCTCAAGTGATAGTGTGGATTCGCTCGAACTTTTAGGTCTTGTGATAGGCCTTTTCCTCAATCTGAAAGTGAATTCTTAGCTAAGCTGTTTAGTTAAGTCGTTGAAAGATGCCTTAATTTTAACATTTTTTTTTTCGTTAACTTGTGTATGACTTTATGGGTTTACCTATTAAATTATATGGTATTGTTATCGGATTCACACATGCATGCAAAAAATATAACCCAACCATTTGAAAATGTCTGGTTTAAAATTAAGTTCGCAAAAATTTAATAATTAATGAGAGAAAATGACAAAAAATTAAAAAGAACTACTAAAAAATAATAAATAACACAGGATTTTTACAAGAACTTCCAACTGCGGCATTACGTTGATATTTCGCAATTAAATATACTGGGTTATTTTCTGAATACAACTTTTGTTCTGGAGCTTATCCAATGCCAAAAATTTGCAACTCACCTTACAAACTCGATAACTTACTTTTAAAACTGGTAGACCACTTGGCCCACCGTAGATACAGACAACACAATTAGTTTGTAACCTAAGTATGTACAGTCAGCGTCATATAGTTCGTGATACTCAGGGTACTCTAATAAATAGACGCAACTAAAAAGTCAATAATATCGGTACGCACAAAGTTTTCTTATTGTTGTCAACAGTTTTGTCGCTCAAAAAGTCGACACACCTAAAATGTCATATAAATCGGCTCAGTCAAACTGCCATAAATATGGTTACAGTCTTCCCGCCAATGGTATCCAAACGTTCTAAGTGTTCAAAAATATGAAACACATTAGAAAAATACGCCAGCATGAAACCTCATTACGCAATCGCGTATTGAGGTTTCATGCTGGCTGATGATTTTCACACTAGATTTAGTGTTTGAATGTAATTCTATTATCTGTCAGTGTATGTCAACTAACCATCAACTACCCATCAGTCGTATCAATGTGAAGTGCAATATTAGAGGCAGTGCAGTGAAATAGCCAAAATAGGTTTATTATGCGATTTGGATTTTTTACGTCTTTTGTTACGTTCGAAAGTAGCTTTATCAGAACTGCTCAGTTTATCGTTAATACGGAATGTGTTCATTTCAGTTAGGTACACAAGTAAAATTAAATACGAAATATACCTAATAACTCATATTCATTATCATTGAGGTTAACATCTATTTAGCTGTAGCTGTTTATTGCTTATATTTTTTTAACATACCTTGAGACATATCGTCCGTACTGAAAATTCAAGTTTCTAGTTTTGTCTACAAGCCATTTTCGATCCCCTATAGCTTATAGGGGATCGAAAATGGCCTGAAAAGGATGGTACGGCCGCCGTGCCGGTTTTTTTTGCTTGACTTGGTCCTCCCCACTGCCGTGCCCCCAGATATCATAAATGGCTATGCAAGAAATTCTGAAGTTCTATACAAAACAAAAGAGAAGTCTATGACGTCGGGCTTAAAATGAAAAGGACAGCAGTAGTTTCTATCGCTTTCACTTTGTGTTTACATTTTTTGAAACTAATTGATGAGGAAAATAATATTTAAAAAGTATAGCAGTAAGGTTTATTTTTCTAATGTGTTTCATATTTTTGAACACTTAGAATGTTTGGATACCATTGGCGGGAAGACTGTAACCATATTTATGGCAGTTTGACTGAGCCGATTTATATGACATTTTGAGTGTGTCGACCTTTTGAGCGACAAAACTGTTGACAACAATAAGAAAACTTTGTGTGTACCGATATTATTGACTTTTTAGTTGCGTCTATTTATTAGAGTACCATGAGTATCACGAACTATATGACGCTGACTGTACCTTGACACACTAAACCTGTCAAATTATTGTAGTCAGTTACCTACTCAGTTTACTCAATGCGACAAAGTACCGAGTTTACGAACAAAAGATGGATACCTACAGAGTGTACGTTCCACAGATTATAAAAAGGTGCCTGTAAAATTGTTTCTTTTAAAAAAACATTAAGAGATTGACAATTAAAAACGATGCGTTGACGAATGTACATTTTTAATTCTCACAATCGCCACCGCACTTCGAATGCAAATAAAGCATTTTCAAAAAACAAAAATAATCTAACAGACTTAGCATACGCCGCGCGACTAAATTTTATCTATATTTTATCTTCAAAATCGATTGAAGTCAGTGCGTCAGCTGCTGATTGGCTGAAAATACGAGTGCGGTGTGCTATTAGCAAATCAACAGTATCGAAATGCGATAAATTTGACATCTATTGTTATTCAAACTATGTGAGAGACTATAGTATTGTGCCGACCTACTACATTGCCTACAAGTCGACACAAATACAGCGTCAGCAGAATTGGCGTAGTAAACAACGCTCCATACGTAATGCATGACATCGATCCTACATCGCGATGTCAAAGTTTTCGTCGCCACTAATTATATATACAACAAACCAAGATTGGTAGTTGGGCCTTGGTCCCCGAGGAGATAACACCTAGCTCGGCGGAAGTACTTCCACTTTTAGTAAAGAACATACGTTCCTTACAGTATTATACGTCCACCTAATTTTAATCAGATTTTTCCTGCTCAGTCATTAATTCTGATATCAGTTACACTAGACCCCGAATAGGATACTAGATAACACTATCGCTTGATATAATCATTGGATTGATTGAAAACAAAGATCGCACATTAATTTATCATAACCTTTATTTCTAACGAAAAGAATTGCTACTTACTTGTTAATCCGTCTGTGGTGCCTACTCGGTGATGGCCACTCAGCCACGTAAGCCACCTGCTTCCCACCAGGTATCATCGTCCCAGCACGCAGAACAGCATCAGATTTGCTCTTCTCACTTCTAGAAGCCGAACTCGGAGTCTTTGCTGCTTCTTTATTCACGTTCGAATCATCTTTTCTCCCCTTCCCACTTGTAGTAGACGCTTCAACCAGCCTCTTCTGTCTCTTTTTCGCATCCTCGCTACTTCCAGCTGTAGTCGGTTCGTCATCTTTACTTCTAAGGTTGATGACGCGCGTTGCCTCACGCCTGCCTTCCACGTCATCGTATTTTGGATCGTCATCCCTGCTCCTAGGATTGACGACCCTAGTGACGTCATCATCTCGTCTCCCACTCCCAGAACCAGTTGCTTGGGACTTGGTTGTAGTCTCGACATCTCTTTTCTTCCTACCATCAGTGGTATTGCTTTCCGTCTCGTTTTTGCTTCTCAAGTTTACGTATCCTCGGTTCCTGTTCGGATTGCCCACGTGTTTCGTTGACATAATGTAAACAGGTCTGTGTTGCGTGGAATGACGTACAGGGCCTGATTTAGTCGACCTGTAGGTCATAGGGCAGTTCTTAGACTCGTAGAAGGGGCAACGAGCCCGTTGGTACAGTTCGAAATTCTCAGACTCCTGGCAGAAAAGAGTAAGATTTGCTACGGCGTTTTCAACCACGTTCAGGGCGTAGTTAGCAATTGCTTCTATAATGCCGAGAAGATCTGGATTCGTTTTGTTTTTAGGGACTTTCTCTTCGGAGACCCTCAGTTCAGTCCTGGAAACGTTGCAGTACTTTGCTCTGGCGTTCCTCAGGGCTCTTGCGGACACTTTGTACACGTGATCGACCACATCTTGGACTTCGTCTTCGACTCCCAGCTCTTTAAGGCTTTCGTTGAGGCTCACGGATATAGGTGGGGGCGGAGTGATATCCCTGTTCACTCTTAAGTTCACTTCTGGTTCGATTTGTCGCTTCCTCCTGGCCACACCGGGGTAGTTCTGGCACAACTCCACCTTCTCTTGTCTGTCTCTTTTGCGGCACTCTGGGCCATAGACGAGGTCTATTTTGCGGAGGTCTAGAGGACTCAAACCGTGTCGGTTCTGCTTGACTGGGCTGTGTAAGTAGTCCTGAAAAGTGTACAGACCGTTGCTTGGTAAAACCTCGACCCTGATTAGTAAAACTCGAATGAAATCGAGAGGACCAGAACTTGTACTATTTTTGTCTGCTATATTAGTCGGGTACTTGTTGTAGCAAGCAGAGGACAAGTAAAGGCCTTGAAAATTAAAGACTCGGATTTGTTTCCTTCCCAATGAGAGTTTTCGCGTTCGAAAAATCCACCAGATGGCGATACGTAGGCGTGAGGTCCAACTGTTGATTGATTGGTGATTTAAATGTCATGGTGACATGTCTGTCAATGTCATGTAAACCATGACCAATCACAAAACAGTAGGACCTCATGCCTACGTATCGCCATCTGGTGGATTTTTCGAACGCGAAAATCCTCATTCGAGAAAAATACATTTCGGATTTTTCGAACATATCTCTGGTTTGGGATCACCAGTCCGTATTTGACTGTGCTGGTGATTAATTTAGCTGGATCGAGTCATTAAAATAAATTTCAATGATGAAAGCCTTAACCCTACAGTGGGATATTGAATTCCCTATCATTGTACTTTACTTTATCCA
This sequence comes from Glyphodes pyloalis, assembly GCA_037074685.1. Lineage (NCBI taxonomy): Eukaryota > Metazoa > Arthropoda > Insecta > Lepidoptera > Crambidae > Glyphodes > Glyphodes pyloalis. Next base: position 2,406,543 of record JAYKKO010000034.1, on the reverse strand, counting down.
GCTTTAAAGTAAAGTAAAGTATGGGATCAACGCTGCCCAAGGGCTTCAGTTGATTCGCCTTTAGAAATTTAGATGGCCACTAAGAATACTCATCTAGCTATGTAACATGTAATGTATCTGATCCTGTATTAGATACTTTATGCAGCTGCCTAAAGTAAAGTAAAACATGAAATTAACTTTGGAAACTGCACCGTGCGGAGCCCAAACTGGTCCCTCATTATTGGCATAAACTATAGGACAAGGACAAAATGTGGACTTTGAATATTTTCTGACGTATGTGAACAAGATGGCTGGTAGTTTAATACCCGGTTTCAATATTTTACGATTCAGATTGTGTCAAAAATGACTTTTTTTTTTAATAAGGACTCTGTCTCGCATTTACAAACAACGCAGTAATTCCGCCAATGTCAAGTGTTTAGAGAGACACGTCACAAATGGGACTGCGCGGTTTAATGAGGTATTTCTTTCTTTTTTGAGATCCTCATTAAAAATGACCTTTACTTCACAGAACCACAAGAGCCGGCCTACGATGGAAAATATTCCATCATGAACAAAAAAGTTTGGTAACTCCTATCTTTGCCGGATCATAAAGAAGTGGAACTCGTTGCTGGCTCATGTGTTTCCTCCTTCCTTTGACATGGATTCCTTCAAAAGGAGCGTGAAGAAACATCTTGCGAGCCAGTGTGGCAATGCTAACGGATAGGATATTTTGATATCAAATCCGTTGTCATCGCGATGTGGGTTCCTCTCTTGCTTACCATCAGGCTGGGAGGAGACAATATACTACACTCGTTAATACTAATTTCAAATTAACTTTCCATATTAGCTGTCATCAGTCATCCGTAAGTCATTTTGAGCTTACGCCTCGTATAATTTAATCCAATCAGTAACTAAAACGGACCGTTTTTAAATATTGGAGCCGGGCATAAGAGGTCTGATAGTTTAATTCCCGGTTTCAATATTTTACGATTCGTAATGTGTCAAAAATGACTATCCATTATTCGCCAACCGACAACGAGTCGTTAATACCGTTCCATAATATACGTCCATCAGTCGTTATTAGCTTCCGCCTAGTGTTGCCGTCGATTCGATTGTAAATCGATTATAATCGATTATTCCAAAAGAGGCCTAAATAATCTAATAATCGATATGACAATCTATAGTATCGATATAATCGATTATATCGATACCTATTTTTATTAGATATAATCGATTATAATCGATTAATAGATTATAATCTAAGTCAAATACAATATAATCGATATAATCGATTATATCGATATCAAGTTGAAAGCAATACTATCGATATAATCGATTATTTCGATATAATCGATTAATTTGCAATTATTTTTAGATTTAATCGTCATTCATATAATGTCTTCTTAGACATAACACATTCAAAATGAAACCGTGAAAAAGTTATTTATACCCTACTTTTTATTCATAAAACGTGATAGCTAAGTTTCTTGGTACCTACCTGAACTGTACCGTCATGGCGATACTATCTAAAAATAATTGCAAATTAATCGATTATATCGAAATAATCGATTATATCGATAGTATTGCTTTCAACTTGATATCGATATAATCGATTATATCGATTATATTGTATTTGACTTCGATTATAATCGATTAATCGATTATAATTGATTATATCTAATAAAAATAGGTATCGATATAATCGATTATATCGATAGTATCGATACTATCGATTGTCATATCGATTATTAGATTATTTGAGGGGGGGATAATCGATTAATCGATAATCGATTATCCGGCAACACTACTTCCGCCTTGTATAATTTATTACTACCGTAACTAGAATCGTTCTTAAAATATTAGAACCGGGCATAATCTCCACAGCAAAAGTGCAATTGATTCTGACCTTAAAGATGATAGTCCTGTGGCCGTTTTTGCTGTACGCTCGGTCCCCGAAGTGCATGACGCTGTCAACATCGTAGGCCAAGGACCGCAACTCCAGAGGCAGCTTGATGTCTTTAGTGTACAGCTCCATTGCACCTGAAGAGATAAATATTTTTACTAGAGATGCAACGGATAGTTGTTTGACAGGATATCGGATATCCGGCCGGTGATCAGGCCGAATATTCGGTATCCGGCCGCGAAATATTCGCCCAAACGATACCTAAATTTTAGTTCGTCGGTGGGCGTGTCGTCCAGGTTTCAACCTGTTACGTATTGTAGGTTCGCGCAGACCGTTTTCTAGCCAAAAAAACGAGTTTTATTAAGTCACTAGCTGTGCCCGCGACTTCGTTCGCGTGGACTACATCCTTTCATGGTCGGTTTTACCCCTTTCTCCCCTAATATTCGAAACAAAAAGTAGTCTATATTTTAATCCAAGTTTCGAGCTATATATGTGCCAAATTTCATATCTCTAACTTCAAAAATAAACATTTTTCCATATAAACTTTCAAAGGTGGTATTACCCCCATCCCCTCCTTATTTTCAAATAAAAAGTAGCCTATGTCCATTCTTGAGGTTCAACGTATACCAATGCCAAATTTCATCAAAATCGGTTGGGAGGTTTAAGCGGGAAAGCGTAACAGACAGACAGACAGACAGAGTTACTTTCGCATATTAAGTCATTGTGCGGAACTATCGTATGCAGTACAGTTTTTTTGTGTTTAATATGTATAATAGTGTATATTTTGATAATTTGTTCTTGTTTTCTTGTATAATAACCATTTTTTAAAGTTAATTACCAAACAGAATCACTACACCACCACCACCTTACAGAAGACCGCAGCCAAATAACGATCACTTCTGTGTTGTTGTGTTCCTGCGTGTGAGTAAGGTTTACAGAGCTCCTGGGGGGTGCTACATTAGTAGCAGGGGTCAAGCCTTCAAGGTAAAGGCGACAAGTCCAGTAACAGATTCACTATGCTTGTCGCCCTTAAGCTAAGACCTCATTACCACTTAACACAAAAACAAAAAATGATTGCTAGAAAAGACTAAATCCACGCGTATGTAGACGCGGGCGGGGGAATTAAAAATTAGAGATGCAACGGATATCCGTTGCTACACGGTATCCGGCCTATCCGGCCAATACTTTACTATCCAGCCGAATACACTATCCTATCACGGATACCCACCATCCGGATATTTTTTTATATTACACTTCAATATAGACCTCATCCCACCTGATGTTAAGTGGTAATGAGGTCCTAGCTTAAGGGCGACAAGCATAGTGAATCTGTTCTGGACTTGTCGCCTTTACATTGAAGGCTTGACCCCTGCTACTAATGTAGCACCCCCCAGGAGCTTTGGAAACCTTATTCACACGCAGGAAGTCATTCTTGTTTGTCTGCGGTCTTATATATATAGACTTTCATGGTCGGTTTTACCCCTGTCTCCTCTAATATTCGAAACAAAAAGTAGTCCATTAATCCAAGTTTCGAGCTATATTTGTGACAAATTTCATCTATTACTTAAAAAAATAAACATGTTTCCATGTAAACTTTCAAAGGCGGTATTACCCCCCATATTTTCCAAACAAAAAGTAGCCTATGTCCGTTATAGCGGTTCAACGTATACCTATACCAAATTACACCAAAATCGGTTCAGTGATTTAGGCGTGAAAGCCGGACAGACAAACAGACAGACAAACGAAGTTACTTTTGTATTTATAATATTAGTATGGATATTTCACAATCAAACAAGATAAATAGAACCTGCAGTCTTATCTTACTACAGTAAATGTAAGATAAAAGGAATTATCAAAACATATAATTATACAGCTATCTACGTTTATAGGGCTCCGTAGATAGATAGATAATTAGATAGATATACTTTATTGCACAAAACTTTACAGAAATTGGTTTTACAGATTAATTATTGTACAATTTAGGTGGTCTTATCGCTAGGAAGCGATCTCTTCCAAACAACCTTAAGGTAGAGGAAATAGTAGATGGCGAGAAATGGGTACGGCCGTTTTTATTTGAAGAATTTTTTTTTTCCACCAGGACTGTACGTCCGTGTGTCACCCCCACTTTTTTTCGAAACTCAAAGATCTATACCTACTGTTGAGACTTGGTAAGTAGATGTTTTTTGTGAATCATTTTTTTTTACAAAAAAAACCTAACTTATTACTAAATACCTAATTTTTACCAAGATACACAGTCAGTTGGTCAATTGTAAAAAATCGATGAAGTAAAAAAAAATTAAATCACGTTTTATAAACAACTAGCTGTGCCCGCGACTTCGTTCGCGTGGACTACATCCTTTCATGGTCGGTTTTACCCCTTTCTCCCCTAATATTCGAAACAAAAAGTAGTCTATATTTTAATCCAAGTTTCGAGCTATATTTGTGCCAAATTTCATATCTCTAACTTCAAAAATAAACATTTTTCCATATAAACTTCCAAATGTGGTATTACCCCCCTCCCCCCCTTATTTTCTAATAAAAAGTAGCCTATGTCCGTTCTTGAGATTCAACGTATACCTATACCAAATTTCATCAAAATCCGTTCAGCCGTTTAGGCGTGAAAGAGTAACAGACGGACAGACAGACAGACAGAGTTACTTTCGCATTTATAATATTAGTATGGATTAAATAATGTTACTTGCTGCTATGGATGGAACCCTTCAAGGGCGAGTCGGACTCGCACTTGGCCAGTTTTTGTTGTTGACGTACGGGGACCTTTGATTGGCGTACAAGGAGGTAAATAAAGTCACTAAAACAATTACAAATGTTCTTCACAGAACCTCTAAGAAAAAGTAAATTAATAATTTCGCAAAAAAGAAAAAATAGCGGTCACCAAAGATTAGAGCATCGCCCTTTTATTTATTCTGTGACATCGCGCAAAAAAGAAAAAGAAAATTGTGTTTGATTAACAGACATATTTTGCGATATTTATTAAATGTCTGTGGTTTGCTTGTTGTTTAATTCAAACGTAAACTCTATCAGGCCTAGCATGAGCTACGCGACTAAATTTTATCGCGCTCTTAACAAACGTCAAAATCGATTGAAGTCAGTGCGTCAGCTGGTGATTGGCTGAAAAAACGAGTGCGGTGTGCTATTAGCCAATCAACAGTATCGAAACTTTTGTCGTCTCATGAGAGAAAGTTTACGTATTACACATGCTTGGCCTAATTGCCTAGTTTGTGAACGAGATTACTGATTAGCTGCGTGTATGAAGTGACCGAATTACTTTGATCACTTGGATTTGAATATTTTGGACATTCATCATTAGTTCTGTGGACCTTTTATTGTTATAGAGGCAACAGAAATACATAATTTGTGAAAATTCAACTGTCTGTCATTTTTTTTTATAATGCACTCCAAGATTGACCTCATCCTACCTGATGTTAAGTGGTAATGAGTTCCTAGCTTAAGGGCGAAAAGTATAGCATAGTAAAACTGTTATGGGGGTACGGAACCCTAAAAACTGAAGCTTAATGGATGGGTGTGCGATGGAAAGGCGCTAATAATAATTAATTAAATAAATAAGTAAATGCCCCAGACAACCACACCAATCACGGATCACCTGGTCTCAAACTAAGGTTTCCCTTTGTACTATGAGCACCAGACGACGGATACTAAATGGAGGCGTCATCACAGAACACCCAGACTCAAGCTAATTTAGAAAAGTTAGTTTTCCAAATTGACCTGACCGGGAATCGAACCCGAGACGTTTCGCGCTTTGGCCGCTTACCTTAGCCACTGCGCCACCGAGGTCGTTTTTTTGTATCGAGTATTGGGATACAATACTGGGTACAAAAACAACTTGTTTTTTTTTGGCCAATTTTGACGCTCTAAGCTCTAGCTTTTTCAGCCTCTAACATAAACCTAAATATGGTTAGATCTATTATATAAAAATGAATCGCAAAATGTGTTGGTAAGCGCATAACTCGACAACGCGTGGACCTTCTTTTTTTTTAAATGTTCGTTGAAGTCCATGGATGGTTTTTACGGTGAAAAAAAATTGCATAGTCGCCGGGAAAACTCTAAAGACAGCCCTTTTCTTTTTCTAGTACGAACCTTTTCTTACTAAAATTTAAGGTCAAGACACATTCCAAATATTTTTGGCAGGACGAAGTCTGTCGGGTCCGCTAGTGTTTAAATAAAATAAGATCCTTTAGTTTTTTATGTCACAATTTATTTTCACAAAATGACTAGTGCCCTGTTCCAATATTTTACGATTCGTAAAGTGTCAAAAATTACTATCTGCTTTTTTCCAACTTACTAGAAGCCTGAAACGATTTTAGCTTACGCCTAGTATAGATAGATAGATAGATAGATATACTTTATTGCACAAAATCTTTACAGAAATAGGTTTTACAGAAAAATTATAGTACAATTTAGGCGGTCTTATCGCTAGAAAGCGATCTCTTCCAGACAACCTTAAGGTAGAGGAAATAGTAGATGGCGAGAAATGGGTACGGCCGTGCAACATAAATACAGTTTTTATTTTAGAATTATTTCGTAGTTTAACATGATAAACATACATAAACTCATAAATATATAACATTATAAATATATATATATATATATATATATATATATTTAACATATAAAAAATCAAGTAAAGAGTTTTGACTCAAAAAAATAAAAATAACAATAATAATGTTAATAAGTAGGATAAGTGTAAGTATAATTTATAACTTCGATCGTTTTTCAAATGTTGGTACCGGGCATTAAAAGGTAAAACAGATATTAAGAAGTTTAATTACATCATCATTATAAATTATTGCAATTATCTTATCATAGAAATTAGGATAAAATAACATACAAAGAAACAGGACTCAAGCAACCTCATATCTTTTAATTCCGAAGACAATGTGCAAAATATTCTACTATAGATACTTACAATTATCTTATCTAATCACTCCCGGATTGTATAATAACATATTATTTATTAGCTTTTGCAATTCAGATAAATAAGTGTTGAAAAAGAGTTTAATTTGTTTTTATATTACTCTCCAAGACTGACCTCATCCCAACTGTTGTTATGTGGTAATGAGGTCCTAGCTTAAAGGCGACAAGTACAGCGTAATAAAGCTGTTACTGGACTTGCCGCCCTTACCTTGAAGGCTTGACCCCTGGTACTAATGTAGCACCCCCCAAAACTCTGGAAACCTTACTCACACGCAGGAACACAACAACACATTTGGCTGCGGTCTGCTGTAAGGTGGAGGTGTTTCACCAGTCGGGTTGCTCTAGTTCGAGCGATAAATCGCTACGCCCTACTTCTCTTAAATGAGTTTACTTTGAAACCATACTACACGACTAATATTATAAACTATCGTCGTTTTTTATATTTTCCACGGATCCTTCGCTTCTATAAGTTGCCGCATGATATTATATAGCTTAAAGCCTTCCTCGATAAATGGGCTATTTACAACACATTTTGTTTTCATTTCGAGCCAGTAGCTCTAGATATTAGCGCATACAAACAAACAAATTCTTCACCTTTATAATATTAGTATAGATGTACTGGCAACGAATGGACAGATACAAAATATAGTATTTCCATACAAGTGTCGATTCTGACGTTTATGAATAGTGCCCCAAATGATAGAAACTATTGAATTCGTAACAGAAATGTTATGACGAAACTTCAGTTTTATTAAGTTAATTTGATCCTGTAAAGAATAAAATAATTTAACGGGTCAAAACGCGACACCATTTTTATTTACAAACGTGGTCACCCGTCAGCTCGTGACCACGGTGCAACCTAACCGAAACGTCGGGCAGTAAGTAGTTCGTATTAACTACTAAATAAAAATGTCGCGTTTTGCGCCGTTAAATTAATTTAAATGTTTAAAATGGAACGCGAAAGTGTTAAAATTTGTGTCTAATTCTAATTCGCCAGGGGGATATCCCAGCAACAGTTTAAAATGTATGTCGTTAATATTTCACTTGATTAAAAGTCACATGAAATGTCCATCCCATACATTTAAATCATGTCGAAACGTCATAGAACTTCGTTTACTGTCGCTTTGTTAGGCCCCCAAACTTGAAAACGGCTATATCACAACAAAACCTTATGAATATGACACAAAGAAAGAACAGGCTCAGCTGTAGGTTCGCAGGGCGGAGCCCCCGCCGCACCTGCTATATCCAAATGGGTATACTTCACGTTCTTATCCTCCAGACCACCAACTTTGATCAGGAACCCAGCAGCAAGCTGGTGGTGGCGGCATTTAACATCCATGTCCACTTGCAACAGGTCATCTCCTTTGCACTTCCCGACGTTGACTGCCAAGTCTTCAGGCCTGACTACTGATACCTCTATCCCTTCTCCCATTCTGGTTGCACTGAACTGCAGCCTACTTGAATGGTTAGTGGCTTTCGCGCTATGATTATCCATAGACGCCGAATACCCTCCGTAGCATGCTCTCGCGTGACCAGTCAATGTGGCAATAGTGTAGATATGCGGGTTTAATTCTTTAGCAGCGAGCTCAGACATCTTGAACACAGAATCGGCCATCGCAAACCTTCCTTCAGCGTCAGTATTCGTCACCCTAACGGTCTTCCCGCTCCGAGATGTCAGCAGTTCATCCGCCACGTAAGACTCTGAACCAATCGAGTTCCTGCATAGACAAAGAACTCCGATGGCTTTCAGATGAGTGGGTTTTAATATGGAGCAGGCCTTGAGGAAACCAGCTACGGCACCGGCGCCGCATTTGTCACGTGACATGCCTGCCATTTTGCCAGAAATCTTGATGTCGGCTCCACCTGTATCGTAGGTCACTCCTTTGCCAACCAGCATAACAGTCTCAGCCACTCTTGAAGGATCAGTGGGAGTGTATACGATTTCCACCACTCTCGCTTTGTGCCTGTCCACGCAATTAGCAGCTCTGGTGACGGCAGCCAAAAGCGGATATTCCTTTGCTATAGTCTCTTCGTCTTCTATCACAGTGATGGTTATATTGTTGCATGGCGCGAATGAGTAGTTTAAGTACTCGACAATCTTTGCAGGCGCCATTCTTTCCGGGTCGCCCCCGCCGATGTCTCGAGCGCAAATCCTGGACCTCTCCAAAGCTATAGCGTTTCGCACAACTCGCTCAAAAGAAGCAGTTATCTTCTCTTCCGCGTGGAATCCGATTCTGGGGAAACACGTAGCATCTTCCCTTTCCCTCATATGTAACGGGACGTACAGGGCTTCAAGCACGCCAAGGATTGCCACCAGCTGCCCATCAGGGAAATCAACGTGATTATGCACAACTATTAAAGGTTTTTGGGCGCCGGCGTCAAGAGCCCGAAGGACACCCTTCTTCGCTGCGTCCCTGATGACTCTGACGTCGTGGTACGGTGTAATCTTTCCTGTAGGACTGATTACAAGTCTACCGCCAGATACGTAGTCGCAATTCCATACTGTGGTTGTCTTGTAAAGATGTTTGTCGACTTTGGCGGATGCAGCCACGAAGCTGCGAACGTGCCTTGGCAGGTGCACATTTGATTCCTCAGGGTACAGAAGAAGGACAACGGCGTCGTAATCGTTTGATTGCAAATTTGTTTCGATGAATACGTTCTCGTATAACTTGTATGTTCTTCGATACGTTACGGCCATTTTGTGAGCTCGCTAAAGTACAACTGTGGTATTAATTTGTTATCAACTCATTTAAATGTCATTGTAATAGCTTTATCAGTGAACGAATGTATCAATTTAATTACTGATATCATGTTGTTTACTAATTTTTGGATATTTGGTTGGTTGGTATTTATTGTAAAACAGGTTTGGAGTATAAAATTAGATGAGTTACCTACGTCTTAATTAAAAAAAATGGTTAAATAACTAGCTAGACGCTTATTTATAAGAACTGAAAAAGATTATGTGAAGCGTAATGAAGGAAAAAACTTGGTCGGTCCGGTTTATTCTTAGGATACTGTACACAAAGGGTAAAACGGGACCCTATTACTAAAACTTCGCTGTCTGTCCGTCCGTCTGTCTGCCACCAGCTTGTATCTCAAGAACCGTGATAGAGAGTTGAAATTTTTGCGGATTATCTAATTATGTGGCCGCTATAACAATAAATGCTAAGAAAAACAAAATAAAATAATTGTTTAAGAGGGGCTCCCATACAACAATCGACATTTTTAACCATTTTTGCTCTCCTATAATAAAGCAACAGATAGAAATATTCACAGAATATTAACATAGTTATTTTGTTACTTCAAAAACAATGTCTAATGTTGAATAGATAATAGTACAGGACCGACTCGCACTTGGCCGGTTTTTTTGACGTGACAACGTCTAATAACTCGATACTACGGTCTGCATGCACGAAAAAGATGACTTCATTTAGGCCTAGCATGCGCAATACGTCAAATTTATTCCATGAGACGAGAAAAGTTTCAATACTGTTGATTGGCTAATAGCACACCGCACTCGTATTTTCAGCCAATCAGTAGCTGACGCACTGACTAAAATCGATTTTGACGTTTGATAAGAGCGCGATAAAGTTTAGTCGCGTTGCGCATGCTAGTCCTGATTGTCCCGTTACGCTCATTGTCGCGTTCCGCAAGCGAGAGCGTGGCACGAAAGAGAGAGAAGCATGATCCGCTCGCGTTGTCACCTCAGTTTACCGTCCGTAAACTGACCTCATTTAACAACGCCCGGTAACAATATTTTACGATTCGTAACGTGTCAAAAATGGCTATCCGTTTCTCTACGAGCCGTTAATTCTAATTTCAAATTTACTTTCCATCAGGCCTAGCATGTGCGACGCGATTAAATTTTATCGCACTTTTAAGAAATCTGCTTTTATGGGGATCTGTAGCCGATATTCAAACTATCTTTGTGTTACAAAAGAGGGCCATCCGAGCCATTTACAAGCTAGGACCACACTCGCTGAGAGAATTATTAAGGGAAATTAATCTTAATACATTTTCGACTGTATCGTCAGAGTATATAAAGAGGTATCGTGCCCAGTTATTACCCAATCAAAAGTATAAAAACTTTTCTCGTCTCAAGTGAGAAATTTGACGTATTGCGCATGCTAGGCCTGCATATCAGCTGTCATTAGTCGTCTGTCGGTCGTTTCTTGATTACGACTCGTATAATATATACGACCCGTAACTAGAACGCTTCAAATGAAGGGTCCACTGCAATAATGATAAACGTCCTATGTTTTTTGTTTCGAGATATTTGGGTGTTAAGTTTATAAACGTTGTCCAAAATTCAGCCTTATTGCCGTGAACACCTGACACTGAGCGTTCTAGACGTGTAGTCAAATATCAGAAACGGTTTCATCTCAGTACTGGGAGCGATATTGCCTAGTTAGTAAACGAGATCACTAGCTGCATGTATGAAGTGACCGAATGACGTTGATCACATAGATTTTAATGTTTTGGACACTCATCAAATTCAATATTCTTTTTCAAATTCGAGGCGCCATCTCTGAGGTCCCGGGTTCGATCCCCGGTCGGGTCAATATGGGAAACGATCTTTTCCATATTGTCTCGGGTCTGGGTGTTGTGTTACGGTCGTTGTTTCTGATTTCTGTAACACAAGTGCTTAAGCTACTTACCCCAGAATCAGAGCAATGTTTTTTTTTTTATATTACACTTCGAGATTGACCTCATCCCACCTGATGTTAAGTGCAAGTGAGGTCCTAGCTTAAGGGCGACAAGTTCATCATAATAAAGCTGTTACTGGACTAGTCGCCCTTACCTTGAAGGCTTGACCCCTGCTACTAATGTAACACCCCCCAGGAGCTCTGGAAACCTTACTCACACGCAGGAACACAACAACACAGAAGTGATTGTTATTTGGCCGCGGTCTTCTGTAAGGTGGAGGTATTTCACCAGTCGGGCTGCTCCAGTTAGAGCGATAAATCGCTTTGACCTACCTCTCTTATGTGATGTTGTCCAATATTTATTTATTATTATTTATCATTATTGTAGTGGACTTTTCAAAAATTGAAATCGGGCATTAAAAGACGAGTTTCCACTCACTTGGCTCGATGTTTTCAAACAGCACATCGATGAACAGGTCCCGACTTGCCCGGTTGTGCTCGAACGGGAATCCGAGAGCTTTCATCACCATCATGTCTATATCTGGAGACTGCAGGCACCCGTACCCGAGGATCACCGTCTGGAAGAGGCAAGAGGTTCAGCCATTGGCATTCCCAAGCCCATCGTTCCCAGTGGGTCAAAGGGCTGGTATCAGTAATATTACGAATCCATTGTAATATACTAAATGCGAAAATATGGGAAAATGTTTAATTTTTAAGTTAGAGATATAAAATTTGGCACGAATATACCTAGTTCGAAACTTGGAAAAAATAATGGACTACTTTTTGTTTCGAATATTAGGGGAGATAGGGGTAAAGCTGACCATCCATATTTATTGCCAGAAAATACTAAATATAGGCGGACGAAGTCGCGGGCGGCCGCTAGGCGTCTTAATAAACCAAATGAAGCTACCTCCTTCGTAACCCGCGACTTAACAGGCTTAGCATGCGCCACGCGACTAAATTTTATCGCGCTCTTAACAAACGTCAAAATCGATTGAAGTCAGTGCGTCAGCTGGTGATTGGCTGAAAATACGAGTGCGGTGTGCTATTAGCCAATCAACAGTATCAAAACTTTTGTCGTCTTGCGAGTAATTTGACGTATTGCGCATGCTAGGCCTCTTAGGCATGTTTCACTTCCTCCACCCAGGGCCGCCGTAAGCGGGCGTGCAAAGCGTGCACCGCACACGGGCGGCACGCTCGGGGGGCGGCCAATTGAGCGACTCATCACGTAACTAATTGAAGTAATTGTCATAATACCTACCCCTGGGGTAAAACCAGTCCAATGATCCACAACCCCTATTCCAATATATTTTTACCAATGACTTATGTAACTTTAAAATTTCCGAACACAGTAATAGCGCTAAGAATATTATTTACTTACATTACCAGTTTCAGTCACATCTAGTGAAAGATCCTTTTCAAAATTAAATATTATCAAAAACTATTTATGATCAACAATGCTCCAACAAAGACTAAGTTATTTTTGCTACAGTTTCAATTGAACACGAATTTTATCTTCGTTAAGTTGTTTTTATTTTGCCCCACCGCAATGAGAAAACATTAATCATATTTTTTTTGACAAAACGTAGAGTAAGTAGTCGTAGGGCGGCATAATCGGTATTGCACGCGGGTGCGAAAATAGCTAGCGGTGGGCCTGCCTCCACCCAGCGAGCATATTAATGTTACTATTACGTTCATAAGTTAAACTAACTATTCTGTATTTTTTTTATATGTTCCCACTCCAAGATTGACCTCATCCCACCTGATGTTAAGTGGTGATGGTCCTAGCTTAAGGGCGACAAGTACAGCATAATAAAGCTGTGACACGCAGGAACACAACACCACCGAAGTGATTGTTATTTGGCTGCGGTCTTCTGTAAGGTAGAGGTATTTCACCGGACTGCTCCAGTTCAAGCGATAAAATGCTATGCCCTACCTCTCTTCAATTTATCCTTGATTTACTTAAAGCCAATTTTCATAAAATACTTTAAAGGTTTCATTCTAATACAGCAACCCGGCCTGGCCCGAGGAACCCGGCCGGGTTGAAAAACATACAGAGTACGGTACGATGCGTCACCGTTTACCCCACGGCAAAAAAAGTAAGAACTTACATGCGGCTCTTCCATAGAGTGTCCTTCCGTGCTGATGACGCACTTCCGGACGCCCTCAGGGTTCGCGAAGACGAGCACGTGACTGGCCACTTCCGGGGGAGTAAGGACAGGTACGAACTTCAGGCAGGTCTTGAACGAGAAGAGAGCTAGCGTCGTCATGATGGAGTTGGATTGTTCACGGTCTGGCGCCAGAGATAATTGGGTTAGATTATGAAGTATTTCATTCGTATTTTAAACCCAGACGTGTGTCTGTCTAGGGAGCGTTCAAGTATTACCTAGTAGTTTAGGGATTTCTAAAACGTTACGATGAGTTTCAATATAAAAATAAGATATGAAACTCCCTAATTGGCAACCTTTTTGATTTCCCTACGGTTTCCGGGGAATGCCTCGATTGTATTAGTGTGGTGTCTTTTTTAAAGAAAGTGGGAGGGGTAGTACGTTACGGTGCGTTAAGGGGGGGGGGGGGATCTTCAAAATACGTAATACTTGAACGTACCCCTATGTTTATGGCATAGTAGCTATTTGACGACCTCCGTAACCAAGAGGCATGCAGACAGGACATTAGCGTGCCATCTGTAAGGTTCCGGGTTCGATTCCCGGCTGGGTCAGTTTGGAAAACGAACTTTTCTACATTGTCCCGGCTCTGGGTAGATAGATAGATAGATACACTTTATTGCACAAAAAAATTTACAGAAATTGGCTTTACAGACATAATTAAGTACAATTTAGGCGGTCTTATTGCTAGAAAGCAATCTCTTCCGGACAACCTTTAACCTGGGCTTTATTGTAACGTCGTTATTTCTGATTTTTATAACTCAAGTGCTTTATTTACTTCTTACCACAGAAACAGAGCAATGTATGAGATGTTGTTGACGACCTCCGTAGCCGAGAGGCAAGCGTGTCGGAATTTGGCGTCGCGCCATCTCCGAGGTTCCGGGTCCGATCCCCGGTCGGGTCAATATGGGAAACGAACTTTTCTATACTGTCTGGGTGTTGTGGTACCTTCGTTGTTTCTGATTTCTGTAACACAAGTGCTTTAGCTACTTACCACAGAATCAGAGCAATGTATGTGATGTTGTCCAATATTTATTTGTCTAATCCATACTAAAATTATAAACGCGAAAGCAACTCTTTCTGTCTGTCCGGTTTTTACGCCTAAACCACTGTGCCGATTTTTACGTTGAACATCTAGAACGGACGTAGGCTACTTTTTGTTTTGAAAATAAGGGGGGATGGGGGTGATACTTTGAAAGTTTATACATATGGGAAAATGTCTACTTGATACTTGGATTAAAATACGGACTTCTTTTTGTTTCAAATATAAAGGGAGAAAAGGGTAAAACCGACCATGAGGAGGTCCACGCGAACGAAGTCGCGGGCACAGCTAGTATATGTGTATGTATTTGTGTATACTTACCAAAATGTTCAGGCACGATGTAAAAAGGTATGGTCGCTTGGGGCCAGTAGACATAAGCAGATGCTGAAGGTTCCACTAGAAAGAAATGGTTTTCCTAGAATATGAATGTGGTGACATCCTTAAAAAATAATGGGATGACGACTTGGTAAAAAATACTATCATTAAGATCAGTCAGTCAGTAAGATTTTTAAAATACTGTGTCGATTCGTAGGTAATGTCGTAGGTCGGCGAAAACTCTGACATCGCTATGATCGGCTAATCGTGCATTACGTATGGAGCGTTGTTTACTACGCCAATTCTGCTGACGCTGTATTTGTGTCGACTTGTAGGTCATATCGTAGGTCGGCGAAAACTCTGACATCGCGATGTAGGATCGATTTATTGATCGGCTAATCGTGCATTACGTATGGAGCGTTGTTTACTACGCCAATTCTGCTGACGCTGTATTTGTGTCGACTTGTAGGTCATGTCGTAGGTCAGCGAAAACTATGACATCGCGATGTAGGATCGATGTATTGATCGGCTAATTGTGCATTACGTATGGAGTGTTGTTTACTATGACAATTCTGCTGACGCTGTATTTGTGTCGACTTGTAGGTCATGTCGTAGGTCGGCGAAAACTATGACATAGCGATGTAGGATCGATGTATTGATCGGCTAATCGTGCATTACGTGTGGAGCGTTGTTTACTATGCCAATTGTGCTAACGCTGTATTTGTGTCGACTTGTAGGTCATGTCGTAGGTCGGCGAATACTATGACATCGCGATGTAGGATCGATGTATTGATCGGCTAATTGTGCATTACGTATGGAGTGTTGTTTACTATGTAAATTCTGCTGACGCTGTATTTGTGTCGACATGTAGGTAATGTCGTAGGTCGGCACAATACAAGTTTTAAGACTTTCGCGATCCATTTAAAGTATTTAAAACGCATAAATAAGTCCGCGGTAGCAGAACATCTGTTAAGAAATTGGAGTTAATCATTGGATGGAGTTGCACGACCCTAAAATCTTCTCGACTGATCGCCACTACCATACCAATATACTTAGTACGTGAAGCTATTAAAATCAAAAAGTACAAAAATGTTAATAGAGAGGCCGGATTTAAGTAATTTTCAGCCAGAAACCAGTGATTAACAAATGTTTACTGCGGTTAGAACGATCAAATCGGGCCTGTGAGGCTATTCGGCCACAATAAAACTCATTTGTATCTCAACTTATGTAGTCAACGTGGAGTCGCCGGCACAGCTAGTTTGGAAATATGATTGAAACTAAGTACTTATATGACAATGTAGACTCAACTTTAGAACAATGAAATATCATTTGGTCATTGTATTGGCAAAATAGCCCTCTGCTTATGTTAATGTTAAATTAAAATACACTCATATCATGCAAAAAAATTACTTTTATTACTTTAGATTCTCTCATTATATCGATTTATCTTAAAAATATAGCTAGATTATAGTGTTCAAATTTTTGGCCTAATATACTTCCTCAATTTATTTGAGTGGTCGAGTCGGCCAAATATCCAGTAGCATTGGCCGAAAAGCCTACACTGAAGTTTGAAAAGGGGAAACTCGGACACAGATGAGTTTTATTGTGGCCGAATAGCCTCCCAAGCCCAAATCGTGGGTATGTTTTCGGCATAAATTCGTAAAATTTGTGCGAATTTGTTACGTATATAGATCGACGTCGCGGTAAGTTTTAACGCAATGTATGTAAATAGGTATATCATATATGTATTTTGGTATTTATTGTAGGTAAAGGACAAAATATTTATATATATATTTTTTGGTAATCTAACTCTTGGACTCTACAACCTTTTGAGGACTTCGGCGTTACGCTATCTCAGAGGTACCGGTTCGATCCCCGGTCGGATCAAAATGGATGGTTAACGAACTTTTCTATATTGTATCTGGTCTGGATGTTGTGTTACTGTCGTAGTTTCTGATTTTTGTAACACAAGCGCTTAAGCTACTTACTACAGAATCGGAGCAATGTACTTAAATGATGTTATCCGCTAATTCTTTTTAGAATGCTGTTTTGAAATGCTCCGAAAAACTAGGTACTAGACTTGTGTTATATATTGAAAGATATACCTAAATGCATTAGTTACCTACTTTGGGATCATGTAAATGTATGTACCTAATGTTTTCGTTAAATTAATTTCATATCACTTACCACCATTAACAAAATTTTCTGCGTCATTCGACATTTTTACTTTTCTTATAAAAAATAAAAGAAACAAAATTGATCTCAAGCACTCCCCCATAACGACGCCGAAATCTAGCCAAAAAGTTAGATAAAAAATTGCATTTCACACCGAAAGAGCTAGAGCGAGTTTTTACGACTGTTTTGTAATTCGTTTCGCGTTAAATTTCATGGCGTGAATATAAACATGTGTTATTGGACACGTGAAAACGTTTACGTAAATAGGCACAAGCATTTTTTTAAAGCATCGACGCAAAAATGACGTGTCTGTTCCTTTTTTTTTTACAACATCACATACATTGCTCTGATTCTGTTGTAGGTAAGTAGCTTAAGCACTTGTGTTACAAAAATCAGAAAAAACGACGGTACCACAACACCCAGACCAGAGACAATATAGAAAAGTTCGTTTCCCATATTGACCCGATCGGGAATCGAACCCGGAAACTCAGAGATGGTGCAACGCCAAAGTGAGGCCCGCTCGCCTCTCGGCTACGGAGGTCGTCAAAGAGGTTTTAAGGTTCCATACCCAAAGAAAAAAACGGGACTCTATTACTAAGACGCTGTCTGTCCGTCCATCCATCTGTATGTCACCAGGCTATATCTCAAGAACCGTTTTAGCTAGAGTTGAAATTTTCACAAATTATGTTTTTTTTTATAGTAGCGCAGTATATTCTCGCTAACAAGTAGGTAGTGATAGTCATGAATTTGTCAATTGCTGAACCAATTTATTTATCTTCTGAATTTATAGTTATGTAGATATTTGTTTTTATATATAAATTATTAATATTATGTAAATCTAAGTATACCTTCATATTTTATATATTATATTCTAATTAATTTATATAGTATGTGTATTATTATCGTATATTTAAAAGATACCGTAATGTTATTTTTAATGCTTAATTTATTGTTGTTTAAAATGATTTCTTTTTTTTTTTCCATGTTACCGCACCCATATACAAACTATCTGCATGACCCAAGGGTTGACTGGTAGAGAATGCCCCTAGCATTAAGTCCACCTGTTGTACCTATTTGTGCAATAAAGTTTTTAAATAAATAAATAAATATATTGGCTCCTCCCAGCCTGATGGTAAGCAAGAAAGGAACCCACATCGCGATGAGAACGGATTTGATATCCAAATATCCTATTCGTTAGCATCGCCATACTGGCCCGCAAGAAGTTTCTTCACGCTCTATGTAACGAAAAACGAATGATGTAATTATGTCGCCGCTTTCACAGCAAATACTAAATATAAAATAAAATAATTATTTGTGGGGGGCTCCCATACAACAAACGTGATCTTTTGCTCGATACTAATAACGGTGAGAGGTATAGGCTCAAACTGGGGGATGGGGGTAATACCGCCCTTGAAAGTTTATATGGGAAAATGATTATTTTATAAGTTAGAGATGTGAAATTTGGTACTAGTAGCTCGGAACTTAGATTAAAATATGGATTACATTTTATTTCGAATATTAGGGGAGATACGGGTAAAACGGACCATGAAAGTATCTACGAAAGTCGACCGAAGTTTTTACTACATAAAATGGCCGTCATCCCAAATAAAACTCTTATGTTAATACTAATAACATTTATTACTACACAAAACTATGAGGCAACCAACTTATCGGGTAAACCAAGCAATTTCCTAACAGCTACTTCATAATTCTTCACAGTTTCATCGCTTTCACCATCATTAAAATAGCTAGACACTGCCTTCTTATATTCTTCTCCGTTTGCAATTTCTGACACATCAAACGTAACGCATTCTGCATCATTTAGTTCTCTATTCTCATTCTTCGTTCTAAAATACCATTTAATCAAGTTCTTTTTAGAGACATTCTTGTCAAAATCGTAGTACTCCATGTCGTCTTCTGTCTTATCTTTCTCCCATTCCTCCAAATTCCATGCCTCGTGGTAGCAAGCAGTTAATAGATAGTTAACATAATCATAATTCTGTATTCTAACCGGACACCGGTCAGCTGTTATCGTCACCAGATCAGTGGCTTCATCGTACCGTTCACCAACTAGCCTCAAAAACTTATCCTTACCATGCTTATCGAGGTTTAGTGATGACAGTTTCACTCGTAACGTTACAATTCTTGATAATGGATTCCTGATTGACGGACTGGCATGGCAATAATCAGACGATATTATTTCCACTGGATAATGTTTTTCTATAGCCTCCTCTGAGTTCAATAGTTTGGGCCATTCGGTGCAAAACTTTTTTATTGATTCACACTGCGCTTTGATTACTGGTGGAGTTAAATGGAGGAAATTTGGTACTTTCATGAGTTCTGCGTTAGCTTTCTTTCCTGGTGGTGCTTGACCTTTTGGTACGTAGCCCTGTCGTAGAGGTAGAGGCACGGACGATGGGTGGAAGCTCTTCGGTCCAGGCCAGACGTTGCCCCATTTCTGGAAAATAATTTGTTTTACATTAATTTCGAAATTTAAAATACGGACAACACGTCAAGGTAAAAATGTTTATGCAGTTCGATGTTCTAATGCGTAAGAGATATGTGTGTTGTCCAAACAGGCCTAGCATGCGCAATGAGTAAAATTTTTCGCATGAGATGACTCCATACTATTGATTGGGTGATAGCACACCATACTCGTATTTTCAGTAAATCAGCATTTCACGCATACATTTTGAATTTTGTTTTTTTTTTATATTACACTTCAAGATTGACCTCATTCCACCTGATGTTAAGTGGTAATGAGGTCCTAGCTTAAGGGCGACAAGTACAGTATAATAAATCTGTTGCTGGACTTGTCGCCCTTACCTTGAAGGCTTGACCCCTGCTACTAATGTAGCACCCCCAGGAGCTCTGGAAACCTTACTCACACGCAGGGACACAACAACACCGGAGTGATTGTTATTTGGCTGCGGTCTTCTGTGAGGTGGAGGTGTAAATCTTAAGAGCGCGGAATAAAATATTTTATTTATTTTTATTTTATTGAAAAAGAATAACAACAGCCAACTTATAATTATGTTATACTTATAATTATTACAATAGTTGTTAATGTCTAAACTTATTAAGCCAGTTCTGTTATTCATAACAGCGCCAAGTAATAAAAATATGACGAAAATACATATCACTAGCTACATACATGATATCACTTACATGAAATTAAGTAAAAAAATAATATTTATCTTGCTTTCTAGTTCAAAAACAATCCTAATACATATATATTATACTAGCTGTGCCCGCGACTTCGTTCGCGTGGAATACATCCTTTCATGGTCGGTTTTACCCCTTCCTCCCCTAATATTCGAAACAAAAAGTAGTCTACATTTTAATCCAAGTTTTGAGCTATATTTGTGCCAAATTTCATATCTCTAACTTCAAAAATAAACATTTTTCCATATAAACTTTCAAAGGTGGTATTACCCCCCTCCCCCCCCCCTTATTTTCTAATAAAAAGTAGCCTATTTCCGTTCTTGAGATTCAACGTATACCTATACCAAATTTCATCAAAATCGGTTGAGAGGTTTAAGCAGGAAAGCGTAACAGACAGACAGGCAGACAGAGTTACTTTCGCATTTATAATATTAGTAGGGATTAATAATAATCAATACTCTAAAGACTACATTATTTGTTGAATTTTTTAAATAATGTAGTCTTGATTTAATTTAGTTGTGTGGCGCATATCACAATAAATAATCTGATGATCATACATTTTTTTATGTATGTTTCAAAAAGCTACTAACTCATTAACATCCTCAGTGCCAGGTGTATCTTTTTGTCACACAGTGTTCGGAACACTAAGGATCTGGCGCTGAGGGTGTTAATAATGTGTGTTTTTGTGTAGATGGTTGTTACACTTCCATTAAATACGTTAATACGAATAATTTATACCGAACAATAGAATATTATTAAAGGATTTTGTTTAATTTTTTAGAAACAATAATAGATATGTAAGAGAAATCGTCAACCTGCGTGTGCAATACTGCGTAAGTAAATTTTTCCGTAAGGTCTAATTTGGATTGAAATAATATGAAATAGCAGACAAAATTAATCTTTATGGCAAATGGTAGATACGCGGTATGGCTCGCGCGTCGATGAAATGATGGTCCACTAATACATCTCTGTTAGAATTTTAACAAGTAGCATATTGATGACCATAAAAGTTTACCATTAATTCAAATATTTTAATGTCCAATTGTGATGTTTGTAATTTATTTTAAAAGAGGATATCTGTTGAGTTTGTAGCGGCGCTTCTTCTCAACAGAACCAACGTCGAGGCGCTGGTAGGAAAAAATAATTGACGTGCAAAATAATTTATTGTAAATCCACTTGCAGAAATAAATCATTTCATTTCATTTCAGTTTATTAATGCATCATTTTAGACGTAAGTTAAACATATACATATGAAGGGTCCACTGCAATAATGATGAACATCCTTTCTTTTTTGTTTTAAGATATTTGGGTTTTAAGTTTTTAATCGTTGTACTAAACCCGGCCTTATTACCATGAATACATGGGACTCTAAGCGTTTAAGATGTGTAGTCAAATATCAGAAACAGTTTAATCAGTACTGGGAGCGACATTGCCTAGTTAACTAGTAAACAAAATTACTAGCTGCATGTATGAAGTGACCGAATGACGAATATCACATAGATTTTAATATTCCCTCCATATATAAACAGCATCCCAGGGAGTCATAAAAAAATCTATATGTGCTAACTTTCTGAAACCTACATTTTGCAAGGTTACTGCAAATTTGTTACTGGGATAATACTGGTAGGTAATCTTTGTTTAGTGGTGTTATTACAACAAAAAAGCCTTTAAATTGGAGTTACTGGTATAAAACGTAAATGTAAAGCTATTATTTACAAAACGCAATAATATTAAATTGCGTGATCGCTTGTAACTTTCTACCGTACCTAATTAACATTTCTACAATGGCTTTTAATGTTCAATTGCATTTCATAGTTAAAACGAGAGCAGTGGGCCTAATATACTTAATCACTGTCAAGTACCAGCGCGTTATAGTATGTTAGGACTAGTAAAAGATAATTTTGAATAGGAGTTTATGTAAATACCTATAAAATATCAAGAAAGTATATTTATAGCAAATTTTCTGATCTTGATTGACTTGCCTGATCAGTGGCCATTCTGTCAGCTCTATCGGGATGCACGTCCGCCCTACGAGCTACTCTCCTCTGTGGCCTTTCCCTCTTCTTTAAAATATCAAGCACTCGAAACTCTTCATCTTCTTCCCCAATTTTCGTTACAGCATCAGCATTAGTCGAGTTGAAACGCCACAGTCTGCTGTTAAAAGCTGTGTTCAGCCCACCCGGCCTATAATGCTTGATGAACATACCCATTTTATGTGTTTTTTTAGGATTACGAACAAATATTTTAATCAGATGGTAGGAGCCATTTTTAGGTTATGTGTCAAAAAATATTACAAATTACAACCACAGATTAAAAATATTTTGTGGATTATGAATGCGTTCATTTAATCTTAATCTTATTACCTGTTTTTTTCTTATCTGACCTGAGTAACAAAGATGGCTGCGAAAGCTTAATATCTTCAACAAATTTTCGGGGCAGTCCAGAAGAATGCTCTCACTAGATAAATCTTTACTCGGCTCCGAATGATTTACTTCTATGGTTTGCTTGTTTTGAAAGAGGGTTATTTGATAATTTATGATCAAGTCGTTGCTTGGAATAAAAAGTTATTTTTATGATTGCAGAAGTGACATTGCAGAAGTTTTGTTTCAGCATTTGAAATTTATATTATCGTATGTGTCCGTTGTCCAAAATCGAGCGAAGTGGCGAACATTTGGAAAGGCCTATGTCCAGCAGTGGACTGCAACAGGCTGATGATGTGTCCAATATGCACAGCGACAATATTACGTTAACGGGCTTGAGGTGTCAAGCCACTCTTTACCACACTCCCTAAGCAACGCTCATAGATAGAAGAAAACGTATTCCTTCAACGCTGCTACTTAATTACAGTGTAAGTTTGGCGTCCCTCTAAATGAAATACGCGTTTATAACACGACGTATTAATTATATGCTTTATGTAAAGCGTTACATTTTTTTTTCATGGGATACTGTATTACAAAATGAATGGTATATGTATGTAGCAAAAGTGTCGTTACAACTTTTGGTCTCAACTTTTCCGCCTGGTTTCCCTTTCGCAGTACGCGATAAGGAACTTCGTTCCAATATTTTAAAATTTAGAATATTCTCCTTAAGATATTTCATGTACCTATCCATTTTGGCGGGTGGCGCACACAAAAATAAAACTTTAAGTTTTTCTCGTCTGAATAAATCTACCTGCGATTTTTGACAATACCCTTGAACGCACCTTTCCGATAACTACCCAACAATGCGGGGTCGCGTCGCGTCTGCTGTGTAGTAGTTGAACGCTGAGCGTTCGGTCTCGTTTTTTAAATAGCAAGGTCAAACTAAAAACTATGTTTAACAAATAGTGGCGCTAGTTGTCATGACAAATCTTAAAGCAAGAAAGAGAAACACGATTGATGTTTTCATTCGTAACTGAACATTTTAATTTGGTTGCATGACTGTCGTACTATTTCCATTCATTCATTAGATTCTCGTGTTAGTGAATCGGCTTTGCTTTGAGCAGTTTGTGAAGTTTCGTGGTGGTTTTAAACTAAGTTTTGGACATAGGTGATGCATTTATTCGTTTGAAAATGGCTGATTTGAGAAAGTTTAGAAAGTCTAAACTGGTCCCACGTCACTACGAGGATGATAATTTGCAGGTACGGTTGAACATTTGCTCGTACAAATACCGTCCATTTTGTCTACCCACTCGGGCCTCCGCGTGGAACAGCTCAATGTTTGGTAATATTTGAATAGTACCTACATACTGGCAGAAATTTGATTAAATATACCTACCCCGCAAATGGTAAGTTTTAAATAAGATTTGGCATATACATGATTTTCCAGCTGAAACTTCTAATCAAGTAGGTAGTTTGATCAAGATGTCAAAACGTAGATCGAGGTAATTACATTAATTTACAAAACTATGAACGGCAAGATATAATCTAAGATTTTAAACAAAGAATGATGTTGAGTTAGCACGTGTTTTTTATTATGGAATATAATGAATTAGGCGATAAACCAAATTAAATTTGTGAAAGAGGTTAGGCCATAGTGTAATTAAATAATATAATAAATAAATAAATATTATAAATAATTAACATAAATTGGCATCATCCGATAAATAATTGTAAAGTAATTCGCATTTTTTTGGAACTTAAAGCAAAATGGTCCCTATGTTTTGTAAATTATTTCGAAACAAATTTTTATCTGAATTATTATACCAACATCTCATAAAATAATACACAAATTATTCAATTATTTGGAATATTATTTATTAAACCACTTAATAAAGTAGATTTTTTAGTATTTAATCTTTAACTAAATTATTTGAGAATAATTAATTCATTAACTTTAGATAAGTAATAAACAATTTGATACCTATTTTGTCTGCATTAGGTTGCTTCATTTGTTCCGGAAGGTAAAAATAATAAAGGCGTGACAAACACCCAGTCTCAGCCGAAATATCTATTAATAAATAGGCCTGTTGATAAGTTGTTGGTTACAAAGTAAATAAAATAAAATGTGTTCTTATATATAAAGCAGGATTTACATACTCCTTTAGTTTTCATGAATTAATAATTCTGTATTCAGTTGTATATGTTTTTTTTTAGAAAAGAGAATAGAAAATATCTCTATTCATGTATAGCACTTATGAATAGACAGTACAAGTTCAGTAGTCTACTGCTGTGTTCAGAATGTTGATCATGCTGATGTGAACCAGCAAGAAACTCAACACTTCTTTTCAAAATAAAAATGATTCACTATACCTTAAATTAAAACTATCATCCCTCTGTTACGCTCTCTTCCACCTAAAGCATGCAAGCGGCACAAGTACTGCTCTTACAGCCTTTTAAGCGTATGTTCACTCCTGCTTAACATATGGAATACTCATATGGGGCAATAGCGCACACATAGACAACATATTTATTCTCCAAAAGGAATGTTTAAGAATTATTTATAATATTGACCCTCTAACATCTTGCAAAACATACTTTGTACAATATAAAATTCTTACCCTAACATGTTTATACATACAAGAATCTTGTAAATTTACTAAAAAACATTATATTTTATTTACACCACATACAATTGTAAAGCACAATAATCGATATAAAAATAAACTAAAATTCCCTCCTGGCCATGCCCTACAACTAGTAAGATCTGGCCCGCATTGGATGTCAATCAAAATATTTAATAACATTCCCGACGGTATAAAAGAAATAGATAATATAAAGTTGTTTACAAAGCATCTAAAGGAACACCTGCTTTTGAAAGCCTACTATACCATAAAAGATATTTTTGGTATTTGGATAAATCTTCTTATATATAAAAATGAATCGCTGTTCGTTAGTCTTGCTAAAAGTCGAGAACGGCTAGACCAATTTGGTTAATGTTGGTTTTGAAACAATAGTGGAGGTCCAGGGAAGGTTTAAAAGGTTCGAAAATTTGGAAAATAGTAGGCGAAACGACGTTCGCTGGGACAGCTAGTCTTAAATAAATAGATACATAAGTAGAGATAGATAGATAGTTATAATTATAGTTAAATAGATTAATTCATTTGTAAATCTCTATTGCAGTGCACTAACGGGGTGTTATGTGTCCAATGTACTTCCTAAAATGTAACACCTTATGTACCATGTGACTAGCAAATAAATAAATAAGCTAATATAGAATGTTACATTTTTATGAAAATTGAAATGAATTATTTTACATCCATACATTTTTGTCATTCAAGTTATCATAATATTTTATATAGCCATAGTTGACAACTATCTCTATAAAATCTTCAGCGTAAAGGTCAAAATCTTCAAATTACGAATCTTAAAAGGACATCTATCTCAGAAACCAAGTTATCTGGACTAAATTAAATGGTCGCATATGGTTCGGCTTTAAAAAATATAAGGTCTTTAATTGAGACCAACAGCTTTATAAACAAGAAAATTATGTTAACCTTCGGTGTACCACGTGGGGTATGACACACCCCAGTTCTTAAAAATTCGCAACCATTTTAAAATTAAAAAAGCAAGGCAGCACACCTTCTGAGTAGCTGGATATGCGATGTTGTTGCTACGATTAGCGTCATTGCGTTAGTCAGGTGGCGACTGCCAAGCAAGTTGGGCGCATTTCAAGTGCGGGTGGGCATCACACACCCCACCCCGTACGGCGCGTTGTTAAAGAGGTATGTTTCATCATTTAAGTTTTTTGTTATCTTTTTACTTGTTTACGTTGTATATATTATTACTAATCGTTACAGATATGTTCAAAAATGTCTCAATTGACGGAGTCAGAGATATATAATGCACTTTTAAGCGAAGAAGATGAATTGGAGTCAAAAAATATAAATTTTTTAACCAGGAATGTAATAGAACCTCCTGCAAAAAAAATGTAATAGAACCTCCTGCTAAAAGGCCTAACACGATGCAAAAATGCGCAAAATGCCCTAGAAAGAAAGACAGAAAAACTAAATATACATGTAAAACATGTTATACGCCAATATGTATGGAGCATGCTGATTTTTATTGTCAAGACTGCAATAATTTTGATACCAATGATCTCTATTAGAATTTATGATTACTACATTTAATTATTATTTAGTCCTTAGTATATGCTTTGTTGATTCCTAAATGATAACAATTGTAATTATTGCATAAAGCAGTTTAAAATTAGTACACAAGTTAAAAAATGTTATTCTTGAGGTTTAAAAAGTTTTGTTTATTTTTCATTTTGTCATTAAAACTTATAAAAAATGTTTCATTACTTCTGATTTTTATTTAAACATGATTAATATAATATATAAATAATATTTGATACATAAAAGTCGCCAATAAATTCGGATATACAAATTTTATGACATTTTACATTTTGGGGTATACCACACCCCAGTGGCGTGCACACAGTTTTAAGACAGGGTAGGCAGAAACAAAACACTTTGGTTTTGGTTCGTCGTCTTGTCGATTGATAATATAGGTAATTGCCAAATGCTAGCTCAATATCCATAGATTGACTGATTTTATAGACATATCAATTTACGGATATTCGAAGTGACCTTTCGGTGCGTTTGTTTGATGTTTTGTAATGATTGTGTGATTTGCAAAATTTCAATGAAAGCAGTTAATAGATGGTGGTATGAGTATCATTTTTTATTTTCTCTATACACACACCATCTAACCACCTTTACAGACAATATTATCAATTTTTCACTCTATTAACAACGACAAATCATAAATATCTGATAGCGTAGTCACAAACACAACACACATCAAACAATATGACTATTGAAATTACTTAGTAGTAAAAAAAGAGAAATATAATACGACAAAAAAATTATGGCCATCAAAATGTATAAAATTTAATGAAACAATGTTACTTCCTAAAATATTTGCATTGCTTAACAAACTTTCTTTCGGAAATGTTCGGTACGAGTCGTAATTTTTCGTGTTACCTATAAAGAATAACTACAAAAAGACACTGGCTTCTCATGCAGTTGTGTGCGTGATTTTTGTCATTGTGTGCCAGCAAAGCCCACGTAGCTACAGGAACGCACACACA
The DNA here is from genome assembly GCA_037074685.1 of Glyphodes pyloalis. Classification (NCBI taxonomy): domain Eukaryota; kingdom Metazoa; phylum Arthropoda; class Insecta; order Lepidoptera; family Crambidae; genus Glyphodes; species Glyphodes pyloalis. The sequence goes on along the minus strand of JAYKKO010000034.1, from coordinate 2,378,688 downwards.
TTATATCCGCATGACCGCGACTTACCACGAGAGCGCACATACACAGTTTTAGAGATTCGTAGTTTGTGTCTTTGCCGTGGCAAAAGGGCACGCAAGGGCGAGGCGGCGCTAGTGCAGCGCCGATTGATGCTAAATTATCAAATTACATGCCGATCTTACCTTAATGGTACCACCGGCAATCGATAGGTGGAGCTAATTTATGATTTAAGTTTTTGTTATTTTGTTTATTGATAAAATAATATTGGATCTATTATCAGACCTAGGGTAGGCAGTGTCTTTCTGTCTTTATGGAACGCACGCCACTGCCACACCCCACCTAGTATAGGACAGTTCTTTTAGTCACCTGGTACACGGAAGGTTAATTTTACTACTTTTTTTGTTATTCGGCTCTCCTGAAAAGTAGCGATTTGTCCTTAAAGCCCTTTGACATTCAACGTAATTCCAATCCAATGTAAGACAGTTTCCTTACTGGAGGAAAAGCTCTCTTCTGTCAATATTTCACACAATAAATCTGTTAAGGGCTTGCTAAGCCGATTGCATGATGAAATCTACAAAAAAAAAACTTTTTGAAATTACAGGACAACCCGGGACTATCATCATCCAACTCGAGGTCAACAGTTTTCGACGTTAAAGTCGAAATAGAATCTTGCGACGAAGACAGTTTCAGTATTGAAAATGATCTGTACACCCAGACCCAAGTTAAAAACGAGCCGGTCAACGAGAATGACTTGTTCGAGGCAGAGGAGAACGATATCAACCAACTTGCTCTGACTCTCGTGGAGCAGACAGGTAAAAATGTTGAGAATCAATACGACTGCAATATAACTTTTGAAATTGATAATGATGAACAGGATTTCAACGTAACCACCAGCTTATCACAAGCAACCCGTAAAAGGAAGCGAGTGCCAAACATAAAAAAAGAGTATGTTTATAACAACGATGACGTTAAGAATCTACTGAAACAGAAAATAGGACCAAAAAAGTTAAAGAGTAAAAAGGAGAACCCAAGCAAAGATTATAAGAAAGATAAAGAAATTTCAAAGGTCAAATCGGTTTGGAAGACCAGGAGATGTGATGAACAGCATATTAAGCTCATGGTCAACGAGGAGGTCCTGATCGATGAGATAAAGAAACTAACGGACAAAACCAAATGTAAAGTAGATGAAATACTGCAGATCGAAGCAATAAATTTATGGGGAAAGATGAGGTATGTGACGCTGACAAAATCTGAACAACAGGTGAAACTGCAATCTGCTATACGTGAATGGACAAAGTTCAATATGAGCAGGGATGAGTTCCCTGTCATGTACAAATGTTATGTGTGCGAGAAAGCGTGGTGGCATTTACGACCATTCTCCGACCACATACAGTCGCATGAGGAACCGGAGTTGAAAGTACAGCTCGAATTTAACGAGATGGATTCATATATTGTTGCATTCCACTACGAGTCAGTTCCAAAGTTCTTTCCTATTATAGGTAACTGTTGGAGATGTGGTAATGATTGGGAATTCCACAGCAAATCTTCTATGCATAAGTATGGTAAATTCTACGGGTGTGAAAGTTGCAACACCGGTTTTTATAGTTGTAGAAAATTGAGAGAACACCAAGGGAAGTGTTTGCAGACTCTGATTAAGGAAGGGGAGGCGCATAAAGTGAACGAAATAAATCAATTGTGTTGTTTGATTTGCCCGTACAGAGTATTGAAGACTGCACCCAATGTGACGGTGTTGCAAAACCACATGAAGGTGAGTTTTCTTGAATACTAACTATGTTTCGAAGTAAATTTCCAAACAGAATCACTATTTTCGGTATCTGGGATATCTGTTGCATCCATACTAATATTATAAATGCGAAAGTAACTCTGTTTGTCTGCCTGTCCGTCTGTTACTCTTTCACGCCTAAACGGCTGAACAAATTTTGATGAAATTTGGTATAGGTATACGTTGAATCTCAAGAACGGACATAGGCTACTTTTTATTAGAAAATAAGCGGGGGATGGGGGTAATACCACCTTTGAAAGTTTATATGGAACATTTTTTATTTTTGAAGTTAGAGATATGAAATTTGGCACAAATATAGCTCGGAACTTGGATTAAAATATAGACTACTTTTTGTTTCGAATATTAAGGGAGAAAAGGGTAAAACCGACCATGAAAGGATGTAGTCCACGCGAACGAAGTCGCGGGCACAGCTAGTTTCTAATATTTATCTTTTTTTTTTATATTACACTTCAAGATTGTATTTTTTTTACGGGGATAAATGCGTGACGTACCGCCACCCGAGGGAGAGTGGCGGCGTGTGTGGACTCTCCTGCCCTGAGAAGGGCAGGCCTACTACCCACTTAAACTTCCCGGTGGACCTCATCGCCCTAAGCGGCGGTGCTGTGGGAAGCAGTAAAACCATTACCACCACAGTACCGCCAGGCGAAATGGCCGGAACGGCCCCGTCTCCTCCCCCTGGATGGTGGGGGGGGGGGGGGGGGGGTAAGCGGGGATAGCGGATCCACTGATCTATCCCCGCCTGGAGACCGTAGGTGTAATGCCGACTGGTAGGTGGGCAAAGTGCGATAGGTCGCGGGTTCGATTCCCGGTCAGGTCAATTAGGAAAACGAACTTTTCGAAATTGACTTGGGTCTGGGTGTACTGGGATGACGCCCCCAGTTAGTAATCGTCGTCTGGTACATATAGTACAAGGGAAAACCTTAGTTTGAGACCAGGTGATTGGTGTGGTTGTCTGGCGCATTTATTTATTTATTAAATAATTTCATTCCAGAAGCATAACGACTTATTAATTACTATTTCAGGATTACCACGACGTCCGTTCCGATATACCAATTGGAGTCAGCAATGCGGTCTGCTTGCATTGTCGCCTGTGCATCCCAACGACCCATTACCACGCATGCTCAAGACGGAGCAGAAGCTTCAAGTGCCAGTTTTGTAACAGGCGGTTCCCCAGCCAAATGTCACTAGATGTGCATATACAGAGCTCACCGAGCGATTACAAGTGTCGTTTTTGTGATGTTGTTCTTGATAAGCGTTGTATGGAGCCCACGCATCTGGTCGTTCATAGTAAGCTTTACACTGTGATGTATAAGTGTGCCACGTGCGTGGGTAATCTATTGGCTATGGATTTGCATGCGATGAAGAAACACAGGACTATTATACATAAGAAGAAGCACGATGGGCGGAGGAATTTTTTTGAGCCGGTGAGTTAGATTAATTAATCTGTACTAATAAATAAAATCCCCTACAAATATTTAAGACCACAGACAAATGACAATCACTTCTGTGTTGTTGTGCTCCTGCGTGTGTGTAAGGTTTCCAGAGCTCGTGGGGGGTGCTACGTTAGTAGCAGGGGTCAAGCCTTCAAGGTAAGGACTACAAGTACAGTAATAGATTTATTATGCTGTACTTGTCACCCTTAAGCTAGGGCCTGATTACCTCTTAACATCAGGTGGGATGAGGTCAATATTGAAGTGCAATAAAATAAAAATATTCAATGCATTGAGATGAGACTATTAAGATGTTAATTTCTTTAAATAATTCTCTCATCGAGTCACATGGTTGTTACTTGTAAATGGCTCGGATGGCCCTATGTAACACGAAGATAGTTTGATTATCGGGTGCAGATCCCCATAATAGCAGACCATATGACATGATGCTGTGAAAATAGCTAAAATAAACCAATCTTGCCGTTTCCATATCTGTCAGATGCCTTATCTTTCTGACCGCATAAGCAGCCGAACTCAGTCTTCCAGCCAGGTTAGATATGTGGGGACATTATCTTAATAATATTTGTATACAATTTTTTTATTAATTACAGTAGAACGCCGATTATCCGAATTAATTGGGACCGGGGTCGATTCGGATAATCGGACATAGACTGGTAATAAAAAAAAACGAACTGTCACACATAGAATTATTGAGTTCAAAAAATAAACGTTTTTTTTCTTTCACGGAAGCCGCGCGACGCGAAACATGTAGTAGTTTGCATCTAGCTTTCAACCATAACAGTTGAAATATATCTAGACTCGAGCGTGTTTCAACTTGTTACAACAATACAAAACAATAATTACTTGGTTTAAATCTATATATAAAAGAAAGTCGTGTTAGTTACACTATTTATATCTCAAGAACGGCAGAACAGATTTGGCTGAAAATTGGTGGAGAGGTAGTTTAGAATCAGGAGAAGGACATAGGATACTTTTTTATTCATTTCTTTTTGCTTTTTTTAAAAGTCATTTATTGCCTCTAAGGCGGAACAAAGTTCGCCGGGTTACCTAGTTTTTTATATTAAGCTTAGAACCGATTCGGATAATTGGCGATTCGGTTAATCGGCGTTCGGATAATCGGCGTTCTGCTGTACCTTTTATTAAATGTTTGATTGGACACATAACAAACATTGTTCTCACTCTGAGGTAATTAGCTAAAGCACTTGTGTTACAGAAATCAGACACAACGACGCCATTACAACACCCAGACCCGAGACTAAAAAGTATATAACTAAAAATTTGTTTTTTTTTTCCAGATGTTGGTACCGAAAGACTTTGTGGAGGCAGAATTAAAAGCTAACGGTTGTCTTGAGAATGGTAAGTATATAATATGACTTATCGCTTTACTTGAAGACTCTCATATGTTTAAAAGTTTTTAAAATTGGGGACTGGTCTGCTCCAGCTTACCTCTCGAAAATAATTCCTTACCCATCAAAATGCAACTATATGACTTGGTCAACTTAGCAATAAGTTAGATACTGCTACTGTAACTTATCTGCTGAGTTTCTTACCGGTGTCTTCTGGTAGATATAGGTTCCGAACCGGCAGTAGAATCACTTTGCATTGTATTCGATGGCTGGCACATACGTCATGCTTGTGAACAGGTGCCACCTATGGGGACTGGTCTGCTACAGCTTACCTCTCGAAAGTAAAAACTTACTTGAGTGCTTATTTGTTTCATCACTCATCAAAACCAAAACTATATGACTTGGTCCAAAGTGAGCTACACATAGCAATAAGTTAGATACTGATACTGTAAATGATCTGCTGAGTTTCTTACCGGTGTCTTCTCGGTAGATATAAGTTCCGAATCGGAAGTAGAATCACTTTGCATTGTATTCCATGACGATTCAAAAGTGTATGTAACCTACTTGAATAAATAAATATTGGATTTGATTGTAACTCTTTCATATAAAAAAGTAACTATCAAATCGAATGAAATCGCAAAAATCCCACTAGCGAACTTTAAATATTTTAAAGAAACAGATTAACAGATAATCTCCCCTTGCGGTGCGGGAATCGAACCCACGACCTTCACGTATCGCGCGTGATGCTCTTAGCAACTGAGCTAACCGCAAGTTGTCGTAGAAGATGAAATTTTTCTGCTGTATCAACCGTTAGCCTTCGGTCAGTGCCCTCTGCCGAATATGTTTAGAGATACATACTTATCAGTTGGAAGAGCAGCACGCGCGATATGTGGTCGTGGGTTCGATTCCCGCACCGCAAGGGGAGATAAAAAAATATGTTTTTTTTTTAATTTAAGAGAGGTAGGGCATAGCGATTAATCGCTCGAACTGGAGCTGCTCGACTGGTGAAATACTTACACCCTACAAAAGACCGCAGCCAAATAACAATCACTTCTGTGTTGTTGTGTTCCTGCGTGTGAGTAAGGTTTACAGAGCTCCTGGGGGGTGCTACATTAGTAGCAGGGGTCAAGCCTTCAAGGTAAGGGTGACAAGTCCAGTAACATATTTATTATGCTGTACTTGTCACCCTTAAGCTAGGACCTCATTACCACTTAACATCAGGTGGGATGAGGTCAATCTTGAAGTGCTATATAAAAAAAATATATATATATTCTGTCTACTTGTAGGCAATGTCGTAGGTCGGCACAATTCTTATGAAAATTCCCATTTATTAGCGGTAAGTTTTAATAATGTTATTTCTTATCTAGACAGCGATACTTACGACTTCATCACCGATGAAACATCCCAATCCAGCGTAATAGAGGTGAACGATTCCAGTGATGAACAGACAGAGGTTAAAGTGAAGCAAGAGAAACCTGATTCAGATGATGAAGTTTACTTGAACATTAAGAAGGAAGCGGAAATGGTGGAACAAGGCACGAGTTACGAGCAGATGCTGTCTCGTGTGTTCCACGCGTCAGGGAAAGAGGTCTTCCAGATTGAGATTAAAGAAGAAAAGGAGGAAGAGACGCCAATGGTGGTGGAGAACGAGTTGTCTGAGAAGAAGGTAATGAAACACTTGATAATTTTTCTTTGTTGCGTTGCTGGTTGTTGCGTGTATGACACACAATTCATATACAGTAAAAACTCCTTATTCGCGGAGGTTACGTTCCACAAATATACCGCTAATATGGAAAGCGTGAATATAGATAGGCTATTTGTATGGCATTGTAGGAGATACGTTCCAAGGTTTTGTTTTTTATTAAATTCTTTCAATCAAAATAGTCAGTTTGCCATAGTAAAATAATATTAAAAAGAGAATTTGCACAAAACAATGTATTGCGCATCCATTTTCCAAGATGCATGCTTTGAGAAAGCCGTAAACCTTCGCTAAGGTTTTCTAAGATAACTTTTTCAGTGCATAAAGAACTTTGAGATTCGACCATTTATTTTACTCAAAACCTACTAGATCCGCGAATATGAATTTTTTTGCCGCGAATATGGAAAATAAGTCGCAATTTTTAAACCCGCGAATAATGAATACGTTAGTACAGGAACCGTGAATATGGAGATTTTACTGTACTCGTTTATAGCGTGCCTAACGTGACTATTTATTTTTGTTGTCACAGCGGGACATCTTCAGAATTATGTAATAAAAAAAGTATTTATAAGTTATATAAGTTTTTTATAATAAAAGATAGAATAACACGAAATAATCAAAGCAAATTAGTACATAGTGGCGTGACTTCTAATTTTTATTTTTATATTGTTGTTCAACAAATTTATTTAAATACATTAATTCTAGTTTTTAGATAAGATAGTCATTTTAAATGAACGTTTGGTCTGTTTGAGAAAGCGGGACTGTTTCGGCCTTGCGGGGGACACTGGGACAGAATTTTTTTTTTTATTTTTTTTTTTTTTTACATTGCACTTCGAGATTGACCTCATCCCACCTGGTGTTAAGTGGTAATGAGGTCCTAGCTTATGCCTTAATAAAACTCGTTCCTTGGCTAGAAAACCGTACACGCGAACCTACAATACGTAACAGGTTGAAACCTGGACGACGCGACCGTCGACAACTAAAATTTAGGTATCGTTTGGCCGGCCGGATGCCGGATATTCGGCCGGATATCCGGTATCCGTTGCATCTCTACTGGAAACCATACTCACACGCAGGAACACAACAACACCGAAGTGATTGTTATTTGGCTGCGGTCTTCTGTAAGGTGGAGGTGTTTCACCAGTTCGAGCGATAAATCGCTATGCCCTAACTCTCTTAATTATCTCTTCTTTTTTTTACTTGCAGCTTGGCCGACCTGAGGATTGGCCTAAACCTCGTTATAAAAGATCAAGGAAACTATATCGGTGTCCGGAGTGCGATTTTACCGGGTCTTTGGCGAAGACGAAACATCATTTATTTAAAAAGCATAAGAGAAAAATAGATCCTAAAGCGAGTGAGGCGAAGTTTTACGAGTGTTCCAAATGTTTAAGGGTGAGTAGATAGATAGATAGATATACTTTATTGCACAAAATCTTTACAGAAATAGGTTTTACAGAAAAATTATAGTACAATTTAGGCGGTCTTATCGCTAGAAAGCGATCTCTTCCAGACAACCTTAAGGTAGAGGTAGAGTAACTGTTTTTTTCTTTTTTATTTATATTACACTTCAAGATTGACCTCATCCCACCTGATGTTAAGTGGTAATGAGGTCCTAGCTTAAGGTCGACAAGTACAGCATAAATCTGTTACTGGACTTGTCGGCCTCACCTTGAAGGCTTGACCCCTGCTACTAATGTAGTACCCCCCAGCTCTGTAAACCTTACTCACACGCAGGAACACAACAACACAGAAGTGATTGTTATTTGGCTGCGGTCTTCTGTAAGGTGGAGGTGTTTCACCAGTCGGGCTGCTCCAGTTCGAGCGATAAATCGCTACGCCCTACCACTCTTAAATTAAATTAGCACTAGCTATAAGATCAATATAATCAATATAATGGCGTCGCGCCATCTTTGAGGTCCCGGGTTCGATCCCCGGTCGGGTCAATAAGGGAAACGAACTTTGCTATATTGTCTCTGGTCTGGGTGTTGTGGTACCGTCGTTGTTTCTAATTTTTGTAACACAAGTGCTTAAGCTACTTACCACAGAATCAGAGCAATGTATGTGATGTCTAATATTTAAATAACGTAATTTACATATGAAAGGTTCACTGCGATAATGATGAATGTCCAAAATATTAAATCCATGTGATAGCTAAAGCACTATTTACCACATAATAAGAGCAATGTATGTGATCTTGTCCAATATTTAAATAATGTCATCCCTACTAATATTATAAATGCGAAAGTAACTCTGTCTGTCTGTCTGTCAGTCTGTCTGTCTGTCTGTCTGTCTGTCTGTCTGTCTGTCTGTCTGTCTGTCTGTCTGTCCGTCTATCTGTCTGTCTGTCTGTCCGTCTATCTGTCTGTTACTCTTTCACGCCTAAACGGCTGAACGGATTTTGATGAAATTTGGTATAGGTATACGTTGAACCTCAAGAACGGACATAGGCTCCTTTTTATTAGAAAATAAGGGGGGGATGGGGTAATACCACCTTTGAAAGTTTTTTATGGAATTTTTTTTATTTTTGAAGTTAGAGATATGAAATTGGCACAAATATAGCTCGAAACTTGGATTAAAATATAGACTACTTTTTGTTTCGAATATGAGGGGAGAAAGGGGTAAAACCGACCATGAAAGGATGTAGTCCACGCGAACGAAGTCGCGGGCACAGCTATTTACATATAAAGGGTCCTCTGCAATAATGATGAATGTCCAAAATATTAAATCCATGTGATAGCTCTTTAGCATTATTTACCACATAATAAGATGAATGTATGTGATTTTAAAATTATTGTAATATTTCAGGAGTTTGCTGATTTAAGTAGCTACTGTGAACATTTGGTCCACCACGGGTTTGAGCCAATGAGTTGTCCAGAGTGTATGGCCAGTTTTCCCTCGTACTCAAAGCTAGTTGATCATGTTAAAGCACGTACATTGGTTTCTCTACAAAGGTAATAATTAAAAATGGTTACTAAATTGGTCTTTTAATGTAAACTAGCGACCCGCACCGGCTTCGCAGAGGTGCAATAGGTACTAAAGTATGTACGTATTATCACAGTTACGCGCCAAGATTAACGTTTTTAGTAAACAGCGCCATCTAGTCTCGAATTGCGGAACTGCAGAGAGTCGAGACGTCGATGCCAGAACTTACTAGCACAATGGCCGTACGCTCGGTCAAGGGCAGACTGCGCGCAAATATTCTGGATGTTTCTGCGTCGGAAGGTTTGGGAACAACCGCGGCAATATAAAAGTCCGGAATTCACCGCGACCGGGACAGTATTGAATTAGCGATACAAGTGATTACTTCGAAAGCGATCTTGAAGTGCGACTTGGGAGCGATTGTTGTTTTAATTAGTGCGTTTTAAAGTTGTAATTAGTGGCGTTTTATTAAAGTCTAACTTTTGGTAATAATACTAATATTATAAAGAGGAAAGATTTGTACCCATTTTTGTATGTTTGTAATGAATAGGCTCAAAAAGTACTGGGCCGATTTAAAAAATTCTTTCACCAATAGAATGTTGCATTCTTCCAATTTGACAAATGCTACAAAATTAGGGATCCTTGGTAAAATTGCGCGGGAAAATCCTCTAAGGCGAATCGAAGTTCGCCAGGACCGCTAGTACTTACATAAAAACCTTGCACTTTATTTTATTACATTGACTCCACCTGTACCCCAGTGACGCTTACATGGAGCCTACATCGCATGCTGGCTAGCTGAGCGCGGTGAGCGGCAACCACGCGACTTTATTGTAATACTAGCATTTTTAAACTCAATGAAATGTCCGAATTTAATAATTCAATAAGGTTTATAAAAGTATTGAAGCCGTCTTAAATATAAAGTAATTTATTTTCATAAGGATTAAATCCAAGGTACAAATAAAGAGTCTATTTTTTATTCTTTTTATAGTACTTTACGCCGTACTAGCGAACTTTAAATATATGAAACAGAAAAATTTTATCTCCCGCACCGCAAGGGGAGATAAACATTTTCTGTTTCAAAATCGATTAAGATGCCAATGTGTCTTCGATTCCGTGGTTTTCAAACATTTCTGCAACGAATGTACCACGGGCCGATAAGTATGTAGTTCTAAACATATTCGGCAGAGGGCACTTACCGAAAGGCTAACGGTTGATACAGCAGAAACATTTCATCGCCTACGATAACTTGCGGTTCGCTCAGTTGGTAAGAGCAGCACGCGCGATACGTTAAGGTCGTGGGTTCAATTCCCGCACCGCAAGGGGAGATAAAAATTTTCTGTTTCTAATAAATAAAGAGTCTTTTCAAGCGGCGGCATATAAATAAAAATTTAATTAATATGAAACCGCCGCCGCTTGAAATATAGAAATCGAACTTTTCTAAATTGAGTCTGGGTGTGCTGGGATGACGCCCCCAGTTAGTATCCGTCGTCTGGCGCATTTGTTTTGTATTTATTCAATCGCTTTGCAGCCACGACACAACGCTCATCTGACCCGGGTTCTATTCGGGGACGACCTTAGTGGCGCAGTGGCTAAGGAAGGCGACCAAAGCGTGAAAGGTCCCGGGTTCGATTCCCGGTCGGGTCAATTTGGAAAAACGAACTTTTCTAAATTGACTTGGGTCTGGGTGTGCTGGGATGACGCCCCCAGTTAGTATCCGTCGTCTGGTACTCATAGTACAAGGGAAAACCTTAGTTTGAGACCAGGTGATTGGTGTGATTGTCTGGCGCATTTATTATTATTATTTTATTATTTATTCCAGGCCGGGTCTATATGAAAATCATAATTTTCCATATTGTCGGGTCTGGGTGTTGTGGGACCGTCGTTGTTTCTGATTTCTGTTGACAGAAAGACTTTAATTATGTATACCATTGGATCAGAGCAAGCAATGTGATGTCCAATATTAATTAATTTATTTGTTCATTTCAGGACACAGTTTTTCACAAAGAAAAGAGAAGGAGCCCAGCTGATTATTAAATATCATTGCAGGAAATGCAAGCAGGTAAGTGTAATATTTACTACAACTATTTCCTGTGACTTTCTTCGCATTACGTGGTAAAAAAGTATCCTACGTGTTGTTCTACTATCCGTCTGTTAGGATCTGGGTGTTGTGGCACCGTCATTGTTCCTGATTTCTGTAACACAAGTCCTCCTTAGCTCCTTTCCATAGAATCAGAGCAAAAGCGACGTTACCACATCACCCAGACCCGTAAAAATATTTTCGTTTATTTCGTTACCAAACTGGAAATCGAACCCGAGAAGCGAGCGAGCTGGACATTGGCGTAGCGTCATCTCTGAGGTCCGGGTTCGAATCCCAGCCAGTTCAATATGGAATTCGAACTTTACATGCCTCGCTGTTTCTGATTTTTGTAACACAAGTGCTTTATCTACCAACTGCAGAATCAGAACAATGCATATGATGTTCAAAAACATATTTGACTAGGTCCAAAGTGTTCTACACATAGCTATAAACTAGATACTGCTACTGTAACTAATCTACTGAGTTTCTTATCGGCGTCTTCTCGGTAGATATAGGTTCCGAACCGGCAGTAGAGTCACTTTGCATTGTATTTTTTTTATATATTACACTTCAAGATTAACCTCATCCCACATGGTGTTAAGTGGTAATGAGGCCCTAGCTTAAGGCGACAAGTACAGCATAATAAATATGTTACTGGACTTGTCGGCCTTGCCTTGAAGGCTTGACCCCTGCTACTAATGTAGCACCCCCTAGGAGCTCTGGAAACCTTACCCACACGCAGGAACACAACAACACAGAAGTGATTGTTATTTGGCTGCGGTCTTCTGTAAGGTGGAGGTGTTTCACCAATCGGGTTGCTCCAGTTCGAGCGGTCAATCGCTATGCCCTACCTCTTGACTAGTCAATGACTATTCAAGTATTGTAACCTCCTTAATTGAAGAAATATTTAATAATAATAATTTAATAATAAATGCGCCAGACAACTACACCAATCACCTGGTCTCAAACTAAGGTTTTCCCTTGTACTATGAGTACCAGACGACGGATACTTACTGGGGGCGTCATCCCAGCACACCCAGACCCAAGTCAATTTAGAAAAGTTAGTTTTCCAAATTGACCCGACCGGGAATCTAACCCGGAACCTTTCGCACTTTGGCCGCCTACCTTAGCCACTGCGCCACGGTCGTCAATTTGATTAATTAATTTATTTATTTCAGGAAGTGCGTCCGAACAACAAATTCGCTCATTGGGAATCCCATTTGGAAATTCGGGACTTTAGCGAACTTTTGATACCTAAAGTGGAGATAGACGAAGGGAACGCGAGAGTGTGCGACGATGAATTAGATGTAAACGAGCAAGAAGAGGAGGCGCTGCCCCTGGGGCCAGATATGTTGAAGCAGGTCATTGGTGAGATGAGAAAAAAAATTTTTGTCGCTATCACCATCGTAGTCGCTATCACTATCGTATTCTCCATAACTATGGCAGTCGCTATCACCTTCGTAGTCTTCATCACTATGGCAGTCGCTATAACTATCGTAGTCTCCATAACTATAGTCTCTATCACCATTGTAGTCGCTATCACTATCGCAGTCGCTGACACCATCATAGTCTTCATCACTATCGCAGTCGCTAACACCATCATAGTCTTCATCACTATGGCAGTCGCTATCACTATCGCGGTCGCTAACACCATCATAGTCTTCATCACTATGGTCGCTTTAACTATTGTAGTCTCCAATAGTTCATGAACGCATCATTATCATTTATCTCTTAACATATCAATATTAATGTACGTATTTCAAAAAATGCATACATGTGTATGAAGTAAAGATTAAAATCCTTATCCAACGATTATTTCAGTCTCTTTATTTTTTTATTTAATAAGGTTTATCAACAGTTGATACAATATTTCATGAGTAAGAGATGCTGGCTTTCTCCTAATAAATAAATAAATATTTAAAATAATTTAACGGGTCAAAACGCGACACCATTTTTATTTAGTAGTTAATACGAACTACTTACTGCCCGACGTTTCGGTTAGGTTGCACCAACCGTGGTCACGAGCTGACTAGTCTTGCTCGCCTTCGTCTGTTCGGTGGAGCTTGCAAATCTTCATCCACCCGCACATTGACAATGTGCGGGTGGATGAAGATTAAATGACCCTTTAAATTATTTTAAATGTTTAAAATGGAACGCGAAAGTCTTAAAATTTATAAATAAATAAATAAATCGACAGCTGCGGTGCTTCTGAAGAATAACAATAAAGAATGTATGGTGTGCAAAAGGATTTTTGATAGAAAAAACGACGCGAAAAGACACCTTATTGAACATCTGCTACAGGATGCGTATTGCAACATGTAAGTATTGATTGCTGTTTATTTTAGTTCGTATATTTCTTAAAATTTGGTCCTACGTGCCGGATAAGGTAGTTGGCGATAGCGGTTGTACCACGGGTCGGGCTGTTCGAAAATAAAAGCACTCGAGTGTATATATCACCGTAAGATTGTAAACATCGTTAGATTACAATCTACCTCGCGAGATTGTAAACTGTGGCAGATTGTGAACCGTAACTGGGGATTGCAATTTAACGGATTATTTTTCGCTTTATTGTAATCTATCGAAGTGAAACCGTTAAATTACAATCTGTTAGGCGTCAAACTGTCAACTGTCCGAAAGCTCTCCCTGATTGGTCGGTTTATTGTACGAGCGACCAATCACGACCAGCCTTTCTATGTCCGCGTAAAGTTCGGAATGAAATTCAATTCAAATCATTTCTTTTATTTAAAGAAATAGACATGTCGTTTAAATAAAATAAATGCACTTCAAAAAATCTTCAAGTATTTATTTACTATTTACTAGGTAATCAATAATCCTGACATACGTTGAGAAATAATTGTACCGAAATATTTATTCTTCAAACACTCAAAATTATAATTGAAAATTACAATAAAATGAAACAATTATTATGTCTATTACCACAAATTAAAATTGGAAAATATAAAAAACTTTTATAAAAAAATATTTAGTCCTTTAAACATACCATAAATTAATAGTATAAAAACAACAAACGAAATAACAAACAAATATGGCGAATGACGGGGCGGCGGGGGCACATAACTCTCAACCAATCGGCGCGCGAAATGCATTTCGTTCTACGTCAGTTCACAATTTGACCGATTCCCATCGATAGATTACAATATAGAAAAAAATTATGCGTTAAATTGCAATCATAATGTTACGGTTCACAATCTGTCGACAGTTTACAATCTCGCGAGATAGATTGTAATCTAACGATTTTTACAATCTTACGGTGACATATCGTATCATATTATAAATGCGAATTAACTCGTGTCTGTTTGACTTTCACACCTTAACCACTAAACCGATTTTCATAAAATTTAAACCTCTAAAACGGACATAGGCTAGTTTTTGTTTTGAAAATAAGAGACGACGGGGTAATACCGCAACAGTTTATATAGGAAAATGATTATTTTTTAAGTTAGAGATATGAAATTATTGTCCAGGTACAAAATCAAGTCGCTCAAGTGCCTGATATGCCACGCCGGCTTCTCCCACTCGTTAGGCAATGCCATTATAATATTGTTATTGGCCAGGTACAAAAGTAAGTCCCTAAAGTGCCAGATATGCCACGCCGGCTTCATCAACTGGCTGTTCAATTAAATTATATTATAATTTAATTTCCAGGCACAAAAGCAAGTTGCTTAATTGGCTACTTGACAGTTTTTGAAAAAGTATTGTTAAATGTGCGCCCGTTCATTTTATATCCTAAGCAATTTGATTTATCTCGAAAAAATGTAAATAACCAGAGAAAAATAAGATTTTGTGTAACACATTTAAAAAGCGCGCGAAAACGCCAGGTCACGTGACTGTTGCAATTATGACGTCAACGTTCTAGACATCGAACCGATATGTATAGGAACGACTTAATTCAGATAAACGGAAAATGTTTAAATAAATTCTTAATACAATTAGAGACACAATAATTCACTTTAATGCGTAAAATAATCATTGTTTCGCTACATTAAAATAAATAATTTTCGCCGACAGCTGTCATTTCCGAATTGCAATGGTGGTATCTGTTTCGGTTCTTTTGTTCCTCAGATAAAAAAAGTAAAATTTATTTTGCAAAAATAAAATACTAACTATGTTTTTAATTAAAAAATAAAAATGTAAAATATTACATAACTAATAAGCTTACATATCTAACACTTTTCATATTTTATTGTTAACACTGTCAAGTGCCAATTAGATATGCCACGACCGCTTCTCCCACTCGCTAGTCAATATTAAAATATGATATCTTAATTTCCAGGTACAAAAGCAAGTCGCTCAAGTGCCAGATATGCCACGACGGCTTCGGCCACTCTCTGGACTACAAGCTGCACATGCGCGCGCACGGCGGCATGCCGGTGTACCAGTGCCCCGACTGCGGCAAGTCGTTCAGCGACAGCAGCAACTACACGAAGCACAAGAAGACGCACGCTATAGACACGCACGCGTGCGCCGTATGCGGGAGGAAGTTCCTGGCGAGCATCTCGCTCGACCGGCACATGGAGGTGAGCCGACGAGTCGCTAACAGTATCAGTCGCTATCACTGCATGCCGGTGTACCAGTGGCAGTGCCCCCACTGCGGCAAGTTGTTCACGCTCGACCGGCACATGGAGGTGAGCCGACGAGTCGCTAACAGTATCAGTCGCTATCACTGCATGCCGGTGTACCAGTGGCAGTGCTCCCACTGCGGCAAGTCGTTCACGCTCGACCGGCACATGGAGGTGAGCCGACGAGTCGCTAACAGTATCAGTCGCTATCACTGCATGCCGGTGTACCAGTGGCAGTGCTCCCACTGCGGCAAGTCGTTCACGCTCGACCGGCACATGGAGGTGAGCCGACGAGTCGCTAACAGTATCAGTCGCTATCACTGCATGCCGATGTACCAGTGCCTCCTGCGGCAAGTCGTTCACGCTCGACCGGCACATGGAGGTGAGCCGACGAGTCGCTAACAGTATCAGTCGCTATCACTGCATGCCGGTGTACCAGTGACAGTGCTCCCACTGCGGCAAGTCGTTCACGCTCGACCGGCACATGGAGGTGAGCCGACGAGTCGCTAACAGTATCAGTCGCTATCACTGCATGCCGATGTACCAGTGCCTCCTGCGGCAAGTCGTTCACGCTCGACCGGCACATGGAGGTGAGCCGACGAGTCGCTAACAGTATCAGTCGCTATCACTGCATGCCGGTGTACCAGTGGCAGTGCCCCCACTGCGGCAAGTCGTTCACGCTCGACCGGCACATGGAGGTGAGCCGACGAGTCGCTAACAGTATCAGTCGCTATCACTGCATGCCGGTGTACCAGTGGCAGTGCCCCCACTGCGGCAAGTCGTTCACGCTCGACCGGCACATGGAGGTGAGCCGACGAGTCGCTAACAGTATTAGTCGCTATTACTGCATGCCGGTGTACCAGTGGCAGTGCTCCCACTGCGGCAAGTCGTTCACGCTCGACCGGCACATGGAGGTGAGCCGACGAGTCGCTAACAGTATCAGTCGCTATCACTGCATGCCGGTGTACCAGTGGCAGTGCCCCCACTGCGGCAAGTCGTTCACGCTCGACCGGCACATAGAGGTGAGCCGACGAGTCGCTAACAGTATCAGTCGCTATCACTGCATGCCGGTGTACCAGTGGCAGTGCCCCCACTGCGGCAAGTCGTTCACGCTCGACCGGCACATGGAGGTGAGCCGACGAGTCGCTAACAGTATCAGTCGCTATCACTGCATGCCGGTGTACCAGTGGCAGTGCCCCCACTGCGGCAAGTCGTTCACGCTCGACCGGCACATGGAGGTGAGCCGACGAGTCGCTAACAGTATCAGTCGCTATCACTGCATGCCGGTGTACCAGTGCCAATGCCTCAACTGCGGCAAGTCGTTCAGCGACAGCGGCAAATACAAGATGAGAAAAGTACTACGTCCATCTTGACCGTTCGCATGGAAACCAGACGTCTGTGCGTATGAGGGTACCACAGTTGGTATTATACCAACAGCCTTCAGCGAGGCGTGGGTGGTCCTGTCGGACCGGCCTCATCCGTTCCTTTCCTGATCATCAGGGGGGTTTTTTTTCTCCTACCTGACAATCGAGGATGGCTGCGAAGCCTTATCATCTTCGCCGAGCTTTCAGGGGAGCGCAGATGGCTCTCACCCGTTTAATTTAAGCAACAGCCGGAGAGCGCCCCCTAGCGGGGCTCGAACCTCGGCTCGGGCTGCTACTGGGACTTTGTACCTTTGGGGAGAAAAGCGACCCGGGTGCCGGTAGCGTGAAAAGGACCCTACTGCTAAGTGAGGGCGCGGCGTTGGCCCCCGCCGGCGGGGGCGGAATGGCGGACGGCGTGTCGTGTTAGACTGTGACGCGATCATCAGGGGGGGTGAGATCTGAACCAATTAAGCGGCCATACCGCCCGCGTTGCTGTGGTAGTTCAACGTTGACCGAGATACCCACGACACCGCCATCAGGCGATTAGGTCCACGAACAGGGTTAAAGTGGGTAGTCCCCGCCCTGCGCCCCGCGGACCCAGGAGTAAGGTCTGCTCCCTGGGAGTCTCATACACGTAACAGTCACCCTCGGCTACGGTAAGGTGTGTTAAGGCATTTCCTGTCGTTAAAAAAAGACCTCATTACCACTTAACACCAGCAGGATGTAATTTTATAGCGCTCTTAACAAACGCGAACTGGAGTAGCCGGCTGGTGAAATACCTCCACCTTACAGAAGACCGCAGCCAAATAACAATCACTTCAGTGTTGTTGTGTTCCTGCGTGTGAGTAAGCTTTCCAGTGCACCTGGGGGGTGCTACATTAGTAGCAGGGCTCAAGCCTTCAAGGTTAAGGCGACAAGTCCAGTAACAGATTTATTATGCTGTACTTGTCGCATAAGCTAGGACCTCATTACCACTTAACATCAGGTGGGATGAGGTAAATCTTTAAGTGCAATAATAAAAACATAATCTTCTTTTTCATTCCAGCTCCACGAAGCGGCACCAATAAACTGTCCGAATTGCTCGCTGACGTTTCTGACTGAGGCAGAATTCAATCGTCATTCACGCACCAAGCACAACAGTAGCAAGCTGAAGTGAGTACAGTGTCTTTATAGTCTAATATTCGAATCTAAATCTAACTACATAGAGCTGATAATAGAAAAATAATAAATAATAAATAAATAAAAATGTTTCTTTATTATTCATTCTTCCTCTATTAAGTACCTAAAAAAAATCAAAAATCAAAAATTTCTTTATTTTCTTAAAGACATCCATATAACAAATAATGAGGGACTTCCCTTTTAAGTAACAATACTTGTGTTAGGGGAGTCCCGCTCTCTATAAGGAAACGTAGACAATTATGAAACAAAGAAATTGTTGACACGTTTAGCATAAAGGGTTTACATCTTATTTGTTAAGTTTTTAATGAGTGTGTGAACGATTATGTGAGTACTGTATGTGTTATTAAGTGACTATGTGTGATTATTATTATTATTTTTTATACATACTGTTCGTATTATATGATGTTTTTATGTTAAACACATATTGGTTTTCTCTAATTTACCATATATCTATATTATATATCTTAATATTTAAATTGTTTTTAATTCTTATAGTAGTGCCTCAGTATCTGCATACGATTTAGATTTTAGCCACTGCGTTAGCACTTTCTTACATTCTCGGTATGTCATAGTGTAAATATTAATTTGTTTATTTATTTTGTTGTATAGTTTTAAGGATTGAATGTAGAATTGTTTTGTAGCAAATGTAGTTCTTACCCTATTATATCTAATAACTGAGCCCGGATTACGTTTTTGTAGTTTCTTATTGTCTATGGGAACATGTTTATGAGTTATCAGTATAGCTTGCAAAATGTACAATTGCCGAACCGTCAGCACGTTTGCTTCCTTATAAAGTTTGTTAGTGTTATATATTCTTTTTTTCTTAAGCATTACCTTTAATATTAATCTTTGTGCACGTTCTATACTTATGAATTTTGATTTAAAAGTACCTCCCCATATAGTAATACAATATAGCATAATTGATTGCACAAGTGTAGTATAAATGTATGTTAATAATTGAATATCGGAAATATTACGCAAGTGTTTAAACAGCCATATTAATTTCCTTGCCCTGCTGGATACAGCATCAATTTGAGGATACCAAGACAGAGTAGAGTCAATGATAATTCCAAGATAATTAGTACTCTGCACTTTTTCAATACGAGGGCAATTGCAGTTATTTTTTCTTTGTATGGGGTTACAAGTGTGGGGAGTAAGTGATAGGTTTGTATCGGGTTGCGTAGATTTGTTGATACTAAAAGTGATATAATTTGTTTTACTAGCGTTAAGGGTGAGTAAATTTAGTTGTAGCCAATTGGTAACCTTTTGTAGACCGTCCCCTGCTTTTTTAAAAGTTTTTTGCCAAGTGGAGTCAGAAAAAAGGAGCGCTGTATCATCTGCATAGCAAAAAATTCGTCCATTTATAAGTTTCATGTTAGTCAGATCGTTTATATAAATAAGAAAAAGAGTTGGCCCCAATACGCTACCCTGAGGAACCATGATGTTATGTATGTCACCGTAAGATTGTAAAAATCGTTAGATTACAATCTATCTCGCGAGATTGTAAACTGTCGACAGATTGTGAACCGTAACATTATGATTGCAATTTAACGCATTATTTTTCGCTAATCATTTCTTTTATTATAATATCCGTAACCGAAGCAATCGGATATCCGAAACAAAATAAGATCCGTAACCGAATCCGATATAAAAGTTTCAGAGATATATATATTTTTTATATTGCACTTCAAGATTGACCTCATCCCACCTGATGTTAAGTGGTAATGAGGTCCTAGCTTAAGGTTGACAAGTTTAGCATAATAAATATGTTACTGGACTTGTCGCCCTTACCTTGAAGGCTTGACCCCTGCTACTAATGTAGCACCCCCCAGGAGCTCTGTAAACCTTACTCACATGCAGGAACACAACAACACAGAAGTGATTGTTATTTGGCTGCGGTCTTCTATATTGTGGAGGTATTTCACCAGTCGAGCTGCTCCAGTTCGAGCGATAAATCGCTATGCCCTACCTCTTTTAATAGATAATTTCGGATAGGGCCGATTCTTACTAAATACCTAGTGTTTAGTAAATTCAACGTTGGGATTAGTTTTTGTATGGTAAGAAATAATTATATACAAAATCGAGTAGGTGTAAAAAATATTTACTTGTTTCACTGATTTTAAAACCTGCAAAGTACAATTAACGTCGAATTATTATAGAGTGCCAGCCAGACCGCTCAGTCGAGCATGCCATACACGAAAATTATTCATTACACCGCGAACTCAAACTAATGCTGGGAAACGCTCGCCGTTGACTCGTCTGACTGACACTTTTAATGAACATTTTAGTATTTAAAATAATTTAACGGGTCAAAATGCGACACCATTTTTATTTAGTAGTTAATACGAACTACTTACTGCCCGACGTTTCGGTTAGGTTGCACCAACCGTGGTCACGAGCTGACTAGTTAGCAGTACCATTTTTATTTAGTAGTTCGTATTAACTACTAAATAAAAATGGTGTCGCGTTTTGACCCGTTAATTTATTTTAAATGTTTAAAATGGAACGCGAAAGTCTTAAAATTTATAACATTTTAGTAGCCTAGACATATTTACAAGCAGTGTTCATATTTAAAAAAATTAATTACTGAACTGTTAGGCACGTGAAGTCAACACCATATGAAGCACGCCCTCAGGTCAAAATATAACAGTCGAACTTACTAAACTTATTTTTTTTTATCCCTACTAATATTATAAATGCGAAAGTAACTCTGTCTGTCTGTCTGTTACGCTTTCCCGCTTAAACCTCTCAACCGATTTTGATGAAATTTGGCATAGGTATATGTTGAACCTCAAGAACGGACATAGGCTACTTTTTGTTAGAAAGTAAGGGGGGGGGGGGGGTAATGCCACCTTTGAAAGTTTATATGGGAAAATGTTTATTTTTTAAGTTAGAGATATGAAAGTTGGCACAAATATAGCTCTATTAAAATATAGACTACTTTTTGTTTCGAATATTAGGGGAGATAGGGGTAAAACCGACCATGAAAGGATGTAGTCCACGCGAACGAAGTCGCGGGCACAGCTAGTTAGTTATACACTCGACAAAAATCATATCTCTCAATATTAACATGTGGTTAGCGGTGTTGGTTTCACAATTATCTATTTGTAAATGTACAATACTTTTTAAGAAATTCTAATTGTGAAATTGTTAGTTGACCCAAATAAAGTGAAAAAAAATTATAATAATATATCTTATTAGTATTTCACAGACAGACAGAGTTACTTTCGCATTTATAATATTAGTGGGGATTAGTAAGGATTGGGAGGAGAGATGTGTAGGTGATGAATGATATATCACAAATACTGTATAAGAATTTATTTACACACACTCACACCGAACAACAATAGAAAAATGATTTACAAAAGAAGAGAAAGAGGAAATACGGAAACATATAGCTGTACACACAAAATACATTAAAATCAACTTATACGTAAAATGTGTAACAGAATAATTTTCAACCGATTTTATTATTTTTATAGTACTACTAGCTGTGCCCGCGACTTGGTTCGCGTGGACTACATCCTTTCATGGTCGGTTTTACCCCTTTCTTCCCTAATATTCTAAACAAAAAGTAGTCTATATTTTAATCCAAGTTTCGAGCTATATTTGTACCAAATTTCATATCTCTAACTTCAAAAATAATTTTTTTTCCATATAAACTTTCAAAGGTGGTATTACCCCCATCCCCCCCTTATTTTCTAATAAAAATTAGCCTATGTCCTTTCTTGAGATTCAACGTATACCTGTACCAAATTTCATCAAAATCCGTTCAGCCGTTTAGCCGTGAAAGAGTAACAGACGGACAGACAGACAGAGTTACTTTCGCATATATAATATTAATATGGATACGCCGTACTAGCGAACTTTAAATATTAGAACGATAAGTATGTAGTTCTAAACATATTCGGCAGAGGGCACTTACCGGAGGCTAACGGTTGATACAGCAGAAAAATTTCATCGCCTACGATAACTTGCGGTTAGCTCTGTTGGTAAGAGCAGCACGCGCGATACGTGAAGGTCGTGGATTCAATTCCCGCACCGCAAGGGGAGATAAAAAATTTCTGTTTCTAATATTTAATTTTCAACCGATTGACATATGTACACAGATGGCAGTCAAGATTTTTTTCAATAAATTTGCGGCAATTATTTCGGCGATATTGCTTCTTCTCGTTATGATATTTATATTGATATTTTCTGTTAGTATTTTTCGCAATAAACATTTTGCACGCCCGTATCCGTTTCTCGATATCTACTTGACGACCTCGGTGGCGCAGTGGCTAAGGTAGGCGGCCAAAGCGCGAAAGGTCCCGGGTTCGATTCCCGGTCGGGTCAATTTGGAAAACGAACTTTTCTAAATTGACTTGAGTCTAGGTGTGCTGGGATGACGCCCCCAGTTAGTATCCGTCGTCTGGTGTTCATAGTACAAGGGAAAACCTTAGTTTGAGACCAGAAGATTAGTGTGATTGTCTGGCGCATTTATTTATTTATTTACTATTTCCTCTACCTAAAGGTTGTCTGGAAGAGATTGCTCTCTAGCAATAAGACCGCCTATATTGTACTTGAATATGTCTGTAAAACCAATTTCTGTAAATTTTCTGTGCAATAAAGTGTGTCTATCTAATTGCTCCAGATATTTCATATAGCTCAATGCCGCAGATACGAATTGACAAATACCCAATGGGCTTGGAAATTCGTAGCAATTTTTGTACATATCTCATTCGCACTTGTTTGTTTTGCGGCTTGCCGTCTTGCTTCCGCGGGGAGAGCGAGAGGTCGGGAAGTAGAATAGGGCAGCCTCTGTTCGTTGTGCTGTGACCGCTTTTTAAAATGGCGTCGTCTTTGTAGTGGAATAATGAAAAGATTATTAACTTTATTGATGCAGTTCGCTTGCATCCTTGTTTGTGGGTTAACAAAAGTCCTGATTTTAAGGTTCGTTTGCTAAAAAAAGATTAATGGACTGCTACTGCCGCCGCAGCAAGTATACCACCCTTGAAAGTTTATTTGGGACAATGTGTATTTTTTAAATTAATTCTGTGATTAAAAAATACACATTTTTCTTTCATTTAATGAAATTTGGCACAAATATAGCTCGAAACTTGGATTATAATATAGACTACTTTTTATTTCGAATATCAGAGGAAATAGGGGTAAAACCGACTATGATAGGATGTAGTCCGCGCGAACGAAGTCTCGAGGACAGCTAGTAGTCCATATTTTAATCCAAGTTTCGAGCTTAAGTTGTGCCAAATTTCATATCTCTAGCTTATAATATGTTTTTTTGCCCATATAAACTTTCAAGGGCGGTATTACCCCCATCCCCCCTTGTTTTCAAACCAAAAAGTAGCTGTTCTGGAGGTTCAACGGATTATAGGGATTCGTTGAACCACTAGAACGGACGAACTAAATTTCATCAGAACCGGTTCAGTGGTATAGGCGTGAAAGCCGGATAAACAGACAGACAGAGTTACTTTCGCATTTATAATATTAGTATGGATTGGAAAATATCACATGAATTGCTCTGATTCTGTGATAAGCAAATTTAAGCACTTGTGTTCCAGAAATCAGAAATAACGACGGTACCACAACACCCAGACACGTGATTCTTCCATGTTTTATTCGTTAAAACATAGAAGAATTTTGTTAGGTCGAATTTATTGCTCGAGCTGGAGCAGCCCGACTGGTGAAACACCTCCACCTTACAGAAGACCGCAGCCAAATAACAATCACTTCGGTGTTGTCGTGTTCCTGCGTGTGAGTAAGGTTTCCAGAGCTCCTGGGGGTGCTACATTAGTAGCAGGGGTCAAGCCTTCAAGGTAAGGGCGACCAGTCCAGTAACAGCTATTATTATGCTGTACTTGTTGCCATTAAGCTAGGGCCTCATTACTACCAAACATCAGGTGGGTTGAGATCGATAGATATATAGTTAAAACGAAGAAAAAAGTTCACTGGCTACAGAAATCAACAATGGTTAAGTCCATGTTGAAGAGAGGTGGGGTATTGAAGAGAGGTAGGGCATTGCGATTAATTGCTTACAAAAGACCGCAGCCAAATAACAATCACTTGGGTGGTGTTGTGTTCCTGCGTGTGAGTAAGGTTTACAGAGCTCCTGGGGGGTGCTACATTAGTAGCAAGGGTCAAGCCTTCAAGGTAACGGCGACAAGTCCAGTAACAGATTTATTATGCCGTATATTTGCACTTGTTGCTTTTAATCTAGGACCTCATTACCACTTAACATCAGGTGGGATGAGGTCAATCTTGAAGTTGAAAAGAAGAAAAAAAGTTCACTGGCTGTTATAGGTGCCGATGCGTGATAAGCAAGAAATAAGCAGCTTAAGCACCTGTGTTACAGAAATCAGAAACAACGACGGTACTACAACACCCAGACCCAAGATTCTTCCATGTCTTATTCGTTCACTGGCTGTTATAGGTACAGATGCGTGATATGCAAGAAGCGTTTCGAGTCCCTCCGTGCGCGCTGGGACCACTCCTGGCTCGCGCACCGCGAGCGGAAGCTGCAGGCGGACTGCCACATATGCGGGCAGGCGTACAGGAAGATGAGCGAGTTGAGGGTGCATATGAAGGTATGACGTAACAGCACATATAAACTGAAGTCGCTATCAAAATGTTTATTTCGGTCGCGGTCGCTATCAAAATGTTTATTTTGGTCGCGGTCGCTATCAAAATATGTATTTCGGTCGCGGTCGCTAACAAAATATGTATTTCGATCGCAGTCGCTATCAAAATGTTTGTAATTAAATAGCAGCACATATAAACTGAAGTCGCTATCAAAATGTTTATTTCGGTCGCGGTCGCTATCAAAATATGTATTTCGGTCGCGGTCGCTAACAAAATATGTATTTCTGTCGCAGTCGCTATCAAAATGTCTGTAATTAAATAGCAGTCGCTATCAAAATATCTTGTCTATTTAAACAGTCGCTACAAAAATCGCAGTCACTGTCATAACTAATCTCTATTCAAATTGCTGTCGCTATCCAGATATGTAATTAAATAGCAGTCGCTATCAAAATATCTTGTCTATTTAAACAGTCGCTACAAAAATCGCAGTCACTGTCATAACTAATCTCTATTTAAATTGCTGTCGCTATCCAAATAGCTACCTATCTATTTAAATCGTTGTCTCTATTAAAATCGCTATGTATTAAAATTGTAGTAACTATAAAAATCGTAACATTCCGGCTACATCACCGTGAAAAATAAAACGAATGATTTTAATGAAATACTTATTTTATACCTTTGCTAACATTGACTAAAAGCCGTTTTTCGCCGTTTTTACGCGGCTATTCTCTCGCCTGCCTGTTTCATTCTCTTCCGCCTGTTTAATTTCTCTCCCGCCTGTGTAATTTCTCTCCCGCTTGTTTCATTCTCGTCTGCCTGTTTCATTTCTCGCCTGCCTGTTTCATTCTCTCCCGCCTGTTTAATTTCTCTCCCGCCTGTTTAATTTCTCTCCCGCCTGTTTCATTCTCGTCTGCCTGTTTCATTTCTCGCCTGCCTGTTTCATTCTCTCCCGCCTGTTTCGTTTCTCGCCTGCTTGTTTTATTCTCTCCCGCCTATTTAATTTCTCGCCTGCCGGTTTTATTCTCTCCCGCCTATTTAATTTCTCGCCTGCCAGTTTCATTCTCTCCCGCCTGTTTCATTCTCTCCCGCCTGTTTAATTTTACGCCATTGTTTCATTTCTCGCCCGCCTGTTTCGTTTTAAACGGCTTAAAATAAAAACTGAACTCCGACAGACGTTTGTTCGACGATACGCTACTCCGACAAATGTTTATTTTTTTATATATTACGTCTATTTTTATAGATGGAACTAGTCCACATAGATCAGAACTAGTTAGGTTACACCGCAGTAAGGCCAGATTCAGTTTGGTTAGGTTAGGTTCGTTTAATAAACATTTGTCGGAGTAACCATTTGTCAGAGTAGCGTAACGTCGAACAAACGTCTGTTCAGTTTATAAGCCGTTTTAAACGTCTCATTAACAACAATAGTAAACTCAATTATTCTCATTGTAAATTTCGATTGTTTCAGACGATGCACAACTTGGATCCGAGAAATTTGGTTAAAGTTCGCGTTGAGTCGCCGAGTAGATCTACCAAAGTGACCGTAGATAATTTATAACATATTACAATACGGCAGAGGATTCTTGGTCCAATACTTAGATAACTAAAAATATAAGCACATATTTTTACTAACGTACACACCAGCATTGGCGACCTCGGTGGCGCAGTGGCTAAGGTAGGCGGCCAAAGCGCGAAAGGTCCCGGGGTCAATTAGGAAAACGAACTTTTCTAAATTGACTTGGTTCTGGGTGTGCTGTGATGACGCCCCCAGTTAGTATCCGTCGTCTGGTGCTCATAGTACATGGGGAAACCTTAGTTTGAGACCAGGTGTGATTGTCTGGCGCATTAAAAAAAAGTTAATATTTTTCTGTTTCTTTAAAATATCTAAATTTCGCTAGTGCGCACTAAATTTATTTTAAAAATCTATTACGATGCCATAGTGCCTTTAATTCACACGGGCCGATAAGTATGTAGTTCTAAACATATTCGGCAGAGGGCACTTACCGGAGGCTAACGGGTTGATACAGCAGAAAAATTTCATCGCCTACGATAACTTGCGGACAGTTGAAAGAGCACCACGCGCGATACGTGAAGGTCGTGGGTTCGATTCCCGCACCGCAAGAGGAGATGAAATTTTTCTGCAGTTGGTAATCTCATTTGGCTACTTGACAGTTTTTGAAAAAGTATTGTAAAATGTGCGCCCGTTCATTTTATATCCCAAGCAATTTGATTTATCTGGAAAAAATGTAAATAACCAGAGAAAAATAAGATTTTGTGTAACACATTTAAAAAACGCGCCAAAACGGCAAGTCTCGTCACTGTTGCAATTATGACGTCAACGTCCTAGACAACGAACCGATACGCATAGGAAAGACTTAATTTAGATAAACGGGAAATGTTTCAATAAATTCTTAATATGATTAGAGACACAATAATTCAATTTAATCGGTAAAATAATCATTGTTTCGCCACATTAAAATAAATCATTTTCGCCGAAAGCTGTCATTTCCGAATTGCAATGGTGGTTTCCGTTTCGGTAATTTTGTTCCACAGATAAAAAAAGTAAAATTTATTTTGAAAAAATAAAATACTAACTATGCTTTTAATTAAAAAATTAAAATATAAAATTATTACTTAACTAATAAGCTAACATATCTAACACTTTTCATATTTTATTGTTTACACTGTCAAGTAGTCAATTGACGACCTCCGTAGCCGAGAGGCGAGCGGGCCGGACTTTGGCGTCGCGCTATCTCTGAGCTCCCGGGTTCGATCCCCTGTCGGGTCAATATGGGAAACAAACTTTTCTATATTGTCTTGAGTCTGGGTGTTGTGGTACCGTCGTTGTTTCTGATTTCTGTAACACAAGTGCTTTAGCTACTTACCACAGAATCAGAACAATGTATGTGATGTTGTCCAATATTTATTATCAATTGTGAAATTCGAAAAGAGCTGTTTATAATTTACTAGACGAGCGCTTGCGACTTATTTACAATCATAGGGCTGGGCCTATTGGCCTAAGCGTGCCTAAGGACTGTAAAAATCTTAGTGCCTAATTAATATTGCGATTAATGTATAGATTTATTGTCATGTACTTTGTAAAAATGCTATATTAATTTTTTTCTTTGCCTTATTGTAATGAACTATAACAAGAATCTTCCTTAATTGTTTTATAAATCGTACGATTAAAATAATCGTTGAAGAAATTAATTTTAAGAAATTTTGATTTTATTTCTAGTATTATGAAAATATGTTTTCTACGAAATTGTAATCTGTAAGTTTTTCGAGGGGTTTTCTAGATAAAATATACATGGGCGTAAAGTTTAACTATTATCCATACTTATTTTATAAATGCGAAAGTAACTCTTGTCTGTCTGTCCGTTTGTATGTCCAGCTTTCACGCCTAAACTACTGAACCGATTATGATGAAATTTGGTATTATATATTCATTGAACTTCTAGAATAAACATAGGCTACTATTTGTTTTGAAAATAAGAGGGGTGGGGGTAATACCGCTCTGGAAAGTTTATATGGGAAAGTGTTGATTTTTAAGCAAGACATATGAAATTTGTCACAAATATAGCTTGAAATTTATTTTTAAATATGGACTGCTTTTTGTTTCGAATACTAGGGAAGATAGGTGTAAAACCTACCATGAAAGTATGTGGTCCACGCGAACGGAGTCGCGGGCACAGCTAGATATTAAAAAATAAAAATAAACATAAAAAAGGGTTATGAATACTTTTTGGATAATTAATATAAGATATTGGCAACCCTGCTACCTATTTGACTCTGATGTAGTTTTAGAAATTTCTAGAAATCCCCCATTGGAAAAGATTTTACATGTATGTAAAATGTATTGAGGCCTGAAGATGTTAAAACTTCTTTTGATTATCGCCTGGTTCCAATATTTGAAAAACGTTCCGTTTTATTTAGGGATAGTAATAAATTATATTACGCCTCGTAAGCTTAAAACGACTGACGGACGACTGATGACAGCTGTATGGGATGAAGATACTGTATTATTCATGGACTTAGTATAATAAACAGGGCCGAGTACTCGCAGCCAAAAAACGAGCAGAGCGAGAAAGATACCACAAAGGCCGTGTGTCTCTTTCTAATAATGACAACAAGATTTATTTTGACAGCTGACATTTGATTAAATAATTAAAATTTAGCCCATTGTCCCCACTACATCTGGTAAAATAAATATAACAAGATGTTCCAAAGTTATCGTCTGGACAGATTTGACTGTTGAAAACAACCGGGAGAGCATTATTTATATGTTTAAGAAAAATATATTAAGTCCATAGTATTATTTAACGACTCGTAACATATTGAAACCGGTTATGAATGAAGTTGATATGTGGTTAATAATAAATAATAAGGTATTGAATACCGCAATATATATTGTATATAGATATTGTACCTATTGTCAATGAATTGTGCATGTTTATTGTGTTTTTAATGTTGACTGTGAAATATATACTTTTGTATTTACTACTGATTTTTATTTGAGACTAGAGGACCCGACAGACTTCGTCCTGTCAAAAATATTTGGAACTAGCTGTCCCGGCGAACTTCGTAACGCTTTTTTTTTTAATCTCTACCCTTTCAAACCTTCCCTGGACGTCCACAATTATTTCAAGAACAAGATTATCCAAATCGGTCTAGCCGTTGTCGAGTTTTAACGAGACTAACGAACAGCAATTATTTTTTATATATAAGACTAGCTGTCCCGGCGAACTTCGTAACGCCTTTTTTTCTAAACTTTTAAACCTTCCCTGGACCTCCACAATTATTTCAGAACCAAGATTAGCCAAATCGGTCTAGCCGTTCTCGAGTTTTAGTGAGACTAACGAACAGCGATTCATTTTTATATATAAGATGTGACTTGACTCTAAATTTAAGTAAGAAAAGGTTTGTACTGGAAAAAGAAAAGGGCTGTCTTTAGAGTTTCCCCGGCAATTATTCGAATTTTTCTCGCTGTAAAACCGTCCTTGGACTTCGACGAACATTTTTTTAAAATAATTCTCATAATTGGTCCAAGCGTTGTCGAGTTATGCGCTTACCAACACACTCGATTTACCCGGAAAAAATGTAAATTACCAGAGGAAAATGAGATTTAGTGTAGTCAATTTAAAAAGCGCGCGAAAGCGCCAGTTTGTTTTCGCGCGCTTTTTTAATTGACAACTAGGCCTAGCATACGCAATACGTCAAATTTCTCGCGTGTGACGACAAATGTTTCGATACTGTTGATTGGCTAATAATAACACGCCGCAATCGTATTTTCAGCCAATCACCAGCTGACGCACTGACTTCAATAGATTTTGGTGTTGGTGAAGAGCGCAATAAAATTTAGTCGCGTGGCCCATGCTAAGCCTGTAAGTCCATGCTTGTGACTGGGGAACTTTGTGACGTCACGTATATACTAAACCAATACGGGTCGAAACAATTTTCAATTCATTTAATGAAAATATCGATTTTTTTACCCACAATAAACAATAAAGATAATGTTATGTTACAAGTTGTAGAAACATAAAAATACTAAAAAAAATATACACGTTTCTGAATGTCTTCAATGCCGAAAGCTATCTACTATTTCCTTTTGTTAAGGCCACTTTGATAATGTGCCTATAACATAACCTATATTTGATTAAGTATAATAATAGTGCTGTTGTAAAATGGATTTTAAAATTAAATCTGCAACATAAATTTGATAAAACGTCAACTAGGCCTAGCATGCGCAATACGTCAAATATCTCGCATGAGACGACAAAAGTTTATCTACCGTTGATTAGGTGTCATTACACTGTACTCGTATTTTCAGCCAATCAGCAGTTGACGCATTGATTTTGACATTTCTTATGAGCGCGATAAAATTTACTCGCGCGGCGCATGCTAGACCTGAATTTTTCGTTGTACTTAATGCACAGTTGTTTTAACAATTTTTGAAAATGAAATCAATCTTTGCTTGTCTTATTTTGTAAAAGTAACGCATTTTAAACTGTGTTTTTAATGTTCTACAATCTCAAATCGATTAAATTGTTTTTATTAAGTTTGCTTTTTAATTGCTAATTTATTTACGTAAAACGAAACGTATCACACGGCACGAATCAATAGTTGCCATCAATTTTTTGTTCCTGTTTTGTGTAATCGTAGAACGCAAAACCTGTGAGTTTAGAGTCGTTTTTAAAGAAACTCAAAATGGTTTCAAACAGCGGAGACTCAATTAGAGGTAAACGCGAAAAAAGCGTCATCTTTGATAAAGAAGAAACCGCTATTCTATTAATGCTTGTTGAGTTAAATGGATGCGTCATTGAAAGTAAAAAAACAGATGCCTTGACCTGGCAGAAACAGGAGACAGCCTGGAGCGAAATAGAAGAAATGTTCAATTGCTTATCTGACTCGACATATCGGGACCGCGAAGAGCTCAGGCTGAAGTATGAGACTTTGAAATGGGAGTCCATAATAAAAGATATGACTGAGGAGTATTACCAAATCGAGGGGGTGAGCTCGATTGACATTCTTACGCCGGCGCAACAAAAACTTAAGCAAATGATTCCCGAACGGGAGGGAAACGAGAACCACGTATTGCGGCCAAGTAAGTTTCTTTAATTCTAAAATCTGTTTAGGTGCCGTTCATTTATCCTGCGAATCCTGAAAGAGAGGGCGGGGTGTGGGTGGTCCATAAAAAATCGCACAAGAGTGGTGTAGTTGTACCTATATCAGTAATATTTTTTGTAATAAAATTTGATGATAATTGAACTGTACTATTTATTACAAACATTTAAAAAAATAAGATTCCTTGTAGGTTCTAAAAATACACGTGATATAGGGTAGGTGGGGGGGGGGGGGGGACCTCGCCATGTATTCTTTAGTGTAGGTAGACAAGCATGCAACACGCGACTAAATTTTACCGCGCTCTTAACATAACATACGTCAAAATCGATTGAAGTCGGTGCGTCAGCTGCTGATTGGCTAAAAATACGAGTGGCAATCATTATTAATCTGTGGCAATAAAATATGACGTGATTAGGGCGTTTTCGGTCACGTGACTTGATGCCTATTTTATTGGATTTTCTTGTCTGGAACTAAGAATAATCTTTGATTTGTATGTTCTTTAAATGCATCTATCTAAATATTTTATAATAATATTAATAATTTATTTTAATAAACAACCTCGGGCCCTTGACTCAGCCTCAATAACCGACAACAAATGGAAGTCGCCCGAGGCGAGGCGATGTTTGACGAAGCGAGCCGAAGTGCCTCTCTACATTATCGTATTCGTCTAACTTCGTTCAAATTCGCGAATAGTTTCAAGGCATACGAGTTGAATATGGTAGAAAGCTAGTAGAATTGTCGGCAACACTGCTTAACTAGCCTCTTAACTGTTTAGCATTTATGCGTAATACGTCAAATCTCTCGCATCAACAGTAGGTTAGGCCTAGCATGCGCAATACGTCAAATTTCAAAAGTTTTTAGACTGTTGATTGGCTAATAGCACACCGCACTCGTATTTTCAGCCAATCAGCGGCTGACGCACTGACTTCAATCGATTTTTCCGTTTGTTATGATCGTGATAAAATTTAGTCGCGTGGCGCATATTAATACCTATGATTAATTGGTGCTATCTTGCTACTGTCAGATGAGTAGGTAATTTTTACAAATGAGGGATAATGTAGGACGCTCTTTTAGAAGATGCTCTATCAGTAAGTCTCTATCTAAGTCAGTGCCACAGCTGCTGATTGGCTGTAAATACGAGTGCGGTGTGCTATTAGCCAATCAACAGTATCGAAACTTTTGTCGTCTCGTGCGATAAATTTGACATATTACGCATGCTAGGCCTGATAGTCTTGCCTGTTGATGTACTCTGACACGGCACAGGCAACAAACTCTTCAGATTTTCAATATAATCTATAGATATGGATTTATGCCCGGGTCCAATATCTTAAAAACAATACGAGGTGTAAGCTAAAGACGTCCGACGGACGACTGATGACAGCTGGTATGGAAAGTAAATTATGAATCGGTATTAACGACTTGTAGTCGATTAGATAAAAACGAATAGTAATTCTTGACACATTACGAATCGTAAAATATTGGAACCGGGTATTAAGCAAGAAATATTAAGAATCCTCCGCGCACCCTTGTAATAAAAATAAAGATGGGGAAATGGCGCGTTATTTAAAATTGGGTAAATCTGTTCTTTTTACAGTAGAACGTCGATTATCCAAACTAATTGGGGGACGGGGGTGTTCGGAAAATCGGTATTTTCGGATAATCGAACTAACTATAACTATTGATTCAGCCATGCATTTTTACATAGAGGTAAATTAAAACCATATTATTTACATTCATATCTTTAATGACAAATAGGGAATGAACAAAAACACGCTAACGTTTAAGCCTTTTAAAAAAGAGTTTACTTTCACGCGGTGAAATTTAGTTTATCAACTAGCGGTTTCTTAAAAGTTACATACGAGTACAATAACAGATGAACGAGTCGCGATAAGTGCGCGAAAACTAAAACGCAGGAGGCGTGCCGGGGAGTGTTGACCCGCGCGTTACTACTGTTCGGATAAGCGGTCGTTCGGTTAAGCGACGTTCGGATAATCGACGCTCCACTGTAGTTATCCATGGGTATTGTTTTTGTGTATTGACGTCCCAAGTGACGAGCGGGCCGGACTTTGGCGTCGCGCAATCTTTCAGGTCCTGGGTTCGATCCCCGGTCGGCTCAATATGGGAAACGAACTAGTCTATATTATCTCGGGTCTGGATGTTGTGATACTGTCGTTGTTTCTGATTTCTGTAACGCAAGTACTTAAATGACTAACCACAGAATCAGAGCAATGTATGTGATGTTGGCCAATATTTATGTGGGTTCAGAGAAACTAGGGCTTTTTGGGATAATCCTTCTTTATTTAATTTGAACACACTTTTTATTACAGAGCAGTTCGTCGTCCGTGTTCGTTCTTCTTCATACACCTTTACTCACTCATTCCTTCTTTCACTCATTCGTTCATTCTTCCCTTTCCTTCATCCTACGTTCCATTTCACTGCGCTTTCGTTCCGTTTCACATTCTCACCATCCCACATGTATTTATTCTATTCGTTTTTTTTTCAGAGTCTAATAATAACACTGACAATGAATTCACAATAAAAGGTAGCAAAACACACAAAGAGAAATTATGTGAAGCGTTTGTTGAAGAAGAAAGTCGATGTAAGTGTCAAAGATTCATTATTAAGGTTCCGTAGCCAAATTGAGAAAAACGGAACCCTTTTGGATTCGTCATGTCTGTCTCTCTGTCCGCCTGTATGACACTTTTTTCCGAAACTGTAAGACCTATATTGTTGAATCTTGGTATGTAGATGTATTCTGTGAACCACATTAAGATTTTTCACAAATGTAGAAATAAAATTGTGGGGCACCATAAACGGAAACTCAATTATTTTTCTTTAAACTAATACGCGTGGGGTGATAAGGGTATCTATGGATAGGTCTTCAAAAATAATTGTGTGGTTTCTAATTAATTTTTTTTTATTTTTTTATTCTAATCTTTTTTTTTAATTGAATAGTTTGCGCGAGAGACCGTCACTTTTAAAATAAGAGAATGATAAAGCTAAAAAAATAGATGATGTACATTATATGCAAACATCCGTTGAAAATTGGTTTAAACGAGATTTAGTAAGTAGTTTCATCAAAAATCGCAATTTACCTATAATTCAATCAACTCCGATATAAACTTTTATATTACAGAACCCTTCATTGGCGAGTCTGACTCGCACCTGGCCGGTTTTTGTTACAAATGAATATGCGTGCAAAGATGCCGTCCATTAATCACGTGATCATTTTTAACCACACCCCTCCCCCTTTGTGTCATTTCGTATTTTTGTCAAACCCCCCCGGTTCAAGCCTCACGTGTTTAATGGACGGCCCCAAAGCTGCGACGGGACGCCATTATAAATATATTTTAAATTGAATTTAAACTAACTAGAAATATTATTGTTCATTGTTATAGATCCGAAAGATAATCGTAAGGAAAATAATCTTTTGAACATGTTGCTGGAAGAAAAACTCGAAACGGCAAGAATCCGTAAACGAATAATGCAAGAGGAATTTGAACATAAATTGATACAGCGCACCATTATTGAGGCAGAAGTTGAACACACATACGTCAGGAATGAATTGGAAAAACAACACATGCTTCTTAAGTTGAAGTTGCTGAGAATGAATTTGAATTAAGACGAACATGGTTTGTGTAATGCGGGTTTCAGTGGGTATATCATGTCGGGAGCACAATCATCTTCACCATAAGGGCTCACGGAGCCCGTGCCCTGAGCCTCCATTTTGGGAAGGCCTAAAGGACCGACCATTTCTCAAAACATAGATTCAGCAGCATTGTAATATCATAAATGACATATATGCCCCAAATTCTTGTGTGCACAGGGGCCCCAAATTCTTGAGTGCCAAAGTGACCGCCAAATTCTTATATGTACTGGGGCCCCAAATTCTTGTGTGCACAGGGGCCCCATATTCTTGTGTGCATAGGGCCCCCATGTTCTTGTGTCCACAGGGCCCCCAAATTCTTATATGCACTGAGGCCCCAAATTCTTGTGTGCATAGGGGCCCCAAATTCTTGAGTGCCAAAGTGACCGCCAAATTCTTATATGTACTGGGGCCCCAAATTCTTGTGTGCACAGGGGTCCCATATTCTTGTGTGCACAGGGCCCCCCAAATTTGTATATGCACTGGGGCCCCAATTTCTTGTGTGCACAGGGACCCCAAATTCTAGAGTGCACTGGGGCCCCAAATTCTTATATACAATGGGGCCCCAAATCCTTAAATGCACAGGGGCCCCAAATTCTTGAGTGCCAAAGTGACCGCCAAATTCTTATATGTACTGGGGCCCCAAATTCTTGTGCGCACAGGGGCCCCAAATTCTAGAGTGCACTGGGGCCCCAAATTATTATATGCACTGGGGCCCCAAATTCTTCTTTTTATCTTCACCGAGCTTGCCCTATAGGTAAGCGCCCCCAGCCGTATAAATTTAGAACTACATACTAATTGATGTTAGGTGTCTACTATATTTGGTAACCGTCTAAGTATCTATAATGCCCCGTTCCAATATTTTACTATTCGTAATCTGTCAATAATGAATATCCGTTGTTCCTCAACCGACTACGAGTCGTTAACACCGTTCCATAATTTAGTTTCCATATCAGCTGTCATCGGACGTCCACCAGCCGTTTTTTAGCTTACGCCTCGGATCGTTTTTCAAATATTGGAAGTGGGCATAAATTAAATGTGATCACTTGTAATTACGATTACATATGTAATTTAGATTAAGACTTTAGTTACTAAAGTAACTACTTAATTTATTATTAAGTACAATGACTTATTGGGTACAGCCAGCGTCTTTAGTTTGTATTCAACTCGGCACCTTGTCACATTAATCTGTCTATTTCACTTACTCAGCCACATGCATGCTTAGCATACGCAAATGTCAAAATTATCGCATGAGACGACAAAAGTTTCGATACTGTTGATTGGCTAATAGCACACCGAGCTTGTATTTATTAGCCAATCAGCAGCCGACGTACTGACTTCAATCGATTTTGACATTTGTTAAGAGCGCGATAAAATTAAGTCGTGTTGCGTATGCTAGGCCTGTACGACGTTTAGTGTGACAAGGTACTGAGATGTATACAAACTAATTTTAATGACTGTACATGACATATTCGACAAAAAATCTAAAGAAATATTATCTTACCTACCTTAAACTTAAGTACTTATCCATACTTCCATACTAATATTATAAATGCGAAAGTAACTCTGTCTGTCTGTCCGTCTGTTACTCTTTCACGCCTAAACGGCAGAACGGATTTTGATGAAATTTGGTATAGGTATACGTTGAATCTCAAGAACGGACATAGGCTACTTTTTATTAGAAAATAAGGGGGGGATGGGGGTAATACCACCTGTGAATGTTTATATGGAAAAAAAAATATTTTTGAAGTTAGAGATATGAAATTTGGCACAAATATAGCTCGAAATTTGTTTTAAATTATATACTTTTTGTTTCGAATATTAGGGGAGAAAGGGGTAAAACCGACCATGAAAGGATGTAGTCCACGCGAACGAAGTCGCGGGCACAGCTAGTATGTATATATTTATCTTATGTCATGCGCTTATGAGCTAATATATAACTGTGTTTGTGTTAAACCTATCATGTAGTTGCCACACATACATACCTACCTACATACTAGCTGTGCCCGCGACTTCGTTCGCGTCGTCTATATACTTCATGGTCGTTTTTACCCATATCTTCCCTAATATTAATAAGAAACAATAAGTAGAGCATATTTTAATCCAAGATTCGAACAATATATATATCTAACAATATTTGTGCCAAATTATATATCTCTAACTCAAAAAAATAACATTTTCCGGGTTCGATCCCCGGTCGGGTCAATATGGGAAACGAACTTTTCTGTATTGTCTCGGGTCTTGGTGTTGTGGTACCGTCGTTGTTTCTGATTTCTGTAACACAAGTGCTTTAGCTACTTACCACAGAATCAGAGCAATGTATGTGATGTTGTCCAATATTTATTTATATATATATAACTTTTAAGGGCGGTATAACCCCCATCCCTCCTATTTTCAAAACAAAAAGTAGCCTATGTCCGTTCTAGGTATCTACGAAGGCCTAAGGCCCAAATGCTATGTAATTGTTTGTACTTAACTGTTTTTTGACATGTCATGAGCGAAAGCCTGTTTGGTAGTACCTAATCACAATTTGTACTTTGTTTTGTTATTTTTACTACTAATAAGTATAAGTATAAAGTAGAAAAAGTATTTATTCATGTGAAATAAATGTCTATATGGTTATAAACCTTAAATTAAGAACTTTCTGGTACAGATCTGGGGGCATGGCAGTGCCCCCGCCAAAAAAAGCGGCACGGCCGTACGATCCTCGATTGCATTTTACCGATAATATCGTCTATATGTTGTACTATTATGTGTCTGTAATACGAATTTCTATAAATGTTTCGTGAAATAAAGTATAACAAAAGTGCCTACCTTTTTTTATTTTGACCTCAGATGCAAAATGGCGTGGCTAGAAAACGCTCTAATTTATAATGACTTCGCAAGACTGTGTGAATCTTTTTTTTTAATAATTCCATTCGAAAGTTATGATTAATTTAAAAAATAACTAAAAAACTGGTCAAGTGTGAGTCGGATCAATATTTCAAGCGTTTACCTGGTGCTGGTTTTAATATCGCTCAAAAAGCAGAAAAAAATCACTCAATGCATGTGCCCCAAGCGCCCTCCCTTAATATTTTTTTATTTTAATTTATTTCTTATCATTCATAATATTTTGTTTTTAAACGCCATATATGAATCCGCAAAGTGAGTTTGTTACGACATGCACCACGTGAGTAAATTTTATCGCGCTCTTAAGAAATGTCAAAATCAATGAGTCAACTGCTGATTGGCTGAAAATATGAGTACGGTGTTCTATCACTAACAATACGTCAAATTTATCGCATGAGACGACAAAAGTTTGAATACTGTTGATTGGCTAATAGCACACCGCACTCGTATTTTCAGCCAATCAGAAGCTGACGCACTGACTTCAATCAATTTTGACGTTTGTTAAGAGAGCGATAAAATTTAGTCGCGTTGCCTATGCTAGGCCTGCCAATCAACGCTAGAGAAACTTTGGTCGTCTTATGCGAGAAATTTGACGTATTGCGCGTGATAGGCCGGTTAGTACACCGTAGAATATT
Organism: Glyphodes pyloalis; assembly: GCA_037074685.1. Classification (NCBI taxonomy): domain Eukaryota; kingdom Metazoa; phylum Arthropoda; class Insecta; order Lepidoptera; family Crambidae; genus Glyphodes; species Glyphodes pyloalis. Next base: position 2,339,922 of record JAYKKO010000034.1, on the reverse strand, counting down.
TTGGTGGATCGACAACAAACAAATATTTATGTATTAATATACTCTTGACATTGTAACTTTTCTTAGTAAACCCTTTTTATCTAAATCCTTAGTAAAAACTATTTCTTATAAATTTTAAGACTTTCGCGTTCCATTTTAAACATTTAAAATAATTTAGTTTAATTTAAGTCAGCTCGTGAGCACGGCTGGTGCAACCTAACCGAAACGTCGGGCAGTAATAAGTTCGTATTAACTACTAAATAAAAATGGTGTCGCGTTTTGACCCGTTAAATTATTTTAAATGTTTAAAACTATTTCTTATTATAAGATAATTAAACTGAGAAATGAAACAAAAATATTTTTTTAAAGCTTTTTAATACATTTATTATCGCCATTATTTTTGTACTCGTATTTTCAGCCAATCAGCAGTTGACGCATTGATTTTGACATTTCTTAAGAGCGCGATAAAATTTACGACATGTTTATGACATGCGCATGGACCTAATGTTTAAGTCAAAGTCAAAGTCAATATTTTTTTATTCACATAGATTACATTAGTAATACTTATGAATAGTCTCTATATAAAGCAAATGAAGCTACTTATTATACTAAGTCCATGGACATGCGCCACTCGAGTAAATTAGACGTAATGAGAATTCCTGAATTGGCTACTTGACAGTGTTAACAATAAAATATGAAAAGTGTTAGATATGTTAGCTTATTAGTTAAGTAATCATTTACATTTTTACTTTTTAATTAAAAGCATAGGTAGTATTTTATTTTTGCAAAATAAATTTTAGTTTTTTTATCTGTGGAACAAAAGAACCGAAACGGAAACCACCATTGCAATACGGAAATGACAGCTGTCGGCGAAAATTATTTATTTTAATGTGGCGAAACAATGATTATTTTACCGATTAAATTGAATTATTGTGTCTCTAATCGTATAAAGAATTTATTGAAACATTTTCCGTTTATCTTAATTAAGTCGTTCCTATGCGTATCGGTTCGTTGTCAACGACGTTGACGTCATAATTGGAACAGCGACGCGACTAGGCGTTTTCGCGCGCTTTTTAAATGTGTTACACAAAATCTTATTTTTCTCTGGTTATTTAGATTATTTCCAGATAAATCGAATTGCTTGGGATATAAAATGAACGGGCGCACATTTTACAATACTTTTTCAAAAACTGTCAAGTAGCCAATTAAGTCAGTGGTTCTCAATCAGTGACCTAACCTATTTCAAAGAACTTTTATTGAAGAAAAACTTTATTGTAAATTCATACTTTTATTATTATAACAAGGGAATGTTTTTTTTTTCTGATTCTTTCAAATATTAGTAAATATTGCTAAAGCACAATATTTTGCTGGATCGACAACAAACAAATATTTATGTAAAAATATACTCTTGACATTGTAACTTTTCTTAGTAAACCCTTTTTATCTAAATCCTTAGTAAAAACTATTTCATATTATAAGAAAATTAAACTGAGAAATGAAGCAAAAATATTTTTTAAAGCTTTTTAATACATTTATTATCGCCATTATTTTTGGGTGAAGAAATAGTTATTTTTATTCTTCTGCAAGGATCATCACTCCGCCTGCGCCGCTTGAGCGTAGTAAGAAGACAATTCTTCTTCCAGCTTGTCTTTTTCGCATACTTCCCGCAAATGCCTGTTGAGTTTGCTGTTCCCCTAGAAACAAATAATAATTTTTAAACATTTACATAATGTTAGGGTTGTTTAGGTGATTGATTTTATGTGAACTTTAAATATTTTAAAGAAACAGAAAAATGTCATCTTCCCTTTTCAAACATTTTTACGAATGTACCACGGGCCGATAAGTATGTAGTTCTAAACATATTCGGCAGAGGGCACTTACCGGAGGCTAACGGGTTGATACAGCAGAAAAATTTCATCGCCTACGATAACTTGAGGTTAACTGGAAGAGCAGCACGCGCGATACGTGAAGGTCGTGGGTTCGATTCCCGCACCGCAAAGGGAGATGATGATGTTTTTGTTTCTTTAAAATATTATGTATGTACAGTCGCCGTAAGATATATCGGAGCAGACAAAGTGACCAAATACTTCTGAACAGTTAAAATGTCAAAAAGTTCCACACACCATAAGTTACCATTAATATTTGAACATTCATTACTTCAATAATATCTGAGGGGTGCTACATTAGTAGCAGGGGTCAAGCCTTCAAGGTAAGAGCGACAAGTCCAGTAACAGATTTATTATGCTGTACTTGTCGCCCTTAAGCTAGGACCTCATTACCACTTAGCTTTAGGTGGGATGAGATCAATCTTGAAGTGCAATAAAACAACTATGAATACCAGACAGTAGAAAATGAATGCAAGCGCTTGTCACCTTAAAGTTAGCTCCACATAGATGGCACAGCGCCCTCTTGCCGCCGTCAGCGGGCGCGTGCGTGCGCGCGTGTCGCGTGAGCTGCCTGCGCGTCGTGTAGCGCGCCGAGCACGTCGGGCACGCGAGCGCGCGCGTCGCGCCGTGCGACGAGGCGTGCGCGCGCGCAGACGCGGCGGACGCGCACGCGCGCATGCACACCGGGCATTCGAAGCTGTATCATTAAATACACACAATAGGGAAGCGTTCAAGTATTACGGTACGCAATTTTTAACGCACCGTAACGTTTTTCTGTACTCCCCCTCCCCCTTTCTTTAAAAAAGACGACCACACTAATACAAACGAGGGATTCCCCGGAAACCAAACGTGTTGCCGATTAGGGAGTTTTATTTCTTAATGTACAATTAACCCCCCCCCCCTCCCCCCTCCTAATTGCGTTAAATAATACTTGAACGCTCCATAAGTCGACTGGTGTCGCATTACATTAAGATCATATTTTTTTTGGTATGGATGTACGTTAAATCTCTAGAACGGACATAGGCTACTTTTTATTTTGTAAACAAGGGGGGGTGGGGGTAAAATCGCTTTTGAAAGTTTATATGGGAAAACGTTTTATTTTTCAAGTTAAAGATATGAAATTTGGCACAAAAATAGGTCAAAAGTTAAATTAAAATATGGATTAATATTTGTTTCGAGTACTAGGGGAGATAGGGGTACAACCGACCCCCTTCTTCTTTCCTAGCATATTGAATGCTAGAAAAGTCATCGCTTGTGAATAAATACATTTTCTATTCAGTTAGCGACCGAAAGAGATGCTTAATACAATGATTTTTAAATTACAGATAATCTATATTTATACTAATATTATAAAGAGGAAAGATTTGTACCTATTTTAATATGTTCGTATGTTTGTAATGAAAAGGCTCAAAAACTACTGGACCGATTGAAAAAAATATTTCATTGTTAAGAAGCTACACTATCCTCGGGTGACATAAACATTATATTTAAAAAAAATTAGGGATCTTAAATAAAACTCGAATAATGTAACCTAATGTGTTAATACGTATTTTAGTACCTATTACACAGGTACCAGCCTCTTAGTGCTGGTAACCCTAATGTAATGTAAGGAACGTATGTTCTTTACTAAAAGTGGAAGTACTTCCGCCGAGCTAGGTGTTATCTGCTCGGGGACCAAGGTCCGACTACCAATCTTGGTTTGTTGTATATACTACTTAGTGGCGACGAAAACTCTGATATCGCGATGTAGGATATCGATGTCACGCATTACGTATGGAGCGTTGTTTACTACGCCAATTCTGCTGACGCTGTATTTGTGTCGACTTGTAGGTCATGTCGTAGGTCGGCACAGTAGCTAGCTTCATAATTAGATTACCTACAATATCTGTGGCTATCTGTAAGGGAAGATGCGAGCCATTCCCAATACAAGTGTCATTAAAACTACTTACCGGGAAGACTCTGCAAAACATTGTAACGAAGATATTGAAAACAAATATATTTTTTTAATTAATTTATTTATGGCATCCGTAAAAAATAAAAATACTTGCCTGGCTTCAGCGTGGGCCTTCGCGCGTCTATGGTGCGCCCTCAGGCCTTTCTCGCTCGTGAAGCTGGCGCCGCACGCGCAGACGGCGGGCGCGGCCGCCGTGACGTGACGTGCTGTGTGCGCGCGCAACGTGTGCGGACTACTGAACACGCGCGCGCAGACGGCGCAGTGGAACTTGCGTTGGATGTGCTTGCTGATACAATAGACAGGAAGTTACGTCAGAACATACTGACGACCTCCGTAGCCGAGAGGCGAGCGGGCCTCACTTTGGCGACCGCCATCTCTGAGGTTCCGGGTTCGATCCCCGGTCGGGTCAATATGGGAAACGAACTTTTCCATATTGTCTCGGGTCTGGGTGATGTGGTACCGTCGTTGATTCTGATTTCTGTAACACAAGTGCTTAAGCTACTTAAACCACATAATCAGAGCAATGTATGTGATGTTGTCCAATATTTATATTTATATTTATACACTTTGGACTTCACCGCCGTTCATCATTTCAGCCTGTTCCTGTCCACTGCTGAACATAGGCCTCTCCAACCGATTTCCAGCGCGACCGGTCCATTGCCAGCTGCATCCAACGAGACCCAGCAATTTTTACTAGGTCGTCGGTCCATCTGGTAGGTGGCCGTCCCACACTGCGCTTGGTGGTACGTGCAATACGTGGTCAACCCATTGCCACTTCAGCTTACTAATCCTACAGGCTATGTCACCGCCGCACTATGGGCTGGCTTTCGGCTTTCATAGACACCCGATACAAAATGTCGAAAGTGTAGACTTTTATGCTTGAATATGCTTAGAAAAGCTTTAAAAAAAATTATAATTAGCATCGCTACGTCATATAGTTTTTATTGGCGCGCCCAGATTTTTTTTCCGAAAATGTTGTATGGGGATAAATCGAAAAAAAATCATATCTTCGCTGTCGCACAATTGGCCCTAATTCTTTTTGGGACATTTATTCTATGAATTATTTGCAATTTTTTGGTATACTGCATAATACGGCCAGGGGTGTGAAACATTTTTTTAAAATTCGTCGAACATTTTTTTTTTAAATATCGTAATTTCAGCTTAGTTTTGACTTACACGTCTATAAAATATAGAAAAAAATTAACACCAACACTATAAAAAATAACTATGCTTAAAAACGAGAAAAAATATTCAATTTAATAAACTTACTTAGAAAGTTATAAGTACTTACGTATATTTATGAATGTAGGTATGATATAATCTATTTTTTTATTTAATGAAAACAGTTTGGCACGTCTTCACCCCTCTCCTCATAATTATATTTCCTCTACCTCAAGGTTGTATGGAATATATCGCGTATTAGTGATAAGACCGCCTAAATTGTGCCAAAGGTGCGAAACGTTTCTTTAAATATTTCTAAAGCTTATTCCAGCTTTGTATCTATAATTACAGCCAAAACATTTACAACAAACACCTTTTTCAATTGATATATAAAAAAATAGGAACACAAGGATAATGACGTTAATCAACACTATGGCATTCGCTAATACTCTATTAATTACATCATAGTATTTAAAAGTACATATATAGTATCTCCAATAGCATTACTAATGATAATGAGGGTAGTTTGTAATTTACTCGCAATTAGAGTGGATATTTATATGCTATCCCAACTTCTTTCGAATCAGTTCGCTTTGACAATTACAATTGAATACAACTATCTGAATAAAAAGGGAGAGTATCGGTCAAACGTAGATTTGTTCGTGATGTTAAAAAACGTTAACAAAATTACTGACTACCAGTATTTGTTCTTATCAGTAATATCACGTCTAGACTGCAGTTTATCGGAAGAAGATAGTGTGACTTTTCAGGAATTTTGTAGAAAGTTTGCTAGAGCACTCGAAAAACGTTGGCTTTTAGCAAGTAGAAAAGCAGAAGTTTTCCTAAAAAAATATGAAAGTTGGCTGGAAAAAAATACTGACTGGCCTAGCTGCATAGTAAGTCATTTACCGGCAAATTCAACATCTTCAGTTCGTGATGAGGAGCCATCTACATCAATGTCTTCAATTGGAACTATGACCAAAAGAAAGTATCCTCGGAAACCTTTTGAGGATTTATGTATGAAGCAAAAAAAGAGAAGAAGTGGTGATTTGGACAGTGAATGCAGTGAAATAGTTTTTGCGGCTGTCAAAATTATAAACAGTCGGGAAGGAAAACATGGCTTCTGTTATTGAATACATGCTAAAGAATCCAGAGTCAATTAGCTAATTTCAAGATATAATGATGACACAACCTTTAACCAAAAAAATATTTACACCCCTGGAGGCGCTTGGTTTATTGCTATCTTTGAAGTTGTCAAAATGGCAATATATCACATTAAGGGAGACTGTTGTACGGGAAGGTTTACGTGATTTGTACCCCTCATATTTCCGAGTTCAAAAAGAGAAAAAAGAGTGTTCACCCATCAGAGAATCATATGACAGTTACGGACTCTTCGGCTAGAATTATTCTCCAAGATCTACTTGAAATCACAGTGAAAAGGGTGTTAAAATCGTTACCTGATGTAAAAGAAAAAGAAATGACTTAACTTTCTAAGTAAGTTTATTAAATTGAATATTTTTTCTCGTTTTTAAGCATAGTTATTTTTTTATAGTGTTGGTGTTCATTTTTTTCTATATTTTATAGACGTCTAAGTCAAAACTAAGCTGAAATTACGATATTTTAAAAATAAAAATTTTCGACGAATTTTAAAAAAATGTTTCACACCCCTGGCCGTATTTTGCAGTATACCAAAAAATTGAAAATAATTCATAGAATAAATGTCCCAAAAAGAATTAGGGCCAATTGTGCGACAGCGAAGATATGATTTTTTTTCGATTTATCCCCATACAACATTTTCGGAAAAAAAATCTGGGCGCGCCAATAAAAACTATATGACGTAGCGATGCTAATTATAATTTTTTTTAAAGCTTTTCTAAGCATATTCAAGCATAAAAGTCTACACTTTCGACATTTTGTATCGGGTGTCTATGAAAGCCGAAATCCAGCCCACAGTGCGCCGTTAGGGTCCGTCCATTAATCATGTGTTTTATTTTTTGCATTTTTAAAGGGAGGGTGCTTGGTTATACATAGGGAGGTTCAAGGCTACCCTACATCACGTGTATTTATTGGTAGTTGCAAAGAATCTTACTATTTCTATAGTACAGTTTAAGTGACATCTAATTTTATTGAAAAAAAAAATACTTGAAATTATATTTGTACACCTCCCTCCCCTTGTGATATTTCGTGATTATTTTATGAACCTCCTACCCCTTTCGACCTACGCATAGACAGCCTCTTACGTCGTAGACATGTAGTTTTGTACACAAACTAGCCGTTTTATGAAAAAATATCAGTTCTCGTTACGTATAGTAATAAATTATACCAGGCGTATGCGAAAAACGACCGACGGACGAATGATGACAGCTTATAAGTACATTTATTTATTTATTTATTTATTTATTTGGAAAACAAAACAGATTACTATCAAAACAAATGTTAGATACAAGGACAAATAGATTTTACATCTAGATTATAATCCTAATATTGTTAACACATCATTATGAACTTTTGAGAATTAAGTTAAAAAACAAAAGCAAAGTGAGTACTTAGATACAAAATTTTCATATTTTAATAGAGACACATGACAGACTTTTTGAACATATGTAGTCGGGGATCGAATATATCCAAATGTGAGTGTTGACTTACTAACTCGTTAAAGTGACGACACATTCTTGCTAATGGATTATAGTAGGAAGTATTATTCTTATATATTTGCAAGTAAAATGTTTTGTGGTGTCTTCGGGGATTGTATTTAAAGTTGATATTTATGGATTCCAACATGTAAGGAGAATCCAAGTAGCCATGAAGTAACTTATGTAAGTGTAGTATGTCCTGCTGCCCTCGACGATCAAACAAAGAAGCAACATTTTTGTTATGTGTGTAGAATGACTCGTAGAAAAACGGGTAGTCATTTTGACACAAGATAAATCGTAAAATAATAGAACCAGGCATAAGTTAACTAGGTAATTAACACAGTTTATAACTTTTAACGGATTAACGATTACCCATGTTAGATAGGTAATTAACGGAGTTCACGACTTTTAACGGATTAACTAGGTTAACTTACGTAATTAACGGTCTTCAGTATAGTACTCACATCATATGCGTCCTGACGGCGGCGGCGTCGTTACATCTTTCTCCGCATACGTTGCACGCGTGTGTTCTAGCGCTGTTCTTGGCTTGGTGGAAGCGCTTTAAATGCTGCTGTAGCGCCGTCGAGTCCCTGTTTAGGCAATATTGAAATATTGATCGAATAGGCTAATTTGACAAGCCATAGTTGTTAGAGCTATTTTGGCCATAAATATAGATGTAAATCCTTCATGCCTTCATTGGCCGCATAATTTACTTTTCCCGCCATTTTGGAGAAAAAAAGAAAATGAAATGTCAAAATAAAATGAAAAAGATGTAAGAATTGTTATAAATAAGTTTTTGGCGGAAATATATTAAGTACAAGTAAAGTTTAAAGTTTTTATTTAATAAATACCAGCAAAAACATTTAAATCAATATTTTGATTTTTTCAAAAGTAATATCTTCTACTATATAAAAATAAGTCGGGGTTTCCTTCCTGACGCTATAACTCCAGAACGCACGAACCGATTTCTACGGTTTTGCATTCGTTGGAAAGGTCTCGGGCTCCGTGAGGTTTATAGCAAAGAAAATTTAGGAAAGTTTTCAACAGAAAAGCGGGAAAATTCTCTAAGGCGAAACGAAGTTCGCCGGGACCGCTAATATATAATATTAATGTGAAAGTAACTCTCGTCTATTTTCATGAAATTTGATACAGGTATACGTTGAACCTCTAGAACGGACATAGGCTACTTTTTGCTCGAAACAAAAGGGGGGATATTTTTTTATATTGCTCTTCAAGATTGACCTCATCCCACCTGATTTTAAATGTTAATGAGGCCCTAACTTAAGGGCGACAAGTAGAGCACAACAAAGCAGTTACTGGACTTGTCGCCGTTACCTTGAAGGCTTGACTCCTGCTACTAATGTAGCACCCCCCGGAAGCTCTGTAAACCTTACTCACACGCGGGAACACAACAACACCGAAGTTATTGTTATTTGGCTGCGGTCTTCTGTAAGGTGGAGGTGTTTCACCAGTCAGGCTGCTCCAGTTCGAGCGATAAATTGCTATGCCCTACCTCTCTTAAAATGGATGGGGGTGATACCGACCTTAAAAGTTTATATGGGAATATGTTTATTCTGTACTTGTAAAAATACTCACTTGAAAACTCTCCCACAAAGATGACACGAGGCCGTGTCTACCTTCAGATTGAAACACTCTCTTGCATGGTCAGTTTTATTCCTCCTCTTCACAGTAGCATTACATCGGAGGCAGGAGTGCCTCTCCGCGTGGAGCGCCCTATGAGCGCGAAGCACCGCGGTCGTAGCGAAACGGAGGCTGCATATAGGACAAAGATACTCCCCGTTGGACTGGAAAAGTAATTAAAGGTAGATAGATACACAGATATTGGTTTAACAGACATATTCATTACAATTTAGGTGTGTTAACGATGAGTTTAAGCTGGAATCAAAATTGCCAGCCCACTGTTAAATGCGATGGCTGGCACATACGTCATGCTTGTGAACAGCTGCCACCTTTGTGGACTGGTCTACTCCAGCTTACCTCTCGAAAGTAAATACTTACTTGAGCACTTAATTGTTTCATCTTTCATCAAAACAAATCTATATGACTTGGTCCAAAGTGAGCTACACATAGCAATAAGTTAGATACTGTAACTGATCTGCTAAGTTTCTTACCGGTGTCTTCTCGGTAGATATAGGTTACGAACCGTAAGTAGAATCACTTTGCATTGTATTCAATGACGATTCAAAAGTGTTATATGTAACCTACTTGAATAAAGAAATATTTGAGTTTGAGTTTGCCTTTGAATTCCAAAAACAAATATTAATCAAAAAGTCGCACGCTCGCGGTCAAGAGAAGATATTCACTCACGACCAGTGAACGAAAAAAACACAGAAGCATTTCTAACGCTTGAAAATGGCACCACGAAAAGTAAGGCACGGTGGGCGTGACTTACAAAAGTGAGCTAGCGCCGGTACGAATTCCACAAACGCCACGAGTCGTAGGCGCGGACCAATCACAGCGCGTGTTCCATTTCATACTACGTGATGACGTAACTAACGACCCCTTAACGAACTTCTTTTTGTCGACTTCAACGCATAAGCCTTAAAGTTATTTTTCAAATGTCGACACTTTATTACTATACTGTGTATATGTCGCAGTCATCTGGTTAAAACAGCTATTTGATTGAATCACTAGCGTGTTTATTAAATGACGACGTTTAATTGAATGACTAGGCCGAACGTTGAATGAATAAGACTCACTGAACGTCCAAAAAGTTAGCGGATTGTAACATAGCCCTTTGAACATAGCGGACGTAATCAGTCAGGTGATTGTAATTTAGTTCATTTTTTTTCCACTGCGGCGTTAGTGCTCATCAAAACAAAGATGGCGTCAAACAGCTGGTACAGATATAATCGAATAGCACTGTGTTGATAATTTTTAGAGTGAAATTGAGATATAAAATGACTTTTTCGTAAAAAAATATTTTTTTAGTAATAATATAAAACATATTAAAAAATCTTATTAAGGTGTGTTATGTCATGTCTGTCAGCTATATCCCATTCAACGACTATGCTAAATGACGTTCAGTCAAGAAGTTGAACGTTATATTAAACAATTTGACGAGTTGTCCTCTAGTCATTCAATTAAACGTCGTCATTCAATGAACGCGCTAGTGATCCAATCAAATAGCTGATTAAACCAGATGACTGCGACATATCTATTGCTTGTGTGCTTTACATTTGTGTGTGTTTTGGTGCCGATATACGATTAAGTTAGTATGGCGGTAATTCTTCCATGTTTTTTTCGTTCACTGCTCACGACATGTCCATCAATTGACTGATAATTTAAATTTCAAAAAGTCAACAGAAAAAAAATAAAACAATACAAGTATTATTATATTATATAAACATATATTTAATGTTTATGTTATGATAGATTATGGTTTAAACTTAATATGTGTAAATCTGTTAGATCAGTGATTCCCAAAGTCTTGCTGGGAGTCTACGTAGGCGTGAATAAAAAATGGGTGTCCGTAAGATGTTAATGGGGGTCCACGAAAATTTATCTGCTTTTGACAGCAAAGAGCAAAAATGTAAGCATAGTTTTTATAAGGGCTTACCTACATTGTTTTAAGTACCTAACTAAGCAGATAATATTTTAATAAGGCAAGCTACTGTTACTTGTCCAAACTTGCGTATTCGATATTACAATTTCGTGCACATTTTTTGGCGACGAATGTGGTAGAAATGTAGCAGCAGGGGGTCCACGAGAAAAATAAGTTTCTGAACTACTGTGTTAGATTAACCAAAATATGAAACATGTATTTTTGCATTTTGTCTACGATAATTTGCGGTTAGCTCAGTTGGAAAAGCAGTACACACGATACGTGAAGGTCGTAGGTTCGATCACAAATTGCAATGGTAGATAAACATTTTCTATTTCTTTGAAATATTTTATTCTCGCTGAAAATTTGTATAAGTTATTGTTTTAAGTAACCAATGATTACAACAAACTTACCTCTTCATGCCTCATCATATGAGCCTGATATGTATCCTTGAACAAAAATCCTAGCGCGCAATTAAAACATTTAAATTCCGCTTCTATATATTTTTTATCCTTTCTTCTAGCCTCTAACTCTCCTCTCTGCTCTTCTACGCTCAAGATAAACTTCTCAAATCTCTTTTTATCTTTTTTAGCTTTGTCTTTCTTCTTCTTTTTCTTCTTTACACCTTCCTCTGCATCTAAATCTTTGATTGTTTCTATAATATTAACTTCTTTGGTTAAAGGTGTTTCCGGTTTTTCTTCAACTAAATTTTCGATAGGTTCCTCATCTTCTTTAGAGTTATTTGCGTCTGTGTAAGAAGTCGATGCAAATTCTTCCTGGCGCATATCGTCTGGAAAGATTTACATTTATAAGAATGGATACAGATTAGACTCTTGAGGGGCTCCTAAGGAAAAATCCATGGAAAGTCGCATTTTGAAAATGTTTAACTTTTATTTGTGAGTAGTTTTCGAGGTTTTTTTATATACCTATGTCGACTTTGCTTTTGTGCTAACGATATCAACATATCACATATATTAGCAAGTTTTAACATAGTCATAACTTAGATTAAGTTCTGAATCAGATAATTTTCTAATCAAATTCATAGCAAAACTCGAATAATCTTCTTGCTTTAACAGAGTAAAATTGTTTGTTTTTGTATTTCTATAACTAAGCTACAAATTTATAAATCGAAAGTTACCATCATTATAATCGGTTTCATCGTGGGATCCTATACTTTGATGCTCATCATTGTAAACTTCTCTATCATGTTTCTGTTCCAAATCTTCAAAAGAATAATCTTGGTTATTTGAAAGATTTGTTTGTGACTCCTGTAAAACTTGACTACATGCTATTTTAGCACACACAAATTCATTGCCATGTTCATCGTCCCGAGTTTCATTATGGCTGTAGTTAAAGTTATCTTTAAAATTATCATTTAGATCATTCATATTACTATCAGCATTGTAGTTGACTTTACTGTTGATCTCGTCGAAATCTTGTCTCTCATCTTCCAACTCTACATAGTCATTCGGCAAATTGTATTTATCGTTGCTGTCGAATGTGCCATCGAAATGTGTGAAGTGGTAGTATTTGGAGTTAATGTTTCTGGTTCTGTAATGCTCACAATCCTCCAAACAGACTGCGTGAATTTCTAGATCATTCCGTTGGAGGTTTAGTGTTCCTTTTTCACTGTGGAAAAAGTAAACAATTAAATTTCAAGGTTGTTTGTTTGTGGCACTGAAATTGCTATCTTCGTACTGTGTAAGAGCTGAACAAAGATAATGGGTAATAGTTTAATGTAGCATTGTAGATCTTTTGTCTATTCATGGCTGTAAAATCAAAGATAATCATTTTCAAATATTTTAGTTTAAATAATTCAGCTCACATTGTATTATAACCATACAATTTTACCTGAATATACTCATAATAACCACAACAATGCTAATGCTCTGATGGATGAAATCAAATATATAAATTACTTCTAGTTGTTTTTCAAATTAACTTTGTAGATACCTGAATAACACTGGATATTCTAGACTTCGTTTTAGACAGACAGACCTGAACAACCATAGCCTGTTCATCACATGACAGCAAATATGACACAGATGGGAGTCTGGACACAACTGCAAAGAGACCAAAACCACAAAATAAGTGAAAACAATGCAGTCATTTAAGACATTCGAAGGTCTAGAAAATCTGTTTACTACCAGTAATATATTTAAGCTATCTTCATCGATAGTTACATTAAACATTCATGTTTCAAGCGAAGTAATAAAAGTGGTGTGTATCGGCTAGTTTGATTAAATTACTTAAATAACTTACGCACATTCATACCAATGACTTCTTTATATTTTTCGCGCATTTCTTCATTAGTATCAGCGTTAACAGTGCTATGGCATATAAAACATAGAAAAGACGACATTTTTAAACTACAGTGAATATCTTTTACTCTAGTAAATCGTGGTAGAAATATAAAACTAATTATTTTAAGTGCGAAATGTAAACAAAACAATTCAATTGTCAAAAGTAAAATGACAAGGCACTCCCAAAATTCATTCATTCATTCATTCATGAAAAATGATTTTGATAGGCTACTTAGTTGTCAACGGAATCTTCCAGTGTCTATAAACGAATACGTTCCGCTTGGCGACCGCACTAACGAGCAAATCACCACAAATGAACGTAAGTTTACGAAATAAAAATATTTGAGTTTAAGAACCTTTCTTTATTTTTCCTCACAACTATTTAAAGGGATAAACAACAAAATACAATTTTTTAATTTTTAAAAGTTCACAAATTCCACATATTCATTGATTAAGATTTCAAATTCGATATTTTAAAAGTTTTATTAATCATTAAATATATAATTATGATCAAATATCGTATATATATAGAAAAGCACTGTCAAGCTTTTAGATGCAATGTCAATTGACCCACTCAATTATTAATCAATTGGAATATGATTTTATGATTGTGCATGTCACGTGCACAACACTATTCGACAGTCCGCGACACCATCCATCACGTCATAAAATCGGAAAAAAGGATAAATTTTGTGCCTTGAAGCACTAATTTCAATAAATATTTTACCGACACTGCTAAAAACAAACCAACTAAAGATTGGACAATAAACTGTGGTCCTTATTTAATCGTAGTGCTGTGTTCGTCTTTAGACCTAAGGTGTTATGTTAGCGAATATGCTCCACGAGTTGTATGGACTCTAAACAGATTTAAATTGGACTGGAGGTCTCGTAATTAGGCAGTTTACGCCTCCTCCGTAGTGCGTATGACAACCTCCGTGTGTTAAATTCTGTGTGCCGCGTTTTATCGACTTCATACTGTGACCTATTGCCCGATAATGTTTCGCAACCAAAGACGCCGGCGATTACGAATTTCCGACTCTAATTATGTGTAAAAACGAATAATTTCATGAGCGAGTGTCCGGACGAAGTTTCCTTTGAGTGTAAGTGTATTTTTTTTTATTAATTTATAGATGATTCGAAAAGTTTTCTGCAGAAAATGGAGTAATCTCAAAGGCATGTGTACACAAGAGTTTTGTAATTTAATTATAAGTTATTAGGTCACAAGTGTTCGTTGTTGCGACGGTTTTCAATAAGACTCTTATTGGACTACTTATGTGTTAAATACAGGCTAGTTAGAGCAATTTACATAGCATTCTTGTTAGCTTGTCCTACATTGATTATATGGTAGTATTAACCATTGATTTGAATGTTTTCTGATAGAGACTAATCTTGAAAAACACATTCGAATTCTGTTAAAACTGTTGCTGTTGCCTATCAATTAATGTTAAAACGGAATAAACAGTATCTTATTATGTTTAGTGGCTAATCTTGCTACCTACAAAAGATCATCGTTTAATATGGATCCCTCCATATGACAACGCCTGTAGTCATTGAGTGGGGGAGCGATTTTGCCATTGTGTCACCTCTCAGGTCCCAGGTTTGATTCCTAGTCGGGTAAATATGTTACAGTTACTGTCCCTACATCGTAACTTTCAACTTTATATTTTAAAACTGTAGCATAAACACAAATAATGTTTACATTGTAGGCTCACACTGATATCTTAGTTAAACATGCCTTAATCCTTTAGCCGGTGGTGGCTCATATTTTTCAATGCATAATTTGAACCTCATTACTTAAAGATAAAGTTCAAAATTAATGAAAGATGTTTTATTCTAACGGTTATATGGTTAATTGTAATAATGAATATTCAAGTATTTATATATAGTCCCACAGCTTAGCCATTTCTATTAATATATGATTGTGCATAATTTACAAAACTTAAGGTCTATTCTACTACTTTATATACTGTTATATAGTTATAAATTGCAGGAGTTATATTGTCTACACAAAATATTTAAAGGCTCAATATTTACATCCCTTTTGAGCTTAGTATTTGAGTTCCATTTTGTCAAAGAATTGACTCTTTCCTTAACCTGATCTATAAAATTTGTAGAGATTCTGTCTAACTTAAGCATGTTCCTGACCTCCACAATTCCAGTATCAGAAAATGAAACTTCATTCTCCATAAAATTTAAAGAAAGAATGAAAACATTGTATCAACCTGAAAACAAAACAAAACATAATCTTTTCCAAACGCAGTCAAAGTCAAAGTCAAATATTTTTACTCATATAGATTACATGAGTAATACTTATGAATAATAAATTAAGAGAGGCAGGGCAAAGCGATTTATCGCTCGAACTGGAGCAGCCCGAATAGTAAAATACCTCTACCTTACAGAAGAACGCAGCCAAATAACAATCACTCCGGTGTTGTTGTGTTCCTGCATGTGAGTAAGGTTTCTAAAGCTCTAGGGGGTACATTAGTAGCAGGGGTCAAGTCTTCAAGGTAAGGGCGACAAGTCTAGTAACAGTTTTGCTATGCTATACTTTTTGCCCTTAAGCTAGGAACTCATTACCACTTAACATCAGGTGGGATGAGGTCAATCTTAGAGTGCTTTATAAAAAAAAAAATTGAATAGTCTCTATACAAAACAAATTAAGCTACCTCCTGCTCAGAACCTATAACTACGGAGAAGATACTGGCAAGAAACTCAGTAGTTAGCAGCAGTAAAGGAGGAAGCATATTTGGTCTTGCCCTGGTATCATAAGAGAAATTTTCTATAGATCCATACCGTACTTCTTGGAACATTGAGTAACAATTTTTTTTGTATATTTATTTATTTAAAAACTAGTGACATGTCTTCGCACGGATGTAATGTAAATACTTAGAAATATTGGCTTTTCTATTTGTTATTGCAGATAAAAACCTTCCTCTTGAATCACTCTATCTATTAAAAAAACTGCATCAAAATCTGTTGCGTAGTTTTAAAGATTTAAGCTTACATAGGGATATAGATACAGAAAAAGTGACTTTGTTTTATACTATGTAGTGATGATTTCATCTCATGTGAAATTTGGTAGAGATAAAGATTTAGCAGTTAATAAATATGATTTAATGTTTAACTAGAAATATCTAAAATTAAATCAAGCAATGCAACTTTACTTGTGTTAGACTTCTAGTGACTTTTCTTAATGTATCACACATAATTTATCCGTCAGTGAATTGAAAGCTATGACCATAATATGAGTTAAGTATGAAATATGTTCCACTAGTATTTGCAAACAAAAGATTGATACTTAGACAAAGGACTATAAAAATCAAATTGTAAATCTTGATAACAAGTGATAATTTATTTCCAATAAAAATACAGCAATGATTCATTTACAAATGGTTCCAGCAATAGATTAATACAACAGTTATAGTAACTAAATTTTTTTTTAGTTACTAAAGTTATCCATACTAAGATTATAAATGGGAAAGTAACTCTGTCTGTCATTCTGTTTGTCCGGCTTTTACGCCTGAACCAATTTTTAGGAAATTTGGTATAGGTATATGTTGAACCTCAAGAATGGACTTGGACTACTTTCTGTTTGAAAATAAAAGCGGATGGGAGTAATACTTAAACTTGAAAGTATATGTGGACTACTTTTTGTTTCGAATATTAAGGGAGATAGAGGTAAAACCTACTGTGAACGTATGTAGTCCACGCGAACGAAGTCGCGGGCACGGCTAGTTCATCATATGTGTAACGTAATAATTGTTATCGATTTTCTAATACTTAGAACTTAGTCCTTCAAAATATTGATTGTGGTTTACCTGATAATAAATGAAATGAGTTGTTTTTTAAACTTCACAAAAACATTAATCTCCACGAGACGTCCTCCATAGCTGAGAGGCGAGTGGTCCACGCTTTACTGTTGCGCCATAACAGAGGTCCCAGGTTTGAACATGTCAAGTTAATATAGAAAAGTAGCTGCCGCCCGCGACTTTGTTCGCGTGGACTACATCCTTTTATGGTCGGTTTTACCCCTATCTCCCCTAATATTCGAAACAAAGAGTAGTCTATATTTTAATCCAAGTTTCGAGCTATATTTGTGCCAAATTTCATATCTCTAACTTCAAAAATAAACATTTTTCCATATAAACTTTCAAAGGTGGTATTACCCCCATTCCCCCTATTTTCTAATAAAAAGTAGCCTATGTCCGTTCTTGAGATTCAACGTATACCTTTACCAAATTTCATCAAAATCGGTTCAGAGGTTTAAGCAGGAAAGCGTAACAGACAGACAGACAGAGTTACTTTCGCATTTATAATATTAGCAGGGATATATGTACTCAGGGTACTGTATGTATGTATGTACTCAGGGTGAATGTAGCTTTCTAATGGTGAAATAATTTTTGAAATCGGTCCAGTACTTTTGGAGCCTATTCATTACAAACAAACAAATCTTTCCTCTTTATAATATTATAGATTATATAGATAAACTTTTCTCTATTGTCTCTGGTCTGGTACGTTGTTATTTCTGATTTCTAAAATACATATTTTTGATACTTTATCACATAATTTATTTTTTTTAATGGCCTCAATCTCGCGTTTAGTCGCGTTAGACAATGCAACGATTTCGCCATATCTTCTCGGTAGTTACAGGGGCCCTACTCCATAAACGAAATATGTCGGATCCGACAACGGATGGCAATTTTTAATCCTCATAATCATAAAGAAATCACTTCGAATGCAAATTAAGTGTTTTCAAAAAAACCAAAAACCACGTCTTCATTCCTAAACTTTTGAATAATCTTCAAAAACGAAACCTTTCGTTTATTCCTTTCGTTTTTGAGAGACATTTTTTTATTATTGCGTAGTGGTAAGTGCTAATTTATTTCTGAGACGAGATTTTCATTCCCTCACGTCACTTAAAATAGATAAATACAACACAACATTAGTAACAATTTTTATAGAGGAACCACACTACACTAACAAACATAAAATATTTTAAAGAAACTGAAAAATCTCATCTTAATGTAGGATTTTGGGGTTAGCTAACATGTAAATTAAATAAGTATTGCACAATCACATACATTAATCTGATGCTATGGTTAGTAGCTATAGCATTTGTGACAGAAACACCCAGACCCGAGACATAGTAGACAAGTTTGTTTTCTATATTGACCGATCGGAAATCGATGCTGGAATCCCAGAGATGGCGCGACGCCAAAGTCCGGCACGCTCGCCTTTCGGCTGCGGAGGTCGTCTTATCAGTTGGATGAGCAGCATGCGGGATACGTGAAGATCGTGGTTTCGGATCCACACCTCAATGGGAGATGAAAATTTTCTGTTTTTTTAAATAATATTTGATTTAATAATATAATAAAAATTATAATAAGGCGTAGGGAAGTGACGAGCCCATCGCCCGCTGGTGAGAGTTGGTGATATTCGCTCCTTGAAGAGCGACAACTCTCTATCAGTGCAGTCAGTCTCCCCAGGGCAGCTTGTGGCGGGCTGAATGGGATTGACACCCCTTGGGACCCGTGCCCCTGAGAGTCGACCAGGCCCCTCTCTCCGCTTGCCTTAGTTGGCCGGTGGGAGTGGACCCCACAGGGGCCGCAGGACTCTCACCTCTGGCTTGCCTTAGCCGGCCGTCCAGAGACAGGGCCCATGACAGTGAGATGGCGAGTCACCACCTGCCCATTTTGATCGTGTTTTTAAACATTGATCGGGCAGGTGCCATAGTCCTTCCCATAGTC
Organism: Glyphodes pyloalis; assembly: GCA_037074685.1. NCBI lineage: Eukaryota > Metazoa > Arthropoda > Insecta > Lepidoptera > Crambidae > Glyphodes > Glyphodes pyloalis. The sequence goes on along the minus strand of JAYKKO010000034.1, from coordinate 2,320,694 downwards.
CCGGTTACCCAGTCCACTAGCACCTCAACCCAATAGCCCAGATTCCTTGTTTTACCACTCCATTCCATAGTCCTACACTGACCGGGGGTTGTCCTTTGCTGCGTTTTACAGTGTATACAGGGATAATCGTCGGTTGGTGTCACATTACATTTAGATCATTCTTGTTTTTTAAAGGGCCTCTACGTGTTGGCTTCGGCCCCATGCACGCCTCCCAAAAGTCCGGGACTCTGTAGTCCCGAGATATTGGAAAAAACAAACATAATAATAATAATAATCTTTATTTTCTGAAACTACCGCCCAATCTCCATACTTTCTACGTTCTCCAAGTTATTTGAAACTCTTATATATCCATATTTGAGCCGCCAGGTGGCACATATCCTAATCGATAATCAACACGGATTCCGCAACGGCCGCTCTACACAGACTAACCTCACCGTTTTCACTTCTGACTTGGTAGAGAGCTTAGATGCTGGAGTTCAAGTAGATGCTATATATACAGATTTTAGCAGCGCATTCGACACGGTTAACCACTCCTTACTCGTGTTGAAACTGGAAGCTTGTGGTTTGTTTGGTAGCTTACTTGACTGGTTCAAAACTTATTTGGAGATGAGGACTCAGGTGGTCGTCGTCAATGGACACGAGTCCAAACAATATATCGCACTTTCTGGAGTTCCTCAAGGATCTCATCTGGGTCCTATATTATTTCTGATATTTATCAATGATATTTCTTCATACATTAAACACTGTAAATTCCTACTTTTTGCCGACGACTTAACGACGACAATTTCAGAGACGTTGAACTCATGCAATTGGACCTGGACAGCATCAGCCAATGGTGTATTTTAAATAACATGATCTTGAACACAGGAAAATGCTATCATATTAAATTTACGCGTAAGAGATTTCTACACCTGTCTACTTATACATTAAATAATACTATATTGGCTGAGGTTGAGCAGATCCGTGATTTGGGTGTTATTCTGGAAAAATCTTTAAAGTTTACTTCGCACACAAATAGCATTGTAAAAAAAGCTGCACAAATGTTGGGATTTGTGAGAAGAAATAGCAAATGCTTTCAGCTTAACTCCACTCACAAATTGCTTTATAATGCATTGGTAAGAAGTCACCTTGAATACGCTAGTGCAGTATGGAATCCTTCATATGCAATTCACTCCCAAAGGATAGAGAGAATCCAACGTTCTTTTACAAGATCACTTGCTTACCGGTCCTCGGGAATAAGTCATAGATCTCCTTACCACTCCAGGTTGATCTTTTTCAGAATGAAGACTTTGTATCATCGACGAACTGATTTGGACTTAACGTTCTTGCACGGACTCATTCATAACAAAATAAAATGTCCTAATCTCGTGGAACGTGTCAAAGTGTCAGTACCTTTTAATATTCCCCGCAAGCCGATTGTCAGAACTTTTCATACTCAAAGATACAAAACGAATCTCGGTCACCACTCACCATTACACAGATGCTTCTGTAAATATAGTTTACTCCGCAAAAAACACCCTGAACTTGACATTTTCCACCTTTCAAAAAATAAATTCTTATCCACATTGCACAATACGTCATCTGACTAAATTTGTTATATTTCTCCTAAATTAAATTTATCTAATTCTGTGTTGCTCCTATTTTGAATGCTGTGTACTCCTCTTATTGGAGCATATACTAGAACTTACCTCTGTATCACATACCCCTAAAATGCTATGTATATGTTCTGTTGGTGTACCTATTAAATAAATAAACATTGGTTACATTTAGTACCTGCACTAAGTAACTGGCTTGTCACGCAGCGGCCAATAAACGATTTCTTAATGAAATATTAATGTGCAAACGCACAGTACGCTGGTATACAAATTAATTAATCTTATATATAAAATTTTCGTGTCACAGTTTTCATTCCCGTACTCCTCCGAAACGGCTTGACCGATTCTCATGAAACTTTGTGAGCATATTGAGTAGGTCTGAGTATCTGCCAACATCTATTTTTCATACTCCTTAGTAATAAAAGAAAAATATTTATATGGCAAAACAACGTTGCCGGGTCAGCTAGTAAACTATATAATTAAAATTGCGTTCTAATTTCAAATGTTTGACTTCAATCCAATTTGTAGTTCTGCGATGACAATCTCATTCGTTATCTGTTTGTCGTGATAATACCAAATATCAGTTGAAATATCTTGTCTCGTCAACGGTGTACTGACAGTTTTCATAAAGAGGGCTGAATATTGATAGAATTGATAAGATATAAGAAAAAATGTATTAGTACAACAAATTTAAACTATGATTCAAACTTCAGGTATAGAGAACGGCCCTGGATATGTGCAATGTAAATTAATAATTTATTATACCCATGAACTATAAAAAATCCCGACTTCCCTACTAATATCCCTACAAATCCGACCTCGGTGGCACAGTGGCTAAGGTAGGCGGCCAAAGCGCGTAAGGTCCTGGGTTCGACCCCGGTCAGGTCAATTTGGAAAACGAACTTTTCTAAATTGACTTGGGTCTGGGTGTGCCGGGATGACGCCCCCAGTTTGTATCCGTCATCTGGTACTCATAGTACAATGGAAAACCTTAGTTTGAGGCCAAGAGATTGGTGTGGTTGTCTGGCGCATTATTAATCCCTACTAATATTATAAATGCGAAAGTAACTCTGTCTGTCTGTCTGTTTCCCGCTTAAACCTCTCAACCGATTTGGATGAAATTTGGTATATGCATATGTTGAACCTCAAAAACGGACATAGGCTACTTTTTGTTAGAAAATAAGGAGGAATGGGGGTAATACAACCTAAAGTTTATATGGGAAAATGTTTATGTTTTATGTTAGAGATATGAAATTTGGCACAAATATAGCTCGAAACTTGGATTAAAATATATAACTACTTTTTGTTTCGAATATTAGGGGAGGTAGTCGTACAACCGACCATGAAAGGATGTATTCGACGTGAACGAAGTCGCGGGCACAGGTAGTAAAATATAAAAGGGTGTAAAAGTTTTGAAAAGGTAAACTTTTTTATTTGTTAAACAAAAATGTTTGTACCTCAGAAATACTGGACCGAAATCCAAATTTTCTGATGTCTGTTTGGTAGCCCATAAACTAATCAACCGACATTGTCTGAATGTTGTAAGAAATGGAAAGTTCATTCTTACGAATTATATGCTCCAGAGGGTAAAACAGAAAAGGGGTTAATAGTTTGTCTGAAATAATTTTTAAGCTAGAACAAAGGGTTTTTTATATTAGAAACAGAATTTTTTTAACTCCCCTTGCGGTGCGGGAATTGAACCCACGACCTGCTCGCGCGTGCTGCTCTTGTGCACGTGAAGGTCGTGGGTTCAATTCCCGCACCGCAAGGGGAGATAAAAATTTTCTGTTTCTAATATTTAAAGTTCGCTAGTACTGCGTATAGTACTATAAAAATAATAAAAGGAGGTTTTGTTACTTTTGATACCGACTATTTTATCGGTGGGGGTGTAGCGTGGTGTGGCAATGGTAGGGGGGAGGTTGTGGCGTAGTGCAGTGTTACTATTTTAATAAGCTGTTTGCATATGCACAACACACAGACCAGACACAATATAGAAAAGTTCGTTTTCCGTATTGTTCCCGGGGATCGAACCCGAGACCTCAGAGATGGAGCGACGCCGGCACGCTCTTCTCTCGGCTGCGGAGGTCGTCGAATGTTTGATATTCATTGCTAAAGGTTTTCGACCCTTGTCGTAACAGTCTAATTTTGGTTATAATAGTTTTCGTGTTTTTATAACATCACCTAATCTCTTTGATAACAAATGTTTGGCACGGATTTGTTTACAGAATGTCCAGTTTTGCTTACAAACATTTTGAAAGAGATTATGATAATACATCCTGTTTCATCGGATGCGATATGCTTGAAGCGTTGTTAACTAAATTTGATAACTAATAAACATGTTTTTAAGAGAGGTAGGGCATAGCGATTTATCGCTCGAACTGGAGCATTCCGACTGGTGGAACACCTCCACCTTACAGAAGACCGCAGCCAAATAACAATAACTTCTGTGTTGTTGTGTTCCTGCGTGTGAGTAAGGTTTCCAGAGCTTCTAGGGGGTGCTACATTAGTAGCAGGGGTCAAGCCTTCAAGGTAAGGGCGACAAGGCCAGTAACAGATTTATTATGCTGTACTTGTCACCCTTAAGCGAGGACCTCATTACCACTTAACATCAGGTGGGATGAGGTCAATCTCGAAGTGCAATATAAAAAACAAAAAAATAAATTCTTACATTTTACAATACTTTTTCAAAAACTGTCAAATAGCCAATTGATGAAATCGCAGACAATGGCTATTAATTAGGTAAAATAAACGATTCAAGTTCAAACTCCTTTGTCGCCTTGACCCATAATTAACTATGATTACGAAACAACACTGATAAAAGGTTGTAATCAAAAATTAACGCACCCACCGTAATCTTACTTATCAATGACGTCAGCTGAAGGAATTTTAATTGGGTGTCCAATTAAAATTGCTATTAATTAGGCAGACAATGGCTATTAATTAGGTAAAATAAACGATTCAAGTTCAAACTCCTTTGTCGCCTTGACCCATAATTAACTATGATTACGAAACAACACTGATAAAAGGTTGTAATCAAAAATTAACGCACCCACCGTAATCTTACTTATCAATGACGTCAGCTGAAGGAATTTTAATTGGACACGATAATTGTACTAATTTGTTGCGGAAATACGAAAGGTTTTTGCGTCATGCTTAAAGATACGTGTTCAATTGGGATGTTGACACTAGAGATGAAAGAACTCGAGTCATTTAAGTCGTTTAAGTTAAGACTAGACTCGAGTTTCAAGACTCGACTCCGAAAATACGACTCAATCTAGACTTTTATTAATCTGTGGGGACTTCAGTCATTATATTACGACTACTAGCTGTGCCCGCGACTTCGTTCGCGTGGACTACATCCTTTCATGGTCGGTTTTACCCCTTTCTCCCCTAATATTCGAAACAAAAAGTAGTATATATTTTAATCCAAGTTTCGAGCTATATTTGTGCCAAATTTCATATCTGTAACTTTAAAAATAAACATTTTTCCATATAAACTTTCAAAGGTGGTATTACCCCCATCCCCCCCTTATTTTCTAATAAAAAGTAGCCTATGTCCGTTCTTGAGATTCAACGTATACCTATACCAAATTTCATCAAAATCCGTTCAGCCGTTTAGGCGTGAAAGAGTAACAGACGGGCAGACAGACAGACAGTTACTTTCGCATTTATAATATTAGTATGGATGATATAAAACGGCTGAGTTCTTTATGAAAAGACTCACAACTTAGTTGCGAGTTTTTTGATAAAGGACTCGAGTCGTTTAGCATGCAACGAGCTGTTTAAAATAAACATAATTAAAGTTGAGTTTGATAAATAATAAAATAATTGGCTACTTGACAGTTTTTGAAAAAGTATTGTAAAATGTGCGCCCGTTCATTTTATATCCCAAGCAATTCGATTTATCTGGAAATAATCTAAATAACCAGTGAAAAATAAGATTTTCCCTTGTACTATGAGTACTCAAACTAAGCTTTTCCCTTGTACTATGAGTACCAGACGACGGATACTGACTGGGGGCGTCATCCCAGCACGCCCAGACTCAAGTCAATTTAGAAAACTTCGTTTTCCATATTGACCTGACCGGGAAGCGAACCCGGGACCTTTCGGGCTTTGGCCGCCTACCTTAGCCACTGCGCCGCCGAAGTCGTCATACTATTAGAAACAGATTTTTTTTATCTCCCGCTTGCGGTGCGGGAATCGAACCCACGACACGACGTATCGCGCGTGCTGCTCTTCCAACTGGAATTTCTTCTTCGGCAGAGGGCACTTACCGGAGGCTAACGGTTGATACAGCAGAAAAATTTCATTGCATACAATAACTTGCGGTTAGCTCAGTTGGAAGAGCAGCATGCGCGATACGTGAAGGTCGTGGGTTCGATTCCCGCACCGCAAGGGAAGATACAAATTTTCTGTTTCTAATAGTATGACGACCTGGGCGGCGCAGTGGCTAAGGTAGGCGGCCAAAGCCCAAAAGGTCCCGGGTTCGCTTCCTGGTCAGGTCAATATGGAAAACGGAGACAAAAAAAAATTTAAAGTTCGCTAGTACGACGGTAAGTACTATAAAAATAAAAAAGTTTTCATACTATATTTGCGTAAACACATGTTTTAAACATTTATTTAAGTAAACGAATGAACAGTTGTGTTGATAAAATGATCTGAAGGTCGATACATTAACATTCGACATTGGGTGACATTCTAGAAGTATCGTTCGGTGAATATCTGATTTTGATGGCTCATAATCTATGATTCGATCAAATACTCTGTAGATCCATATTTCCATGCAAAATACATTTTTTTTTATATTATACTTCAAGATTCACCTCATCCCACCTGATGTTAAGTGGTAATGAGGTTCTAGCTTAAGGGCGACAAGTACAGCAGCATAATAAAGCTGTTACTGGACTTGTCGCCCTTACCTTGAAGGCTTGGCCCCTGCTACTAATGCAGCAACCAGGAGCTCTGTAAACCTTACTCACACGCAGGAACACAACAACATCGAAGTGATTATTATTTGGCTGCGGTATTCTGTTAGGTGGAGGTGTTTCACCAGTCGGGCTGTTCCAGTTCGAGCGATAAATCGCTATGCCCCTAAGTTTAATATCAAATTGAAGTTCGAAGGCGGGCCTGGTGACCGAATAATATCAAACCTATTCTCAATAGGCTTAGTTTTAGGCGCTAGTCTCCCACAGATCTAGAATGGCATTGCGAAATGTGAGTTTAGTATGTAAGGGCTCAGATATTTGTTCATAATACCTAGAATCTAAGAGTGTTCTGTGGAAGAAAATAAATTTGTTTTTATTTTTTATTTATTTTTATTGGGTTACTTTACCCCATCATGGCTTAACTTCAAAAGATGTTTTCCGGTCCCTGTTTCATGTTAATGTTGGAGGCTGAAATGTTCAATCATGCAGGCCTAGTATGCGCTGCGAGAGTAAATTTTATCGCGTTCATATGAAATGTCAAAATCAATGCGTCAACTGCTAATTGGCTGAAAATACGAGTACGGTGTAATAACACCTAATCAACGCTATAGAAACTTTTGTCGTCTCATGCGAGATATTTGACGTATTGCGCGTGATAGACGTAATAAATAAATAAATAAATAAATATTGGACAACATCACATACATTACTCTGATTCTGTGGTAAGTAGCTTAAGCACTTGTATTACAGAAATCAGAAATAACGACGGTACCACAACACCCAGACCCGAGACAATATGGAAAAGTTCATTTCCCATATTGACCCGACCGGGGATCGAACCCGGAACCTCAGAGATGGCGCTCGCCAAAGTCAGGCCCGCTCGCCTCTCGGCTACGGAGGTTGTAATGGAATGATGTTATCCAAAGATAAATCTTGTAACGTTCAAAAGCACGTCGGACTCTTTTTAGTCCTTATTTCGTCGGCATAACAACTAATTTCGAACTTCAAATGTTTAACCTGATTAGTTGTTTACGTATAAAGATTATACGTAAGTTACGGCTTATCTGAGTTTCTAAATAAATTATGTATTTTAGGTGCGACAACGCTGCTTTAGATATTCGGAGAGCGTAATATGTGTGGAAATTTATTCGCCTGTAAATTTTACTCGACCGGATCGCTTCCTGAAGGGAGGTTATGTTTTAGTGTGTATATCCCTACTAATATTATAAATGCGAAAGTAACTCTGTCTGTCTGTCTGTTACGCTTTCCTGCTTAAACCTCTCAACCGATTTTGATGAAATTTGGCATAGGTATACGTTGAACCTCAAGAACGGACATAGGCTACTTTTTATTAGAAAATAAGGGGGGGAGGGTGGTAATACCACCTTTGAAAGTTTATATGGAAAAATGTTTATTTTTTAAGTTAGAGATATGAAATTTGGCACAAATATAGCTCTATTAAAATATAGACTAATTTTTGTTTCGAATATTAAGGGAGATAGGGGTAAAACCGACCATGAAAAGATGTAGTCCACGCGAACGAAGTCGCGGGCACAGCTAGTTATTATATAAATATGAGAGATTTACAATAAAATTCTTAAAGCCAGTACTGTGGTGTAATAATAACAAAACAATTAAGATTTCATCTACCAGTCGCCACCGTTTGAATTCTCGCATTTATTTTCATGTAATCGTATGATTTTGTTCAGAAATAATTATGATATCGAAATTTACTCATGTTAGTATAAATAGCAGGAACTAAAATAAGGATGCGTGATGCGTTCAAAAATAACTGACATGTACGGTGGGTGGGGGGCAATGAAGGGAAAAGTATGGTCGATTGGATTTTGTGTTGTTTTTGTATATTTTGTGAGCATAAAAGTTGTAGCGCGCCGCAAGGGGGGAGGGGGGGGGGGTGTAAGCATGCCGGCGCAGGGAGAAGTGTAGCATGGCGTAGTAAAAGGGGACCGTGGTCTGACTCAGGGGGGGGAACGTGGATTAGTGTTGCCGGATAATCGATTATCGATTAATCGATTATCCCCCCTCAAATAATTATAATCTAATAATTTATGAATAATAAGTAGGGTATAAATAACTTTTTCACGGTTTCATTTTGAATGTGTTATGTCTAAGAAGACATTATATGAATGACGATTAAATCTAAAAATAATTGCAAATTAATCGATTATATCGATAGTATCGATACTATCGATTGTCATATCGATTATTAGATTATTTAGGCCTTTTTTGGATCGAATCGAATCGACGGCAACACTAACGTGGACTATACTAGTAGTTAGTAGTGTGATAAGGAGTTTTTAAAGTAGCCTGACCTAGGTAGCTTTTAAAACTCCTTATTACACTAGCTACCTTGCAATAAAAGTCCTGTTAAAATAGGTCGAGCCATTTCGGATATTACCCGAAACAAACAGACAGAAAAACATTTGAAAAAAAAAATTTGGGGTATGTACCGTATAAATATTCAGAAGCATATGGTAAGAACAGGTTATTACAATATTTAGTGTCCGACCGAAGGTCGATTTTTGGCCGAAGCTGATTAATCGGCAATCGCTATAACCTTCGGCCGAAGCCGAAGCCGATTAATCGGCAATCGCTATAACCTTCGGCCGAAGCCGAAGCCGAGGCTGAAGGTTTATAAACTCTTAATAATTTTGTTCAATATTGTCTACAAGGTACAATTAATATTATAAATAGTTTCAAAACTTCTATATTGAAGGATTATATTGACTGTCTCATATAGCAATTGATTTAGAGATGACAAACTTTGTGATTTATCTGTAACTAGCTTTCCGCCCGCGGCTTCGCCCGCGTGGAATTCTGTTATATTGCGGTATAAAGCACAACTATAAGAGAACTTCTCATTTCATACCTAAATTTGTATGTTTAATTAAGTTGATAAGAAAACCACTAATGCTATGTTTATTTTGTTACAGGGAAAACCAATCCTTATAATTGTCCAACGTATTTCCCTAACTCTTCCATCATTCCAAACTTCCAATTATTAATGAATTCTAACGATTTTCTATTACGTCATTCCATATATTTAAATCATATTTTATAGCTAATATATAATATAAATATAAACAATCTTAAAATCTTCCTTTAGATTAAATGCACGGTTAGAAAATATATTTTTTGTAAAGAGTTTTATGACTGGAGCGCGGAATAACACGTCCGCACGCGTCGGCGTCTCGCGCTCGAATGACGTAATAGCGGAGTGTGCTACCCCCTCTCCCGTGATGTTCTGACCCTCACGATGAGTTCCTCACCCGCAGTGGAGCCGTCCTCGCCTTCAACTACCCCATCCTCGCCAGCATTGAGGGCGGACGTACATTTCCACACATCGACGCCGAATTATATTGGGAAGGTGAGTGAAGTTTGGTGAAATATTCGTTATTTGAATTTTTAGCGTTCCGTAGTCGAATGGCGAAAACGGATTGATGGATTCGTTCTGTCTGTGTGTGTGTTACAGTCACTTTATTCCGAAAGTATAAGACCTATACTGTTGAAATGTAGGTATGTAGATGTATTCTGTGAACACATTAAGATTTTTTTACAAAAATAGAAAAAAAACATATTTTTTTTGTGCTTCCCATAGTTAAAACTGAAACTAAATTTTTTTCCCTTCAAACGAATACGTGTGGAGTGTCTGTATAGATCTTCAGAAATGATATTGAAGTTTCTAATGTGATCTTTTTCTAAATTTAATGGTTTTTTAGCGAAAAACACTTTCAAATTGGTAAAAGGTCCCCCATAATAATAAAGTCCATAAAGTGTATCTATCTATCTATTTTACGTTTACCGCAATTTACCTTTAATTCAAAACTTCAATATAAAGTTTTATATTAAGTTACTCGCTGATACGGAACTCTTCATGAGCGAGTCCGACTCGTACTTTTTTTTAACCCCCAAGCAAAAATGACAGACTGTTATAAGTTTGACGTGTCTGTGTGCGTATCTGTCTATGGCATCGCAGCTCCCGAACAAATGTACCGATATTGATTTATTTGTTTGAAAGATAAATAAGTCGGGAGTGTTCGTAGCTATGTTTGATACAAATCGATCCAAGATGGCCGCCGTCACAAAATTATGGATCCTATCCCTACTAATATTATAAATGCGAAAGTAACTCTGTCTGTCTGTCTGTTACGCTTTCCCGCTTAGACCTCTCAACCGATTTTAATGAAATTTGGCATAGGTATATGTTGAACCTCAAGAACGGACATAGGCTACTTTTTGTTAGACAGCAGGGGGAGGGTAATGCCACCTTTGAAAGTTTATATGGGAAAATGTTTATTTTTTAAGTAAGAGATATGAAAATTGGCCACAATTATAGCTCAATTATAATATAGACTAATTTTTGATTTGAATATTAGAGAAGATAGGGGTTAAACCGACCATGAAAGGATGTAGTCCACGCGAATGAAGTCGCGGGCTCAGCTAGTTATCATATAAAAGGGCTTGACTAGCAGAATATATTCATAATGACGAATTTCAAATCCAAGATGGCCGTCACTAGAAAATGACGGATTTTCTTAATGTTTTGTCACAGCTCCCTCAATATAGGTATCAAATATAACGGCTTGAGTAGCAGAATGCTGCACGCTACGACAAATTTCAAATGTAATATGGTCGCCATTATTGGTTATTTTCACACTTTTTTTTGTGTCGGGGGTTTTTGTAATAAACAAATGATTATGCGCGCAAAGCCGCGGTGGGTCGCTAGTATTTAAATTTTTTTATTAATGTAACTATGTATCTACCCTATTTTGCCAAAATGTAAGTATGACTCAAGACATAATTATATTCAAAAGGTCTTAAAAACATAGCATTCATCTTGGCTCAACTTGTCGAACTTTAGACAGAATTTAATAATAACTAGTTGTTTGTTAGTATAGTAAACTTCACTCCTTAAATAAAGGCCACAAGGAATAGGAACACAGAAAAACACTTACACAGTTTCCAAAAGCTTCTATTTCCTCAGACAGCATTGTACAAGCTCCAGAGACGTCCGTTCTCCTTCGGCGCTCCGACCAGAATGACTCTATTCGCCTCTTTCCATTAAAACGCTCGATTCAACGGTCGAGAATTTCCGTTCCGAAACGATATTTAAAACATTTTATGCTACGTTCAGAAATCAGATAATTTTAAATTTATACACCATAAAAATCGGCAAACCTAACATTCGACCATCCTGACATTGTGCATGTCCTCATGCACACCTAACATTCGGCCAATCGAGTCATTTTACAAAAACCATTCTAATCTTAAAACCGTTAACCCACCTTCTTACAGTCATGTAAATAAACAATAAACATCAAAATAATAAATAGTAAACATCCATAATGAACTGTAAACCTTCCTTCTTACAGTCATGTAAATAAATAATAAACATCATAATAATAAATAGTAAACATCCATAATGAACTGTAAACCCTCCTTCTTACAGTCATGTAAATAAATAATAAACATCATAATAATAAATAGTAAACATCCATAATGAACTGTAAACCCTCCTTCTTACAGTCATGTAAATAAATAATAAACATCATAATAATAAATAGTAAACATCCATAATGAACTGTAAACCCTCCTTCTTACAGTCATGTAAATAAATAATAAACATCATAATAATAAATAGTAAACATCCATAATGAACTGTAAACCCTCCTTCTTACAGTCATGTAAATAAATAATAAACATTATAATAATAAATAGTAAACATCCATAATGAACTGTAAACCCTCCTTCTTACAGTCATGTAAATAAATAATAAACATCATAATAATAAATAGTAAACATCCACAATGAACTGTAAACCCTCCTTCTTACAGTCATGTAAATAAATAATAAACATAATAAAAATAAATAGTAAACATCCATAATGAACTGTAAACCCTCCTTCTTACAGTCATGTAAATAAATAATAAACATCATAATAATAAATAGTAAACATCCATAATGAACTGTAAACCCTCCTTCTTACAGTCATGTAAATAAATAATAAACATCATAATAATAAATAGTAAACTTCCATAATGAACTGTAAACCCTCCTTCTTACAGTCATGTAAATAAATAATAAACACCATAATTAATAAATAGTAAACATCCATAATGAACTGTAAACCCTCCTTCTTACAGTCATGTAAATAAATAATAAACACCATAATAATAAATAGTAAACATCCATAATGAACTGTAAACCCTCCTTCTTACAGTCATGTAAATAAATAATAATCATAATAATAAATAGTAAACATCCATAATAATATTAATGTATCCAACTAAAATAATTACATTCGCTCTTAGTTACAGATATTAGATAAGTTTCATTAACTCATGTACGTTCCTAGCTCATAATCATATTTTACCAATACTCCATAAAAATAATGAATAAATGTGGTATTCTAATTACAAAATGTGAACTTCGCTGGCCTCTGTACTATTATAACTAACAATTAAATCAATATTAATTAACTCTTAATACAATTTACCCAGGAACTGTTACAATCAATATACAAAGAAATTATACGAGTGAAAGCTAACACCGATTTCGTGGAATAAGTTTCGTTGTCTAGTAGACATGAGAGCAAGGAACTAATTATCACCATATAAGATAATATAAGCTTAACATATATTTAGATTCCATAATTTATCATTAAGTATTTCTTTCTTACATAATAAACAAAAAGTAAAAACAGTGTCACAGATCATAGTTTAAATCACTGGTTGTATGCTTATTAGTTACATAAATTAGATTTCTATTTCACTTTCCTCCGTACAGTTATTCTCATTACCTTTGTTAACTCCTAGAGCGGCCACGTGGACCCAAGGCAACATTCTATACGCAGCGACGGCGGTTTTGCACTAATTTCAAGAGCCACTAAGTCCCGGAATAGAAACTACCCTATAGCGATCATTACCCAATACCGCAACGACTCTGTAAGGGCCTTGATAAGGTGTCCTAAGCTTTTTGCTGTTTCCGTCATTTGCAAATGAAGCTATTTTTTTTTGTATGTTTGTTTTTCTTGCTCTATTTCAATCCTATCCTTAACTGATTCTCTGATAGTCACCAAATCTGTCTTTTCATGAGCTTCTTTAACTACGTCATTCAATCTGGGATCAACTTTTGCGTTCATACACACTCCAAACATGATGTCGGTTGGTGCTTTACCTGTGGTTTTCTGACAGGTATTATTCATACCCCATTGACCCTTACCCGCTTTGTCATCCCAATCTCTCTCATCAAAGTTTAAGCTATGTGCAGTTAATGAACTCAAAATTGTGCGATTGCATCGCTCCACTTGAACGTGGGCTTGCAACGGCATTCAAAACATGCCTTATATCTTTGTTTGCATAAAAACGCTTGAATGCACGAGAAGTGAACTTTAATTGCAGTTTGTGATTTGGTTTTGCGTACCGGCGTAGTAAAAATAAATTTTGTAAATGCGTCCACTATAACTAAAAGATATGAATTCCCTCGCTTAGATCACACAAAAGGCCCAAGGTGATCTAAATGGATTGTATGAAAAGGCACATCTACTTTCATTATTGTGTGTAGGAGCCCTTCGTTTGAACTAACCTTTTGGCATAGGCACACTCGATACAAACTTGAACATATTTCTTGACAAACTTGAACATTCCGGGGAATCAGTAGGATTTCCTGATACGTTCAAGAGTCTTTTCCACCAAAAATGTCCAATTCCATCATGCTTCATCAGACAGAACTGCCATCGTGCCCCTTTTGGTACTACCCATCTCAGATTACTTTTATCTCCGTCTACACACTTATACAGTTTGTGATCTTTGATCAAATAGTTTTCCCTAATATTTGCCAGTCCATAAGCGTCTAAGTCGGAACTTATAATATCACGAATCCTACAAAGTTCCGAGTCATCTAACTGTAAGGTGTGTAGCCAATCTTAGGAGCCACTACTCGAGGGATCAGATCTCGCTTAGAAAACGTTGTGCGTAAGGCACTACAGTCAGTCACAATTTGAATTTTAACTCAGGCAAATAAACATGAAATTTTCTCAGCAAACATACTACAGCCAACATTGGCAAGTCCAATCGGCATACGGTTAAATTCGTATTGACCGTCCGGGGTAACGAAGGAGGTAAGATGCTTAGATTCTTCTAATAATGGTACCTGATAATTAGCCCGATGACATATCTAACGTTACAAATTATACCTGTCCTGATAATCGCGCGAACTCGTCTTCGATCACGAGCTTCCGTTATCGTTCTTTTACTGTCAGGGAATTAAGAAGTCTATAGTCTAGGCTTTCCATCCTTCTTCCGCATAAGGACTATCGGACTTGCATATTCCGAAACAGATTCTCTTATGACCCCGAATTCCAACATGTCACCTACCATTCCTCTAACTTGCTGACGTTCCCTATGCGACAACCGGTAAGGACGATATACCACTGGTTGCTTGCTATTCCGCCCTATGTGCATATCTGTTACGTTAGTGCATCTCAGCTCCCCCAAGGATTATGCAAAACAGTGTTTATATCGGTTAAGTAACGACACTAAGTTTTTCTTTTGTAAATCGCTTACAGAGTCACCTACATGAATTTTATGAATGTCGATGCTAACGTCACGTTTATTTCGTCTTAAAAGCTTATTCACGCAATAAACAAATTGTACCGTGATATTTTCCTTTGATTGGACCACAAAGGCCATGTCCCCAGCCTTGTCAGATATCGAGAATGGTAATTCATCACTAAAATTGAAAAATCTTAAGTTCTCCGCATCTTTATGTACTACAATGTGCGCCTGTTCAGTGAAGGTTTGTCCCACTAGTAACAGTACGTCTAACAGTTTGTCATCTACAACGTGACACGCTAGTCCTGCATTAACACCATCTATTTTCAAATAAATGTTCAACGACCTGAGAGAGTAAACTATTCCATTGCCAAAGCCTTGAATTGGAACGGAGCTAACACTGTACGTAAAACCTAATGATTATCAAAACTTTATTTCAGTATGATTTCTTGACACCTACAAAAAAAAGTATTTGTAAAAACCAATTTAATGAATATCGCTCAAACATTTAAATTTAACACCTGCCTCCTGATTCAAAAAATTTTAAACAAGACTATTCACACAGATACAACTTTTATTAAAAAAAAAATCACAACACCAAAGAATTAAAACACGCCAATCTAACAATATTTGCTTACAAATTCCGAGAACGAACTACGGAAAAAATAATATTATGTTTCAAGGTGCACAGTTTTACAATAAGTTGCCTAAAAGTATTAAACATGCTAAAACATACCTATCGTTTAAAAAGTTACTCAAAGATCTAAAAGGATCAATCACTTTTAAACTGATTTTAGTTTGTAATTATAAATTCAAGTGAATGAGTTAATGTGTCCGCGGCCTTAGAGCTGTGACAACTCGAGCTGCCCGTTTGGTCATAGGCACATCGGTACACGACTGTTTTGATGTATACCTACCCACTTTGTTTCGCGCGCGCGTTTTTTACGCTAATATAATATAATGTAAAATGTTATTTTCTCTTTAAGTGATTTATGTAATCTTTTGAGAAAAATAAATGTCTTAAACCATAATGATGATGCCGCTGAACGAGTAAGTAGTGTGACATAGCTACCAAAATCTATAAAAGATTTCATTGATATACCGTTTACCCTACATTCTTTGATAAACTTTGCATTCGCATTTGAACTTAGTATGCGTATAGTTTTAGTTACTGGTGCATTATAATTATTTGAAAGATTCCCTGACTTTATATAACAATCGTCTGTTTTATGTCCAAATCTACGAAATTTTCCACATTGCATTAATGACTTAGGACACTTAATGGTTGCCCCTTTTCCTTACAATTATAACAAAATATATAAGAATTACTACTAGTACTAGCCTTTAATCTCAACTGGTGGCTAACTGAGTTAATCGTAAAATCATTGGATCTTCCTTTATAATTTCCACGGTAAAATGGTTGCGAAACTTCTTTATTAGACATAAAAACTGTAATAGCTGATCGAGACAGAAACAGCATAACGCATTGGCACTAGATTGCATTGTCTTATCGTTCAATCCATAAATAATACAATCCACCGCACGCTCGCATTCTTTGTCGCATTGGTTCAACAAGGCTTATTTCTCGTAGTAATATACTTCAAGAGGTTCATATCGGCTACGTCTTTTCAACATATCCTCCAAGGATTGGCCATAATTTTGTTCATACGGAAAAGCTTCTAAAAGTTTTTGTTGCCACTCAGACCAACTAAATAATATTGAATTTAGACTTTTATACCAAGTTTTAGCCAATCCTTGGAGCCTCTGCATTGCAAAGTGAATCGTAGTCCAGCCGAAAACAGTGGCACACTCGTTCATCTTTTTAGGCCAAACGTCTATACGCTGGCTTTTCGATGAAGGGTCAAGTCTGGTAAAATATATATATATATTTTTTTATCTTACTGTTCAAGGGTACTTGTGTAGTCACTGCTGTCGTCTGGGGTTGAGGTTTTAAATGACCTAGCGAATTAATTAGATTCCTAATATCCCTAGCCATAAAAGTAAGACTTTCTGACCGTGTATCCTGATGTGCTGGTGCACCGTTGGTGATGCCTTGACTGGTGCGTGATCTTCTTAACTCCGCCCTAGCGTAGCGACAGTCTTCCCGGTTGCTACGTTCTCGATAGACGCGTCCGTGTTGCTCCTGTCCTTACGCCATGTGGTGAAGTGAATCACGTTCACGCCTGAGGTCGTCCTCCATGATGCGTAGCCGTTGACGCTCGTTGTCAAAAGCAATTTCTTGTTCGTGTAGGCTTGACCACACGCCCTTGGTCGCGATTTACACTCCTTAGCCTGCTGCGGCTACGGTAACCACAGCTTTTCTGAAACTCGAAAACAAAACTGTGTATTTTGTTCTAACACAATTTAACAACCGGCTCCTGAAAGATTGCGATTCGATATCTGAAAAATATTTGAACTGTAGTACCAAACCAGTAATATTTTACACGACACACGTCGGCCTTCAAAAGTATACCCAGGCGTAAACTATTTATGAATTAATAACCTCTAGGTACTTTGTAAAGTGAACTCATATTTTGTAGCTTTGTTTTTCAAATGTCTCGAAAACGGTGCGTCGTAGCTCAAAAATAAGAAAATTTTGGCCCCCGTAGACCCAGGGCGTGCACCGACATAAAGTTTGACCACATGTGTTGTGTTGTGACCGCCACATGACCTTGCGGATTTGGGTCACGCACATACATACTGAGGGTATAGCGACATTTAGCAGGGTATCATACCACTTCTGAGATATAGTAAACTTCACTCCTTAAATAAAGGCCACAAGGAATAGGAACACAGAAAAACACTTACACAGTTTCCAAAAGCTTCTATTTCCTCAGACAGCATTGTACAAGCTCCAGAGACGTCCGTTCTCCTTCGGCGCTCCGACCAGAATGACTCTATTCGCCTCTTTCCATTAAAACGCTCGATCGCTCGAAATTCTCGACCGTTGAGGTCGAGAATTTCCGTTCCGAAACGATATTTAAAACATTTTATGCTACGTTCAGAAATCAGATAATTTTAAATTTATACACCATAAAAATCGGCAAACCTAACATTAGGGATCCGTAAACAAAAGGTAAAACGCATGTGCATCTGAGAACCCATACTAATATTATAAATGCGAAAGTAACTCTGTCTGTTAGTCTGTCTGTCTGTCTGTCTGTCTGTCTGTCTGTCTGTCTGTCTGTCTGTCTGTCCGTCTGTTACACTTTCACGCCTAAACGGCTGAACGGATTTTAATGAAATTTGGTATAGGTATACGTTGAATCTCAAGAACGGACATAGGCTACTTTTTATTAGAAAATAAGGGGGGGATGGGGTAATACCACCATTGAAAGTTTATATGGAAAAAAAAATATTTTTGAAGTTAGAGATATGAAATTTGGCACAAATATAGCACGAAACTTGGATTAAAATAAAGACTACTTTTTGTTTCGAATATTAGGGGAGAAAGGGGTAAAACCGACCATGAAAGGATGTAGTCCACGCGAACGAAGTCGCGGGCACAGCTAGTGAGAAATAAATAAAGAACGAAAGGAATGTTTGAATAAATTAATAAATAAATATTGGACAACATCACATACATTGCTCTGATTCTGTGATAAGTAGCTTAAGCACTTGTGTTACAGAAATCAGAAACAACGACGGTAACACAACACCCAGACCCAAGACAATAGAAAAGTTCATTTCCCATATTGACCTAACCGGTTATCGAACCCGGGACCTCTGAGATGGCGCGGTGCCAAAGTCCGGCCCGTTCGCCTTTCGGTTACAGAGGCCGTTAAAGTTTATTAATACCCGTTTCCAATATTTAACGATTCGTAATGCGTCAAAAATTACTATCCGTTTCTCTACGAGTCGTTAATTCTAATTTTAAATTTACTTTCCATACCAGCTGTCATCAGTCGTCCGTCAGTCGTTATTAGCTTACGTGTTGTATGATTTATTACTATCCGTGACTGGGAACGGATCGGTTTTCAAATTTTTGTTTTTTATATTACACTTCAAGATTGACCTCATCCCACTTGATGTTTGGTGGTAATGAGGTCCTTTTTTTGAGGCACCGTACCATACTCCGTCGGGGTGAAGACCCCGAGGGAGGGTCACGGCGTGTGTGGGACTCCCACCTACTTACCTACCTCGGACTACCCACTAAAACCCCCCGGTTGGACCTTCATCGCCTTAATGGCGGCGCCATGGGAGATCGGCTCAGCCTTTACTTCCACGACGCCGCCGGCGGAACAGCCGCTTACGCGGCTCCGCCTACTCCCCCCATTGTGTTGGGAGGGAGTCTGGGGATGGCCGGTCCAACGGAACCATCCCCACCTCGCAGTGGGGTAATGAGGTCCTAGCTTAAGGGTGATAAGTACAGCATAATAAATATGTTACTTACGAAACCTTACTCACACGCAGGAACACAACAACACAGAAGTGATTGTTATTTGGGTGCGCTCTTCTGTAAGGTGGAGGTGTTTCACCAGTCGGGCGGCTCCAGTTCGAGCGATAAATCGCTATGCCCTACCTTTCTTTAATTTACTACCTCTCTTCAATTGGAACCGGATATATAATTTTGTAGTGCGTTAGCGGGCGTAGATAGCTTTGAAGCCATCATGCGAAAAAAGAGCGCGTCTGTATTGCACAGAGTACGTGGCAGCTGCCACAGCGTACTGAAGCAGATAGCTGACAGTGGGGATTGTCCACTGATCGGACATATGTTAAACAGGACGAGGTCCGTTTTAAAAATAATATACTAACGTACATATTAAGCTTTTACTAACAACTTATGGATCTTAATTATCTGAAATAAATACATTTTATTTTATTTATTTTATTTTATTTTATAATACATTTCAAATACAAGATGCAATTTTTTTTTTATTGTAATGGTACGAAACCCCTCGTACCGACGCGCACTTGACGTATTTATTAAAACAATGGTTTCCGTTTCAGAAACAACACCAGCCTCTCAACGTGATACTACCAGCTACTGCGCCAGGCACACCACCTACATACGGTTAGTGATAGCGGTCACCCATCCAGGTTGCGCATCGATGGTCTAGTTTATGTACCGTTTTCACCCTAAGGGCACACGGGCCCGTGTCCTGGGCCCCAATTCGACAAAACAAAACGACCTTCACGTATCGCGCGTGCTGCTCTTCCAACTGAGCTAACCGCACGTTATCTTATTCCCGATTCCAATATTTACAAAAAGATCCGGTCTAGTAACGGATAGTAATAAATAATACGAGGCGTAAGCTAAAAACGACCGGACGACTGATGACAGCTGGTATGCAGGCTTACAGGCCTGGCATGCGCCTCGCGAGTTAATTATTTATTTATTAAACAAACAATGGTTAACAAAAGTTGACAGTAGTCCCACAAAACTATTTACATAGTTTGTCTGTGGGATCATGAGTCTCTAACTTAATAAATAAGGACTTAAATTGCTAAGCTAAGTTAGCTAAAAAATATTTTTTGAGTTTTATCGCAAAAATATTTTTGTTTTGCTCCCGGCGTATATCCTCGGGCAAACTATTTAATAGGTATTGTAACCGTTTCTTTAACGTTCTATCACCAAAGTAGTTATTTACTTTAGGTACCTCAAATTTGCCCGCAGACATTGACCGGGTACAATGAACATTATTAACTAATGTTGGACTATTCTCTTGGGTGTTGTGGTTATTTATTGCTAGTAAGTATTTATGTTTTAAACTGACCGGGAGAATTTTACAAATCTTAAATAATTTATAATAATTACCTTTGCAATTGGCTACTTGACAGTTTTTGAAAAAGTATTGTAAAATGTGCGCCCGTTCATTTTATATCCTAAGCAATTCGATTTATCTGGAAATAATCTAAATAACCAGAGAAAAATAAGATTTTGTGTAACACATTTAAAAAGCGCGCGAAAACGCCAAGTCACGGTACTGTTGCAATTATGACGTCAACGTCCTAGACAACGAACCGATACGCATAGAAACGACTTAATTTAGATAAACGGAAAATGTTTCAATAAATTCTTAATACGATTAGAGACAGAATAATTCAATTTAATCGGTAAAATAATCATTGTTTCGCCACATTAAAATAAATAATTTTCGCCGACAGCTCTCATTTCCGAATTGCAATGGTGGTTTCCGTTTCGGTTCTTTTGTGCCACAGATAAAAAAACTAAAATTTATTTTGCAAAAATAAAATACTAACTATGCTTTTAATTATAAAGTAAAAATGTAAAATGATTACTTAACTAATAAGCTAACATATCTAACACTTTTCATATTTTATTGTTAACACTGTCAAGTAGCCAATTTGCTCAAATTTCTCGCATGAGATGACAAAATTTTGTCGCGCTCTTATGAAATCTCAAAACCGATGCATCAACTGCTGATTGGCTGAAAATACGAGTACGGTGTAATAACACCTAATCAACGGTAGATAAACTTTTGTCGTCTCATGCGAACAATTTGATGTATTGCGCATGCTAGGCCTATTAGCTTGCGCCACGTGACAAAATTTTATCGCGCTCTTCATAAACACCAAAATCGATTGAAGTCACTGCGTCAGCTGCTGATTGGCTGAAAATACGAGTGCGGTGTGCTATTAGCCAATCAACAGTATCGAAACTTTTGCCATCTCATGCGAGAAATTTGAGGTATTGCGGATGCTAGGCCTAATGGAGAGTAAACTATGAACGTTATTAACGACTCGTAGCTGGTTGGAGAAAAACGGATAGTCATTTTTGACACATTCCGATTCGTAAAATATTGGAACTGGGTGTTAATCGACAAAATAAACAACTTTTGTTGTAGGTAGCCGAATATGTTTAAAACTACATCATAGTAGAAAGAGAAAAGTATGTAATCCTCCAACAAACGCACGGAGCGTGGCTACTATGTGTGCGCGCGCCGCACGCACACACTGACAAACATTCACAATCTTTCAGAGTAACCTCAGTTAGGGCTTTGCACCGGAGCGAAATTATAGCACCGGAGAAAATCACCGGTGAATTTGACATAACTGATTGATAACCGGTGAATCACCGGAGATTGTGCATGATTTTGTTCTTTTTTTAAATTATCTTCTAAATCAAAAAAATACCATATTATAATATTTAATGGACACTGCAAAACATTACAAAAAGAAAAAAAATTATAATTTTAATATTTATTTAACAGAAAACGAAAAATATATGTATAAAGTCTTAACATGCGCCCAGAGCTACTATTGTGACAAAAAAATTATTTTTTTACTATTCGTTGATTTTAAAGTTTTCATTTAAAAAGCATAACATCAGCGTCAGACTGCAGCGGACTTCTCCGATCATAAAGGATGTTGCCCATTGCTGAAAACACCCTCTCCGACTTTCTTCTCGACTCTCACAGAAGTTGCTGGCATAGAAAGATATGTATTGGCAATATCATTCAGTGGTTTTATATGCTTGTTTATTAATATCCCAAAATGACATAACATTTTATGCCAATCATGCCTACTTGCTCTTAGAATAAGAATGAAGACACTTCTGTTCACTGGTTCAACTTAAGCAGGATTCACTGACAGCCCTAGGGGTATAGGCAGTTATCGTTCGGTCGGGGCGTTAGTTTACGTACTGTTCTCTTTCTACTATGACTACATGCTTACCAACACCGCAAGGGGACGTGAAATTATTATGGTTGTTTAAAATATGTTTTTTCTGTTTTTTTTAGGAGAACCCACCCTTACTCCCCCACCTCGGTCGCCAGGCACATCTGTCGTTACCCCAGCGTCGGGCGACGGTCGCAACCACCCACCGGACGGAACCTCATCGGATAAGGTACAGCAATTCCTACAAAAGCGAAGTTGCACAATTGGCTACTTGACAGTGTTAACAATAAAATATGAAAAGTGTTAGATATGTTAGCTTATTAGTTAAGTAATAATTTTACATTTTTACTTTTTAATTAAAAGCATAGTTAGTATTTTATTTTTGCAAACAAATTTTACTTTTTTTATCTGTGGAACAAAAGAACCGAAACGGAAACCACCATTGCAATTCGGAAATGACAGCTGTCGGCGAAAATTATTTATTTTAATGTGGCGAAACAATGATTATTTTACCGATTAAATTGAATTATTGTGTCTCTAATCGTATAAAGAATTTATTGAAACATTTTCCGTTTATCTTAATTAAGTCGTTCCTATGCGTATCGGTTCGATGTCTAGGACGTTGACGTCATAATTGCAACAGTGACGTGGCTTGGCGTTTTCGGGCGCTTTTTAAATGTGTTACACAAAATCTTATTTTTCTCTGGTTATTTAGATTATTTCCAGATAAATCGAATTGCTTGGGATATAAAATGAACGGGCGCACATTTTACAATACTTTTTCAAAAACTTTCAAGTAGCCAATTTTTGTTAACTTAAGAGGAAATATTTTTAAATAAACCTTTTTTATAACGCACTTCAAGATAGACCTTATCCCACCTGATGTTAAGTGGTAATGAGATCCTAGCTTAAGGGCGACAAGTACTGCATAATAAATCTGTTACTGGACTTGTAACCCTTACCTTGAAGGCGACCCCTGCTACTAATGTAGCACCCCCCAGGGGCTCTGGAAACCGCAGCCAAATAACAATCATTTCGGTGTTGTTGTGTTCCTGCGTACGAGTAAAGTTTCCAGAGCTCCTTGGGGGTGCTACATTAGAGCAGGGGTCAAACTTCAAGGTAAGGGCGACAAGTCCTGTAACAGCTTTATTATGCTGTACTTATCGCCCTTTAGCTAGGACCTTATTACCACTTAACTTTAGGTGGGATGAGGTCGACCTTGAGGCGCGGTAAAAATATATATGTATATAAACTAATTACGTTGCCACTGCAATTTTTAAACGTGTATCAGTACCTTAAAGCATTTTCTAACACTGAACAACAATTTATATCATTGCTAAAGAAATCACACGGTAATCGATGGCGTCTGGCGTTATTCTCACGACCAGTGACTTTATTGTAATTGATATACAGTTCTAGAAAGGCAAGGCTTTAAGTTGGAGGGCAATGAAGATATTTAGTAAGGTAATAGAAGGCAATACCTGACTTTGATAAGTGTAGCAGCTAATCTGCATCGCCCTTACTTGTTGGTGAGGCTATGGGGGAGGCGTTTTATGCGAAGCCTTTTATCCTTTGTGAATAGTGGTATTGTGATAATAGGTATCGATGTTTGCTTGCTTTGTGTTTTTTACCAGGTGATACAGATAAAGAAAAATTTGAGAAATATAAATATAAAAATATTTTACACGACCCGCCCGGCTTCGCACTTTATTGTATATATCTAAGTCTCCATTAATTGGCTACTTGACAGTTTTTGAAAAAGTATTGTAAAATGTGCGCCCGTTCATTTTATATCCCAAACAATTCGATTTATCTGGAAATAATCTAAATAACCAGAGAAAAATAAGATTTTGTGTAACACATTTAAAAAGCGCGCGAAAACGCCTAGTCGCGTCACTGTTGCAATTATGACGTCAACGTCCTAGACAACGAACCGATACGCATAGGAACGACTTAATTAAGATAAATGGAAAATGTTTCAATAAATTCTTTATACGATTAGAGACCAAATAATTCAATTTAATCGGTAAAATAATCATTGTTTCGCCACATTAAAATAAATAATTTTCGCCGACAGCTGTCATTTCCGAATTGCAATGGTGGTTTCCGTTTCGGTTCTTTTGTTCCACAGATAAAAAAACTAAATTTATTTTGCAAAAATAAAATACTAACTATGCTTTTAATTAAAAAGTATAAATGTAAAATGATTACTTAACTATTAAGCTAACATATCTAACACTTTTCATATTTTATTGTTAACACTGTCAATTAGCCAATTGTGTTGTATATATGTACGGATCTTTTTGTCTTTGGTCAAATTCTGTTCTTTTTTAGGAGCTTATGCTACGATGTCTTTCCTTCTCCTATTATTGTTTATTATAAGGTAAACGTTCTTTTACTAAAAACCCTAATTTCTTCTTTCCAGTCATCAGAAACAGCCGTCGGCGGCATATCA
Organism: Glyphodes pyloalis; assembly: GCA_037074685.1. Classification (NCBI taxonomy): domain Eukaryota; kingdom Metazoa; phylum Arthropoda; class Insecta; order Lepidoptera; family Crambidae; genus Glyphodes; species Glyphodes pyloalis. Next base: position 2,295,565 of record JAYKKO010000034.1, on the reverse strand, counting down.
CGCACGACTAGCACGGCTCTATCCCGAAAGGAGAGCTACAAAGCGCAGAGGCAGCACTACAGAAGAGAAAAGAAGAGAGCTGCGTCGGCTCTGTTACACTCTATAGAAGATCCTTCGGTGGTAGTCCTCGCTGATTGGCTGAAGGTAAGCTTAATACCCTGTCTTCAAAGAATGGTTGAAGCCGTTTGCAACTAGATTCAGGTATTTGCAATCTACTGCGAGCAAGATATCTCGCAGAAGGTGACGGCGTGAAGAGAAAGAGAGGAAGACTCTTTACGAAAGGAGAGCTACAAGGCAGCACTACAAAAGAGAAAAGAAGAGAGCTGCGTCGGCTCTGTTACACTGTATAGAAGATCCTTCGGTGGTAGTCCTCGCTCATTGGTTAAAGGTAAGGTTAAAACCCCGTCTCCCAAGAATGGTTGAAACCATTTGCAATGTGATTCAGGTATTCGCTATCTTCTGCCAGCAAGATATCTCGCAGAAGGAGGCAGCGTGAATAGAACGTGAAGAAGACTCTTCACGAAAGGAGATCTACACGGCAGCACTACAGAAGTGAAAAGAAGAGAGCTGCGTCGGCTCTGTTACACTCTATAGAAGATCCTTCGGTGGTAATCCTCGCTGATTGGCTGAAGGTAAGCTTAATACCCTGTCTCCAAAGAATGGTTGAACCCGTTTGCAACGGGATTCAAGTATTTGCAATCTTCTGCAAGCAAGATATCTCGCCGAAGGAGGCAGCGTGAAGAGAACAAGAGGAAGACTCTTTACGAAAGGAGAGCTACAAGGCACCACTACAGAAGAGAAAAGAAGACAGCCGAGTCGGCTTTGTTACACTCTATAGAAGATCCTTCGGTGGTAGTTCTCGCTGATTGGCTAAAGGTGAGGTTAAAACCCGGTCTCCCGAGAATGGTTGAAGCCGTTTGCGAAGAGATTCAGGTAATTGTAATCTTATGCGAGCAAGAGATCTCGCAGAAGGAGGCAGCGTAAAGAGGACGAGAGGAAGACTCTTTACGAAAGGAGAGGCAGAACTACAGAAGAGACAAGAAGAGAGCTGCGATGGCTCTGTTACACTCTATAGATTTTTTTTCTTCGGTGGTAGTTCTAGCTGGTGGCTAAAAATAAGGTTAAAAATCTTTAAAAAAAGTAAAAATAAATTAATCAAAAAGTACCCTATGTCCTTCTCCTGGTTCTAAACTACCTCCCCACCAATTGTCAGCCAAATCTGTTCCGCCGTTTTTGAGTTATAAATAGTGTAACTAACACGACTTTCTTTTATATATATAGATTTATCAATTATACCTATATATATAATATATGTTTTTCTTGTTTACAGGTCCGAGGTTCCTTAAAGTCGTGGACTAAGTTATGGTGCGTTCTTAAACCGGGCTTGTTGTTGCTTTACAAAAGTCCTAAAGCAAAGGTTTGTTTGTTTTTCTTAAACCTTTTAGGTTATGTTATTTTCGAAATCATAAAAAGTGTGACACGGTTTTTTTTTTTTTATATTGCACTTCAAGATTGACCTCATTCCACCTGATGTTAAGTAGTAATGAGTACCTAGCTTAAGGGCGCAAGTACAGCATAATAAATCTGTTACTGAACTTGGCGCCCTTACCTTGAAGGCTTGACCCCTGCTACTAATATAGCACTTAATTAATGATTTTAAAGATACAATGAAGGAGTATGTTAATAAATATATATTGATGATACAGTGCGCGTGACTAGGGTCAGTGCAAGGGTGTGTTTACGTCACAAATTCGTAACTATTGTACGAAGAAATGACGTCGCCATAAATTTTAACGTAATGTTTCATTTTAAACATTTAAAATAATTGAACGTGTCAAAACGCGACACCATTTTTATTTTTTGACGACCTCCGTAGCCGAGAGGCGAGCGGGCCTGACTTTGGCGAGCGCCATCTCTGAGGTTCCGGGTTCGATCCCCGGTCGGGTCAATATGGGAAACTAACTTTTCCATATTGTCTCGGGTCTGGGTGTTGTGGTACCTTCGTTGTTTCTGATTTCTGTAACACAAGTGCTTAAGCTACTTACCACAGAATCAGAGCAATGTATGTGATGTTGTCCAATCTTTATTTATTTATTTAGTAGTTAATACGAACTACTTACTGCCCGACGTTTCGGTTAGGTTGCACCAACCGTGGTCGCGTTTTGATCTGTTAAATTATTTTAAATGTTTTAACTTTATGTATATTGTAATTGTAAAATTGGAATTATCATGATAAAGTAAAATACGTTTTATATGTGTTTGTTCATCTACTTTATAGTGATCAATAAGTTTGAAAATAACTTTATAACTATCATTAATCGCCATCTCTGAGGAACTCGGTTCTGGGTGTTGTGTTACCGTCCTTGTCTCTGATTTTTGTAACACAAGTGCTTTAGCTTCTTACCACAGAATAAATAAATGCGGCAGACAATCACACCAATCACCTGGTCTCAAACTAAAGTTTTCCCATGTACTATGAGTACCAGACGACGGATACCAACTGGGGGCGTCATCCCAGCACACCCAGACTCAAGTCAATTTAGAAAAGTTCGTTTTCCAAATTGACCCATCCGGGAATCGAACCCGGGACCTAACGCGCTTTGGCCGCCTACCTTAGCCACAACGCCACCGAGGTCGCCATTAATCAGAGCAATGTATGTGGTGTTTTACAATATTTCTTTATTAATTTTCTTTTACTGTTTATATTTTGTCTGTGTCACATTAATATATTGTGCACTGTGTATTGATAGTGGGTGCTCATAAATTATTCCTTATATCATCTTCTGTTTACAGAGCAGTCACTGGGTGGGCACAGTCCTCCTGACCTCGTGCCAAGTTATAGAGCGGCCAAGCAAGAAGGACGGGTTCTGTTTTAAGCTCTACCATCCTTTGGAGCAGAGTATTTGGGCGCCGAGGGGGCCCCACAACGAGACTATAGGTGAGTTACCGGAGGTTAGGGAGCGTTCAAGTATTACGTAACGCAGTTTTACGATGCGTTACAGGGGCGGGAGGGGGTTTGTCTTACAAGAGGTGACGTACCATTTTTAATTATTTTTATTGAAACTACAGAGCGTTGGTTGAACTGAAAAAACGTTTATTGTTCCACAGACTAAACAGTTACATATCCACATACAGATAATATAATTTATGGTTTACATTATAAGGATACTAGATGTCGCTAAAGCTCCATATCTAGTATTTATATTTATTTTTGATATACATATCCAACACCCCCACTATATCAAAATATCCACAAATTTTGAAACAATTTGAATACACAACAAAAAAGGTTTTAATTATTATTAATAAATATTAATTATTTTTTAAAAATACCCAGTCTTTCCATAAACTTATAATGTTTAAGTCCACACAAACCCTTTGTCATTAAATCTGCTGGCATATCAGCAGTGGGTAAATATTCAGTCTCAATTATATCATTACTAATTATCTCTCTTATATAATTGTATCTCACATCTATGTGCTTAGAGCGCTTATGTGATACAGAGTTACTGGCTAACCTAAGAGCACTTTGGCTATCACAATATAGTACAATTTTCTTACTAGATCCTATTATTTCCATTTCTAAATTCATTAGATAGACAGCTTCCCTTCCTGCATCCGAAAGAGCCATGTATTCAGCTTCACAACTACTTAATGCTACAGTCCGCTGTTTTTTGCTTTCCCAGGAAATCGCAGATCCTGATTTCATGAAACAAAATCCTGTGTATGACCTTCTATCAATTGAACAACTAGCCCAATTTGCATCTACGAATCCCACTAGATCTGCACTTTCCTTAGAATATTTTAAACAATATTTTTTTGTTTTTGACAAATACTTTAAGACTCTTTTTGCATAACTCCAATGAGTATGTGAGTAACAATTATTAAACTGGCTCAAGTAGCCAACTGAGTAAGCAATATCTGGTCGAGTCAGCACAGCAAGATACATTAGGCTACCTATTAAGTTTTGATATGGTAATTTATTATCACAAATATTTGACTTTTCTAAATCTAATTTAGTCTCCATTGGAGTTTCAGCGACATTACAATCAGACATATCAAATTTTTTTAATAATTGTTCGATATAATTCTGCTGATCTATTGTAATTACATTTGATTTTCTGTCAATGTTGATTCTCATGCCTAAGTACTGTTTGACTTGACCCAAATTTTTAATCTTAAATTTATTACTTAGTGCTTTTATTAAACTTTCTTTTTCTGTCTCATTATTTGAAAAAATTAAAAAATCATCTACATAAATACCTACAATTGTTTTCTGACCATTGTTATGATTTTTTAAAAAGACACAAGGTTCTAATTTACTCTTATTATATCCTAAGCTATGCAGTGTTTCTTCCACTCTTTGGTACCAAGCAAGGGACGATTGCTTGAGTCCATAAACAGCCTTTTTTAATTTCAATACTTTGTTTGAATCTTTGATAAGAAAACCTTCTGGTAAGTGCATGAAAATACTTTCTTTTAAGAAACCATTAAGAAAGGCTGTTGTGACATCCAAGTGGGTAACATCCATATTCAGTTGTACACTTATAGCCAATAATAACCGTAAGGTCGAATGTCTAATCACTGGTGAGAATGTGTCCAAGTAATCTACACCGGCTTTCTGTGAAAAGCCTTTTGCTACAAGACGAGCACGATACCGCACTTTATTGTCACAATCATATTTCTTTTTAAGAACCCACTTGCACTGCACAACATTGGTGTCATCTGGAGCATCAACAACTTCCCATACTTCATTATCTGAAAATGACTGGAGTTCCTCTGCCATTGCCGCCAACCACTGTTGACTCTCTGGACCACTAATGGCTTCTGAATATGTTATTTCATGATCTCCACTGTAGGACATACTTGCAAATCCATAACGCTCAGGTTTCTTCCTATTGCGCTTCTGTTTCACTTCAACAGTTACAGCTGGTGGATCAGTTGTCTCCTCTCTGTCTGAAGATGGCTCTGGGTGGTGTAGCTCTCCTCTCACAGCAGGTTGCTCACTCCCATCTTCTACATCCAGGTAATCTGACTCTGAATCACTTGAGCTGGTCGGATTTGAAGGTTCTGATTTAAGCACAGATTCCTCTTTGGATTCCCCCACTGAATCTGTGTTTTTTATACAGACAGTAACTGTGTCTTCTTGTCTTTTCTTCTCCAGTATTACCACATCTCTACTAGTAGTCACTTGGTTCTTTACTGGATCATATATCCTGTAACCTTTGACGTTTTCACTGAACCCTACCAATATGTGTTTTCTTGCTTTTTTATCCCATTTGCTTCGTTTCTCTTTTGGGATGTGGACCATGACTGGACTACCAAAAATGCGTATATCTTGTAAATTTGGTTTTCTTCCATTCCAGATTTCATATGGTGTCTTCTCCACACCTGAGGCTACTGACCTATTTTTTAAATATACCGCAGTATTTGCAGCTTCAGCCCAGAACTTCTTATCAAGGTCCGCTTCGAACAAAAGACACCTGGCTCTCTCAACAATGGTGCGGTTCGACCTCTCGCTAAGACCATTTTGTTCAGGCGTGTAGGGGTTCGACTTTTGATGCACTATGCCTGCATTCTTCAAGAAATCTGCGAACTCTTTACTACAATATTCACGTCCATTGTCAGTTCTCAGCATTTTGATCTTCTTATTCTGAACATTTTCCACCATCAACTTAAATTCCTTAAAACAACTCAATGCTTCACATTTTGTTTTAAGAAAGTAAATGAAAGTCATTCGACTGAAATCATCAATAAAGAGTAGAAAATATCTGGCACCACCAATAGAATTCTTCTCCATGGGACCACAAATGTCAGAATGAATTACTTGAAGTATCTCTGTGGCTCTTGTTCCTGTGGAGAAGGGTAACCGTGATTGTTTCCCTTCACAACACGTCTCACAGTTTGACTTACTTATAGCAAAGGTGTCAGAATATTCAATTCCATCTACTAATCCACCTTTCATTTTGTTCATGTCATTGCTGTTTATATGTCCTAGTCTCTTGTGCCAAGTGTCACCATCGGCCACTGACGACGTAAGTAAACAGTCCTCTGTTGTTTTCAACTTTAACTTGTAAACACCGTCAATAAGATCAGCCTCTGCAACTAATTCATCAGATCTGTTTCTAATTAGGCACTTATTAGGCTCGAAATTGACACTATTTCCATTCTTAATCAGTTCGCTGACTGATAAAAGATTTGTCGTAAGACTTGGCACGCACAACACATTCTTCACGTTTACATCGAAATCGTGACTTGTTGTGATTTCTACTTCTCCGGAACATAAAACTGGAACTTTTGTTTTATTTGCCACAACAATTTCCGGCAAACTCGATGAATACATAGGACTTTTCAACCAGTGCTCGTTCGCAGTCATGTGAAGAGATGCCCCGCTGTCAATGTACCAATCTTGTTTTGTAAACTTCCCGCTTAGAAAAACAACATTGAAAGCGTTAGTCTGCTTCTTCTTCACTTGTTTTTCATGCAATAATGGACATTTGTTGCGATAATGGCCGTTTTCTTTGCAATTATAACACGTTATTGTTTTCGCCGGCTTGTTGACACTTGAATTTGACATAAGCGATGTCTGTTGTCTATGCCTGCTATTGTTGCCAGGCTTATTTTTTCTCCAATTTTTTGCAAGTAATGCTAAATTGCAATCCGTTTCACTCACTTTGATCGATTCCATATCGAGCAATTTGGTTTTAATGGAATCGGCCGTTATTCCAATCCCAGAGTGCTCGATAGCCATGATCATAGGCATAAACTGTTCTGGTAAGCCTGCCAGCATTAATGAGCCAACCCATTGATCATTAATTTCAAATCCAGTGCCCGATAACCGCTGTGATGTTTCGACTATCTGCGTCACATAATCCGTCATGTTTTCACTGTTTTCGAGCCTTATCGAAATCAGATGACGGAGCAAAGTGATCCTTCTGGAAAATCCTGAATCGTCGAACAGAGACTTTAAAGTCGTCCACAATTCCTTCGTGGTCTTCGCATTCTTTATGTGTACATATAGCGATGAATCTATCGTAAGAATGACTTTCGCGCGCGTTTTTGCATCCGCCGCATCAATCCCACTTGCAGAAGTACTAGCAGTTTCTTCTTTTATGTATTTGTCGACGCCTTCCAATATGAGCAAGTTTTCTACCGCGAACGCCCAGTCATCGTAATTTGCGCGACCTTTTAGCCTCGGAACATTCGCCAGAAAATTGGAACTCATTTTCCAAAACACTGCACACGAAAATACTAACAATAACGAATCTTTTTGAAATTAAAAACGATACTGGGCCCATAACCTATTGAAACTACAGAGCGTTGGTTGAACTGAAAAAACGTTTATTGTTCCACAGACTAAACAGTTACATATCCACATACAGATAATATAATTTATGGTTTACATTATAAGGATACTAGATGTCGCTAAAGCTCCATATCTAGTATTTATATTTATTTTTGATATACATATCCAACAATTTTAAATTAATTAATTAAATATGGTCAAAAATCATTAATTGCGTTACGTAATACTTGAACTACTTACAACAGATTCAGAGCGAGGTATGTGATATTGTCTAATATAACTCTGTTTTGTACTTACAGGAGCCGTGGTACAACCCCTGCCTACTGCTCACCTGATCTTCCGAGCGCCTTCGCAAGCCGCCGGACACTGCTGGCTGGACGGACTAGAACTAGCTTTAAGATGCAGCAATGCTATGCTCAGGTAAATTATTTAGTTTTGGACCTAGGGTACTACCTTGTGGAACTCCCTGTAACGGTCAAGTAGATTGTTAAGTAGTGGATCAAAGTTTATACCTTGGGGAACTCCTTGCTATGCTCAGATACATTTTTAAGTGTTGGAACTAGGCTACTACCCTGTGGAACTCTCTTTTACGCACAAGTATTTGGTTAAGTGGTGGATCAAAGTGAGCACCCTGGTGAACTCCTTGCTATGATCAGATACATTGTTAAATGGTGAACCTAAGTGCCTACCCTGTGGCACTCCCTGTTCTACTCTATTGAATTATAACGTGTTGGATGCAAGGGACGACCTTAGTTTATTATCTTAAGAGTATAATAATATTAAGAATCTACTAGAAATAACTACATTTTAAAATAAAATTCGTTGAGCTGTGCTGTTCTTTGATAATTTAGATCTAGGGAAGAAATATTATGATCTGGGGAATTGTAAAGTGATGGACCTAATTGACTACCTCACGGAACTCCTTTTTAAGCTACGTTAGATTGTTCAATAATGTATCTAAGCTACTACCTTGTGCGACTCCCTACTTTTAATTGTTAAATGTTGTATCTAGATTACTTCCACGTAGATATTGTAGGTAATAAAGTGGACCTAAAATATTACCCTGTAGGACTCGAGTATTATAAAGTTCTATAGCCGGTATTCTGCATCTAAAAGGCTCTTAAAGAACCTCACATGATTGATGGATTTATACATACACTAGAATAACATAATTTTATTGACGACCTTCGTTGCCGAGAGGCGAGCGGGCCTGACTTTGGCGAGCACCATCTCTGAGGTTCCGGGTTCGACCCCGGTCGGGTCAATATGGGAAATGAACTTTTCCATATTGTCTTGGGTCTGGGTGTTGTGGTACCGTCGTTGTTTCTGATTTCCGTAACACAAGTGCTTAAGCTACTTACCACAGAATCAGAGCAATGTATGTGATGTTGTCCAATATTTATTTTTTATTATTTATTTATCATAAAGGAAACTTTTTATTCTAAAATAACGTGTTCAAAGTCGCGAGTTACGATTTGTGTATTATGTATATTATTTGTCACCGTCTTACTAATTACCTTTATTAATTTGATTTGTGCTGCTGGATTATTTGGGCTGTATACAGCAATGCTATGCTAAGGTGAGTTGAAAAGAATTGGTGTCATAACCAACCCTTGTGTGACCTGAATTCTTCCATGTTTTTTTTTCGTTCACTGTGTAAGGGGCATACTTAAATTACGTGAGAGTTAAATAAATATCACGCATTTTTTTTATTGAAACCAAAGAAATATATACTTTGTTTCATTTAATCCAGATAGAATATTGCCTTATTATATTTGACCCTTCATGAGGGTATCCACACGAAAAAAATGTAAGAATATTTTTTTTGAAGTTACTTCATTCAGGTGTTTGTATAAAGAAACCCACCACGAAATCTTATCTGAGATCGGGGGATGAGGGAAGGAGTTGAATAAAATCTCACGACATCCCACTAGGAGGGGAGGAGGGATATCATTCAGGTGTTTGTATAAAGAAACCCACCACGAAAGCTTATCTTAGATCGGGGGATGAGGGAAGGGGTTGAATAAAATCTCACGACGTCTCACCAGGGGGGGTGGAGAGACAGAAAATATAAAAAAACACCTCATTAATTTTCGCCCCCTAACAAGTATCGTTTGATTGTTCTAGATGTTCCCGGGGGAAGCCGGAGGACCCAATCGCATCGGAGGCACCTGCGACTCAGACGAATATATCTCACGAAGAGTTAGAGAGGCATTTCAACGAACACGGTAAGTATTTATATAAAGGACTGACTCATGACTGACAAAAATGTACCATGTGACTTTACACTAAGGTTGGAATTGCAATTTCAATAGTCTCTAATCGCTGAGGTATGCTAAAACCATTAACATTGCAATGGGAGCGAACGAATATAGGATATAACGGTAGGGCATAGCGATTTATCGCTCGAACTGGAGCAGCCCGACTGGTGAAATACCTCCGCCTTACAGAAGACCGCAGCCGAATAACAATCACTTCTGTGTTGTTGTGTTCCTGCGTGTGAGTAAGGTTTACAGAGCTCCTGGGGGGTACATTAGTAGCAGGGGTGAAGCCTTCAAGGTAAGGATGACAAGTCCAGTAACAGATTTATTATGCTGTACTTGTCGCCCTTAAGCTAGGACCTCGTTACCACTTAACATCAGGTAGGATGAGGTCAATCTTGAAGTGTAATGTAAAAAATAAATCTGGTATTTTGACCCAGTCCGCTTCCCTATTTCAACCTTAGTTTAACTACATAAGGTACATTTTTGTTCGTCACCTAAAATCCCATATCTAATGACTCGTTAGTAAGATGGCGTTGAACTCACATAGAGAAATGTAAGGCTTATTCCGAGAATATCTTACACGAAGCCGGCACCAACGTAGTATTAAATATTTTTATTGACATTTTTATCAAAATGTTCAAGGAACAGAAAATTTAATTTCCCCCTTGTTGTTGAGACTCTAATCCACGACCTTCACGTATCGCGCGTGCTGCTCTTCCAACTGAGCTAACCGCAAGTTATCGTAGGGTAGGTATGAGTTTTGAATTATTTACAAATGACGATGTAAAAGCCGATAAGTATGTAGTTCTAAACACATTCGGCAGAAAATTCATCTAGGGATGCAACATCGTTCATAAAAAACATCGATACTGAAATATCGATATTTTTTAAAGTGCAACATCGATGTTGAAAATATCGACGTTTTAGGGCGATGCATCGATGTTTTTTCGATGTTTTCTTTAATTACTAGCAGGGTCAGCAAATACAACTTTGAATTACAGAGAAAAGGCTTTTTCTTATAAAAAATATTGATAACATACTTAGATTATGTAGTCGTGATTACATACAATATCAAACAATTAGTCACTTAAAACGATACATCTATAACGTATTAGGATATGAAAAGTAGTAGAACGACAAATTAAACCAATACTAGAAAGACAAAGATAATCAAATTTATTGCTATTTATTTCATTGCAGAATTCAAAAATAATAATTTCGATAATCTTTTGCTAAGCAACCGGTTTCTTTCTTGGATAATTACAGCTCTAGTTTCAGAAAATAACCTTTCAGAAAATAACTGGGAATAGAAGTTACGACTATTGGCAAATGTTTCATAGCAAGAATGGCGCTAGTGGGGCGATGTAATCACATCACGTGATCGAATGGTACCTAGTAACGTATAAAACATAAAGACGGCGCTGCAATCAAACATCGTTGTTAATGAACGATGTAGCGATGTTTTCTTGTAGTTCAACATCGATGTTTTAACATCGATGTTTATGAACGATACATCGATATTTTAAAACATCGATATATCGTTTGCATCCCGCCTACGATAACTTGCGGTTAGCTCAGTTGGAAGAGCAGCACGCGCGATACGTGAAGGTCGTGGGTTCAATTACCGCACCGCAAGGGAAGATGATTTTTTTCCGTTCCTTTTAAATATTTAAGTTCGGTAGTGCGGCGTAAAGTACTATAATAAAATATTAAAGCTCATTATCTATTTCCTTATGTGTCGTCAATGCAGTTAATACTACATTCATTTATTAATTCTTAGATAAGGCAGATACAGAGACAGATAATAAATACGAAAACAGTGGATTTAGACAATATTTATCAACGGGTTTTTTTTAATTGGAAAGTCAAGAAAAGTCGTTGTTTTTTTTTCTCAAAATTGTTTTTTTTTTGTATTTTTTTCGTCTATGAAATCAAAACTTCGGTGTTCATTATGAAAACGTTGAAATTGTTATTATTTCTTTGTTTGTGTTTCTTAGAAGGAAAGAAGAAATAATAAATGTAATTTAAATATCGAATTTTGAATTAATTTATCAATGACATGAATCTTGATTGTATTAAAAATGAATAATATTTTATTTGAACCGTTCCTATAACCATTTAGTGACTTATATTAAGCGAATAACACAATACTGTCCTCTTGTCTTACTTCTTACCAATATTATAAAGAGGAAAGATTTATAGCTATATAGTATACTAGCGGTCCCGGCGAACTTCGTTTCACCTTAGAAAGAAAGAAAGAAGAAAGAAAAATGTTTATTGACACAACAAAAAAAAATACGGAAATACTGTGTGTATTTCCGTATTTTTTTTTTGTATTTTTTTTTCACACACAGAACATAATGTGGTCAATTAGGTTCCACCTCAGCAAATTCTGCTACGGCATTATTTCTAACACCGCAACAGCGCTGGTATTCTGGTGGAACTCACCTGCTTGGAAAAATAACTAAAGCCGGGGCTCTTGCTATTTCTCCACGCAAGCGAGTACAGTACAGTAAGGCTACAGTACTTACCTTAGAGAATTTTTCCCGCTTTTATGTTGAAATTTTTCAAATTTTACCAAGGATTTCTAATATTGAAGCCTATGTCAAACTGGAAGAATGTAGCATTCTATTGGTGAAATAATTTTTTAAATCGGCCCAGTACTTTTTGAGCCTATTCATTACAAACATACAAACATACAAAAATAGGTACAAATCTTTCCTCTTTATAATATTAGTATATAAAAGCTTGCTATGTGATATCGTAACTATATATTGCTCTACACTAATGTTCTATCTAGTGTTCTGCCGAATAAAGACGCAATTAAATAAATATATATATAGACACTTTTTTGCACAGAAAAATTTACAGAATTTGTTTTTATAGACATAATCAAGTACGATAATTATGTAGTTCTAAACATATTCGGCAGAGGGCACTTACCGGTTGATACAGCAGAAAAATTTCATCACTTACGATAACTTGCGGTTAGCTGAGTTGGTAAGAGTAGCACGCGCGATACGTGAAGGTCGTGGGTTCAATTCCCGCACCGCAAGGGGAGATACAATTTTTCTGTTTCTAATATAATCAAGTACAATTTAGGCGGTCTTATTGCTAGAAAGCAATCTCTTCCAGACAACCTTTAGGTAGAGGAAATAGTAGATATCGAGGAACGGTTAGCTGCGATTAGTTTTCTTGCAATAATTTTGAATGAAAAAAATTTAAAAGCTTATTATTTTGATACCTAGAACATAGCATAGTATTGTATAAATAGGATTTTTACATTTTATTTTTCCTGTAAAATTTTCTTTTTTATAATAAAGCTTTATTAGGGCGAGGTAGTACTCTCTTTTAAAAGATTATAATCGTAAACTTATAAATTATTTTCCGGGTATAAAATCGAATTATTAATGAGTAGAATTTATATTCTGAATCCACTGTTTCGTATTACAAATGAATAGGTATTATAATACGTAGTAATAAGGTTTTTATTACGTTGTCAAACTAAATCTAATCCAAGTTAAAAGTGTTCTAGCTTTAAATTAAACAAGGTAACTAACTAATTTATTCTAACACCCCCACACCTCCAAATTTGCACCTTACGCACAACGTAACTCGCTACAAAATCGTTTGAACGCTAGTCCTAAAATCCATATCGTCTTGTAATTCGCCCACTCCACTGATGTCTGTATCAGATTACTCTCCTAAGAGAACCGGGTCAGGTGATAGGAAATTGGCATACCAAGTTACGAAGAAGCCTAAAGCTGGTAGGAAGGTGTCCAAATGGGCGCAATTCGTGGAATCGCTTGATATGTTGTCGAAAGAACATGATATGTCTACCGATTCTCCTACTCCAGAACTCGAGAGGAAAGAGGGTCTCCTAGATTTCTTTTGGAGGCGGGATGCGTTTGATAGGAACAGCCCTACTACTTCCTCGGTAAGGGCAGACGCCAAGTCGCCAAAATGCCAGAGAATGACTAAGAGTTTAGCTTCCAGCCCAATGAGGCTTGAGAAGAGATCTCCGATTCTGAAGTGCTTGGATTTACCGAAACTGGCGTTGGATAAACGGACCGCGAAGGACAAGCCGGTTTCTCCCAGTTCGCTGATTGAGGAGAACTTGTTCAAGTTAATGGGTTCGCTGCCGAAGCGTAGGAGTTCGACGCCGTCGACGTCAAAGACGGTGTTGCCGCAGAAACGGATTAGCGAACTGAGGGTGAGCGGTGTGAAGACGGATTCGGAGAATGACGAAGTTTTCCGTAAAGATGTTGATGGGAGGAGGTTTAATGACGTGGTGCTGTGTGATACTCCTGAGAATATTCTGATTACGAAGACAGCGCCGTCTGTTGAGAGGTTTAGGGAATATACTTCGTCTTCGAGTGATGGTGATGATGGCCCTAGAAGGTAAGTTATTTATCTAGAAGTATTTATTATCACCAGAATACCAGGGTTGTTGCTGTGTTAGAAATAACCTAATTTACCAATTTATCTCTTTTCTGACTGCGTCAACGATAAATATAACTGTTAAAAAATAAATTCCTTGAATAAGGAAGCGGATTAAAAACGAGTTTTTAGGGTGTCTTATCCAAAAATATTTGACAAAGCTTTTTGCATTTTCTACCTAATCAAAAAATAACATTTAATCGAATTGTCGCATTTTTAACGACTATTGACATAACGAATCCCTACCTTGCAACTTATTATGTATGATATTAGATTATAATTTCTTATTTTGTCCTTTCTGCATAATCGTTGTGTTGTCTTCATTGTTAATGTGTCGTTAGCGTACATAATGAGGATCTCAAAATAGACAGAAATACCTCATTACACCGCGCAGTCCCATTTTTGACGTGTCTCTCTAAACACTTGACATTGGCGGAATCACTGCGTTGTTTGTAAACGCGGGACAGAGTCCATATTTAAAAAAAAAAACTTGCTATCGTTTAGAAGGTATTTTTTACTAATTAATCAAACTAAAAATACTTGTCAATTTATTAAAATAAAGATTAACAGAACTTATCACATTCTTAGACTAACAATCTGGTGTTTTTGACCCAGTTCGCTTCAGTAATCGTATTTTAATAACTTTTATCGTAGCAACGTAACTTCAATAATCTTCAATAATCTTCTAGACTACAGTTTCGCTCGGCAACCACAACACATACACCAGAGAAGTATTCGCTCATAGACTATCATAAGCTGCCTTCAGTCAGCTTAGAAGCTTTGAAGAGTCAGAGGCGAGATGATAGATTTGTGTCACAAAACGTCTATGTTGCTGGGAAGATCGTTAGGAGCGGTAACGGACTGTGTTTTTATGAAGCTAGAGCTCGTTTTCGGATGAGGGTTTTCGGAATACGATTCCCCCTTGAGTGTTTTTGGGTTCCGTAGCCAAATTGGCGAAAAATGGTACCGTTATGGATTCGTCTGTCTGTCTGTGATTTGTAAGACGTTACGATGCGTTACAATAAAAAATTAAGAAATGAAACTCCCAAATAGGCAATCCTTTGGTTTACGAGGAATCCCCCGATTGTATTACCTAGTGTTGGCGTCTTTTTTAAAGTAAATAATTGTGTTAGCCTCAGCTGTGCTAACGCTCCCTTAAGGAGATTTACAACCTTTGTTATGTATTCAAGTGAATCCCCTATTGCGAAAATCCTCATTCTCTAGAAGTATGTGTAAGGTAGAATTTTTTTCTTTCTTTAGCTAGGTTTTCAATTTGGTTTTGATTGGTATCGCTATTTTTATTATGAGAATGTGAATTTATTCGTATAAATTCGACGGACGACCTCCGTAGCCGAGAGGTGAGCGGGCCGGATTTTGGCGTCGCGCCATCTCTGAGGTCTTGGTTCGATCCCCGGTCGGGTCAATATGGGAAACGAACTTTTCTATATTGTATCTGGGTGTTGTGGTACTGTCGTTGTTTGTGATTTCTGTAACAAAAGAGCTTAAGCTACTTACCACAGAATCAGAGAAATGTATATGATGTTGTCCAATATTTATATTTTAAATTACATCGACGCTGTGTGTATATTTGTAATGAATAAACTCAAAAACTGTCGTGCCGATTTTAAAAATTATTTCTCCGTTGGAAAGCTACGTTCGTATTAAGTGACATAGACTACCTATATTTATAAAAGATTAATGCTATGCGTACGAAGCCGCGGGCAGCTGCTAGTCGTATCTGAATCCATACTAATATTATAAATGCGAAAGTAACTCTGTCTGTCTGTCCGTCCGTCTGTTACTCTTTCACGCCTAAACGGCTGAACGGATTTTGATGAAATTTGGTATAGGTATACGTTGAATCTCAAGAACGGACATAGGCTACTTTTAGTTAGAAAGTAAGGGGGGGGGGGGGGGGATAATGCCACCTTTGAAAGTTTATATGGGAAAATGTTTATTTTTAAGTTAGAGATATGAAAATTGGCACAAATATAGCTCTATTAAAATATAGACTACTTTTTGTTTCGAATATTAGGGGAGATAGTGGTAAAACCGACCATGAAAGGATGTAGTCCACGCGAACGAAGTCGCGGGCACAGCTAGTCGTCTTCACGCCTAAACCACTGTACCGAATTTGATGATATTTGGTATAGGTATACGTTGAACCTCTAGAACGGACATAGGCTACTTTTTGTTTTAAAAATAAGACGGGATGAGGGTAATACCGCCCTTGAAGGTATATATGGGGAAAATGATAATTTTTAACGGTTTTATTTAGCTCACCCCGTTTGTTTTATTATTTATTCTTGGGTCAAATTTTTTAAGTTACAAATATGAAATTTGGAAAAATTTCGCTTGAAAGTTGGATTAAAATATGGACTACTGTTTGTTTTGAATATAAGGGGAGAGAGAGGTAAAACCGACCATGAAATATGCACTCCACGCGAACGAAGTCGCGGGCACAGCTAGTTGTACATAGTATTTTTTATCTCGGTGTTATGCAAACGGAGACGCGGGTAACAGCTAGCTTATGATATTTGTCTAAACACACAGTGTTCTATTGAATTTAACCTTGAATACATAAGGTAGGGATGTGAAAACGAATCGATTGTTATGTTATTTGATTTTTTATCGATTTAAAAAAATCGATTGTCAAAACAGTAAAGAGCGAATTTTATTGTTTTAATAAATCGATTACATGTAAATATAGGTTCTTGATTTTTTTTAAACAAAAAAAGAAGACGCATTATTGATTAAATCGATGTCATGTATGCTCCATCAAAAATCAATTAAATGAAATAATCGATTAATATATAACACATTGTCCTACTAAACAATTCTATTAAAAGAGGTAGGGCATAGCAATTGATCGCTCGAACTGGAGCAGCCCGACTGGTGAAATACCTCCACCTTACAGAAGACCGCAGCCAAATAATAATCACTTCTGGGTTGTTGACGTTGTTGCGTTCCTGCGTGTGAGTAAGGTTTACAGAGCTCCTGGGGGGTGCTACATTAGTAGCAGGGGTCAAGCTTTCAAGGTAAGGGCGACATGTCCAGTAACAAATTTATTATGCTGTAGTTGTCGCCGTTAAACCACTTAACACCAGGTGGGATGAGGTCAATCTTAAAAATATAAATAAAAAAAAAAACATTTTTATCTAACTTTTCAAACAGCGCCTTCAAATAGATATTTGTTTTGTACTTCTTATTTCGAGTCCTCATTGCTTGTTTTTTTTTTATTTACAAAACCAAGTAATTAAAATGTATTTAACCAAATAATGTAAGAAAATGATTCGAAAATGTGAAAAATCGAAGATTTAAATTAATTTTTTAATCGATTGTTTAGTAATCGATTTGTTTTCCTCTAAGTCCCATCCCTAACGTAAGGTCAACGTTCGTTTTCAAGCGATGACGTAATGTACTTTGTAACGTCGTGTTAATTACTTGTTTCTCTGTTTCTTAACTGATTCGTTTTGGAGAATACGTCACTTTATGGTTAGAGTGCCTGCATGTCGAATCAAGGGTAGCGGGTTCGATTCCCGGAGAAACATTCGTGTGGGGAACGTGTTTATTTATTTACTAGCTGTTGCCGGCGACTTCGGTCGTTATTTCGGGATAAAAAGAGTCCTATATGGTGATCCGACATCTGATCTATTTATCAATCTTATTTCATCGAAATAATTTTGAACGACATACATACAGACATCGTGATTAACACGAGAAAGAAATGGTGTATGAGCATCGCTACTATACTTTACGCTCATATCTGTGGGTTTGACTGGTAGAGAACACCACTAGGCATTAAGTCCGGCTTTTGTAGTTTTTACGTGCAACGTAATTTAATTAAAATAATACATGAGAAAATTAAAAAGTATAAAATAAAAATAATATTTATGTTATCTTTACTCTTTTTGGACAAAACGCTCCACACTTTCTTTCTTAAATGTCTGAATTATTTTGTAAGTTTTAGTTCGAGCTAAAACCGTGTTTTTTAGTTTTTTAAACTATTATTTTTTATATAAGTAGATACTAGACTAACATAAAAAATACTTTTTGTCCCGCAATATGTCCACGAAGGCATATAACATATATATATTTAAAAATCAATGCCACTTTTTGTTGTTATTGTATAACTCACGTACTCACGTATCCAAACTAAATGTTTAGGCTTTGTTCTGACTATTTAGTAAATGGTTAATGTGAAGTTTGCATACATTTTTAAGAGAGGTAGGGCATAGCGATTTATCGCTCGAACTGGAGCAGCCCGAATGGTGAAACACCTCCACCTTACAGAAGACCGCAGCCAAATAACAATCACTTCTGTGTTGTTGTGTTCCTGCGTGTGAGTAAGGTTTACAGGGCTGGGGGGTGCTACATTAGTAGCAGGGGTCAAGCCTTCAAGGTAAGGGCGACAAGTCCAGTAACAGCTTTATTATGCTGTACTTGACACCTTTAAACTAGGACCTCATTACCACTTAACATCAGGTGGGATGAGGTCAATCTTGAAGTGGAATATAATAAAATGGGTCGAGCGGTTCTTCGTTCACGTTTTTTGTAACAAATGAATTATGCGGGCGAACGTCATATATGTTTTCTTAAATTACATTGTGCCGACCTACGACATTACCTACAAGTCGACACAAATACAGCGTCAGCAGAATTGGCGTAGTAAACAACGCTCCATACGTAATGCATGACATCGATCCTACATCGCGATGTCAGAGTTTTCGTCGCCACTAATTATATATACAACAAACCAAGATTGGTAGTTGGGCCTTGGTCCCCGAGCAGATAACACCTAGCTCGGCGGAAGTACTTCCACTTTTAGTAAAGAACATACGTTCCTTACAACATGAAAATGATAATAGGTTAGTAAGAAAAAACATGCCAATGTCATGTCGCAAAAATATTTTAATTACACTAAACTTCATACCCATGTATTTGCGTTACCTCAAGTCAACATTAACACTTAAAACAAACAATGAGAATGTCGCAGGTAGATTGGGGAATAGGGAATTTTGTGAAATGACCGGTCAACCATGTTATCGCTTCACCGTGGAAAATATTCCAGCTGGAACCAAAAAGTTTGTTTGACTTTATCATGGTGTGTTCCGAGGAACTGTTTTCCCTTATCCCGCCCGCCCCATTCCTTCACAGAACCCTAAAACTGGTCAACGATGTCGTCGTTTCACCGTGGAAAATATTCTATCGCGAACCAAAAAGTTTGGTAACTCATATATTTCCCGCGCCATTAAGAAGTGGAACTCGTTGCCGGCTCATGTGTTTCCTCCTTCCTTTGACATGGATTCCTTCAAAAGGAGCGTGAAGAAACATCTTGCGGGCCAGTATGGCGATGCTAACGGATAGGAAATCCGATGTCATCGCGATGTGGGTTCCTCTCTTGCTTACCGTCAAGCTGGGAGGAGAAAATATACTGTGCTTTTATAAAAAAAACAACTTATTGGCAAACATCTGGATCAGTTCCTTTTATGTATTGTTTCTGTCCAATCGTTAAGATAAGAAAGATACAAAGAATAGTTCTTGAATTCGAATCCAATAATAAAAGGAAGTGCAAATGACGACTCTATGTTACTATGTATAAGATAACGAATCCTGTATTTACAGTTATTGCTATCATAGACGCTCTATTAAAACTACAATTACTTTTCAGAATTTATGCAACCTTACTATACTGACAACTGACATATTTTGTACATATGTACGGTCGGCAGAACGTCATAGTGAATACTTGCAAAGTAGTTTTTATTCAAACAAATATCTAAACCTAAAGGTTGTCTGGAAGAGATTGCTTTCTAGCAATAAAACCGCCTAAATTGTACTTGGTTATGTCTGTAAAACCAATTTCTATAAAATTTTCTTTGCAATAAAGTGTATCTATCTATCTATTTATCTATCTATCTAGGGGAAGATGGTTGTCAGTAAATTTGGCATTTTACTGACAACCAACCTGCCCAGCTGAGATTATTGGTAGAGGACATTTGATTATATTTTGAACTAGCTGTGCCCGCGACTTCGTTCGCGTGGACTACAGGCTTTTCTTTTCGCAATAAGGTAGCCTATGTCCTTTCTCAGGGTCTAAAGATTGTATGTGCCAAATTTCATCATAATCGTTTGAGAGGTTTAAGCGGGAAAGCGTAACAGACAGACAGATTTACTTTAGTATAATATTAGTAGGGATGATATACCAAAGAAAACCCGAGAGATAATACAGATATATTGATGGTCTGACAAGCCAAAGTCATTTATAGACACACAAATTATTACATTACCAGTACACCAGACATTCTATAAAATAGCTGACAGAATGAATCTGTCTGCCACATGAACGTTTTACATGTGATCACCAGTGCGTGCTAATATGACCTTTAGCTGTAAACACACAAGACTCTGTTTGGTGTAACTTTGGACTTACATACTCGATGAGTTCTAAAGCCATGTACAGGATGGTGTGAAGATAAATTAAGTTCGTTGTAATTGGTGAAGAAATAAACGTTTTTTTTAAAGTTTCACGACATGATCAAAGTTAAGGGCAAAAGTAAAAAAATACTTGATTTCTATCAAAGCAAAAAAAAAAACAATAACGGACGAAATTGATAATACATAGTTGGATTTAATGTCACTACATAGTATAAAACAAAGTAGCATCCCTCTGTCTGTCCGTATTTGAGTACCTCCGTAGCCGAGAGGCGAGTGTGAGACTATGGCACTTTCTACATTGTCTCGGGTCTGGGTGTTGTGGTACCGTCGTTGTTTCCGATTTCTGTAACACAAGTGCTTTAGCTACTTACCACAGAACCAGAGCAATGTATGTGATGTTGTTGTCCAATAATAAAAAATAATAATTAATCTCTGCATTTCATTAAATTAATTAATCTCGGTATGTATGCTTAGATCTGCAAAGCTACGCAACGGATTTTGATGCGGCTTTAGGCAGATTTTTTATTGAAAAGGAATAAATAATTATTTATTATATTTATTTATTATTTATTAGGGCATAGCGATTTATCGCTCGAACTGGAGCAGCTCGACTGGTGAAGTACCTCTACCTTAAAGAAGACCGCAGCCAAATAACAATAACTTCTGTGTTGTTGTGTTCCTGCGTGTAAGTAAGGTTTCCAGAGCTCCTGGGGGGTGCTACATTAGTAGCAGAGGTCAAGCCTTCAGGGTAAGGGCGACAAGTCCAGTAACAGATTTATTATGCTGAACTTGTCGTCCTTAAGCTAGGACCTCATTACCACTTAACATCAGGTGGGATGAAGTCAATCTTGAAATGTAATATTTAAAAAAAAAACTAGTGGCCCGCCCCGGCTTCGCACGCGTACTAATCCCGTTTTCCCCACATTTTACCTACTAATTCTTCGCTTGTATCGTTTGCAGCATGATGTTATAAAGCCTAAAGCCTTTCTCGATAAATAAACTATCTAACACTCAAAATCATTTTTAAATAAAATCCAGTAGTGATGAGATTAGCGCGTTCAAAGAAACTCACGCATGATGATATAAGTATGGATATTTTGATACAAGATTAAGATAAAAATTTTAAATGCGAAAATTTGAACTCTTTTCTTAACATGATACTACTATACTTTACGCTCATATCTGGGTTTGACTGGTAGAGAACACCACTAGGCATTTAGTCCGGCTTTTGTAGTTTTTACGTGCAACGTAATTTAAATAAATTAAAAATATGAAAAACCCGACACAAAAAAGTGTGACTAAAGCCTGTTTGATACGAATACCTATATTGAGGCATGTGACAAAATATTTAGGAAATCCCTCATTGTATGGCGGCAGCCATCTTGCATTCGAAACTTGTCATTATGAATATATTCTGCTAGTCAAGCCCTTTATAAAAATATGACACCCATATTGTGGGAGTTGTGTTAATACATGCAATCCATAATTTTGTGACGGTGGCCATCTTGGATCGATTTTTATAAAGATACATGTTCTAGATTCACAATCAATCTTGCCGTAAATGCGTAATATCCGTGTTTAAAGTCAATATAACTGTAAGATATAGTAGATATCTCATTCATTATTGATTATGATGTATTGATTTCTTGTCTGTCATATCAGGCGGTATTTTCATTCAAACTATTCTAAATTGTGTGTTGTAAAAGATATGATGTTTTTCGTCGACGCGCGTCAAAACCGCGGAAGAGCGGTATGTTTATACCGCGAACTACAAAAGGTTCGGCATTGAAATATCGCAGCCTCTGAACAAGTTTTAAGAAAGATGGGGTATAGCGATTTATCGCTTGAACTGGAGCAGCCCGACTGGTGAAATACCTTACAGAAGACCGCAGCCAAATGACAATCACTTCGGTGTTGTTGTGTTCCTGCGTGTGAGTAAGATTTCCAGAGCTCCTGGGGGGTGCTACATTAGTAGCAGGGGTCAGGCCTTCAAGGTAAGAGCGACAAGTCCAGTAACAGCTTTATTATGCTGTACTTGTCGCCCTTAAGCTAGGACCTCATTACCACTTAACATCAAGTGAGATGAGATCAATCTTAAACAGCAATATAAAAAAAAAGTTATAGATCAAATTGTGTTACTTTTTAATAAGTAAGTCACAAAAAAGTTACTACACAGATCGGCCCATATAATTTAGTCAAATAACTAAGACATCCAGGGTTTTTCACCTCCTAATCAGAATCGTACAAAAGCCGATGCGCGGTATTTACGAACTGCACTTACGCGGATTTACACGCGCAGCTACGATATGAGAATATGCTGTCTTGTATGAGAAAGATAGATTGTTTCTCTTGCAAACGCGAACTGATAGTGTCGTTTCTTTAATGATAATGGTGTGAAGTAACATGATATCATATGCTGACGTAACTTATCTCTGAGTAATAACTGGCCAAAGGATTATATCTTACTAGCCCGTCACGGCTTCGCAAGCGTACTAAACCCGTTTTTTTTATATTTTCTACTGGTTTTTATTTCCTATAGCTGTGCCCGCCACTTCGTTCGCGTGGACTACATCCTTTCATGGTCGGTTTTACCCCTTTCTCCCCTAATAATCGAAACAAAAAGTAGTCTATATTTTAATCCAAGTTTCGAGCTATATTTGTGCCAAATTTCATATCTCTAACTTCAAAAATAAACATTTTTCCATATACATTTTCAAAGGTGGTATTATCCCCATCCCCCTTTATTTTCTAATAAAAAGTAGCCTATGTCCGTTCTTGAGATTCAACATATACCTATACCAAATTTCATCAAAATCCGTTCAGCCGTTTAGGCGTGAAAGAGTAACAGACGGACAGACAGACAGACAGACAGACAGAGTTACTTTCGCATTTATAATATTAGTATGGATTGGTCGTAGCGTGATTTTAAATAGCCTAAAGCTTTCCTCAGTATCTAACACAAAAATATTTTTTCAGATCAAACCCGTAGTTATTAAGATTAGCGCATAGTTATTCAAATATTCAATACTTACTTAAAATCCTTTGCATTTCTAAAACGTTCGAGCATAATCTTCTCCATATTGTTAAAGAATATTTAAATATTATCAAAATTTCCGGTTTTTCGTTTGTTTTATTTATACTTTGGGTTATATTAGCAGGAATCAGCATTTTTTTCTAGGGTTTAATGCGTTAGTCAATAATCAGTATCGTAGCATTGTAATGATACAATGATTTAAATAATTGCTTTACTAGTTTTTGAGTTTCCTCCATACCAACATCCCAAAATAGATATTAAAGATATAGTTTCACATCAATAAAGATGTATGAATAAATGAGAATATGCTTGTGTTTTTAGGAAAAATACCTGATTAAAAATCTACTATATAAAAATAAGTCGGGTTTTCCTCCCTGACGCTATAACTCCAGAACGCAAGAACCGATTTCCACGGTTTTGCATTCGTTGGAAAGGTCTCGGGCTCCGTGAGGTTTATAGCAAAGAAAATTCAGGAAAATGTTCAAGATAAAAGCGGGAAAATCCTCTAAGGCGAAACGAAGTTCGCCGGGACCGCTAGTAATACATAAATTATCTTACGTACCACAATTTACTTAAATACCAATACAACACGAAATAGTACGTTTGCCAAAAACTGACACTGTTTATTATTTTACACGTTACAAATCTTGTATACGCTCGTGTGTACCACTCCCTACTTTACGCGTGTGGCAATTAGCCACACAATTCTGTACTCTCACCTTCAGTCATTAAGGTAGATTGTTGTTGAGGAAATACGGTGATTAGATTTGTAGTATGTTTTTCAAGCCAGTACATTATCAACCGTCGAATTGTTCAGTATAGTTAGTAGTGATAAGTGGGTGATAAAAATAAACATTGAATGCGGTTTTGTATGTTCCTTTGTCCAAAAGGATTTGTGGAAAAAAATGTGTTTTTTTGTGATAGGAAAAATAGTGCTTTTTTGTGTGATAGTGTGTAAATGTCCTAAATAGGTTTGGAAATATTTCAATGACAAGATTCCGTAAGAGGTAGGATCTATGCCGAAGTTAAGCGTGCCTAAGTATTGTTATTGGATGGGTGACCGACTGAACACGAAAAAGTATGTATGCCGAAGTTAAGCGTGCCGATTTTTTTTGGATGGGTCTCCGACTGAACACGAAAAAGTGTCTGTGCCGAAGTTAAGCGTGTCGATTTTTGTTTTTAGATGGGTGACCGACTGAACACGACAAAGTATCTGTGCCGAAGATAGGCGTGCCGATATTTTTTTAGGATGGGTGATCGACTAAAATTGATTGGTTTGTAAAAGTATCTATGCCGAATATAAGCGTGCCGGTTTTGTGATTGGATGGGTGACCGATTAAACACGATCAGTTTGTAAAAGAATCTATGCCGAAGTTAAGCGTGTCCAGTTTTGTAATAAATTGGATGGGTGACCGATTAACAAGATCAATTTGTAAAACTATCTATGCCGAAGTTAAGCGTACCTCGTTTTGGTTTTGGATGGTGACCGCCTAAATACGATCAGTTTGTAAATTATGATTGATTGTCGAGGTCCAGGGAAGGTTTCAAAGGTTAGAAATAGTGGAAAAAATAAGCGTTACGACTTTCGCTGGGACAGCAAGTGAACAATAAAAACAAGTTTAAAAAAACAGGCAAGTTTGTAATAATGCCAATAAACAAATAAAGAATAGAATGGAATAGAATAGAAAATGTCTTTATTCATGTAAACTTTTACAAAAGCATTTATATATCGACTAGCTGTGCCCGCGACTTCATTCGCGTGGACTACAGGGTTTTTCCAGTTTTTTCCCGCTAACTCCCGTTCCCGTGGGAGTTTTGCAATATCCTGTCACAACTAAGCTTTAAGTTTACTAATGTACCTGCATGCTAAATTTCAAGCGTCTAACTTGAGCGGTTTAGATTTTTTATACAAAAGGATTTTCCCGCTAATTCTTGTTCTCGTGGGAATTTCGGGAATTCCTTTCTTAGTGCACCTCTACGGTACCTAAGCTACGTCCCTTCCAAATTTCAAGTGCCTACGTTTAGCCGTTTAGGCTGTGCGTTGATATGTCAGCCAGTCAGTTTCTCCTTTTATATATTTAGATTATACTACCACCGTGTTCGGAATGTTGCTTCTATCGAGAGGAACCGGCAAGAAACTCGATAGTTACTCTTTTCAAAAACTTACAAAAATGGTAACATGCAAAAAACAAACAAAATACCTTAGTCATAAGGTATTTTGTTATATAATTAATGCTATCAAGTCCAATCATTTTTGTCATTAATATAATCATCTATTTTATAATATCCTTTCTTCATTAGACAATTTTTGATCAGACTTAAATCTATGCATAGGTAAACATCCTAATGGTCTCCTGTAGACGTCGAAGCATCCTAACTTACTAGGAAATGCATCCCGATCCCGCGAGATCTTGGGTAATTTTTCGGGATCAATCCCGACGCATCATATGCCGAGATCCCGTTCGAGATTGACGGGATTTAGAGTCTACCATTAAAAAAGAAATTGAGTTATTTGAGAGTGGAGGAACAAGGGGGCGAGTTTTGCAGTTTGCATATAATTGCTTCGCAACGCTATTGTCGACCAGTGTTGAGTCGGAGAGGGCATTCTCAGCAGCGGGTTACATAGCAAAGGACATTAGATGCCGTTGAGCAGATGATACTATTAATACCCTTTGTTTTTTAAGGAGTCATTTTCAAAATCACTCGTCTTAGGTAACTACTTCCTAATTCCTTTGAAATTTGTTTATTAATTTGATTACCTAATTTAACTACGAGTATGTTAATTTCCAAAAAACCTGATAATTATTTTTGGTTAGTAAGATTAAAGAATAAAGGTTTTTATTTTCTTTCGAGTGATACGTTATTTTAATTAACTTCACTATCACAAACAAGCAGTTATTAGCTTTTTTAGTCATCCAAATTTATTATTTATATAAAACTAGACGTGATCCCGGAAATTCCGGGATCCCGATCTCGAATTTGCAATCTCGAGTCGGGATTGCATTCCCTATAACTTATTTTCACGTCAAGTAGGATTCATATTAAACAAAGACAGGTCAAAGATCTCTCCAATTACCTTCATTAGTAATAATTTTCCTCTTGTCGGCTATTTTAATGCATTTAATATGCTTATGTATTTTGTTATCTAGTTCCTGTTCCATGAGGTTCATGGTAAATGACTGAAGTTAAACAAATGTACTGTTCATTAATGCCCTGTTCCATTATATTACGATTCGTAATGTGTTAAAAATGACTCTCAAACTACGAGTCGTTAATACCGTTAATAGTTTACTTTCCATATCAGTTGTTATCAGGCGTTTTTAGCTTACGCCTCGTATAATTTATTACTATGCGTAGCAAGAACGAATAGTTTTTCAAATATTGGAATCGGGAATTAGACAATTGGCTACTTGACAGTTTTTGAAAAAGTATTGTAAAATGTGCGCCCGTTCATTTTATATCCCAAGCAATTCGATT
This sequence comes from Glyphodes pyloalis, assembly GCA_037074685.1. Lineage (NCBI taxonomy): Eukaryota > Metazoa > Arthropoda > Insecta > Lepidoptera > Crambidae > Glyphodes > Glyphodes pyloalis. The sequence continues at coordinate 2,268,606 of JAYKKO010000034.1, read as the reverse complement.
TATCTGGAAATAATCTAAATAACCACAGAAAAATAAGATTTTGTGTAACACATTTAAAAAGCGCGCGAAAACGCCTAGTCGCGTCACTGTTGCAATTATGACGTCAACGTGCTAGACAACGAACCGATACGCATAGGAACGACTTAATTAAGATAAACGGAAAATGTTTCAATAAATTCTTTATACGATTAGAGACACAATAATTCAATTTAAACGGTAAAATAATCATTGTTTCGCCACATAAAAATAAATAATTTTCGCCGACAGCTGTCATTTCCGAATTGCAATGGTGGTTTCCGTTTCGGTTCTTTTGTTCCACAGATAAAAAAACTAAAATTTATTTTGCAAAAATAAAATACTAACTATGCTTTTAATTAAAAAGTAAAAATGTAAAATGATTACTTAACTAATAAGCTAACATATCTAACACTTTTCATATTTTATTGTTAACACTGTCAAGTAGCCAATTACAGCGCAACCTTACATCAGCGTAAATAAGATTGATAAAATAATGAATTAGTGTGGAAAGTGATATTTCTGTTGCATTTTAACATGTAAAAAGTGCTTCTGGGCTTAATCAAATAAAAATATCTTTTCAAATCAAACATTTAACGTTGACACAAAATTTTCAAGGAAAACAGGAAAAATGGCGGAATCATGTAATGAAGGCGTGCAGACCGCAAAATTGTTATCTACTGGTCAAATATTTACGACGAACATACATAAATTGAGTTCAGATTAACATAGTTGGCGATTTTAATTCTTGGGTACACAGACAGACAGAGAAATACTGCAGGTGCCTTTGGGAGCGTTCAAGTATTACGAAACGCAGGGGGGGAGGGGGTGGACTATGTAAAACGATACTATGTAATAAAAAATTAAGATATGAAACTCCCATTTGGCAACCCTTTTGGTTTCCCTACGGTTTCCGGGGAGTCCCTGGATTGTATAAGTGTGGTCGTCTTCTTTAAACAAAGAGGGAGGGGGAAAGGGGGGGGAGCTGTACAGATAAACGATACGGTGCAAAACATGAGGGGGGAGGGGGGGGGGAATCTTTAAAAATTGCGTTACGTAATAAAATATTGGACAATATCACATACATTGCTCTGATTCTGTGGTAAGTAGCTTAAGCACTTGTGTTACAGAAATCAGAAACAACGACGGTACCACAACACCCAGACCCGAGACAATACAGAAAAGTTCGTTTCCCATATTGACCCGACCGGGGATCGAACCCGGGACCTCAGAGATGGCGCGACGCCAAAGTCCGGCACGCTCGCCTCTCGGCTACGGAGGTCGTCAAATAATACTAATACTTGAACGTTCCCTTTAGAGACTGGTCTGGCCCAATCTATCTTTCAAAGTTACTTACTTTGGTATTTTAAGAAACGGTCCGTATTAGTTACGGATAGTAATATATTATACGAGGCGTAAGCTAAAACCGTTCCAGAGTCGTAGTTAGATGGATAAAAACGGATAGTCAAAACGCGACACCATTTTTATGTTCTTTTTATATTTAGTAGTTAATACGAACTACTTACTGCCCGACGTTTCGGTTAGGTTGCACCAACCGTGCTCACGAGCTGACTGGTCTTGCTCGCCTTCGTCTGTTCAGGGCAGCTTGCAAATCTTCATCCATCCGCACATTGTCACATAACAAAATATTATTGAAGTCACTTCGACACACTACACTGACAGTATCCGGAATTGTTTTTGATCGTTCTAATCGCGGTAAACATTTATTAATCACTGGATTCCATGCTGATGATAACTTAAATCCGTCTTCTCTATTGAAATTTTTGTACTTTTTGATTTCAATAGCTTCACGTACTATCCTAGTATGGTAGTGGCGATCGGTCGAGAGGATTTTAGGGTCGTGCAACTCCATCCAATGATTAACTCCCATTTCTAACAGATGTTCTGCTACCGCGGATTTATTAGTCTGACGATTTTTGACCGCCGTGATATGTTCTTTCACTCGTTCAGCTATTGTCCGCTTAGTTTGTCCAATGTAAGAACTACCACAACTGCAATCAATTTTATAAACATTTTAAATGTTTAAAATGGAACGCGAAAGTCTTAAAATTTATAAAACGGATTGTCATTTTTGCGGTTAGCTCAGTTGGAAGAGCAGAACGCGCGATATCCAGTTTCATCAGGTACCCCCTCATCCTCTGTTCTTAAAGCAAGGCGACGTCTAAGAGGTTGCTTTCCTCCTACAAATAAAAGGAATCGCCATTTTGTTTAATTTGAAAATCCACCATTTTGATGTATACGAAAATCAACCATTTTGTTTTTCTTCTTTTAAAGAATCTAATGACACACGATACTTGAAATACATCATGAAATGTGAAGGTCGTGGGTTCGAAATCCAAATAGCAAAGGGAGGCCATTTTTTTATGTTTCTTTAAAATATTTAAAGTTCATGGCGGCGTGAAATTTTTCCTGAATTTTCTTTGCTTTAAACCTCACGGAGCCCGAGCCCTTTCCAACGAATGCAAAACCGTGGAAATTCTCAATATTTCATTGCAAGCCTAGTAAATTTTTAAAATTTGAACTCTACGACCAAGACATTAAGAATTATTATTTAATCGGTCTAAAAATGAACTTGACGACATATTAATTTTCTGTAGTCGCAGTTCGTGTATTAGATTAAGACTTTGTAAGACTTTCCCAAATATTTGATTAAGAGAAGTAGCGATTTATCGCTCAAACTAGAGCAGCCCGACTGGTGAAACACTTCTACCATACAGAAGACCGCAGCCAAATAACAATCACTTCGGTGATGTTGTGTTCCTGCGTGTAAGTAAGGTTTCCAGAGCTCCTGGGGGGTGCTTCATTTAAACCAGGGGTCAAGCCTTCAAAGTAAAGGCGACAAGTCCAGTAACAGATTTATTATCCTGTACAGGACCTCATTACCACTTAACATCAGATGGAATGAGGTCAATTTTGAAGTGTAATTTTAAAAAAAATTTATGAAAGGGTTGGTAAGTCAAAAAAATCATAATAAAACAACAATAAAATAAACACTAAGTTACATTACGGTAACTATTAAACACTATGGCCGCATGCGCCTTTACCTGCACATAAAAAAGGTAAAATTTGTAAATCTTAGGTTGATACTTTGATCAAATAGAATTTGAACATTTTATCGAAAACTAGTTGTACTGGCGAACGTTGTAACGCCTATTTTTTTCTAATTATCTTTTTTTTTAAACATCTGGTCGTCTACAATTATTTAAAAACCAACATTAGCGAAATCGGTCTAGCCGTTCTTAAGTATTAGCGAGACTTACGAACAGCGTTTCATTTTTATATATAAAATTATTTTTAATCAGTTCAATTCAATTCAATTCAATCATTTATTGCATGCCACATTACAAAAACACTTACATAGGTGGTATATGTAGAAGGTATACATGTGACGCCCTGCAAGGGCACAGCAACTATAATAGGGCTTATTATAGTAAATCAGCTTTCGCTACATAGATTTAGATAATTAAGAAACACTTGCTTGTTAATTTGCCAATTGGACTTAATTTGGTAGAGAATGCCCCTAGCATTCAGTCCATCTGTTGAACTTATTTGTGCAAATATTTTTTTTCAATAAAATAATATAAATTTAGGAATTTAACGAAAATTCGCAGAATTCCTTATTTCTTCAATTACCGCGACGCGTGTATGCGAACCTTGCATTATGAGGTCAATACCTATTAGGTGCACCTATTATTAATACGTTGCACTATTTGTTTCATAACACCGGTTTTCCTTTTACGGAGTGTGTTTGTAACATTGCTGCATGTTGCAGTTTCAGTTTGAAATCTGGATGTAAGGATCGTACCTATGTTCTTTACTAAAAGTGGAAGTACCTACTTCCGCCGAGCTAGGTGTTGTCTGCTCGGGGACCAAGGTCCTACTATTTTTTTTTTATTTTTCCTACCTGACTTTCGATGATGGCTGCGAAGCCTTATCATCTTTACCGAGCTGTCGGGGGAGCGCAGATGGCTCTCACCCCTTTAATTTAAGTAACAACCTGAGGGTGCCCCCTAGCGGGGCTCGAACCTCGGCTCGGGCTGTTACTGGGACTTTGTACCCTAATGTACGTTTGGAGAGAAAAACGACCTGGCACGTGCCGGTCGCGTGAAAAGGACCCTACTGCTAAGGGAGGGCGCGGCGCTAGCCCCCGCCGGCGGGGGCGAAAAAGCGGACGGCGTGTAGTGTTTGATTGTGACGCGAGTTGTTCGGCCGCTGTCGTCGGGGTCTAGGGGTACATGCCTAGGTCGACGTTTCCTACGGGGGACTACGAAAGGGAAGTTCCTACTACCAATCTTGGTTTGTTTTATATATAGCTAGTGGCGACGATAACTCTGACATCGCGATGTAGGATCGATGTATTGATCGGCTAATCGCGCATTACGTATGGAGCGTTGTTCACTATGCGAATTCTGCTGACTCTATATTTGTGTCGACTTGTAGTTAATGTCGTAGGTTGGCACATGAATAACAGAAAATTGTTGTGAAAAAAATGTCCCACCTGGTGTTAAGTAGTAATGAGATCGTAGCTTAAAGACGACAAGTACAGCATAATAAAGCTGTTACTGGACTTGTCGCCCTTACCTTGAAGGCTCGACCCCTGCTACTAATGTAGCACCACCAGGGTGCTCTGTAAACCTAACTCACACGCAGGAACACAACAACACAGAAGTGATTGTTATTTGGCTGCGGTCTTCTGTAAGGTGGAGGTATTACACCAGTCGGGCTACTCCAGTTCGAGCGATAAATCGCTATGCCCTACCTCTCTTAAATTACAACATTTCAGGCTGTAAGCGAGAATACCTATGTAGGTATACTTGTCTAGGCTCAAGTTCATAAAGCAATCGATGTCCTACTGTAGTTTTATAAAAAAATATATACAAATGTAAATACATATATACATAAATTTACCCGTGTAACAAATCAGCCATTTCGAGGGCCTACAAATACATTTAAAACGGTGTGTTCCGTATCATTCTCGTTTTGGAAACAAATATACAGACAGCCAATTTAATATCTGTTTATTATTAGTGATTCAGGAGAGAAACGCGTTAGTACAATCAGAAGCATTCAAACTATACCTTGGGTTATGTGTCGCACTTATGTGGTTGGGATAAGGACTAAAATCAGAATGCGAGTGTTTACCAATACGACTGTTTTCCGTACAATCCAAGTATTAACAGTCCGAGAGTTTTACTCAACATCATACATAAAAGTAGAATTACTGGAAAAAATGTTTTTATTTCTCAGCTCTTTTAGCGAACTGGGTTATGCTTGCGACTTCATACGCTTGGCCCTGAGAATCAGTTATTTTCGAGATTTATTTCAGGTTGTTTTTATTTTAACCGACTTTAAAAAAGGTCTATCCATTCGACCGTATTCATTTTTGAAACATTTCTCAGCTCATGTATTTATGAACGACTAGCGACCCGCCCCGGCTTCGCACAGGTAATAACCTCAAAAATAACAGTATATCTATACTATCAAATGAATGTCACATACATATGTATTGATTGAAGATGATTGAAGAGGAAGGTTTATATACCTCCTTTCACTATCATTCCTTTCTTACTATCATCACTCACTATCACTCTATCTATTGAAAAAACCGTATCAAAATCCATTGCGTAGTTTTAAAGATTAAAGCATACATATGGATAAAGGGACAGATAAAGCGACTTTTATTATACTTTGTAGGGACGTTATGCCCGCAACTTAGTACGCGTGGTCCTTTGAATCAGTATTGACTTTTAATTCAGCTTGTTTTTATTGTAACCGACTTTAAAAAAGGTCTATCAATTCGACAGTATCTAGTTTTTGATTCATCTCTCAACTCATTTATGAACTAGTCTTTGCTCTCGACTTCGTACGCGTGTCCCTAAAAATCAGTTATATTTGAGTTTTATTTCAGCTCGTTTTTATTTTTAATCGTTTTACATAAGTTGAGGTTTATCAATTCGGCAGTATGCATTGTTTTAAAGGCCTAGTATGAGCCACGCGACTAATTTTTGTCGCGCTCTTAACAAACGTCAAAATCGATTGAAGTCAGTGCGTGTTAAATGCCTCCACCTTACAGAAGACCGCAGCCAATTAACAATCACTTCAGTGTTGTTGTGTTCCTGCGTGTGAGAAGTGTAATATAAAAAAAAATGTAAGAAGATCTCTTCCAGACTTTAGTTATATTTACTGTGGCTTCAGTGCTCGTGTTATTGTTAACGGGGTGCTGACTCAATATGTCCTGTTCCCTTACCAATCATCTGATCTGCAAATAGGATTTAAGTAAACTGGACAGTGAAGAGTGAGTTGAGTGAAGCGATGGCTGGCACATACGTCATGCTTGTGAACATGTTCCAGGGGACTGGTCTGCTCCAGCTTACCTCTCGAACTTAAATACTTAGGTTTTTTCACCCATCAAAACTGTATGACTTGATCCAAAGTGCTATAAGTTGTGTAACTGATCTGCTGAGTTTCTTACCGGTGTCTTCTCGGTAAATATAGGTTCCGAACCGGAAGTAGAATCACTTTGCATTGTATTCAATGTCGATTCAAAAGTGGTATATATGTAACCTACTAGAATAAATAAATATTTGACTTGGACTAGTGGTAACAAGTTTTTGTTTTTGTCTTGGATTGTCCATTTATCGAGGAAGGCTTTAGGCTTTGCGAAATTTCAAGTAAAAACAATATTATGTAGTCCACCCAAACGAAGTTGCGGCACAGCTAGTTACAAATAAAACTTATAAAATACTAGCTGTGCCTTCATGGTCGGTTATACTCCTATCTCCCCTTTTATTAAAAACGAAAAGTAATCCAAGTCTCGAGCTATATTTATTTGTGCAGAATTTCATAGGTCTAACTTATAATCATTTTCCCGTATAAACTGTCAAGTGCGGTATTACCCCCCCCCCCCCCCCCGTCCCCCCCGTCCCCCCCGTCCCCCCTTATTTTCAAAACAAAAGGTAGCCTATGTCCGTTCGTTCTGAAGGTTTATACATATTACAAACTAGCGGCCGCCCGCGACTTCGTCCGCGTGGATTTCGGTTTCCATACAAACTTTCACCCCCCTTTTCAACCCCGCACGCAACGGAAGCCCTTAAGGATGAATCATTATTTTCCCCGTTTTTTTTCACATTTTCCATTATTTCTTCGCTCCTATTAGTTGCAGCGTGATGTTATATAGCCTAAAGCCTTCCTCGATTAATGGTCTATTCAACACAAAAATAATTGTTCAATTCGAACCAGTCGTTCCTGAGATTAGCGCGTTCAAACAAACAAACAAACTCTTCAGCTTTATATTATTAGTATAGATTTCATCAAAATCATTTTAGTGGTTTAGGCGTGAAAGCCGGAAAGACAAACAGACAGAGTAAATATTAGAAACAGAAAAACTTTATCTCCCCTTGCGGTGCGGGAATTGAACCCACGACCTTCACGTATCGCGCGTGCTGCTCTTACCAACTGCTAACCGCAAGTTATTGTAGGCGATGAAATTTTTCTGCTGTATCAACCGTTAGCCTTTCGGTAAGTGCCCTCTGCCGAATATGTTTAGAACTACATACTTATCGGCCCGTGGTACATTCGTTGCAGAAATGTTTGAAAACCACGGAATCTAAGACACCTCGGCATCTTAATCGATTTTATTATTTTTATAGTACTATACGCCGTACTAGCGAACTTTAAATACGTACTGCGTACGTACGCTAGTACGGCGTATAGTACTATAAAAATAATAAAACAGACAGAGTAACTTTAGCATTTGTTCGTTCTTAAGGTTCAAGGTATACCTGTAGCAAAATTCATCTAAATCGGTTCAGTGGTTTAGGTGTGAAAGCCGGAAAGACAAACAGAGTAACTCTAGCATTTCTAATATTACTCGTACCATAGATCTACACTGTCATCTTACAACGACATAACACGTTGTACCATCTATGTCGAATACAATAGAGGCTCGGTAAACAGTGATTATGGGACGGATGGCCTACTCCAACCCCCCCCCCCCCCCCCACACTGTACAGTCGCCGTCAGATATATCGGAGCAGACAAAGTGACCAAATACTTCTGAACAGTTAAAAATGTCAATAAGTTCCATACACCACAAATTAACATTAATATCTGAACATTCATTACTTCAGTAATATCTGAGCAGATGCCAATAACATCTGACCACTCATAACGTCAATATGTGTCACGCACGTCATGTGTCTCATTTAGCTACCTGTATAGATGAGTGTTCAGATATTATTGGTTAGTTGTGAGTATAGAAATTATTGACTAGCATCTCAGATATTACTGAAGTAATGAATGCTCAGATATTAATGGTAACTTGTGGTGTATGGAACTTTTTGACATTTTAACTGTTCAGAAGTATTTGGTCACTTTGTCTGCTCCGATATATCTGACGGCGACTGTACACTGATTACAGTAATGACTTGCTTGACGTCAGTGAACCTAAACACTCTTAAATCGGCTCGAACAGGTGAGGAGAAGTGCAATTTTTTATATAGGTAAATCTTAGTAAGCGAAAGCTGACGACTCGTTGGTTCTTCATTGAAAGTAATTTGAATATATTTACGAAGGGATGATCATTATTATAGGTATCAAAAGAAAGGGCTTTTTTCACACTTTTTTGTTTATATTGCACTTCAAGATTGACCTCATCCCACCTGATGTTAAGTGGTAATGAGGTCCTAGCTTAAAGGTGACAAGTGCAGCATAATAAATCTGTTACTGGACTTGTTGCCCTTACCTTGAAGGCTTGACCCCTGCTACTGATGTAGCACCCACCAGGAGCTCTGGAAACCTTACTCACACACAGGAACACAACAACACAGAAGTGATTGTTATTCGGCTGCGGTCTTTTGTAAGGTGGAGGTATTTCACCGGTCGGGCTGCTCCAGTTCAAGCGATAAATCGCTATGCCCTACCTCTCTTTTTACGTACCTGGTCTTCTTTTTTATGACGGGGTTTTTTTAATTATATACGAGTACATTTTATATAATGAGGATACGTTTGCCAGAGTCAACACATTGTCTTTTAGTATCAGACTAAACAGATTTATATTTTAATCTCACTGATAACGGAATTCTTGACTATGATAGGTAATGTATGTTTGCTTGTATTACCTCACCGCCTCCTAGGCGATTCTTATCTTCACTATCAGTTATTAACAATAAGGCGGCTTACTATATTTAGTCCAAAGGTCTACGATCAAGAATATATAGTGGGATGATGTTAAAAATCTGCAAAATGTGAGTCGGACTCGTTAAATTAACTGTCTGTCCGGCTGTCACGCCAAAACTATGTACTGTACCTTAATGTTGTACATACATAGTCTTGAAACTGGGTAAGCACATAGGTTGGGGGGGGGGGGAAGTCTTGGGAATAGCTAGTTAATAATATGACCGCTTACTGTCTTCGGTCAAAAATATATCGTTATTGAATGTTTTGTTAATATATTAAGTACTCATAGTTATAAATATCAGGTAAAAAGGGATATGTAATTATTCTGTTTTTATATAATGATTCAAATTTCGCTACTGAGTCGTGAATCACTCTTAAACTGATAAATAAAACAGTTTTGTTAAAGGAACACCCTTAAATGTTTATTTTTATTAAAAAATAAACTGACAGATTTAAAATGTCTTAATTTTTACCAGTGACGCACTTTTCAATTTGGTCGGATATTTTTTAGTTCGGCTTAACCCTTAAAATTTACCGGCAACGTCAAGTTTACCTTGACATGTTTTTGACAGTATATGCAGTTATGATTTTAACCCAGCTGCTGAAGAGAGGAGTATTGTATGAATGTTTGTATCTTTGTATGTATGTGACGATTACTTCGACACGGCCTACAGCCTGAAGGGCTTGAGTGATTATGATAAGCGAGGTGTCATTTGATTCGTCAGGATTGCGTGACTGACACGTCTAAAAAATCAAAATGGCGATTTCGGCGCCAAAATGAAGTACCTTATAAATGGCTTTTTATGTTTGTATGTATGTATGTCCATTACTTTGGCACGGCTTCAGGGATTTTGAGATGCAAGGTGTCATTTGATTCGTCATGTTTGTGTGAGTGACATGTAGAATAAAAGTTCGTAAAAATCAAAATGGCGATTTGTGGCACAAAAATTAAATTCCATGAAAAATTGCTTTTCAGTTACATATTAACGTTGCAGTCTGGTTTTTCGTATTCTTAATTTAAAAGATTATTTTTATCAGTTCCACGTATAGTAATTAATAAAACATAGTTCAAATTCGTACTTTGTGTGCTAAAATTACTATGAGATTGGGCGTTACGATCATCGAATCAATTTCAATATTGAATGAAGTGACAGCATCAAGAATCCAAGATGGAGGAAGACATAATTCTAACGGCGAGAATGAAACAGAAGAACGAGAGGAGACGCTCCAGTATCTTTTCTTTACTGAACTTGCAAAAGAAACTGAAGAGGCAGTCCTCGGAACCCGGGTATTTTGCATCTAACAAGCTTAACAGGAAGTATTCCGTTGATTCCGCCATTTTGTCGGATTACGGGAAAGCAAATGGCGGACTGAAGGATTTTTTAATCGAGGCGTGTAGCAATGGAACGTCAGTGTGCAATGGAGGTTAGTCATTTAAGATATTGGACACAAAAGTAAAAAAGACGGACTAGCATTCGCTACCAGTCGACCCGTAGGTCAAATGAATTTGTGTATAGGTGCGGTAATAGTGAAAAAGTGTAAGTTATCTAAAAAAGAAAAAGTCACAACAATATACTAACCATTATAAATAACATTACGGTAACTATTAAATATACATAAACATACATATTATATACATGATACTAGCTGTGCCCGCGACTTCGTTCGCGTGAACTACATCCTTTCATGGTCGGTTTTACCCCTTTCTTCCCTAATATTCGAAACAAAAAGTAGTCTATATTTTAATCCAAGTTTCGAGCTATATTTGTGCCAAATTTCATATCTCTAACTTCAAAAATAAACATTTTTTCGTATAAACTTTCAAAGGTGTTATTACGCCCCCCCCCCCTTATTTTCTAATAAAAAAAGTAGCCTATGTCCGTTCTTGAGATTCAACGTATGCCTATACCAAATTTCATCAAAATCCGTTCAGCCGTTTAGGCGTGAAAGAGTAACAGACGGATAGACAGACAGACAGACAGAGTTACTTTCGCATTTATAATATTAGTATGGATGTTGTTTTCCTGTTTTGTAATAAAGGTATCGATAATAAGCTAGATGGTAAAAAATGTATATTTGGTCCAGCAGTTAAATTACCAAAAAAAAAACACGTATTTTTTCTTTTATCATTTAAACGAAAATGTACTACGATACATTGCGTTAAAATATAGCGCGTCACATCTTTGTACAGTTTTAACGAATTAGTGACGTAACCACACCTTAATTAAACTTTGATGCGTTGTATCATGAACTTTTACTTTTGAAGTTAAAAAAATGCGTTTTTATTGTATTATGAAAATGTAACTGACAGGCTAATTAGACATTAAGCTGTATACTTTTTTAAAGATAATCAGTAGAATGCTAGTGTTAAGTTAATTATAATTGTTATTGTAGTTGATTAGTTGGGATGGTTTTGTTCAGTAAGTCGAAGAGATACAAATGATATTAGTTTATTTTCTAAATTTTTGTAATGTCCTGTGAATATTTCGTTTCACACACTAAAAATAAGGATATTGTTTTCATTGATAATTCCTATACAAATTTTGATACTAGAAGATTTTCGTTTTATTCTGAAACTAGCTGTGCCCGCGACTTCGTTCGCGTGGACTACTTCCTTTTATGGTCGGTTTTACTCCTTTCTCCCCTAATATTCGAAACAAAAAGTAGTCTATGTTTTAATCCAAGTTTCGAGCTACATTTGTGCCAAATTTCATATCTCTAACTTCAAAAATAAACATTTTTCCATATAAACTTTCAAAGGTGGTATTATTAGTCGATACAATACTAAAATAACCCTTTTTACGACCTCCCTAGTTAACTCTGAGGTCCTGTTTCTATTCCCGATCGGAACTTTTTTATATTGTCTCGGGTCTGGGTGTTTAGTAACGTCGTTGCTTAAGATTTCTGTTGGCAACTTACCACAAAATCTAAGCAACGTGTTTGATGTTCAGTACTGTAATTATTTTCAAAGTATCGATACCTCAGCCAAGCAAAAATTACTCTAAATATTTTTAACGGAATTCCTGCATAAATTTTATCTTGAAAATATGTCGGTAGGTGTCCTGCCTACATATATTTAAAAAAATAATCTCAATTAAATCTAGGAAAATTTTAATGTGTAAACCAATATACCTAAATGGACCTAGTCTGAATTAAATAATGTTTATTTATTAATTTGTATTCCAAACCAAGCCTTTAAGTATTAGAACGAAGATTTAATTAAAAAAAACTCGATTCGAACACTTTTTCGAAAGTAATACCGAACAAAACCACCCCGAACTGGCTAGCGCTAGTTCGCACGTGTCGCACCCGGCATCAAGCCACGCCACCTTTCCTTTCCCCCAGAGCTAGCGGGAGCGGCGTCCGACTCTGACAGCGAGGCGTCCCGCGGCATGCACGACGCACAGCGGGAGGACGTATCCTCTAAGAAGCACGACGTCCTCGCCAGGATAGAGACCTGCTACGTGGAAGACCCCGACAAGGACACGGGAGCGGTGAGTTATGTTTAACGAATAGCTTTTAATATAAGTTAACAGCTTAAAACGCGATAACATTTTATAAAGAAGTTAACGGGTTAAAACGCGATAACATTCTTAAAATTAGGTAACGGGTCAAAATGTATTTAAAAACTTTATTGCACAAATAAGTACAACAGGTGGACTTAAATGCTACGGCCATTCTCTACCAGTCAAACCTTGGGTCATGCAGATAGTTTGTGTATGGGTGCGTTAACTTAATAAATTAAGGGGTCGAAACGAGATAACATTCTTAAATTATCTTAACGGGTCAAAACGCGATAACATTCTAAAAATAAATTAACGGTTTAAAATGCGTTAACATTTTGAAAATAAGTTATCGAGTCAAAGTAATAACAGTTTTAAAATAAGTTAACGGGACAAATCGCGGTAACATTTTCAAAATAAATTGACGGGTCAAAACGCGATAACATTTTTAAAATATAGATATCTATATTTTTTAAAATAAGTTCTCGTTTAGAATACTCGCAAACATAGATCAAGACATTCTTGCAAACTTTCGCATTTAAAATAATAGTAAGATGTAGAATTATATGTCACTCCCGCTGCGAGGCTGTGACTTATACCAAAATGCGATTGTTCAGGAAAAGCGTTTAAATGATTGACATTTCAAAAATGTGTATTTCAAGACTTAGACAAAATGTATAATAAGTAATGAATGATACGAGGCGTAAGCTAATAACAACTGACAGACGACTGATGACAGCTGGTATGGAAAGTTAATTGGAAATTAGAATTAACGACTCTTAGAAAAACGGACAGCCATTTTTGAGACATTACGAATCGTAAAATATTGGAACCGAGCATTAATACTGTAAAAAAGATATATAGTTATTAAATGTTTATCTAATTGTTGCAATTTATGCATAAGTGACAATCTAAGACCCGGTTTTTTTTATATTGCACTTCAAGATGGACCTCATCCCACCTGATGTGGGAAATGATGAAGTGGTAATGAGGTCCTTTTTTTTTTTTTTGACGGGGGGAAATGCCTTGATGCACCGTACCGCCACCCGAGGGAGGGTGACGGCGTGTGTGGGACTCCCTGCCCTGAAAAGAGCAGGACTACCCACTAAAACCCCCCGATTGGACCTTCATCGCCTTAGTGGCGGTGTTATGGGAGATCGGCTAAGCCTTGACTTCCACAACACCGCCGGCGGAATAGCCGCTTATGCAGCTCCGTCTACTCCCCCCACAGTGTTCGGGGGGAGACTGGGGATGACCGGTCCAACGGAACCATCCCCACCTCGCAGTGGGGGCCGGTGCAATGCCAGCTGAGGTGCCCTCACACCATCAGCCGGCCGGTCCCCACGCGGTAGCTGGGCGCGGTCGTATTGCCGCCGCGCCCTCAGCCGCCTTCTTCGGCGGCAGGCGGGAGCGGATGGGTCGTGCTCCCGCTCCCGCTCTGCGGCCTCCTTCTGCGACATGACGTCTTCGCAGAAGGAGGCCATCCCGTCCCATGCCGTCTCACTCCCGAGCATAGCCTCGACTATGCTGGGGAGTGAGAGATTCGGCCCCACCAGAGCACGCAAAGTCGCGCGCTGCGTGTCAAATGTGGGGCACACCTGCAGTGTTTGCCCCGCTGTGTCCTCCGCCGCGCCACAATTGGAGCACGACGGAGACTGCTCCCGACCAATACGGTGCAGGTACCGCCCAAAACAGCCATGGCCGGACAGCACCTGCACCAAGCGGAACGTCAGGAATCCCGACTTGCGCTCGAGCCAGCGATTTATTGCTGGCTCGAGCGCATCTAGGGTCCACCGACCCGACGGAGTCACCAGTAAGGACTCCGCCCAACGCCGGACCACCTCTTCCTGCGCCTCCCGGCGCACACGTGACAGGTCCTCCGGGTAAAAACGTTCCCCGGAGGCCTTTCTTAGGGCCAGCCATTGATAGGCCCTCGCCATCGCCCGGGCCTCCAACTCCCAGGGTGGCGTCCCAGCGAGTGCGCACGCTGCGTCAAACCCAACGGAGCGATAGGCTCTACACACTCGCTGGGCAATGGCTCGCTGGGGGCGCCGCAGAAGCCTCTGGTTCTCCCGAATGTGGAGGGAGTCGGCACAGATGGGCGAGCCGTACAGGGCCATGCTGCGCAAAATGCCGGCGTAAAGTCGCCGGCATTTGGCCCTAGGACCCCCCACATTGGGGAGAAGCCACGCCAAAGAACCCGCCGCCTTGATGAGGCGCGGAGATAATGCAGCAAAGTGCGGCTCAAAAGACCAGCGATGGTCTAAAATGAGGCCCAGGTATTTCATCTGGGCCCCAACCGCCACCCTGACGCCCCCGACGACGATGTACGCGCCGGAAAACAATCTTTGCCGAGGCCCCGGAAAAAATATGGCCTCGGTCTTATTAAAAGCCACTGTAAGGCCCAAGAGGGCAATGCGTCTGGCAATTAAATTGCCACCGGCCTCTGCCAGGCGAGCTGCGGCGCCAAAATCCCTCTCCCGGGCAGTAACAAGTGTGTCGTCTGCGTAGCAAAAAACGTTTATGCCCGAGAAGAGGGAGCCGCGCAAAAGCCAGTCGTATCCGATGTTCCACAGAAGGGGCCCCAAAACAGACCCCTGTGGAACACCGGAACGCGCGCGGAAACGACGCAGGACTGGTAATGAGGTCCTAGCTTAAGGGCGACAAGTACAGCATATAAATTTTAAGACTTTCGCGTTCCATTTTAAACATTTAAAATAATTTAACGGGTCAAAACGCGACACCATTTTTATTTAGTAGTTAATACGAACTACTTACAGCTTTCTTGAGTCAGCTCGTGACCATGGTTGGTGTTACCTAACCGAAACGTCGGGCAGTAAGTAGTTCGTATTAACTACTAAATAAAAATGGTGTCGCGTTTTGACCCGTTAAATTATTTTAAAAGTACAGCATAATAAAGCTGTTACTGGACTTGTCGCCCTCACCTTGAAGGGTTGACCCCTGCTACTAATGTAGCACCTCCCCAGGAGCTTGTAAACCTTACACACTCGCAGGAACACGACAACACAGAAGTGATTGTTATTTGGCTGCGGTCTTCTGTAAGATAAGGATGAGCAATATAGAAATTTGAAATTGTATGCCTAAACAAACGTCATACTGTTGCCGTAGATACATATCATCTATTAATAGTTAAACGAAACACTCAAATGGTTGAAAAAGTAAAGGAGTATTTACTGTGAAAAGAAACCTTATTGAATGGACATAAGAGTTCACGCGTGCTGTAACCTCGCAGTCAATAATAAATTAAGACATTAAGTTTTGATTGCCGCAATCCTGAAGAGGGAGTTTTTATTTATTGCTTCTTGATACTATTTGGGCGTGGATATAACTGAAGTTTCTTTACGTAATGATATAGTTGACTGTATGTTTAGTATAATTGGCTACTTTCCACTAAGAACAAATCGGAAGGATAATAGTTTCTAATGATAAATTAAGATATTTAGATAAGGAAATACGAATTTCAAGAACATAAATATCAAAGATTATTAATATTTTTAGAAAAGAAAATCCAATAACATAGGCATTACGTCACGTGACTGAAAACGCCGAGCAGAAAGTCACAACGTCACAGCACCCGATATGTCATATTTTAGGGGTGTCCACTCTGTAACACAGATTAATAATGAACGTACTATGGATGTTTTCGATTTGAAAAATCGGAACGCGAAGTCGATTATTTTTGAAACATCGTCTAAAAAAAATCGATATTTTTGAGTATTCATATTTTTATATTTCCATCGAGACGCCCAGTTCGCAACGGGCTGTGCAGCAGAAATCGTAATATTTTAATTTCAACTATTCGAAAAACCCAAATATTTTACGGAACCCTATTTCTTTTCAAAATGAGTTTCGGATATTATCGATTATTTGTGTGTACTATTTAGGTTATTGACTAGCATATACTCATAAAAAGATGAAGTATTATTGAATGATCAGATATTAATAGTAACGTTTAGCGTATGTATCGTCAAATTTGTCGCATGAGATGACAAAAAATCCAAATTGTTGATTGTTTCGTATGATATTATATTTAACGCATAATTCGTAATTTACGCTCGTAATTTCAAGTTTTCAGCCAATCGACAGGACGCTCTGAATATTAACGATTTTTAATACATCTAAAAATAATTGTCTAATAAAATTAAGAATATCGAGAAAAAACATCATAAGGCATCCATCGAACAAACTCGATATAACAATCTATGATCAATGACAGCCCTAATCTTGCTAGGGTGCATTGACGTCATTTTAGGCGCCATGACAGCTTAGAGCGTTTTCGTGGGAAATTTAAAGAGATTTTTTAAAATGAAAAATACATGTAGTAAATATATATTTTTTTGTGAAATATACTTTTCATGCGATGAAATGAGTATCAAGGTTTACAATTAACAAGATTTCAAAATTTTGTCAAGTAGCCAATTGGCTACTTGACAGTGTAAACAATAAAATATGAAAAGTGTTAGATATGTTAGCTTATTAGTATAGTAATAATTTTACATTTTTATTTTTTAATTAAAAGCATAGTTAGTGTTTTATTTTTGCAAAATAAATTTTACTTTTTTTATCTGTGGAACAAAAGAACCGAAACGGAAACCACCATTGCAATTCGGAAATGACAGCTGTCGGCGAAAATTATTTATTTTAATGTGGCGAAACAATGATTATTTTACGGATTAAATTGAATTATTGTCTCTCTAATCGTATTAAGAATTTTTTGAAACATTTTCCGTCCGTTTTGAAACATTAAGTCGTTCCTATACGTATCGGTTCGTTGTCTAGGACGTTGACGTCATAATTGCAACAGTGACGTGACTTGGCGTTTGCGCGCGCTTTTTAAATGTGTTGCACAAAATCTTATTTTTCTCTGGTTATTTACATTTTTTCCAGATAAATCGAATTGATTGGGATATAAAATGAACGGGCGCACATTTTACAATACTTTTTCAAAAACTGTCAAGTAGCCAATTAAAGTGTGATCTATGCTCGTTGACGGTATAATGGTAAGCAATTACAAAGACTGATCTATGCGCTGACATAAAACAAAAGAAAACTTGAAACATATCTATACTAAAGTTTTACAACTGAAGAGTTTGTTTGTTTGAAACTGCTAATCTCAGGAAGTACTGGATCGAATTGAAAAAATATTTTTGTTGGAAGTCTATGTATCGAGGAAGGCTTTAGGCTATGTTACATCACGGTGCGACTAATATAAGCGAAAAACCCGAAGTAGGTCGCGAGGAGTTTTAGTTAAAATTGAAGGAAAAAAATTGGGGGAGCGTGTCGTGGAGTTGAGAGGGTGGGAGGGATTGAACTGGTGGTGGAGGGTAAGCGTGGCGCAAGCGAGAAAATCAATTAATTTATGGTAATGGATACATTTTATATGTGTTTTTGCCTAGGTAAGTTGACTACCGTTTCCGCGCGCGTTATAATCTATTTTAAAACATATCCGCAGGCTGGGGAGCTGGTGGAAGAAGTGGCTGAGGAGAACAAGTCACTTCTATGGTTCCTGCTGAAGCAGGTGCGGCCCGGCATGGACCTCAGCAAGGTGGTGCTGCCGACCTTCATATTGGAGCCGAGGTCCTTCCTCGACAAGCTGTCCGATAACTACTACCACGCTGATATACTGTCGCAGTGAGTGTTTTTTAATTTGGTTGTGCTTGGAGCGTATATGCGGACGTTCGTTCTCTACGACGGTCGGGCAGCAAATGACGTCAGCCTAGCCATTTTTTTGCTAAGAAGGGATTTTTCAATTTTTTATATGAAAAAACAATAGGATTATTTGAGAAAAATAGGACTTTCCTACACAGAATCACAAGAGCCGGCCAACGATGTCATCGCTTCACCGTTGAAAATATTCCATCACGAACCAAAAAGTTCGGTAACTCTTATCTTTGCCGGACCATAAAGAAGTGGAACTCGTTGCCGGCTCATGTATTTCCTCCTTCCTTTGACATGAATTCCTTCAAAAGGAGCGTGAAGAAACATCTTGCGGGCCACTATGGCGATGCTAACGGATAGGATATTTTGATATCAAATCCGTTGTCATCGCGATGTGGGGTCCTCTCTTGCTTACCATCAGGCTGGGAGGAGCCATTATACTGCGCTACTATAAAAAAAAGGACAGGACAAATAAGAATAAGTAAAGCTTACATTACTCATCGCATCATGATATTGAGTAAGGGTCGTGATTTAGTTGTGCTTGAATATGCAGACGTGCGTTCTCTACAACGGTAAGGCGGAGAATGGCGTCAGCTTAGCTACTTTTTTGCTAAGACTGGATTATTAAGTATATTATGTGAAAGAAAAAACAGAATTCTTCCGGTAAAAGCAGGACATATTAATGAGAAAAAGAAAAGCTTGCATCACTCACACTTCTGTTTTTAGCGTGTTTGTGTGATGTTTTTGATGGATTTCTTCTTTTCCAGAGCTCAGCATCTAGAAGATCCGTACCAGCGTTTCAAGTGCGTCCTACGCTGGTACCTGTCGGGCCTGTACCGGAAGCCGAGGGGCCTCAAGAAGCCGTACAACCCGGTGCTGGGCGAGACCTTCCGGTGCTGCTGGCGGCACCGCGACTCTGAGGCGCACACGTACTACGTCGCCGAGCAGGTACTGTAGTGCAGCAACACCCAGACCCGAGAGGTGGTGGATAGACAAGTCACTATGATATTGGACTGACACGTAGGTTTAACTGTAAACTGTTTAGTGACGGTGATAGACTTGTCATTGCAGCTGAGTAAAATGAATGACTAACATATGAGGTAATTATGGCTAGTGAGTTAGTAATATTGATAGCGACTGAGATGATGATAATGACTAAAAAAATGATAGCGACTATGGTGCTGATAGCGACCTCTATAGTGATAGCGACTGACATAATGACAATGATTGAGATTATGATAGCGACTACTATAGTGATAGCGACTGAGATTGTGATAGTGACTACTATAGGATAGTGACTGAGATAATGAAGGCGATTGAGATTATGATAGTAGCTAATTATGTATATTGATAGCGACTGAGGTGATTATAACGACTACTATAGTGATAGCGACTGTGATGATTACAGTGATTGAGATTATGATAGCGACTACTATAGTGATAGCGACTGAGACTATGATAGTGACTACTATAGGACAGCGACTGAGATATTGATAGTGACAGAGATGGTGATAGTGACTGCGATAATTGTAGCAGCCATTATTATGGCTGCTGATGTGTTGAAAGCGATAAAGATAGGTACAGTTATTCTTTTCTAAGGATAGTGACTGATACCGTTTCTTGGGTTATGAATGTGATGTTATTATTTTTATAGTACTAAACGCCGTACTAGCGAACTTTAAATATTAGAAACAGAAAAATTTTATCTCCCCTTGCGATGCGGGAATCGAACCCACGACCTACACGTATCGCACGTGCTGCTCTTACCAACTGACCGCATCGCAAGGGGAGATAAAATTTTTCTGTTTCTAATATTTATGTATGTGATGTTATCTGATTTGCTTATTTGTCGCCAGGTGTCGCATCATCCCCCAGTCTCGGCTTTCTACGTGTCCAATAGGAAAGAGGGATACGTTATAGAAGGCAGTCTGCTAGCTAGGTCTAAGTTCTATGGTAAGTTTCGTTACTGTATAAATATTTATTTAATTTCCAACCAAAAATACTCGTACTTAGCATAGCAAACATTAAAATTATATAATATTAATTTTAAGAGAAGTAGGGCATAGCGATTTATCGCTCAAACTGGAGCAGCCCGACTGGTGAAATCTCCACCTTACAGAAGACCGCAGCCAAATAACAATCACTACTGTGTTGTTGTGTTCCTGCGTGTGAGTCAGGTTTACAGAGCTTCTGGGGGATGCTACATTAGTAGCAGGGGTCAAGCCTTCAAGGTAAGGGCGACAAGTCCAGTAACAGATTTACTATGTTGTACTTGTCGCCCTTATGCTAGGACCTCATTGTCACTTAACATCAGGTGGGATGAGGTCAATCTTGAAGTGTAATATAAAAAAAACAAGCTGTGCCCGCGACTTCGTTCGCGTTGACCTCAGGTTTATTCCATGTATATGTACTTTCAAGGTCGGTTTTACCCCTATCTCCCCTTGTATTCGAAACAAAAAGTAGTCCATATTGTAATCCAAGTTTTTATCCTAAAATAATACATAGTATTTGTGCTTAATTATTATTAATTAGGTATTAACCCTATCCCCATTATTTTTCAATCTATCAATCAATCAAACGATTTTGTGTAACACATTTAAAAAGCGCGCGAAAACGCCTAGTCGCGTCACTGTTGCAATTATGACGTCAACGTCCTAGACAACGAACCGATACGCATAGGAACGACTTAATTAAGATAAACGGAAAATGTTTCAATAAATTCTTTATACGAAAAGAGACACAATAATTCAATTTAATCGGTACAGATAAAAAAACTAAAATGTATTTTGCAAAAATAAAATACTACCTATGCTTTTAATTACAAAGTATAAATGTAAAATGATTACTTAACTAATAAGCTAACATATCTAACACTTTTCATATTTTATTGTTAACACTGTCAAGTAGCCAATTGAATCTTTTTTCCAGGTAACTCGACGTCGGCCATTTTGGAAGGGTGCGCGAGAGTGCACCTTTTAGCGTGGGGCGAGACGTACGTCACAACCGCGCCCTACGCCCACTGTAAGGGCATCGTCATCGGTACACTGTCTATGGAGCTCGGCGGCAAGGTAACTGTCTCACAACACCCAGACTCTATAGTTTACTGCAGGTATCAGATAAAATTCGATAATCGGTCTGTACTGGATCTCATATCACCCAGATTCGACAGTTAACGAGGTAACTGTCTCACAACACCCAGACTCGAAAGTTTGCTGTTTTCTGTAAGTGTTATATAATTCCTAAGTTTGTCAGACCTACGCGTATTGTAAAGACATTCTAGTTGACACCCGGTCTATGGTGCTGGGCGGAAAGGTACTGTCACAACACCCAGACTCGACAGCTTACTGGTATAAACCTTTTGCTCTTTAAGTATATAGTTCTAAAGTCATACGGCAGATGGCGCTTACCAAAGGCTAAGAGGTTAATATAACAGAAATTTCATCGCCTACGATAACTTGCGGTAAGCTCAGTTGGAAGAGCAGCACGCGCGATACGTGAAGGTCGTGGGTTCGAGTCCCGCACCGCAAGGTGAGATGAAGTTTTTCTTTAAAACATAGGTACAAAATAAATAAAAAAATCTTAAAATGTTAATAATCTTTTTTCAGGTACAAGTGATATGTACGGACACAGGCTATCATGCTGATATAGAATTTAAATTAAGGGTGAGTACATTTGTCAAAACAAATAACACATAATCGTGACGTCAGCAGGCGGAACTCCCCCATTACACTGTCCATTTTGTACGAGTCGTTAATTCTAATTTCAAATTTACTTTCCATACCAGCTGTCATCAGTCGTCCGTCGTTTTTAGCTTACGCCTCGTATAATTTATTACTATCCGTTACTAGACCGGATCGTTTTTCAAATATTGGAACCGGGTATTAAAGATGTGAGTTATCAAACTTTTTGGTTCGCGATGGAATCTTCTACGGTGAAGCGATGACATCTTTGCCGGCTCTCGTGGTTCTGTGAAGGAAGGAGTTATTAATTGATTTAAGAAGTGAAAATTACCCTATTCAAGGCGTACTGCCAGACCTTTTACACCTGCAGCCTGTGGTGTGACTATACGCAGAAGACACTCAATGCACTCCGCGTACAATATAACAATGCCTTCAGGAGGTTGATGGGCCTTCCCAAGCATTGTAGTGCATCAGGCATGTTCACTGAAGCCGGTGTTGATGGGTTCCAGAGCATCCTAAGAAAGCGAACTGCGTCAATGTTACGTAGGTTGCGGGGAAGCTCCAATAGCATCCTGAGAGTATTTCATGAGCGACTTGACTGTCCCATTCAGAGGCATTGGATACGAATGCATGTGGGTGGGACATTCAAGTTTATGAACTGACCTGTACTTTCTTTTGTAATATTTTTACTAACATAGTGTAATCAATTACTAACAACTTTGTATGGATACCTGTCCGAAATAAAAACTTATTATTATTATTATTATTAATAAGAGTACATTTTTTTCCAGTCGTTCCTGGGTGGGTCGGACCAGACTAACGCCATTTCAGGCCGTATAAAGAAGGGGAAAGAAACAGTCGCCACAGTGGACGGCTACTGGGACGGAAAGATTGATATTAAGAACAAGAGAACTGGGGTGAGCATACTTATTTGCTTTTTATATGGCACTTCAAGATTGACCTCATCCCACCAGATGTTAAGTGGTAATGAGGTCTTAGCTAGTAACGGCTTCATTATGCTGTACTTGTCGCCCTCAGCTTGAAGGCATGCCCCCTGCTACTAATGTAGCAGCCCCCAGGAGCTCTGGAAACCTTACTCACATGCAGGAACACAACAACACAGAAGTGATTGTAACTTGGCTGCGGTCTTCTGTAAGGCGGAGGTGTTTCACCAGACGGGCTGCTCTAGTTCGAGCGATAAATCGCTATGACCTACCGCTTATATTAAAACAAAATTAGATTAATTGATCTGACCATTGAGCTTTAGCGAGAATAGTAAACCACTACTGTTTTTATTAATATGCATTTCCGTTATGAGACGAATCTCATCATTCATCATCTATTAGAAAATCCACCATCTTGTTTTACTTCTTATAATTCGTTGTAATAATAATCGAAATTGCGAACTTTAAATACTTTAAAAAAAACATAAGTTTTTGTCTTCCCTTGCGGTGCGGGAATCGAACCCACGACCTTCACGTATCGCGCGTGCTGCTCTTACCAACTGAGCTAACCGCAAGTTATTGTAGGCGATGAAATTTTTCTGCTGTATCCACCCGTTAGCCTACGGTAAGTGCCCTCTGCCGAATATGTTTAGAACTACATACTTATCGGGGAGATAAAAAATGTCTGTTTATTTAAAAATAATCAAAATGGCGGATTTTCAAATAAAACAAAATGGCGATTTTTTTGCAGGAGGAAAGCAACCTCTTAGACGTCGCTCTGCTTAAAGAGCAGAGGATGAGGAGGTACCTGATGAAGCTGGACAACCAGCACGAGTACGAGTCGCAGCGGCTCTGGGTGAAGGTGTCGGAGGCCATCCACAATGATGACCAGGTCAGTTGGAGCCTTAGACCCTGCACTGCTGATGGAGTAGCTTGTGAGGCGGTGTTTCATGTCTGAAACACACCTGATGGTAAGCAAGAGAGGAACCCACATCGCGCTGACAACGAATATGATACCGTAGTATCCTATCCGTTAGCATCGCCATACTGGCCCGCAAGATGTTTCTTCACGCTCTTGAAGGAATTCAGGTCAAAGGAAGGAGAACACATGAGCCGGCAATGAGTTCTACTTCTTACTGGTGAGGCAAAGATAAAAGTTATCAAGCTTTTTGGTGGCGACTGAATAATTTAAGAGACGAAGGGCATAGCGATTTATCGCTCGAACTGGAGCAGCCCGACTGGTGAAATACCGTGGAAGTATTTAAGATAGACCTCATCCCACCTGATGTTAAATGGTTATGAGGTCCTTTTTTTTTTTTTTTTTTTTTTTTTTTTTTTTTTTTTTCGGGGGGAAATGCGTTGATGCACCGTACCGTCACCCCGAGGGAGGGTGACGGCGTGTGTGGGACTCCCTGCCCTGAAAAGGGCAGGACTACCCACTAAAACCCCCCGGTTGGACCTCCATCGCCTTAGTGGCGGTGCTGTGGGGGATCGGCTAAGCCTTTACTTCCACAACACCGCCGGCGGAACAGCCGCTTACGCGGCTCCGTCTACTCCCCCAACAGTGTTCGGGGGGAGAATGGGGATGGCCGATCCAACGGAACCATCCCCACCTCGCAGTGGGGACCGGTGCAATGCCGGCTTAAGGGTGACAAGTACAGCATAATAAATATGTTACTGGACTTGTCGCCCTTACCTTGAAGGCTTGACCCCTGCTACTAATGTAGCACCCCCCAGGAGCTCTGGAAACCTTACTCACACGCAGGAACACAACAACATCGAAGTAATTGTTATTTGGCTGCGGTCTTCTGTAAGGTGGAGGTATTTCACTAGTCGGGCTGCCCCAGTTCGAGTGATAAATCGCTATGCCCTTCCTCTTTTAAAATATTATAATGTAGTATATTTGTATAATATGGTTTTGTTTTGTGAGTAAAGAAACATTAAGTGTTTACTATTGAGAGGTAAGCTGGAGCAGACCAGTCCCCTGGCACCTGTTCACAAGCATGACGTATGTGCATTCAATTATATGTGACATAGCTTCAATATTTTGTTTTGTTGTTCAGGTAGCGGCTACAGAACAGAAGACAATAATAGAAGAAGCGCAAAGGGCTAGGGCAAGGAATCTGGTGTCTCCGTGGGTGCCTCGATTCTTCCACCGAGAGCAGACGGAACAGCCGCCGGAAGGTATGTGATAGACTAGCTGTTGCTCGCGACTTCGCTCGCGTTATTTGACGACCTCCGTTTTAACGGTTTTTTAACCCCCGACGCAAAAACGACGGGGTGTTATAAGTTTGACGTGTCTGTGTGTGTATCTGTCTATGGCATCGCAGCTCACGAACGAATGCACCGATTTTGATTGTGATATTTGTGTTTGAAAGATAAATTAGTTGGGGGTGTTCTTGGCTTTGTTTCATAAAAAATTATCCAAGATGGCCGCCGTCACAAAATTATGGATTGCATGTTTTAACACGATTCCCACAACATGGGTATCGTATAAAAGAGCTTGACTAGCAGATTATATTCACAATGACAAATTTCATATCCAAGATGGCCGCCGCCAGATAATGACGGATATCCTAAAATTTTTATTACAACTCCCTCAATATACCGAGGTATGAAATAAAAGGTTTTTTTTACACTTTTTTGTGCCGGAGGTTTTTTGATTTTTCTGTATGTCTCTGTGTTTGCTTAGATCTTTGAAACTACGCAACAGATTTTTATGCTATTTTTTTATAGTTATAATGAAGTATGACAAAGGTTTATATGTATAAGCCATACAAATGTAGAGAAAAGCCGAATACTTCATTTGTATTTACTTGCACCCGTGCGAAACCGTAATGTTATTTTTAATGCTTAATTTATTGTTGTTTAAAATGATTTCTTTTTTTTTTTCCCCTGTTACCGCACCCATATACAAACTATCTGCATGACCCAAGGGTTGACTGGTAGAGAATGCCCCTAGCATTAAGTCCACCTGTTGTACCTATTTGTGCAATAAAGTTTTTAAAAAAATAAATAAAATAAACCGGGGTGGGTAGGTATATAGTATTTTTATAATGTACAATGATTTTGTTTCAGGAATTGTTGATCAAGGATGGAAATACAACCATGTTAATACAAGGTGAGTCAACTGTCTTAAAAACAAAGTCAATAAAAAAAAAACTAAAAATTCTTAATTCTTGTAAAGCACACGTCTAAAAATAATAAAGTAATAATGTTTTACGTCTTGCAAAGGAGGACAACTTCATAGTAATGATAACAGAGCAAGACCACACTTAAGGAAGAAATATCTTAAAATAGCTCCCCGGTGAAATTGCAAAAACTGCAATTGGCTACTTGACAGTTTTTGAAAAGGTATTGTAAAATGTGCGCCCGTTTATTTTAAATCCCAAGTAATTCGATTTATCTGGAAAAAATGTAAATAACCAGAGAAAAATAATATTTTGTGTTTAAAAAGCGCGCGAAAACGCCAAGCTACGTGTGACATAGTGACGTGTCACTGTTGCAATTATGACGTCAATGTTCTAGACCTCGAACCGATACGCATAGGAACGACTTAATTTAGATAAACGGAAAATGTTTAAATAAATTTTGAATTCGACTAGAGACACAATCATTTAATTTAGTCGGTAAAATAATCATTGTTTCGCCAAAATAAAATAAATAATTTTCGCCGACAGCTGTCATTTCCGAATTGCAATGGTGGTTTCCGTTTCGTTTCTTTTGTTCCACAGATAAAAAAAGTAAAATTTATTTTGCAAAAATAAAATACTAACTATGCTTTTAATTAAAAAAATAAATAAATAATGATTACTTATCTAATAAGCTAACATATCTAACACTTTTCATATTTTATTGTTAACACTGTCAAGTAGCCAATTGTGCACTTGTTCTACCGAAGGTGCTATGTCATGTATGCGCAGCTTTTTATATAAGGCACATATTTGTTATTTTAAGTTTTAAAATGTTTTTTTTTATCTTACGAATGGATACAAGGCGTTGACGTGTGTGTGTGTATCTGTCTAAGGCATCACAGCTCTCACAAATGAACCGATTTAGATTTTTTTGTTTGAAAGATGAATTAGTCCGGAGTGTTCTTAGCTATGTTTGATAAAAATCGATCCAAGATGGCCGCCGTCACTAAATTATGGATTGCATGTTGTAACACAACGCTCACAATATGGTATCATATAAAAGGGCTTGACTAGCATAATATATTGATAATGACAAATTTTAAATCCAAGATGGCCGCCGCCAGAAAATGACGGATTTCCATAATTTTTTTGTCACAACTCTCTAATTTTTTTTTTATATTACACTTCAAGATTGACCTCATCCCACCTGATGTTAAGTGGTAATGAGGTCTTAGCTTAAGGGCGACAAGTACAGCATAATAAACCTGTTGCTGGACTTGTCGCCCTTACCTTGAAGGCTTGACCTCTGCTACTAACGTAGCACCCCCCAGGAGCTCTGGAAACCTTGCTCACACGCAGGAACACAACAACACCGAAGTGATTATTATTTGGCTGCGGTCTTCTGTAAGGTGGAGGTGTTTCACCAGTCGGGCTATAAAATTGCTATCCGTGATCGGATTTAAATAACGTTGTTTGTGGTCAGTCCGTGGCAACAGGACGAGGTGATAGAGTACGAGGACGAGTTCCTGATCTGCTCGCTGCGCGGCGCGGGCCGGGCCGAGCCGCGCGCGCAGCCGCCGCGCCGCGCCTCCGACTCCGACACGCACGACGACCTCGCCAGGAGGTCTAAGACCACCACGTGAGTTACACTTGTCTTGCGTACTGCCCCGTAGGAAACGTCCACCTAGGCATGTACTCCTAGAACCTCGACGGTACAATCACTGCACATAAAATAATGGTACCTATTATACCTGTATTTTACTTTTATAAATATTTTGCGGCCCCCCAATTTATGAAGCCAGTTTTGTTGGCTGGGTCCCATCTAGGTTGGACAGCCCTGATCTACACTAACAATATAAAGAGGAAAGATTTGTATGTTTGTAATGAATAAACTCAAAAGCTACCGTGCCGGTTTCAAAACTTCTCTCACAATTGAAAAGCTACATCCACCCTGGGTAACATAGGCTATATGAATTGCTAGAAGCAACGTATAATTTGAATTTGACATTTTTTGTCTTTCCAGGCGGACCTTGAAGCAGACGCTCTACTCAATAGATTCGCTGATGCGAGAGAACAGGGACGCCATAGAGCGGCTCTCCAAGAACCTAGAGTCTCTTTCTGAGGGCCGGAGGAGCGGTCTTGCATACCGGCCTCAGAACGTGGGCCGCGCGCCGACCACGTCACATGCGTGGGACCTCCTCGCCGGCTTCGTGTTAGCCGTCGTACTGCAGGCGCTGCTCAACTGGCTGTTCCATAGGAGAGACTGACTGACAGAGGAGGGAGCGGGCTACCATCGACAGTAGCTCTGCCCGTTTTGACACGTGTCAAAGTCAGTTTAGCTGTCAAAAGTGTGTAGACTTCGTGATAGCCGTCGTGCTGCAGGCGCTGCACATCTGGCTGTTCCATAGGAGGGACTGACTGCCGGAGGAGGGTGCGGGCTACCAACGGCAACAGCTCTTCCCGTTTTGACACGTGCCAATATCGGTATGTTAATCGTTACGTCGTCTCCGCCCGTTTTGGCATATGTCAGAGTCATTTTAGCTGGCATTTGTTAATGTCGGTACGGCTACCAAAAGCGTGTGTAAATTGTGACGTAAGCTTCGCCCGTTTTGACACGTCACAATATCAGTTTGGCAGTCAGTGTGTAAATTGTGATGAATTTCCGCCCGTGTTGTCACGTGTCAATGTCAGTTTAGCTGTCAAAAATGCGTGTAAATTGTGACGTAAGCTCCGCCCGTTTAGACACGTGTCAAGGTCGGTTTAGCTGTCAGAAGTGAGTAAATTGTGACGTCATGCCCACCCGTGTTGACGCGTGTCAAAGACTGTTTAGCTGTCAAAAATGTGTGTAAATTGGTTGATGTCCTTAGGTGTCGGTGAATCTTATTAAATAACTAGTTGCTGCCGCGACATCGTCCATCGTACACACAGCCTAGAATAAGGTATTAGAACAAAAGTTTTCAGCCCCTTTTTATACCCAAAAAGAGTAGAGGGGGTTGAAAAATGTTAGTACACCTCAATCTATAGGGACTTTCATACATACCTTCAAACCCCGTTTTACATATTTATTGGTGGAAAAATCCATTTTAAACTGCTTTCTTCACACTATGAAGAACCTACCAACCAAATTAAAAATTTGTAGGTTTTATACCTTCTGAGATTTCAAGATTAATCAGTCGGTACGAAAATATATAGTTACAACGACACTTGTAAAGAACTTCAAACGCGCATCGAGTGTCCAGTGATTTGTCGCGTGTACAAGTTGCTTTGGACCCGATGGCTGCTTAAACATTCTGCGAGATGTCATTAAATGTATATATGTTTCAATTTCAAATTCAAATTAACTACTAAAAGTTAAATAATTGTTTTTTATTTATTATTTTTAGTGTCCGACCGAAATTTCGGTTTCGGCCAAAAACGGCCGAACCTTTCGGCCGCGCCGAAACTTACAAATAATGTATTTTTTTCACTTTATTTATAGGGTAGTTAAATTTTCAAACAGAATTTCTGTAACTGTGCTGATATTTCATTGTGATAAATCTTTGAAAGTAAAAATCTGTAATTATACGTCGGCGAGATATTAATTTTAGAAAAAAACGGGCATACTAAAATTTTTTCGACTTTTAAAGGTTTTTTTTATAAAAGGTTCGGCTTCGGTTTCGGTTTCGGCCGAAACTACAATGAAACCGAACATTCGGTTTCGGTTTCGGCAAAATAACATGTTTCGGTCGGTCACTAATTATTTTCAATAATATACTAATTACTGTTCGCTATATCTCGAGATTGGTCGTCACTGTCTAATCTCGTCTGCTTTGCGAGCAGTGGACATAGACGTGGCAAAAAAACATAACTTATGGTAAGAGCTATCGATACCTAAGGACGCCTTCACACACCATAGACAAAATTAAAATATAGATTTTATACCTCTCTGGATGCTTCGTACTATAGACAAGATAATTAATAACCAACAAACTAAGGCTTTATGAAACGTGTTATAATAACGATAAAATTGTATTTCGAGTAAATTAAAAGTTCATTTAAACACAAGGATGGTTTTGGCAAAGAAATAAACAAACATAATAAAAAAAATATTTTTTGTGGAAATTTTGAACGCCCTTAATTATTGTTCCATGTTATGATGTAAAACCTGTAAGAAATTAGTCCTTTACAAGTCCCGTAAACGTGATTTTTTCAATCAAATATTTCTTTATTCAAGCAGGTTACATGTAACACTTTTGAAACGTCATTCAATATAATGCAAAGTGACTCTACTGCCGGTTCGGAACCTATATCTACTGAGAAGACACCGGTAAGGAACTCAGCAGATTAGTTAACTTATTGCTATGTGTGGACCACTTTGGACCATGTCATATAGTTTTGTTTTGTTGAGTGGAGAAATATTAAGGGTTTATTGTTGAGAGGTAAGCTGGAGCAGGCCAGTCCCCAAAGGTGGCGCCTGTTCATAAGTATATGCCAGCCATCGCTTCACTCAATAATTAACATAATTAGAATGTCTCCTAAGATACTTCAGCAGTCAGTTTGCGATTAATTTGACGCGCATACCTACTTGATAATAACTCTAAGTTATTAACATTTTAATTATAATTTTATTGCAAAACATTGAACAATACTTAGATTGGTGATCAAAATTACCATACCACAAAAGTGTTAAAAATTTCTTCGATGTTGTTTCCATGGTAATGTATTTAAATATGACGAGAACATGTACGAAAGCCCATATAAAATATTTTTATTAAAATAAAATGTCTAATTCTTAAGATACTAAGGTTTAAAGTTGATTGTCAGTGTTATTGTGCCCTTATTTTGTGTACACTCAGCCAAATTGCATACTAGGTTCATACAAAAACAAAAAAAAATATCGGTAATCGAATATTTTGATGAAGTCTTGTGAAGCAATTTCAATAGTTTTCTTTTAAAATGTCTTTAGTATGTGTAGTTTAGTTTATTGTTATTTATTATTATTATTACTAGCTGTGCCCGCGACTTCGTTCGCGTGGACTACATCCTTTCATGGTCGGTTATACCCCTTTCTCCCCTAATATTCGAAAAAGTAGTCTATATTTTAATCCAAGTTTCGAGCTATATATGTGCCAAATTTCTATGTCCGTTCTTGAGATTCAACGTATACCTATACCAAATTTCATCAAAATCGGTTGAGAGGTTTAAGCAGGAAAGCGTAACAGACAGACAGAGTTACTTTCGCATTTATAATATTAGTAGGGATTATTTTTATAATCCATACACTTATTATTATTACTGTTACCGAACCCATAAACTAACTATCTGTGTTGACCCAAGATACTGTTTCTAGCGTTAAATCTACCTTTTGTAATTTGTGCTTTAAACTTAATAAATTAATAAATAGTTCAGCTGTTAACCGCTGCGGCGCCACTTCGATTCTCTTACTATTTCGTTACTACGTAATACTATTTGATTACCGTTTTTGTACGCGCTAAGTCTAATCCTGGTCAACGTTTCTTAATTTTCTTCGTGGTCTCACCATGTCACCATTTTGTTTTCATTTAAAACAAAATGGCCGTTCAATACAAATTTAAGGGCACATACAAACATACAGGGTGTATATCTAAACGTCCTTTACACATTCGAATTCAACGAACTAGATTCTTTAAAAAAAAATCGTTGAATTAGTACAATTAACGGATATAAACGGTAAACACGGGAATTGCGATAATGTTCCTTTTGCCAATCACAACGGTACGATTGGACGGTAACGATTAAATACTATTTTTTTTTATATTGCACTTCAAGATTGACCTCATCCCACCTGATGTTAAGTGGTAATGAGGTCCTAGCTTAAGGGTGACAAGTACAGCATAATCAATCTGTTACTGGACTTGTCGTCCTTACCTTGACCTCAGTTACTAATGAAGCCAGGAGCTCTGGAAACCCTACTCACACGCAGGAACACAACAACACAGAAGTGATTGTTATTTGCCTACGGTCTTCTGTAAGGTGGAGGTATTTCACCAGTCGGGCTTCTCCAGTTCGAGCGATTAATCGCTATGCCCTACCTCTCTTACTGTAATCCAAAGTGTCTTATGTCCAGTGCATAAGGACCATTATCGGACTGCAAGTGTTTCCTTGACGTGTCGACCGTACACCCTGTATAATCAACTTTAACACCTGACGGATAAAAAGGTGATTATGTGAAGTGATATTAGGTAATTGTAATGTCAAATTTTAATATTACGGCACTAAATTTCTACCATCCTGTTGCATCGGTTGATACAATTTTGTTCCTACTTTATTGGTTAGATTGAAGCCTTAGTGGAACTTTAGGGGATTGGGTGGCCTCTTTATAATGGGGGAGGGGGTGGAACTCCCCCTCCTTCCCTCCTTTGGGGTGGGCGGGGTAGGAGGTCTTAAACCCCCCTCCATTGGGGAGGGAGGCTTCTTTATAATTGGAAGGGGATGGGATCCCTCCTTTAGGGTGGGGAGCCCCCCTACTATAGGGTGAGACCCCCCCCCCTTTGAAAAGAGCAAAAATTACCAACCTAAATCCTAAATGATGACGCCATAAGAATAATAATTGAAAGCCAACGGTAGGCTTCCATACCTAGTGTAACCAAAAAACAAATACAACATGTATGTGTTCCCATCAAATTTAAAATTCCATTACAAAATGTACATACAGCCTGTTTTGATATGATCACACCGTTGAGGTATAAAAACGCACGTCATCCTACCTAAATCTGGTCAAATTTACTCGGTAAAATGTTTAAGTTCGAAATGAGTGCTTATTTCCATTGCATAAGAGCTATACAATGTCTTAAGCGCATGGTTTGATGTGCTAAAATGAACAATATCCTCTGGGTTTCAACAGATAAGGGTAGGTTGATTAAATTTTTACGATCTAGAAACAGCTGTTGTAAATATTGCGTTGGAATTAATTTTTTCTAAAGCATTATGTTTTTTTTAATGTAGTTTATGGAGTCCTAGCAAAAATATATTATTTTGACAAGTTTCAAATGTCAATCTCACTATTTTTTTAAACTTTGACATCGTTTTGACAAACTTTAAAATGATTAATGAATTGATAGTTCACATAGAAAATTGCCAATTTCTTTCCAAAAAGTTGTATAGCATACACATTTTCCCCCCTATTTTGTTATTTAATTATGATTTAGTCAAATGGGGTGGATTACCTACTAAATAAAAATGTTTGGTTAGATAAAAACAATAATTTAGATTACACAAAATAAAATAAATATTTTTTTATCTTTTACCATGTGTACAGTAATTTACTAAGATACTATTGCGTTAAAATTTAGGGCGACGTCACTAATCGCTATTTGTAACGTAAACTATGATTTAAACTGTATTTTCATTAATTTTTCTTTATTTATTTGAGCAAAAATACTTTTTCATTGATTTTTAAGCGAATCATCATATTAATTGTGTCTACCGATGCAACTAGGTACTGAAGCGGTGGATAAATAATAATAAACATTTATTGATAACGTTATATGGCTTTTTATGATTTATGCAGCAAAATTATTATTGGAAATATAGCACCTGGGAATAAGACATTATATGTATGTTGTGGAATTGTATTGGGGCATACAGATATGACTATTTCTGACTTTGTCAAATAAATTACATTTGAAATGTTTCGACCTATTGAGAAACTATATTGTTGAGAACAATATTCCTGTTGGTATAGATATTGTTGACTTTTTGGTTTTTGGACTTTTTGGTGATAAATTTTCTGATTATCTGTTTCTTATATTTAAAGTTCGCTAGTACGGCGTAAAGTACTATAAATATAAAAAATCGATGAAAAATAGATAGTCGAAATTCGAAAAATGTCACTAAAGGCTCATAAAATTTACGAAGTCCGGAATAGTCATAATTTTAATAAAAAAGGTGCCATTCTAATGAAAGAACTCTTAATTCTAATGTGATTATAAAAAATGTATATTCTCAATTCATTAGGATAAGTTTTTACTTCAAAATTATTGCGTTATATATTCCATGCAATGACGATGCTGTATTGTACGTTCGCCATTTTGTTTTGTGGGTAACCGAAATGACGGCGATGTCAAAATGTTTGAATTTGCAACGGTTTATGGTGTAAAAATTAATAATATGCTTAAATAAATTATGTAAAAATAGGACTATGGTATTTGTTAATGTTTTGGTAATGTTTTCTGGTGATAGAGTTAAAATAAGTTATAATGCTTGCCGTTTGTTAACTTACGATTGTGCAGTTTGAATGGACTTAAAATCGAGGGTCCACTGCAATAATAATGAATGTCCAAAATATTAAAATCTATGTGATCAACGTCATTCGGTCACTTCATACATGCAGCTAGTGATTTCGTTTACTAACTAGGCAATATCGCTTCCAGTTCTGAGATGAAACCGTTTCTGATATTTGACTACACGTCCAGAACGCTCAGTGTCAGGTGTTCGCGGCAATAAGGCTGAATTTTTGGACAACGTTTATAAACTTAACACCCAAATATCTCGAAACAAAAAACAAAGGACGTTTATCATTATTGCAGGGGACCCTTTAAATGGTTTTCTTTGTTTGAAACAACTTAAGAGCGGTCAAATACACGTCAAAGTAAAGACTTTCAGTTTGATATTAAATCTTATGCGCACGTCATAAAGTGCAAAGTCTAAAGGCCTGACGTGATTTTGTCTGTACTTACAAATAATTTTACGAAGCACATAGTTTTGTAGTTGCCTTGTTTTTTTCGGATGATATCAATATTCAGTTTTACAGTGACGTATTCGCGGATTGAACAAATTATTATGACGCTAAGGCTGTGATCATAGTGGACGTTATCATTAATCTTTACACTTTGTAAAGTCACAAGTCTCTTATACCTCCTTAATTGCTATAAAATTAACCATCAGGCCTAGCATGCGCCACGCGACTAAATTTTATCGCGCTCTTAACAAACCACAAAAGCGACTGAAGTCAGTGCGCCAGCTGCTGATTGGCTGAAAATATGAGTGCGGTGTGCTATTAGCCAATGAACAGTATCAAAACTTTTGTACTGTCATGCGATAAAATTGACGTATTGCGCATGCTAGGCCTGCATATCATTAAATTTGTTTGTTTGAACTTATTACCTTATTGTTTTCATAGCAAACATTATGAAAGTCATATTCATAGCTTTGTATGAAAATGTGGGACATTCGTGGGGTTTTTGCTCGGTGCAAATATGTTATACTAACTGTTTTAAGCCTAGTCTATTATGAGCTAGACGTTCTTAATATAGTGGTTTCGCTATAATCCAGTCGTTGAGTAATAACTGATTTGACGTATGTCAAATCGGTAACACAGCGGCGTGACCTAGCTTACTTTGACATTACAATTATTGATTTGACATATATGTCAAGTCGGTAATTACTCAACGGCATGTCTATATATTAATTGGACAGTTTGTTGGGTGCGGTCATTTTATTCAGTCTCGTATGACATATAAGAAGCGATAGATCACTTGCCAGAGCTTTCAATATATATTGTTCGTTGGATTTATTTGACGGTGACTACTTACGATGGTACTAAATATTTGCCTGCGGTTTCGTTCGCTATATTTCGCAATATAAAAGAAAAACATTTTCATCGCAAGAAGTTATTGTCAAATAAATCTAAAACATAATTTAATGTCCAAATTTATCTATTTTAGCCTAAACAGAGCTTGTTTGTTGAAGTTATTAGCTAAATAAATTATGATAATTTTATGTAATATATTTTGTATAAAGTTATCGAATGATATTGTGTTTGAAATAGGGTGAGAATTGGCTATGCGGTTATTGGTAGATGTAATTTAAATTACAATAGTAATATTGTAATTTAATTTTTTTTTATTACAGCACTTCAAGATAAACTCTTGCAGTTGACATGTTTACGATCAATAACAGTCCTGAGACTTAATTTCACCAATATATAGGTGACATTATTTTCTTATTATTTAAATCACAATATATAAGTTTGATTACAAATGTTTAATTTAGTCAATTGTCAATAGACATCAGTAAAACTTATAAATAGTCTGTATATAGATCAAATGAATCTACCTCCGGTTCAGAACCTGTATAAAACTACAGAGAAGATACAGACAAGAAACTCAGTAGTTTATTTTTACAAAACAAAACTAGAATTTTTAATAATTGCACCAAGACATACAGTTAGTTTGTCGTATAATCAATTTAGTGAAATAATAATAAAATAATTGTTTTTTTTTTGACGTGACATGCA
Source organism: Glyphodes pyloalis (assembly GCA_037074685.1). NCBI lineage: Eukaryota > Metazoa > Arthropoda > Insecta > Lepidoptera > Crambidae > Glyphodes > Glyphodes pyloalis. The sequence continues at coordinate 2,232,198 of JAYKKO010000034.1, read as the reverse complement.
ACGAAAAGTAAACATAAAAGCAGGAATAGTATTTCCAATGACAGCTATGTAAAATTAAAAAAAAACATCACAAAATGTCAAACCGCAGCCAATTTAAGTCCCGAAGACTCAGAATTACAGTAAAATGTAGATTTTGATATATTAAGAGCTTGAAAATTATATAAATAATATAATATATATATAATTATTTAGTCCAGGGTAGATGAGACCAGTAGAATGAGCGTAGGAGGCCGTCGGTGTTGCCAGTTAAATTTGTTTTTTTTTTACCTTACACTTCAAGATTGACCTCATCCCACCTGATGTTAAGTGGTAATGAGGTCCTAGCTTAAGGGCGACAAGTACAATAAAAATAGGGAAATTAAAATACTACATCACAATGAAGTGACAAAGAAATTGACGTTCATATTAATATGATGTCGCAACGAACAATTTGGATTTCGCATTCAGTTGATTCGTGAAGGTTTGAACTTGAAACGAGTTTCTCAGATTTGTAATTAAAATACGTTTTTAATATACCTAGTTTGTATCGTGTGCAATACATTATTTATTAACGTGTCTAAATAAATTTCTGAGTATGGTTTTATTATTGTGGCCGTGAAGTACAGATACTAAATTATTGTACGTCAATAAGTATTGACTCTTGCTAATAAAAATAAATCGATAGTATCAATATTGATACACTCTTGATGGATTATTCTTCTTGATCAATAGTATCAATATTAATTCTTACATGGGATAGTATTTGCTGGTTGAGCTATCGATTTGTTTTACATTATCGATTCTATCGATAGTATTGATGTCAACCTATCGATTATCGATTGCCAACACTAATGTGTAATCCTACAGCTGCGCACGCTACCCACGCTACGTTATTATTGACGTCGTTGCCATACAAGTAGCCTAATTCGACGGACACACCGAGTGTAGCGTGTATAGCATGTGTAGCTAAGGGACAGCGTCTTAATCATAGCGGAATCGCTTCTAAAATTGCTAACGTTTAGGAACCGCTATGATAACAGCCGCGGCCTTATTATTTCTAAATTTAGTTAAGTTAATATTGTTTCATTATGGTTGATTATTTCTAAGCACCAAATTAAAATCCAGTGGTATAATTAAATAACTAATTTAGTCAACCAAATTGATGTTAAATGAGAAGTCAGGTGAATTCTACGCTTACTGTTAAAATTAAATACATTTTGGTATTTAAATCACCTGACAAGATTTAATGAATATATACGTGGTATTTTTCTAAGCATTACTGTATAAGTATGTAAAGGAATCGTCTATGTGATAAAGATTTCTTGATAATGTCTTGATTGTACGGTTTGTGTGAACCATGGTTTAAAATATTGTGTTGTGTGATGGTCTTGCCCAATAATTTGTAAAGAAATATGATAATTATAATTAACGATGTGAATTTTACTGTAATTCGAAGAGCCTTCCATTCCATAATTATAGTACGTCCCGACTTCGTGACAAGTGTAGTGTGAAATTTAGATTTTTACGAATATTATAAAATTAAATACCTTTTTTTCACAATGGCACCAAGGAATTGAATTCTTTTGAGTGTAAAAAATGCGGTGACGTAAAAATTGGCGCGCAATATGGCGCCGCCGGTGTTGCCAATTTTTGAATTTGCTTCCAAACACGGAATCTCGAAGGTATTTTTGTGAAATCTTTTTGCATGAATTCCGGGGAAACGTAAGGTGTGGCCATTCTATTAAAGTATTATTCCCATTTTACTGTAGATAATTATATTTTAATTGAATTATTATTAAATTAAAATTAATATTGTCATTGCCTATTCCTATAACCTAACGAAGATAATTTATACCTATGATTGTGTAATAAAATATTTCCAAGCATTTAGATAATTCTTAGATTGTTGATATTTCGTTGTTTTATCCAGTGAATTATATTTTTTTTCAGATTACTAGTTTGTTTTATTCATTCTGCTACCTTTTCCATTTGCAACACAGACATTTAAATTATCAACAATATCAACAAAATCTTTTGGAATTCTTTATTTTGAATAACAAATTTGATAGTTATCCTAAAAAATTGATTTGATGCATATATTTTGTAGTAAAAATGTATTTTCTATGTTTCTTGTAATATTTAGATTAATATTAGTCGACCGTAAGGGGAACAATGAAATATGTAGGTCAATATCGGATTTTTTAGATAATAAACTGAAAGATCGTATGTCGTTATGGAGTTTAAAAATTTGTATAAGTCTCATAAAATGCAGTGTTTACGTGAAATATTAAATAGGTACTCGATGATCTGGGAGCGTTCAAATTACATAAAAGGTGTTGATTTGTTGAAACGTTAAATTGCTTTTCAATAAAAATATTATGTAATGAAACCTTTTTGGTTTGCGTACGGTTTCCGGGTCGATTGTATTAGTGTGGTCGTCTTCCTAAAAGAAAGGGGAGGGGGAGTAAATGAAAATGTTTGGGGGGGTGGCCAGAAATTTCGTGACGTAATACTTGAACACTGCCTTTTCTGAGACTTTTGTATTAATGTTTGAAATTAAATTGAGTAGATACGTTTTCCCGTCTGTTACTACTCTCTTCCATGTTGCCCGCTAAAATATCAGGACTTTATAGGAATGGAGAAATTTACGGGCGTACGGGATAATACGAATATTTTCCCTGAGGACCGTTGAACCAGAAATAGCCCAGATTAGGAATGTCGTCTTCGCTCCAATGAAACCTTTTTGGGAGGAAATTCTGAATACGCCTCCGCCCATCTAAGTCCAGCAGGTTGTGACCTTGAAGGTACAACGCTTTCTTTTTCCATTCCTTTGCTTTTAAAGGCTCTACGTATTTCGATTTAGCACCAGAATCTTCAAAAGACGTTTCGGCCGAAAATTCATTTTTGCTGTTTTTCATCGGCGTTTCTTCGTCTTCCGTTGAATAATACTTGAGTTTTTTGGACGGCGGTTTTCTATATTTCTTTTTACTCAGTTTCTTTGAAGGAAGATGTTTCGACTTCTCTTTCTTGCTTAGACGTTTCGGCGGCGTTTCTTCAGACGAACTTGAAGATTCGAATTTGTTGGGTACCGGCTTGGCCTTGGAATAATCTTCGTCTATTTCTGACGCAGATTCAGAACTGCTTGATGATGAACCGACGTTGTCTAAATTACCGACGTTTTTTACGACTTGAAACCTTTTTAGTTTCTTATAGGTCCGTAAAACGGATTTCTTTGCTTCTGATGACATTGATTCTTCTGAAGAGAACGAGCCAGCCTTTGTCTTAGATTTTTTACTTTTTCCGGTTTTCAGACTGCCGAAGGTTTTTCGGAAATCTCTCCAAGTTGATTTAGGGTCTTCAAATATTCTTATGAGACGTGTAAGTTCATCTTCTGATGTTTCGGACCTTAGATCTCCGAAGTCTATGTAGTCGGTTGAAAATTCATTAGGTTTGTTTACTGACGTCACTTTTCGTATTCTGTGGGGGCTATTATTACCTGTGGCAAAAAAAAAATCATTTTAATAGATCTTAGATTAAATCATGGACCTAATATAATAAACAGGACTGATAACTCTGAAAATTTTCATTATTAAAAATGAACACTATTGCAATGCAATAAAGTATTAATTCCTGTGCGCTTTACTCAGATGCAAATCCGAGCCGACAGAGATAGCCAGGCCGGAGGCGTGTGTCTCGTTCTTTGATCTTTCTTAGATCTTGCCAGCATAAAATAATATTTCTGATCTAAATTTTGCCTGATCAAAAACTCAGTTTATGCACTTGTATTTAATTGTTATTTCAACAATTGTAAAATAATAAATTATATTTTAATTTATTTCTTTGATTTTATACATAAAAGTAATGCTGTCCCGGTTGTTTTCAACAGTCAAATCTGTCCAGACGATAACTTTGGAACATGACGACCACCGTGGCCAGATGCGAGCGGGCCGGACTTTGTTGTTGTACCATCTCTGAGGTCCCGGGTTCCAACCCGGTCGCGTCAATAAGGGAAACGATCTTTTCTGTATTGTCTCGGGTCTGGATGTTGTGGTACCGTCGTTGTTTATGATTTATGTAACATAAGTGCTTTAGCTACTTACCACAGAATCTGAGCAATGTATGTGATGTTGTCCAATATTTATTTATTTTACTAGATGTAGTGGGGACAACGGGCTAAATTTTAATTATTTAATCAAATGTCCGTTATCAAAATAAATCTTGTTGTCACCCTATTAGAAAGGGACACGCGCCTCTGTGGTAGCTATCTCGCTCGGCTCGTTTTTTGGCTGCGAGTGCTCGGTCCTGTTTATTATACTAAGTCCATGGATTAAATCACAAACCTACCTAAGGATTCTTGCAAGATTTCCTTGAATGCAAGTTATTATTTATTTATTCAGCTAAACATATATTTGTGATAACAGGATAGCTTATAATTCGATAGTACAACCACAATTACCTATAATAGCAGTGTTTCCCAATCATTGTTTTGCCATGGCCCGGTAATTTTCACACTGCCGTTTCGTGACCCACAATAATTTAACTCAAGTTAGTTCCTCTAAATTATATGCATTTATTATTAGTAGATAATGTTTTATTAATAAGTATGATAATATTTTGGTATCGCACTTTTAGTCACTAAATTTAGTGCGAAGTATGAAGTAGTTTTTTTTTACTAAAGCATTCAAGTTCGCAGAAATTGATTAAAAATGCGGAAATGTTGCGACCCGGTATTTTATTTTGATGGCCCGGTACCGGGTCGCGACCCGGCAAATGGGAAACACTGACCTATAGGTATCTATCCTTGACCAGCCCTACTAGTATCGGTAGCTCAGAATCAAGCAATAATAAAAATGAAAGCCGGGTTCCAATATTTGAATAACGATCCGTTGTACTTACGGGCAGTAATAAATTATACGCGGCGTAAGCTAAAAACGACCAACGGATGACTGATGACAGCTGTTATGGAAAGTAATTTATGGAATGGTATTAACGACTCGTAGTCGATTTAGAGAAACAGACAGTCATATTTTTGCCACATAACGAATCGTAAAATATTGGAATCGGGAATAAATAAATATTGGACAACATCACATACATTGCTCTATCTTTTAAGCTAAATTAATTGTTACAGAAAAGCAACAATACTCGAGACATTCAGAAAAGTTAGTTTTTCCTCATCAATCTGAAGGAAAATCGAACCCGGAATTTAAAGATGGCGCGACGCCAAAGCCTGGCCTGCCTCACGGCTACGGAGGTCGTCAAAACAATTCCTTTAAACCAATAGGTACTATTGTAAGGAACGCATATTCTTTACTACAAGTGGAAGTACTTCCGCCGAGCTAGGTGTTAAAGGGACCAACTGCCAATCTTGGTTTGTTGTAGGTATATATAGTTAGTGGCGACGAAAACTCTGACATCGCGATGTAGGATCTATGTATTGATTGGCTAATAGTGCATTACGTATGGAGCGTTGTTTACTACGCCAATTCTGCTGACGCTGTATTTGTGTCGACTTGTAGGTAATATGGTAGGTCGGCACGCTGCCATTAATATTGATAATCTCGATATTATGCATAACCTATCGTAGTTTAAAGATGAAAACTCAACTATCATTAATCCGGTAACACGAATTCAAAGCCAAATTTTCTTCGTGAGATATTGTTGAGGCGCGTGCCAACCGCTGAAGAGCAGTAGGTTCATACCACATAACTGCAAAATTTGAAACATCGCACCCTCTGAACAAGGTGAGGATCAATTTACGTTACTTTTTAAAAATAAAGTCACAAAAAGGTTGCTACGAATATGAATCGTCAAATGACTAATGCCCGGTTCTAATATTTTACGACTCGTAATGTGTCAAAAATGACTCCGTTTTTCTCCAACCGACTACTAGTCGTTATTACCGTTCCTATACTTTTTTTTTATATTGCACTTCAAGATTGACCTCATCCCACCTGATGTTAAGTGGTAATTAGGTCCTAGCTAGGTCCTTAAGGGTGACAAGTACAGCATAATAAATATGTTACTGGACTTGTCGCCCTTACCTTAAAGGCTTGACCCCTGCCACTAATGTAGCACCCCCCAGGAGCTCTGGAAATCTTACTCACACGCAGGAACACAACAACACAGAAGTGGTTGTTATATGGATGCGGTCTTCTGTAAGTAAAAAAACGCGCAGCGACGTCTATTCCGCTATGTACATACCAGCAGTACTAGAACCCCTGGTTAAATCCAAGAACGCCTGCTCATCCACTTGCTTCGGCACTATCTGCATAACAGCATTAAGCTCCTCTCTCTCCAACTTCCTTTTTTTCAACGCCTCCAAACACCTTATTCTTTCATCCTTACTCCCATGCATGCTTCCGAACAGCCTCAGGCAAGTGTTCCGGTTCTTAGCGACAATATCGTCCAGTTTCTTAATTAATTGTAAGAGGTTTTGGTTCTTGTAAGTACCTGTTCGCTTGAGCAGGTCATAAGCTCCCCTTCTTTGGCCGGGGTCATGGCGGAAGACGTAAATTTTCGCTTGAGTCCAGTTGAAAAGGGCTGGAAACGAAAGGGAACGTGAACGAAACGGATTCATAATTTTTTGTCACGGATAAAAGCCTTTTTTTTTCTTAATGAGGGAAATATATTCTACCATACCGTCAACCGAGAGTGGTGGTGTGTGAGGCTCCCTGCCCTGAGCAGGGCGGGACTACCCACTTATTCCCCCCTGATTAAAACTCATAGCCGTTAAGGGGATGCCATAGGAAACGTGTCAGTCATAACCACACGACAAGAGTGGGGGATAATTAGCCTACTGTTAGAGTTGCCCATTTAAATAGCCATACATAATGAAAGTGAAATTATTAAATAAATAAATGCGCCACACAATTACACCAATCACCTGGTCTCAAACTAAGGTTTTCCCTTGTACTATGAGCACCAGACGACGGATACTAACTAGGGGCGTCATCCCAGCACACCCAGACCCAAGTCATTTTACATAAGTTCGTTTTCCAAATTGACCCGACCGGGAATCAAACCCGGGACTTTTCGCGTTTTGGGCGCCTATCTTAGCCACTGCGCCACCGAGGCGACAATTGATTACTTAGTTTACCTTGAAAACTATTAACTCGATGGTGCAATCGATATTAAAAGTTAATAATTACCTACTACATAATTTAATTTATATATTTTTTACTGATTACTGGAAGCAATTGTAGATATCAATATTTTATAAGAACCTAATAATATCGATACTCTCACATATATCTAGAGTTGAATAGCCATAAATAAGTAGTTTCGATTCCCAATTAAAAGGAGAAATAATTCCACAGGCTTCTTTTTATTAATTTAGTCGACAGAAATACTGACTGAGCCACAAGTCGCCCCAGCCCTAGTGGCTCACATATTAAATTTGTGCCCGACCTATTATTTAGGTTAAGTTAGTATTTTTTTATGCTTGATTAAATAAAATCCAAAAAAACTTACCAAATCCAATTAAGAAATATAAGACCAAATTAACACGTCTACCCCCTAAAATCATTGTTCCGAATTACTCATTAAAACATTAGAACACACAAAATGACGCATAATTTATTCGGATTACGAATTTTCGTTGTACTAATAAGTTTTACATGCTTCTAGAAGCTTGTGTTTTTAAATCTCTACATCGATATTGTTCTGACCGTCTGTATGTATGAACTCGTTTAACTATTCATGGAAAAGTTGGGCATTTAAAAACGATTAGACAAGTTTTTTTTTTAATTAGAAACACAGGAATTAAAAAAAACGAGTTTAACGACTTTAAGAGAGGTAGGGCATAGCGATTTATCGCTCGAACTGGAGCAGCCCGGCTGGTGAAATACCTCCACCTTACAGAAGACCGCAGCCAAATAACAATCACTTCGGTGTTGTTGTGTTCCTGCGTGTGAGTATGGTTTACAGAGCTCCTGGGGGGGTGATACGTAAGTAGCAGAGGTCAAGCCTTCAAGGTAAGGGCGACAAGTCCAGTAACAGATTAATTATGCTGTACTTGTCGCCCTTAAGCTAGGACATCATTACCACTTAACATAAGATGGGAAGAGGTCAATCTTGAAGTGCAATATAAAAAAAAAAATATTAATTTTATCGAATCTATCTTATGCCTAAGCCAAAAAGCGTCGATTTACAGTGTTTAAAAGAAAAATATAAAATTGTGTATCGAAACTGTACTCAACCAATTTTGTATATGCAATAATAGATTTTTTTCTGCTTTTTATAACTTATCTATTTCTGTTGCATGTTACGGCCATTTTTTTCTGACGCCAAGACGAGCCAAGCGAAGCGCAAGGGCACTGCCTACCTTTTCTCGATGTGTTTCGCCGTTTTATACTATTTCCTGTACCGAAAGAACGCTTCCTAGAGATAACGCCGCCTAAATTGTACAATATGTAATTTGTCTACAAAACTAATTTCTATAAAGTTTATTGCATTAAAGTATATCTGTCTATTTACATTGTCCAAGTATATAAATACAATTAAATTGCCGGAATGTATGTACAGTCAACAACACGTCAACGTCGATACTTGCAAATCGAAATTAGTTCTTATGCTAATGATAAAAGGGCAGTACAAAATGTCAGTTGACTCCACATTGTTCAATTTAATGATGTATTAACAGTATCTACCTAATAAATATTTTTCTGTCTTTCAAAGTTTATATTCTGAGGTTCTTTAAATCGTATGAGCATAAAAAGACTTTGACTTTAATAAATAAATAAATATTGGACAATATCATATACATTGCTCTGTTTCTGTAGTAAGTAGCTTAAGCACTTGTGTTACATAAATCAGAAACAACGACGGTACCACAACATCCAGATCCGGGACAATATGGTTCGTTTAGGTTTAAAGATTCTTTATTTCTCAATAAAAACATGGTTGTCACTTACTTGAGAACAGAATTTACAAATAGTTTATTTATATTAGTGTCGTTCGCACCTTTCAATTTATAATAAGCATTAATTTTAAATATTGTCCGATGGACAGAGATAGGTATGTAAATGCGTAAACATTCATTTAATTTATAAAAAAAGAATAATGGTTAAGATACAAAAATACAGTGGTGTTAAGTTTTCAATAAAGTGCTAGCGTGGATAATAATTCGTAATTAAAGTTCATATAAGTACCTACTTTAATTATATTAGTGCGGCTCATTCAACGACTTTCACAATATATTGTGCAAGTTTCTTTTTAAATACGTTAAGCTAGTCAATGCTTTTTATAGATGACGGTAGTTCGTTTCCCATATTGACCCGACGGGGGATCGAACCCGGGACCTCAGAGATATTGCGACGCCAAAGTCCGGCCCGCTCGCCACACGGCTACAGAGGTCGACAAACTTTGACTTTTTAAATAAACTATAGCAGCTACGGCGCAACAGGTGTGAAGCTTGTATAGATGTTTCAATATCATTAGCAACGGTTTCACTGCTAATAGTAATGGTCTGTGTCGGCGAATCGTGTAAATTTTAATTGGAATTTTAATTGAACATTGACTTATAGGCAATTCTGTTGAACGAATGTTTCTGAGGCCTAGCATGCGCCACGCGACTAAATATCGCGCTCATAACAAACGTCAAATTGAAGTCAGTGCGTCAGCTGCTGATTGGCTGTAAATGCGAGTGCGGTGTGCTATTAGCCAATCAACAGTATCGAAACTTTTGTCGCGTCATGTGTCGTCATTTGACGTTTTGCGCATGACAGGCGCAAAACATTAATTAACATTAATAATAAAAAAAGAAATTTAATTTCTTTTTTTATTATTAATGTTCAAATATTTATGATAACTTGCAGTGAATAAAACTTATTGACATTTGAAACTGTTTAGAAGTATTAGGTCCCTTTGACTGCTCCAATATATTTATCTGACGATGACTGTTACCCGGTGACAATAATATTTTACGATTCAATGTAATGTGTCAAAAATGTCTACTTATCCGTTTTTCTACGAGTCGTTAATTCTAATTTTTTGTCGATCTCCGTAGCCGAGAAGCGAGCGGGTCGGACTTGGTACCGCGCTATCTCTGAGGTTCCGGGTTCGATTTCCGGTCGGGTCAATATGGAAAACGAACTTTTCTATATTGTCTCGGGTCTGAGTGTTGTGGTACCATCGTTGTTACTGATTTCTGTAACACAAGTGCTTAAGCTACTTACCACAGAATGAGAACAATGTACCTATGTGATGTTGTCTGATGTTGATGTTGTCTAATTTCAAATTTACTTTCCCTATCAGCTGTCATCAATCGTTCGTCAGTCGTTTTAGCTTACGCCTGGTATAATATATTACTATCCGTAATTAGAACGGATCGTTTTTCAAATATTGGAACCATGTATCTACTTGTTCTGACGATTTTCCGATTTTTGTTTTCTACAACAGCAAGAGCAATGTACAGCGAAGTTAAAGTGGGGGCGATCACTTCCCTGTCGCCACCGGTGGCAATCCATGTGGTGGCAACTGGGAATAGACGTATTTTCCGTTCCCACAACACCAACAATAGATGTTGAGACGTGTGGTTTTATGTGGGTAGTTCCCGCTCTTATCCAGTGGAGGAGTCCCACACATGCCGCTATCCATCCCAGCATTAACGCATTTTCACCCCCTTAAAAAAGAACGACGGATTTGAAGGATTGCCCTAAGGTGAATCCATAAAAAGGGCTAATTTTCTCGTATGCGGAGATCTAGGAAGGGACAACATTTCCCTACATGGTGGAACGCAATGATTACGTTAAAACAAGCATCAAATCAGAATTAAATTAAATTAAGAGAGGCAGGGCAAAGCGATTTTTCGCTAGAACTGGAGCAGCCCGACTGGTGAAATACCTCCACCTTGCAGAAGACCGCAGCCAAATAACAATCACTCCGGTGTTGTTGTGTTCCTGCGTGTGAGTAAGGTTTCCAGAGCTCTTGGGGGTGCTACATTGGTAGCAGGGGTCAAGCCTTCAAGGTAAGGGCGACAAGTCTAGTGGCAGTTTTACTATGCTATACTTTTCGCCCTTAAGCTAGGAACTCATTACCACTTAACATCAGGTGGGATGAGGTCAATCTTGGAGTGCACTATAAAAAAAAAAGGCAAAGAAATATAGATCTGAAACTACTTACCTCAATTCTGGACCGTCTACACCGACTAAAAGTTAGTCAATAAAACACAAACGTACATTCGGAAAGTTTATTACAAAAGCAGATACAAAACTTTTACACTTAGTAAGTTACACAGTTCCGACAAATCTCTTATACAAACTATATACACAGAGGCAGACATAGACCGCCACAGAAATGCGGTTTTATTGAAAACTAGCGAACCCGACTGACTTTGAAGATTTGAAATGCGATTAATATAAACTTTATTGAATAGCAACCATAGCTGGGCATTAACTCGTTAATCCGTTAATCGTTAATTAACGAAGTTAACATTTTGAGTAACGGATTAACTTTTAAGTTAACTTGAAAAACTGTTAACGGACTTAATAACTTCCGTTAATAATATTGAAGTCCGTTAATCGTTAATCCAATGTCTACTATCCACCGCATGGCACCGCGAGTGAAATACTAGTGCGAGTGAGAAAGCTGCGAATAGATTCATTTTTACCCACAACGGAACGGAGCAGGTATATGCGTTTAGGGTGAGCTATGTTTGTGTGTGCGTTTGTGCAAATTAATGTTGCCACCTATCTTCTAAACTAGTGAATGAATTACCCGATTTTGATGCGGTTTTCAATAACGGGTTTGTGTTTGGTGAGTTCATGTTCTTAGATAGGTGTCATGGCTGTAACTCACTAGGGGGCGCCGCCATATTAGTGTAAAACAATGTTTCAATATAATCAAAACGAAATGTCCGATTCAAATTCTGTTTTCAGAAATGTGTACGTGGTAGTTTAAATGCATGTTCCCAAATAATAAAAATTACGTCTATTACTCACTAGAGGGCGCTACAATATTAGTGCAAAATAATTATGGCAATAATATTAAAACGAATTGTTCGATTTCAAAAAATATTATAGTTTTTCTAGTGACGTATAGTTATTGAAGAATTGTAGATGTTTAACAATGACATAAAATACACTTATGATAAGTATGATTCATGTTTTGTTGAAATTTCACATAGGGAAGGCAGCCCCTGACGGATATTCCTCGGTTATGTATCATGGTAAAATTATTATCGCTACATTTACTCGTAAGTATATCTCCGAGAAACAGACACGTCAGGAAAAAACTGTAAACATCGATATTCATTGTTTAGGCACTTAAAGTATATCTATTACCAATTTCTCGAGATATCAACCCTTTTTTATAGAAAGTATTTTTACGTCCATTATAATATTTCGTTACATAATAATTGGGTTAAAATGGGGGTTTTTGTATTTTTCCCCCGATTTTTACTGTCGTGGGGTTTGTTTCAATTTTTTAATCTTACTTAGAGTCGGTGTTTAGTTAGAATGACGACTGCTGTGTTTGTTTTAAAGAAGGGAGCGTACAAGTATTACGGAACGCATTGTTTAAGATTCCCCCCCCCCCCCCCCCTACTCTACGTAACGCACCATAACGTTTTTCAGTAATCTCCTCTACACTAGTACAATCGGGGGCTTCCCGTTCAAACCGTGGGGAAACTAAAAGGGTTCCCAATGGGAGTTTCTTAACTTATTTTTTCATTGAAGTGCATCGTAGCGTTTTACTAAATTACTGTCAGTGATCCTATCATGGGAGACATGAAATCGGATTCCAGGTTTGGTCCATTTTGATTAAATTTTAACGGATTAACGATTAACATTAACTTGCGTTAATTCTTTAGAAATGTAACGCTTTAACGTTTAACGAAGCTAACTTTTTTAGTAACGGATTAACGAAGTTAACTGTTTGATTAACGGTGCCCAGCTATGATAGCAACTATGTTCAAATTGACAACGTCTGTGTTGGAAAAACCAAAAGGCTTTCTTTAGGGTTTTCCCGGGCAAATATTTCAATTTTTCTCGCCGTAAGAACCATTCCTGGACTTCAGCGAGCATGTTGAAAAAATAATTGTTAAAATCGATCCAGGCGTTGAAGAATTATGCGCTTATCAACACATTTTGTGATTCATTTTTATATAAAAGAGAGATAAAAACCAGCCAAGTAAGGTATAATAAGTCCGGATACCTCGACAAATGCTGAGTATTTGCCTTTTGACGTGACACAATTTTATTTTTATGTTGATACTCTCTATATACTAGGTCATAACACTAAATTAATATTTCTTTCTTTCTTTCTTTCCAAGTGTGAGTTGAACTTATGTACGAAGGGTTGCGTACAATTGGCTAAATAAACTGTTGTGTAACAAAATACTAGTATTAATTTAAAAGGTAAAAAAACTAGGTGTGTATGAAGGTCCTCTCTAAATGTTTTATTTTTATATATTTTTTCCTTTTGTAATTCAATATGTATGTCTTGCTTGTATCTGTGGCGGCCGGCAGGCCTAACACGCACAAAATGTCACGTTTCTCGCATGAAATGATAAAAATATCGATACTGTTGATTGGATAACAACACTCGTATTTTTAACCAATCATGACATGCAGGCCTAGCATACGCAACGCGACTAAATTTTATCGCGCTCTTAACAAACGTCAAAATCGATTGAAGTCAGTGCGTCAGCTGCTGATTGGCTGAAAATACAAGTGCGGTGTGCTATTAGCCAATGAACAGTATTGAAAATTTTGTCGGCCCATGCGATAAATTTGACATATTGCGTATGCTTTGCCCGATGGAAAGACAAATAATGTTTATCTTATGAAACTCGACTCAGGCACATACATAATCAATGAAATATTGTACTACGCCTTAGATTGTGATTTCATACACAGACATTTTTAATATTATATTATTAAAGGATAGACCTTTTATATATTATATGTTTAAACGCGTTAATCTGTGGTAAAAATATTGTTGGATAAGTCATCAATCGAGGATGGCTTTAAGTACTTTGGAGGGATTCTGTTTAGATTTGTGAAGTCAATTATTGTTTTTTAAATAAAATAAAAATAACATTATTTATGTTGACGTGAAAATTTATGATAATTAAGGAAGTCTAATAAATCGGTTAAATAAATTAAAAACTAGCGAATTTCACAATTTGAAGTTGATTGTTCATAGCGTCGGTTAGCATTTCGGCACAATTATTTCAGAAAAAATCTTAGAATCGATTATAGAGTAGCTATTGACATACTGAATTTGATTTAACTAATTTAAAGGCATAGTACGTTCTACATCTGGTCGGAATATCTTTCAAAACTACAAAAGTCACATGTAAAAAGTTTTTTTTTGATCTACAAAAATATACAAAAAGTCATTTATCTAAGATTTTTTTGGTCACAAGTAGAAAATATTTCTAAACAACGTTCAAAAGAAACTTTCCTTTTTTGTTGTTTTTTTTACAATTTAGATTTTTTTTTATCGAAAAGGTTTTTGATGATACTTAATTTTAACTTAAAAACTATTTATGTTGATAACATTAAGAAGATGTAAACGCTATGAGAAGATATTTCGCTCCGATTTTTTTTACCTTATTTTAAAACATGGATAATCAGTCTATTAAAAAACTCTTTTTTAAAAGACCATCACATGATTTCTCATAAAGTAAACTTGACTTTTATTGTATAGAGTCCAAGTTTCGTGGAGATATTGAAAACTGTACTCTATACTGAGCATGTTAAGTGCTTTTTTTAAAAAGACTAGGTAAATGTACTAGAATTTGATTAAATTGCAAAATTTGTCCAGAAACCATATTATTTTGTACCTCATTAATTTTAAATGTACGAACCGCGACAGTTTTCATTATTAAATTTTTATTGTGGTTGGTAGGATATTCTAAATGTAGGTAAGTATACCGATTACTATACCGATTCTATACCATTTTGAATAATACTGAGGGCTGTAAAACAAAAAAAATATTTATAAAATTTCAGTAAGCATTTTTGTATAAGATAATACTTATTAATGTACATTTTAGATGTATCGTAATAATAAATAATTAAAAATAGAACGGGATTCTTCCAACTTTCGTTCGTGACGTAATAATATTGTTTTATTCAGTACATTACTGTTATTTCATAGAAAAACATTTGTTTTTCAACAAAATTGTATCAGATTTTTTAAAGGGTTTTAAATTGAATAATATGGTTTCTGAATCCAGCATAATTTCATAAAAACATATTTTTAGGAAGCAATTGTATAATAGGCCACATATTACAGGACCTCCAACTAAATAAAAATATTTTTAATTAGGTAGATAATATGTTTACCTTCTGTGTACGCTTTGAAATAACCACATTTAAATATATTTATTTTCTACAATAAAACTATATTTTTTGTGCGCAAATAACTGTGAATGCCATAACTCATATACATATGCCATAATTTATATTGGTAATTATATCTTTGTAATACTGATTAAAATGTAGGGTAGTTATATTAAGTAAGTATTATGTAAGTTTACATACTCTCCAATATATTTAACAGTAAAAACTCGTTTTTTTTAATTTATCATCAGTAGGTAATCTAAATATTTATTAATGATTTATTTAATTAAAACGAGTTTTTACTGAGTAACATTGGTTGAAATCGCTTCAAAACGTTTTCAGTTTAAATAATATTATACATATATATTTCAGTTACTTTACAAAACATAATAAAACTATTCAATTTCTGAAATAATACTTATAATGGACATTTACGAATTAAAATTAAATGCCAAATAATAAAAAATACTTACTAAACTTTACTTAATTTTGTATTTGGACAAAATATGGATCGGTTTAATTTTTATACTATTTTCAATACTAAAATAATTTATACTATAATTTCCAGGACAGATACTTGACGAAATCTAAAAAAGACTATGATGCTAAAGAGTAGACTACTGTACTTTTGATTTTTTATGGATCTAAAAATCAGTCAGATTTCTTATTAGATGTTCGTAAAATAGACAATACTCTATATCACATAAATATATTGAAAAGATGATAAATTTAAATCAAATTGAAATAATGTAAGAATAATAATAACACTGTGTTGCTCGACAGTTTTGTTCTAGAACTTGGCTGGCACGCTACCGCGCGTCTAGATGGATGGATCTTTATATTGTAGCGTTGGGCTCCAATCCTGAAGGTCGCGGGTTCAAATCTCGTGGCGAACTTTGCTTAAAATGCTTAAGGGTTTTTCTTGCTTTTTGATTTCTTTTTAAATGTAATCTGTATGCTCTGCATGCCCCAAGGGTTGACTAGTAGAGAATGCCCTTATGCTAGTCCACCTGTTGTACTTTTTTTTTTCAAAAAAGATTTGAATGCTCAATTTCAGATTCGAATTTGTGTAATAAATATTGTTATTAGACATTAAATAATGGACAACATCACATACATTGTACTGATTCTGTGAAAGTAGCTTAATCACTTGTGTCACAGAAATCAGAAAGAAAGACGGTACCACAACATCCAGCCCCAAGAAAACAGAGGTAGTTAAGAGAGGCAGGGCATAGCGATTTATCGCTCGAACTGGAGCAGCCCGACTGGTGAAATACCTCCGCCTTACAGAAGATCGCAACCAAATAACAATCACTTCTGTGTTGTTGTGTTCCTGCGTGTGAGTAAGGTTTCCAGAGTTCCTGGGGGGTGCTACATCAGTAGCAGGGGTCAAGCCTTAAAATAAGGAAAAGTTCGTTTCCCATGTTGCCGCGACCGGGGATCGAACCCGGGACCTCAACATGGCGGGACGCCACAGTCCATCCCTTTCGGCTATGGAGGTCGTAAATTTTTTTGTTACGAGTACTTGCTGATGTTACTTGACAATATTTCTCGATAATGTTTTTTAACGATGTTAATACAAAAATTAAATTATGTAAATTAAGCTCAAAATCTAACCTGAAATATTCGCAACTACTCCAGACAGTAATATAGGGATGTTTTTACTTGATTCTTGACGATGTTAACAGAGGTAGGGCATAGCGATTTATCGCTCGTACTGGAGCAGCCCGACTGGTGAAACACCTCCACCTTACAGAAGACCGCAGCCAAATAACAATCACTTCTGTGTTGTTGTGTGAGTAAGGTTTCCAGAGCTGGGGGGTGCTACATTAGTAGCAGGGGTCAAGCCTTCAAGGTAAGGGCGACAAGTCCAGTAACACCTTTATTATGCTGTACTTGTCACCCTTAAGCTAGGACCTCATTACC